>CM071803.1:18438517-19699544 GCA_036559045.1 Platycarya longipes | reverse complement strand
ACTTCAATTTAACACATAAACAAAGATTAAGCTCAAATAAATATCAAACATAATTCAATCACCAAATCACTTATTCTATGCCAAGCTTAAGTTAATATATGCACTTACAAAATTTTCTCAAAGCTAAATGCTTAGTCTTGAGTTGGTTTTGCACCACACTTCTCTCCAAGGCCCTTACTTAGCTCTCTTTTGGCACTTAAGTGATGTGAGTGAGTTTTTGTGTATTTCTCTTGGGTATTTCTCACTATGGCCGACTGGTATCTTTCATGAGAAAATAATAGAAGCCCATGCATCTATTTATAGGCATAATGAGCGCGGGATGCAAGGGAAGAAGGCTTGGGCATTTCAGCAACTCCATTTGGCTGCATAAGTGAGGTGTCCCCTACTGGTGGTTTTATGATCACCCCTAATCCTATGGGGATTTTCTGATATTTTAATCCCATGGTTGAAATTAATCCACCTATAAAATTATCTTAATCAAGGGCTCAAAGAGTTCCAACACATGGGGTTGAAGACAAAACACCATCATAAGAAATCTTCCAAGAGGTGCATCTGGCCACTTGGCCTCTCCAAGGGATTAGCCACGTTCCAGCCTTAATACGTCATTGATAAAATTCAATTATTCCAAAACCCAAAACATAAAAGTTTAATATCATCCTCTTAGTATTCTACAAGATTTTGAATCACCTTATTCTGATATCATATGAGAGAGATATGATTAATTTACTGAAACACGTTAAAATTTACCCAAGAATATCCAATCCGAATTTTCCATTTGTTTTCCTTTGTTATCTTACCCATCAAGGCTTCTAGATGAATTCTTATCAACTTGTCACATGTTTCCACACATGTCAAGACTTCAGAAATTATGGTAGATAATCTCAATTTTGGTCACATGGTTGAACCTAAGACAACTCATCTAAGTCGGTTACCAGTTAACTCCAATTTCTGTCCGTCTACTTCACTCTAGATTTAGTCCTTGATACATTCCTTATCTTCACAAAACAAAAAATTAAAAGTTTTAGATATCTCTCTAATGGTTCTATACGAATTGGAATTACATTATTTGGACCTCATATGAAAAAGTTATGATTATTATACTAAAACTCGACAGTCTAGTCCGAGAATCCGTTTTGGCACACTAAGTGTTTGATGTTTTGTTCTTTCACTTCCCTTTGAATTTCTTTCTCAAATTTCAAAAATTTATCTCTTTCTAGGTCCAAATTGAATTTCTCTAGTTGATACATTGCTAAAATTCCCAAAAGTCCATCCAACATTTACCTTAGAATGCATCTAAGTCTACTATTCTTCTTCCATAAAATTATCATTTCCAACAAATCTCTTAAAATAAATTCTCAAGAAAAGATTATATCCTAAAAATTTGGGCTATTACATTTCCTCTCTGTTAGACACCACCCCTTTCGACTTTAACCCAAAGTTATGAATACCGTTTTAGTGACCATTCTGATTGAGGCACTAAAATAGAAAATTTTGGTATTGGTACCGGTACTATTTCGGATACCGTTACGGGATAGACATTATATGAATAAATTATATATATAATAACTATATTCTAAAATAAACTAATACAAATCTAATTAAAAATATACATACCTGATAAACTTGATAAATTTAAGAATTCAGATTTATTAAAAATAATTATTAAAAAGTAAAATTAATTCGGTTGACATAGACGTTCTAACCGGAATTCAGGCCAGAACGGAATTCAAGCCTCCAGCATTCCGGCCACTATACTGGAATGGTATATTCCAGCCATTCCAGCTGGAACGGAATTAATAACTTTGTTTTGACCCCTCTCCAACTTGTCTAGAGGCTACCGCCGCACCGCACACGCCACCCCAAGCCACTAGTCACCGAATCAGTAAGCTCTCACTATGCCACTATTTTGACAACATATCCTCTCGCCCCGTTAATACTCTCTCTCTCTCTCACATCGTGTGTTCTCTCTCTCTTCTTCTCTATCAGTTGTCACCATCTAGACAGCCACCCTTCTCTCACCCAATGCCATCGCAAATCCTTCTTTCATGGTGAGCCTCCATCTTTCTTGCGTCTACCATTTATTTTCTTTTCTGCAAGTTTCCTTGTTTTACTTTGAAGAAGAATTGCTTACAAAATTGTAGTTTTATAAACGCTATCTTGCCGCCTAAGTTTTAAAGCAAAGCATGTCTTTTAAAATTTTACCTAGTAGTCTTGAGTTTACCTTTGAGATCTTATGTGTGCATGCTTTGATTTTTTTCCCTAAAACTCCATTAGCTTTTAGGTGGCCTTTTTACTTTGTTTATATATATATATATATAAAGAAAACAAAGGATTTTCCTAAGCGTTATTATTTTAGTAATAAATGATTTTTTAATGTTTATTTCTTAATTAATAGATAGAAATGAGTTTTGTTTTTCTTTTCAAAACAATGAGTGTTGGTTAGTGAAAACAGATTATATTTTTATGGGGTTTGTGTAGTTGGGCTTATATGTAAAGTGTAGAAATTATTTTTGTATGGTATGTGATTTTTAACTCGCACTTTATTGATTTAGTCAGAATGGGTAATTTAGGTATCGTTTGATATATGAGGAGTGTTTATTTCTAGGATTTGAGGAATTTTTTATATTTTTAGGAGAATAGGTTACCTTAGTATTTTAGGTTTAAATATCAAAAGACATGATTATTGAAAGTTTATGGACATTATGTGGTTATTCTTTTAGGTGGTGATTGATTCCTTATTAGTTTTATTGAGGTTAATATCATAAGGCTAAGAGATCCAAATAAGTGGGGTTCCTATACTAGATTTTGTATTAAAAATATGAACCGAGATCATTTTTGGAAAATGTACATGTTTTGTGATGAAAATAAATTATTTAAAACTACCTCAGTTATTTATTCCTCATGTGCATAAAATTCTGTATAAGAATAAGATATTTTCTAGCATGACTAGTGTAGACATGAGCTAATTTTTGTGCATTCTATTTATGAACTGAAAAAGAGCGAATATGAGGATTTGTGCATAAAATATTTTTTTGGTGATCTAATTTTGTTTTGTTTTGAAAGATGATTCTGTACTCTGATATGATATGATTTCTGAAAACCTTTAGCATGACATTTTGTTTCTAATCTGCTCTGTTCCATTCTAGGTTGGTACCAACTACTCTATTTTTGGTGCGCCCACTTTGAAAACGAAGTGATTTTCTGCGTAGTCTTTCATGTGCACATACTCGAGGCTCTGAGAATAATAAGGGGGAGATTCACATTTTATATCTGCTCGGTTGGACACCGGGATTTGCACATCCCTATCATGAGGGTTAAACATGATATATTTTTGTTCTGATAAGATATTTCAGTTATGCTATGCCAAAAAGATTTTTGATTCTGTTTATACTGAACTCTCGCTCTGATTTTTAATAACATGATATGTTTTTGCATTCTGAAAATAAAAAATATTTTGTTCTGCATTCTAAATTTAGTAAATGCTCATGTTTGTATACTAGTATATGTTATTTGCTTACAGAATTGTTGATAACTCACATTTTATCTTCATAACATTTTCAGATGACTATGATGGTTCTTTTGGACAGCAAGAGTAGTTAGTTTTAGAGAAGTTTAGTGCTCATAAAGAAATAAGTGCCTAAGGGTACAAGTTGTATTTTGGTTCTTATTTAGCAAAGTTATTATAGTCGGTTATTTTTTTTTTATTTGTCAAGTTTGGATATTTCGCGTCTTTATGGAGATATATGCTTTTTGTTATTGAGGATTTCTTGTTGGTACTTTTGTGGAGGTTCATGAATATTTATGTTGATCAATTAAATTTAATATCATTATGGAGTTTCAGGAGATGTGGTTTTTTTTTGTATTATTGGAGATGTTTTTGAGAAAAATGAATTAACTCTCCAGACCCTCGAGATTTGGGGCGTTACAATTGGTATCAGAACCAGGTTAGAGATTCTGCAGACTTTATGGATTAAAGTTTCAGGAATTTGAGGTTATAGATTCGTTTGTCACATTCTATTGGCATGACCTAGGTATGAATTAAGGTTTAGATTTTTTTATGAAGTGTTCATGTGTTTGACCGAAAATCAGGTTTGAGATGCTATGGGCTTTATGAGTTGAGGTTTAGGGATTTTGTATTTCTTAAAGACAAGTTTGATAAGGCTTGAGGTTTTGTTCATCTGTGGGTTTAGGACTTGATTTCAATTCTAGAAGTATAGAAAATTGAGGACTATCAGATGAGTGGGGGGATATTTAACGATTTTTCCTAGACTCAGTAAGAAAGGACAAGGTTATGGAGTTCACTAATTTGGTTCAAGACACTATGTCGATACACCAGTACGCAGCAAAATTTATTGAATTAGCAAGTTTTGCTGCGTGATGAGTCTCGTGTGATGAGTCTTAACATTGTGATGAGTCTCGTGTCAATCTTCCAGGCGTTACGTCTCGCCGTCCCCGTCTTGACACAAAACATATACATATATCACTGCGGGCGTTACGTATCGCCATCCCCACTATTCAGATCAGTCTCACGAGCGTTACGTATCGCCGTCCCTGTCAGCATGTCAGTCATCCGGGCGTTACGTACCTGATCCTTGATGAGGGAGAAGAAGTGTTGTAAGTTCGAGCAAAGACTGAACAAAAAGGCTTTTGAGTGGGTGGTGGGTTTCTAGTTAAAGAATTTTACCGAGTTGGTGAATAAGGCCATTATCTTCGAGCGAAGCCTGTAGAGGAGCACTACATTGGTGGAACAGAGGAAGAGGACTGCACCTCAGGGGTCTCATTCTGCAATAGATCAGGGTCCATGGAAAAAGAGGAATGAAGGCAATAATTTTGGCCAAAAGTAGACATAGGGTATTCAATCCAACACGCTCTATAAGTTTTGTAATCGTGCTCATACTGAAGAGTGTATAAGAGAAGTATGGGCATGTTTTGGCTACGACAAGACTAGACATCTTATCAGGAACTACCCTTTCCTTTTGATGAACAAGAAGAAGCCGAATGCGCCTCCGGGTCCTTAACAAGCGACTTAGGGAACCAATCAGCATAAAATGGGAGGATCAGCCTAAGTGTTTGCACTGACAGCTGATGACGCCGGGGACGACATCAATATGATCGTAGGTATCCTGCTCCTTTTCCTCTTGGGAGCTTTTTGTTTTAGTTGTGCAGTTGGGTTTAGCATGCTTGCATAGTTTTTATTTATTTATTTATTTATTCCTAGTTGTTTAGCCTTGATGTTGAAGTGTTGTTTAATAAGGCTTCTGAGCAGCTTAGGCCTGATATCTTATACCTTTGAGACTCTCGCTTTTGGTCGTTGGTTGTTCAGTGGGTTTAATGAAAGTAAGAATCTTGGAAACTTGATGGTCGTTTATAAAGTTCTTCTTTTTTTTTTTTTGGTATTCGAGATTTTGTGAATGGATTATTCTTAGGCGTTAAATTTTGGGGTTGTTGATGTATATATATATATATATATATTGTTCTTCGGAGGTTGATGTATTTTTATTCTAGGAGTCCTCTTCGAATAATTGTAAGGTTTAGCTAGCATATTAGGCTTGTTAATCTGTAGTTAAGGTTCATACTTTTATTTTTGGATTCAGAGTTGCATATGGAAAATTGATGTTTGAATTTGGAAATTTCTGGGTCAAGAGACACTGGAAAGTGAGAGTTTGAATGTGACACCCCCAAATTCCTCTTAAAATAAATACGAGAATCGAGGCATCGGGATGATGACAACACGGGTCACGCATCCCAACGTCATGTGCTAAGTGTATGAACACGTGACATGCATAAAATAAAAGTCACAGCGGATAATAAAGTTATTATCTAAGTACCAGAATTTTTAGAAATATTTTACAAATCAACTTAACATATATTCTCCAACAGAAGATTTAATACAGTCATCCGAAAGACAAATCATAAAAATACATATTTATAAAAAGGGGAAAATCATTTCCCAAGATAACAATTTTATAACATAATACTCCAACAACGGAGCCGCCTCCTCAGGCTTAGACCTCTCAACATCTGCATCCAAAATCTACGACGCCAAGATAGCATCGTAGGTAAGTACAACCCAACCAAACCAAAAGACAGAAATATACACACGCAACAACAAAACTCATGAATACGATACCAAATGCATGAATCTCAAAAGAACATCTTTCTCAAAATAAATAAGATAAACACACGCCAAAATCTCATTTTGGTCCACAATAAAATTCTAGTAAAATCATTCATCATTTCCCAGAAAATAATATCTGCAAGTCCAATCATACTGGGCGTTACGTATTGCCGTCCCCGATATGATATAAACATATCATCAATCATAATAGGCGTTACGTATCGCCGTCTCCATTATGATTCATACACACACATTTCATAGCAGGCGTTACGTATCGTCGTCCCCGATATGAAATACACACCCAATGACCATAACGGGCGTTACGTATCGCCGTCCCTGTTATGTCATCCACACACTATCAATCACAATGGGTGTTGCGTATTGCCGTCCCCATTATGACTGATACACACAATGACCATAATGGGCGTTACGTATCGTCGTCCCCATTATGTCATCCACACACACACTGATCACAACGGGCGTTACGTATCGCCGTCTCCGTTATGACTCAGCCAAAAACTATTAAAATCCAAAAACTCAATAAAAACCCAATTTCCATTTCAAATACATGAATATCCAAAATCATGCAAAAATTTAATTTCTAAATATTATCATGAACATGCGCATAAATACACAATGCATACGACCATGTACCAAATAGCCAACAATTAATAAATTTTAACAATGACCAAAAACACAACATCTGTTGATGCCAAAAATATATTTAAATCTTAAAACTCGTTTGGGAAGTACTTACAGCGAATAAAAACGTAAATCCTTGAACAAACACCAATCTGCAGCATTCGTAGCAGTCACCGATACGTTAGGCTAAAGTGCTCAGTTTGACACCAAAATTTAGGAGATACTCTTTGAAGGGTGTGGAATCTCATGGAGGTGGTGGTGTGGTGGCACAACCACTGGAAGGTGGCGGATCAGGCTCCAAAAGAGTGGAAACTCATTTTCGGGTTTGAGTTTGTACCGAGAAGTGGGGCAGCGGTTGGGGAAACTGAGTTAGGGGGATGATCGGCTGGGGCAGAGGAGTGTTTTGGTGGCAGTGGTGAGGCCTACGGTGGAGGACCTATTTTAGGACCCATTTCGGGTGGAGGAGAGAGAGAGAAGTTGGGGTGGCTACCGACGGTGGGTTATACTCGCTGGAGGGTGGGGAGTCTAATGGTGGTGGTCGGAGGCCAAGGTGACCCGCGATGGCGTCGGAAAATGGGTAAAAACCCATTAAACCCATTTTCGGATATGTGCCGTGTGAGGGAGGTGGCGTGGCCAGAGGTGACACCTCTGGTATCGGTGGACTCGCCGGCGGGTGGGGAGGCTGGCGGTGGCGGTGAAAGGTGGCGGCTGGCAATGCGTGGCTGGGCTATCTAAGGCCGAACAGAAATAGAGGGGCGAAGGGGCGTGTCGCGCGCGGGGGGCCTGGGGGCTGGGGGAAAAAACTAGGGGAAAAAAGAAAAGAAAAAGAAAAGAAAAAGAGAAAAAGAAAAAGAGAAGGAAATAAACAAGATCCAGTCCCCACAACTCAGTTCACAGTATTGATCTAATAAAAGAATTCCAAAACATAGATCTGAATAAATTAATTTAAACGCCGAGACTACTTAAGATAAAATAATAAAAAAAATTACATCAAATAAATTCACATAATAAAATAAAGGAATTTAAATTCCAATCTTTAAAATAATTATCTCACATTTAAATTAATATGAAAAAAATAACGTAACTCAATATTAACTAATTAATAGCTCAAATAAATATCTTAAACAAATAAAACACGACTAATAATATTATTAAAATAAATTAAAATAATCAACACCGAGAATAAAATAATGTATAAAAATACACTTAAATCTGGGATCTCACATTGAAGTTTTGGATTTGCCTATTAATTGAAGTTTTCCTTTAGGCATGGTATGGTCATGGTGGGTAAATGGTTAGATCTTGTTAGTCAATTTTCTGGTTTTTTGCAAATTTCGATGACGGAATTTTTCAAGGAGAGAAAAATGTAATAACCAGGCCTAGCATTAAGCCAGAGTGCGTTCTCTTTTTGTTTACCTTTTTTTTATGCCAGGAGCCCAAGTCTTTTTTTTTATGGATCTTGATACTTCTTCAGATTTTTTTATGAGACTATTCTCTTTTTGGGCCAAAAGGTTTATTTTGGACATGTTTGATATTCTTGTCAGGGGATAAATCGATGCACAACTTAAGGAATTGGACCCTACTTTTAACCCTTGCAGCATCCTTAGCGTAGGCCTTTTGTTGTAGTAGGCTTGTGAACTAGTGTCGTAGAACCCATGTTTCAGCCCTTATCCTTGTGCGCAATCCCTCAACCGTGAATCACAAAATATTTTCGTTTCTAGTATGCGCCGATCTCGACTTTCCTTCCACGAGTTTGCCACTACTTGGCTCTCTTTCCCTAGGGTTTCTTTGTGTTTTCTCTTGCACCTATATATTGTTTCTCTCAGTTAAACCTTCATGATTACTGGGAACATATTGCCACTGTCTTCCTCTCATCCTTGAATCTTATGACTGCTTCTTGGTGAGCCTTACTCCTGAAAATACTCATAACGTTGTCCACTCAACATTCGATATCCCACCAAAGTGACTCTGCTTTTGGCTCCTCGAAATAGAGCATCTAGAGCCTCTCAAATCCCTATAACTCCACCTCCAGCGTGTGTCATCATCACACATTCTAGGAGACCAGCCCCTCGCTTTGCCACCTCAAATTGTTGCCTTTAGAAGTTGCTCTGCCGCTTTCACCTTCAAAGGCAGCCTGCATCCCCTGTTTTTGCACAATAAAACAAAAGATTTTTTCTCTCCATGAGACACCACCCGCTTTGGCTTTAACCCCTCGCCAACTTGTCCAGAGGCTACCACTGCACCGCACACCCCACCCCAAGCCACCAGTCACCCACTCGGTAAGCTCTCGTCGTGCCACTATTTTGACACAATGTTTCCTCTCGCCCCGTTTATACTCTCTATCATCGTGTGTTCTCTCTCTCTTCTTCTATATTAGTTGCCGCCGTCTAGACAACCATCCTTCTCTCGCCCAACGCCGTCACAATCCTTCTCTCATGGTGAGCCTCCATCATTCTTGCGTCTACCGTTTATGCTCTTTTCTGCAAGTTTCCTTGTTTTACTTTGAGGAAGAATTGCTTACAAAATTGTAGTTTTATAAATGCTATCTTGCCGCCTTAGTTTTAAAGCAAAGCATGTATTTTAAAGTTTTACCTAGTAATCTTGAGTTTACCTTTGAGATCTTAAGCATGCATGCTTTGATTGTTTTCCCCTAAAACTCCATTTAGCTTTTACATGGCCTTTTTACTTTGTTTTTCTATATATATATATATATATATATAAAGAAAACAAAGTATTTTCCTAAACATTATTATTTTAGTAATAAATGATTTTTTAATGTTTATTTCTTAATTAATAGATAGAAATGAGTTTTGTTTTTCTTTTCAAAACCTTGAGTCTTGGTTACTGAAAACAGGTTATATTTTTATGGGGTTTGTGTAGTTGGGCTCATATGTAGAGTGTAGAAATTATTTTTGTATGGTATGCATTTTTTAACTCACTTTTTATTGGTTTAGTCAGAGTGGCTAATTTAGATATCGATTGAAATATGAGGAGTGTTGATATCTAGGATTTGAGGAATTTTTTAGATTTTTAGGAGAATAGGTTACCTTAGTATTCTAGGTTTAAATATCAAAAGACATGATTCTTGAAAGTTTATGGGCATTACGTGGTTATTCTTTTAGGTGGTGATTGATTCCTTATCAGCTTTATTGGGGTTTGAAATTACCCAAGTACCCCTGGATCCACACGTGAAAGTTAAACCAACACTATTAGCACAGATTAGTAACCAACATAAAATATTTAAATAAAATAAACACAACAGTTGATTACGAAAGAAAATCCTTTGAAGAACTCCTTAAAGGTAAAACCCTACGGAGCAATCAAATTCAGGAAAGTCAATTTTATTGATTGAAAGTTTTACAAGTAAACTGGTTTCAAAATCTTTGTAACTTGACACATTTACCCGAGACACGCGACCCACTTGTCTTCTACCTCAGTAGGTAGCCAGAACCTCTGACGCTCTTCAGTCCTTGGCTTTCCAGTTGGAACCTCCATTGGTTGACACGAACACTTTTACTCCCCCTTGGAGTATGCTCTCACTTAATCCTACGGTTTGAACACTAAAAAATTTTCCTCTTGAAAATTTCCTCTCACAAAAATACATAAACACCTTTTCGGTTTCAAACTCTTTAGAATACTGGTAAAAGTATTTTGAAGTGTTCAATGAAACCCTCAATCGACTCCTCTATTTATAGGCAATGCAGTAGTGCAATACTTGTGTTGGAGTAGAAGTCTGTCCTTGGGCTTATCCAGAATTCCAGTATGTTACGTTGCTAACAATTTACGAACAACTTGAACTGAATCACTTCAACTTGATAATTTTGAATTTGAATCAGCTTTGGTTTCTTCATTTGAATCTTGAATCCTTATCACTCCAACTGACTATATGACTCAAAACTAACATAAGACTCTTTGTAGACTCTAATCTTATAATTTAAACAAGATTGGATAAGAGTTACAATACAAACTACTATACTTATCAAATAACTCAAGTTTAAATACTTCATCCTTATCAGATTAAATCCTAGAGTCCTAATGGGAGTTTAAGTCAAAATGAAACTCTACTACAAATAAAATTTGATAAGAGTTTGAGTCACACTGAAACTCTGCTGACGGATAAGATCTGATAAGAGTTTAAGTCACAGTGAAACTCTGATGACAGATTAACTCTGATAAGAGTTTGAGTCACATTGAAACTCTACTAACGAGTTCTATTGTTAGATTCTGCTGCACTTGATTTTTATCTTCTCAACACTAGCAGTTTCATATTCAAACTCCTCTTTGGATAAGCTCTATCTCTTGGAACTTAACTTGAAACTTTATCTTGGACTCTAACACTTATCTAGGACTCTTATAATCTCTTATCTTTTAATTTAAACATTGTTTGATAAGAGTTATATTATAAAACAAATTTTATCTTTATCAGATAACACTTAGAGTCCTATTAGGATTACATTCATCCAAAACAAATTCTATCAATTCAGATAACTCTTAGAGTCCTAAATAAAATTACATTCATCCAATATTTAGAATTTAAACCATAGTCATCTAATTCTAGCCAATTACAAAAATTACATTTACAAAGTTAATTTCAAAAGGCTATGAGATCTAGGTAAGCGAGAGTCCTATACTAGACTTTGCATTAAAAATATGATTTGAGGTCATTTTTGAAAAATGTGCATGTTTTGTGATGAAAATAAGTTATTTAAAACCACCCCAGTTATCTGTTCTGTATGTACATAAAATTTTGTATAAGAATAAGATATTTTCTAGCATGACTAGTGCAGACATGAGCTAATTTTTGTGCACTCTGTTTCTGAACTAAAAATGAGCAAATATGAAGATTTTTGCATCAAATATCTTCTTGGTGATCTGATTCTGTTTCGTTCTAAAGATGATTCTATACTCTAATATGATTTTTGAAAATCTCTGGCATGACATAAGGTTTTTGTTTCTGTTCCACTCTGTTCCGTTCTGGGTTGGTACCAACTACTCTAGGCACCCACTTTGAAAATGAAGTGGTTTTCTACATGGTTTTTCTTGTATGCACATTCATGGCTCCGAGAATAATAAGGGAAAGATTCACATTCTATTTTTGCTCCGTTGGCTGCCGGGATTTGCACAACCTTACCACAGGGGTTAAACATGGTATTTTTGTTTTGATAAAATGTTTTAGTTATGCTATGCAAAAGGGATTTTTTATTCTATTTATATGAACTTTCGCTCTGATTTTTGATAACATGATCTGTTTCTGTATTTTGAAAATAAGAAATATTTTGTTCTGCATTCTGAATTTGGTAAATGCTCATGTTTGCACACTAGTATATGTTATTTGCTTACTGAGTTGTTGATAGCTCACTGATTGAGTCATAATATTGGGATTATTTTGTACTTAAATTCGATATCAATCATATTTTTTCTACTAGTAATTGAGTGAATTAAGCTTTGATAAATTAACGTCAACTCAATTGATAAAATATTGATTTTGATCTCTAAATTCTAATTTATTACACACAATTAAGGAAGTCCATATAATCTCAAGTTTTGTTATATTCTTGCAGGACTCAAGGCTAAGAGAAGATGTAAATCAAGCCGGATCTTCATGAATGGTCCATACACACAACTCCTTGGATCGAATTGAAGCAAGGCCCCTACACTAACTAATTCATTCCAGCCCATCACAGCAGGCCTTCACCGATTCAAGTTAAGACACATTCACTTCAACGTGGAACCCTCATTTGCACTTCTCCATTTCAGCCCAAATTGCTACACCGACTAAAGATAAAGCCCTTGCACTTCAAGCCTCATTGACCCAACTCAGCATCGAAAGAAGTCCCTTTATTGCCCTCTCCAAAAAGCATCATTTTATATCTTTTTCCTTGCTACAATAGACCATTCAACTTTCCCATTTTGGACATACAGCAATCGAACACAACAAAGGCTAGAGAAAAGAATGCCTGAATGGGAAAGTTGTAGAAAACCTACTCGAAAAACAGAGATAAAAGAGAAGGAGGAAGAAATTTTTCGGTGACTTTTCTTGGAGGGTTTCATAGACCAGGACAACTTGGCAGAACCACCCTGCTTTTGCCCAGATTTCTCCTTGTTTCAATCTTTAGTTTTGTTTGAATCCATAGACCAATCGTGGCTGATTGGAGTTTTTCTTTCAATACTTTTACCCTTCAGTTGCTGATATTTGGTTGTTTTCATTTCCAGTCATGGTGTTTGCAGTAGCTTTCAACTTCATTAGTTTGTGTTTTATTTCAGTTCAATAATTTACAAATATTATTCAGTCGGTTATTCTTGCTTGTAGCTTCACTAGTTGACTAGCTCATACATCGTACAGCTTGCTTCCTTCTTAGTAGCTTATTTCAGTATTTGTTATTGTTCTCCATCACTGCAATATGTGTAGCTCGTATCTCTGTCCAACAGCACTTTAGTCGGTGGCTACACATGTTTCATGTGTTAGGCCTCTTTTAATCATTTTCCACATTTGTTTGTTTGGGTTATATTTTGGTTGAATCTTATTTGTATTTGATAGTTTGAATAGTGTAATTTTTTGGGTTAGTTGGGAACTCCATAGAATAGAATATGTGTAATAACCCGTTCTTTTCTTTTATACATATATACATCCCTAGGAATAGATTCATTTAGAAATTTAATATTCTTAAGGGAATTTTAGGAAAGCTATGGTAATTGGAAGGAATATTTAAACTAGAAACACCTCAAGTAGTCATTGAAATAAGGAGAATTATGATCAAATATTTTATTAGAGAATAAATTAGAATATTTTAGCTTTCATCTATAGAATAATTTTATCAAGGAGATTAAGAGGAAAATTTGAGAAATAGGAAGTGGAGTGGAAAAAACACTTAGATAGCCTAAAAGTGGGTTCTCGAATTAGAAGAATATGTTTTGGTAAATTGATGATATCTCTTTCATATGACCTCGTATTTAGGTGACTCATAAGCCTATGGATCAATAAGAGAAATATCTAAAACTTTCATGTTTGGATATTTTGAAGAAGAGAATTTTATCAATGTGTTAACCGGGCTGGAAGTGGACTGATCAGATTTGAGCGTAAACTGAAACCCGAAAATAAATCAAACCACCGACCTACTTTAGGAGCCTCAATTTGATTGGTTCTCTACATTTTTATCTTCTAGATATGTGTAAAAAGCTTTGTATATGGTGGTGGAAGAGTTTCTAGAAGAAATTTTTTTTATAATCATGGAAGAAGTAGGAACAAAATCTGATTGGAGGAGAACCAACCAAACCAGCCAACTATCCCCTCCATTCTTAACCAATTTTCAACCAAGCCTTAAGGGGATTCTTCCAATAGGTCCTAAGGGTGTCAAGGAGGTCTGGAACATGTGGTAAAAGGTGAAGAAAAGAGGTAGAAATCGTGGGAGCCAGCCAAAGGCCAAGTGGTTGGACTGATTTCATCCAAAATATTTCCAGATTTTGTTAGATTTTGTTTGATTTTTTTATCTATGTGTTGTAATCTTTTTTAACCATTGATCTGGGATTATTTTAGATATGGAGGAATCTTAGCCATGAGATGAAAACCTTAGGAAATCATGAGATTTAGGGGTGATAATAAGGCCTAAGGTTTAGGAGGTACAGCTCACACATTCAGCCAAAGGGGTTGCTGAAATACCCCTGCCCTTTCCAGCCCTTAAGCAAAGTTTTCCCTCCTATAAATAGACCCTTAAGCTTCCCTTTACTTCCTTTTAGAGAAGTCACACGAGTCCCTTGAGAGAAAACTAAGAAAAATAGAAGAAATTGCACTCACAACACACACACATCAAAAAGAAGCTAAGTGAGAGTCTTGGAGAGAAGTGTGGTGCAAAATCAACTCAAAACTATTCTTTTAGCTTTGAAAAAAAATTGTAAGTGCATTTCTTAACATACTCTTGGTGTGGTATAAGTGGCTTAATTTTTAGATTTATTTTGATGCCTATTTGATGCTTGTTTAAGCCTATGCATCATGTATGAGGTAGCTTAAATATTTTTTATTCATGAAGTAATTTTTGTTGTGGAAAAATACTAGGAAAAATTTTAGTAACTTAGGAATATGTTTTATGATCATATAGTAAGAGGAATATGTGAAAATATGAGATCATGATTTAGAAAAAATTGAAAGAACAACCTTAGTAACTTTCGGACCTCAAGGAGGTTGAGTTAACAGGTTTACCCTCTTATAGTAAAACAATCATAACGTTTTAGTGGGAAGGAAAAATTGAGTGATTCAAAAGGCTATGGAAAGCTAAGACAAATAACTACAATATTGGTGTTTTAAGTTTTAAGAGATAAGAATTCTATGAAAGACTAAATTGAGAATAAGTGACAAAAAAGAGTAGGAAACCCTTGAAAAAGGAAGATTTTCTCACTTTTAAAACTTCTAGTGAATGTTTTGAATGAGTTTTTTTAACAAATACGATAATTTTGGAAACATAATATATTAGGAGGATTTTTAATAATTATTATCTTAAAAAGATAAAATAATAATAATAATAAAGTTTTCTATAGATAAAAATAGTTCAAGAAATACTTAGAAATAATTAAATTAGAGAACTATGCAAATTTGTGGGCTTGAGCTAAATATAATAAAAGGAATAATAACTAAGGATAATTTCTATAAGATTTCGGCCACACCCTTGATTTAATAAAATTTAATAATTTATTTAATTACATACGTATTATTTGCTAAGATTTGACGTTACGTATTTAAGTGACGTATGTGCATGTAAATTTTTGTGATGTACTTCTCTATGTCATATGCTTTACGAAAATAGAAAGCATGCATGTCACAAGTCTAAGGTTGCATGTATATTACTATTCGTCACATATGTATCGTCACAAGTCACGACGTATATTTTAAGAGAATACGATAAGAAAAACGTTAAGGAAAAGTGATAAGTTAAGTGTCGTGTCACGACGGGGACGGCGATACGTAATGCCCGAAAGATTGACACGAGGCTCGTCAGGACGGGGACGGCGATACGTAACGCCCGAAAGATTGATGAGCTTATGTATGGCTAAGCTGGCGCGTCATGCTGAGAAAACCCGACGGGGACGGCGATACGTAACGCCCGTCGAGGTGAAGAAATACGTATGACCCCCAATATTACGAAAGATATTACAAGTAATAAGAATTTTAAGTATAATAAGAATGGGTCCATAAAAAATAACAGCCAATCATTTGCTTGTCGCTCATACGCATGAGACACATAAGTTAATTCATATGTTATACATTTATCATGATCTTGTCATGTGTTTTATGTTGTACTTTATCCATACATTGTTATGTTATAAGTGTACTTACTGAGATTTCTAAGGAAATCTCACTTTTATTTGTTTGTGTCTTTTTGGAAAATTTAATTATTGTACAGGACCATATGGCGGACAAGGGAAAAGCCCCTATGTCTCAGGGAGCTCAGAAGCACCCTGATAGACCTTCTGACTTTTCTCTTTTTGATTTTTTTGACTCTCCTATTATGGATATCTATGATTGACCGATGGGGATATGGAGACACGATGCATCCGCTTTCTCCGAGGAGCAAAGACGTATCGGATGCTGTTTGACATTAGGCTTAGATGGAATGTTGTCCGTGTGCGGGGTTTACACAACTCCATATGGGCAATATCTTCATCGGGACTTTTGTATTAGTCTGGATAGGTTTCGTTATGGGAGAGAGTTTCCAGAAGTCAAGAAGGAAACGAGGTGGTTCTAGTGTGGTAGTTGGATAAATATGTATTATTATTAGAAGACTGAGAAAACGAAATAGGTTATGTATAATAGTACAATCTGATGTTATAAATATGATAATGTGAATATTATGGTTATATTTTACCATGTGATCACTAGTTTATTTTAAAAAAAAATTTAGACCACTTTCCGCTGTAAGTCTCATTATACATGATAGTAAGAATAGATGTACGCATCTTAAGATCAATACGTATGGAGTAAGTAGCCTAGTGTTACTTACTCAGACTTCTCAATTTACGTTAATACCCTTAGCGTAAATTGAGGGCATCACAGAGTGGTATCAGAGCAATTGCGTTTCTGGGAAAATTCCCGTCGTCCTAGGAAAAGATCACATGGTATTAGAATAGGCTTGAATTATTTTAGGGATGAAGTTGAGGTGATATGGGTGAATGATATGGATTTTGGAAGTCTTGAATTACTAAGTGACTCATGGTGGAATTGGTATGTTTCAGGAAGATAAGATGGCGAGGGGTCGACCTCCTTTGAGACGAGATACCTCAACTCAGAGTCCTACTAGGGTTACCTCCTCAAGGACTGAGGAGCAGGGGATTCAAACCCCACCATTAGAAGAGGGGCAGACGATGCCAAGCCTTCCTTTGGAAGGGGGACAGGCAATAGCTGAAGCCATACGACAAATGACTGAAGTGGTGAGAAATCAAATGGAGCAAGGTCGTTGTCCTCAGCACAACGAAAATAGGGGAGAAATTCAAGGATGTTCGTATGAAAAATTTTTGGTTTATCGATACCCATATTTTCTGGGAACTGAAGGAGCTCTAAAGGCTGATAGGTGGGTTGTGGATTTAGAGCGTATCTTTGAAATCAACGGTTGCACTGAAACTCAGTAGGTGTAGTATGCAGGACATCTGTTGCAGGGAGAAGCCGGTCTATGGTGGGACACAAAAAAGAAGTTATTAAAGTTAGAATTGGGAGAGAATGTAATCCCTACTTGGGAAAGATTTAAGAAAGAGTTTGATGACCGATTCTTTCCAGAATCAGTGAAACGACAAAAAGCTCAAGAATTTGCTATGTTGGTGCAAGGAAACATAATGGTGGTAGACAGTATGCAGCAAGATTTATGGAGCTAGCAAGATTTGCCCCACACTTAGTAGCTACGGAAAAGATGAGGGCGCAAAAATTTCAAGAAGGATTACAGCCACGTATACGGGTTCATGTGGCATGTTTGTGAATAGAAATTTTTCAGGATTTGGTGAACGTCTATAGCTGAAGCAGAGCAAAGAAGTCTTGTGACACAGCCTCAAATTTCTGGAAAAAGGAGCTTCCCATTTTCCGCCAGAAGAAATATTGTAAAGAAAAGAAGTTTTCACCCTACAAATAAGGGAAAAGGAGTGACAGTCAATGCAAATGTACCAATTTTGTTTCCCTTGTGTGCAAAATGTGGACGTCGGCACCAGGGAGAATGTCGAATAAACACTGGAGTTTGTTACAAGTGTGGTCAGCCCGGGCACATGATTAGGGATTGTCCTCAAAACGTCCCTAAAGAAGCAGGACCACCAGTAGGAAAAATAAAAGCCCTGCAAAGGCCAAAGTTTATGCAATCACGCCTGCAGACGTGGATGTGGGAACTGATGAGGCAATCAATGCTGGAGTCATTATTGGTAACTTCCAAATCCTTTCTTTTAATTGTTTTATGTATGTGAACTCTTTTGAATATGAAATGATACTAGGTAATTTTTCTAGGTAAGGTTAGATTGAAGGAATATATGGCTTATGCTTTATTTGACTCTGGAGTGATGAAATCTTTTATCTCATATGAATGTGTCCAGAGGAGTAATTTAGAAGTGGAACCTTTAATGCAAAAAGTTTTGGTCGCAATACCCGATGGCAAGGTAATTGGATGTCACCGAATGGTAAAAGGTTGTCCTATAGAAGTTGCGGGTTTATAGCTAGTTGCTAATCTAATAGTATTCCATCTGATGGAATTTGATTTAATTTTAGGCATGGACTGGTTAGCTAAATATTATGCTAAGATTGATTGTCGGAGAAAAGAAATAGTCTTTGATGTGCCAACGAATGAAAGGTTTTGTTATAAGGGGGAAGTAATTAACCCTATGTCCTCTATAGCCACTGCTAAACAGATAGAGAAAAGCATTAAAGAAGGAGCAAGAGTATGTTTAGCAATGATATTGAACTCTATGGAAGAAGTTAAAGGCGTTAAGGGGATTCCGGTTGTAGAAGATTTTTCCCAAGTCTTTTCAGATAATTTACCAGGATTACCCCCTGATCGGGAAACTGAGTTTACTATTAAGGTGGAACCAGCTACAGCTCCAGTTCATAAGACACAATATAGAATGGCACCTGTAGAATTAAAGGAATTGAAAATGCAAATTGAAGAACTCTTGAAGAAAGGATTTATTCGACCGAGTTCGTCTCCGTGGGGAGCACCAGTGTTATTTGTGAAAAAGAAGGATGGAATGATGCGAATGTGTATAGATTATCGGGATCTGAATAAAGTCACTATCAAGAATAAATATCCATTGCCTAGAATAGATGATTTATTGGATCAGTTGAGAGGAGTTTCAGTATTCTCTAAGATAGATCTTAGATCTGGATATCATCAACTGAAGATCAGAGAGCAGGATATATCTAAGACAGCTTTTCGAACCAGATATGGACATTTTGAATTTTTGGTTATGCCGTTCGGATTGACGAATGCACCAGCTGTATTTATGGATTTGATGAACCAGATATTTAGACCATACTTGGACAGTTTTGTAGTGGTCTTTATAGACGATATCCTAGTTTATTCTCGAACTGATGAAGAGCATAAGGAACATTTGAGAATTATCTTGGAAACCTTGCAGAAACATCAGCTTTATGCCAAACTCAGTAAGTGTGAGTTTTGGCTACGAGAAGTTAAATTTTTAGGCCATGTAATTTCGAATGAAGGAGTTTCGGTCAACCCAGCCAAAATAGAAGTAGTGATGGATTGGCAACAACCCAAGAATGCTCATGAAGTACGTAGTTTTCTAGGGTTAACGGGATATTACAGAAGGTTTGTAGAAGGATTTTCTAAACTTTCCGTGCCTTTGACTGCTTTGACAAGCAAAAATGTTAAATATGTTTGGAGTGAACAGTGTGAAAGAAGTTTTCAGGAACTTAAAAGAAGGTTGACTACGGCACCAATTTTGGCCATACCAGAGCCTCACAAGCCATATGTGATATATAGTGATGCTTCAAAGATGGGTCTAGGATGTGTACTGATGCAAGATGGAAAAGTAGTTGCATATGCATCTCGACAACTTAAGAATCATGAGCAAAATTATCCTACCCATGATTTAGAACTAGCTGCTATTGTGTTTGCTCTTAAAATTTAGAGACACTATTTATATGGGGAAAAGTGTGAAATATACACGGACCATAAGAGTCTAAAGTATTTATTCAGTCAAAAGACTTTAAATATGAGATAAAGAAGATGGATGGAAAGCATAAGTGACTTTCAGTGTGAAATTAAGTATCATCCTGGCAAAGCTAATGTGGTAGTCGATGCTTTAAGTAGAAAAACTCAGATGGAAGAACTGTCAGTGTTAACTGTGATACGGGAAATTCTTGTAGAAAGACTGCCAAAAGAAATTAGGTTGATGGTAATCCAAGAAATCATTCCCCTAACAAATGAAGAAATTAAAGAATGGCAACAAAAGGATGATAAGTTGAAAAAGGTAAGACAGCAGATAGAAGAAGGAAAGGAGGTATCACATTATCAGATCTTGGAAAATGGAATATTGTGTTACAAAAATATAAAAGTGATTTCCAATGATGCAGAACTGAAAGAAAAATTGTTAAGAGAAGCTCACTGTACACCTTATACTGCACATCCCGGGAGTACTAAGATGTATC
Organism: Platycarya longipes; assembly: GCA_036559045.1. Classification (NCBI taxonomy): domain Eukaryota; kingdom Viridiplantae; phylum Streptophyta; class Magnoliopsida; order Fagales; family Juglandaceae; genus Platycarya; species Platycarya longipes. Next base: position 19,679,160 of record CM071803.1, on the reverse strand, counting down.
GAGACTTAAAAGAAAAATTTTGGTGGAAAGGAATTAAGAAGGATGTTGCAGGCTTTGTAGCAAAATGTCCGGTGTGTCAATTAGTAAAAGCAGAACATCAAAGACTAGCTGGAGAATTGCAACCTCTGCCGATTCCCGAATGGAAATGGGAAGACATATCTATGGATTTTGTAGTCGGGTTGCCAAGAACATCCGCCGGAAAGAATTTAATTTGGGTAATAATTGACCGACTAAGGAAGAGTGCTCATTTCCTGCCCATTGCAAACACAGATTCAATGGAAAAGTTAACACGAATCCATGTGAAGGAAATAGTTCGTCTACACGGGATTCCAAAGACAATACTATCAGATCGGGATCCTAGGTTTACATCTCGATTCTGGAAGAGTTTACAAAAGATGATGGGTACAAGCCTAAATTTTAGTAGTGCATATCATCCCCAAACAGATTGACAAACAGAAAGAACAATCCAGACTTTAGAAGACATGTTGCGAGCATGTGTCTTAGACTTTGGAAGTGATTGGGAAAGTCTCTTACCCTTAGTTGAATTTGCTTACAATAATAGTTTTCAAGCTACTATTCAGATGGTGCCTTATGAAGCACTGTATGGAAGGAAATGCAGATCTCCCATATATTGGGATGAAGTTGGTGAAAGCAGTGTTTTAGGTCCTGAATACTTGCAAGAAGTCAAAGAACAAGTGAAAAAAATCAGAGATAAAATGCAGACTGCACAGAGCAGACAAAAGAGCTATGCAGACAATCGTAGAAGAGTTTTAGACTTCATGGTAGGTGATTGGATATACTTGAAAGTCTCGCCTATGAAAGGAGTAGTGCGTTTTGGAAAAAGAGGAAAATTAAGTCCTCGCTATATTGGACCTTACAAGATATTGGAAAAGGTGAGACCGGTAGCTTATCGTCTCGATCTACCTGCCGAATTGCAAGGTGTTCATGATGTTTTTCATGTATCTTCCTTAAAGAAAAGTATAGGTGAAATACCAACGGCAAAAACGGATCCAGGTCAAATCAATTTACGTCCCAATTTGACATATGAAGAATGGCCCATACGGATTGAAGATCAGAAGAACCAAACACTGCGGAATCGTATCATCTCGTTAGTCAAAGTACTATGGAATAATCCTGCATTTCAAGAATTTACTTGGGAACGTGAGGATATGATGAGAAATAAATACCCTCATTTGTTTGAAAACTAGTTGTAGTAATTTGTGTTTTGTGTGATAATGAACTTATGTGAAATGTTATTCATGTGATGCTTGTTTTCATTCTTCTAGTTAATTGTGGCTTGTCTTTAATCAGGAAAATGACAAAAACAAGAAGGACTGCGAGAAAGTCAGTTACTCCTGTAAATCGACTAAGAGAAAGAGCTGAGAAACATAAAGAAAGAGCCCGTAAAGACAGATTAAGATGGTTGAATAAAAATGAATGGCATAGAACGCATATTATGGATATAGATAAACAGGGAAACCCAATTTGTAGACAGGCCAAACCAGAGGAAGAAAGAAAACCACCCCAAAAATGGAGACAAGCTGAAATAGAAATGTTGAAAAAATATGATAAAGGAAAAGCTGTTGTATTTGAAATGTCTGACAAATCCATAGATCGTGATCGTCATTGTGAAGATGGACCGGTTATAATAGAAACAGAAGCAGAAATGCTACTTAAATTGCAAGAGATGAGTGTCAATCTTTACTATGACCTAGACTTGGATGCAATATTTTATTTCTCATAGGATTCACTATCTATAGAAGAAAGACAACCCTCATCCTCAGATGAGTCTACTGCCACTAGCAATCGAGGTAAAAAAAATATATATATATTATTGTTAAATTTTACTTATTATACTTTAGCGATTTCAAGGACGAAATCTTTATTTTAGGGGGGGAGAATGTAATAACCCGTTCTTTTCTTTTATACATATATACATCCCTAGGAATAGATTCATTTAGAAATTTAATATTCTTAAGGGAATTTTAGGAAAGCTATGGTAATTGGAATGAATATTTAAACTAGAAACACCTCAAGTAGTCATTGAAATAAGGAGAATTATAATCAAATATTTTATTAGAGAATAAATTAGAATATTTTAGCTTTCATCTATAGAATAATTTTATCAAGGAGATTAAGAGGAAAATTTGAGAAATAGGAAGTGGAGTGGAAAAAACACTTAGATAGCCTAAAAGTGGGTTCTCGGATTAGAAGAATATGTTTTTGTAAATTGATGATATCTCTCTCATATGACCTCGTCTTTAGGTGATTCAAAAGCCTATGGATCACTAAGAAAAATATCTAAAACTTTCATGTTTGGATATTTTGAAGAAGAGAATTGTATCAATGTGTTAACCGGGCTGGAAGTGGACTGATCAGATTTGAGCGTAAACTGAAGCCCGAAAATAAATCAAACCACCGACCTACTTTAGGAGCCTCAATTTGATTGGTTCTCTACATTTTTATCTTCTAGATATGTGTAAAAAGGTTTGTATATGGTGGTGGAAGAGTTTCTAGAAGAAATTTTTTTTATAATCATGGAAGAAGTAGGAACAAAATCTGATTGGAGGAGAACCAACCAAACCAGCCAACTATCTCCTCCATTCTTAACCAATTGTCAACCAAGCCTTAAGGGGATTCTTCCAATAGGTCCTAAGGGTGTCAAGGAGGTCTGGAACATGTGGTAAAAGGTGAAGAAAAGAGGTAGAAATCATGGGAGCCAGCCAAAGGCCAAGTGGTTGGACTGATTTCATCCAAAATATTTCCAGATTTTGTTTGATTTTTTTATCTATGTGTTGTAATCTTTTTTAACCGTTGATCTGGGATTATTTTAGATATGGAGGAAGCTTAGCCATGAGATGAAAACCTTAGGAAATCATGAGATTTAGGGGTGATAATAAGGCCTAAGGTTTAGGAGGGACAGCTCACACATTCAGCCAAAGGGGTTGCTGAAATACCCCTGCCCTTTCCAGCCCTTAAGCAAAGTTTTCCCTCCTATAAATAGACCCTTAAGCTTCCCTTTACTTCCTTTTAGAGAATTCACACGAGTCCCTTGAGAGAAAACTAAGAAAAATAGAAGAAATTGCACTCACAACACACACACATCAAAAAGAAGCTAAGTGAGAGTCTTGGAGAGAAGTGTGGTACAAAATCAACTCAAAACTACTCTTTTAGCTTTGAAAAAAAATTTTAAGTGCATTTCTTAATATACTCTTGGTGTGGTATAAGTGGCTTAATTTTTAGATTTATTTTGATGCCTATTTGATGCTTGTTTAAGCCTATGCATCATGTATGAGGTAGCTTAAATAGTTTTGATTCATGAAGTAATTTTTGTTGTGGAAAAATACTAGGAAAAATTTTAGTAACTTAGGAATATGTTTTATGATCATATAGTAAGAGGAATATGTGAAAATATGAGGTCATGATTTAGAAAAAATTGAAAGAACAACCTTAGTAACTTTCGGACCTCAAGGAGGTTGAGTAAACAGGTTTACCCTCTTATATTAAAACAGTCATAACTTTTTAGTGGGAAGGCAAAATTGAGTGATTCAAAAGGCTATGGAAAGCTAAGACAAATATCTACAATATTTGTGTTTTAAGTTTTAAGAGATAAGAATTCTATGAAAGACGAAATTGAGAATAAGTGACAGAAGAGAGTAGGAAACCCTTGAAAAAGGAAGATTTCCTTCACTTTTAAAACTTCTAGTGAATGTTTTGAATGAGTTTTTTTAAAAAATATGATAATTTTGGAAACATAATATATTAGGAGGATTTTTAATAATTATTATCTTAAAAAGATAAAATAATAATAATAATAAAGTTTTATATAGATAAAAACAGTTCAAGAAATACTTAGAAATAATTAAATTAGAGAACTATGCAAATTTGTGGGCTTGAGCTGAACATAATAAAAGGAATAATAACTAAGGATAATTTCTATAAGATTTCGGTCACACCCTTGATTTAATAAAATTTAATAATTTATTTAATTGTATACGTATTATTTGCTAAGATTTGACGTTACGTATTTAAGTGACGTATGTGCATGTAAATTTTTGTGATGTACTTCTCTATGTCATATGCTTTACGAAAATAGAAAGCATGCATGTCACAAGTCTAAGGTTGCATGTATATTACTATTCGTCACATATGTATTGTCACAAGTCACGACATATATTTTAAGAGAATACGATAAGAAAAACGTTAAGGAAAAGTGATAAATTAAGTGTCGTGTCACGACGGAGACGGCGATACATAACGCCCGGAGGACTGACATGACTAGCGGGGACGGCGATACGTAACGCCCGAAAGATTGACACGAGGCTCGTCAGGACAGGGACGGCGATACGTAACGCCTGAAAGATTGATGAACTTATGTATGGCTAAGCTGGCGTGTCATGCTGAGAAAACCTGACGGGGACGGCGATACGTAACGCCCGTCAAGGTGATGAAATACGTATGACCCACAATATTACGAAAGATATTACAAGTAATAAGAATTTTAAGTATAATAAGAATGGGTCCATAGAAAATAACAGCCAATCATTTGCTTGTCACTCATACGCATGAGACACATAAGTTAATTCATATGTTATACATTTATCATGATCTTGTCATGTGTTTTATGTTATACTTTATCCATACATTGTTATGTTATAAGTGTACTTACTGAGATTTCTAAGGAAATCTCACTTTTATTTGTTTGTGTCTTTTTGGAAAATTTAATTATTGTACAGGACCATATGGCGGACAAGGGAAAAGCCCCTATGTCTCAAGGAGCTCAGAAGCACCCTGATAGACCTTCTGACTTTTCTCTTTTTGATTTTTTTGACTCTCCTGTTATGGATATCTATGATCGACCGATGGGGATATAGAGACACGATGCATCCGCTTTCTCCGAGGAGCAGAGACGTATCGGATGCTGTTTGACATTAGGCTTAGATGGAATGTTGTCCGTGTGCGGGGTTTACACAACTCCATATGGGCAATATCTTCATCGGGACTTTTGTATTAGTCTGGATAGGTTTCGTTATAGGAAAGAGTTTCCAGAAGTCAAGAAGGAACCGAGGTGGTTCTAGTGTGGTCGTTGGATAAATATGTATTATTATTAGAAGACTGAGAAAACGAAATAGGTTATGTATAATAGTACAATCTGATGTTATAAATATGATAATGTGAATATTATGGTTATATTTTTCCATGTGATCACTAGTTTATTTTTAAAAAAAATTTAGACCACTTTCCACTGTAAGTCTCATTATACATGATAGTAAGAATAGATGTACGCATCTTAAGATCGATACGTATGGAGTAAGTAGCCTAGTGTTACTTACTCAGACTTCTCAATTTACGTTAATACCCTTAGCGTAAATTGAGGGCGTCACAATATGGTAGCTTTTTCAATTGCACAGAAGGTGTTTGATATAATGTCCTTTAGAATGTAAAATTTATAATCTCCCATTTATTTCTTGGAAACGTTGGATTAGATGACGTTGATAGATGTGGTTTAGCTTCTCAAGCGAGGATAATCACAATTTATTTAACGCACGTTCACGGATCCATTTAATTTATGGAAGTGATTGAAATAGCGTCAAGGCACATTAGAGCACAAAATTTCTTAGATGCTAGCTAAACCTTTTTGTTTCCAACCCAAGTTGATGCATAATTTCCTTTCATTTTTCTAGCATTAATCTTAGCATTAATTCATCATCTCAAACAAAAAGAAGCTTGACATTTTTATAATATTAGAAAAAAATCCATTCGCATTGTGAATATCGTTGTAAATAGTTTTAGATTATAACTACATTTCATTTTCGGTAGTGGATAAGTTTGAATATTAAATTAATCGTTCCTTGAGGAAATGACTTAGGGACTTCTATAATATTACTTGACAACTCTTATACTTGTGAATCATTTCTAAACACTTTTTAGAGCGAGTCACTCATCCTTTATCTCCATAACATTTTCAGATGACTGTGATGGTTCAGCTAGATAGCAAGAGTAGTCAGTTTTAGAGAAGTTTGGTGATCGTAAAGGAATAAGTATCTAAGGGTACAAGTTGTCTTTTGGGTCTTATTTAGCGAAGTTATTGTAGTCAGATATTTTTTTAATTTGTTGAGTTTGGATATTTCGCTTCTTTTTGGAGATTTATACTTTTTGTTATTGAGGATTTCTTGTTGGTGCTTTTGTGGAGATTCATGAATATTTATGTTGATTGATTAAATTTAATATCATTATGGAGTTTCAGGAGATGTGATTTTTTTGTATTATTGGAAATGTTTTTGAGAAAAATGAGTTAACTCTCTGGACCCTCGAGATTCGGGGTATTACATTTGTAATGTTGGATATGACCTAGGAGTTTAAAACGACCTTCTAATTATTGGATGAGGAGGACGTGTCCTCCTCCTCCCTTATCCTTCCCTACTTCTTCCATTTACCTAGCATGTCTACTAATATTTCTTTTGTTTAACTTTATTTTACTTTCTTCAAGGAAAAAAAAATAGATCTATAATGTTTTAGAAATAGATCTAATTCACTAGTCGAAAATTGTTCAAAGAAAAGAGGTGATTTTGTGAAAATCCCCGTGCGTGGTTCTCACTCCCTACCCACATCTGTGCGTGGTTTCCAGTATCTCTTCTCGACACACATGCCAAATCACCGGATTTGCCGCCACTAGACCTTTTAGATCTAACCGTTGTGGCTAAAGAGAGACAATTGCATTGCTTTCATGGGTCATTATAGATTCTAAAATTTGTTGGAGTTGATCTAAATTATAATCCGTCTTTTTGTATCTATCTTACTAATTTTTTTTTTGTTTTTCTGATTGTTAATTAAAAAAAAAATCGTCTCTTAGACGTTTGTTTGTAGAAATTGATCCATCTCTTTTGAGCAATATTAAGTCTAAGTAGAGAGTATTGTTTCTTAGACGTTTGTCTGTAGAAAGTAATGTTTGTATGTAAAAGGTATAAGCTTATTTTGGTTTATGATGTCATATTTGTTATGGAGACATCCGAGAATATATCCAATTAAGGTTGTAAGTTTTTTTTTATAAATAAATGATGATAGTTTTCCTTATAAAAAAATTAAAGACATAAATGTTGAGTTATTGTAGCTAATAATCAAAATGCTTGAGTGATGGCTAATCCATTACACATACATTTTTTTTTTTATCTGAAATTAGCTAAATCTTTTATTTTAATGGAAAATGGCCGAGCCAAAGTCATTGCTTATTATAATAGTCGCACAATAATATATGCTGGAGAATAAATAGTAATTTTAAATATCACAAAAAATTATTATTCATTTTTTATGGTCTCTTTTATATTATAAATAATAATATTAGATACAACCTTAGATAGGATGTACAAGCTCTACATATTTCATTTTAAAAAAATAATGAGACTTAATATTAAAAAATAATTATTTATGTGAGTCCAAGATTTGACTACCTTTTTCAAAAAGAAATATGCGGACTTGCACATTTCGGATTTAAGAATTTTTTTTTTTTTTTTTTTAAATATTATCACACTGCAAGTTCAATAATTCAAACATAACAGTGTCACAGCTAATGGTCCACACTCAAAATCAACATTCCTCGACATTAATTCTCAAGGAAAGTTTTACAAATCACATTCTCTTCTTTATTCCTATTTCATTATGACGAGGTCACATAATCTGTCCAGCTTTTATTTTTTTTTTTTTAAATATATATATATAAAAGAAGATCTAATTGTGATAAAAAAAAAAAAAAAATAGATAGCACTACATACAATTCATAAAATTAGATTTCTTTACAGTCCAAATAAAGAAAAGACAGAAAGACTCCTATTTTAAAATAAACTTGACTAATATATCTTTATTTACAAATAAAAAAACTCCCAAAATCTATAAAATTTATTTTAATTACTCACGAAATGAGAATGTTTTAATTAGGCCAATAATGTAATTTACAAATATAAATTACAAGAAGAATTATTCTAAAAAGATATTACATTTTATATAATAGAATGAATCTAAGATTAGAGTATAATTTGTAGCATTACTTAGTGTTCAAAGATTAGAAATTACAATAAAAATTTCCATAGCTTGTTGATCTTGGGAAAATTTAAATCTTACACTCTAACGTTACTAATTATTATTATTTTCTAAACCAGGTTTGTGAACCATCACAGAGCAAAAGAGTCCCATCTCTAGACCCCTCTCTAGTGTTGCTAGGGAGAATTGGAGGTGGTGCTCAGTTTCAAGTTCTTAGGCCATGAAAGAACTGCAAGAATTACGGAAAAGTTTTCAGTTGGATGAAGAAGAGGAAGAAGCAATTGCTATTGATCGGCAAGGTACGGAGGAAGTGTGGCGCAAAGGTAATTGGAGTTTGATTGGCAAGATTCTATCTAATCGCAATAATGTAAAATCCACTGTGGAAACAACATTGGCAAAAGTTTGGTACATAAGCAAACCTGCCACCTTCACTAAGTTGGGGAAGAATATTTTTACCATAGCCTTTGTCAATCACGCGGACAAGCAAAGGGTGTCAAATGGGTGACCATGGCCTTTCTATGAAAATTTATTTGTGATGAATGATTTTGATGGTTTCACTCCTATCTCTCAAATGTCCTTTGATACAACGCCAATGTGGGTTCATTTCTACAACCTATCACTTGGTGGTATGTCAAGGGACATTGGGGTGAAATTGGGTAATTCTATGGGGGAGGTGCAAGACGTGCTGGTAGATATAGATGATGTGGGTTGGGGACTGCCATACGCTCATTAAATGTGCGGAAGCCCCTTGCGAGGGGAAGGACAGTGATGCTGCAAGGAAAAAAATATTGGTCCCCTGTTTAATACAAAAAACTCCCGAAGTTCTATTTCAATTGTGGTCGAATAGCTTATGAGAAAGGTGGATGTACTACAGCGAACTTGGTTGCACATGGGAGAAAGCAATTTGGCACCTGTCTTCGTGCAGATTCTGGTGGACAGCAATTCAAAGCTTTCTCGCCCGTGGGGAAAGAATCTTTTGGTAACCAATCAGAGATTGATGGGGGAGGTATTAATGCCGGGAATCATGCTGATAACGGCAATGGTTTCTCTAAGTCCAGTAAAGTTGAAAAGAATGGAGAAACGGAAGTCAAAATTATTGGGATTTCTCCAGAATTGATTGCTAAGTATCCGGTTGTTGGGGATAATGGTTTGTTACGAAGTTTAAAGGAAATTGAGCAAGAAAACAGACTTAAAGTTCCTTTAAACCCTGAGACCAAGGCCCTAATGATTGTCATTAATGGGCCAGGAGGCTTGCGAGGTCAAGCCCGTGAAGCTGTTGTGGCCCAAGAGACTTTGGCCTAGCCCAATAAATGCACCTAGAAAAAGCGAGCTCGCCAAGTTGACATTTCAACGCCACCCATTATACTGTATATAGAATCAAAATGAAACCTAACGGGTTAGAAGGGGAAATTGTAACTAGCACTGATTCAAAGAAAGCTACAATACAAGAAAAGGGAAAGAAGAACTTGGTATAGATTCACGAAGAAATGCTTCTGGACTGGAGGAGAATGCTGGAAATAGAGATGCACCGAAGAAGGCAAAGCTTCAAGATGTCGATGAAGGAGCTCTCGCTGCAGGAATGGTGGTTAACTTATCTCAATTTTACAACTCACCATTTGAAATGGCAGTGGCTATTAAACAGCCCTGTCGAGATCCGTGAGGCTCATAAGTTTGAACATCCGTGGGCTTGGGAACCCACGAAGTGTTCAAGCACTCTCTGATTTGATTAGAGAGGAAGTTCCCTCAATCTTATTTTCGCAAGAAACAAGACTGAATGAAAAAGCAATGAACAGATTAAAGTATAGGTTGGGTTTTGAAAATTGCTTGGCTGTTAATAGCATGGGGATGAGTGGAGGTATTCAAGATACCACATTCATGCCTCTGTCCAGGAGCATGATGTTTCTGAAAGTTGGTATTTCACAGGGGTATATGGCCACCCGGATGTCAGTATGAGGCATCATGCTTGGCAACTTTTAATTTCCTTAAGGGTTCCCACTGATAAAAGCTGGATGTTAATGGGAGACTTTAATGAGGTACTGTCAAGAGGAAAAGTTTGGAGGCTGTGATAGAGCTGATGCATTGATGTAAGCTTTCTGAGACTTTGTGGATGACTGTGAGCTATTAGACTTCGGTTTTAATGGTAATCCTTTCACGTGGTGCAACGAGCGTGAACCTGGGTTTAATATAAGTGCAAGATTGGATCGAGTGTTGGTAAATTTAAAGTGGAAGACACTCTATCCCTTGGCTGCAGTGAAGAATGGCTATGTTGCGTATTCTAACCACAATCTCCTCAAAGTAAATATGCAGGAAGTCTTGCAAAGAAAACGAGGGAAGAAATTGTTTCGTTTTGAACCTATGTGATGTAAGGAGGAAGGTTGTAAGAAGGTGATTAATGAGGCTTGGGGAATAAATGATATGGGCCAAGGTATGGTAGGGGTTATGAAACAAATTGAGAGGTGTGGGGAAAAACTATCAGTGTGGAACAACCAGGAGTTTGGTAATGTACAGGGACGGCTTAAAAGAGCTCTGCAACATCTGAAACAGGTGTAGGTTTCTGATCCAATGGGACTTAACTAACAGCTAATGAAATCAGCACGGTTTGAAGTGCAAAAGTGGCTTGAAAGAGTGGAGATTATGTGGAAATAGAAATTAAGAGTACAATGGCTAAATGAAGGAGAAAAGAACACGGCTTTTTTCCACCAAAAAGCTTCACAAAGGAGGGCTCGAAATTATATCAGGGGTGTCAAAGATTCAAATGGCAATTGGCAAACTAAGGAGGCCCAAGATCAAGTCATTTTATAGTATTTTCAAGATCTATTTCAAGCTTCGAATGTCAGGGGAGATTTACAATTTCTGAACAACTTGCATGGTCTAGTCACACCTGATATGGCATGTAAGATCTCGTATTTACGTATATTTTTACACATCATTTTATTTTCGATGTTAATTATTTTAATTTATTTTAATAATATTATTAGTCGTATTTTATTTGTTTAAGATATTTATTTGATCTATTGATTAGTTAATATTAGTTTTATATTGTTTTTATAATTAAATATTGAGTTACGTTACTTTTCTTATTAATTTTAATGTGAGGTAATTATCTTAATAATTGGAATTAAATTCCTTTATTTTATTATGTGATTTATTTGATGTGATTTCTTTATATTAATTAGTGTATTATATTTAAATTGTTCTTTAAATTAAATTAGTTTATTGTCGGACTTTAGATATTTTATTTTATTAATATTAAATTGTAGTATTTCAAGTCGGTTTTTATTTAATTTATTGTACTTTTTTTCCTAGTTAGTCTTCTTTCTTATTTCTCTTTTCCTTTTCTTTTCTTTTCTTTTTCTTCTTTTTCCTTCTTTTCCTTTTCTTTTCTTCCTCCCTGTTTTCGGCCCCAGACCGCGCGACTCCCTCCCCTGTTCCCGTTCAACTCTCCAGCCCAGCACAATCACCGCCGGCCACCATCGGCGACACCACCCCCTCCATCTGAACCGCCGTCCACCGGCGACCTACCACCAGCAACCCAAGCTCCAGCCGGCTCCTCACCTCCCCTACGCGGCTTAAAATCCGAATGGGTGTTGTGATACCCATTCACTTGCTTTTCGACCGCCGCCAGCCACCCAACTGCACAACCAACTTCCACCACCTCCCAGTGACCTTCGGCATCACCCCCAACCGCCGGCACCATCCACGGCAGCCATAAATGGTCCCAACCCGAAATGGGTATTCCAAACACTCATATGCGGCTTTTTCCACCTAGCGCCGCCGTCCGGCCACCGTGAGCCTCACCTCCACTATCAAAATGTTCCTCCACCTCAGCCGACCACCCCCTAACTCAACTCCTCCATTCGTGGCCCCACCTTCCTTGTGCAAGCTCAAACTCGAAAATGGGTTTCCACCCATTTTGAGCCCGATCCGTCACCTTCCGGTGGTTGTACCACCACACCACTACCTCCATGAGATTCCCAACCTTCCAAAGAGTATCTCCCTAAATTTTGGTGTCAAACCAAGCACTCTAGCCTAACGTACAAGTGATCGCTACGAATGCAGTGGATTGACATTCGCTCAAAAGATTTACGTTTTTAACCGCTGTAAATACTTTCCAAACGAACTTTGAGATTTAAATATATTTTGCATTAACAACTCTGTGTTTGGTTGGTAATTAGATTTATTAAATGTTGGATATTTATTCATGGTGATACGCATTGTGTAATTGAACGCTTGTTTATGTCTATGTTGATATTGGGATTTTAATGTGAGTTTGGTGCTTGGATTTTAATGTGAGTTGTGATTTTCGGATTTATGAATTTTAATGATTTTTGGCTGAGTCATAACGGGGACGACGATACATAACGCCCGTTGTGATCAACGTGTGTGTGGATAACATAATGGGAACGGCGATACGTAACACCCGCTGTGAAATGTGTATAAGTCATAATGGGAACGGCGATACGTATCGCCCATTATGATTGATAGTGTGTGAATGACATAATGAGGACGGCGATACATAACACCCATTATGGTCATTGGGTGTGCATTTCATATCAGGAACGGCAATATGTAACGCCCGGTATGAAATTAATGTAGGAACCCTAATGGGAACGGCGATACATAACGCCCATTATGATTGGTGGTGTATATATATTATATCGGGGACAGCAATACGTAACGCCCGGTATGATTGGATTTACGGATATTATTTTGTGGGAAATGATGGATGGTTTTTATTGGTGTTTTCTGTGGTTAAAATGAGATTTTGGCGTATGTTATTTTAATTATTTTGAGGAAAATGATTTTAAGCTTCATGCTTAAGGTATCATGTTCATGAGTGATGTTGTTGTTGTTGCATGAGTATATTTTATATCTTGTGGTTTGGTTTGGTTGTACTTACCTACGATGCCATTTTGGCGTCATAGATTTTAGATGCAGATATCGAGAAGGCTAAGTCTGAGGAAGCGACGTCGTTGTTGAAACATTTATTTATAATTTGTTCTATTGGGAAGTATTTTTCCATTTTTATAAATATGTATTTTTATGATTTGTATTTCAGACGACTGTATTAAATCTCCTGTTGGAGAATTTATGTTATAATAGTTTGTAAAATATTTTTAAAAATTCTAGTACTTAGTTTTCGACTTAATTTATCCATTGCTTTTATTTATATATGTCACGTATTCACACACTTGGCACTTGACGTTGGGGGTGCGTAACCTGTGTTGTCAGCATCCCGACGCCTCGATTCCCGTTTATTTTAAGGAGAATTTGGGGGCGTCATATGGCAGCTTAATTACTTTGAGTGTTTGTGAAGGAAGAGAGATCCATCCCGCTAAAGCACCCAGACCCGATGGTATGTCACTTTTATTTTTTCTAAAGTATTGGAATATTGTTGGTAAGGATGTTTCAAATGCAATCCTTAGTGCTCTGAATGATGGTTTTTTTTTCTGAATCTTTAAACCATACTTTTGTTACTCTTATCCCAAAGAAAAAGAAAGCAGAATTCGTGAGTTTAGGCTGATAAGTCTCTATAATAATATTTATAAACTGGTGTCTAAAGTCCTAGCAAATAGACTTAAAAGGGTGCTTTCAGCTCTGATTTCTCCTTCACAGTGTGCATTTGTTCCCCGAGAGGATTATTTCTGATAATATACTTATTGCTTATGAACTTGTGCATTTCATTAAGAATAGGAGTCAAGGAAAAAAGGGGTTTATGTCTTTAAAACTAGACATGAGCAAAGCGTACGACAGAATAGAGTGGGATTTTCTTGAGAATGTGATGAGCAGAATGGGTTTTTCTGATAAATGGATTTCTATGGTTATGCATTGTGTGAGAATTATTTCTTTATCCATCTTAGTTAATGGAGAACCCAAATGACCTATTTTTCCAACTAGGGGATTAGATAAGGGGATTCTCTATCCCTTTACTTATTTCTCCTATGCACAGAGGGGCTTATTGTATTACTTAAGCAGGCAGATTCAAGTGGAGTAGTTGCTGGGATTTGGGTTAGTAGGGGGCACCTCGAGTTAACCATTTGATGTTCGTGGATGATAGTATACTTTTTGTAGAGCTAACCTGGAAACAAATAGCCACATTCTCTAACTCCTAGAGAAGTATGAGAAAACATCAGGCTAGCAAGTAAACAAAAGTAAGACCTTTATGATTTTTAGCAAAACTGTCCAACCGAGTGTCCTAGAGGAAATCATGAATTTTTGGGGAGTCCAACAATGTTATCTTTTTGAAAAATATCTGGGTCTACCTGCCATTGTTGGAAGAGGAAAATGATAAGCTTTCTCTGAAGTTAAAGCTAAGGTGTGGACAGAGCTTCAAGGATAGAGAGAAAAATTATTATCTCAAGGGGGTAAAGATGTAACGTCCTGATTTTTCGCCTTGATAAAAACATAAATCGAAGCGTACGAACAAGTAACACAAGGCTACTTATCCTACATAAACGTAAGGAGTAGCATGCATGCATCTAAACTTACTAATTAAATGCAATACGAAACACAGTAGAAAGAGGTAAATCTCTAATATATGTAAGAGATCTAACTCCTCCATGAATAGATCACATGGCATAGTAAAATTATAACCTTCATAACTTCATATTTACAGAAACATCTTGTATCCAAGACTTACATAACCCAGTTAGTTTTCTTAAAACCAATATTGTATCATATCGTCGTCCAATAATCTTGCTATTTCACTTGATCACATACACGAGAGATCATTTCATTCGGAGTCGGAGAGGGATATTCTATAGGACCCTCAGGGTACCTCAGAATCTCCTGTGCTGTCCGAGTTTCATTGCAATTTATCTAATCCTACACAATATCTATCACTCCATAAAGAATGATAGATAAACCTTAAAGGAGTGAGATTTCTAAGAAATCTCAATAAGTAGACATGTAACTTAATAAAAGCATAGACATTATAAAATAATCACATACAAGTCAGACAGCCAGAGTATGCATTTATAGCATGCTTCATATGACTCATGCATGACTTAAACTTATCTCTTATGTGGACTTACACTGATATCTTTTATTTCCTAAACAAATTTATCTCATACATGGACTTTTCATTCTTATTTTAAAATTCTTATTCTTATAAGTCTTTACTTATATCCACTATTATTACCTGTGGTTGGACCATGTCCACTATTATTACCCATGATCGGGGCATACCCACTATTATTACTCGTGGTTGGGCCATATCTATTACTGTTTCTCCTGGTTGGAACATATCCAGTATTGTTACCCCTGATTAGGTCATATCTAGTATTGTTACCTCTGGTTGGGTCATATCTAGTATTGTTACTTCTAGTTGGGCCATATTCATATTCTCGTCAGTCATTCAGGCGTTACGTATCGTCTTCCCTGTCATGAAGAACCTTATAATTTCCGTCATACGAGATTACGTATCACTGTCCTCGTCATGATGTGAATGGCTTATTAATCTTTTCACTTGTAAAGTTTTCTTAACGTATTTTTTTATAACAGACTATATGATTTACGACGACACTTATATGTGATGAAATATAACGTAAACATAACGTTAAACTTATGACATGCATATTTCATGTCCTTATAAATCTTATAATATATGAGAACATTTCACAATAGCATACATCACATGTACATGTATTTACGTCACATCAATTTATACCGTCAAAATATAAAAAAAAATTACTTAAATAACAAAATAAAATATTAAAATATTATTAAATCAAGGCTGGCTGAAACTTCTAGAGGATTAAACCTGATTTTATTTTAATTTAAATCATGCTAAAATTTCCATATTTAACATATTAAATTTTTCTTAATCAATTTATGTAAATTAAATTGTTTTTCTTAGTATTTCTTCTATAATTCTTGGCAAAATGATTCTTAAAAATTCTCTAAATAAATTAGAGTTTCTAAACTCATTATAATTATCAAAATATCATTCAAATAATTAAAAAATCAATTGGATAATATTTAAAATAAAAATTCCATTAAAACCTTATTGTAGCCAAATTGCTCTAGGTTTCCTTTCTCAAATTTTTCTCAAATCAATACCCCATATTTTCATATAATTCTCTTCATATAACAACATAGAATATATTTCTAAGATCTCATAATTTTCTTAGCATTTTTCCATAGCAAAAACCACTCCAAAAGTCCATATGTTTCAATTTAACACATAAACAAAGATTAAACTCAAATAAATATCAAACATGATCCAATCATCAAACTACTTATTCTATGCCAAGATTAAATTAAATTGTATACTTAATAGTTTCTCCAAAGCTTGAAGTGGTGATTGAACCAAGCTATTACAAATTTCTCTTCAAACTTACTCAATAGCTCACTTTGATAGTATTTGGAGATTCAAGGGTTTTAGGAAGACTTTTTTTTTTTCTCTCAAGCTAGCCATGTTTTATTTCTCCCAAAGAGAGCTAGGAGACTCTCAAGCATCTATTTATAGGAGAGGGGGCGACACACTTAGGAAAAGGAAGGTGAAAGTTTGCTTAAAGGTGACCGATTTCCCCCTTAGAGTCGTGTGTGTGCTTCCAACTTGTTTAGGTGAAATGATTTGATCTAAATTTAGGTTTGGTGAGTCATGGTGAGATCCAAGGGTCAGTTTTTAAGCTGCCTAAAATATATTCTTGATCAATGGCTCAAGTAGACCCAACTCACGTGGGGTAGAGACAAAATAGTATGATGGTATCTTCCAATGCAGTGTATCCAGCCACTTCCATCCCAAATAAGTCATTAATCTTATTTGATTCTTCCAAAGCTCAAAATATGAAAGTTTTAGATCATCCTCTTAAGATTTTATATGATTTTGAATTACCTTATTTCTAGATCAAATGATAAAGATATGCTTAATTCATCAAAACACGTCAAAACCACCCGAGAACACCCAATCCGAGTTCTCTATTTGTTTTCCATTGTTTTCTTGCCCACCAAGGCTTCTAAATCAATTCTTATCAACTTGAAAAATGTTCCCACATATGTCAAGACCTCAGAAATTTTGGTAGTCAATCACAATTTTCGTCACATGGCCGAATATAAAACAATTCATCTAAGTTGGTTACTAGTTGACTTCTATTCCCGTCCGTCTACTTAACACAAGATTTAGTCCTTGATAAATTCCTTATCTTCAAAAACCAAAAATATAAAAGTTCTATACCTATTTCTCAAGGTTCTATAGGAGCTAAAATAACTTCATTGGAAGCTCATATGACCAAGTTATAATTATTCTACTGAAAGTCGACAGATCAGTCCGAGAGCTCCAATCCAGGCACACCAAGTGTTTGATAAATAATCTCTCTTGTTTCACACGAAACTTTCCAGATAAAATCTCCTCATTTGTCATATGTCTACACACTTATCATGATTTTAGGATAATTAAGAAAATAATTCAAAGATTTAATCTTATTCAAGGTCACTAATCAACTCCAAGTCAATACCTATATATCCAATTTCGTTCTGCAACTTAAATCCCAATTTAATATTTAATTAATTCTATATCTCTTAAAACTCAAAACACAAGAATTGTATATATTCTTCTTAGCTTTTCAAATCATTTTGAATCATCTCAATCCAATATAAAATGAGTAAGTTATGTCCATATTACTAAAAGACGTTGAAACTGTTTAAGATTGCCTAATCCGAAAATATCATAGGGTATATTCCTTACTCATACCACTTGATTTTCTTCAATTTCTATACAATAATCCTTGAATATTCAAAAATTATATCTTCTCATCCTATTTAGTGTTTCCCGTGATTTTTCCTCCAATACCAATAAAAAGCTCATAAAAACTATATATATATTCAAAATTTTAAAAGTTTCCTAAAATAAGTTTAGAGAAATATAATCATACCAAATATGAAAATTAAAAGAATACTTAAAATTTCGAGTTATCACAAAAGAGGTACCTATAAAAGCTGCGGCTTTATCCATTTCTATGTACACAATGAGTTGTTTCAAATTCTCACTCTCTTTGTGTCATGAGATTGAGAATTTAATTGCAAAGTTTTGGTGGGGACAAAAGAAAGAGGAGAATAAGGTGAGATGGATTAGCTGGAAAAATATGTGCAAGTCGAAGAGTCAAGAGGAAATGGGTTTCAAAGATATACTGTGACGCCCTCAAATTCCCCTTAAAAAGAACACGGGAATCGAGGCATCGGAATGCTGACAATATGGGTCACGCACCCCCAACGTCAAGTGCTAAGTGTGTGAACACGTGACATGTATAAATAAAAGCAGCGGATATTCGAGGTCAATAACTAAGTATCAGAATTTTTAGAAATATTTTACAAACCAGTTTAACATAAATTCTCCAACAGAAGATTTAATACAGTCATCCGAATGTCAAATCATAAAAATACATATTTATAAAAAGGGGAAAACAATTTTCCAAGATAACAATTTACAATAAGAATACTTCAACAGCGGGGTCGCCTCCTTAGGCTCAGCCTCCACAAAACTCTGCATCCAAAAAACTACGACACCAAAAATGGCATCGCAGGTAAGTACAACCCAAACAAATCCTAAGATATAAAATATACTCATGCACAACAACCTCACACATGAACAGGACACCGTATGCATGAATCTTAAAATCATCTATCTCAAAATAAATAAAATAACCACACATGCCAAAATCCTAATTTGGCCCAAATTAAAACTCTAATCAAATCATCCATCATTTTTCCAGAAAATGATGTCCATAAATCCATTAAGACCACAACCATTTTCCCAGAAAATGGTCCACGTAAAACCAATAAATAAAACTCGTCACTTTCCCAGCAAATGGCCTAAATATCCATTTTATTAACCGTATGTACCATGATCTCCCCTATAGATCATCCACACACCGTAGCTTTCATCATCACATCGAAGGTAATGACCACGCATGTGACTCTGGAATGGGCGATGCCTAGCTAACCGCGCCCAGCACGTACCATGACCAAGCATCCCCTAACTCCTGCCAGCAGAGGAGCTATGGAGTCAGCACGAGAGCATTACCATCTCTTCCGGTCCCGTTGTCGTCGGCGACGACCTAAGGGACATCACTCAGTATATTCCGCTCCCGAGTGACCATAGGAGCTCCACTGGGATAATACCCCATCTCGGCTTAGAGTCGTGATATACACGCTATCGAAAACCATAACCACAATGAAAACTCAGTTTTCATTTACAACACATGAATATGCGCGTAAATACACAATGCAGACGACCATGCATCAAATAGCCAACAATTAATAATTTTCAAAAATGACCAAACACAATATCTGTTGATGCCAAAAATATATTTAAATCTTAAAATTTATTTGAAAAATACTTACAGCGGGTAAAAGCGTAAATCCTTGAGCCAATCCGTAGCGTTCGTAGCAGTCACTTGTACGTTAGGCTAGAGTGCTCGGTTTGATACCAAAATTTAGGGAGATACTCATTGAAGGGTGGGGAATCTCATGGAGGTGGTGGTGTGGCGGCATAACCACCGAAAGGTAACGAATCGGGCTCAAAATGGGTGGAAACCCATTTTCGAGTTTGGGGTCGTATAGGGAATGTGGCGCCATGAATGGAGGAGCTGAGCTAGGGGGGGTGGTCGGCTGAGGCAGGGGAGTCTTTTGGTGGTGGTGGTGAGGCCTACGGTGGCCGGACGGCAGCGTGGGGAAGAACTAACCATTTAAAGACCCATTTCGGGTGGAGGAGGAAGGGAGGGGTTGGGGTGGCTACCGGCGGTGGTTTTGTACTTTGGAGGATGAGGAGTCTAGTGGTAGTGGTGGTGAGCCAAGGCGGCAGGCGGTGGCTCCGGAAAATGGAATAAAAGCAAACCCATCAATTTCGGGTTTGATGCTCACGCGCCGGCTAGGGGGTTGCCGGAGGTGCACCACCGATGAAGAAGAGGTCGCTGGAGGGTCAGGGTGCCGGCGGCATGGGCGGTGAGGGACGGTGGGCGGCGGTGGAGGCTGGCCAGGCCTAAGGCCGAATGGCCAAAACAGAGGGGGTGGGGAATGTCGCGCACGAGTTTGGGGAGAATAGGGGAAGAAAGAAAAGAAAAAAGAAAGAAGAAATAAGAAATAAAGAAAAAGAAAAGAAAAAGAGAGAAAAAGAAATAAAAACCAACTAAAAGAAAAATATAATAGATTAAATAAAAGCCAATTGAAAATACTACCATTCAATATCAATAAAATAAGATATTTAAAATCCAACAATAAACTAATTTAAATTAAAAAATAATTTGAATATAAAACACTAATTAATATTAAGAAAGCATATCAAATAAAATCACATAATAAAATAACGGAATTTAATTCCAATTATGAAAATAATTACCTCACATTAAAATTAATAAGAAAAGTAACGTAACTTAATATTTAATTATAAGAACAACATAAAACTAATATTAACTAATCAATAGATCAAATAAATATCTTAAACAAATAAAACACTACTAATAATATTATTAAAATAAATTAAAATAATTAACACCGAGAATAAAATAATGTGTAAAAATACACGTAAATCTGGGATCTCACATATACACCTATTTAACATGGCGCTCTTAGCTAAACAAGGGTGGCAGATTCTTAAGGCTCAAGATTCTCTGCTTCACCAGATTTTCAAGGCGAGATATTTTCCCAATACTTCTTTCCAAAATGCTAAACTCGGGGTCAATCCTTCTGATGTTCGGAGGTGGATTTGGGAAGTAAAAAAACTCCTGTTACAAGGTCGCCGATGGAGGGTAGGAGATGGAAAGGATATAAATGTATGGACAAATTATCGGATCCCGAAGTTCAAGAGTATAGCTGGCCTAGCTTCTATCACACTAGCTGAACAGAATATAAAAGTATCTGAGTTAATTGATAGTCACACCCGAAGATGGAATATGGAGAAAGTCTCCAAGCTGCTGCCTCCTCATGTGGCTTTTGAAGTTTTTAAATTAATCCTACTAGGAAGCGAAAAACCTGATACACTCATTTGGGAAACAAGAAAAGAATAGAATCTTCTCAATCCGAAATGCTTATAAGATGTTTATGCAAATGAGAGGAGGAGGTCAGCAGAGAGAAGTTTCAAATGGTACTGCTCAAAGAAAATTATGGAGAAGTATATGGAGGATAGAAGTACCAACAAGGATCAAAATATTTGCTTGGAGATTGTGCACAAGCAGGCTACCCACTTTCATGAATTTTCACTCTAGGAAGATAATTCAAGATGCTACTTGTAAATGATGCAATACTTGTTTGGAAACTCTTGAACATGCTTTTATATATTGCTCTCGGGTGTAACCTACTATAGAGCCTTATTTTTCCTTATTGCAGGGAATGACAGAGAGGAGGAACATCTTTCAAATAATTTATCACATTTTACATAGGAATAAGGATGGTGAATTAGAAGATTTCTTCCTTTGCTTATGGGCTATTTGGTATTGTAGAAATTAGTTTTTATATGAGGAAAAGCAAGTCAATCCAAGTCAAGCAATCCAACATGCACTCTCACTTGCACAAGACTACAAGAATATCAAAAAGGAGAAATCCAGAGGTTCAAAATATCAAGTTGGCTGAAATCCTCCACAAACCAATGAGCTTAAATTGAATGTTGATGGAGCTTTGTTTATAGAGCTGGAATAATTATGTGTAGGCCTAATTTTGCGTGATAAGCATGGAGAAGTTATCTTTGTTGCTAGCAAACCGGAACATAGTGTGTCGGATCCAATGGGGATTGAGCTTTTGGCAATCCTAAGAAGTTTACAGTTGTGCTATCATCTAAATATTCAAAGCTTGACAATA
Source organism: Platycarya longipes (assembly GCA_036559045.1). NCBI lineage: Eukaryota > Viridiplantae > Streptophyta > Magnoliopsida > Fagales > Juglandaceae > Platycarya > Platycarya longipes. Next base: position 19,657,335 of record CM071803.1, on the reverse strand, counting down.
GAGAGTGATGCTTTATACCGTCTAGGACATTAATACACAAGCTGAGTCTCAATCAATATGGGGCCATATCATGTTTGAGATTAGAAGTATGATGAGTCGTTTTCAAAATATTGTAATCAAGTATAGAAGTCATTTGGTTAATGTAGCTGTCGATTGTTTAGCAAAATATTCCAAGCATTTAGATAACTTAATGATGTAGTCAAATAGTTGTCTTGAGTTCGTAAATTACATTGTTGAGCATGATGTTCTATTTAAATTTGTTATTAATGAATAAAAAGTTCTGTTTCCTATCCCCCAAAAAAAAAGGTTACTAATTATAATAATCACCTCCATAATATTTGGTCCGGTTATTATAAATCGCATCAACCACGAAATGTCTAAACCACAAAAAAGGAATGATAGGGAAACGCACTACGTGTCCACGTAGGTGTTTAAGAAAAAAAAAATCTCGGAGAATATTAAATATCTAGATTCTAATATCTTCTTAGCTTATATAGATTTATGGGAGTGTATTGTTTTTGCGTATTCTTTTCAACAATTAAATTTATAATTTATGTAAAAAAAGATTAATAGACTAATTAGAACTTTACATTATAAGATTATAATAGCATTATCATATTTATTTATTTTATTAAAAAAATACATGTCTCATAATTTAATCTTCATATCCTCACTTATAAAATTAGAAAATGCAGTATATAAACAAAATAATGCAATCTAAAACTCGTACAGCTGACGGGAGCAAACAAAAATTTAAATTGAACAAGAATTACTAAAAATAGAAATCCAAAACAGAAAATGAGAAAAACAAAAATTAAAAATGGTGGGGAATCAAATCGATAGGCACGAAATGGAATTGGTACAGGACAGAAGACGAGAACTTTGCTCGATGGAATCTGTCACGTGAAGCGTGACGGGATGAGGAGCCACCGGCAAGTAAATTTAACACTGCCATGAGAAATGCGAAGATTTTCTATTTTTTGAAGATTTCTTTTGATGATGAAGAATTGCTAAAATTTCTCCTTAATATTCCTCTCGATACAATAATTTTTTTTTTCTTACTTAATAATTAAAAAAATGATTTTTAATAAAACATTGACATTAGATCCATCAAAATTTTTTTTCAAAAAATATAAATTTACACACATATCAAAAAATATTAAGTCCTCAGCCAAACGTAGCCGTCGTTGGTGGTAGTGGGCGCCATCGTCCATGCCATAAACAGACTCATTTTGGGTTTAAGGCTGCGGCGGACACACCAAAAGTCACCGTCGCAGGACTGAGATCGCTGAAATCCACTGGTTCCGATGGCATGGACGGTATCGCCTATCGCCACCGGGAGTGATATAACAATACTCTTTGATATAATTATTTAATATTTTCTTTATTTAATAATTAAGGAAATTTTTTAATAAGATTATGGTTTTTTCAAAAATATTTAAAAGAATTAAAAAAAAAATTAGTTAATGTATACAACCCAATTTGAGTGAAAGTTTTAATCACAAATTAATTTATTATAAAAATAAATTATAATTTGATGTAATATACCAAATTTTAAATTCATTTATATTATAAAATAAATTTAATATATTATATTTAAATATATCAATTTATAAATTTATTTTTCAAAAATATTTTTATAACCGTACCACTTATGTTTTAATTATTTGAGTGTTGGAGGCATCTCTGCTTTAGATCACACACGGTCCCCTTTGACAACTCGCAAGATCGACGATGGCACTGGCTGAACGGGACAAGTGTACCGAGAAAAGAAAAATAAAAAATTTGTAAAAAGAGCATTAAAAACAAAACAAAATGAAAAAAAAAAAAAATCATTGAAAAAAAAATGCGAATATGCCATAAATAACAAAGAGCGTGGACGGTGGATCTGTTTTGCGTAGCCAACTCCGAACCAACTAAAAGTTATATATGCATAATGCATGTGTGGAGTGGTCCTTACCAACTTTACCAGAATATAATATTTCCCACAAAAAAATAAATAAATATAAGAATCCCAATCAGATCCCCGTACAAAGATTACCTTTAATTTTTTTTTTTTTTTTTTATTATTTTGATTTCTTAGGCTTAAAATGTTATTTATTAGTGCCATGTATTATTCATTATATTATACATGAATTCAAAGTTTTAATACTTTTTATATAAATTAAAGCTTAATATTTATATTTTATCTTACACATCCTTTTATGTGTATACCAAACTTTTTATTTATAAGTAAGTCGGCAATGCAAATTATTTTATTTAAGTGAATGAAAAATCAATGATTTCAGAAATTTTACTATAATATTTTAAGAAATTATTATTCTTCTTCAAAAATAAAATTGATAAATAAAATAATATATTCTGAAATTGATAATATATTTTAATAAATAGTATTATATATTTAAAGTTTTACTTATACTTTTATTTATAATATTCATTTTGTTAGTTTTTGTTTGAATTTTAAATTTTATGATTTTTAATCTGTTGTAAAATAAATTTTTAGCAAATTTTTTATTAAATATATTTAACCTTTTTCTATTTTAAAACTGGAAATCTCAATAAAAAGATGTTGTTGAGAATAAATTGAATTGATAATAAACAATTATAAAAGATGATAATATGGGATTATTGTTATTAAAAAGGTCTTTGGAAATAGGCAGAAGGCTAATATAAAGATGTGAGATTAATTTAATTGGAGCGTGGAGCATTGAGCATTGGGAATATCACCTCTTTCTGCTGTAGAGTACCTAATAATTAGCTGACAAAATACATATTTAGAGCAATGTTTGGTGTATTATAAATCATCACGACCTAACTCTTTCTTCAATGTCTCCCCTTGGCCCTTTCTTCTATCTCGTCCTCCAACCTTTCCCTCATTCTTCCCCTGCTCTCCCTGTTTTCTTCTTCTCTTTTTCGTTGTTTTCTTCTTGCTTTTCAGTGAGTTAAATAACTGATTTCTGAATGCTTTTGGGAGAATCCTCCTCTCCTCTCGAGGAGCTGTACAGTTCTGATTAAGGTATTGCTCTCTCTCTCTCTCTCTCTCTCTCTCTCTCTCTGGTGCTTTGATCTGTTGAATTTTGAGACTTTTCCGTCTAAAAATTCCTTTATGTTCTTGAGCTCTTTCTGTAAATGGTTTGAGTCTTCGAGATCTATTTTCGTTTTTGTGTTTTATATTTTTTCATTTTTTTTGCGTTCAAATAGATATGGTTATGATTTTTTTTTGTGTTTATTTGGGGAGATTTTGGCAGATCCAGTCACATGATATGAAAATCCTGGTTTATCTTTTCTGCTGATTGATATTTTTCTCTTCATTTCTGGGCTTCAAGTGAAATTTTAAACAAAAGGAGATCTTCGATTTTCTTTTTTCAATTTTTTTTTTTCTCGTGGACGGTGCCGGCGATTCAGCTGCCAATTTTCATTATATAATCTATTCTGGTTTGATTTGTTTATTCACATATATATTTGACCTGATCTTAATGTAGAGCTGTCATGTTCATATATGTTTGTTATCCTCCTCTTTCCTAGATCTGCGTGGCGAAAGTTGCACCAGAAATTCTCGAAAAAGATGAACCACTGTGCGATCCAACAGAGCGCTTTCTCGGCCCGTGATGAATTCCGGAGCTCCTCCATTTCGGTTCCAATTGCGGAGCGGAGAGAAAACGTAATTTGTCCCAAACCTCGCCGTTTCGGTCTCTTCAGTGCCACCGCCATTAACGACCACCACCCCACCAGATCCCTCCGATGGCAACTCAGGTAACTTTTGCCAACAACACTCTCATCCTGCCTTGAGGGATTTTAGTGATTTCTGAAAATCATTTTCATTACGATACTGACTATTTGTTTTGATGTTGCAGCCACCAGGCGGAGCTCTGTGACTCGAAAGCAGGGACTGAAATTTTGGACATCATCCTAACAAAGGTAAGATTCTATATATTATTTCCGTCTTTCTTACTTTTCTTTGTCTTTTTCTTACTCAAAAAGAAAATGAAAGTGAATTTTGGTTTCAGGGTGGTGGATGTGGTGTGGAACAAGCTCCGCCACCGGTAGCCTCGTCGCCCCCATTTTATAGCGGGTCACCGCCGAGCAGAGTAGCTAACCCATTGATTCAGGACGCCCGATTCGGGGATGACAAGTTCATCCCACCGTCGCCGCTGTCTCCGGTTACGATCCCATCGGGTTTATCATCCTCCACGTCGCCTTCCTCAGCCACGGCCACAAGGAAAGCCGGAGGTTTTGTTCGGTCCAATTTTGGTGACAAGCCGGCGGTTAGAATTGAGGGGTTCGATTGCCTCGACAGGGATCGGCGAAATTGCAGCATCCCTGCCCTTGCTTAGAACCCCACACCTTGAAATCCACAGTACATAGCAGCAGCAGCAGCAGCAACAACAGAGTTTTAACACAAAGGTTAATTGCGTGAGATGAGTTTTCAGATTCTCATAGAGGGAAAGAGGGTAATCCCACTTTTGATTGGATGTAAATATGTTTGTTGATGAAAGAATCCTATGTAAATTGTAGGCAGAGAAGGTTAACCAAATAAAGGAACGGATGTTGTTAGGTTATTGGAGGGTGTTGTTTTGTGTTGGGCAAACCACCTCTTACCACTGCCCTCTCTTGTAAGTAAAAGCAGAAGTTTGTAAGAAAGGATGTAAACTGTTTTCTACTTTGCGATCTTTATTTCCCTTTTTGTTCCGTTTGGGTCTTCCAAGATAATTTCAATTTTGAAATGAACAAATTTATGAAGGAAGAGATGCTCTGCACATGCACATGCACATGCACATGATGTATATATTGATTTTGCAATGTGAATTTTGAAACAGCTTTTTTTTCATTTTTGGTTCTGCTTTTTTATTATCTTGTCGATTGGTTGTTTCTCTTTTTCTGTTTGCTTTGGAATTCGAATCTGTGAAAGTGATTTCATTTGATGCCAGGTGCAGTGATGTTGCCGGTTTATCACGCGAATAAGTGACTGTGCCGAACATTAGAGTCCTTTTGTCAGATCTGCATAACATAAATTAGTTGGTTTGAATGAGTTTGCCAAACATTTGATACCTTTTTGTCAGATTGCATAAACGAGCAGAGCTGGTTTGAATTAGTTTGGCGTTCTACTTCTAGTTCTACCAATATTCACATGCGCATGCCAAATGCTTGAAAAATCAAAAGAAAACAAATAAATCAAGTTCACACCCAAGTTCCACATGCTTTTTCAAGCAGACTAGGACTTGGGCTCGTTTCATTTCATTTTGGGCTGCATAGCCCCTCACACGGATACTATTCTACATAAAACAAATATCGTCTACGGCAAACCCGAGTCCCCTCCCATGTTGGCCTAACATGGTTTTGAATTCCATTTCATTTTGATCGAAAATTTTCATTTCCATATAATATTCGGTATACTATATTTTCTTATTGGGTTCATATTCTATTTTGGATTATTTTTGTAATTTTCTTATATTTAAATGATATTTTTTTTTAAAAGTTTAAATTCAAATAATATTTCATTTCCATATAATATTCGATAGACTATATTCTCTTATTGGGTTCATATTCTATTCTGGATTATTTTTATAATTTTTTTATATTTGAATGATATTTTAAAAAAAAATTAATTTATATAATATTTAATCAGATCTAGAATATTAAGTATATTCCCTTCTCAAAAAAAAAAAGAATATTAAGTATATTTATATAGTTTTATTTTTTTATAACTTTAAATATGTCCTCCCATTCTTTTTTTTTAAATATCTTTATTTTTTTTTATTTTTGTATCTCAACTCAAGTTTGTGATTTTTTTCAAGATATATTCATTTTATAAATATTCAATTCTTTCATTTATGTATACATATACATGGTACACATGTATATATATATATATGTATTATTCTATTAATTGTTAATTTATATATAAATATTTATATTTATATATAATATATAACTAATCCTGAAATAGTATATTAGAATACACTAATATCGAAATAATTTATTTCAATACTTATGAAAATGATCATCTGAACAGAATTTTAAACATTAGTTGGCAACTGCCTCTTTGTCTTGTTTTGACGTGAATTCTTCTCATATTGGACTATCATATTATACTATTATTGGCACATTTCAATATGTTTCTTTCGCACAATTAAACTTTGGCCTATACAGTCAGAAAAGGTAGTCAATACTATGGATAGTTTCAATACTAACCATTAAGATGATGTTATCCGTATTGTTAATGTCGTATTTTGTACGTCTTTGGATCAAATTACAGCAACTCGAGTCCTCTGACTTGACATGAAGAGTTTTAATTCGCTTCATATGAAGGATATCTTTTATTTATACGTATAAAATGTTACTCTTCTTGCTATTAGCTCTCGTTAGAAGCTATTGTTGGATTTATTTTTTTACTCAGTGATAAAATAAATATCTTTTAATAATATTATGGATTTTGTTAAATATTTAGAAATTAAAAAAAAAATAGAAATGAATTGACGAGAACCAGAGCTCCAGAGGTGGCTGCAGCCACCCTTCTAATTTCTATGAATAAGGGTCTGTGATTGAAGAACCGAATTAAACTCGATTCCCAAACATTACGAAGCCGATTTTTTTTTTTTTTTGGAATACGAAACCGACTTAAAAGTCCAACACGAATTTCCAACCTTTTGACCGGCTGATTATACTTCTCAACTTGGTGTACAAAAATCTCGTAAACCGGTAAACCAAATGGAACAGGTAAGTTTAGTACGATTCGGTATCCTTTTTCTTTTTTTCAAATCAACTAAAATCGATTCGATTTCAATTCTTCTATTTCTAAAACAGGACGGGATTGATTTAAGTTTTATTTAGATTGGGAGATATGATGGGTTAAAAGAAGTTTAATTAATTTATTATTATTATTATTATTTTAATCTTAAAAAAAGAATTGAGATTTTAAAAAATGTATTAAAATTTGAAAAAATTATATTAAAAATTATATTTTGTACGAGAATTTGAAAAAATATAATGATTAGTTTGAGATAAGTTGAGACGAGTTCGTCTCGTCTACGAATCCTGTGAGATCTCAAGCTTCATATATTTTTACATATTATCTTTATTCTTATTGTTGATTGTTTTAATTTATTTTTATAACATTATTGGTGGTTTATCCTGTTTATTACTTAGGGATTATTTATCTCATTTTATTTTATTACTGTATTGTCGTTTTATTTATTATTGTGAGTAAGTTAATTGGGGGATCTTTAATTTTAACCTTTTTAGTTATTTCATTCAATTATTATTATTAGTTATTTCTTATGAATTATTGTCGATATTATTTTTGGTTTAGTAGTTTGAGTTTCATTATTATTACAGTTTTAGTGAGATTCCTTAATTATAATGGTTCTAGTTATTTATTTAATCGTTAATATTGGTTTTTTCATTTGAATGGTTAGTATCATTATTTTATTAGTTTAATTGTTTTAGTTTATTTTAATTTAATTAGTTGTGTCTTTTTTGTTTAAAATTATTATTTGAACTATTAGTTTGCTAATATTAATTTTACGTTATTCCTATGTTTAAATATTGAGTTATGTTGTTTTATTTGTTAAATTTAATGTGAAGTAATTATTTTAATACTTGGATTTAATATCTTTATATTATTATGTGAGTATTTAATTTAAAGTGTTTTATTTATTTCATTTTGGATGAAATTCGGATGGGTTTTTATATAAGTATATATGTGGGTTTTTATGTTAGATTGAGTGGTTTTAGATTAATACCTCAAGCCCAAACCCATAGTGAACCCAGCCCATTTCAATAGGACGTCCAGCCCTTTTGTTATTAAGTGATGCGTTTTGATCTTTTGAGGAGGAGAGAGTGTGTTTCTTCAATTATTTCCCAGCTGCACGATACCAGCCCCCCTCCCCCTCTTTCCCATTCAGTTGCAAGCTAGCCACCACCCCTGCGGCCGGTCAGCCATCGTCACCGTCTCCTCACCTAAGCCACCACCTGCCAGCAAGTCCTTTCTGGCCACCATCCCCAACGACAGCTTTTGTCTCTCTCTCTCTCACACCTCCCTTCAACCCGAAATGGGTTTAATGTGGATGTTTTCCCTTATTGCGCCATCGTGTGCCACCCCAGGATGTCATTGCCACTCGAGCACCACCTCCACACACTAGAGAGTCTCCCCCACTGTTGGTATACCTCATGGCTACCCCACCTCTCTCACACAGCTTTACATCCAAAAATGGGTTTAATGGGTTTTCACCCATTTTTCGACGTCGTCGCCGGCCACCTTGGCCTCCAACCACCACTAGTAGCTTCACCAACGCCTCAAAGCCATTCCCTACCCATCCCTGGTCTTCGTTTGTCCCCGTTTATAAGTTGGGTTTTTGAGACCCATGACTGTGGTTCATTTTGCAATGTTACATTGCTTTGCCACCATCGCTTGCACCTCTATGATCTTTCAAAAATTATATTTTAGCGTTGTAAGTATTTTCCAAATAAATTTCAAGATTTAAATATATTCTGCATTAAAAAATCTTGTGCTTTGGTTGGTTGTACCAGACTGAGTCCGATGAGTTTAGGGGTCGGTTGGATTGGAGGATGGAATTGTTTGTGTGTTTGGTTGATATTGGGATTTGTTGGTTATTTTTGTGTATTGTCATATGCATTGTATAGTATACGCATGTTCATATTTTTAAAGGAAAATTGGATTTTCGCATATTGATGCATGTTCATGTGTTGGATTTAAAAATTGAATTTTCATGTGTAAATAGTTTTTGGGTGTGTATCACGACCCCAAATCGAGATGAGGAATTATCTCGTTAGAGCTCCTCTGGTTACTTGGGAGCAGAATATACTGAGTGATGTTACCTGGGTTGTCGCCGGGCCACAACAGGATTGGACGGGATGGTAACGCTGTTGTGCTGACTTCGTGGCCCCTCTGCTGGTGGGACTAAGGGATGCCTGATCCTGGTACATGCTGGGCGCGATTAGCTAGGCATCATCTGTTCCGAAATCACATGCACGGTCGTAACCGAGATGTGGCGAAGAGAGCCAAGGTATACGGATAGTCTCTAGGGGAGACTATGGTGTATACGGTTAATAAATTGGATTTGTGGGCTATTTTCCGGAAAAATTGTGGGTTTTGATAAATTGATTTGAGTACCATTTTCCTAGAAAATGATAGTTGTTTTCAATAGATTTTTTTGGACCAAAATGAGATTTTGGTGTGTGTGGAAGAGTATTTATTTTAGAGAAATATGATTTTTGAGCTTCATGTATACGGTAGCATGTTCATGTATTTTTGTTGTTACATGAATGTATTTTAATATTGTGGTTGGTTTGGATTTTACTTACCTGCGATATCATTTTTGGTATCGTAGATTTTTTATGTAGATGACGAAAAGGCTGAGCCGAAGAAGGCGATTTTACCGTTAAAATATTTTAATGTAGTTTTTATCCTGGGATATGTTTTTCTACTTTTGAATAATTATATTTTTTTCTTATGTTCTAACTTTGGCATGACTATATTAAATCTCCTTTTGGAGAATTTGTGATGCACTGGTTTGTAAAATATTTTAAAAATTTCTGTACTTAATTATCGACTATTATTCGCTGCGACTATTATTTTATACATGTTATATGTATACACATTTATCACTTGTTGTTAGAGTGTATGACCCGAATTATCAGCATTTTGACGTCTCGATTCTCGTATTTTCGTAAATGGGAGTTGGGGGCGTCACAAATCCAAATCGGTCCTCATATATATTACATAAAAATATTTTATATAACTTTTTAGATTATATATAAACTTTACATAATTAGATATAAAGTAGTTATGTATTATATGATAAATTGTTGATTAATATAATATTAAATTTTAAAATCTTATATCACTATACCTTATTGTATCAATAGTTATATTAATACTATATCACTATATAATATAATATATTATAATATATATCACTATTGTCTATCATATATATTATAATACACTAAAATATATTATCACTATATTATTATTTATATTATAATATACTATATTATATAAACTATATAATATAATATAGTGCATTAAAACTGGACCAAACTGATATAATCGAAAGTACCAATTTAGGGGTGTAACTAGTGTGGTATCGGTTATTCAAATCTCACAATTGGTATTGTTGATGCCGTCAAAATCGGTCAATAGGCCGGGGTGAGAGAAATAATTATTCTCGGCCCACTGGTGCAATTTGAGTTTCGTTCGAAGTCATTTGGGGCTCCCGGCGAAATTTAGGTGCGATTGGCGCGTACATTAATAATAGATAAAATAAATAGATATAGACACAAGATTTACGTAATTTGGCGTAAAGGTTACGTTCATAGGCATTTGGGGAGGGGAATCCACTAAAATGAGTATTTTTACAATCTCTCATATTTTACTGTACAAGGAAAAATATAGAAATCAATGGAGGAAATTCCTCTGGTTGGAGCTCCCGAATAATTTGCAAGAAGAAGGAGAAGCTGAAGGAGAGGAGTCGATTGCTAGGGAGAGAGTCGATTTGTCTGTCTGAGGCCTTTTTATAGGACTCTTTGGTCTGTGGTGATGTTACTTTCCTCTTGCGTGTGTCAGTTATTTCTTTATTTCAAGTCCTTTCCTGTCCGTTGCTTTCACCCATACCTCTCACTCACTTTCTGCACACGTTTATTTCACCTCAATTCATGCACCTATCTCCTTTTGTCACTTCATGCTAGATAATGCTTAAATGGTCGGTTGGGCCCCAATTGCAGCTTTCCCCCTCATAGGTATATATTGGTCTGGTTTTAAAATGTCTAAAACGTACCAAATTGGACCGATTATACCAATATTCTCAACCCTCCTGTTTCAAAATTCAAAGTCCAAAAATATATAATTTTTGTTATAAAACTAAAAATGAAAATACTACTATTGCAAGAGAGAAATATAAAAGAAACTCTTAAGAACTCTTAAGAACTGAAACTTTCTTCGTTCTATATATTTTCTTATTAATTTCATAACAACTGAAACTCATATTTTATAGGTATTGAAATTACTATGCAAGTCACTATGCAAGATTTAAAATAATAATGGTGGGATTATTCACAAAATTATTAGTGGGGACAGAGGTGGCGGCCGATGCTTCAATAATTCATAACACTCCCCCTTAAATGACTACTCATGAAGAATCTCTCTCCTTAAAACTTTGCCAAGGAAAAATCCAGTGGGGAGAAAAACAAATGGCGAAGGAAAAAGAGTACAGTCTTCTTATATATCCACAAGTGCTTTAAGATTGCCTCATTAAAACCTTGCAGAGGAAAACTCAGTGGGACAAAACCTCAGCGAAGGAAAAAGAGTACAATTAGCACAAGTTTTCAGGACATTTACTCCCCCTGAAAAATGCATAACGATAGATTTTTGAGTTTTCGCATTCCAATATTATACACAATCTTCTTGGTAATGTTTTTATGAATAAATCTGCTAGATTATCACTAGATCATATCTTTGATATATTTTCCTCTGATTTGAATGATACAAGCAGCATTATTTTATGAATTGTAATAATCTCTGAGTGATTTAAAGATATGGCATATACAAACAATTCCATATCCCCATCTGATATTGCCTGTGTTGGCACTTCAAGGCATTACGAGTTTAAAATGCATCAAATAAAATAGAGAGAATCCAATATATAAGGTGCTTGACAGACTTAATAGAAATCTGAAATCTGCAATAATACTTAAACTCCTCCTAAAAATTTGCGTCAGTTTTTCAAGTAATAAACAATCATAATTTCAGCATATATAACAGGGTATTCAAACAAGATTTCCATCTAAATAATGTATTGGAGGGAACATCTTAATATTCTTATATAAAATTTTCTCCCCCTCATTCGGCGTTATTAGGGAGAATTTGTTTATATACGGCATAAATAGCATTGGAAACCATCCATGTATGATAAAAGCTGTAAAAGCTTGAGGTCTAATATTATCGGTTCGGTAGAAAATCAAATCCGCTTAACATTGTTGACAAACAAGATCTTGAAGAGATTTGAAGGCTTTGGGTTGTTATTTAAATATAATCATTTTACCATTGGTTTACTCCAGCAAAAAGATCTCGCATTCTTCATAGATTCAGCTGTTGTTCATCCAGAATGATATTATGTCTAATAGAAATTCTAATGTTTAATAGATTTGAACCATAAACCTTTTATACCTCAACCACTCATATTTTCTCCTGAAGTTGTAAACACCATGATAGGAGCAAAGATATATCTTTCTAGTAAATATGATCCTGAAATTGTTGCAGCATCAAGAACCCTCAGTGCTCAATATGTTGCATCTCTTACAACCATGTCTCAAAAGCTACTGGCGAGAAAGAGTGAGGTTGATCTTCTTAAAAATCAAATATCTGAGTTGCATCAAACGCTTGCAAGTAAAAATAGAAAAAATAAAGATTTAAGACAAGAAAATAATAAGCCGAAAAAATTTATAGATTGGTATTCTCGTAACCTGAAAACACGAGTAGAAGAGTTGGAACGAGAGAGAGCTCAAATACAAAGTCAACAACAGCAGCTAACGACAGAGATTCAGCGTTTACAAGAAAATAGGGATAGTTGTAATTAATCTCGCTGGCTTTTGAAATTATGCATCCAGCATATCTTGTAAAGTGAGATTTGAATAGATGATGGTTTGTCTTGTTATTATTTCCATTTCTATAAGAACCGTCTTTAGCTTCATATAATTTGCATCAAATCTTCTTCTCATATCTATAATTCATCTATATTTACATTCTTATTTTACAAATTCCCAATGGCTCATCAATTTCCTTTCAATATTTCTCACGATCAGCATATGAGGTATCATTCACTTCAATTACAAGTTGTTCATGTATTTTCCGTAGGTACCATGTTGCAGCAAGCGAATGATCTGGCTAATAAATCAGATCGTGAAGCCGTTTATGAGCTGGTGACTCTCGGCACATTGTCGAGTTTTCCAATCGATTACAATCCAAAAATCGTGAGATTAAGGAGTTTAATGAGAATGTTTCCATACTTCAACGACTCGTTCAAGAGTCTGACAGAAAAATTGCAGACTTAAAGTAAGAGAATAAGGATTTAAAATCCTTACTTGCCTCATCATTTTGACTGCCTAATCCTTTAGATAAGGATGAAATGCTACTTTATGAAGAGTAAATGCATTTATGAGGCTAGAAGTCTCAAATTCTTGTAACTCATCTATCAATTGAATAATAAAATATTTCATTTTCAAATGCATTCCTTGAATTTATAGCAGCCCTTGTGATTTCTTCAGAAGTTCTAACAAGGTAAATCATCAACGTAAACTTCAATAATGGCAAATCCGAGTTCTGATAAAACACATGGGTATATAGGATTTTTCTCAAATCCTTTTTTCAATAGATACTCATTTATTTAATTTTACCACATGCGTCCGGATTGCTTTAACCCATATAAAGATCTTTGAAACTTTAAAAAGTACATACTCCTAAATGTACTTGGATTAGATGCTTCAAGTATCGTATATCTTTATATATGTAATGATCTAATGATCCTTATAAATATGCAGTGATCACATTCATCAACTGCATATCTAATCCTTTTGTAATAACCAAATCGATTAAAAATATGAATGTGATTGCATTTATAACAAGGAAATATGTTTTCTCATAACTACTCGACAAATTGTACCGCACAATTTTATTTCTGATTACGTTTTCGTACAAATACCCACTTATATCTAACATGTATTATACTGTTTGGTATTTAGAAAATAGGTCCAAATACCTGTCGCTTTGCTAGCGAACTTAATTTAACTTTAATGATTGCTTTATATTTTGGCCAATCATTTCTACGTTGATATTCTTACAATTCTTTACTCACTTTCTTCATTACTTCTGGTAATGTCAAGTGTTATCATATATGTTGTCAACAACAATTTTAATTCTATCCATAAATTTTTCAGTACTCATGAAATGTATTGAGATCTCATTATTCCTCTTCAGGAGAAAACATTTCATGAAACACCTCTATAAGAGATTTGTACTCTTCAGGAGTTTTCTTTTCAGGAGTTATACTCTTCAAGAGTTATACTCTTCAAGACTTACCTCTTCAGGAGGTTTTCTCTTCAAGACGAATATATTTTGTACAGAAAGTACAGTCTTTTTAGGAGCATCGTTTCTTTTCTCTTTTGCATCAATAGGTTTTCAACACTTCAGACTTATCTTAGACTCATCTATGACTGTTTTAACAACTCGTCCTTCAGGGACTTCAATTCTTGCTTAAGTATTAACAGCAGTAATATATGATTTTACAATACTTTTAGTGTTAGTAAATACATCCTGTAATTGATTTGCAACACTTTATAAATAGGTAATCCTCTGAACTTCTGGTTCACATTCATTTATAAGATGATCAAATTTAAACAGGGTTTTATTATCTCAAATAATTTCTTGTCATGCTTTAGGCACCAACTTTTTGTTATTTCAAAGCATGATAAAACTTTACTATAATGTATAAAAGTTTAGTATAAGTAAATCAAGTACTTGGCCGTACAACAGGTACGTGACCACTGTTCAGTCTAACCAGATCTATAACAAATATTTTCATCTTTCTATGAAGAATTATTCTGAGGGCTTTTACCCTTCTCTGAGTTGGATCACTTCTGGTGATACGATATATTTTTTATCATCTTTAGTATTGTCGCTTTTAGGATCAACACTTCTATAGTTTTTACCACGTCTACGCCCTTGATTCATTTGAAATGATGCACCGTTCACTTCTAAGAATGGTGTAAATTCAATATCATTAATAGGACGTAACTGATGATTTATTAACAAAAACTCATTATTTAGCTCAATCACTGGAAGATAAAATAAAAGTTCAGAATATTTGTTGAATTTTCACTTTCAATATTGCTACAGTAGGAGCACATTAGAGGTATGAAAAATAATATATGTTTTCTTTTAAATATCATCATCAGTAACATTTACACTGTATAATTTTAATATTGAGTTGATTTTAAAGAGTGTAGAATATTCAATACCACTCTTAAAATCTTGCAACTTCAGGTGCAATAAATTATAATGATTTTTTGAGAGGATTATATCTTCTGGTGCTCATATCACTCTCTTAATTCATTTCACACAGTAAGATGATTTTTCACCATGAGATACACAGCACGGTCCTTCAAGGACACATGATTTTCTTTTATGATTGTATCTTCTAAATTCATCATCATATCCAAATGAATCTCATTAAGGATCCTGGATAAATAACTTTTTCCGTAAGTGTCAATAGTAATAAATCTCAATATTTGACATTATATATATATATAAATCACAAAAATAAATCTGTGAATTTAAGAAATATATTCACATAATCATGAGAATAAAAGTAGAATTTTATCAAGTAATATTTAGCAATATTACCTTTAATATTTATCTTGAGGACTGCAAATAATATATTGAAAATCTTACTTGAAGTAGAAGACCACTAGTTTCATTATCAGTAGAACCTCGTGCTGATAACGTGTTATAAAACTAAAAATAAAACTACTATTATTGCAAGAGAAAAATATAAAAAGAACTTTTAAGAACCCGAAGAACTGAAAATTTTTTCGTTCTATATATTTTCTTATGAATTTCATAATAACTGAAACTCATATTTATAGGTTTTGAAATTATTATGTAAGTTACTATGTAAATTACTATACAAGTTACTATACAAGTCACTATACAAAATTTAAAATAATAGTGATAGAATCATTCACAAAATTATTAGTGGGGATAAGAATAGCTGCCGACGCTTCAATAACTCATAACAATTTTTACCCATCCTTTTTCAAGTCCCGCCCTGCAAAAAAAATGCTTGACTCTGGAGGTATGCTAGAGATGACTTTCCTATTAAAACGTGACCATTGTAGTACTCATTCCGTTGGGGAGACCGATAGAAGGGTCTGAATGGCAAGAGATGCATATGTATCTACAAGTCAGATTTGAGCCATAACTTGGCCACAACCCCATAAGGGTATCAATGGTCCATGAGGCAATGAGTCATTAATAATTCTCAGCATTTTCCATTGCGATTCAACTCCAGGACTTACTGCCCACTGTGAAATTTATGGACCAATGAGCCATCACTCTTAGTGGTCGCTTGACTCCTCACTCTTATTACGTTGAGGGAGTGAAAATTTTTG
Organism: Platycarya longipes; assembly: GCA_036559045.1. Taxonomy (NCBI): domain Eukaryota; kingdom Viridiplantae; phylum Streptophyta; class Magnoliopsida; order Fagales; family Juglandaceae; genus Platycarya; species Platycarya longipes. The sequence continues at coordinate 19,641,150 of CM071803.1, read as the reverse complement.
TTAATAGTTAGTGAGAAGGATAACGTCGGGGTGCGGTGCGGTCGGGTTACACCCAACGTGATTACAATTCACCTTTTAAATTCTTATAATTTTTATAAAAATATAATAAAAAAATATTAAAAAATAAAATAAAAAAATATTAAAAAATAAAATAAAAAATATTAAAAAATAAAATAAAAAAATATTAAAAAATAAAATAAAAAAATAAAATTTAGAAAACACAATAAAAAACATAATAAAATAATAAAATGAAAAAAACATAAAAAAATATAATAAAAAAATAAAATAAAGATAAATTTTTAAAAGAGATTCGGTCTTAGCCCAGCCCTCGCCGCGAAGGACGACAGGAGTTGCATTTTGGGAGGTTTCGATCGGACCGAACCACAAGAATTCTCTAGTGAGAAATAAGTGGAAAAGTAATAATAAAATATTAAATAGTAGTAAAAAGTTAAATAATTGTAAAAAATAGATGAAAAATAATAATAAAATAATGAATAATAATATATAATAAATAATAAATAATAGTAAACTATTATGAGAATAGTTGAAGTATTTTAAATCCGAACGATTTTTTCCAGCAAAAAAATGTAAGAAATGGCAAACCTACTAATTTGACATGAAGCATTTCTTGTTTTTTCCAGAATAAAAAAAAAAAAGAAGAACTAAGAAATGGCAAAGATCAGGATTTGAACTATAAAACAAGGCTTAAAAAATGGGAATTCAGTTAGGAACGATATAATGAATCGACGATTTATGATAATTTTAAATCAGTTATTTCAATGTTGATAATAATATTAAAAATGATATACAAAAGAGTATAAAATATAAATTTATTGATTAATTTCAATAAAATATCATACGAATCTAAATAGTTTTAAAAAAATTTATATATTTAAATTCAATTGTCTACATTTTTGTTTTTTTTTTTTGCCTCATATACGAAAGAGATAAAGACCCCTAATTTAGAAGCACATTGTAAATGCAGTATTTTATGCATAATCACTCATTTAATATAAAATATTCATTTTCTCTTGATTTTTTTGTTCAATTAAAGAACCTAAAGAACTACATCTTTTATCTTTAAATTTCTCGGCGTTCTTATTAAATCAAATAATAAAAAAATAATTTATGTTTAGGTTATCATATTTTGTACAAAAAATTAAACCAAAAAAAAAGATGGTCAGCGTTTATTTCTTTGATTATAAGAAGTTTGGATAGTAAATTGAAATGAAAATTTAAAATAAATAAAATATTATTAAAATGATATTTTTTAATATTATTATTAATTTAAAATTATTGAATTTAAATAATTTATTATATTTTATATAAAAACTTATAATAATTATAATAATTATATAAAACGAGATCGAAGCGTAATTCCTGGACCACACGTATATCGATGCTTCTTCCCAATAAATGCTGACCAGCTTTTAATTAATTAAATTAGTTTAATATCCTCAGTTTTTGTAAACAAGTGGAGCATGAGTTCTATCACGATGACATGACTTTGATGAATAATACAAGTAAAGCTGTGAATGGCCTCAGAAACTGCACAAACAAATATCGTCAGAAGCAGCCCAAGCTGTTACCTCTACACGGTGACAGAGACTCTCAACTTGGACACATAAACATTTCCCAAATTTTTAATTGGATCATTGACATCTTAACCATAAGTTAACGATCCCGCCGCTTTGTCATTAAAAGTTCATTGAAACAGTCCAAAAGGACTGCGTCCCAAGTTATTATTACCTGTCCAGATGAAGAGTTTGTCGTCGTGTCAAGTTGCTGAAAGCCCAAAGGCAGGCTTGTTGAATCCAAAGGGCAAAAAAACAATGCAGTCGCACGTGAATTTGGCTAAAAAAAACTCCAAAACGAAAGTCTCCATTCCTAGCTAGCTACTTACTTCCTAGTTCCCAATCTATAAATGGTCATCAATTGTTTTGTTTTCTTACCGTGTCATCCACGAAGCCAACTTTCTTTCCAGCTTATAAATACGCAAAACAAACTTTGATTTTCTTGGCGACAAGAAAATGAAGAGGCAAAGAAACTTAGCAGAGGGCAGCAACAGGCCGAAAGGCGCCACTACAATGTCAATGGCGAAGAAGAAGGTGAAGAGGGAGGTTGTTGAGATCAAGGGGGAAGATGTGGGGGAGCAGAGGAGGAAAGGGAGCGATGATTTGGCATCATGGTTCTCGGCGCCGGCGCCGGCGCCGGCGAATGTGTTGGGTTGGGAGGAGTACTGTCCGTGGTTAGGTGGTGCTGTGGATGAACAAATGTCGTGGGGTTCCTTTTGGCTACCGTTTTGGGATGTTGAGTTTATTTGCGAAGCTTATACTACATTCTTCGGTGATGTCGTTTGGGGGGATGATATTTGGAATGTGATGGGTATCAAGGAGGTGCCAAAACCATGAGACATAGAGGTTCGAGTGGGTTTTTTTTTTTCCCCACTTTGGTGATGTCTTTATACAATAAAATTTTAGTCTATGGTCGTTACAATTACGTCCCAATATTTGGATTGAAAACCCTCTGTTGACGTCCCAATCCACGCTTGGGATCACACGTGAATAGAAGCGTCGGGAACGAACAACACAAGGAAGTTCACCCCTCGTCATATCTTACGTTTACGTTTTTTTTTTAAACGTAAAGTAAAGATTATTGCAGCGGAATAAAAAAGTCAAGCCTTCTATTATATGCATCACATGGTTACGCTATGGAACCCAAACATAATATCATGCATAGTCCGGATTTAAAAATTTACATAACCTTGTCTAAGTAATCAAAATAGTACTCCCCACAAGCGAGACGACTTTACTAAAAATATAAATATAGGACATTACAAAATAATATGGGTCTTAACATTGTCCATATATTCAACCGACGGGTTCCTTTTTCACTTTCTTAAGGTTCGGGCCCCAACTAAGCTGATCCAAGTCTATGCTAGGCCCTACCTCACATATCGCCCTAGAAGGCGGTCCACAAATACGCCCCAAGTGAAGGGACTCGTCGACCCTTAATACTAAGCAACACCCGAAGGGTATAGACCAACAGAACTGTACATGGTCACCTTTAGTGACTCCACCTCCCACTGACCCGGGCTGTCAAGAGTCACCGGCCCCCTAAGGGCGGCCTCAATCGGAGCCTCGAGGATTTGAGGTGTCATCACGGGAGTCGTACCCATCTGATCCATCCTCACCTGCAAGTACTTATATCGTTCCCAAGAGGGAAGGAAAATAGGGATATAAAGAGTGGGGTGAGATTTCGAGAGAAATCTCAGCAAATACATCTATACTTTAACGAAAGCATTTTAGGCATATAGTCAAGTGAATAACAAACAAATTTCTTATGTATGCATTAACATATGACTCATGCTTAGACTGATGCACATGCTCGTGACAAAAATTCATCTTTCTTTTTTTTTTCTCAATTTCCAAAACATACTTGTTCAAATCACTTAACAAAACTTCTTTAATGCATATTCTTTCAAAGACACTTTGTTCAGAAACTTTTCGTCTTTTCTTATCTTAAGCCCCACTTATCATATCATATCATATATGGCTCGAAAGCCCTTTTTCTTTTCGTCATGACTTCTTATTTTGGACACCTCACAGTTCCCCTATGCACCGTGTGCTTCCCGCTAGTTACCGTCACACCCGGTGACCAAGTCAACCTAGGTGAATACGTTTCGCGCCCTTTCGCGCTATTCATCACTCGGGGATTTCTGTCCGAGCAACTACAACCTTATCAGGTGGCGAGGCCTAAGCCAACACCGCTTGTATGGCACTCACTAGCATTAGGTGCGATCACGCTCCGGACACCTTTTGGAGCCATACATGATCCGCCGACTGTTATTCGTCGACCCAAAGGTTTTCACTCAATTTAAACACTCTTGAGTGAACAGAGAGTTCCACTGAGACACTTCCCCGTCCCAGCCTTTGGAGTTCTTCGAAAACCCTAATTCATTTCTTTCGAAAACATACTTTACTCAAAACATAGGTTTTCGTGCTTATGCATGGGACATGCAACTTTCGACTTTGTGAATGCAAAACTCGAGGCGAACTCGAGTATACACATTTGGTCGTTCTTCCCTCAAAACCTACTTCCTCTTAACTCATACTTATGAAAAAACACTAAAACAAGTGCATTAGGGTGAATGGGGTGCTCGGCCTCCACCCCCTTGGGTTTGGGCCGATACCCTACTTTGTCTCCCATTGATGTTCTCTTCTTCCATTGATCTCCCTAACACCATTTAGCCTTAGCTCAATATTTAAAACAATTTCCTAGCCTTATAAGGGGTCAAACCTGAAACCTATAACTCTCAAGTTTTGTGTCTTCCTTTCTTAGCCCTTCAAAGCTAGGGACCTACTTGAATATTCTATGTGAAACCGAATCCATACATGTCATCCTCCCAATATACATACTCCTACTTCTCCAAAATATCCAAACATGAATATTAAATAAATAAGGAATTAAAACTTCAAGATTTCCACTTTAAGAAATTCGTCCAAAACATAACTCCACAAGCATGCATTTTTATAACCATCAAGCAACAATAACATCAATATCTTCGAAGATCAATATAACTAGTTTCCATCAAAACTTTATACATGTTCATCCCAGCATGGCATTTCTATAGGCAAGATATTTATGACAAAAAATCAAGATGCTTCTTCAAATGACATATATGCATATATCCCATATTCACCAATACTCAACTAACCCAACATCTTCATGCTTACATGCTTTTTCTCGTCAAACCACCAAGATAATCAATCATTTTATAACTCTTTAACCAATAAGATTATAGGTTCTACACATGGATCCTAATCAAAATAACATCTCTACCCTCAAAGTTTCATCATAGCAATACTAAGCAAGTAACCAAACAATATAAGCATATACAAGCATATACACAAATTCAAACACATTCACTCCAAAATATACAAAAAAATGCTAAAGGCAAAGTAAGGATATACTTACCAATCTTCCTAACTAGCTTATATAACTTCTGAAAATAAAAGAAATACTTAGTTTGAACATGCTAAAAATTTACCATTTTCAAAAGAAAGGTTTCCTTTTTGAAAGGTATGAACATAGGGTTCTTCCTTATGCTTCTAATTTTCATTTCAAAGTAACTAAGTTACTTACCTCTTCTAGGTTTCTTCTCCTTCCACAAACACTATCCTCTTTTCCTTCTTAGCTTGGAGTGTTTAGGTGTCTAAGTGGTGAAAAAAAGTGAAGCAAAGTGGAGGGAAATGAGGAGTGTTGCCGTGAGGTGCAAAGTGAGGGATGTGTGTGTGTGTCCGAAATGAGCAAACCAAAAGGAAGGGAAAGTAAGGCCATTCGGCCAAGGTACTCCACTAGGCTCCTAGGCCACTCATTCCCCTATGTTTGAGTGACTTGTGATGGGCTTGAAAGACCTTTGAGTGACTCCCATCACTTGATCACATCAACCCTAATCTATCCCATCCTAGGTTGGAGATTTGCTCCCTTTTTCTCTCCTCATGGTCGGCCTCTCATTTTAGGGTTCCAACCCCTTTCCATCAACTCACATCATCTCTTGTCTCCCCAAAATCCTTTCACATGTCATTCCAAAGGATTTGAGAATCCAATTTTGGGAAAACACACAAGTGGGTTTCGGATTCTATGGCCTCCATCCGAACCCTCTCTTCATCTCACTCTCATTTCCATTTTGTCACATGCTATTTCCATCAACCAATCACCTCAAATCTCATACAAGCTTGTCATGTCACTCTTACACAAATCATTATCTAGATTTGGTGGCAAAAAGGAAATCAAACAAGGGGAGGGGGAGTCGGCTAAGGCCATACCCGAAACCCTCATCTCCCTTTCTCCCACTTTTTGATCCATCTACTCACTTCTCATGTCACTTCCTCTTACACATCATGTCTCATCCAATCTTACACAAATTCTACACAAATCCTACATGTCCTTTCCATCTAGATTTTGAAAAGTTTTAGTGAGAAAGCCCTAAGGCCATTCGGCCAAAGCCCCCACCGAAACCCTTCCCTCTTTTCTCATCTCCAAATATTCTCAAGTCCTTTTTCATCATTGTACTAGATATGGTAGGATCCCATGTTGATCTTATTTGGCAAAATCCTACACCTCACACACTTCTCTAGGTAGGAAAAGATGGAAGATTTCACTCATGTCTTCTCTTTTCTTTTTTCACAAAACAACTAGTCAACTAGCTCACCTACTAGCATTTTCTTTCTCTCAACTACTAGTCTTGACTCAAATTACTAAACTTTTCCTAGCTTGACATGTGTCATCAAGCATGGGCTTGGGTTGACTAGTGGGCTTCCTTTTATGGACCCATGGGCTTGCCTCTCCCTCACTTAGGCCCAAAGCTCTTGCCATGGCCTTAAGTCCCTCAAACTCTTAAGTCCATCTTCTTAAGGCTTTAGTCACCAATTTACCTAAGTCACTAAGCCATATATGTATATTTAAATAAAAGCAAAATATGACAAATTTTGGGGTCGTCACATCCTCCCCCACTAAAAAAAAGATTTCGTCCTCGAAATCGCTAAGGTATGCACAAGAACATAAATAAAGGGTGGTTTTTTTTTTTTCACACATACACACATATATAAATATACCTCCTGTGCTAGTGGCGGTAGATTCCTCTAAAGAAGAATAGGTAGGTATGTCTTCCTCCTCGGTCACAGAGTCCTGGGAGTGGTAGAACACAGCATCCACGTCAGGGTCATAATACATGTTCACTCTCAACTCGTTTATCCTACGAGTAATTTCTTCCTCGGTCTCTATTCGGGGCACTCCTTCCTCTCTTAGTCTAATACGGTCCTCGGAGTTGTCATAAAGGTCCAGAGGCTCTAAATTCGGTTCACTCGCCTCACCCATAATCATCCTACGTAATTGTCTTCTCTCGGCCCTCAACCAACTCTTAGGTGGTTGCCGTTCTTCGTGAGGTAGAGCTCGACGAGGAACAGTACTCATCTATGAGTTATGCTCATAACATGGGTGCGATACCGCTCGTATTGTTTCGAGTGCGCTAATCCCTGTACCCTCATCCTTTTGTGCCTTCTGCGCATTATCCTTTGCCTATTCTCCCTTCTTTCTCTCATTTGAGCTAGGGTGGCTACAGACATACGAGGGTTTCTTCTAGTTTGGGCCATCTCCTGATTAAAATTCATAGGTTACTATAGTTTCAAGGAGTAGTCAAACAATTACAGACAATATCATCACAAAGCATTCATTCATACAAGTACACACATATCATTGTCATCATTTTCTAAAAGACACAAAAAGTTTAAGCAAGGACTATAGGTACATTAGTTGTTTACAAACAAATGAGGGTATTTAGCCCTCATGAGATCTTCGCGTTCCCATGTCGCTTCTTGGAAGGCGGGGTTGTTCCATAACACTTTAACCATCGAAATCTTTCGATTCCTCAATTCTTGTTCTTTGTAGTCTTCAATTTGAGTTGGCCATTCTTCGTAAGTCAGGTTAGGATGTAGTTCGATACTTTCTGGGTCCATAACTGTCCCCGGTCCTCCACTTAGACTCTTTTTCAATGAGGACACATGAAATACGTTATGAACGCCTTGTAAACTTATGGGTAAGTCCAAACGGTAAGCCACCGACCCGACTTTCTCAAGAATTTCATAAGGGCCTACATAACGAGGACTTAATTTTCCTTTTTTGCCAAATCGAGTCACTCCCTTCATAGGTGAAATTTTAATATATACCCAATCGCCGACTTTGAATTCCAAGGGCCTTCAACGTCGATCTGCGTAGCTCTTTTGTCTACTTTGTGCGGTCTTCACTCTTTCTCGTATCAATTCCACTTGAGCTCGGACTTCTTGTAAGTATTCAGGTCCTAGTACTCGACTCTCACCGACTTCGTCCCAATACAGAGGCGATCGGCATTTTCTCCCATACAGGGCTTCATAGGGTGCCATTTATAGAGTAGCTTGAAAGCTACTATTGTAGGCAAACTCCACCAAAGGCAAAAGACTTTCCCAGTTGTCGCGCGAATCTAGTACGCATGTTCGCAACATGTCTTCTAGGGTCTGAATTATCCGTTCCGTTTGACCATCGGTTTGTGGGTGATAGGCACTGCTGAACTTTAAATTCGATCACATCATCTTTTGTAGACTTTGCCAGAAACGAGATGTAAATCTGGGGTCTCGATCTGAAACAATCGTTTTGGGCACACCGTGCAGGCGCACTATTTCCTTCACATATATTCGTGCCAATTTCTCCATGGAATCCGTATTGGCTATTGGTAAGAAATGTGTATTCTTCGTCAATCTGTCGACTATTACCCAGATTGTATTCTTCCTTGCTGATGTTCTCGAAAATCCCACTACGAAGTCCATAGACACGTCCTCCCATTTCCATTCCGGAATCGGTAAGGGTTGTAACATTCCAGCTGGATGCTGATGTTCTGCTTTAACCAGTTGGCATATCGAGCATTTGACTACAAATGTAGCCACATCCTTTTTAATGCCTTCCCACCAGAATTTCTTCTTCAAGTCTTGATACATCTTGGTGCTTCCTGGTTGAGCTGTATAAGGGGTGCAATGCGCCTCCCTCATAAGCTTTTCTCTGAGTTTCTGGATCGTTTGGTATTAGTGTCCTCTTCTCAAAGCACAGTGTTCCATCATCCGATATTGTGAAGTGAGGTGATCCATGCCCTTCTAGCAGTTTTTGTCGAATCTTTTCCAATTTAGCATCATTTCGTTGTCCTTCTCTTATTTCATCCTCAGTCAGAGATACGATTTCCTGTGTCGCCAGTAGCATCACCCCCTAGGGTAAGTCCTTAACCAGCATATCCCACATAGCTGTCAGTATTGGTGATTCTTCTATCCGTGTCTTTCGACTCAATGCATCAGCCACCACATTAGCCTTTCCTGGGTGATACTTGATTTCACACTGAAAATCACTGATCATCTCAACCCATCTCCTTTGTCTCATATTCAAATTCTTCTAACTGAACAGGTACTTCAAGCTCTGGTGATCAGTATATATCTCACACTTTTCCCCATACAAGTAGTGTCTCCAAATCTTTAGTGCAAACACTACTGCTGCCAATTCCAGGTCGTGTGTAGGGTAGTTGCATTCATGATCCTTAAGTTGTCGGGATGCGTAAGCGACTACTCGTCCCTCTTGCATCAGGACACATCCCAGACCCATCTTCGAAGCGTCGCTAAATATCACATATGATTTGTGAGGTTCTGGCAGAGATAGTACTGGTGCCGAGGTTAGTCTCTTCTTGAGCTCTTGGAAACTCTGTTCGCACTTATCGCTCCAGACATACTTGGCGTTTTTCTTAGTTAACGCTATCAGAGGCCCAGACAGCTTAGAAAATCCTTCCACGAACCTCCTGTAGTAACCTGCTAGTCCGAGGAAGATTCGTATTTCATGAGCGTTTGTCGATCTCTGCCATTCTGTCACCGCTTCTATTTTTGCTGGGTCCACCGCCACTCCTTTATTGGAAATGACATGACCCAGAAACTTGACCTCTCGAAGCCAAAACTCGCATTTACTAAGTTTGGCGTATAACTGATGTTCCTGCAGAGTACTCAGTACAGTTTTCAGGTGCTCTCGGTGCTCTTCATCATTCCGAGAGTATATTAAGATGTCGTCAATAAACACCACGACGAAACTATCCAGATACTGTCAAAAAATCCTATTCATTAGGTCCATGAAGGCTGCTGGAGCATTTGTCAGTCCGAAAGGTATAACTAAGAACTCGAAGTGTCCATAACGAGTTCGAAAGGCAGTCTTGGGTACATCCAGCTCCTTGATTCTTAGTTGATGGTATTTTGATCTGAGATCAATCTTTGAAAACACCGTTGCTCCTTGTAATTGATCTAGCAGATCATCTATCCATGGTAACGGATACTTGTTCTTGATAGTAACCTTGTTAAGGTCTCTATAGTCGATACACATCCTCATCGTTCCATACTTCTTCTTTACAAACAAAACTGGAGCTCCCCATGGTGACGAACTAGGTCGTATGAATCCCTTTGCTAGTAACTCCTCTATCTGTACTTTCAATTCCTTGAGTTCCGTTGGCGCCATTCGATATGGTGCTTTATGAATTGGTGTCGCAGTAGGTTCCAATTCGATGATAAACTCTGTCTCGCGATCCGGGGGTAGTCCAGGCAAATCCTCCGAGAATATTTGAGGGAAATCTCGCACTACTGGGATTTCTTCAATAGTCTTCGATTCTTCTATTACATTGGAGGATAACAGCAAAAATGCTTTCGCCTTTCCTTTCATACTTTTGATTGCTCTTCTTGCCGTCACAATAGAAGCAACCAAGCTAACTGTTTCTCCCGCATAATGCAGCTCTGGTTCTCCTGGCAGCTCAAAGGTTATCTCCTTTCTGCGACAATCAATCTTGGCGAAATGCTTGGATAGCCAGTCCATTCCCAATATTACGTCAAATCCCAACAGGTGAAAAACTATCAAGTTGGCATCTAATCGTATTCCAGCAATCTCTAAAGGACAGTTCCTTGCTATCCGCTGGCAACCTATCGTTCTTCCGTCCGGGAGGGTTACCAGTACTTTCTGTTCTAAGTGTTTCACTTCTAGCTTAGACTTTCGCATACAATTATAGGAGACGAAGGATCTCGTGGCTCCAGAATCAAACAATGCATACACTATATTACGCCTCAGAATGATCTCCCCTATAAAAATTTTTCCACTATCATCAAACTAGCAAAAACCATTTTGTAATTTAAATTAAGACAAGGTAGAGTCTTTTACCAGTAATGATGCCTGCATTAATGGCCTCCTCGTCTTCCATGTCCACTTCTCCCGGGGCAAGGGCATATAATTTGGCTATTACGGGGGTCTTTACTTTTTCTCCTGGTAGCGTAGTCCTGCTAGTGACCATCTGGGGACAGTTGCGGATTCTATGACCTTTCTGACCACACCGGAAATAGGCTCATGTCGCCACCCGACACTCGTCCGGATGTGGTCGTCCACATGTTCTGCAAGGCAGCAAGGATGCTGGTACTCCTGGCCCGCTCATTTTGCCCTTCCCTTTGTCTGCAGGAAAAGCAACCATTTTCTTGCCCGCGTCCTTCCCAGAAGAGTAGGGGAAATTCCTCTTTCTGTTCATTTGTATTTGGTTAATCAAACTCTTTTGCTCTGCCTCAGCAATAGCTAATACATTCACTAGCTCCTGGAAATTTTCAATTCGCAGGCAGGCTAGTTGGTTGCGGATTCTTGGCTGCAACCCATCTTGGAACTTCTTCGCTCGTATTTTCTCGGTAGATACCAAGTGAGGAGCGAATCGCGCCATTTCCATGAATTTCGCCGCATATTGGTTTACTGTCATTCCTCCTTGTCCCAGTGTGGCGAATTCCATGGCCTTCTGCTGCTTGATGGATTCAGGGAAAAAGCGGTCGTCGAATTCCGTCTTGAAGCGTTCCCAAGTGGGATTCACATTCTCTCCCAGTTCCTCCCTTAGCAGCTTCCTTTTCGTATCCCACCACAGTCCAGCTTCTCCCTGTAGCAGGTGTCCTGCATATTGTACCTTCTAGGTCTCAGTACACCCGCTGATCTCGAACGTACGTTCCAAGTCCATAATCCATCTGTCTGCTTTCATAACTCCTTCCGTTCCCATGAAATTCGGATATCGGTAGACTAGGAACTTTTCGTAAGTACATCTCGACATTCCTCTGCTAGTATATGGATGGCATCTGCCTTGTTCCATCTGAGTTTTCACTAACTCTGTCATTTGACGGATCGCCTCAGCTATGGCTTGTCCTCCGTCCATCGGTGTATTCTGTGCTTCCCTTTCTTCGGTTCTAGGGGGAGAGATCAGTGGCGTCTCGCCCCACGTAGGACTGCCGACATTCTGATCGTCTACTTTGGGGGTGCCCTGGACCTTGGGGTAGGAGCATGACTTTTTCCCCCTGCCATATCTCCCCTGAAAGCACAGAATTTACACGTAAGTTACCCAACTCCGGTATTCTATTCTGACCTTCACAGCACTATCATCACTTTCAACTAGTCTTCCAAAACATTTCAAGCCTAACACTAAAAGGTTAAATCCTATACCATGTGATTTCCTTTCCTAGGACTAGTGGTTTTTACCCTAGAGACTTAACTGCTCTGATACCACCGCTGTCGACGCCCCAACCCACGCTTGGGATCGCACGTGAATAGAAGCGTCGGGGACGAACAACGCAAGGAAGTTCACCCCTCGTCATATCATATGTATACGTTTTTCTTTTTTTTTGAAACGTCAAGTAAAAATTATCGCAGCGGAATAAAAAGGTCAAGCCTTCTATAACATGCATCACATGGTTACGCTATGGATCCCAAACATAATATCATGCATAGCCTGGATTTAAAAATTTACATAACCTTGTCCAAGTAATCAAAATAATGCTTCCCACAAGTGGGAAGACTTTACCAAAAATATAAATACAAGACATCACAAAATAATATGGGTCTTAACATTGCCCATATATTCAACCGACGGGTTCCTTCTTCACTTTCTTAAGGTTCGGGCCCTAGCGAAGCCAATCCAAGTCCATGCTAGGCCCTACCTCACATATCGCCCTTAAAGGCGGTCTAAAAATACGTCCCAAGTGAAGGGACTCGTTGACCCCTAATACTAAGCAACACCCCGAAGGGTATAGACCGACAGAACTGTACATGGTCACCTTTAGTGACTCCACCTCCCACTGACCTGAGAGATCAAGAGTCACTGGCCCCCTAAGGGCGGCCTCAATTGGATCCTCGAGGATCCAAGGTGTTGTCACGGGGGTCGTACCCATCTGATCCATCCTCACCTGCAAGTACTTCTATCGTTCCCAAGAGGGAAGGATAGTAGGGATATAAAGAGTGGGGTGAGATTTCGGGAGAAATCTCAGCAAGTACATCTATACTTTAACGAAAGCATTTTAGGAATATAGTCAAGTGAATAACAAACAAATTTCTTACCTATGCATTAACATGGGACTCATGCTTAGACTGATGCACATGCTCGTGACAAAAATTCATCTTTCTTTTTCTTTTCTCAATTTCCAAAACATACTTGTTCAAATCACTTAACAAAACTTCTTTAATGCATATTCTTTCAAAGACACTTTGTTCAGAAACTTTTCATCTTTTCTTATCTTAGGCGCCACTTATCATATCATATTATATATGGCTCGAAAAGCCCTTTTTCTTTCGTCATGACTTCTTATTTTGGACACCTCACGGTTCCCCTATGCACCGTGTGCTCCCCGCTAGTTACCGTCACACCCGGCGACCAACTCAACCTAGGTGAATACGTTTCGCGCCCTTTCGCACTATTCATCACTTGGGGATTTCTCTCCGAGCAACTACAACCTTATCAGATGGCGAGGCCTAAGCCAACACCGCTTATATGGCACCCTCTAGCATTAGGTGCGACCACGTTCCGGACACCTTTTGGAGCCATACATGGTCCGCCGACTATTCTTCATCGACCTAGGGGTTTTCACTCAATTTAAACACTCCTGAGTGAACAGAGAGTTCCACTGGGACACTTCCTCGTTCCAGCCTTTGGGGTTCTTCGAAAACTTTAATTCATTTCGAAAACATACTTTACTCAAAACATAGGTTTTCGTGCTTATGCATGGGACATGCAACTTTCCACTTTGTGAATGCAAAACTCGAGGCGAACTTGAGTACACACATTTGGTCGTTCTTCCTTCAAAACCTACTTCCTCTTAACACATACTTATGCAAAAACACTCAAACAAGTGCATTAGGGTGAATGGGGTGCTCAGCCTCCACCCCTTGAGTTTGGGTCGAGACCCTACTTTGTCTCCCATTGATGTTCTCTTCTTCCATTGATCTCCCTAATACCACTTAGCCTTAGTTCAATATTTAAAACAATTTCCTAGCCTTATAAGGGGTCAAACCCGAAACCTATAGCTCTCAAGTTTTGTGTCTTCCTTTCTTAGCCCTTCAAAGCTAGGGACCTACTTGAATATTATTCTATGTGAAACCGAATCCATACATGTCATCCTCCCAATATACATACTTCTATTTCTCCAAAATATCCAAACATGAATATTAAATAAATAAGGAATTAAAACTTCAAGATTTCCACTTCAAGAAACTCCTCCAAAACATAACTCTACAAGCATGCATTTTTATAACCATCAAGCAATAATAGCATCAATATCTTCGAAGATCAATATAACTAGTTTCCATCAAAACTTTATACATATTCATCCTAGCATGGCATTTCTATAGGCAAGATATTTACGACAAAAAATCAAGATGCTTCTTCAAATAACATATATGCATATATCCCATATTCACCAATACTCAACTAACCCAACATCTTCATGCTTACATGCTTTTTCTCGTCAAACCACCAAGATCATCAATCATCTCATAACTCTTTAACCAATAAGATTATAGGTTCTACACATGGATCCTAATCAAAATAACATCTCTACCCTCAAAGTTTCATCATGGTAATACTAAGCAAGTAACCAAACAATATAAGCATATACAAGCATATACACACATTCAAACACATTCACTCCAAAATATACAAAAAAATGCTAACAGCAAAGTAAGGATATACTTACCAATCTTCCTAGCTAGCTTATATAACTTCTGAGAATAAAAGAAATACTTAGTTAGAACATGCTAGAAATTTACCATTTTCAAAAGAAAGGCTTCCTTTTTGAAAGGTATGAACATATGGTTCTTCCTTATACTTCTAGGTTTCATTTCAAAGTAACTAAGTTACTTACCTCTTCTAGGTTTCTCCTCCTTCCACAAACACTATCATCTTCTCCTTCTTAGCTTGGAGTGTTTAGGTATCTAAGTGGTGAAAAGAAGTGAAGCAAAGTGGAGGGAAATGAGGAGTGTTGCCATGAGGTGCAAAGTGAGGGATGTGTGTGTGTGTGTCCGAAATGAGCAAACCAAAAGGAAGGGAAAGCAAGGCCATTCGGCCAAGGTGCTCCACTAGGCTCCTAGGCCACTCATTCCCCTATGTTTGAGTGACCTGTGATGGGCTTGAAAGACCTTTGAGTGACTCCCATCACTTGATCACATCAACCCTAATCTATCCCATCCTAGGTTGGAGATTTGCTCCCTTTTTCTCTCTTCATGGCTGGCCTTTCATTTTAGGGTTCCAACCCCTTTCCATCAACTCACATCATCTCTTGTCTCCCCAACAATCCTTTCACATGTCATTCCAAAGGATTTGAGAATCCAATTTTGAGAAAACACACAAGTGGGTTTCGGATTCCATGGCCTCCATCCGAACCCTTTCTTCATCTCACTCTCATTTCCATTTTGTCACATGCTATTTCCATTAACCAATCACCTCAAATCTCACACAAGCTTGTCATGTCACTCTTATAAAAATCCTTATCTAGATTTGGTGGCAAAAAGGAAGTCAAACAAGGGGAGGGGGAGTTGGCTAAGGCCATACCCGAAACCCTCATCTCCCTTTCTCCCACTTTTTGATCCATCTACTCACTTCTCATGTCACTTCCTCTTACTCATCATGTCTCATCCAATCTTACACAAATCCTACACAAATCCTACATGTCCTTTCCATCTAGATTTGGAAAAGCTTTAGGTGAGAAAGCCCTAAGGCCATTCGGCCAAAGCCCCTACCGAAACCCTTCCCTCTTTTCTCATCTCCAAATCTTCTCAAGTCATTTTTCATCATTTTACTAGATATGGTAGGATCCCATGTTGATCTTATTTGGCAAAATTCTACACCTCACACACTTCTTTAGGTAGGAAAAGATGGAAGATTCTACTCATTTATTCTCTTTTCTTTCTTCACAAAACAACTAGTCAACTAGCTCACCTACTAGCATTTTCTTCTCTCAACTACTAGTCTTGACTCAAATTACTAAACTTTTCCTAGCTTGACATGTGTCATCAAGCATGGGCTTGGGTTGACTAGTGGGCCTCCTTTCATGGACCTATGGGCTTGCCTCTCCCCCATTTAGGCCCAAAGCTCTTGCCATGGCCTTAAGGCCCTCAAACTCTTAAGTCCATCTTCTTAAGGCTTTAGTCACCAATTTACCTAAGTCACTAAGCCATATATGTATATTTAAATAAAAGCAATATAGGACAAATTTTGGGGCCGTCACACCTTCCACCCTGGCAAACTCCAAAGGGCCAAAAAAAAAAAAACCAAAATGAGAGAATACAAAAGAAAAGAAAACAGCAAATTTCCTGATGTTTGAAGAAGTTGCCCACCAAGATCTGCATTGGTTTGCTTAATAAAGGTGCTAAAACTCATGCCAAAACCCAACCTACTTTGGCATTAGCATGAGTTTTAGCACCTATCTAAATTAGGTGTAGCTAATATCACATCAACATAACAAGAGATTAATGTGAGATATTGAAATAATAGAAATGATAAACTCACAATATCTTTTACTAAATCTTACTTTACATATGTTACAAAAATAAGAGTATTTTTGTTTTATAAGGCAGTTTATAGAAGGGGGTATCTTATAATCTGTCATATTGTTAAAAGGCTAAAAACAACTCTTAAATTCTTTTTTGTCACGTAGCCCACTCATACAGCACACAATAGAAAAAACCATGGCGGGAAATCACTCTCTCGAACCCCTATCATCGATCCCATCTAAAAATTACTATGAAATCACCCCGCCTCATCGATGCCAGGTTCTAAGCTTTGAGTTTGGAACGCAATAAGAGAAGGACAACACCACAAACTTTCTAGGATCACAACAATTGGAAAATCTCTGATCTTGGTCTGGTTTTGTTCTTCTCTAGGAAGTCTAGTTTCAGCCATATTAAACAAGAATTTACAGCAATATTCACTCAGAGATGTGAAATACAAAAGATATCTCATAGACCCCTTAGGATTATTAGAGTCACTCATAGTGCCTAGAAGAGAGTAAAATTCCTAGAAATGAAGGCTTGCTACTCCGACAACAAAGCTCTACTTTTCAAAAAATTCCGTTCACAGCTTCCCTCCTCAACCCATCTAGCACCTTGATTTGCAAAGAGCCCCTCGATTTCGAAGTAATGGTGGAACTGCCATTGAACATGACCAGCAATGGTAAGGACAACAATGTTGACGAAAGGCCGGCCACCTTTTACGTTAGAAGAGCAAAAGGTCCAGGGCATAGCAGGATAAACCAATGTGATTGAGTGTAAGCTTCGTTACCCGAACACGATTGGTGCTGACCACACTAGGTGCTACCGTGGTAGCAAGAGGGGCAGGCAGTGACAATTGAGAGGTTAGGACAAGGAGTCTGAATCAATGTTTTGAATACTATACTGATGAGCGTACTGGTCAAGATACTGAATGAAATATTTTAATACCGATACCATTTTGTGTATTGTTTTGGAATAATTTATATACGAATAAATTATATATATATATACACACATAAACTATAAAAATATAAACTTACTAATAATTTTATAATTCATATAAACAAAATTGATCTTTTATATATATAAAAAAAGAAGAAAAATACAAATCTATATAAAAAAACCACTTTAAAAAAAATGATTTGGCTACTGAAATCCGAAATCTGGCACCGGTCGAAATTTGGTAGTTTGGACGGTACCGACCGAAATAGGCCGAAACGGCCGAAATATTGAGCGAAATGAAACATAAGGTTTTTTGTACCAACTAGGCAGTCGGTACAACACATTTTCAGCATATCGGCCGGTACGGTACAATATTTGAAATTGTGGTCTTAACTCTGAGACCTCCATTTCAGGAAAGATTTGGTGTAATGAGGTTTATTGTACTTTAGGTAAAATTGCCGATGTGTTAAATTATTATTAAAGGCTGTTAAAGCTCAAAGACTAGCTCAACTGCTCCAAAGCAGTTTTGCTTATAGAAATACCCATATTTTATAATATGTGTTATGTAAGTGTTGTAAAATGTATTGTGTATATTACTTCTCTTGAAACAAACTAACTGTAATTCTGTCTAAACTATATATGTTGTGTAAGTGTTATGAAATGTGTTGTATGTATATCACTTTTCCTAAAACAATCTAACTGTAATTCTGTCTAAACTACAACCTTATCATTACTCTTTTTTTTAATGTAAAATCATCACTTATCTTAAAAGAGTAAGTGAAGAAAAAGTGGATTTTATTATTTATATTTTTTAGCATTTACTTGTGGGGAAAATGTGTTGGCAGTGAATGTAATAATAGAACAACAAACATATTAGAAATAATGTATCAAAATACACAGCGGAAGTGATATTACCTTGTAAAAAATATCTCAAATCTAGTGCGGTTGTTCCATGGATTTTCCAATATCGTCGTTCATCCAAAAGCTCACATCGAAAGTGGAGTGTGATACGTGGTAACATCAGAGCAACACCCACAAGTTCTAGTGCCTAGATGTCGAGACTAGAGAGAACTATTTGAGAGAGAGCATTTGTGATTTCTATACACCGTACCTATCCAATGGGGGAGACGCTGTATAGATAGTCTCTTTAAATGTAACCCCCGGTTGGCCATTAAAGGCCAGCCATCAAGGCTCATGAAGTGGCTTAAGAGCTATTTCATAACCTCCAAGAGGAAGCGAATGGGTGCTCACTATGGGTGTTCCTTTCTTACATCTCCCACTCATACATAATGGGCTAGACTCCAGGTTTGCATCTCTCAATGTGTTCTCAATCTTGTTCATATTGGCAAATAGGCCATGCGACCATCGAGCACAGTTGTAAAAAAAAAAATTGGGAGCATTATACTAAATCTCTCTGAGAGAAGACTAGCATAGCAACATCCCTAAAAGTGTCTTGTTACGCCTTGACTTATTTGGTCACATCAGACTAAGCATCTCTAATCCCTCTCAAGTCCAAATAACTCAAAGCAAGGCTTAATCTCCATAAAACGTGATGTACTCACAGTTATATTGTAACTTCCAAGAAGCAACATAACTTGCTGGCAGTGAGTACACACCAATATCGATGTGTTACCAAATAGTCTTTCCTTTGCCCTCATGTCATTTAGTTTAAGTCCAGTCGCTTTCCCAGCAATGCCTCTTTAGACCGCATCATTCATGGCCATAAGAAATATGCCAAAGTAGTAGACACTAAAACATCAACCTCATGACATTGTCAAAAGTCACCTAAGGGCATAAATAAATTAAGGTCACCAATATGACCTACATGACTTATACGATGAGAAAGCAGGGATTCACTCACTCACCTCTACTATTGGTCGCAGAAGCACATGTAATATGAAATACATGCTTCGGTAGAGTTCTCTTTTCGAGTAAAGAGCATATATATATTCTCAATACACCGTACAGATCTTAGTTTGGTTGCTATCTTAGCGCCTAACCCGAGTTCCTCCATTTGCTTGCTATTCGAAGCGCCAAAGAGGATCTCGCATCTAGTTAAACCCCAAGTTATATGGATTGTGGGTAATCATGCACGGTCCTTTTAAATATGATGAACCTCATCTTAACTCCCACTAAGATGACATATTTTTTGTGTTTTACAACTTATCCCTCTTTGGACAAGTACCAAATGACACATTATCTCATCTTTGCTCACTACCTCTTCGTAGCGCCAAAGGCGATTGCTCGTATGAGTGAGCCGATCTAAGCCTATCGACTACCTTTTTCACCATAACTATCAAATCTATGGTAACTATGTGTGCTTATCAAAAGATGCTTTTAGCCAAGCTACATGATCATAGAACATATCAGTAATATGTGCATGATGAGCAAAAACTATGATTAAGAGAAATCACATGGTCAATTAAAAATAATCAAACCACAACTTTCAAGTGGTGTATGACCATTTCTCTCCATGTGCAATCTCATGTGTAGTAACCTTCTATCAACATGCTTCTACTAAGAGACTCTCCTTTGATATAAAAGTTCTTTGCAGAATCGTGAAGTCAGCGATGACTCATTGTGAATCTCATTTAAGGTCAAACTCAATCTTAGATTCTAGTCAGCAAATCCAACTATGACTTTGAAGAATCTATAGGGTAACCAAAAAAATCATTCAGCAAACTCAATTTACAACTTCAGAATTTCATATAAGTCTCCTGTACTCAATAAAAGTATGTGAGATAACCATCATTTATTTTTCTTTAGAGGTAAAACAATTAGAGCCTTTGCCCTCATAGATAATCACAATAGTCTAGTCATTACTATTAACGACAATTGCAGCACAAACTCATTTTATCAAGTAAGTCATATTTACCCTCTAGTAAAATTTCAACCTCTAACTCCCATGAGCAAACTATAATGATAACATCAAATAGTATAGACAAAAACTAGATTCTTTAGTAATTTTCATCTCATTAATTGTTTACGAATTTTGAACAAGAGCTCATAGAAATTATTTTCTTATACATAGTTTCACAAAACGGGAAGTCTTTAACTATTTTTCATAAATCCGTGTTCATCACCTCATAGTATAGAAAACCTCCCATTAGGTTACAATTAATAATTTAAGATAATCGGATCGTCATTTTTCTCAAGAAGAGACTTTTCAAAAAAAAGTCAACAACATTCAAATAACCCATTTTATTCAATAAGTCGTTAATAATAACAACTAGATATATTAGATATCTTTGAATAGATAGTCGGTTTAGGTCACAAGAAAATAGTACTAGCAGCATTTATTCACTTTTTGTATTAAAATAGTACAAACAAGAATCATGTGCTCAAAGTACTTTATGCATAAGTTTCACAAAAACTAACTTTCTAATTCTCCTATGAGAATCAGCTATTTAACTCCTTCAAGAAAAAATTTCTACAATCAATAGTTATCTAAGTGTAACTCAATTAGTGTCAAAGATGGATCTATACCTCTATCAACTTTACTTTTCTTGTATTAATCAGATTAACAACCCCAAGTTGGATCATATAAGTGAAGGGAATCTAAAATTTTATGTTTGGATTCTGACTATGTGAATTTAGTACTTGTAGCGAAGTTATATTATAAATATTCTCTTCTAATTTCTAAATGATGAGAGAATACTGATATATAGCTACTACGCTATTTATGAGGATCTTTAAGAATTTTAGGAGTCACTATTACTAATGGTATGCCATCACTTAAAGGTATACTCGCACTAGTTGAATTACTCCCACTATTTTCGACCATCTTTAAAATCTTTTTGAAAAAAAGTAAAGTTAAGGTAATGTGGAATGAAACGTAATAAAACGTTCTTTTTCAACAAATAAATGTTTTACAAAAAATCCACAATTCCCTACCTTCGCCAAAAAATTCGAGTAATTTTCTTTACTCAACCAAAAAAATGATTAAGTTTAGATCTTCTAGAATTTACATTTGCATAAAATAGTCTCTCAGCCTTTCAAAAGCGATTGAACTTAAGTGTAAGGATGACAAAACATAATTAGGCTGCAACTCAACATTACATCAACCCAAGTGTGATGTAACAATTGCTTTTGCACTATAATTCTTTTACAAAACTCCATTCTCAGCAAGTCATCAAATTGCGAGATTATTAGCTCATAGGATTGCAATTTTGAAAAATATTTTAACTGTAAAAAAATATTTTCCATGAAAAAATTGAAATCGTGTGATGAAATAATATTTTTGTCATCTCATATCCTTAATGTGTACGTTTAGGAATTTTTACATAGAAAATACACATATTGCCTTTTCTCGACTCTTTTAAATAATAGAGAGGGATTACTTTAGTAAGAAAAACTTTAGTTTCTCAAGTTTCACACCCATCATTCTATGCCTATGCCTCAATAACACATTTTAGTAAATAATCTCCAATGACACATTTTAGTAAATAATCTCCCTACCCAAGAAATAATATCACTGAGTCAAAGAATGATCATCCAACTTCAAAACCTCTAGAAATTCTTACTAACACCACCATTTTCATTGAGTCTTAAATCAAATTAGATCTAGACTTCTCTAATATCACATTAAAAGTGATAATAAAAACATCATTTCGTGCAACAAATGCAGTATTTGATGTTTTAGCTGTTAACTAGCAATATATTCTTATTTCTTGTAAACTCGATATTTTTCATATTCTCTAATCCATTGTAAGAGAGAAAAGATTTTGCCAGAAATTCTCTTAGCCTAAAATCTATCTTGCATTAGTACTACCTTGAGCAAAATTTTTTTAGGCTTAATGAGGCCATACCTAATAATTTAGACTTTTGCCACAGTTACCATGCAGATCTCCAAGGTGCTTGGTATTAATCTTAAGAGTTGCTTGAAAAATCCATATATATGCAAGAACCTATTTATTCTCACTATATACATATAAACTTGAGCAAGATTATCAGTGCAAATACCACATAGAGGTGAACTAATAAAATTTTTAAAATGAATGTGCCAATCAAGAATGTCCTCAACACTCTTGCACACTCAAATTTTAATATCTCTACTTGCTAGACATATTAGCAAGTTTCAAAGAGTATGTACTTACCTGTGAGTTAATCTAAGTTGCTTCTAGATTATATTGTTCAACTTCAAATATTGGAGCAACTAATCTTTGCGTTACCATAACGATACGCAACTTCCATTAATACTCAAAAGATTTTCAAAGGCAAACTGGTGATTTAGTTCTGTTTGACAGTTGGTCCTATCAACTTCTATGAAAAATTATAGTGCATGCGTCCCATGCACACTTATAATTTTTCTCTAAAGCGTTCAGAAGTTTCATATTCACGATGGTCTAAGACTAACTGATACTCATAATGATCTTCATTTGTCTCCAACTATTGCTTATGGAGGAGATTAATGCGACAATTAAGTCAGATACATAATCTTTAGGCCTTATATTTGGTTATCTCAAAGTTACTACTAATCTATGTGCATCTAGTTGCACATACAACTAAAAAATTTGTCGCGTTAATCTAAGTCAGAACAAAAATAATTAATACACGTCGCAAGATCAAAAATTCGCTAAACTTCCTAATCATCTCTTGCGTCTCAATGCTTAATTATTAAATTCTAACTTAATTTTCATGCAAATTATATCATATAGAAGATTAATTCTAAATAAATCTTAACCATACTCCCACTAAGATAAGTAATCTACTGAGTTAGTCATATGCGAAAATAATTTCTTCCTAGATTGAAGAAATAAATTTGAACCAATTATAAGCATGGACTAATTAAACTCGGGCTACTTATTTATCTATTTTATCACTTCTAACAAATATTTAAAAGACTAATTTCTAAAATTAGCCTAGCAAATACTAGTGATAAAATAAGCTCATAATAACATATAATCAAGATACATGTATAAAAAATCATCACATTTCACTCAAAAAATTAACTATTCATCAAGAATAATAATATAGGCAATTTATAACATTAAATAAAATGCCTAAGAAATGTGACAAGAAAAAAACGACGTCATAATATCATGGCATGCATGTAATGAATAATCGTAATCACATGCAAATAATAGTTCACAAATATTCAAGTGCCAAAACAACATATCAATTTAAACAAAATCAACAAGCTCACTAACAATAAGCTCTAGTTTTGGGCTGGGATGTACACCCGGTGCACTAGGCTGCTTAGGCACCTGGTTAGACCACAAAAAAGATATGTTCAATGATTCTTTTGGGCTGCCTCTTGGGCCCATCCGAATAGGCCTCTTTATCTTTTATAATAAATTTTGATATGGGTCTATCCAAGCGAATGATTTTAGAAAAAATGGCCCAAATCAATCAAAACTCAGCCCAAAAGAATTAAATCAAACCCAAATTAAGCCCTTTTCAGCCCAAAATCAGAAACACATCAAAAAACGGAATTCTTTTGTAGTGTTTTAGGTTGGTATTTATCAATTAACAATTTGGCCCAAATTCCAAGCCTTTTCTTAACCTACAACCAAACAATGAACACTACTGTTCATCTTCTACTTCCAACCGTTGCACTTACAACAATGTAACAAAAAGAATAATAATATAAAGAGAACTTTCAACCGCCGCAACCCTTATGCATAACACCTTATGCAAGGTGTTCATCTTGTAACCATCGCCGCTTAATGGTGCACGCAACACCTAGTGGTGCGCGCAGCACCTCCAATTTCTGCAACGCCAAAGTTTGCCGATGTGCACCTTGCACTGTACGGCTGCTTCGCACTACTTATCACCACCTAACACTGCCCCTTGTGGCAGCGTTCTAAGCTTGGAACCATGAGAGGCCACGGCAGCTTGGATCGGCGCAAGGCACCATGGAAACGCAGCGACATGAGTTGGGCTGCATCCATTCGATGCACTGATCAGCGCCGTGATCATGGTTGCATTGCTAAGCCACCACCCTCTTCAGAGCACCTATTGAACCACCATGGTGCACTGTTTCCATGGTGCGGGCTGCAACGCTAGACTGTGCGCGCAACACCTTTAGACGGCGTGAAATTCAGCTTCTGTAAGCAGCATTGGGGCAGCGACTCAGCTGGTGTCTACATCTCAGCATCATAGGGTGCTCTGTTGCACCTTGCCGACGGGCGCAGTCGTGAAGCTTGCCATGCTCCTCTGCGCGCGGCACCATGGCTAACGCGGCACACTTCGAGTGCTCACAAACATGGGTTGCAATGCACCCATTCGGTGCACTTACACTCATGTTCTTCCACGGTGCTACCTGCGGGTCTGCGGCAATGTGCGACACGGACTCAACGTATTTCTCGGCAGAAACTCCCACTGGACCTTGAGAGAGAAGCTCATCACACAAGAGAGGCAGACTCTCGGAATGGACAGCGTTGCACCGCACTTAATGTTGGGATCGGCGGAAGCTCACAAATAATATGGAGACCGGAATTTAACGTGGTTCTGCCAATTTAGCCTACGTCCACACACACACAGAGGAGTTTTTATATTAAACAATAAACCAACCAACAAATTTACAGTGGTTTCCCTCAACTCTCACAGCTCAGAGTGCTTCTAATCTCTCCAACGGACCTCACCTCAAGCACACATTCTCATTACAATCTTACATGTGTTTATAGGGGAAAAAAATGATGTGAACATGTGAAATGACGGTGGAATTCCGGCGCCTACATTCTTGAATTTTCAGCCGGCGCCTACCTTCCAGCTGCTACCGATGGTGCCTAACTTCAATCTTCCAGAAACCTCCAGCTTCTTCCTTTGCGTGTTGATTTCCAACAATCTTCCCATCAACACCAAACGGAGGATATCCTGACACATTTTAGTTCAAGGTACTTAACCTAGCTATGTTTCTACAATGCTCAAGTTTTTCGTATGTGACTACCTTCATTAGCATGTCCGTTGGATTCTCTTTTGTATGGATCTTTACAAGCTTCAACAGCTGTTGCTCCATTACTTCACGTATCCAGTGATAACGAATATCGATGTGCTTTGTCCGGGAGTGATACATTGAATTTCTACTCAGATCAAGAGCACTTTGACTATCACAAGAGATTCTGTACTCTTTTTGATCGACTCCCATTTCTTGGAGGAACCGCTTTAGCCACAACATTTCCTTTTCTACTTCTGCTATAGCAATGTACTCTACTTCTGTTGTAGATAAAGCTACACATTTCTGCAGTTTGGACTGCCATGATACATCTCCACCTGCAAATGTGTAAATATATCCTGATGTAGATTTTCTCCCATCAAGATCACCTGCCATATCAGCATCTGTATAGCTATCCCAGACTGGGTTAGCTCCCCCGTAGCACAAGCATAACCTTGTTGTACCCTTAAGGTATCTGAGAATCCACTGTACTGCTTTCCAGTATTCTTTCCCTGGATTTGAAAGAAAACGGCTCACAACTCCAACAGCGTGAGCGATGTCAGGTCTGGTACAAACCATGGCATACATTAAACTTCCTACTGTTGAGGAGTAAGGTACTATAGCCATTTCTTGAACCTTTTCCAGTTATAAGGGACACGAGCTCTTGCTCAATTCGAAGTGATTAGCCAGTGGAGTACTGACTGGCTTTGCTTTCTCCATGTTGAACCTTCGTAGTATTTGTTCAACATACTTTTCCTGTGACAGCCATAGCTTCTTTTTCTTCCTGTCACGAGTGATCCTCATGCCCAAAATTTGCTGGGCAGGTCCTAAGTCTTTCATATCAAAGACTTTGGAGAGATCCGTCTTTAGCTTCCTGATGATGGATGGATCTTTTCCAATAATCAACATGTCGTCAACATAGAGCAATAACATCACGAAGTCACCTTCTGAAAGTCTCTGGATGTAAACGCATTGATCTGCAGCAGTTTTCTTGTAGCCATGACTCATCATGAATGAATCAAACTTCTTATACCACTGTCTTAGAGCCTGCTTCAAACCGTAAAGGCTCTTTTCCAACTTGCAGACCAAATGTTCCTTTCCAGAACTTGGAAACCTTCGGCTACTCCATGTAAATCTCATCATCAAGGTTACCGTGAAGAAATGCTGTATTCACATCCATTTATTCAAGGTCTAAGTCAAGACTTGCCACCAATCCGAGTACCACTCGAATTGAAGTCATCTTCACAACAGGTGAGAATACCTCATTAAAGTCGATTCCTTTCTTTTGCTGGAATCCTTTGATGACTAAGCGAGCTTTGTGCTTCACCTGCTTGCTATCATTTTTCAGCTTGAACACCCATTTGTTTCTCAGTGCTCTCTTATCTTTTGAAAGTTCCTTCAGCTTATAAGTCTGATTCTTCTGTAACGAGTTCATCTCATCCTACATAGCCTGCATCCATTTATCGCTATCTGGATGAGATATTGCCTCCTGGAAGTTTTCTGGCTACCCCTCATCTGTAAGAAGAATATAATCTGATTCTGGATATCTTCGAGACAGAATCAACAATCGCCCTCTAGAGGATCTGTCCTGTTGAGGTTGATCACTTGACAACTGTGGAAACTCTGTAGTTTCTGATAGAGAATGCAACTGCTCCCCTGCTCAGTACTGGTTTCTCCGTCGTCAGCATCCTCTTCTTCTTCTGGGAAAACTTCCTGTCTATCTTCAGTATTTGAGGCAGACTGAAGTGGTAGTGAACTAGGAACTGGTTCTGGAGCACTTGGAGTTGTTTGTTCTGATCCAAACATCTGGTCTTCATGGAACACAATGTCCCTGCTTCTGATGACCTTCTTTGCTTTTGAATCCCATAATCTGTATCCAAATTCTTCATCTCCATAGCCGATGAAAATTTTTCATCAAGTTTCTGTCTTTTCTCTTTGGATACATGTGCAAATACTTTGCACCCAAATACTCTTAGATGAGAGTATGAAATCTTGCGGCCTGAATACACCATCTCTGGAACTTCGAACTGCAGTGGAATTGACGGTGTTCTGTTGATCAGGTAACAAGCTGCTTTTACTGTTTCACCCCAGAACGGCTTAGGCAACTTTGCCATACTCAGCATGCATTTGGTTCACTCCACAATGGTCCGGTTCATCCGTTCTGCTACACTATTGTGTTGTGGGGTGTAAGGGACAGTCTTCTCGTGTCTGATGCCATGACTGGAGCAGTATTCTCTGAACTCTCGAAAAGTGTATTCACCTCGATTGTCTGTCCGGAGGCATTTCAGCTTTTTGCCTATTTCTCTTTCTACCATGGCATGGAAGTTTTTGAATTGCTCAAAAACTTGATCTTTCCCTTTTAGGAAATACACCCACACTTTACGTGAAGCATCATCAATAAAAGTAACAAAATATCTGTTACCTCCAAGTGATTCAACTTCAAAAGGACCGTAAACATCAGAGTGTACCAAGCTCAATAACTCTGATCTTTTTCCAGCAGATGTCTGGAACGAAACTCTATGTTGTTTACCAAATAAACAGTATTCACAAGGGTTGAGGGTAGTACCTTTGTTTACTGTGATCAATGTTTTCTTTGCAAGCATAAACAATCATTTTTCTCCCATGTGGCCAAGTCTCTGATGCCACAAGTTTGGTGACGTATCATCTTCAGCTACGTTGACACTGTTTGTACATATCTTAGCACTTGATTTGTACAAAGTGCCACAGATATGTCCTTGTGCAACAACCATTGTTCATTTCTTTAATTTCCAAGCATTGTTGCTGAAGATGCTCTCGTAACCCTGTTGATCAAGGGTTCTTATAGAAATTAGGTTAAGTCAGAGATCGGGTATGTGCTGAACGTCATTTAGCACCATAGTACAGCCAACACTGATTTTTATTCTGACATCTCCAATGCCCACAATCTTTGAGAAACTTGAATTTCCCATCCTGACTGTCCCGAAGTCACCTGCCTTGTAAGTACTGAAGAAATCCTTACAAGGAGTGACATGATAGGATGCTGCTGTATCTATCACCCATTCTGTTTCTTGGCTTGAAACGTGCAAGCAAGATTCTTTACCAGCGGAAAGGAGTACACAATCTCCAGAAAGCGTCACTGCGGCTTCGCCTTCTTCGTGCTTTGACTGACTGCTAGGCTGATTCTGCTTCTTCTGCAGCTTTCGGCATTCTCTTTTAAAGTGGCCTTCAATACCACAATAAAAGTATTTTCCCTTCTTTCGCTGTTTACCACGACTTTAGGATCTCCCTTTGCTTTGACTTCTGTTCTTTTCTCGACTTCTACCTATTCTATTTCTCTGATGCCTTCCTTCTGTTACAAAGGCATCTGTCTGGTCTCCTCCAACCTTTTTTCATCTAGCCTCTTCATTAAACAAGGCGTCTATCACCATTGACATGGCGAGTTTTCCATCTGGAGCTGAATTACTGAGAGAGACCACTAGCGTTTCCCAGCTATCTGGTAGGGAACTGAGAAGTAGTAGAGATTGCACTTCGTCTCTGAGTTTAAAATCTATGGATGCAAGTTGATTTACAAGATTCTGAAACTCGTTGGTGTGCCACTGAGATGCCGCTTTTGAGTTTCAAGTTGACAAGGCGTCTCATTAATAATGTCTTGTTTCGAGCAGTTTTTGCCTGGTACATGTTTTCCAGCTTTTTCCACAGTTGATAGGCATCTATTTCCTGTGTAACATGGTGAAAAACACTATGATCAATCCACTGCCGGATCTGACCAATAGTTTTCTTATTCAACTTATGTTAGTCTTTTTCCGCTACATCAGCTAGTTTTACGCTTTTCTCTTCAATTAGATCGAAGAGATCTTTACAATTCTGGAGATCTTCCATTTGAGGTCTCCATAGTGCATAGTTTGTAGATGTTAGTTTGATCATCGCATCTGCTTCTGAGTCCTCCATCAGTTCGGCCTTAATCTGTGATTTGAGTGACCTTTTCTCAACGTTCAGAGTTGAATCTCAACAAACAGAGCTCACCGTTGCGTCCGGAATGGTGGAAAACCTTGGAAATGACTCTAGTCTCATTCCAAAACAATCAAAATTGCTCCGGGAAACTATCCAAATAAGAAAACACGGAATATTCCTTCTGAAACGGAATATTCGCTTACGTTAACGGAATATTCTCTCCGTTCACCGGAATATTCTTTCCATCACTGGAATATTCTTTCACCAGAATAGTCCTACTGTCACCAGAATATTCTCGCTGTCACCAGAATATTCTCACCGGTGACGGAATATTCCTTCTCCGATTGGGTCACTGGGGCGGGTCAAGAAGCGGGTCGGTGGTGGGTATGGGTCGGATCACCCGGGTTTGACGGGTCGGATGTCTTCTTCCTCCTAGCGCACGCGTGGGGTGTGTGACCGGCGCGTGGATCTACCTGCCAGAACAGTCTCAGCGCGTGGGGTAAGTGTGATG
Source organism: Platycarya longipes (assembly GCA_036559045.1). Classification (NCBI taxonomy): domain Eukaryota; kingdom Viridiplantae; phylum Streptophyta; class Magnoliopsida; order Fagales; family Juglandaceae; genus Platycarya; species Platycarya longipes. The sequence continues at coordinate 19,611,517 of CM071803.1, read as the reverse complement.
GCTATTGGTGTCCATTCGAGATGAAATTTTCACCAGAATTTTCGTCTTGAGCTGAGGAATCTGATGGTATCCTCCAAACTTCATTTCAATCAAGTTTCAAAATGGGTCTCTCATGAAAATTCACAATGCCTGCCTTCTGCTGGCTCTGATACTATTTGTTGGGATCGGCGGAAACTCACAAATATTATGGAGACCGGAATTTAACGTGGTTCGGCCAATTTAGCCTACGTCCACACACACACAGAGGAGTTTTTCTATTAAACAATAAACCAACTGACAAATTTACAGTGGTTTCCCTCAACTCTCACAGTTCAGAGTGCTTCTAATCTCTCCAACGGACCTCACCTCAGGCACACATTCTCATTACAATCTTACATGTGTTTATAGGAAAAAAAATGATGTGAACATGTGAAATGACGGTGGAATTCCGGCGCCTACATTCTTGAATTTTTAGCCGGCACCTACCTTCCAGCTGCTACCGACGGTGCCTAACTTCAATCTTCCAGAGACCTCCAGCTTCTTCCTTTACGTGTTGATTTCCAACACTTAAGTGGTGCACGATACTGTCCTCTGTGGTGTTCACCCTAGGGTGTTCACCGCTGGCTCATGTAGCCCAAAGCCGAGATTTGAAGTCCTAATGCACGGGTCCTTGTTAATTCTAATGGGTTGGTTGCAGCCATTACACAATGGCACTACCATCATAACGGCCAACCTCAGCAACCTCGGTTACATGTTATCGTGCATATAAAGAAAATCTCGTATCAAGATTCAAAAAACAACGCACATGCACGTCAATAACAAATCGGGAACAACCGATTGACATGCTCTGATACTAATGTTAAAAATAATATATCAAAGTACATGGTAGAAACCATATTAATTCTTATAAAATATCTTAGATCTAGTGTGGTTATTCTAAGAATTTTTTAATGTCATTGTTCATTCAAAATCTCACATCGAAAGTAGAATATGTTACATGGTAATACTATAACAACACCTACAAATTTCACAACTTAAATGTCGAGATTAAAGAGAACTATTTGAGAGAAAGTATTTGTGATTTCTATATCCCATTCCTATCTAAAGGAGGAGATGTTATATAAAGAACATCTCTAAAAGTAACTCCCAACTAGTCATTAAGACAGTTATCAAGACTCATAAAATGGTTTAAGAGCCATTTCATAACCTGTAAGAGGAGGTGAAGGGGTCCCCCTTTCTTACAAAACATAATTGTCCCAACCTTCTAGTAATTGTCTTGTTATGATCAAACTCTAAAAGATATATATATATGTAAGAGAGGATTTTTGTGGTCAGACCAACAAAACATTACGAATTTTATTGCCACAGTACAACAATCTTTGCTCAGTTGGAAATCCTACAAAATAAACAGAATTTAGACAAAAATAAGAATTAATTCAAATGTCTGGAGTTGAAAGAAAAAAACAGGAACTTCAATCGCAACAAAAAGCATGTAAGTCATGTAGGAGGATTCATGAATTAGAAGGTTGGAGGCTTGTAGGCAATGAAACTGATGCACTGGACTTGGCGCTTGTTGTCAAATCCAATGATACGAAAAAAAGCATTGGGGTAAGTCTTCTTACACTCCTCAAGCTCTTTCAGGACCTGAGAAGAGTCGGTGCATCCAAACATGGGGAGCTTCCACATTACCCAATAGCGACCATCGTAGTACCTTGGAGATCTATTGTTCTCACGATAAATGAACATGTGCTGCATACACATATACATCCACAATATCATAACTGTAAATCAACTCATTTATCAGAGATCTTCCATACCTCTTTCAAGTATTCATTGTCTATTTTCTCATCATCTTCTCATCATCTCATGATATGTGATTAAATAATAGATTAAAATATAATAAATAATCTCTAATAATCTAATGCCATGTAATAAAATGATGTGAGAATAATAAGAATTAGGATGATAAGTAGAAACCCTTAGACCATATTGTTCGTCGTGGAACTAAAAAAAGTTTATACGTTGTGCTTTTATAAACAAAAGAAGGATTTTTTTTAATTGCTCATTAAATTATTTTTTATTCAATGATTAAGGAAGTGGTTTATAGTGTATTGATATTTTTTTTTATTTTTTAAAAATATTAAAAAATATAAAAAATAATAATAATAATAATAAAATTATACTAGCCAGTACTTCCAACAGTCATTGCAGCATTGCTGGATGGCATAATAAAAGTACCCAAAGAATAAAAACGCCTACAGTACTATTAGTTGCAGAAAATATAGTTATGTTTTTCAAATGTCCAAGAGTAAGATCATGCTCTATCTTTTAATTAACAAAATAACAAGGCATATGTAAGAAAAAGTGAATCTGAGAGTTGAAACATTACCTCCAACTCAAACTCCAAACAAGGAATCCATCCCTTGCGAATCAAATAATCGACTTCCTTGGCCAATGATTCAAGAGAGAGAGGAGGTAGGGAAGATAGAGTCTCAAACTTCTTCTTTCCAACTGGAGGCCATACCTACATTCAAACAAACATTTCCCAACAAAGTTCAGTTAAAGTTGCTTTCATCTGTATGGTGTAGAGCGTATATGGTATTCTTGGCCATACCTGCATGCACTGAACTCTTCTGCCATTGCTGGCTCTGGAGGTAATATCAGTGTCGAGTTTGCGGGTGATAGGGAAGGCCGAGGCTGCCTTGAGACCGGTGAAAGGTGCGACCATGGCAGCTTTAGCCAGAGAGGCTCTATTCACAGAGGTAACTGCTGTGGAAGAGACGATGGAGGAAGCTATTTGCTGACCTTAAATGCTTGAATCTTGCTGTGTTTACCGACCACACAGTTTTGTGAACACTTCTGAAAGGCTTTTGCTTTGCTGTTTGTTTATACTCTTATAGAAGTGAACCACTGATCTCTATGTGACATTTTCTCCAATCCTGTGGTCTTAATTTGACTGTCAGTTCTTGCATGGATTCGCCCTTGGATCATGTAGGTGGTGACATTACACCTTGATGGCCACAAAATGAAGAAATCTTGGATCGTAACCCTTATCTTCTATGCTTTCCATAGGTTTTGCCACGTGTCAAGAGCAAATTATCTTATCACAGCCATAAATTAAAGACATCTGGTTTCTTTTTTTTTAGGAGGAATGTGGACTTAAATTGTTGTTGTTTGTTCTATTCTCTTTTTAATCCTTTTGCCCTTGAATTCTTATTAAAACTATATATTTGGGGAAAAACTATTAGGCTTTTAAATCTCTAATATTTTAATTTTTTTTACATTTTGACTGTGTTAAATCGTTTAAACATGATTTTCACATTTTAAAGTACGTGTTTGACATGATCAACTGCACAGGTGATCTATAATAAGTGAGAAGCAACACAAGATGTCCAGGAGAATAGTCTCAATATAAGTCATGAATGAATGCATAATACGTTATCTTTGGATGTTATTTATATGAGCATGAAGATTTTGATAACTACCAATTCTAATATTTATGTTAGATAATTTCTAAATAAGTGAATGTGATAACTTTCCTGATCTACCAAAGGCATATTATGTTATCTAAGATATGTCATGGGGCTCCTGGGCTATAATTATTGCAGTCTTGAGATCTTAGTACTACAACAAATAAGATTTTTTACTGCGTTTTGTTTAGCTGAGAGTTAAATTTTGTCGCAAATAGTAGTATTTGCTATGTTTTCTAGCTGCAAATAGTACATTGCGGCGAGAAAGTAGGTATTTGCGGCGTGAAATTAGGCTTATTGTCACGCCCAAATAGCCGCGGTTAACTAGCGATCTTCAAAATGCGGCAAATGACTTTTTGCCGTGATTTTGAGGTTTTTGTGACGTTTTTTAGATTTTTTACGACGATTTTGAAGTTTTTTGCGGCGACTTATCAAAAGCCGCAAAAAACCTTATGTGTTGTAGTGTAAGCTAAGTCAACTCTTCAGTCTTGGGTTTATTCTTTTGAGTCCCAAATATCTCTTCTAGTTATTTCGCTAATTTTCTTCATGCTTGCATGTAGGAATGAATTTATTTATTTATTCTCATTCATACTATTACTTTACCCCACTAGTTTGGGGTAGGTAGATGATCACTGAAATTCCCCTTCCTTCTACCTTCGATGAGGGTTTATATTAATTAATGCTTTTTTATTATTCGAGAGACTAATACAAATGATAGATGTCCTAGTCTAAAAGGCTACATATATAGGAATTGTTGCCTTTAAGCCTATAATAGCACTAAGAGCATGTTTATTTTTGAGTGAAGATCCTTGAATCCGTAAGGGATATAGCCCATTTTTTTTTACTTTGCTTCTAAGAAGGTTGCCTTGGTTTGATTGTCCTTCACAGCAAGAAAAAAAATTGTGTAGATGTTAGTACAAAGTGGCAATCATCATCGGAATAGAACTTACGAATAGATAGAAGATTAGCAAGCCTTTGGGCAATGCAACGCATTTCTAAGTCTGAGTTTAGAGATAGATGAGTGGAAAATTGGTGGACCAATATTTTGAAATTGAAGCCCTACTCCATCAACAACTATGTAACGCCTCATACCCGAAAGGGTCGGAGAATTACTACCTGTCCATTATAAATCTGTCTCCAAATACAATTAATATTTCCAAAGATTTTCTCAGATCAATAAATAATTTCATATCTCCATATCCACACATAATAATCTCCACTAAGTCATAAATAACATCTTAAACAAAAAGGTTCACAATCTCCTAATAGTCTCAACATAATAAACTAATAATTTTCTAAGTCTTACTAAACCAAATACATAATAACATCATTAGATATTGGAAATACTTCTATCAACAGTCGTACTCTATTACCTTAGCCTTGCTCACAATTCCTAATCTTGGCCTTTAGCTGAAATATCCACATCATCTGAAAAATATTTAAAGATAAGAGAGTGAATTGTCAACAACGTAGTAAATAGAGGACATATACCAGAATGCAAATATGAGCATTTACATCATACAATATGCAGAACAAAAATATCCTTTAGAATTAACATGCAAAATAAAATACATTTTCAAACTTAACAGAGCGATGATTGTTAAATTATATAAAACATAGAGTACTTTGACATAACAAAATTAAGCATCATCATCATATCAAAAGAGAGCATCTCACAAAATAGAGATCATGTTTAATCCTCGTGGTAGGGTTGTGCTAATCTCGGTGGCCAAACCAGGTAGAGACAAAGGTAAACATTTTTCTTAATCATTCTCAGAGTCCCGAGCGTGCACGGAGGAAAGTCCGCATAATAATTGATTGAGCCATAATATTGTCGTTATTTTGCACTTTAATTCGAATCAATCACATTTTTTTTACTAGTAATTAAGTGAATTGGGTGTTGATGAGTCAACTCTAACGCAATTGATTATATCCTAATTCCATCATTTTTAAAGTCTAAGTTGTGTGTTCGCGAAAATTCATTTATGCTATAATTGGAAAACATGTAGGTGGCTCACGGAATTCATTTTCGTAAATTCTACGCGCCAAAACAACTCGTGGAATTTATTTCCTTGGTAGTTGGCGAGCCACAACCAGCAACTCAAGTAAGAGGGAGAATTGAAGCTCGCCAAGACACCTCATGCTTCCATACATTTCAAGGCTAGCCCGTGCACCATTCTGTGCCTCACATTCAAGCCACTTCAAGCAAGTGAAGTCCATGCACCGACTAAAATTCATGGCAATTGATCAATACATCTCAATGGATTAATTTCCATCAAGCGGACACCTGCACTACACATCTACATGGAAGTAAGCATGCGTGCATGCATGTGTCCGTGACTCATGGCCTAGCATCGAATGAAGATCTCAGCTTCGTTTCCCTTGCACCAACTTAAGTCCAATCCTCATTAAGGCTGCACCGAATAGAAGCTACATCTCAAAGATGCACCGTCTCATTTCAATCCCAAATTGCACATTTAGTTGAAGCAATGCACCGATCGGCATATAGCTATTTGGACCGACTCAACATCATGAGAAATATGACTGTAAGTCCTGCAAATTTCACTCGAGCCATGCGGAAATTCATACTCAAAGACGTGGCACCTCAACTCCCCATTTTGAAGCATTGCATCAACTTGAAACTCACAGACATCCACCCTCCAAGTATGCGAGTTCAATCCAGTTCAACCCTTAGACCACTGGTTTTTGTCCATTGGTTTTAAAGGCATGCAACAACCCACTTTTGGGAGGTTTTTGGTCTAAACACATAGAAAGGCAGAGGGTTTCTTCGCCTGAAACAAGAGAGAAAAAGGGGGGAGAAAAGATTTTTTCTTGAAGGTTTTTTGAAGACCTCTTTTGGCCGAGATTCCCAAAAGAACAAACCCAGATTTTAATTTCTTGTTTAGTTTTTCACTTCTCATTGAATCCATAGATCACTTGTGGCTGGCCGGTTTGAACCTTTTCCTACACTATATTTACATTCAAGTTGCTTTAGTTTACTTCATTTTAGTTGTATTTATTTCAGAAATTCCTTTCCATTCGGCTAGTTACATTTCATGCACTTCACTAGTTATTAGGCGACTCATTTGGTTATCTTTTGGCATTTTCAATCCAATTGTTTATTCGGTGGATTCATTTGCTCACAATCTTGTTTTAGCATCTCTATTTTTGATGGTTGTTCTCTCTATTTCGTTCGGTGTTGGTGTTCATTTCTCATTTAATATCTAGATTCCAGTAGCTGTTGGTTGGTGGCTGCACTTGATAGTTATATCATGGGTTGTTTGTTTAATGTATAGTGCACTTTTTATTGTTAGTTGCATTTATTCCAAAAGCTACAATACCCTTGTATTGTTTAGTTTGTAATTCTGTTTATTTCAATAATGGAACCATTTGGTGTCAAACATCGATTCTATGTCATTTTTATTGGAAGATTTCAATATGTGTAAATTTTATTAGGTCTAAATTGAACTTGTTGAAATGGAAAATATTTGCTTCTTAGAACGTAAAATTCATAACTTTCCATTTATTTCTTGGAAGCATGAATTAGATGACGTTCATGAATGTAGTTTAGCTTCTCAAGCAAGGATAACTATAATTCATTTAACGTACATTCATGAATCTAATTTATTTATAAGAGTAATTGAAATAGTGTCAATGCACATTAGAATAAAATTTCTTAGGTGTTTGCTAAATATTTCTCACTCCCATTCCAAATTTAATTCATTTTCTTTTTCATTTGTTAGCATAGATGTTAGCGTGCATCTATCCCCTCAAACAAAAAGAATGACATTTTATAATGTCATGAAAAATCCATTCTCATTGTGAATTTCATTGTAGATAATCCTAGGCTAATTTCTTTTCATTTTCGATGGTGGGTAAGTTTGAATATTAAATTAACCGTTCTTTGAGGAAATGAATTAGGAGCTTCTCTAATATTATTTGACAACTCTTATGCTTCAAAGTCATTTCTAAAACATTTTTTTAGAACGAGTCAAGTTTTTGGTACCGTTGCCAGGAAACAATGAGTTTAATTCAAATTCCCATAGAATTTGATCAATCATTTTTTCTATCGTTAAGGTCCATTATCTATTTTTTAGTACTTTAGTTGTTTGGACTTTGTTTTTCCTTTTTCTCTCGCTATTGCAATTTATTTTTCCTTTCTAGTTGTTTAGAACCATATCACACTTAATGCACTCATATTTGATTTCATGGACTATGGACAACATAGGAAGGTTATTTCGCCTGAGTTATAATTTAAATAGTAGTGTGCCAAGTGTTAAGTTGGATTCTACTTTTGACTCGAGTTCTAAAACCTATTTTGAAAATCCTTTCTTTGATTATATGGTTGAACAAACTCTCAGAACACTTAAGGATTATCTGCAGCCTATACGAATCACACAACCATTTTGCATTATCTTGCCTGAGCACACACAAAATTTTAACATCAAGCATGACATGATGTTTGTGATACCCTAATTTTATGGGATGGAATTTGAAAATCTATATTAGCATTTAACTTATTTCGAACTTGTTTGCATTAAATTCATGCATAGACTGGTCATTAATGAGATGATTAGGTTGGCCTTTTTCCTTTCTCACTAAAAAGCTTATTATACATGCCTAAAATATTACATTATTTCTCATACATCCCTCTTATCTCAGCAAATGTGGGATACTCTTGGACGAAGTGATCTACCTTGCCACACACAAAATATGGTCTAAAAGACTCTACATGATTAAACACGTGTGTTGGCTTAAAGTCTTTAGTCTTTAACACTTCTAACTCCCTAATAAGTATCTTAACCTTAACCTTCAAGTTGTCCTTTGCCATAAGATGGTAAATTCTACCACCATTTTGATTCCTTGTAGGTCATGATTTATTTGTACTCTTAGTAGCACTAGATCCAGTCTAAGTGTGAGCTTTCTCAACAAACTCATTGAGGTACTCTATGGCCTCATCAGGATTTTTCTATAAGAACTCACCATTACATATCATCTTCGCAAATTGGCGCCCTTTAGGTGTAAGTCCCTTATAAAAGTAACTCAATAGGCGTCAATTCTCATACTCATGGTGATGACACATACTCAACAACTCCTTAAATTTCTCTTAAGATTGATACAAAATCTCACTATCTTTTTGTATAAAGGTAGAAATCTGTCTTTCTAAAACATTGGTCTTATGTTGGAGAAAGTATTTATGAAAGAAAACCCGAGTTATCACATTTTATGATCCAATAGATCATGGTTTCAACGAGTATAGACAACTCTTAGCTCTATCCTTCAAGAAAAACGAAAGAACTTAAGTTTCATAATGTCATCAGTTATATTTTGACTATGTAAAGCGTTGCATTTTGTCACCCATGTTTTAACATCAAGTTGATGAGTATTGAGTGAAAACATGATGCATGATAGTATGGTTATGTGTGTAGAGTAGAGGTAATCCTGAAGAGTCCTAATAGATTGATCCTCGTGTTATTCATATTTTTAGAAACAAATGAATTATCAAACAAATGATTCAAAAAATTAGACTTTGAATCTGATTCTAACACATGCCTACAAGTAAATCGACCTAATGCGTCCCTATACCTATTATGCATGCATGATAACAATAAAAAAAGAAAAAGAAAATAAAATAAAGATGCAGAAAGTTAAAAGAGGGAACGAAGTTACCGCCTTTACAAACTGTTGAAAAGAAAAACTATCTAATAATTCTTCTACCGTCTCACTGACAACGGTGCCAAAATTTGATTACACCTAAAGAATAATGCTGTAGTTGTAATGTAGCTTTATGTTGTCAATTTCACAGGGAGACAAATTAAAAGAATAGTAGAAATAGTAAAGAAACTAAAAAAAATATTAAATGATTTATTAGAGAATAAAAATTGATTTTAAATGGAAATTAAAATATAACAAGTGATTAATAGAAAAAGTATTCAAATTTGACTAACAGTAGAGCTTCGGAAACTCCTTGCATATATCCGATATTTTAATTATTCTTAATTCATTGATAACTTAATTGAAAATTCAATTCCAAAATTTTCAATCGGAAGATATAGAATTATAAATAAAATTAAATTAAATATAACTCGTTGAAAAATCATTCATCACTTTTAAATCATGTAAATTGTTTATTCACATTGGAAAAATTCAACGACGATAATATATTTAGAGAGCGATATTGCAACAGAGAATTAAATCATTTTAGATAATTAGTTCATTCAAATATAATAAAAAAACTAATTCATTCAATAAAGAAAGTATGATTGAATTTATAACGGAATAAATTATCTAATTATTCGAAAAAGAAAATATCAATAATATATTGAGATTGATAAAATAAAAAATTTTAATAAAATAAAAATCAAATATATAAATTAAAAATAAATTAAAAATATCATCTATTATGTAAATTTATTCTTAACTTTATTTAAAAATTTAATTATTCATATACACGATGGACATCACTAAATTCTCCAAAAAAAAAAAAAAAAAAAAAAACCCAAATTGCAGACCATAAGAATCATCGTCCTTGTGTTCGTTCGTCTCGTCCGTGTTCGGCCCCGGCGCTGGAGTCCAAACTCTTATATATATATATATGCCGTTGCCCTTTTCGGTACCCCCTTTAAGTAAAACGCTGCGTTGCCTGAAATATGAAGTCCAATAACAGTCCAACGTGAAGTGCAGTCAAGTGTTGGCGCTAGGTGCAAAGCCTTGTGCCTTGCGTTTTCGCCCCCACTAAGTTGGAGTCCATATCATTTTGCCATGCTTAACTATAGTGCCGTGAGGTGTGGCTTGCAGGTGGGGTGATCCAAAAGCAACGTGTGGCTCCAAATGATCAAGTGAAGGTGCATGCGCCCATGTAAGTCAAAGCTGACTTGAAGCTTAAATCAAAGTGGGGCCTCCAATTCTTTTCGTGTATATATATATATATATTAGGAATTTCTTGGAGTCAATCCGACTGACGACCGATTCTTATATTAAAAATAGCCTGCCGTCTCTAGTAGTGATAGGCGACACCGCCCATCCTATCAAAACCGACGGACTCCGACAAATTTACCCCTTCAACAACGAGCTCCGGTTATCTCCAGTATGCCCCACGGAGACTTAAACTCGAAATGAGTCTGGTATGTCCATCGAAGGCGACAGACTGCAGCCAAGGTCGAATGCTCTTAAAATTTATCTCTATTTTATTTTTTTAGTGTTTTTTATTATGTTTTTATTTTTTTATTATATTTTCTTGATTATATTTTTTAATTATAATTTTATTGTATTTTTTTATTTTATATTATTTTTTTTATTATTTTAATATATTTATCATCAAAAAATAGTCCAACTACCATTTAAACAGTTTTGAACGTTGGAAATAATCCGACCGCCCTTAGTATAAGTGCGGAGGCGAAATAAATAGTGACATTTTCAGCATTTTCCACTTTCATTTCTATCCTTTTATAAGTTGTTTATTTACTTTTCTGTCCTTTTATAATTTGCGCTTGTTGATTTTGTTTCACTTTACATTTGCAGTCTCAAGACACATCCCCTCGTCGTCTACTGTCTCAAGACATGTCCTGTCTCAGCTTTCCATCTTCTCTCGGTCTCCTTCTCGCTCCTTCAGCTTTCTCTTTCTTGCTTTTGTTCTCTTCGTCTCCGTCTCCTTCTCTCTTGCTTTTGCTTTCTTCCCCGTTTTGTTGCTCGGAAAGTGCATTTTTGGAAGGAGAAAAGAGATTCGGAAGAAGAAAAGCTGGGTGGTGAAGGAGAGAACGGTGAAGAAGTCGCTGTTCTTTGGCTGGGTAAATATTTCCCTCTGTTTGGCTGTCTTCCCGATTGTTCTCGTAGCCACCGTAACGTAGACCCATCGAGCTGCCAACCACCGTCTGCAACAAACCTAGCCCGTGTGATGTTGGTGAGCCTTTCGTCTGTTTGGTTTTTAGAGCATTGATTTTGGTTTAATCAGTTTGTTTTTTTACATCTGGTTGCTTCCACTGTTCCCGGAGAGAGAGATAAAGAACAGAGACAAGGAGAATGGAGAATGGAGAAAAGGAGACAAGGGAGAAAATAAGAGAGAATGGGGAGTGTGTCGGCGCCGAGAGAAATAAATAGAAGAGAAAAAAAAAATCTAGGGTTTGCTATTTGTTTAAACGGCATACGAAATGGGGGAAGGAGTTGCGCTTCAAGTTTATTTTTCTTTTAGGCTTCAGATGTGAGAACCCTTTAATTTCTACTTTAATAACCGATCCAACTTTAGTAACAATATTTGTGCTGTTTATGAACACGTTTTATGTAGGATGAACGTTCTCCTTTTGCATATGTAGGGTTTTAGCCTCCAATTCCCGTTGCCAACTTCAGAACTAGGGCTTTTAAATGTAGGGTTATTTTTTAGAAAAAAATCTGGGTGCTGTCCTGGATTCCTGGATTGTACAAGCTTAACTCACATTGACAGTGCTTTTACTGTTCATGTGAGTTAGGCTTGTACAAGCCAGGACTATACCAACAGTCCTCTATTTTTTATGGTTTCTCTGCATTTCATACTCACACGATTAGTTTTCAATATTTTCCCTCTGATTTAGTTCTTATTATTTTTGACAATGCAATTATTTTTTCTATGGGTCTGATATTGCAGCAGCAAAATGCATATCTCTCGGCTAGATCTGATCTCAGTTTTTTTCTCTTGTTCTTGCCTATATATTTTTTCTTTTGGATCTTAAACGTGAGTTTGATGCTGTGGTTTTTTGTTGGAGATAAGTGGTGGTGGGTGTAGAGAGATTATATGATATTTTGATTGTTACGTGTATGTCGGGAGTTGAGCGCTTCCTACTCCTCTTAATGCTACCTTAAACATAATTGAGGTATAATATATATAAGTAATATATTCTTTTGAAAATTGAGCTAACCCGACTTTTCTTTTCTCATATTTGTTTTAGATTTATGTGGTAAAGAAGAAAACTTGTGAGAAACAGAGGGGTTACTTCCTGGTATTGCAACCGTTAGTTTTAGCTTTTCCTTCAGTGTTGAATAAGTTGTGGTAGGTGTCGTTTTATAGGTCTAGGTCCAGTTGTGAATTTTTTGAGAAGAATATGGCAAAGAAATAGCAGAAAATTCTATACCCTTGATTCATATTTTGTAAGGGATTGCAAACTTCAAAATTGATGTATTTATGAAAGAGATGGCAATTTTCCTGGATGTGCATGCTTTCGTGCATAGAATACTTTTCTGGAATGGCAATAATTTTTGTTTTTATTGTGGTTTCCTAATTTTCATTTTCATTTTTCTCAGCTTTATTGGGTTTGCCAGGTTACTAAGACTTCTTCATTTTGCTTCCAATTGCATTAAGGTAACTAACAAAATGCTGGATGTAGCTATTTGCATTGTCAATTTTCTCCAATTGGAACATATTCTGGATGTAGCCAAAACTTTGTCCAAATTAATAATTATTTTTCCATTTCATTAGGCATGTTTAAAGGACGTCAGGCTAACTAAAAGAAACCAAACTGCTATTTGTTTCATTTAAACAAAGTTTTGTGAGTAACCAGTTCTGATAATTTATCTTTTGGCTTTCTCCTATTTTTGTAACTCAATTATTTATTAATTTATTGGATTTTTAGAGAATAATACTTGGCTTGTGTTAATCTCGTTGCGCAAAGGTTTTTAAAGTCTATTATGGTTGTTCATATTTGAAGCATGAGGGAATGGGTTGCCATTTGTAATAATTTTTTTTAGCTCAATCATCAGTCAACCTCTATACTTGAGTATGGCTATGCAAATGGTTTGAAGACTCATGGAGATTATTGGATGCAATTCTTACGGCAAGACAGTGTTGGTAGTGTGTTCTTTGTGTTGGGTGTCTTCGATTATATTTTCCTGGCTGCGTTCTTGGTTGTAAAGGGCATCCCCTCTAGTGACTTCGTATTTTTTATTCTGTTGATGCCTCTCGAGGAATATGTCAAGGCACTGGATCGTTCTAAAGGGGAGCTATATTATAATCACTCATATGGCATGCGCTATAGCAAGGTGTGATGTTCATCAATTTTTAATTTCTATACTTTTGGTATACTCAAGGACTGGATGGTGCAATCTGGAAAAAAAAAAGAAGGAAACAGGACGAAATGGTGTCCAGTTTTAACTAATTTGTGGATCTTGCTTCAATGTTATGCTTTTGATGATAACTTTTAATCTGTTAGCACATCACTTATATTACATTAACTTTTTTGCCATTTCTATTTTTAGGTTACAGAGCAAATATACATGGGATCATGTATTCAAACAGAAGCTGACATAGAGACTTTGTCAGATGTAGCTGTAAGTAGCACCTTTGTCTGTTGCATTTGTTGCTTTTCATGGCATATTGCTTCCTTTCTGTACATCTTTTTAAATTTCTGTTTGAACGGGCAAGTGTTTTTTGGATATTGCCTACAATTAATTTGCATCTGCAGATCATTATCATGTTCAACAAATGCTCCTTGCAAGGGCCCTTTTTTTTCCCAATCCATTTCTCTCTTATAGAAGTTTTCAAATTTCTGTTTCAGAGTGCGACTGCCGTCCTGAATTTCCAAAGTGGAACTGAAGCTGAAAATTGGGGGATTGATTCCACTTCAATCAATGAATCATGCCAAAGATCCAATATTCTCCTGATAAACTATCCTATAAGGTAACCAAGGGGATCCATGGCAGTCTGTAACTATATATATCCCCATTCATATACAATAATATGTATATTAGCTATGGCATTTTCTGTGTGCGTGTACTTGTTAATAAAAGAAGTTTCCCAAATTATCAGGATACTGCTTTTACTAACAGTATTCTTATGCTGAGTGCGTGTACTTGTGGTTTTCTGTGAGCACTCACTCATGCTTCATCAGAAAGAAATTTAGGCTTTGTGGATTGACTTTTGAGACTATTCTACACTTGGCTTGTTTCTGTACATTTTCTTCTTATCTGTGAATGATTCTAGAAATTTGATGTCTTCATACTTTTGGAAATGGAAATGGAAATGGGAACTTTGAGTAGGTTATACTTTAATTTTTACCACTCTTGGGGCTTCCCAACTGATTGTTGTACAGTAAATTTGCCTTGGTTTTATTTTGCAGGGATGGAGACTCCTTTGATATGAGGAAGATGTTACCGTTTTGCGTGGGGCATCTATTACGCTTGTTAAAAAAGAACCATCGTGTTTTTGTTACTTGTACAACTGGTTTTGATCGATTGCTAGCTTGTGTGATTGCATACCTATATTGGATGACGGACACTTTCCTTCATGCAGCTTATAATTTTGTCACCGGGTTGCATTCTTGCAGACCTGACAGGTTACTCACTTATTCTTGCTAACCTTCCTGCAAGTTTGTGCTGTATTGTTGGCAATGCCAAGGAGCATTTCGTTATGGTTTGCATGTCAACTTTAAAGATCCAAGAGATAACAATCAAAATATTCTGACTCCTTTCAGCGACTTTAAAACTTCTATGGGAAATAATTGACTTGTAGCTAAGGTTCTTTATCATCTGTCATTAATTTTTATTTTTATTATTTTCTAGAGCCCGTATATGCATACGCGAATTATAGCCTATTTTAGCTTCTAGGATTTATTTCTTACTAAGATAATTTTTTATTAACTGGTTTGGTGGATTTCTTGTCCAAAATTGTTATGCCAAACAAAAAAGAACAAAGATTTGATTATCGATATCAAGATCCTTTAACCTTAAAAAGCATCTAAAGAAAATCTTTATATAGACCAGCAATTGTTTGGGCAACATGGGATCTTCTAGCTATGGTGGAAAAAGGAAGTCATGATGGTCCCGCTACACATGCTGTGACCTTTGTGTGGAATGAGCTAGAGGTAAGTAAAAATCTCAGTTTCATCTTCATTGTGCTTTTAAATAATATTGATTGCCTGAAATGAAGGGACAATGCCACAGTTCCTCTTTCTTATTGCTCTCTTGGCTAGAAGTAATTCTTTGAATGAAGTTTTTTTTTTCTTTTTATTGATAATTCTTTGAACGAAGTTTAGAGCATGGAGGTTTTAAACTGTTATATATGCTATAATTGTTATGGATCATTAGCTCTTGATGGTGCTTCTTGTATGTGTACTTTATAGGGACAAGATGTAAATTTGGTTGCATATTTTACTGGAAATTGGAAAGAACCAATCAAAGCAATAATTCATAAAGGTGGACCTAGATATGAAGTGGAAGTTAAGACTCCCGCAAGGAAAGTAAGTGTCAAGCTTTTTGTCCTTTCTCTTAATTGTTGATGTTGATTGAAAATGTAGAATCTTTCTAACTGATCCGTCTCATGGCATCTTTGTTGAATTTGCTACTTGAAAGACTTTCGAATTTCATGCAACTGTAGTTTTTGATTCTCTGAAAGAAGCCTTCATATATGAAAGCGTAGGCTTCAAACTCATTGCATTTCATAGTTTCCTTCAAACTCTCTTTCAAGGATTCCTTTTAGAAGTACTTTAGAAATTGGATTAATTAAATCCGGTCCATGTCAGATAAAACAAATACTTAATAAAATTACATAAATTATTAATAAAAAAATGAATATTTTGAAATAAAATTTATTAAAATAATTATAGGTTAAAGTAAAATACAAATTAATGAAGTAAAATAATAAAATAAAATTTATTTATATGAAATAATCTAAATATTTTTATAAATAATAATATAACTTATAAATATTAATATTAATTATAAATAATAATCTAAAAATTAATCTATGATATTAAAGAAAATAATAAATTAAAAATAATGATATAAAATAATATATTAAAATAAAATTTGTTAAAAAATTAATGAAGTAAAATAATAAAATAAAATTTAATTAAATGAAATAATCAATATATATTTTTATAAATATTAATATTATTTCTAAATATTAATCTAAATATTAATCTATAATATTAAATAAAATATTAAAATAAAAATAAAGAAATAAAATAATATATTAAAATAAATATATGTAATGAAATTAGATAGTAAATATATAAAATTAAATAAAATAATAATAAATAAAGTAATATATTGAAATAAAATTTATTAAAATAATTATAGGTTAAAGTAAAACACAAATTAATGAAGTAAAATAACAAAATAAAATTAATTAAATCACATATTCTAAATATTTTTATAAATATTATAATATAACTTAGAAATATTAATATTAATTATAAATATTAATCTAAATATTAATCCATAATACTAAAGAAAATAATAAATTAAGAATAATGAAATAAAATAATGTATTAAAATAAATTTTGTTAAAATAATTATAGCTTAGAGTAAAATACAAATTAATGAAATAAAATAATGAAATAGAAATTAGTTTAATAAAATAATCATTGAAATTTAAATAAAATAATTTATATATATTTATAAGTCTTGTAATTGAAATACTTAATCAAAATATTTTTAATCAGATTATAAGTATCTTTATTAGGTTAAATATCTTTTTTTTTTTCTAATCAAGCGTAATATATTAACGAATTATATATATTTGCTTGCATGTGGCTGAAGGAGAGGCTGCCAACGGTGGCTAGGCTTGCTTGTCGGTGGGTGGAAGCTGATGCGGTGGTCGACGGCACAAGAAGTCGCATGCTGCTTACGTCAATAATTATATTAATTAATGCATATCGAAATTATCCTACATCCCTTTTGTTGTTATAAAGGTGCTTAAACTGTATTTGTGAAATTCCTACAGCACCGTCTGGAGTAGATATAGCCCGCGGTTCCACCTTAGACCATTGTAGAATGTGTCGGCATCACCCACACAACAAGATCCACCAAAATGCAAACTTCATGAGATCAAGGTCCTCTCTCTCTCTCTCTTCCCCTCTCTATTTTAGTTTTTCTAAATGTCTCATTTTCTTTATTTTTCACTCTTTTCTTGTACAATTGTATCCACGTTTCTACATTTCTAAAAGTTGGTGACAGTAAAGAATTTATAGAACTTTTTATAGGATTTCTGGATTTTCGAATGCCAAACAATGTAGAAAATCATTAGGGGATGCCCATCATATACAAATATGATAGGCATCTCTGTACAGTGAGATGCTTTTTCATTTGACATTCTTACTGTTATTGAGAAATTTTTTTACAGTTGCTCTTTGTTGGGGTTTACATTACCCTTTTGCATTTCTCACACGTTTGTGTTTGCTGTTACCATGTTTAGGACAATGCTCAAAACAAATGAGCAAGGTGAAATCACATGGATTTTTGAGATTATTAAATAAATAAAGAATTAAAATGTAAATGTAAATTCCACAAGAAAGAAAAAAATTAAGATTATGCTTTATATTTTCGTCTCTTATGCTGGTTTTGATTTCCAATCAACTTAGTCATATGTACTGAGCTAGAACTATTTGCAGAAGTCATCTGTGCCAAGTCTCCCAATATATTTGTTCACCGTATTTTATATTTTCTATATTTATATACTCCCAAATCTTTAATAACCACACTTAAACTCCAAATTCATTTTATGCAAGGACATTTACCGTTATCTCCAACACATCATAACATTGTATTCAGAAAAAGAATGGACCATACAGCTAGGTGTAGAGGTGGATCAACTCGTGAAGCAGAGGAACAAAAGATTCAATGTTCTCTTAATAAATGCCATGTATTGGGTGAGTCTGATATAATTGATGAGAAAAATGAAATGGTCTTGTCAAATTGGTGGTTTCCTGTGCTTTTCTACTGTACATCGCTTATAGTAGTTATTTGTTGGATTTCCTTACATTTACCTTTCCACATTGACCATTATTCATTTATTGACAGCATTTATTATTCTTCATATGACAGTTTCACAACCAACAAACACCTGGACCATTAGGCAATGTAGTACATCCGCTGCCATTTGCCCAAGGGTGCGTGCAAGAAGAAGGCAAGCCATAGATCCCCATAGTATTGCTGAGCGGGTAAATATAAAATTCTATATAGATCCCCATGGTATTTGTGCCTTTTTCTTTAAAAGAAAACCTTACACGATGTGATTATGAGTTTCACTTAATGCCAATAATATTTTTAAATAGTTGAACAAGTTTCACCGCATGAATTGGTGTCCATGAAACATGTAAGATAATTCAAATTGCTGTGAACAAGTAAAATCTTTGACTATTAAATGTGATATTTATTTATTTTAGAACTTTCTTTTTTCTTTACTTCTTAGAATAG
The DNA here is from genome assembly GCA_036559045.1 of Platycarya longipes. Lineage (NCBI taxonomy): Eukaryota > Viridiplantae > Streptophyta > Magnoliopsida > Fagales > Juglandaceae > Platycarya > Platycarya longipes. The sequence continues at coordinate 19,592,909 of CM071803.1, read as the reverse complement.
ACTTTTCTTGCTACCTAAAATTCTTGAAAATCAGATGATAGAAGTTGCTTTTTATTGTGTAACATATGAATATTTTTGTGCATCTTTGCGTTGTATAGATAGACATAAATTGTCTTGTCTTCATATGACATTTTTATACTTTTCAATAAAAAATATATTTTTTTTTTATTTCTCCAAGCTAGAAAAACGTGCAAAAGCACGATGCGGTCTAACTAGTATATATATATATATATATATATATATATGTTGCCATGCGCGCGTTTTACTCCACGCGGCTGCCACCAAACTACAACTAAATGTAAAAGTCGAATAGTCAAGTTTCAAAAATGTCAAGTGTAAAGCCCAATTACAAAATATATCTCACCAATCAATAATGTAATATTTAAAATTTAAACATTATAAAATCACGTTCAAATATACCTCAATGTGAATAGAAATTAGATTCAACAATATAAATTATATTACATTATTTTTATTTACATTTTAATATTTTAATCTAATAATAGTATATTTAGATTACACTTTTGCGCACTCATTAGAGTTGATAGATTTTCTTATCTAATAGACTTTGAGATTTTGTATGTAGCAGTCAAGTATCAATAACTCTCAAAGCCCAGTCATTTTTGGGTGGCCGTTTCTAGTTATATCAAATGCTTTAATTAATTATAGAAGTGGTGTCCTAAAGCCCACATTAGAGAACATGACACTTGAATTGAACGTCTTTAATGCTTGCAAAATGTTGGATCACTTTGACGACACAAGTGACTTGAACGACGTGGAGGATGGAACTTATTATAAGTTGGAGATATGACAATCCGCTCTGTCTTTCGAATGGTTGAGTATCGATGTACGTGTCAAATCCCGATAACGTGTTTAAAAGATAACAATTGATTTTGAAACACGTCCAGTATTTTAATGTTCTAGAATATTTTAAATGTCGTGAAAATATTTTGTAAGGGTATTTTTAGTAGTATTGAATCTAAGTCTGATTTTAAAGAAAATACAATTATAACATTTTGAAGAGTTTCAAAATATTATAATTATACAAAATTACTTTATTAACATGATTTCAGTTATTAAAAATATTTTGAGACTTAAATTGTGTTTAAATCTTTGATTTAAATAGATGGTTTTGTTTTTTCAAAATAAGTAATAAAGCTTCATTACTTAATTAATGTTGAAGGTTTATAAACTAAAATGAAGTTAAAATAATATCCTATTTTAAATCCTCATAGTATTTTAAGTTAAGTTAGCGAATAAGCATTTTTAAAATAATATTTAAAGCCTATTGTAATCTGTTTGAAGACTTCTAGAGGGAAACCCTAGGCCCATCTTGGGGAAATCCCATGCCCATACCAAAAAGAAGAAAAAGAATAAGAAAAGAACCTATTTAAACACTAAATGAGGCCCAAAACCTTTAGAGAAGAGAATTATAGTAAATAAAATAAAATAAGGTACAATTAATATATTAAAATAAAATCAAGTAAAATAACCAAATAATAATACAAATACACTACACAAAAAGGGCTCAAACTAAAAGGAAAGACTAGAATAAAATCAATCAAAGGCACATTAAAATAAATTACACATCGATTTGCAATAATAAAATAAAACAATAACACTCATCAATATAATAAGTTCAAATAAAGGAACTAACCCGAAAAAGACCCAATAAAATAAAATGTCAATTGAAATAAAAGAAAACACGGAAAATTAAACAATAATAAAATAAATAATTAAAACCGAAATAGTAATGATAACAATACAAATGAAAGAATCAATAATAATAATGAAATAAAATAACTAAAAATACGAAAATGGATCTCACAAATAGTGCAATCAATATACTAGATAAAATAAACCACTAATAATAATAATATTAAAATAAATTAAAACAGCCAATAATAAGAATACAAATAATACATAAAAATACATAAAATCTAAGACCTCGCAACTAGTCCATGTTATGGAAGCAATCAAGAGCCGTGTGATTGGGTTTTCCACATATTTGGCATGAAGGTTTATTGGTGTTGGAATTTTTTTTGCCATTGGAGAAACACAAGCCTCAAGAAGGTTTGTTAGGTCCATTTCTTAGAAAGTTGTATGCTAGCATTTCTATTTCTCTTTTGTAATTGATGTGGACCATTGCAAGAAGGATATCTGGTGGCCCGTGAAATTAGATTTGGGTATGAACGAGGCAAAATTTGATGGTTTAGGAGAAGACGGTTGCTTCTGGAATAGCATCACGTGACTAGCTAGTTCATCTTGAATATCCAGGAAGGATAAACGATTGTCTCTAGTAGCAAGGGCAAAAGAGGTAATAAAGCCATTGAATGTAGGATTAAGTCCACTGATGACGAAGGAGATTATATCCTCAACCTCAGTTCGTTTCCCAATTGCAGCCAACTGATCTACTAAGAGCTTAGCATGTTGCAAATAATCAGTACATGATTTGTTACCATGTGAAAGCCACTAAACTTTTCTTTTTAAGTGTGAAACTCGAGATCGTGGTTGTGAAACAATCGACCAGCAAGAGTTGTCCCGACTTGGTGAGCAATTTTCTATCCATATATTGTAAAGAGTATTGTTTAGAGAGAGAGAGTCATTTTAATCCAACTGAGATGGAATTGGCCCTTCTTTAACAAAGGGAATGAGCTGGATTAGGAACCTCTTTGCATTGAGCATGAGAGGTCATAAGAGAAGTGTATGGTTCAGAACCATCAACAATGCCTATCATATCATGGCTTCTCTGTACAGGAACTAATTGAGACAATCATTGTAAATAATTTTTGCAATCAAGTTTTGCACTAGTGGGTTAGGTAAAAAATGGAAAAATAAAAGAAGTAGCAGAAAAATTATTTGAGGGTGAAGCCATAAAACCAGGATAGGAGTGTGAGCTTTTGAAAGATCTAATACCATGAACATGTTTGAGTAAACCAGGATAGGGTGACGCTCTCAATTCCCCACTTGGAATGTAATGGAGTCTTGAAACGTCAAGACATGCAACACAATGTTACGTATATCTATTAATGACAATTAATATGTATTGTATCCTAAAATGTAATTAGCAATATGTAATAATCACAACGAAACGAGGGTGATTAGTTTAACTTATGCCAGAATGAATTAAAACATCCTAATAGCATTAAAAACCATCGTAAGTTCAAACTTAAGAATGATATTTTCTTAATTCAAATATTTAACCCAAGTTCCATGGTTAGATAAACTATTTCATACATTTTGAAGTATGAAGAGTCAATGCTTATGAACATCAAAATTACTCTATTTTTCGCTCAAGGTTCGACCCCTCTTCAACCAACTTTATGCAGCTGTCATTCTATTTCTTTCTACTGGTCTTGACACAGTTTCTATCATTTCTTAAATAGTGATAGTGGGTCCATAAAAGTGAGATTTACTTGAAACGTCAGTAAGTTGAATAACCAACTTGCACAAAGATAAAAAATGCATAATTAATGATAAATATGAGATGCATTCAATGATATGTAGAAAAAAATGGTATTTATCTTCGATTAAGGTTCCTCAACATTTTCAGAAAACCACTAATGCACATTTTCTTAAGATAACATTTTTTACTTTCTCGATTAAAAACCATGGCATTTCGAAAAAGAGCATTCCATGCATCATTGCTTTCAAAAATCATAATTTTTCATCATTGTTAAAGCTTTCATTACATAACATAACGTATGGTATAATCACAATTCTTCATTATGTACTGTGAGTATCTGTTGGTGACCATAGTACAAGTCATGTTGACATTACATATTTATTTGCTAACATCGTAATCAGTGCATTGGTCATAACGTTTTATCATAACATAATATTATAACACGTGTTCACCCGTATTAGATGCCATATACAATTTCGCTCTCGCATTCTTTAAAAGAAATTTCTTCGAAACACGTTGACTATTCACTGTTGACTCAGGGGTTACCACTCATTTTTTACGTACTCTAGAGTGGTGAGAAGAGGTCCTAGGATAATTTACCATCATAACCTTTGGAGTCATGAGAAAATTTATTTTCATACAATGTTTGAATAAAATGTATTTCATGACATATACATGTGTAGTAAGTTTCATGAAAAATGACATTTATATATGCAATATTTTAAAATGGTGAGAATTTTGCATTCCATGTAAATAAGTAATCAAATGTTTAATGATGTATCATATGATGTTTCATATTCAAAATGATGAATTATATAAATGTAGCGTTTATACTTTATACAATAATCACAAATAAATTATCTAAGAGTAAGCTATAAGCTAACCTAGAAAGTTCCCGAGTTTAGAGAATCAAAGCGTATGTAATTAGGTTTTTCTAGGTTTTTCAAAGGGTTCAAAATTCAATATTTACAAATTATCATTATACTTAGCAAAATTCTATTAAGGCCCTAAATTTTTATTATTTGCATTTTTGGCTCCAAAATTCACCAAACTTGACAAATTTCATATTTTCTTTGTTCTCAATACATGCATGAGTTTCAAATTTCAAATATTAATAACAACTATACCAAAAGTTATCAACCGATGGCATGCATCAATGTGGGTTTAGTTGTGATTTCAAGCCTATAGCTTCTATGCTTGCATATGTGATCAATTTCCAGCAGACATAATTCCATGACTCTGATCTTGAAACATGTTTACAACTTATAAAATTGTCACACAAGTTCATATCAATACTTAGGCATTGGATAACACCAAATCATTCAAAACCTTCAAATCGTGTTCATACATGATGTTTCTAGCTTCTCTTTGTTAATACAAGTTTTAAAGTCTAAAGAAATTATGCATCAATGACAAACATGATGCTAATTGGTTCCAAAATGTTTATAAGGTCATCCATGAGAAAATAGGACGTGATATGCCAAGATCATTCTCATACAAGTGTAAACCGAATACTTAGACGATTAACACAAGATTTGGATCTATAAACCTATTTAGACATGCTATTTTCCTCAAATTTAAACCTTTAATAAATGTCCCAAGACGTTATTAGAACTTATAAAATCATGTCAAGAAGTTTCATGGCTAAAATTTCATCCCAAAACAAGAGGAAGATGAATAAAAAAGATGTGAACATGAAGAACGTAGGTAGCAGAAATGCGAAAGAGAAGAATTATTCAATCAAAATTCTGATTTTGGACCGATATGCAACACCTTAAGAAAAACCTTATTTAACTCTGTCAGAATTTCATTCTCATGCCTTGATTCAAAACCTAACATGTTAATCTAATAACAAACAAGAGATTAGGCAATGATAATTACCAAAAGTTGTTGCCCTTGAGTTCTCAAAACTAAACTCACTTCAAGAATACTCTAACTCACTCGATTTCTCAATACACTCACGCTAAGAGGGAATGACTCTCAATAATGCTAGAGGAAGGCTTTGAGAAGTGGTGTGAGTAAGTGAGAGGTAAATGGGATATTTATAGGACTCAAGTCAAGGGAAGAGAGGTAAAGGGGCATTGGTCTTGGATGAAAGGAAGTGTTGTGATTGGTGTAAGTGGGTGGTGGAGTGCTTTGAGTGCAAAATGCCGTGGGTGACATCACTTGTTTCAGTTCAACAATGGTATAAAGTGTCATAATTTCATCATAGATAAGATCTAGAAGATGTGCATATGTGTAGTGTGAGATCCCAGGCTTTTGTACATATTTACATATTGCTTTATTTTATCGTTGTCCATTTTAATTTACCTTAATAATTCTATAAATGGTTTATCTTAATCATTTCTATTTCGGGTTACTTTTTATTTATTGTTGATATTGGTTATTTGTGAGATTTCTAATTTTATTATTTTTGGTTATATTATTTATTGTCGATTGTATCATTTGAATGGCTATCATTATTATTTTAGTTTTATTATAGCTTCATTTGTTGTGTGTAATTTATTTAATTTGTGCCTTTTTAACTTTATTTACTAATTTCGGATTAGGCTCTTTGGTATTGGGTTGTATTTCTTTCAATTTGGGCCATGTGTGTTGTGCAAGCCCAGCCTAAGACCATTAGAAGCTCAGCTCCCCCATTATCACCTAAACGGCGCCCTTTTTGCTCAATGGGGTTAAATGAAACCCAGTCTTCTTCCTCATGTTTCAGCCGCGTACGCTTCTTCTTCATTTCTTCCTCACTTCTCTCTATTTCCTATCTCTTCTCCAGCCGAACCCATGAGCCCAAGCATTTACGCTTTCTTCTTCCATCAACCATCATAGCTTAGCATCGACGCTTTTTTCTCATCGTCGATTGGCCACCAAACCTCAATACCGATTTCCTTGGCTATCTCCCTCTCTCTCGTCGGTCACTAAGAAGACTAGAGAAACCCTAGCTTTCCTTCAAGCTTAAGCGGATTCTCTCCTTTTCTCATTTCTTCTCCAAGAAATCAAAACCTCCGCTCCATCTCTCTAGCCACGTGAAAATCTTAAGGAAAGGATCTCATTTCAGTTCTCAAAGCACATGAGTTCTACCATTTTCTCACCCATTCGGTTTTCACTCCAAAGCTTTGAAAGCAAGCTTAAATCTTATTGCTTATGGGTTAAGTTTGAAGGTAATAGAGTATAAATTTCGTTCCTACCTTCTTTGTTTACGGGTTCCGAAATTTAGTCATTTTCTCATCTATGTATTTCGGTTTTGGCTTGAGTAGAACATAGGGCTATAGTGAATCTTCCATTTTTGGCCATAGCTCTTTATTGTGCCATCTACCTCTCTTTTGCAAATATTTGAAACTTGAGGTAAAATCCTAGATCTTTGCCATTTTGGTTTTTGGTTGATTTGGAAGTAAAAATGAGTCATTTGGTTTGGGTTGAGTGTATTATGATTTCTATATGCCATGGATTTGAAATGCCTTGTTTTTAATATCCTAAAATTATGTTTAAGTGGCTGGTGTGATGCCCCCAATTTTTACGTACGAAAACATGAGAATCGAGGTATCGAGATGCTGACAACACGGGTCACACACCTTAATGATAAGTGCTCACGTGTGTGCAACACAAAAAAAGTGCATAACAAAAGTTGCAGCGGTTAAATAAAAGTTAGCCAACTAAGTATCATAAATTTAAATATAGATTTTCAAAATAAAAAGTCTTTAAAAAATATACAGTTATCCAATATAAATACAATACAGACCAAAATATAATAACAAAAAAGGGGCATAATTTCCATCCCATGAGAAAGTGATCCTCAATCACTTCTCCGGCAGACCCTTATCCTCAGGCTCTGCATCCTCATCTGCATCAAAATCTACAATACAAAAAATGGTATCGCAAGTAAGTAGAATCCAAACAAACTATAAGAATAAAAATACATTTATACAACAACAAAATGTATGAACATGATACCATATACATGAGACACAAAAAATACTATCTTTCCCAAAAAGGAATAGTTTTCCACACACTCCAAAATCCTATTTTGGCATGAAATAAATCCATTGAAAATATCCACCATTTTTCTAGAAAGTTCATATAAAACAATTATCAAAACCTGTCATTTTCTCAGATGAGAAAATGACCTATAAATCCATTTTATTAACCATATACACCATAGTCTCCTCTAGGGACCATCTGCACACCAGGGACCATCTGCACACCCTGCCTCTCTTCGCCACACAATGGGTAACGATCGTATGTGTGACTTCAGAACGGACAATACCTAGCTAACCATGCCCAGCACATATCATGACCAGGTTATCCCCTAACCTCCACCAATAGAGAGGCCACAGAATCGGCACGAGAGCGTTACCATATCGTCTGATCCCGTTGTCGCCCAGTGACAACCCAGAGGACACCACTAAATATATTCTGCTCCCGAGTAACTAGATGAGGTCCACCGGGATAATGTCCCATCTCGGATTGGGGTCGTGATACACACGCACTCGAAAACTATATACACATGAAAACCCAATTTTCATTTCCAACACATGAACATGCATGCACTTACGTGAAAACCCGGTTTTCCTTTACAAATATGAACATGCGTACAATTATGCAATGCATACGACTATGCACAAAATATCAATCAATCCACAAGTCCCAACATCAACAAACATGCAACAACTCCGTCCTCAAATCCAACCAATACACAAATATTGTTAATGCGAAAATGTATTTAAATCTCAAAATTTATTTGAAAAATACTTACTACATTAAAATATAATATTCGAAGGATCATGGAGGTGCAAGCGATGGTGGCAGAGAAACGTAACAATGCAAAATGGACAAGGGTTATGGGTCTCAAAAATCCAACTTTTAAACGGAGACAAACGAAGACTTGGGATGGATAGAGAAGGGTTTAGGGGTATTGGTGAAGTGAATGGTGGTGGTGGTTGGTGGTTGTGACGCCGTGGTGGTTGATGGTGGAGCGACGATGGTGCTGTTGCATAAAAGGGTTATGGCTTGGAGGTGCATGTGGGGGCAAACGGTGGCACGACCTGGGTTGAAATTGAAGGTGGGTGGTTGCCGGCCGGTAAGAAAGAGAATGGGAGGAGCGGTGATGGCCACGAGCCTCGCGTGGTGGCGCTAGGTGGAGCAAAGGGCGAATGACCATAGTGAGAGGGAGTCGCGCAAGGGAGAGAGAGAGAAGAGAGAGAAAGAGAAAATGAAAAAGATAAGGAAAATGAAGGGTTTGGGCTTCCTCGGGCTATTTGTAGGTCCGACACTTCGAGATCTTTATACGGACAAACGGTATGTTTAAAACACTGATTTGAACATACGTAAAATAAATTTAACTTAAAAACTTTCAAGGGTACTTAAAATAAAATATTATTTCAACTTAACTTTTAGGTCATAACATAATATTCCCCATCATTAATTAAAATAATGAAACTTATTAATTATTTAAAATAGTAAAGTCATATATTTAAATCAGACATTTAAAGTATAAATTAAAATTCCATAATATTTTAAATAACTAAAACCAGGCTTATAAAACGATCTTGTACAATTATAATATTTTGTAACTCTTCAAAACTTCATCAAACAAAATAGAATAAATAACAAGACCTAATAATTTAATAAGTTAAAATCAATGAATCAATTCGAAAGGTCCAATAAAATAAAATGTTCACTGAAACAAAATGAAACCAACAAGATCTATAATTAACAACAACATAAGTCACCAACATTAATGATAAAATAAATAATAATACGCAAAGTACATAAAACCTGGAGTCTCATAACTAGTTTACCTTGCTTTAAATTGTATTTCGAAAATAAATGCCACGAGTTTAATTAGAGTTAGTTTTAGATGTTTTTAACTTGGTGTTTTAACATTTGTAAGTTGAAATTCTATCTTCTACAATGGGTTTTGTTGGCTGACCTACTTTATGAATTTTATGAGTATAGTTTAAGGCTTTGTTGTTTCCCTCTGATTTCATTTTTAATCTGCGATTCATGTGTCCTGAAAACCCACTCTTTGGAGTAAGTTGGTTGGGCCTGAAGCCGTAAATAGAGGATGGGATAATCTCATAGTTGGAATTTGTTTGGGCTTGGATATATTTGTGGAAATTATCTGTTGAATGTATGGATTAATGATTGAATTTATAAATATTTGATTGGATGATTTTACTCGTTTAATATTGCCATGCCATCCAATATCTGTTTGTCATACATATCTATTATTTATTGCTTGCTTGGATTATCTGAAATGATGAGGTGTTCTGAGGTTGTGTTGTCGGGTGGTTTTCGGCTTGGCCTGGTGTAGTTGGTGGGTGCATGTGTATCACAACTCCAAGTCGAGATGGGACATTATTTTGGTAGAGCTCATTTGGTCACTCGAGAGGAGAATATACTGACATGACGTCCCCTAGGTTGTCGTTGGGCGACAATGGGATCAGGCGAGATGGTAGCGGTCTTGTGCCGACTCCGTGCCTCCTTTGCTGGCGAGGGCTAAGGGATACCTGGTCATGGTATGTGTTGGGCGTGTTTAGCTAGACATTGCCTGTTATGAAGTCATATGCATGGTCGTTACCTATAGTGTAACAAAAAGAGTCAGGACGTATGGATGGTCCCTAGGGAAGACCATGGTATACGATTAATTAATAAAATGGAAATGTATTGAGATGCCAGAAACTAGGTTTTTGACGGTTTTGTGATGAGGTCCTTTCTGGAAAAGAACAGTTATGGATGCATTCTTTTTTGGGAAATGACGGTCCGTTGATTAATTTCTTTCTGGGAAAGGATGGTTTTGTGATGAAGTCATTTCTAAAAAATGACGGTTAATTGTGTGGCGTTCCTTTCTGGGAAATGATGTTGGTGTGTTGGGTTTGGCTCCTTTCTAAGAAAGGGCGATTTGGTGTACTTGTGACGTTGCCTTTCTGGGATAGGAAGTTGTGTGGATTTATTCGTTTGTTTAAAATTCATTTATTCATCTCGCTGTTTGTGTTTATTCGTTTATGTGATGATTGCTGCTTACTGAGATTCGCAATCTCATGTGGTGTATCTGGTCCACCTACGATTCCATTTTATGAAATCGTAATTTTGGTAGCAAAGAATGAGGATGAGCCTAAGGGGCAGGATCCGCTAGAGGAGTGACTGATATGTTACGAATCCCAATGTTGTTAATTATTTATCTATCTTTTCTGTCGGATGACCGTATAATCTCCACTTGGAGAATTATATTTTAGATTGGTTTGAAAGTTTTAAATATTCTGGTATTAGAATGAATGACCACTTTTATTTTTTCGCTGTGAATATTTTATTGTACACATATGCATACTTCATACACACTCTTGGAACACTAAGCGATGAGATGAATGACATGTGTGATGATCATCTCGGTGTCACAAGTCCTTCTAAATCCTAGGAGAGGAGTCATGGGTGCAACACGCAAGGACTACATGATTCAAATTTTTGAAACAAAAATTCACAAGACAAGCAAGCTATAGCCTATGGTTTTGGGTTTCCTTCAAAGTTGTCTAGAATTTTTATCCACTTTTGTACCATCCCCTTGATCTGATTTGGAGGCATTATGACCATCATCTAAGGCTTTTATAGGTGAGGAAGAGAGGCATGAGTGGATGCCAAGTGATCATGCTTGAGTAGAAAATGAAAGGGGCGAAATGGGTGATGGTTCAACCAAGTGATTTTTAGTGAGTGCTTCTTTTTGAGCCAATCGGTTGGGTTGCCTTGGAGAGGTAATTGAGTAAGCTTTTACTTGAGTGCTTTGAAGCACTTCCAAGGGGAAAACATACAAGGGAGGTGGTGTGGGGAAGTGAGGTAAAAAGGTAATGAAAATTGAGACCAAGGGTAATTTGGTTTGTTCCAACTAGATTTCCTAAGGAAATGGTTGGATTTTGGTTTGGTTTTTTGGAGCCATTTTGCCAAATGCTATCTGGTCATTGGGTGATATGGTGAGCCATTTTTCCATATTTAACATATGGTGGATATGGTGTGGGTTAGGATATGGTTTGATGAAGTGCACATGGTTTGCTTCAAAGAAGTTGATCAATGGTTTGTGTTGGGATTGTCAAGGCTTGTTTCCAATTGCATGGGTTGGGTTAATGTTAACCTTTAAAGATTGTATAAGAGTGATTCAAAATAATAATAAAATATAAAAATTCTAGATCATAAATTTGAAGAAAAATAATTTAAAGATAGCTATGCAAAAATCATGATGGGGGTTATCATTCATATATATGATGTGTAGTTTGTTTTAACTCAAGTTAAAAGCTTAACCATGGTTGGGAGGAACCCTAGGAGTATGTGTTTCATATTGGTTTTAAGGGAAACCCATTGTATGGTATATGTGGGCTCAAATTGGAAGAATGAAATTAAAGATAAGGCGTTGGACTTCAAAGGTTGGGCCAAAAGTGCAAGCCTTGGATGTGGGCTTTGGAGTGTGTTATTATATGGACCTTATGTCCAGATTTGTGGAGCCTATCTTTGGCCTCGAAGGCCTTCTAGGTTGGGTCTTAATCTTTAGTTCTTTCCTTAATTGGGCCGAGTCTTGAATCTTACTAAGTTAGCCCAATGGCTTTATGCTTACTAAGTTGGGCCTCATAAGTTAGGCCCATAGTCTTGTGTCAAATAAGTGAGACCTAATATCTTATGTTTTTCAAATTGTGCCAAAGGCCTTCATTCTTACTAAGTTAGGCCCAATGTCTTTATGTTCTTTGCATTAGGTCAATTTTATAGTGTCCTCAAAGAAAGGTTTAAAAATTTATGTCTCCCAAGTTGGGCCTAAGGCTTTTAAGTTCTTATTGTTAGCCCATCACATCTTTTGTGAAAGAGGGCCCTAAAGTCTTATGTCTATCAAGTAGGGCCTAAAGTCTTTTTGCATCTCCTAAGCCTTTATACCCAAAAGCTTGGGCCCTTAGTACACCATTCTTGGGCCTTCTCTAAATCCATTCAAATATTTAACCCTAACTACTTAGCCCACTAATGTGAAAACCCTCCAATATGTCATATGTTATTCCCTTATGGGCCTCTAACCTTCTTATCCTTAAAATCAATAAAGCATTAAAAATCTCAAAAATGATATTACTAAAATAATAGATACAAAATAATAGTCAATGTGAAATACATCTTGAAGAATATACATGGGCTATACAAGATATGAAATACACTTGATATAAATAACATGAGTGTGCTAAATTAATGGGATTGTAGAGCAGTAGTATTGATCCGTTACTACGTACAGATGGTTGACTTTCCATGTTTGTGGTGTTTGATATCTTGTGGCTTAATGATATGATCTGCTATAGATATTTTTTCCAAGTCTATGAATTCTTTATTGGGGGATGCTGGCATCAAGATTAGGTCTAAAAGATTAGATTCACACTACTCAATCACAACTTGATTGACATATAAATATTTTTTAAAGATGAAATAAGCTTAGCTGCAGTGGATTTTTGCCCATCCCTTTCTATTTTTTCACTTTTCACCCTCTCTCTCTCTCTCTCTCTCTCTCTCAAATAAAATTGCAACGCTGTATCAGTTTTCACCCATTTAACTTTTTGCCCATTCCTTTCCTCTTCCACTTTTCACCCAATTCGAATTGTAGCAACTAGTTTTCACCGATTCTTAGCATCTACCTCTAGTGTTGTCCCTCTCTCGTCAGGCTAAAGCAAGTTTTGTGTTTTTGAAGCTTTTTCTACTTTAATAAACACTATAAAATAACAAGTTTTAACCTTCCACTACTTCCCCATTGCATTGAAACCCATATAAAAATATTGCAATTATTTGTCTACACTGGTACTTGACAAAAAAATATATTTTTATTTTTTGAAAATAACGTTTTTGGATTGTTGTTAAAGCCATATCCACTAACACAAAGAAATATGAAAACATTTTTTTCTTATTTGTTACAAATCACTACTACTATATTATTAGAGTATTAGTATTGGACTCATCAAAATTTTCCTTTAAAATTTAATAGAAAGTATAAGTTTTTGAAGGATTACTATTCAAAAGTCAAACTAAAAGTATCTTCATTTTATTTTTTTTCACTTTTTCTCTCATTTTTTTTTATCAAATATAACGAAAGCTTTTTATGAGTCCAATTTATGATTTTTTTAGGTATTATGATTTTTTTTTTTATCAAACTTGTACTTTCCATCAAATTTTAAAAGAAAATTTTGATGAGTCCAATACTAGTGCCCTTAGAGCATTAGAATTAGTCGTAAAAAAAATTATCAAAATTTGATGAGAAGTACAAGTTTGATGGGAGGCACACACCTCCACACCTATAACTCCAAATTGGATTCATCATTAAATTTATCAAAATAATAATATAATAATATTTTTTAAAAATTATATTTTAAAATATTTTTTCATATTTTATAATTATACTAACTATATCTAATATTAATAATTTAATTTAATATTTTGTGACGTCTCCAATTTACGTTTGGGTTTTAACGTAAACTTAAGCGTCAGGATAGGTAGCACTAGGCTACATACCCCCGTATGTGTTGAAAATTTTATGCATGCACCTAAACTTACTCATATATGTGATGCATTTTGCAGTGGAAACAAGTCTATATCCGTAGTTATCAAAAAGATCAAACTCTTGCATAATTAAATTACATGGTAGAAGTAAAACTATAACCTTAAAAATTTCGGATTTAAAACAACATATTGTAACAATTATTTACACGACCCAATTAGTTTTCTCAAAACACATAATATAATCCTCTGTCGTCTTGAAATTTTGTTACCTCACTTGGTTACGTACATGAGAGATCATCCCATCAAGAGATAAGTATTCTGCAGGACCCTTAGGATACCTCAGAATCTTCGGTAATGTCTGGGTCTCATGACAATTTACCTATTCCTATAACATCTTCTATCATCCCATATGGAATGATAGATAAGATTAAAAGAGTGATATTTCCAAAAAATCTCAGTAAGTACAAAAATAACTTAATAAGGACATTATCAGAATATAAAACAGCATATATTATGATGAATTAACTTAACACATGATTTATAAATGCCTTATGCATGTCTTATACGTGACTTAGGTACCTCTTTTCATCTAAACTCATGCCTTTACATGAAAACTTATGTAATTATGGGTACACAACCTTTTGTAACGTGCAAGGGTTCCTCTCCGAATTCTTATCTCATTTATGTCTTTTCTTAAATCTTATTTTTGTTTCTGAATCTCAATAGACATTATGTATCGTTGTCTCCTACCGGGTTCTCTACTATTATTACCTGTGATTGGGTCTTATTCACTATTATTATCCGTGGTTGGGATATATCCATTATTGTTACCCGTGGTTGGGCCTTATCTACTATTGTTACCTGTGGTTGGGCCTTATCCACTATTATTACCTGTAGTTAGGCCATATCTGCTATTGTTACCTGTGGTTGGGCCTTATCCACTATTATTACCCGGGGTTGGGCCTTATCCATTATTATTACCCGTAATTGGGCCATATCAACTATTATTACCCGTAGTTAGGCCATATCCACTATTGTTACTCGTGGTTGAGCCTTATCCACTATTGTTACTCATGGTTGGGCCATATCCACTATTGTTACTCGTGATTGGGTCATATCCACTATTGTTACCCGTGGTTAGGCCTTATCCATTATTATTGTCCGTGGTTGGGCCTTATCCACTATTATTACCTGTGATTGGGTCTTATCCATTATTATTACTTGTGGTTGAGCCATATATACTATTATTACCCGTAATTGGGTCATATCCACTATTGTTACCAGTGGTTGGGCCATATCCACTATTCTTACCCATGGTTGTGCCTTATCCATATTCTCGTTAGTCTTCCAAGCGTTACGTATCGCGTCTCCATCATGACGAGTCTTATCATATTCTTGTTAGTCATACGAGCGTTACTTATCGTCGTCCCTATGATGACGTACACATTCTAATTATAAGAAAACTTATCGTCGTCAGTTGACTTTTAAGTTTTCTTATCATATTTTCTTTAAAAATGACGTCATGACTTATGACGATACGTATGTGACAGAATGTAATATGACCACAAACCTTAGACTTTTAACATGCATATCTCATGTCCTTATGAAATTTATGACATGTATATACATATCACAATAACATGCTACATGTGCATATACATTTATATCACATCATTTCATAACGTCGAAATATAACAAATAATGCTTAAATAATTAAACATAATATAAAATCACGGTTGGTCGAACCTTATATAAATTCGAACCTCTTTTTTCTTTTATTTAACAAAGCCAAATTCTTTATTTACAAAACACCTAATTTTCCCTTAGCTTATAAACAAACTCAAGCTTAACTATATTGTTTTCTTAATTATTTCTTCACTAATTTCTAGCATTATGATTCTTGAAAAATTTCCAAGAATACTAGAGTTTCTAAACTCATCATAATTATTAAAATATCATCCAATTAATTAAAATCAATTGGATAAAATTAGAACATATTTTTAAGTTCTTACAATTTTTATTAACATTTTTCCATAAGCAAAACTAATCCAAAATATAATAGATTTCATTTCAACATATAAACAAAGTTTAAGTCCAAAGAAGTAACAAACATGATCTAATTACCAAATCACTTATTCTGCCAAGATTAAGTTAAATAGTGTACTTACTAATTTTTGTAGATTTTGTACAAATTCTCCTCCAATACTCTTAACTAGCTCTCTTTTGGTGTTTTGGTGAAGTGAGTGGGTTTAAATGGATTTTCTGGGTTATTTTCTCACTATGGCTGACTGATATCTCTAAAGGGGAAAGAGGAGAAGCTCACGCACCTATTTATAAACATAGGAGGCGATACAAGCATGGAGAAAAGCCTTAAGCACTTCGGCCACCTCACTTGGCCAAATGGGTGATGTGTCCCCCACCCTTGTGGCTTCATGATCACCTCTATTCCTACGGTGAATTTTTAATATTTTCATCCAATGGTTAAGCTTAATCCACCTATAAGATAATATTGATCAATGGCTCAAAGAAAACCAACTCATGTGGGATAAAGACAAAATAGCATGATGTGTGATCTTAAGAGATGCAAATCTGTCCATTGAACCTCTTAAGGGGCGCACGGCAGACCATGGGGTTTATCCCGCCTTGCCATTTTTTAGTCTCTCATTGGTATACTTGGGATGTTTTGGAAGAGTTTTCCCAATGCTTGATTAGCTATTGGGTTAACAACAAAGGAGTAATTGATTTATTTGGTTAGCTCAAAACATAAAAGTTCTATATCTCTCTATTAGTGTTCCATATAATTTTGAATCTCCTAATGTGGAGACCAGATGAAAGCGTTATGCCTAAATCACTAAAATTCGACGAATCAGCCCAAGAGCAACCAATCCGGGCATACCAAGTATTTGGTAGATAATCCTTCTTGTTTCACATGAATCTTCTTGGATAAAATATTCTCATTTACCATATGTCTACACACTTTTCAAGATCTTAGGATAATTGAGAAAATATTCCAAAAACTAAATCTTAAGCAAAGTCATTAGTCAATTCAAAGTCAATACCTATTACGCCCAATTTGGTTCTGCCAACTTTAATTACAATTTCGTCTTTGATTGAGTTCATATCTCTTAAAACTCAAAACATAAAAGTTTTAGATGTTTCTCTTAGCTTTCCATAGCATCTTCAATAATCTCATTTGAAAATCAAATGATAGAGTTATCTTAGTTTACCAAAAGAAGATGAAACTGCCTGGAATCTGCCCAATCCGATTTTACCATATGGTATTCCTTAACTTCTTTAACAATTTTCCTAACTCGAATTTTCCTTGACTTTTCAAAGGCCATATTAACTAAATTTCTCTTTTTTATTTAGCTAAAAATAATACCATAAAGAATTTCTATAATTTTTATTTTTATTTCTAATATTAAAGAAAATCCAAATATGCATATCAAATATATATCCAAGAAATTGTCACAAATGAGCTAAAATAATTTTTAAAATAACTATAACTATTCTAATAAGGGAAAATCTGGGTTGTCACATATTTAGTGGGTGAACAGTGACCATATGTATATTAATAATTTAATTTGATATAATTAACTAACCATATGTCTAACTTCGCGATTGATATTTAATTTGATAATTTACTTTAATTTGATAATTTAATTTGATACTTAGTGGGTGAACAGTGAACATGAGAGACGAAAAAGAAAAGAAAAATGAGAGAAAGAAGGTGGAGAAATAAAATATATTAAATAAATAGTTTAATAGGTGAACAATAACCTTTCAAAATTGATGAGTTTGTCTAAATTTATTGTAGCTCAAAGTTAGAGATATGTACTTTGATGAGATCAATGTGTGGTTGTTTTTAACATAAATTATCAAATTTATGTTTAATGAATCATTTGGTAAGATAAATGTTAATGCTCTTAGTCACCAAAAAATATGTCCCTTGTGCAATCATTTTTATGCAACTATAGAAGTGCTAGCTACTTCACCATCTGTTCAAGTTAAGGCGGCTTCTAAATGTATCTGCAAGGCTGGAATGGCTAGACTTTTGTGCATCAACTGGAAACTGCAACTCATGGAAAACATCATTAAACACACAGTCACGCACACAAAATCATGCCGCTCAAATATTTTATCCATTAAATTAATACAACATAAATGAAGAGCTCCTGCAAAGGAAACCAAACAATCAATTACAAAAAATGGTGATTCGGCCAGCGCGAGATTTCCCAATCACTTAAGATCATATAACCAACAAAACTAAACCAAAAATGGTGAACATAGCAATTAATGCCCGCATGCACATGAACAATCATGCCGATGATAATGGAGTTCATTAAAGGGACAAACAAAAAATAAGGGAAGAAATTTACCAGCATAACTCTCTCTCTTGCGATAAAAAAGTCTATGTTTTGGTACTTTGGAAACTTGGCAAACCCGAGTTTCAGGAACTAGAGACTGTCTTGTGCTGAAGAAAAGCAATTCAATATATACAGATTTGACTAATTGGTAGATGAACAAATGGGAAGTACTTGCTTCTGTTACAATTCAGTATCTACAAATTTGACCAATTTGATCACTAATAGGTAGAAAACAATTCAGTATCTACAAATTTGACTAATTGACTAATGGTGACTCCAGGTACAACATATTTGCTTCCGTTAAACAAATGGAAGTACTTAAAAAGTGAGCAATTCTTTTGTTTAGAATAAATAAATAAATAAATAATAAAGGGTCCGCAATTCTTTTGACTAATGGTGACTCCAACTCTCGTTCTTGACAAGATTATCTTCACTTGGTCTAAAGGGTCCGTGCTCAACAAAAGCTCCAGCAAGAAAGAGAAGGAAAAAGCAAACTTACAGACCAAAAAAATAATAATCAGGGGGATGTAAAAGGACTCCCAGAAAATACAAGAAAAACTCTAGAAACAATGAAAGTCCACATACCCAACCAAAGAATTTGATGCAGCTATAACTAGAGGAGTGAACATATTCCTTGTCTAGATCGCCATGCGTACTCACTGGACTTATTCGCCTCCAGTTGGATACCCGGCCAGTCCTTGAAATTGCTTTGCAAAAGGCAATCGGTATAACTACCATGTCCAGTGTAACCCTAGAGAGAGAGACAGAGGGTGAAAGAGGGGAGAGGGAGGGTGAAATGGGCGAAATGTATTCATATTCACTACAACCATGTTTATTTTACTTTTAAAGAAATGTGTAGGTGTCATGTTGTGATTGGGTGGTATAAATATAAACTCTTACACCCATTCCGGATAAAGCTTATCTCTTCTTTATTATCAAAAGATGAAGTGGATGGGAGACTTGAGTTTGCTGCACGCGTGTTTACATTAGGGGTGTTAAAAAATTTGGATTTTTGAACTCTTTCTGACTTCCACTCCGATTATTACTCCAATTGGAGTCGGAAGTCGGAGTCGGAAACGGAGTCCAGGTTAGCTTCGACTTTCGACTCCAAACTTCGACTATTTATACTTTATATATTATATATAGTAAATTAGGCATGACAAATCCAAGTGGCCTGGTGGTTAGACGCCAACTTTGGTTCTTTGAGAACCTAAGTTTGAGTCCTCACGCAGTCCATTTGTGTTGCATTTTTTTAAAGCGGCCTTAAACGCTATCCTTACCTTGAAAACTGAGAAAAGTTCAAAACCCTAAGGTCCCTAACCCCTCTTGGCTTTCTCTACGTAGCACGCCTCTCTTCTCTCTTATCTCTTATCTCTTCCCCCCAACTATAATCTCAACTCCTCCAACCATGGCTCAACTCCATTCTCTACTTCTGCCGCCACTAGTCTCTAATGCCGCCGTTAATGTTGCACGGAGTTCCTTCCTTCTCCATCACCGTTGAGGATTACCTAGGCCTGTGGTTTCAGTTTCTTCAAAGTCGCGACCATCACCGTACATAGTTCTTCTCTTCTCCATTACCATCATTGATTCATAGTGATGGTAAGCCTTCACTATGTGGTTAAAATGGTTTATTTCTAGGATTTCTGATTTCTATGGTTGATTGTAACTAATATATGTCGTTGTTGCCATGTAAATTTGTCTTTATTTACTTAGTTGATTTGGATTACTAGGGTTTCTGTTTTGAATAGGTTAATTCTAATAAACTCCAATCGGAGTCGAACTTCGACTCCATTTTGGAGTCCTAGTTGGAAATGATTTTTGACTCTAACTAGAGTTGGAGTCGGAGCCCTACCCTAGTTTACACTGCTGATTGGTGATGTACATGTGTTTGCAATAGGTACAATAACACTGGAAACCATGGTACCCTTTACCCAATATTGCTCGGGATTTGAGCTCTGATACTACTGTTGGGAATTGCAAGTTGATATTTAATTAAGAAATAATGTTATTTTAACATTTTATTTTGACATCTCATATATATATATCTTACTTAATATTTAATGGCTAACGAAATTGAAATTTTTTAAATATTTTTAAAAATATTTTAAAATGATAAAAAAATATGAATAAGAAATTGGAAAAAAAATTAGAAGATGATTTTATTCTAAATATAAATTACAATAGTGCTATTCAAGCGATAGAATAACACATCTCTTAATTAAATGGGTAAGTTGTGAGAAAAGGCTAGAAGAATTAGAAAGATTTCTATGGTTGAGTTCTTCAAAGAGGGCAGAAAAGACTAATATTTATTTTGTTTATATTTTTTGGCTTCCCATACAAGTACCCTACGTTTGGGCATATATAGGGGAAGTAGCTGATACATTCTTGAACGATACTAATTTACAACTTCCTAGGCACAATAAATAAATTACATACATGCATGGTGTTTATGGTTCAAGCCGGTTCAAGCTACCGTACGCGGTACGTACAACGAACATGTAGGATTACTCTTTCTAGAATATTCAAGAAATGCGTTAACTTTAACAGAACTCATGATATGATCACTCGTTCGAGCAAGTTCAATCCATTCTATACGTCCTAATTATCCCCTCTCCATCAAAAGGTATTCTCCAGCAAATTGTAGGAATAATACATTAACTTTATCCCGAAAAAGTACTTGATCAAAAATTTTTCCCCTACTACAAAACATAAGTCTTGATCATCCGAAGATCATCGTTGTCATGCCCATGGGAAGAACAAACATAATTATCCCTCTGATCAAACACAAAACTTATGTGCATGAAAAGTTAGATTATATATATAATATTAAAGAAACATCAATTTCTCGTCTTAAAATTAGACCTAATAAAACCGTGTATGCATACACAATTTAAGAATAAACTCATCCTTCTAACGTGTAAGCCAGTATATATTCGTTACATCTATCATCGTGGGTGAGTTGCATGAGCCCACTATCGGTCATAGATTCACTTGTTTTGATACCAAATAGAAATCCCAATTTCTTCCTTGAAAAGGCTTAATAACAGGAGTGAGTTAACTTCTTATAAAGATCATAATGAATTTGATCCTAAGCCGTATCTAATTTCTCAATATCTAAATCAGAGGATCTTTCTTTATGACCAACAAAACATTACTAATTTTATTACCACAGTACGACAATCTTTGCTCAGTTGGAGATCTCACAAAATAAACAGAATTTAGATAAAAATAAGAATTCAAATGTCTGGAGTTGAAAGAAAAAACAGGAACTTCAATCGCAACAAAAAGCAAGCAAGACATGCAGGAAATTAGGTAAAGGATTCATGAATTAGAAGCCTGGAGGCTTGTAGGCAATGAAACTAATGCACTGGACTTGGCGCTTGTTGTCAAATCCAATGATACGAATGAAAGCAGTGGGGTAAGTCTTCTTGCACTCCTCAAGCTCTTTCAGGACCTGAGAAGAGTCGGTGCATCCAAACATGGGGAGCTTCCACATTACCCAGTAGCGACCATCGTAGTACCCTGGAGATCTGTTGTTCTCACGGTAAACGAATCCGTGCTGCATACACATATACATACACAATATCATAACTGTAAATCAGCTCATTTATTAGAGATCTTCCATACCTCTTTCATGTATATACCA
This sequence comes from Platycarya longipes, assembly GCA_036559045.1. NCBI lineage: Eukaryota > Viridiplantae > Streptophyta > Magnoliopsida > Fagales > Juglandaceae > Platycarya > Platycarya longipes. Next base: position 19,570,996 of record CM071803.1, on the reverse strand, counting down.
ATCGAAAAAAATTTATTTGATTGTCTATTTTTTCATCATGATTTTTTCAATATCTTATGATGTGACATTAGATGATAAATTAAAATATAATAAAGAATCTTCAATAATTTAATGCCACATAATGAAATGATGTGGGGATGATGAGAATCAGAACGATAAATAAAATTATTTATTCAATTTAATTATGATTATAGCAGGACATGGAATAGGAACTATTCCCAACCTCATGCATTACCCTGAACTATCACATGATTTGAAATAGGCACTGTGAAATTATCATTTGTCTCAAAAATTTAAATTTATAGAAATATATAGATTTTATTATTTATTTATATCTTAACACACTCCTTCACTTGTAGACTAGACTTTCTCTCAAAGAATAGGTCCAACAAGTGAAATATTTAACTCAATAAGATATAACATAAAGTTAGGATTCGAATTCAGAACCTCTACTTTGATATCACGTAAAATATCACTTATTTCAAAAGTTTAAGATGATGAAAAAAAAATTAATTATTTATTTTATTTCTTAACACTATTTTCTATTTTGACATTGCTATATGATAAGTGATGCATTAACATTATAGGTTTTTAGAAGGTCTATACATATACGGAAAAGAAACTGTTCAAAGTGTAAAGGAACAAGACAAGTACTATTAGAGAGGAGCTCAAAGAAATGCATCCTCAACAATATGTACCACTTTGTCCAATGTCTGATAGCAGCCGGCCAAAAGCAACATCAGTGCTCGCATAAAACATGTTAAAAGGCCGTGGAAGCCCTTAGACCATACCGTTCGTCGTTGACGTAAAAAACGTTTATATGTGGTGCTTTTATGAACTAAAGAAGGAAAAGAAATAAGAATATCTATTATGTCACATCAAATGTACTGTTCTATTTAATTGTTTTTTAAATTATTTTTTAATTAATGATTAAGGGAGTGATTTACAGTGTATTAATATATATATATATATATATATATTTTTAAAAAAATATTAAAATATATTAAAAAGTACAAAAAGAAAAAAAAAAATTATACTAGGCACGCAGGACTAGTTCCAACTGTCATTGCTTGACGGCATAATAGGAGTACGCAAAGAAGAAAAACTACTACAGTACTAGTAGATAATAAATACATCGCAGAAAATATAATTGTGTTTTTCAAATGTCTAAGAGTACGTAAGATCATCTTGCTGTGTCTTTTAATTAACAAAATAAACAAGGCATATGTAAGAAAAAGTGAATCTGAGAGTTGAAACATCACCTCCAACTCGAACTCCAAACAAGGAATCCATCCTTTGCGAATCAAATAATCGACTTCCTTGGCTAATGACTCAGGAGAGAGAGGAGGTAGGTAAGAGAGAGTCTCAAACTTCTTCAATCCAAGTGGAGGCCATACCTACATTCAAACAAACAAATTTTCCAACAAAGTTCAGTTAAAGTTGCTTTCATCTGTGGTGCAGAGCGTATATGGTAATCTTGGCCATACCTGCATGCACTGAACTCTTCCGCCATTGCTGGCTATGGAGGTAATATCATTGCTGTCTTTGCGGGTGACGGGGAAGGCCGATGCCGACTTGAGACCGGTGAAAGGTGCGGCCATGGCAGCTTTAGCCGGAGAGGCTCTGTTAACGGAGGCAACAGCCGAGGATGAGACAAAGGAGGATGCCATTTTCTATGTTTACCGACCGCACAAGTTTGGGAACACTTTTGAAAGGCTTCTGCTTGCTGATTGTTTCTACTCTTATAGAACTGAAACCACTGATCTCTTTGAGACATTTTCTCCAATCTTGTGGTCTTAATTTGATTTAGCGTTTCTAAGGATTGGCCCTCGGTTCTAAGACATTGGTGGCCACAGAATGATGAAATTCTGGATCATAACCCTTATCGTCTATGCTATCCCTAGCTTTTGCCACGTGTCAAGAGCCCAATCTTATCACAGAAAAGGAATATGGACTTCTTTTGTTTTCTTTTTGAGGAGCAACGCGGACTTCAAGTTGTTGTTGGCTGTTGATCTGTTCCTTTTCTAGTGATGTTTTCTTCACCCTTGCATTTCTTAGCAGCACAAACATTAGCAATCTTATCCCACCGTTTATAAGATATCTTATATATTACTAATAACTAGTAGTTATAAGTAATTCCAATGATATAATTTCTTCTTGACACATAGGATTACTACCTTATGCATATTCCCAGACTTTCTAATAATTTAACATTCTAATGCAGCATCCAAACTATTTTGACAAAGAAATGCAGCAGCAATCATAAACCCTATGACGTACTTTTTTTTTTCCCAAAATATGATCATATTGTTTGAACTATCGTGCAGCTATTATTAAAAAATTAATTATTATTACTAATTTTTTTTTTATGTGAGTTTCTTATTTTTAAAATAATTATACAAGAAAAATAGATATTTGTAATCAATTAATTATAATCAACAGGATTATTTATGACGAACACCTAATCAACTTATATGTAGCAAATTAGATTCGTAATTAAAATATGAAATGGAATAATGCTATGATTTTGGTAGAGGGTTTGTTCGCACGAACAAAGTCAGAGGATATTGTAATATTGGGGGCAGGAATTTTTGTCCGGATAATCTGTTAATGAAGTGGAAATTCTTTTAAAGATATCGTTACTCGCATCCCACAATATCTCATGGCCGTCACATTCTCATATTCCTAAAGTTTTGACATGATCAGTTTATCCAATAATTGACGAGTAGTGTCATGATGCCATATACAAGTGGTGCATATCATGTATGGAGTTTCGTCACTACAACAATATCGACTTAGAATTAAGCCACAAAAAATCAACTTTATCTCGTTAATACCATTTGGCGTCCCAACTTGATCGTCGCTAGGTGGTCATTATTAATGACTCTCAAAAGGTTTATTACATCGAAACAGAACAATATCACAAAACGCATACTCTTACGTTTAAATATATTTGACACAACTATCAATTTTTCGTGTGGGAAAAGAGCTAGCCATTGGTGTGAGAACTCGTAATTTTACTCCCTATGTAATTTAATATTTTAATGTTAAATATGTTTTATTTACTAATTTAATTTTAGGTGTTATGAGATGGCGTATATTATTATTTAAATGATTTAATTATAAGTTAATTTATTTTCTTATTATATTATTGTGATGTATTTAATTTAAGGCTTGAATTTAATCTCATTATTTTATTATGTTAGTATTTAAATTAGAGTGTTGTAATTTAGTTTATTTTAATATTTGATGTGTTTTAATTATTTTATTTTAGTGTATTTCGGTTTGGGTTTATAATTACATATATTGATGTAGAGTTTGGGTTTTAATATGTTTTGGGCTTGGTTAAGTTTGATTTCCAGCCCACCCAAGTCTGGCCTATGATCACATAACCCAGCCCCTCCTCCCCTTTTACAAAAGCGGCGCCGTTTAGCCAAGTACCTTAAGTGATTTCTGGTCCCTTCCTGTTTCGCTGGACGCGAGCTCCTTCTTCATTTCTTCTTCTTCTTCTTCTTCTTCTGGCATTTCTTCGTTCTCTACCCGTGACCTTAAAAGTACAAAACTTTGCAGCCTTTTTCATCACGATTTCACTCACGCGTTACTCCATTAATTTTCCAGTACATAGTTGATCAGTTCGCCTCTATTTCCATCCAAGATTGAATCTTCAAGTGCCCAGAAAATCTGCTTGAACCGTGCATTTTTAGCCTTGTATTGTCACCGATTTTTCATCTGAGAAGCTGTAGATTCTTCTCCTTTATAGCTTGTTTGTTTTGGCTCAGTTGTAGTGTTCTTCACGTGAGTTTTTCCCGCTCTCAATCATTTGGTTTCGTGCCTATATAAAGCGTCGACATCTTTTGTAAAACCACATATGTAGCTCTCTGTTTCACCCATAAATCCGGCCCTTTAGCATCTCTTTTGATCATTTCTTCTCATTCTCTTCAACTAAAATATCACCTCTTCAAAATCCACCTAAATCCGAAAATTTTAGTGGGGTTTTGCATTGGGTTTTATCTCGCCGTAAGATTACCGTTTTACAACATTTACGATACTCTCGGTAAGCATTTTCTCTAGTTTAGTTGATTAATTTATTTATTTGTTAATATTAATTTATTTTGTGGTATGATTTTATTTATGATCAAGTGTTTAGTTTCGTTAGTTAATAATTGTATTTTATTTATTTATAGTAAGATGATTAATTTATTTGGTTGTAATATTTGGGATAATTATTTGAATTGGTTATATGTATATATATTGTTCTATTTATGTTATTGGTTTAATTAAATTGTTAGGTTTATTTATTGGTTATATTGATGTTACTACAATTTATTGGTGTTTTAATTAAGTTTGGTTTTTAATTATTTTAGTTGTTTCCGATATTAATATTTATGTATTTGTGATAATCTATATACGTTGATGCTTTGGGTTTGATTTTAGCAGCGAGTACGTGGTTGGAAGCTCGGAATTGCTGTTCGGCATTTTCGATAACTTCAGAAATTATTAGCGAGCGTATTGTAAGTACTTTCCAAACGAATTTTGAGATTTAAATATATTTTTAATTAACAACTATGTGTTTGGTTGATGATTGAGTTTATTGAATATTTGATATTTTGTACATGGGTGATATGTATTGTGAATTGCACGATCGTTCATGTGTATATATGATATTTGAAGTTTTTACGTGAAATTTGAGTTAAGGTATATTAAAATGATTTGTTTGAAGGGTTTTATAAGTGAGAAACGGTATTATTGGGTTTATGGATTTTAATGGTTTTTGACCAAGTCATAACGGGGACGGCGATATGTAATGCCCGTTATGATCAGTGGGTGTGAATGATATAACGGGGACGGCGATATGTAACGTTCGTTATGATCATTGTGTGTGTATTTCATAATAGGGACGACGATACGTAACGCCCATTATGATTGATAGTATGTGGATGACATAACGGGGACGACGATACATAACGCCCGTTATGGTCATTGTGTGTGTATTTCATATCGGGGATGATGATATATAACACCCGCTATGAAATGACTGTGTATGAATCATAATGGGGACGGCGATACGTAACGCCCATTATGATTGGTGATGTGTGTATATCATATCGAGGACGGCGATACGTAACGCCCGCTATGATTGGATTTACAGGTATTATTTTCTGGGAAAATGATGAATGATTTCATTGGAATTTTATTTTGGAATTTTGGAGTGTGTGCTTTATTTATTTGCTTGAGAAAAAAATGATTTTTAGACTCATGCATATGGTATTTTGTTCATGCATTTTGTTGTTAGACAAATGTATTTAATATCTTGGGTTTTGTTTAGGATTTTTACTTACCTGCAGTACCATTTTTGGTATCGTAGATTTTGATGCAGAGAACGAGGAGGTTGAGCCTGAGGAGGCGGCTCCACCGTTGGAGTGAATTAGTGTAGTTGGTTTCCTTGGATGATGTTTGCTTAATTCTGATGATTGTGTATTATGTTTATTTGGTATTTGGATGACTGTATTAAATCTCCTGTTAGAGAATTTACACTAACTTGGTTTGTAATATTTTAAAACTCTGATACTTAGATATTGACTTTATTATCCGCTGCGACTTTTATTTTATGCATGTCACATGTTTACACACTTAGCACTTGACGTTGGAAATGTATGACCCGTGTTGTCATCATTCTGACGCTTCGATTCCCATGTTATTTTAAGGGGAATTTGGGGGCGTCACAATTGGTAAGAAAAATACATTCCCATCAACAATTATGTCTTGCAAAATAGATACATGTAGTTGAGAAATGTTTTAATTCCGTGCTCATTTTATAGTCACAACATGTATAGTCATAATAAGTGGAACTTTTGTGTCGATTAATTACTTCATTGGAACTCATATTTTGTTTATTGTGACACGTTAATTACCATTTGCGACCATGCTGTCTTGTCACAACAAATGACAATCTACTTTTGGTCCTTGCAAGCTTGGTTGCGTCAAGATCAATTGGGTTTCGCGACCGTGATGTATTGTCAGAATATTGGAAATCCGCTTTTGGTCATTTGAATCTTTATTGTGGCAAGGTTAATTATATTTGTGACCGTCACTACAAGAAAAATAGACAGAAATAATTAATCTTTTGTATCTAAAAGGGTAGAAATAACCAATATAGTTTGTTTTAGTTAATTTTCCCACTTTAAGATGCAATAGATTGATTATTTATGCCATTTTTTTCTTATAGTGCGTGTTGTATTGTCGAAAAAATAGTAAATTAGAGTAAGCTCCTATCAAGCGAGTTAATTGGAACATTTTCATTTTTAGCTTGTAGCATGGTATTGAAGGCCCACAAAAATATTATTGGAACTTTTGAGCACCTCTGCTAATATATTGAGGGCATTACAGGTCTATTGGACAAACCAATATGTCTTAGACCAATTTGGCACTCAATGCTAACATCAACTACCAAGTCACTAGGGTGTTTAGATTTTTATATATATATATGTATGTATGTATATATATTCTGCATACAACAAAAATAAACTCGTGTTCTTTCTTTCCTCAGCTTTGAATATGGACACACGATGAAAAAGCTTAAAATCTTATTCATCAATACTCTCCATTAGACAGCTGCTAGAGACTTGTGAGTTACAATATTAAGGTTTTGAATGAAAAAGATACATGAAAATTGGAAATGCATGAAAACTGAAAAAGAAACATGAAATCTGAAAAAGATGCATAAAACCATAAGAAAACATTAATATATTTCTATATTAATATGAAAAATATACAAGAAGAGGTTGCAACTTCTCACCATCAACCCTTGCTTGCCTAAGCTTTTTCATTTTGGTCCATTCAAGATTCCCCATATCCTGGTTGGTAGACCAACAGTGGTGCCTCCTCCCATGACTAATGATGCTAGTCAGTTGCCAAGTGTTCCTCCAATAAATGAAAATGTGCAATGGTTCCTACTTCATGTTATACACAATGCTAGTTTCTCTGTTGTTTGCTATCCCTTTTTTTCCCCTTTAGATCGACCAATCTCATTCACAGAATATGGGAGAGTTGCTTCCAAGGACAGATGTGACACCCCCAAATTCCCTTTAAAAGAACACGGAAATCAAGGCGTTGGGATGATGACAACACGGATCACGCACCCCCAACGTCAAGTGCTAAGTGTGTGAACACCTGACATGCACAAATAAAAGCAGCAGATAATTGAAGTCAATATCTAAGTACCAAAATTTTTAGAAATACTTTATAAAACAGTTTAACACAAATTCTCCAACATGATAATTAATACAGTCATCCCAAAGACAAAACATAAAGATACATAATTATCAAAAATGGGAATAATAATTTCTAAGATAATAAATTATAATACCATACTGCAATAGTGAAGTAGTCTCCTCAGGCTTAGCCTCCTTGACATCTGCATCCAAAGTTTACGACACCAAAAATGGCATCACAGGTAAGTACAACCCAAACAAATCACAAGACATAAAATATATTCATACAACAACAATACACATGAACATGACACTATATGTATGAAGCTCAAAATCATCTTCCTCAAAATAAATAAAACAAACACACGCCAAAATCTCATTTGGCCCAAGATAAACTCCAATAAAATTATCCATCATTTTCCCAAAAAATGATACACTTATATCCTTTAAAACTACAACCATTTTCCCAGAAAATGGTCCACGTAAAACCAATAATCAAAACCCATCATATTCTCAGAAAATGTCCTAAACGTTCATTTTATTAACCGTATGCACCATGGTCTCCTTTAGGGACCATCCGCACACCCTGGCTCTCATCATCACATCGAAGGTAACGATCACGCATGTGACTTCAGAACGGGCAATGCCTAGCTAACCGCGCCCAACACGTACCATGACCAAGCATCCCCTAGCCCCCGCCAGTAGAGGAGCCATAGAGTCGGCACGAGAGTGTTACCATCCCTTCCAATACTGTCGTTGCCCGGCGACAATCTAAGGGACATCACTTAGTATATTCCGCTCTCGAGTGACTAAAGGAGCTCCATCAGGATAATGCCCCATCCCGACTTGGGGTCGTGATACATACGCACTCGAAAACCATTAACACATTTGAAAACCGAATTTTCAAATCCAACACATGAACATACATGCATTATACAATGTATACGACATCACACAAAATAACCAACATATAGATGTTAATGCAAAAATATATTTAAATCTTAAACTTCATTTGGAAAATACTTACAGCGAGTAAAAACATAGATCTTCGAACAAGCGCCGATCCACAATGCTCATAGCGGCTCACTTTGTACGTTGGGCTAGGGTACTTGGTTTGACACCAAAATTTAGAGAAATACTCAATGGAGGGTGGGGAATCTCATGAAGGTGGTGGTGAGGTGGTGCAACCACCGGAAGGTGGCGGATTGGGCTCAAAATGGGTGGAAACCCATTTTCGAGTTTGGGGTTTGACAAGGAAGGTGGGGCCGTGGATGGAAAAGCTGAGTTAGGGGGGTGGTCGGCTGAGGTGGGGAAACATTTTGGTGGTGGAGGTGAGACCCACGGTGGCCGGACGGCGGCGCGACGAACAAAGACCCATTTGAAGACTCATTTTGGGTTTGAGGTGAAATGGAAGAAATGGAGAGCTACTGGTGGTGGGTTAGTTGCCAGAGGGTGTTCTGAGGCTACTAGAGAGCTGCCCGCGCCAGGAGTTGGTCGGCGGTGGCCGAAAAATGCAAGAGAAGCCAAAATACCCATTTCGGATTTGTGGCTGTGCAGGAGTGGTGGGGTGACCGGAGATGACACATCTATTACCGTTGGACTCGCCGGCGTGTGGGGGTGAGTTTGGGCTGGGCGGTGTCGCCGGACAGCAACACATGGTGGCGTTGGGTGGAGAAGGGAGAAATGGGCGAGAGATGAGAGGGAGAGGGGGGTCGCGCCGGTCTAGGGGAAGAAACAGAGAAAGAAAGAAAAAGAAAGAAAAGAAAAGAAAAAAGAAATAAAAACCTACTACAAAAAAAACACAATAAATCAAATAAAAGCCAACTAAAATGTTATAATTCAAAATAAAATATTTAAAATCCCACAATAAACTAATTTAATTTAAAGAATAATTTAAATATAAAACACTAATTTATATAAAAAAAAAGCACATCAAATAAACTCACATAATAAATAAAGAAATTTTAATTTCAATCATAAAAATGATTACCACACGTTAAAATTAATAAGGAAAGCGACGTAATTCAACATTTCAACCTAAAACAACGTAAAACTAATATTAACTAACTAATAATTCAAATAATAAATTTTAAACAAATAAAACACAACCAATAATATTATTAAAATAAATTAAAACAATCAACAACAAGAATAAAGACAATACATAAAAATACACAAAACCTGGGATTTCACAATAGAAATGTACACTTAAAAACATTAATATACTTTTTAGGTTTCACCATTTCTAGTCTCCACACTATTTACTAATGGTCACTTTCTACCATCTCTTAACTAAGTGGACAGTAAATTAAAAGACAGGGATAATCAATAACATAAAATGGGAATTCAAATAGAACTATTGCAAAATATTTGAGTATGAAGGAGAGTTCTAAAGACCCAGAATAAAAAAATCCTTTCCAAATATATATCTAATATTTAGCTATATTTACTTTACCAATAAAATTCTCCCTCTCCTGAGACGTCAAGAGATGTAAGTTCAACAACATTGTGATGTAAAACAGTTGACGCCTAAATATTATGTTCTTTTCTTTTTCAGTTGTTCTTTGGATCGCATAGTTAAATTTGGAATCTTATGTTCCTTTATCTGATCCTCTATTTCATGCTTAACTTGATGTTGATAATAATAATGCTGAAATGTTTGGTGCTAACTTACTTACCAAAGTAGTAAGTGGAGTACAACTGAAAGACCAGAAGAGCCTTCAACTTCAAGGAGGCAGTTGATTCCTTTCTCATACGAACTTAAGTTTGGGTATTCTTCCTGGAAGTTGTAAAATTTAAAAGTTTTCTCAGGAGCTTTTTCTTGTTCTCAAGCCACATCTACAGCTATGGAAATTTACCTTGGTGCTGGCTATAGGCTCACATATGGAAGCAACTCAAGACAGAGCAACGACTATATCGACATCTATGAACATAATCAAAGACTAGCCAATAAAGGATAAAGACAAAGATCAAGATCATGATCAAATTGATAATATGTTATGATCAGATGGACATATCCCACATTTCTCAACTTTAGTGCTACTGGCCGTTAATTAAACCAACTTAATAATCATAGGAAGATCCAAATATCTAGCTTGAATCACACGTAAATATTATAGCTAAGACAAGTATAGTGATGTAGGCTGTTGTAATCACCACCATCGGATTAAGAAACAGAACAGATCAAAAAGAAAAGCAAGAGTATTCAAAAGCATGTTAAGATTAAGAAGCAGAATAGAACATAAAATATAAAATGAAATAGCCTTTGGTCCAAATCCAGATCATGGCTTAACGAAAAGGTAGGCTCAACAACATGGTAAATATCATTTTGGGAAACAATACGAAACCACTCAATTAATCCCACAAAACTACTACAAAACTCCACGACGGGGAGACCCACCCAATTATGTACTATTTAAACAAAGCATATAGCAACACATCCACTCAAATATCTTCAAACTGGTTCGAGTATTCCTCTTCCCTTTGACATGGACCAAATTTAATTAATCCAATTAAGAAAGCACTTTTAAAAAGAATCATGGAAATAGAGTTTCCAGGAAACTTTGAAATTTAATGAGTTTCAAGGCCTACCTATAATGATTGGTGCAGTCATAAAAAAGATCAGAACTGGAAATGGTAGTTGAACCCTGCAATTAACATGAAAACAATTAATACAAAATCTAGAATCACTATATATTTTCTTCATGGGCTAAACCGAATTTCATAGGAAAATGATGGGCAAACAGATCTGGTGTTATATTTATTTAATTTACAAAATAATCTGTCAAGATATCAAGAGTAGTGGCATGACTCAAGGATAGGTTCTATTAGAGTGAACATCAACATAAACTCTAACACAGAAGCACGAAATCATTTCCATATCAACTTTAGAGGTGAAATCAGTCACAAAATTAATGGCAAAAATCAGTTACAAAAATATAAATCCTAAAACAGCATGAAATCAAAATCAGGGGTGATATCTATGAAATCAAATTACAAGAAACACGAAATCTATCACGGAGTAAAAAATATACCGTGTTGAAGAGTATTTACCTTAGGTTTGCAAAAAGTGGAAGTCAAAGTCGATCATTGTTAATCTCGAGTTCGAGGTCATTTTGAAATCGTGAGCAACCGTCATTGATGAGGCCGTTGTTGATGAGCAAGCAGTACAATGAGAATTGAGCTAGTTAAGACAACAATACTTATCTCATAAAACTTTGGTAAGTTAGTCAAAAAACAAATGCCCACCTTGGCCAAGTCCTAAAGACTCCACATCCTCTCTATCTTTTGCAACAGACTGATGCAAGAAAATAGAGGAAAGAGGAGAAATCGGAAGGAGGAGAGAACGATATCTAGAGAGACTTACGAGTAAGGGTGAAGCCAAGTGATAGGAAGGGATGGTTAGATGGGGGCAGCGTGCTTATGGAATGTTGGCGACGACTGTGAAGTGGGCTTGTAGGACAGTATGATGGAGACTAAGGGTGAGAGATGATGCAGTTGGAAAAGAGATGAAAGAAGGAAAGAGAGAGAAAGAGAGGAAGGGAGAGTGATAGCATGGGGAAGGGGGCGAGATGAAGAAAAGAAAAGAGGGAAGAAAATTGAAATTAGATGGTGGGGAATTAACCTTGGTGCCAAAACGTAGAGTTTATGATTTAGATCTAATGGTGGAGTTTTAACTAAATAGAATATACATATTGCAGAGTTAAACTGATTTTTTGCATCGATAAAATTTAGATGCATAAATTCAAATTGATCATAATAAAATTTTATTTTTTGTGTCGCTTGAATTTACATTAATAATTTTGACACAAAAGAATTTTTATGTCGCAATAGAAAAGTTTTGTCCTTGTGACCATGCAATAAAAATGGTGAGTTCTTAGTATTAGTTTTTGTGGCACTAGAAAAATTATGCAAGTAGTTGAAAAGTGACAGAATTAAATATGTTAACTGTTCATGTGCCATATTTGACTAAAAAGTGTGGGTATTTGCGATATTAACTTTGAAGATGTAATAAGCCATTTAAAGTGACACATTATTGACCGACGGAACATTTTTTGTCTAAAAAAGTCGATTTTGTTGTAGTAGGTACTACAAACATTAACATTGAAACTAACAAATTCCCGACCTTGAGCGATCCTGTCCTCGTACAACACTTTGGTGTCTACAATTTCTACAATGAGATTTGTCTATTGTCCAGATATTTGATAATGCGAGTGAGACTATCATTATGAGATTATTTACTAATACCATGTATATAGTAATATTTCCCCCTTCCCCTTCATTGGGCCATACTTGTGTATCTAATGTTCGAGGGCTTAAGAACCACAATAATCAGACTTGGTCCAGAATCGCGAGAAGATGGCTCGGACTAGTACAAACAACGGTGCATTCCCATCCAAGCAATGGGCAAAAGGTTGCACTACATTAAATGTACCAGCATGAAACATGAGCAGAAGATCCGACTGAACATCCTACTGCTGGTAAACAACTGTTGAATTTAGTGCGGCAGTATGACAATCCAAGCTGACAAGACCTTGACAAAGGGGAGTAAGTATCACCATAAAGTTGGCAAATAAAGGTTGTAATAATTTTGTACGCACCATAAGTTCTCTCTATTTTCTCTCTAGTTCTCCTACATAAATCTACAACTAACTTGGGCATAGATGTAATAATTTTGTGCCTCCCTCTTTTATTTTTCCTATACTTATTTCCTTTGATTATCATAGATGTACGCACCAACTCCGTATAGTTGTAATAGACCACTAGTGGAGATTTCACACCATACCAAACGACATCCAGATTTCCATAGTGGGCCAAGAATAATTCTTTCATTTCTTTCGGCATATTATGTCGATTTTAGGTGTTAACAATTGACATCGCTTGTGGGATCAATTTACTGTCTACATCGAAAGTGGGAGAAGTAGACTTTTCGGCGTGCTAAATAATTTTTGATGTGCTTATGGTTAGTATAGACTTCAGAAGCCTTTCCACAAAGATAGTGCTGCAAAATCTTAAGACCAAAAACCACAACTACCAACTCCAAATCATGAATGTGATAGTTCCTTAATTTTACGATCCTTTAATTGGCAAGACACATAAGTTAATACTTGCCTCTCCTGCATGAGAACACATCCCAACCCAAACTTTGAAGCATCACTAAAAGCCACAATTGATTTGTGTGGCTCAGGAAGTGCCTAAATAGGTGTTGTAGTCAATTTCTTCTTCAACTCTTGGAAGCTTCTATCGCACTTATCAGTCCAAACAAATTCAATATTCTTCTTAGTCTAGACAGTGAAGGGTCCAGATAATCAAGAAATCCTTCCATGAATATTCGACAGTACCCTACGAGTCCCAAGAAACTTTGAATCTCATGCACCTTTGTCAGATGCGGCCACGCCAAAATTTTGAATCTACCACCACAGCTTCCTAGGAAATGACATGCCCGGGAAACTGACTTTTCCAACTAGAACTCAACATTTGCTAAGTTTCGAAGGTGACAAGCATACTCCTCCATATCTTGCGAATAGACCAAGATGTCATGCATCAATAAAGACCGCTACAAAACAAATCCAGATAGGGTTGGAACTCCCGATTCATCATGTCTAAGAAAGCTATAATGGCATTAGCTAGTTGAAAATGCATCACTTTGAACTCGTAATGCCCATACCTCGACCTAAAAGTAGTTTTGGGTACATCCTTGTCTTTTATTCTTAACTGATATTATATTGACCCCAAGTCAATCTTTAAAAAAGTAGCCATGCCTTGGAGTTGATCATACATATACATCAATCCAAGCTAGTGGATACTTATTCTTGATGGTCACCTTGTTAACCTCCTGATAATCAATGCACATTTTGAGGGTCCGATCTTTCTTTTTGACAAACAGCATTGGCGCACTCTAAGGCGAGAAACTAGATGAACCCCTTATCTCCCAGTTCTTGCAACTGAGTTTTCAACTCGTTCAGATCAGATGGTGCCACTCTAAAAGGAGCATTGTGCACTAGAGCCACTCCAAGTTCTAAGTTGTTGGTGAACTCTAAATCGCAAGCAAGAGGCAATCTGGGCAGATCATCCTCAAACACATTAGGGAACTCCTCCACGATTAGGATATTTGCAACAGACCTCTTCAAAGACGGTGCAAGCACCATTTGAACCAAAAGGGTATCTGCCCCACTCGCTAGGTCTTTATTTGCTTGGATTGTAGATATGACTGTGGGTCTCATCTTCAGCTTGCTTCCCACAAGCTCAATATAATCCCTTTTAGGGAGTTGAAAGTTGACTAACTGACTCCGATAGTTGACACTTGCAAAGTGTTGATATAACCAATCCATACCTAGAATAATGTTGAAGCCAAGTAGCTTGAACATTAGATCCGCATCAGGTGTCCCCCCACAAAATGATAACCTAAGGCGACCTTCAAAGACCACACAATCTCTCCATTGGGTAATGTCACTAGCATAGATAATAGTATGGGCTCTGTTAGTAAATTGCACAACCTTGCAAAAGTGGTAAAGACAAACAACTAAAATACTCCCGAGTCAAATAAGGTACACAAATAAAATTTAGACACTTGAACTCTACCTAATGAGATCAAAACTACCAATAAACTTTAGATCAAACCACGCCAAGCATCAACGAAAAATATTAGATTAGATTCATACCTGTGATGACTCCCACATTCTAGGTCTCTAGAGCCTTCTTGTCGGCTCACCAGGAGTCACTGCGTACATCCTAGTCTGAGCTACTTGCCTTTGATTGGAATTATGTGTTGGCCACCTTGATTCCATTTGGTCAGATTAGGGCACTTGCGAGTGCAATGCCTTGTCTGATTGCAGTTAAAAACATTGGTCGCACCTTGACGACACTCGCCTTTGTGGGATCTGTTGTATCTCCCACAGATTTAAGCTTGGCCTACCATCCGCACACTAGTGGCCACCTGCAGTCGGGCCTAGTCCTCAAAACAAACTTCTATAGTGACCTAAAACTGCTCCCTTCTCTAAAACTTCTTGTAACGCCCTGGTCTTGAAGGTCCGAAGAGTTAACTTATTTTTCTCAAAACCATCTCCAATAACACAAATATAACAAATCTTGAAACTGCATAATAATAACAAATTTAATCGTTCAACACAAATATCCACGAACCACCACAAAAGAACCAACAATAAAACCTTAGAAACATAAATTAACATCCCCACAAAGATGCGAAAGTATCCAAAATCGACAAACTGAAAATAACCGACCACAATAACTTTACTAAATATGACCCAAACGACAACTTATAGCCTCGAGCACTTATTCCTTTACGATCATCAAATCTCTCTAAAGCTGGTTACTCTTGCTCCTTAATTGAACCATCACAATTATCAGAGAAATGAGAAGAAGTTAAGGGGTGAGTTATCAACAACTCAGTAAGTAGATGACATATACCAATATGTAAACATGAACATTTATCAAAATTCAAAATGTAGAACAAAATATTGTTATTTTTCAAAATTCATAATTAGAGCTTATTATAAAAAATGTTAGAGCGAAAGTTCAGAAGTAGTCAAAACCAAATGCCTTTGGCATAGCATAATTGAAATATCACATCATAATAGAATACCATATTTAACTTTCGTGGTAAGGTTGTGCAAACCCTGGTGACCAACCGAGCAGAAACATAATGTGAATCTTTTTTTTATTATTCTCAGAGCTCTGAGTGTGCACACTGGAAAGACCACGCAAAAAAACTACTTTGCATCCAATGTAGGTGCACTAGAAACAGAAAAGTTGATATTAACCCAAACAAAACAGAACAGAAACAAAAACAGAATGTCATGCCAAAGTTTTCAGAAATCATATCATCTTATATCAGAGTCAAAACATTTTTAGAATAGAATAGAATCAGATCTCAAAAATATATTTTATGCAAAAATTTTCATATTCCTTTTTTTTTCAGTTCAGAAATATAATGCATAAAAATAGCTCATGTCTACACCAATTCATGCCAGAAAAGACTTTATTCTTATACAGAACTTTATGTATGTGCAAAACTAATAACTGAGATAGTTTCAAATAATTTATTTTCATAACAAAAAAAATGCACATTTTTGAAAATCGTCCTCAGTTCATATTTTTAATGTAATGTCTAGTATAAAAACTCCACTTACCTTAACATCTTAGCTTAACAGAATTCTTCCACAATAGTATTGAATGAAAATCAAACATCACCTATAAAAATATCACAAGATTCCATAAATTTCCAAATGAATACCTATCTCGATAATTAAAACATGACATGCTAAAAAAATCACCTATTTTAATTCCTCCAAATCCAAAATCTTCAAAATTCCAAATTGCCATCATTTTCTAAAACCAATGATATTCACCTAATTTTTCCAACCCAAACTTAACTCAAACACCCATGTCTTTAAGGAATCAAAACCAGCCCACTTGAACAATGCAACACAAATTAACCGGTCCAAAATAATTTAAAAGTTGAGTTTGATCCAAAAACATTTAACTTCAAAACAATTTGACTTAACTCACTCAAAAATAGAAGAAACCAATTTCAAAACAGGCCCAAAATAAAGAGCACGGTCTAAAAGATTTGAGAACACATGCCGAGGGTAATTTTAGAATCTGAGTAAATACCCCAAAGTAGTTTCAAAACCCATATAAAAGATCACAAATCAAAAATAAAGAGAAATTGATTATAACACAGCCTGTGAGTTCCAAATTAAAGTCAATCCCACTAAGAGGGCAACACTGTAATTTAGACAAAAACGAGACTTTCTAGTTTCTTACATCTACGTAAAAAGTTCGAAGAAAAAAAAATAATGACCTAGACTAATTTAAGATTCAAACCAACTCACACCTAAAACCAAAACCAGTTTATGAAACTTAGAGGTGATAAAAAGAACGTAATCTCACAATTACAACATCCTACTACAAAGTACATGAAAAGAGAAACATGATGTGAACCAGGAAAAACACTGAAGGGTGGTTCGGTTGAAGCTTACCAAAGAGGGTGATCGGTGGCACGGGGTGGTGCGAGGTGTGTGACGACAAGAGGCTGGAGTCGAGGGTGATTAGTTGGTAACTCATTGGAAGGAAACCAAGTTCCTCTATTTTTAGTGAGCAAAAATAGGGGACAATGACTGTCTTTGATGGAGAAGAGGGAGGGCAGCTTTCAATGGCAACGACTTGTGGCAACAACACGAGGAGGCTGAGACTACGTATCATACGGCAGTGGCTACGTAAGGGTGCAAAAGGTTTGGAGAAAGTCTGCGGCAACAAGGTTTCCAACAAGCATGGAAGGTTTAACCAAAAGAAAGAATATATAGGAGCAGGAGAAAATGCAAATAACTAGGGAGAGAGACTAGTAGCGATAAAACTGAAGGAAGAAAGGCTGAGATCGGAGCATGCTAGAAACAGAAATATTTCGTGATTTTAGGTGGAAGGAAAAACATGCAAATCAAACATGGGATCTTACGGTTCTAAGCCTATTTAAAAATAGAAAACTAGCCCCAGAACAGGATCTTGCACTAACCCTTAAAAAAAACTTTAACCTTAAGTTGGCCTCAACACAACTCTAAAGAAACCAACTTGTCCAAAACATCAAAACAGAGTGGAAACAATTCATAAATGATTCACAACTCAATAAAAGATTCATAAACCATCAAAATAGAGTCTTGCACTCAAGGCCTAAAACTAACATAAAGAGAAAGCACTTGGCTTGAAACGCTACCAAGACACAGTGGAAACGATCTCAGCTCTATCTTTAGGGGCTTCCACTTAGTCTCCCACCAAGCGGTGGCCTCTGTAACGCCCCGATTTTTCGCATCGATTACAACGTAAATCGACGCATCCGGACAAATAACACAAGGCTACTTATCCTACGTAAACATAAAAAGTAGCATGCATACATCTAAGCTTACTAATTAAATGCAACGCCGATCGCAGCTGGAAGAAGTAAATTCCCAATATATGCAAAGAGAACTAACTCTTGCATAAATAGATCACATGACATACTAAAATTACACTTCTCATAACATCGTATTTACAAAAACATACTGTATTAACTCTTACATAACCCAGTTAGTTTTCTCAAACATAATCTCATATCCCACCATCATCCAGTACTCTTACTTCTTTACTTGATCACGTACATGAGATCATCTCAACCGGAGGGAGCATTCTATAAGATCCTCAGGGTACCTTAGAATCTCCAGTGCTGATCGGGTCTCAATGCAATTTATCTATCCCTACAACAACATCTATCATTCTATAAGGAATGATAGACAAAATATAAAAGAGTGAGATTTACAAGAAATCTCAGTAAGTACACAGTTAACGAAATAAGGCACAGATAACATCAACTATTATCATACATAGTCATACTCACCCACATATCACTTATAATAATGCTTTATGGGACTTATACAGGTCAATTACCCATCTTCCCATACAAACTTAGATCTTATCTAGACCCATCATCACATACTTAATACTTATACTTTTCACCTTACTTCTTAATCTTATAGGTTTCCCTTATTTCTTATCCTTGATGGGCGTTACGTATCGCCGTCCCCATCGGGATCTACTTATTGCATAACCTCGACAAGCGTTACGTATCGCCGTCCCTGTCGGGTTTTACTTATTGCATAACCTCGACAGGCGTTACGTATCGCCGTCCCTGTCGGGTCTTACTTATCTCTTATCTTTGATGGGCATTATGTATCGCCGTCCCCATCACATATAACTCATCAATCATCCGGGCGTCACGTATCGCCGTCCCCGTGATGACGTAAGCATTCTTATCATAATGGGCGTTACGTATCGCCGTCCCCGCTAATCATGTCAATCCTACGGGCGTTACGTATTGCCATCCCCGTAGTGACATAATTATTATTCTTATGATAGGCGTTACGTATCGCCGTCCCTATCAGCACGTAAGTCATACAGGCATTACGTATTGCCATCCCCGTCATGACGTGACGAACATATTCATACATGCATATGCTTTTCATTCTTATCTTAGAACCCTTGTTTTCACAAGTCTTTACTAATATCTATTATTATTATCCGTGGTCGGGCCATGTCATTATTGTTACCCGTGGTCGGGCCATGGCACAATTATTACTTGTGGTCGGGCCATGCCACTATTATTACCCATGGTCAGGCCATACTATATCTTTTCTTATTCTTATGAGTTTTTCACCTAGAACTCATTTCATTTGAGACACCCATTTTATTCCAGGAAACACCCTGGGTCTAAGCAAAATAGGATATCTCGCTCGAGCGGGTGTCGAGCGAACATCAAGCGAAGTCAAGGGTTGGAACTCGCTCGAGTGGGGTATCAAGCGACATTCTAGCGAGAGTTCATATTTTGCTTTCACTCGACTCACCTGTCGAGCGACAATCGAGCGAGATCACGGCTCATTGGGTTTTTCAACCTAAACCAAGAAATGTTTTCACATAAACCTTATTTTTACTTATTAAAACATAAATCTATGTCCTTATAATTTTCCTAACATTTTATCATCACAAAATCATATCCAAAATGCCATAGATTTCAAGCATATCATATAAGCCTAGTTTAAGCTCCAACTAACAACAAACTTAATTCCATCAACAATCTACTTATTCTATGCCAAGATTAAGTTAAATTGTATACTTACAAGTTTCTCCAAAGATTGGTTGAATGATCAAACTAGTCCTTGCAATATTTCTCCTCAAAACACTCACTTAGCTCACTTAGGAGATGTTTGGAGGTTCAAGGGTTAAGAAAGGCTTCTTCTTTGGCTTTCTCTCCAAGTGGGCGTGAGTTTCTTCTCCCAAAAGATCCCTTATGGACTGAAGATGACTATATATATATGGAGGAATCGATGGCTTGGGGAAAAAGGGAAGGAAAATAAATCAAGGCCATTGGTTAAATCAAACCGTGCAAGGTGTGTGCTGTCCAGCCTTGGCTTAGTCGAATCCTCATCCATATCTCTCATGATCTCCAAGGATTTTCATCCCATGGCTACGCTTCTTCCATATCTAAAATCATCTTAGATCAATGGCCCAAATAATTACTAAATATAGATATAAAAGTAAACTCCAAAAAGCCTAAAATATCTAAGATAAGCTCAACCGGCTATTGGCCTTCCTTGCACCCCCAAAACTTCTAGAACCTCTTCTTCCTCTTTGGCCACACGTCCCAGACTTCCCTAGTACCCTTAGAGTGGCTGGAAAATATCTTATCATCTACTTCCCAAGATTTGGTTACCAATTGGTTGGAAACAAGGGGAATAGTTGACTGTTTTGGCCAATCAGATTAGTTCTTCACTTTTGCTTGGTTTTAGACTAATAATTCTTCTAGAAGCTCTTCCTCCACCTAACACATACTTTCATACGTGTATCTAGCTGATAGAAATGAGAAAAACCAATCAAATTCGAGCATCTAAAGTGAGGTGGTGGAGTGATTTACTTTCGGGCTCCAGTTTGCACTTAAAACAGATCAGTCCCATTCCAGCCCAAATAATCCATTGATACACTTCGATTCTATACAACTTCTAATCATAAAAGTTATAGATCTATTTCTTAAGGTTCCATAGGAACTAGAATCACTTCATTTGGAGT
The DNA here is from genome assembly GCA_036559045.1 of Platycarya longipes. NCBI lineage: Eukaryota > Viridiplantae > Streptophyta > Magnoliopsida > Fagales > Juglandaceae > Platycarya > Platycarya longipes. The sequence goes on along the minus strand of CM071803.1, from coordinate 19,550,177 downwards.
TCATATGACCAAGGTATGATTTTTCTAATAAAACTCGACAGATAAGCCCGAGAACACCAATCCGGGCACACCAAGTGTTGAATAGATGATTCCTCTTATTTCATACGAAATTTACTAAATAAAATCTCCTCATTTTCCACATCTCTACATACTTGGCCAGATCTTAGGATAATTGAGAAAATAATCCAAAGGCTTAATCTTATCCAAAGTTCTTAGTCAACTTCAAAGTCAATGCTTATCTATCTCCAATTCAGATCTGCCACTTCAATCTCTATTTCTTATTTGATTAAGTCCATATCTCTTAAACCTCAAAACATAAAAGTTGTATATATTCCTCTTAGCTTTCCATATCCTCTTGAATCACTCAAATCCGACATCAAATGAGTAAGTAATGACCGTTCTACCAAAAGACGTTAAGTCTGTCCCTATATCTCGCTCGAGCCAGACATCAAGCAGGAGTCGAGTGAGATCTCGGGTTAGGCACTTTTCCACCTTAAAACAAGCCACATTTGTACCCAACCCTACTCCTAACCTTTCAATATAAAAATCCTATACATATATCCCAAAAATTCCTAAAAATAGTTTTGGAGAAACATAATCATCCCACATATGAAAATTAAGCGGATATCTAAAAATCCGGGTTATCACAGCCTCGCCTTGTGGCATCTAATCTGCAAAGAGCACCTTCTGATCTTCGGTGCAACCATAAATCTTGAATGTCCTATCGAGATCTTTAACCACCTCCCAGCTTAAAGTGGGTCCTCCTCACAAGCAAGGGGTGTCTTAGGAGCTAAGAAATGCTCATAAGAGCACCCGCCCTACTCCTCATGTTACTGTAGCTGAGAGTTATATTGGAGGAATCTCGTTGTTCGGTTTAAGCCCTGGTCATTGTGTATTTCCCGTTGCCTCACGACAAATCATCCTCAGTTTGCCATGCAACATTTTTGCTCATGTAGTCTTCTAGCCAAAAATTAACCTTTAATCCTGCTTCTCTAACTCAACAAAAGAAATTTCAGATTAAAGCCTATATTTTTTGGTACTACACCTAGGTGACGTGTGCTTTTACCTAGAGTCGAACCTCTTTAATACCACATGTGGTGATCTCGACCTCCATGTGCAATTTGATGAAAGTCGTGACACCGAAATGATAACTACATGGATCACATACCACATTGCCAATTAGTGCTAATGTGTGGAAATATACAATATGTGTGTAAAATAATTAATGCAGCAAAAAAGAAATAGATGGAAGCCAAAACTAAGTACTAGAAGTTTAAAGACAGTAAAACCTAAAAATAATAATCCTTCAAAAGGTTGTACAATCTTCCGACAAAAAGTAAATAAATAAAGTGGTAATAAATCCCATGACAATGATGGGTGAAAAAGAAAGCAATGAGATTTTGCAATCTCATTAAGTAATCAACAAGCAACAACAAAGAGTTTGCTAAGTTTGGCAACTGAGAATACCTCAAGTATTCAAATAATACTCCATGACTGTTTATTATTTTATTATTACTTTTTACCTACTTTTTACTACTATTCAATATTTCATTACTATTGTTTTATCATTTTTTTAATATTATTTACAATTTTTCTTAACACTTCTCACAACCCAAATCTACCATAAAACATGCATTAATACAACCAAAAAATTAAGATAAATCATACATACAAAGACCACAACAACCATTTCTCAACTCTTTTCCCTAAAAGAACAAATTTTAACCACACACGCCAAAAAACCCTTTTTGGCCCAAAACACATGGTCTCCTCTTGGGACTATTCATACATTCTTGCTCTTTTCGTCACACCACAGGTAACGAACATGCATGTGACTTCATAATGAGTGATGCCTAGTATCGTGCTCGGTGCGTACCATGACCATGCAACCTCTAGCCCTTGCAAGGGAGGGACCAAGAGTCGTGCCAATAGTGTTACCATCTTGACCAATCCAACTATTGTTTGACGACAATACAAGGAATGTCACTCAGTTTATTATGCTACTGAGTGACCAAAGGAGCTCCATTGAGATGATGTCACATCTTAGCTTGGGGTCGTAATACACACGTACCCACAAGTTATCCCCAGCACATGGAAACTCAGTCTTCATTTCACAAAATATGGCATAACACAGCACAGTAAGGTAATTAAGCTAAATAATGATAAATATGTATATGCATGAAAAACATTATATTGGATGATATGGCATTGCACACATTAGACAATATCATAGCAATCACAAATTGCATAGTTTCACCCAATTACACGCGTAATTCCCAACCTCCATCTGGCCCATGGCTCAAATTCTGTCAACAACTACAATTATTATTCCCAAATCTTCACTAGACCTAAGGCCCTTCTTAACCCAAATGGAATGAAAACAACATTAGTAAATAAATCATGTCATAAGTCTAAGGGTTGCATTGTAGAGCTACTGACGACCCAAATAGGCAAATTGTAACGCCCCGATATTTTTTTTTTTTTGCAACTATGCATGATCTAAACTTACTAATTAAGTGCAATGCAAAACTCAACGGAAAGAGTAAATCTTCAATACATGCAAAGAGATCTAACTCTTGCAGAAACAGATCACATGACATTTTAAAAACTATATTCTTCATAATTTTTCATTTATCATAACATATCGAATCCATAACTTAGATAACCCAGTTAGTTTCTTCTAACAAATATCATCTTTTACTGCCATCCGATACTCTTGCTATTCCAATTGATCACGTACGTGAGATCATTCTCTTAGGAGAGGAGTTTTCTGTAGGACCCTTGGGGCTCCTCAGAATCTCCTGTGATATTTGAGTCTTATAACAATTTATTTACTCCTGTAACACCCTCTATCATTCCGTAAAAAATGATAGATAAAATATAAAAGAGTGAGATTTTCAAGAAAACTCAGTAAGTACACAGTGAACAAAATAAGGCATAGATAACATCAATAATCATCATACATAGCAATGATCACAGACATATAACTTATGAAAATGCTTTATGGGACTTATGCATGTCAATGATCATTCTTCCCATACCAACTTAGATCTTACTTGGACCCACCATCATATACTTAAAAACTTATATTTTCGTCTTATTTCTTAATCTTGTGGGTCTTATGCATTTCTTATCCTTGATGGGTGTTACATATCGTCGTCCTCATCGAGATCTTACTTATTGCATATTCTCGAAAGGCATTACGTATCGCCATCCTTGTCGGGTCTTACTTATCACTTATCTTCAATGGGCGTTATATATCGCCGTCTCCATTGCATATAACTCATCAGTCATCCAAGCGTTACGTCTCGCCATGCCCGTTTTGATGAGACTCATGTCAATCTTCTAGGCATTACGTATCGCCGTCCCCATCATGACACATAACATACTTAACATAGTGGGTGTTACGTATCGCCGTCCCCGCTAGTTATGTTCGTCCTACGAGCGTTACGTCTCGCTGTTCCCGTAGTGACATAACTCTTACTTATCCTCGATGGGCATTACGTATCATCGTCCCCATCGTAACACAACTCTTACTTTTAAGACAGGTGTTACGTATCGCCGTCCTTGTCGGCACGTCAGTCATACGGGCATTACGTCTTGCCGTCCCCATCACGACGTGACTAGCTTACTCATATCTCTTATTCTTAGTTGTTCCTTTCTTATTTTTAGGAATGTTTCCCAAGTACATGTCATGCCACTTTTTCTTAAAATTTATCACATACTAAAAATGCATGTACCTTTAAGCTTATCACATAATCATAACTATATGCTTGTAACATAAATCTTGCAACATATCTTACACAAGCTATATGCTTAGGTAACACATATAATTCTCTTATATTACAACTTCAATATTTATTCTAGTCAAAGTCCTGGATTTTAGTAAAATAGGGTATTTCGCTAGAGCGAGGTATCCGGTTCCCTCTCCCCCCCCCCCCCCCAAAAAAAAATTTTAGAGCCTTATATAAGCTTCCAACTTATTTTAGGTGAAATGATTTAGTCTAAACTTAGGTTTGGTAAGTCATAGAGATATCCAAGGGTCCATTTTGAGCTGCCTAAAATATCTCCTTGATCAATGGCTCCAATAAACCCCAGCTCATGCAAGGTAAAGACAAAATAATATGATAGTTTCCTCCAATGAGATGTATCCGGCCACTTCCATCCCAAATTCTTCCTTGATATACTTTGAATCTTCAAAAACTCACAACATAAAAATTTTAGATAATCATCTTAAGATTCTATAGGATTTTGAATTACCTTATTCAGAGACACAATGAGAGATATATGATCATTTTACCGAAACATGTCAACATTATCCGAGAACACCCAATCCGAGTTCTCCATTTGTTTTCCTTTGTTTTCTTACCCACCAAGGCTTCTAGATCAATTTATCTCCTCGTGACACATACTCATAAACATATCAAGACCTCAGAGAAATTGATAGCCAATCACAATTTTCATCGCATGCCCCAATTTGATCCATTTCTTCTAACTCGAGTTCCATTTGAGCTCAAATCAGAACTGTCCACTTGTTTCCAGAATAAGTCACATCGATATAGTCCAAATATTCAAACCATCATAACATAAAAGTTTTAGATTTATCTCTTAGGATTCTATACTAATTCGAGTCACCTCATTTGGACCTCATATGACCAAGTTATGATTTTTATACTAAAAGTCGACAGATAAGCCCGAGAATACCAATCCGGACACACCAAGTGTTTGGTAGATATTCCTTCTTGTTTCACACGAAATTCCCTAGATAAAATTCCCTTATTTTCACATATATACACACTTGTCCAGATCTTAGGCCAATTGAGAAAATAATCCAAAGACTTAACCTTATCCAAAGTCCTTAGTCAACTTCAAAGTCAATGCCTATCTATTTCCAATCCAGATCTTCCACTTTCATCTCAATTTCATATTTTCTTAAATCCATATCTCTTAAAACTCAAAACACAAAAGTTGTATATATTCCTCTTAGCTTTCTATAACCTTTTGAATCACTCAAATCCGATATCAAATGAGTAAGTTATGACCGTTTTATCAAAAGACGTCAAATCTCTTCCTGTATCTCGCTCGAGCCAGACATCAAGCGATAATCGAGCGAGATATCGGGTTAGGCACTTTTTCCACATAAAAAAAGTCACCATTGTATCCAACCTTACTCCTAACCTTCCAACATACATTTTTAAATCTATTATTTATTATACTTATTCCTTATTTGATCAACCTTCAATAATCATGCCACATATGAAAATTAAACGAATACTTAAAAATTCGGGTTATCACATTCTTCCCCCCTTAAAATAAATTTCATCCTTGAAATTTGGGAGTTCAACCTGAACACTAGAATATCACTCAGTGTATACTTTGAAAAATTATATAATCAGTAATACTAACATGGCTACCAACACTACTCTTTCCTCTTGGCACATCCCGTTTAAACTCCTAAAGCATTTTAGAATCTTGATTTTTTCCAAGAATCTTAATACAACCTCTAATAAAATCTGAACATTCAGTAAACTAAACTGACCTTAGTCGATTTCTATGCTTTATCAACCAAATCCTCATTCATATTCTATCTTTTGTAACTTCAAAACCATCTTCTAAGATAATCACAAACAAGATTTTCCTCCTAGTAAAACTCAAATCCCCACTGATTCTTTCAAATCAATGTAATTTAAGCCCCTGATCATAACCAACATCATGTTTATGCGGCATATTCTTAGAATTAAACACTTAAATAACCTTAGCACATACCAAATCACATCAAAATAGTACCGAAAATTACCTTTCTCAAGACTGTATACTTGCAGATATTGTACATTCATAATCAAAATCAACATTTTTCCTATGTACCAGTAGTTCATTTATACCACTTTCCTCGTCTGAACTCATACCCTCAAAATTTATTTCCTTAATCATATAAAAATGCTAACTGAATCCATACTTTTCATCCCTAAGAAAGTATTTTCTTAAAAATTCTTGTATCCACCATTCAACTTTACTCAATCTTATTCTGATTATTACTAACTCATCAATTTCTAATACAGATTAATCTAACACATGAGGTCTGTGTTCCAAAAATTCAAGTCTTATCACAAATCAAATCTCCAAAATTATAAAACTTTACCTAATTTAAGAAACATTTCCACGAATTTATAAGATCGACAAACTGGTAACCTTTCACACTTTAAACCATTTTGCAACTCCTCAGAATTTATGACTTGAGTTATATTACTTTTCAAAGAGATCACTTATACTGCAACGTTTTCTCCCAAACCTCGATATTACAACAACAGTCCGGGTCAATAAAATTCAAGCCTACTATTTTTAAAACATTTATGTCATTCTTGATTGTAACATCTTTCTGCCAGAACTTAATCTTTAACCTACTATTACTAAGAAAATTAACTCAAATTCCATCAATAGAAAACTATCAAGTTGATCGATTAACCTCAAGTTCACGACTTCGGAAAAGAAATTCTTTACCACTTGATTGCATCCATCAAATTTTTCATCAAATATCACCATAAGGACATTAAGAAGCCACGTATACTTTACATCCCTGTATACCACCATACAATAAACGCCATCATTCCATAGTTAACAAAATAGGTATCACACTTTATTATCAACTTAACCTTGTAATTAATGATGTCGACGTCAACCACATTGTCAATTTCTACTTCTATCACATAATCTATCTTAGAAATTCTGATATTTGAAATCCAAGAAATTCACAATTCCATGAGAGAAACCCACTTGACCAACTCTTTTCCAGGGTTTAAGCCTTTCTCAATCAAATCAAAACCTATCCTGATACCATGTGATCATTTTTTCTAGGACATTTATGGTTTACCCAGAGTCGTATTGCTCTGATACCATTCTGTAACGCTCCATTTTTTTTACAACTATGCATGCACTTAAACTTACTAATTAAGTGCAATGCAAAACGCAACGGAAATGGTAAATCTTCAATACATGCAAAGAGATCTAACTCTTGCAGAAATAGATCACATGGCATTTTAAAACTATATTTTTCATAATTTTTCATTTATCATAACATATCGAATCCAAAACTTACATAATCCAGTTAGCTTCTTCTAACAAATATCATCTCTTACTGCTATCCGATACTCTTGCTATTCTAGTTAATCACGTACGTGAGATCATTCTCTTAGGAGAGAAGTATTCTGTAGGACCCTTGGGGCTCCTCAGAATCTCCTGTAATGTCTGAGTCTTATAACAATTTATTTACTCCTGCAACACCCTCTATCATTCTATAAGGAATGATAGATAAAATATAAAAGAGTGAAATTTCCAAGAAATCTTAGTAGGTACACAGTTAACGAAATAAGGCATAGATAACATCAACAATCATCATACGTAGCAATGATCACAGACATATAACTTATGAAAATGCTTTATGGGACTTATGCATGTCAATGACCATTCTTCCCATACCAACTTAGATCTTACTTAGACCCGACCATCATATACTTAAAAACTTATACTTTCATTTTATTTCTTAATCTTGTGGGTCTTACTTATTTCTTATTTTCAATGGGCGTTACGTATCGCCATTTTCATTGGGATCTTACTTATCGCATATCCTCGACAGGCGTTACGTATCGCCGTCCCTATCGGGTCTTACTTATCACTTATCTTCGATGGGCGTTACGTATCGCCGTCCCACATCGAATATAACTCATCAATCATCCGGGCATTACGTCTCGCTGTCCCCATTTTGATGAGACTGGTGTCAATCTTCCGGACATTACGTATTTTTGTCCCCATTATAACACAGAACATACTTAACATAGCGGGCATTACGTATCGTCGTCCCCACTAGTTATGTCCATCCTACGAACGTTACATCTCGCCGTTCCCGTAGTGACATAACTCTTACTTATCCTCGATGGGCATTACGTATCGCCGTCCCCATTGTAACACAACTCTTAATTTTACAACAAGCGTTACATATCGCCGTCCCTGTCGACACGTTAGTCATACGGGCGCTACGTCTCACTGTCCCCGTCACGACGTGACTAACTTATTCATATCTCTTATTCTTAGTTGTTCCTTTCTTATTCTTAGAAATGTTTCTCAAGTACATGTCATTCCACTTTTTCTTAAAATTCATCACATACTAGAAATGCATGTACCCTTAAGCTTATCACATAATCATAACTATATGCTTGTACCATAAATCTTGCAACATATCTTACACAAGCTATATGCTTAGGTAACACATATAATTCTCCTATATTACAAATTCAACATTTTTTCCAGTCAAAGTCCTGGATTTTAGTAAACCAGGGTATCTCGTTCGAGCAAGGTATCTGGTTTCCCCCCCCCCCTTCTTTTAGAGCCTTATATAAGCTTTATACTTATTTTAGGTGAAATAATTTACTCTAAGATTAGGTTTGGTGAGTCATATAGATATCCACGGGTCAGTTTTGAACTGCCTAAAATATCTCCTTGATCAATGGCTCCAATAAACCCCAGCTCATGCAAGGTAAAGACAAAATAGTATGATAGTTTCCTCCAATGAGATGTATCCAGCCACTTCCATCCTAAATTCGTCCTAGATATACTTCGATTCTTTGAAAACTCACAACATAAAAGTTTTAGATCATCATCTTAAAATTCTATAGGATTTTGAATCACATTATTCAGAGATACAATGAGAGATATATGATTAATTTACCGAAACATGTCAACATTATCCAAGAACACCTAATCCGAGTTCTCCATTTGTTTTCCTTTGTTTTCTTACCCACCAAGACTTTTAGATCAATTCATCTCCTTGTGATACATACTCATAAACATGTCAAGACCTCAGAGAAATTGATAGCCAATCACAATTTTCGTCACATGCCCCAATTTAATCCATTTCTTCTAACTCGAGTTCCATTTGAGCTCAAACCAGAACTGTTCACTTGTTTCCAGAATGAGTCATTGATATAGTCCAAATATTCAAACCCTCATAACATAAAAGATTTAGATCTATCTCTTAGGATTCTATACTAATTAGAATCACCTCATTTGGACCTCATATGACCAAGTTATGATTTTTATACTAAAAGTCGACAGATAAGCCTGAGAATACCAATCCGGGCACACCAAGTGTTTGGTAGATATTCCTTCTTGTTTCACACGAAATTTCCTAGATCAAATCTCCTCATTTTCACATATATACACACTTGGCCAGATCTTAGGCTAATTGAGAAAATAATCCCAACGCTTAATCTTATCCAAAATCCTTAGTCAACTTCAAAGTCATTGCCTATCTATTTCTAATCTAGATCTTCCAATTCCATCTCAATTTCATATTTTCTTCAGTCCATATCTCTTAAAACTCAAAACATAAGAGTTGTAAATATTTCTCTTAGCTTTCTATAACCTTTTGAATTACTCAAATCCGATATCAAATGAGCAAGTTTTGACCGTTTTATCAAAAGCCGTCAAATCTCTCTTTGTATCTTGCTGGAGCCAGACACCAAGTGAGAGTCGAGCGAGATCTCGGATTAGGCACTTTTTCCACATAAAACAAGCCACCATTGTATCCAACCTTACTCCTAACCTTCCAACATACATTTTAAAGTCTATTCTTTATTATACTTATTTTTTATTTGATTAATCTTTAATGATCATGCCGCATATAAAAATTAAACAAATACTTAAAAATTTAAGTTATCACACAACTCTAGAAGATCGAGTGCGAATTGGTCAATTGGGTCCTGCAATTGGACAAGCGTGAGTATCGCTACGAGGATTGACATCAAACCATTTGTAAAGAAACAAAACAAAAATAAAACTAAATTAAACAACGCGTGCAATGATGGGGCAGCGACAGTGCAAGGTGGCAATAGTGAATTTGGGCGGGACAACGGGCTTTTGGTGGGGTTTCACGAAGGGGATGTCGGATCTGGCAAGTTAGTGAGTGGGGGAGAGAGTATCCATGGTAGGCCATGGTAGAGCTCAACAGGATAGCGGCAAATCCAAGCTTTGAGATGCAGAGAAGAGGTTTTAGAGATGGTTTGAGGGTTGAGAAGCTCAACCTATTTATAATCCGATTTGGGGCTCTCGGACATTGCCCCGTAATTGGTGGAGGTGGGCGGTGCGGGGTTTGTGAGAGACCCACACATGGCACACGAATATAGGCCACCAATGATGACGAACTTGGATGGTTGAAAAGCTTTGGGGTTGCAGAAAAGGGGTGGGGGAAAACCAGAAAATGGGGCGCATGGATTATGGGTGGCATGCGGTGGTGCAGGTTAGTGGTGGAGGGGCTTGTAGATTGGGATGCATGGCACAACACAAAAGGATGTGGTTGGCGGCAAGCAGTGCCTCAACGACGAAGGACGGAGAAGAAGAGAGAGAAAAAAAAAAAGATAAGAGAAAGGTAGAGAGGGGATGTGGGACAATGTGAAATATGATGGCCCCTAGGGTTTTCACCCTTGAAGCACAAAACAATGCTGTATGATAGGAGGAGCGGGTTGGGCTCCTCAGGCATATGGGCTGGGCATATTCTCACACTTCATTCGGCCTAACAGAACACAACACATAAATTAAAACTCCTTAAGTTAACCTACTACATAAAAAAGGCCCAAACTCATAGAGTAGTAAACAAAACAAAATAAAATACGATATAAGAATAAAAAAAAAATTAAATAACCAATAATACAAAAAATAAATAATAAGGAGCACAAACTAAACTTGGGATCTCACATATACTATTCTTGAATCTTAGCCACTCCAAAAGTCAAGTTGTTAGGGTGAAGCATTCTAATCGGCAATACAATTTCATCCTTGATACTACTGAGAAGGCGATTGAGCTTGTAAATCTTAGACAACTCTCTCAATCTGTTCGAAAATACCTTAAATCAAGTCTAATATGCAGCTGCTGTTGTTGTTTGTCTTAGCCTGGTTATTGCTTCCATGAATCATCGTAAGATGAAATCCTGAATCTCACGTGCAGGGCTTCAACAAAATACTCCCAAGAAAGGAAAATTCCTATGCCTTCTGCATCTTGGAACCAATCTAATGCATTTCTCGCCATATAAAAAGAAGACATTAAAACCTACTGCCCGTCGGCATGGGATTCAAAGAGTAGTAGTGGGTTGCTTTATTAATCCATCGGTAGGATTTTCCAATCAAGTCTAGCTAGGAAAATCAACCTTAATGGATCTAAATTGTATACCTCCTATCAACTAGTTGGTGTACAAAACTTCTTCCTGACCTCGCAGATGGCCATTTTTCGAGATCCCGTTCCATCTCCACTCCTTGCGTCTAAAAAGATCCATTTTAAAATTTTATTTCATGTAGTGTACCTTGATAATTTTCTAGGCTTCTATCTTGCTGTTCTCATGTGTTGTCTGAACCCAAGAACCATTTTTTCTAAATCTCTTACCTCGTGACTTGATTGAAGTTTAGTTAAAGTGACGTTGTTTTTCCAGAAACCTTTCCATTTCTGCATTTTACAGTTGGTTCAGTTTACAATAATTAGTGTTTACTATTGTTATAGCTATTTTGGGAAGTTGTAATTCTGAACTCAATGAAGTTGTGTGTCTCAATGTGATCATATAAATATGTGATCAATGTGAAATGAGAAGGTAGAAACCAGAATCAATCTTCACGTTTAAATTGAAGTTTCTCAAAATATAGACCCTGTTTTCTCTGTTTTCTTCTTGTTTAAAATCAACAGACTTCTACCAATTTCCCGTAGAAAGAGCAACTATAATGCCATTTTGTTATGATCCACTCAATATAGAAGTATTTCTAGCCAAGTTGTAACAAAAGAGTTATGAAAGAAAGATGATTGAATTAAGAAAGAATAGAAAGAAATAATCTAATTTTCGTGGAAATGTAATCACGAATCATGTATTTTCTTCTGTAGAAAAATATTACAATTCTGGCTACTTTTATATTCTTCCCAGACTACCGTTAATCTCGTTTCAATTAAAGTGTAAAATTGTAATTTTCCCGTGCCTCTCAGCTGCCCCTCTTTCACCTATACGTCTCTTCTCTTATTCTTTAGTTTGATCCCCCACCAACACTGCACTGCACTTCACTTCTTCTCTTATTTTCTTCAACTCATTACACCACCTTACAGTTCGAGGCATAGGATAGGGGTATGGTACGATTGGATGAGAAAGGTTATGAGGGCTTGTGTTGTTTTAGTTGAAGGAGAAGAAGAAGATGCAAGTCATGACACCGAATGATTAAGCCCCATATGCGTAGAGGTTTATTATGCTATCTTTGGGTGAATTACCTTTTCTCTCAAGTTTTGGCTCGGTTGTTGATCTGCTCAACCCTCTCAATTTGACCCATTATTTTCAAAAATGATATTCTTTTAGAAATTTATTTTATTGCTTACTAAGATATATGTGGATCAACATAACATACGACTACTGCATGGGATCAAATAAATTATCCCTTGAACCTTAATCAAGAATATTTGAAAGTCGCAAGGCTATCAAGATCTCTGTCACTTGAACCTGCTAGATGATCCTCTATTTTCTACGGAGACCAAGAGAAACATTTTTCTCATGCAACCCATTTTCACAAATAGTGATTGCAATCCAATTTTTTCATAATCATAACACATGCATCACAAAAATAAGAAAACCTCACATAAATAAAACCATAAATTAGATTATAAGGTCTAATGTTTCAGTGAAATTTGACAACCCCATTCCCATAGATATATATAGACTTCGAAGTAAATCACTCACCAAACTGATTTGTATAAAACTATAAATTCAAACGCTTTCAAGTGAAACTGTAACTCTAATTTCATGAAACAAACCTTTAATTTTAAGAGCCTCCAAGGTGAAAATCCTAAAACCACTGAAAAGATAGGTAAACAAGACATTAAAACTTCTTAAAGAAGAATATAAGAAAATACTAAAGGAAACAACTCGAACGAACAATAACCTTGTGGTCTTGAACAGATCAGTAAAACAATGCATGAAAATCTTCCAATTAACAAAAGACAAACGACTTTAACATGGAATGAGAAAATCACTTGGCATAAAAACTAGTTTGTTGTGAGAAAAGCAAAATACCCACATGGAAAAGAAGGGAGAGGGAAATAATAGAACTTCCTTTCACACTCCATTCAGAGGCTAGATGTAGGTCAAGTTTTCGTTAAAATGCCGTTGTTGGGGCCAACAGCGAATTGACAATGAAGGAGAGTTGTGGTGCTACAAAGATGGCAGAGGGCTAGCTTCGAATATGTTAAAGTTTTGGCAAGTTCTTTTCTTTTTTTACCAGATGTTTATCTCTAATATTCTAGAATTTTTTTTAATGCTTTCATCAGACACATCAGGACGTAAGAAGAAAATCGTAAAATAGACGAGTGATACGCTTACTATCCTATCACTACTAATTTATTATTTTATTTTTTAATATTCAAGTTTTTTATTTTTTTATCATTTTTTAAGTATTTTTTTAATATTTTTAATCATTGAAAAAAAAATAAAAAAATATATAATCTTATTAATAATCACTTCTTTAATTATTAAATAAAAAAAAAAAAATAAAATACGAAATAGATAGTAAATAAATAATAATAAAATTATAACTCTATGATTTTCTCGTAAAATATACATGCAGTAGCATCACTCAATACCCCCCCAAAAAAAAGGAAAAGGAAAATGCTATTTGTACGAAGACTTTCGCGTACTTGTGTTTCTTACGCACTGACATATCATATATGTCCTTTATATTTTCAAATAAAAGAGGTCAAGCGTACGTCCAGACCAACAAGATACCCTTCATTGGCGTATTTTTTATTACTCATCGATCAGTACTTCGGACTTCCACACACTATAAACCATATTATTACTATTATTTTCTTCAATTAATTGAGTTCTTCTATTTATCATCTATACATTACGTACACATTTGATAAAAAAAAAAAGAATAAATAATTATATATGATGTGTGGTGTGTGGTGTGAGGATGAAGATCAAAATAATTGTTTTTGAGTAATATTAAATGAAAAAATCTATGCGGCCTCCTGCTTTAATGTCTACACCACATGAATGTGCTTTTATTTTCCCTTTTTTGTAATGGGCTCTACCCACCCACTCCCTTTGCGCGTCTCCTTTTTCAGAAGACGAACCCTTAATAGAACCTCCACCTCCCAGATCCCTCATCCCCTTCACAAAACCCCCTCCTAATTCTCAATTTTTTGATGCCTATTCGTGTTTGAAAGGATACCATTTTCAACCGGCAATAATGATTATAGGATTTGAAGATCTAGATGTTTCGGTATTTAAGTGAAGAATGCGAAATCTCCAAATTTTTGTTAAAGAAAAAGTACGCAAAAGTTGTTTTTGTCACTATTTTTTTTTTTTTTAGCTTCAGCTTCAAATTCTAATGAAAGAAATTGAAGAAAAACTGAGAAGCAAATGTAGTAGATCTACAATGAAAGAGAAGACTCAAGACGAATGAGTGTGAAAAAAGTTATTTCTTTCACTATTTTTCTTTTAGCTTCAGCTTCAAACTCTTATGTAAGAAATTGAAGAAAAAAGAGCAAATGGAGTAAATCTTCAACGACTCAAGACGATGGACTGTAAAAAAAGTTGTTTCTTTCACAATTTTTTTTTAAAGCTTCAACTTCTAAGTTCTATGAAAGAAATTGAAGTAAATTAGGAAGCAAATAGAGTAGATCTTCAACGAGATCGATCTGATTTTTATAAGCTAATAATTTGTTTGAACTTTGAATCACTGGTCGGTTGATCTGCTTGTCTAAAATTAAAATGATTTGCGAGAAAGAAAGAAACGATTTGCCTAAATTGTATGCCGGAAAGGGAGACACATAAATTGTGGGTGGCTGGGCCGAGAGTTAATTCCGTGCATGTATAAGAGGTTGTATAAAAGAACTCATATTAAGAGCACTAGCAATGGTCTAGCCATTGTTAAATCTAAAATGAAGTTCAAATTCACTCATTTGACTACAATCCATATGGTTTAGTCAATGGGTCTACAGTAGTCTAACTAAATCAAAATTTAAATAATAATATAATATTATATATTTTAATATAAAAATTAATTTTTTTAAATTTTTTTTGCAAATACTACATTTTAATAAATTCAATCCGTTAGCTCTACTTGAATTACTTTTTAGAAGAGAATTCAAGAGGAATAAGCATTCCTCTTGTTAATAGAAGGACTTTTCGTGGTCTTCAGTGTATTTAATGATCAAGCTGTATGTCAAAATTTAGAGTCCATAAAAATTCAGAGAAAATGACAACACACCATTTGAATTGAGCTTCTCAAGCACATAAATACTATAATAGACACTGACCAGAGCCTCATAACATTCCTTAATAGAAATTACTATTTTTAGTAAAACTAAACTATACATCAAAGCTTCTTCTGTAGCTAAATTAAGGGCCTCAACATTAGCCTCCCTTCTAGTAAAACTAAACTTTTAATTAGGTCATATCTCACCAGAAATTAGATATTCCTTGAATCGAACTTTTAATTGCATGAATTATATTCCTATCTGCACCATTTCCCAATTCAACAACTTCAGAACCTATGAATTCAGGCACAGCAGAGACAATTAGTTTATCCATTTCATCTCTGATGTTAGGGAACTTTTGGAAGTCATAAGCCTTTGACTGGAAAGTGAATGGCGTTGCTCTTTCAGCTACAGAAACTTTCCTTCTGGACTCAGCTGCTTGCTTGACTTCATTGATCAAAATATGAGAAGCTGTAGCATACCATTTAGGTGCATGAATATAAACATACTCAAAGGCATCTGAAATGCTTAAAGGCACACTTTTATTGTTTTCTAAACATTAATAAGGAAAGCCATGTTCCAGCTTCTAAAATTTTGTGGCATAAACTTAGTGAGGTGAACTAAAAGAAGAATGACCAAAGTGAACTTAAGAATGAAAGAAGGGTGAGCATGCCCATCATACTCATGGCTAAAAAATATGGAATGACAAAAAAGCATACAACAAATCGTTATGGCTATAACAAAAACTCCACAAATAATACTAAAATATCACATTGTTCAGCTAGTATTCAATAACCACGCATGCATATGAAAAAACGCAAATCTAACCACAACCCAATCGAGTAAAAAGAAAAGCTCTATGGATCAGTGAAAATTTTAGAAGATAATTTTTAAGATCTAAATTTCACAAATCAAATCTTACGCGAAATGATGCTCTAAATAGATAACTCTATGCAACGGGCAAATAGATTGAAAACAGAGCTAACAAAAACACAAACCCTAAGGAAATAAACCAAAGAACATGCATTATGGAGCTGCACAGCTGCTATGGATGTTTGAAGCCATTGATTAGATAATTCCATTGATTTAAAAAAGAAGCTCTTGACTAGATAACTCCATACCAATCTAAACAAGAAGCTGGGCAATAAACAAAAGCATAATTAAACATTCCAAAGTCAAACATTTGCCAAACAAAAATCTGCATAAAAATACAGCAACCAGTCCACAAAATAACTCAGAATAATATTAGGCCATAAAACCAACAGTCTTCAATTCATTTATATGTCCAGTTTATAAAACAACATATCCAATCCATAAACTACCAATTAGTGATAATTTATATATAAAGAATGTGGCTGGGCAGCAATTTAGAAAGGAAACAATTAACAAAAACTAAAGCATATCTACTACATTAATTCCAATTATATTTTATAGGTTATAGCTAGCTAGAATATTGGGAGATAAGATTATAAATTAATTAAGACTATACATACATAATATGAATGAATAGCTATATTATCATTGAAGCAATACATGAATACTAGAATGATTCTCAGCCATATATTGCAGAGTTGTGAAATGAACTGAGGAAACACAGTTCAAGAGAATACTCATCAAACAATAAATATATTTGAAAGGGTTCCAAGGCATGGAGAACATCGAAGCAGTTTCACCAATTAAACAGATGGAGAACATCTCTAAAACACACAAAGGAATCCTCAACATTTCTTCCCTTATCTCAAGTTCTACAAAATCAACAGTACATAGAAGGATTGCCCTTGTTCATAGACTTCTTATTTTCTCTTAAGATAAAAGCTCCGCATCACCACTTTAATAATGATATGGAAAGGGCTTGAATGAATCAAACCTGCTTGAAGAAATGTTGCAGGGAGAAAACACGGTAAATCTCTGTGATTGAGGCGTAACTCGCTAGCTGTTGGTCAGACGGGACTTAAACCTCACATATCTTCTCATTTATGTTCTAAATTTCATTGCATCTTAAAATTTATAGGGAAAAACTAAAATATGTTCCAGTGATTCGAAGAGGGAGGGAAAAGTGAGGAAGATAAATTTACCTGGCCTGGCGACGACAGTGAAGAGACGATGGTGAAGAGAAGGGGATGTGGTGAGGAAGCTTGGGATAGCGAGACCAATGTAGATGAAGGTGAAACAGTGCCTCGCGAAGTTTGGCGAGGAACAAAAATTTACTGTAGCATAAATCTAAAATGAACGGGCAATGAAATTGGGATAGCGAGACTTACGTAGATGCATTTATGGCTTTTAAGTCCAAATTTTGGACTTGCAGTGGACTATAGCAAGTGCACTATTAGAGCACTCTCATTTAGTTTGTTATTATTATAATACAATTTTAATTAATGTGATTTAAATTTTAATTTTTAATCATTTCATTTACATAAATCTTATATTAAAATGACTAATTTTTTTAAATTATAATAACAAAATAATATAACTAACTTTTAATTTTGATTATTCATATTAAATCTTTATATTGAATTATTTATTTATGAAGTTACATAATAATAAATAATTAATAATTCTTATTTTTTTAATTATTTGCAATTATAAAATTAATCAATTTTATTATATTTGACTATTCTATTTATTATATGTTAATTAATATTTATATTATATTTAAATTAAATTAAATTAGTAATCAATATTTAAAAAATAATAATTTCTTATTATTCCTTGTCCAACTAATTTTTTTACTAACTTAATAATAAAAAAATGAGAGAGTAAAGTAAGAAAGAAAAAGAAAAAAATAATAAAATAAAGATTTGTCTAATCTTGAGATTTGCTATATTTGACATTATTTTTTACTTTACTATTTATTATGGTAAAAAGATTTAGCTTTTGACCAATTTAATGTAGAATGAAAATAAAATTGGTTGTTCAAAATTTTATTAGATTTGACTTTTAGCCAATCCAATAAGAGTGTTCTAATATTCTAAATATAGTCTTAAATATATTAAATTCGTGCACTTTATTGAAAAAAATGAAATTTATTATTAAAAAATTATTTTTAATTCTGATTATACTTTTATCCTTTTTTCTTTTTTTCGAATTGGATGTAAGAAAGTAAATACGGAGTAAACTATAATTGTTGCACATTCGGTTTGTAATGAGTAAAATAAATAAATAGTATTTATAGTCTTAAAATATGTATGATTCATGTACTACTTCTGAGAAAAATGAATCTGAGATGATCTGAATGACAAAATTAATTTATTAAAAGTAGAATTTATTTATTTTTAAAAAGGAATGCATAGAACTTACACACTCTAAAATTATAACAAACAATATTAATACTATATATAACAAAATTTGTATAAATTGAAAATTTTAAAAATTAAAAAATAAAATTTATATATTACAAACCGAAGAGATTTGGATTAATCTTAAAACTAAAATAGGTTGCAAGTCGTAGAGTGCCACGTATGTCTTAAAAAGCGGCGGGTAAAAGTCTTCATACATGTACTTAGCATCACCCAAAAAAAAAAAAAAATGGTAATACTTCTAGCGGCTTTGTACGTAGGTTGTTTACAGGTTATTGGTCAAAGTACTTGATCAGCCGATGATCTCTGGATTTGAAAGTATCTAATAATGATAATAATAGCTAGCTAGAATTGTTATATTTTGGTGGTCATGTTCAAGTACAATTTTTTTCTTGTTTTATACAATAAGATATTCAACAATTGATCAAGAAAACTGTCCGTGAATGTTTCCAAAAAAAAGCCATGTATGCCTAAATATTAGGACAATGCCCAGGGACCTCGTAAACCAACCATTTATTTTCTCTTTTCAGCTTTAGTTTATTGTTGTTAGCTTCTAAAGATAGAAAACCCTAGAAGCGAACATGTTTTGTTCTTAATTTGTAAATGCATGTCGGGTACGTACCGACTTACCCATATAGGCTTGTAAGTTGTAACGAAGTGTCAACAGTTTTGCTTGCGCGCGAGTCTGATAAGGATTCCACTTCATTTTTCAACAACACTATCCGAATTTCCCTCCTCAGCGTACAAACTATAGTAAAGCTTTATCGACTTTTTTACAGTACTTCTCACTCCTATGATCTGCGCTTAGACTTGCTAAGAATCTATATTTCTGATCTCCCACTCTCTAAGATCTTCCTGATCTGTCTCTCCTTTCTCTCTATTCAGAGAAGAGATGGAAGGAAAGGGCTCGTCCCTCGTGTATATTCTGTTGGTGGTTCTAAGCATCGTGGCCTTTGGGTTCGCCTTTGCTGCTAAGGGTCGAACATATACAGTAAGCATCTTCTTCTATTTTTACATCTAAAGTTTTCTACCTTACAAGTGTTTATTTTCCTCTAATTCTAGTTTCTTTTCTCCTACTTTTTTATGGCTTATTGGGATTCGTAGTTTACTAGAATATGAGATAGTTTTTTCTGTTCATGAAACTGTTTGCTCGGGTTTCGATTCTGGCTGTTTCTGCACTAGGGTTTTGTCTACTTTCATTAGGAATTCCTGAAATTGTTTGTAGGGAAAAGTAGATTTTTTTTTTTTAAATTTTTTCTTTAGAAAAGAAAAAAAAAATTGTTCTTTAAATATGGTGTACGCTGCCTCCTAAAAGAATGGCACATACAAATGCCCCATCAAAATCATAATTCATCTTCATATACATAGTAAGTTCACAATCTATACATTGATTTCTTTTTTCTTTTTCTAACTAAGTCGGCTTGAGATCACTGGTGCATGCTGTGAGATTTGAGATTTTGCGTAAATGATGAGAAAATTATATCAAAGACGAGGGGAGATCTGGAAATGGGGGTAAAGGGGGAAACTGGTAGGAACGGCGTCGTTCTTGTTTTGCCACGTGGGACGCGGTGCCCCCGCGGTTCCCATGGCCGGTTGTCTGTAGAGTTTTTCAAACACAAATAAATTTCGTTTCTTAATCCATCCGCTGATGATTGACTGAAGTATGTTAGTAAAGTTTAAGCTTGTTGATTTGAAACTGGAAGCAGTATAATTTAGAGCTGAGTAGAGCTGAAAAAGAAGCTTTTTTTTTTTTTTGGTTAGAATGCATGAGAAGTTCATTCCACATTTAGTGGACATTACAGCGAATGTTGAGCTGATTTTTTGAGGCAATTATTGTTGGTTCTTGAAAACAGGGCCATATAGTAGAAGATCCTCGGACAGATACAACTTACTGTCTTTACGACTCAGATATTGCGACCTTTTATGGAATCGCTGCTTTCTTGTTCCTTCTTTTTGGTCAATCTTTACTAATGAGCGTGACAAACTGCATGTGCATTGGGAGACCTTTACCCAGTACTGCTGGCAAACGAGCATGGCCTCTTATTTATTTAGTGTCATCATGGTAAGAATTCTGGTTTATCTCCTTCACAATATTTGCTTTCTTGCTCAAATCTGAACAAATTTAAAAAGGATCACTTTAGTTGTTTCTGGACTATTCAGCTGCTATACTTTTCTGCCTGATTCTTTCTAAAATAGGTAAATCTGAAATCCTTGAAACCCAACCTGTGAATATCAGTGTGTCTCATGAGATATGAGAAACTTAAAGCATTATATACAATGAAAGAGATTTACTGGTAGGATCCTCAGTTTCGATAGTGATATATGCGATGGTTTTAAATGAAAGTTAAAAGTTTAATAAAATATTACTATAATGTCATTTTCTAGAAAGGAAATTAAACTTCCTGATCATCTATGCCCAAGATGATGTACTAGTTCTAACAATGAATTTTATATATGAATTTGCAGGGTGACGTTTGTGGTTGCAGAAGCATGTCTAATGGCAGGTTCTTTGAGAAATGCCTACCACACAAAGTATTGGTCAATGATTTCTGTTCAAGATCTCTCATGTGTAACATTAAGGCAAGGTGCTTTCTTTACTGGAGGAGTGTTTGTGGTTGCAACAATGATTAATAATGTGTATTACTACTTGTATTTCTCCAAGGCAACTAGTGCTCAGGTGGCTAACAAAATAAATGGTGCTTACCAGCCAACAGTTGAAATGACTGGGGATCATGCTTAGAATCTAAATAAATGAGGCCACATGATATATAAGTTTGGCATATTCATGGTGATGAAAGGTGTAGATGAAAGCTTCCCTAATTGTAATAACATTTTTCTTACCATCATGAACTGATCATTACAATATATGTAGGGCTATTGCAGCTGATCAGAATAGGTCAAAATTTCTATAATTTCATGGGAATTTTATTTGTAATACATATTGGGTTCTACTAGATATGAAATACCTTTTCTAGCTTGGCCAAAAGTTACAGAGATTATAGAAATGCGTAGAAAAAAATCTATTTGCACGCTCATATTTTGGCATACTGTTCATACACATTAGTTATGTGGCTGATATATACGTCACTAATAAATATAGTTTTACTTATAATTATGGATTTCATAATAAGTACTGGTTGCTCACCGACTTATAAATGGCAAAGCTTAATTGTATAATTTAGCAGTACCCGCAAATAAAAAATATGGATTAAAGACATTGTGAAATTGTGGTTCCAGTAAAATTTAGGATATATCTCCTTCCTGAGTGCATGCATTGCAGCTAGCTTGGTACCCCAAGAATTAATAGGGTGGTGGATACAATATATATATATATATATATATATATATATTATATGAATAATGTTATTATGTCCTCTAATTTCTTGTTGGAAATGTATTGGTGCTTATATTAATACCAAAATTACTTATATTTAGCATCATTCTTATCCTAAAGAAAAAATCTGGTTGTAAGCAATTTTATACACCAATATACGCATCCATGTAATGTGATTGGTCAAAATTTTAAATTTTAAAATTAAAAATATGATAAGCTAATATAAATATATTGGTGCACATATTAATACACAAAATTACTTATATTAGGCATTACTCTCTCCCAAAACACCCCTTTTTGTAATCTTCTCAAAATTGGTTCAAGAGAAATGCTTTTGGCAAGCGCCGGATGCAAACGGCATGCAATCGGCGTGCCACGTTAGTTTGGGTAAAATGGAGAAAACGATTCGTTTTGGTCAAGTGGAGAAAGTTGCCTTCGTCTTCCACATTCTCTTCCTCCCTTAGAAAATCAGAAACCTTCCTCCTACAGACTTCCACATTCTTCTCCCAGCTCCCTCCCTCCCTCCCTCCCTCAAACTTTCGCATTCTCTCCCTCCCATACCGGAAAGTTCCCTCCTTTCGTCTTCCAACCTCTTCCTTTCCACGATTCGGTCATCATCTTACCAGTTTTGAAGGCTAAATCTCATCCTTCCAACTTCTTCCAAATCTCATCACGATCATCTTACCTTCTATTGCTTTCTGGATTATGAATTGCCCATTTGTTGAAAGTCTCAAAGATTTTCTTGAGCCCCTTAATTTTCTTGACACGAAACTGGTAATTTGTCTTGTAAATGACAATGATGATATATATAAGCAAAGCTGAAGGTGGGTCTCACTGGAGCTTGCTTGCATTTGAGAAGATCTAGAAATCTAATGTATTTGTTCATCACAATAGATCTAGGGGACCAATAAACGGCATGCCAAGCAACTATTTAATGTTATTGTTGGATATATGGGGGCCTCCAAATCATGATATGCGTGGTCGTCCCAAGCAAATTTCTGGTGTCACTAGAGATAAAAATCTGCCTCCGAAGTCCATTAGTCAAGAATCTGAGAGCTTCCTGTATGTAACACTATAGTTCTCTCGTTGTAAAATTTTTCTGTAAATTTGTAAATAAATGGGGTCTGTAATGATGAATGCTCCGGCCTAGAGTATTAGAACCTCCATGGATAGAGTAGAGAAGATGGAGAGGTAGAAGAAAAGGGAATAACAACTTTTATTCAACCCAGATCCCCTTCTCTGATCCCCTTCTCCCCTTCGTGTTTTTTCTTTTTCGGATCTTATCTTTCTCACTCCCGATTGTGCCCCTTCGTGTTTCGTCCTCCCCCAACTTCGTTTCTGCTTCTCCCCTCCACGAAGACAAGCTGCAAAAAGGAAACAAGAAATAGTTAAAACCATTAAAACACTTACCCAATAATTCTCTGAAATTTTTAGTGCTTTAAACCATTAAAATAAACAAGAATATCATGCAACACATGAATCTCAAAAGTGTCTAGGACTAGCTTTTGGCATCACTCATGATGTGGTAAGTTGTAACAAAAAACCTCAAGGATGCTTTCCCAAAAGTGTCTAGTGTTGAGTAAGCCCAGGAGGTTTCAGTGGTTTAGCTATTGGGCTTGCTCCAAGAGAGAATAATTTGTTCAAAGCAACTCGTAACTAGGCTGTTGATGCCTTCATATAATTCTTTCACGTGCTATTTTCTAAACCTAAAACAACTAGGGCTGCAAATTAACAGACCTGCTCGTGAACAATTTAGGCTCAACTCGTATAAACTCGATTCGAACTCAGTTCATTTAATAAATGAGTTGTTCGTGACCATTAATATTGGTTTGAATATTAAACGAGCTAAACTCGTATAATCTCGACTCGACTCGGTTTAGGTTCGTGAACAAAATTCGTATAAACTCGACTCGACTCGTTTTGGGCTCGTAACAATACTCGTAATATTTCTATATACATATATACACTTTACATATATTCTTATATATATATGCTTTTATTGTATATATTTTATGTGTTATATATATATTATTTTTAATAAAACAAAGAGAAGCAACATCCACTTAACTAGAGGAATCGATTACTTTCATCATTTGTTCCCCATAGTAACTAGGGATCAAAATGCACCAAATTCGATTACTTATTAAGGGAAACAAGAACTCCAAGCACACTATTCAGTGCAAACAAGCTCGATATTCCCTTGCCCCAACAAGGAAAAAGATCTCAAAACATAAAGCTTTCATTTGCACTTAGAAATTTTCACACGAAGATATCCAGGTAAGTACTGTATTAAAATCCTAATCATTACTGCTGGAGTCTCTAGTGGTATCCTATAGTTTTATCAGTCTCGGTAAAGCCTAAAAATAAAAGGTTTATTTCTGCTCAATAATTCTGAAATAGAATGTTTATTCCAAGAACAAATTTAACAAATAGGCAAAGCCGAGAAAACGTTTTAATGCTTCACACTACAACACTTATAGGTATCTACCGCGTTTTATTTTATGGCGAGCGTAGTTGGCAGCTCTTTGGCGTTTTATTCTTTGGGTTCTCACATTTCACTGCGGGCAAGTCCATCGCAGATATTTTAGCACTTTCTGCCGCGTTTCCAACTCGCACGAAATGGTATGCGTCACTATTTTACACTTTTTAGAAATTGTTTACACCTCGTCGCCGTTGGTTTATTGTTTGCTAAGATCACTTCTCGTCGTTGGTTGCAAATTGCCCGTTAATCGCAGTGAAAGGTATATATCTACGACGTCCATCTCGGCATCCCAAGCTCGTCGTATGGGTTTGGCAACTAATTAGTGCCATTTTGTTTGTGATTTGCTGCTGGCGAATCGACGCTCGCAATAGTTACCTTAAGGGGAGACGCGGCAATTTCCGTATGGCGTCGATGTTGATGTCGCCGTAATGTTAGGAGAATATAAAGGCTGTGCTTCTGGGTTTCCTTTTGCTCGCGTTTTGGCAGCAGTTGCCTCGATCGGGAGCTGATTTCTGCTCCCTTTCCACGCATTTTGGTCATGATGCCCCGATCGGAATCCCGATCTTGCTGGACCCTATTTTCCGATCGGTAACAAACAATTTACCGATCTACAAATTGGAGTTGGTAGATAAGAAATTGCACAATTGTACTCGTCGTTTACCAGGTGAATCACAAATCCTCAATTTTTTTTTTCTATTCTCCGTACGATCTGTTCACCCCCCTTCGAGTTGGTTAATTTTGCTCATTCGGGGATCATGTTTTGATTTTTTACGGAGTGTTAATTTCAAATTGTGGAAAAAACTATCAGGGTACTGAATGAATAAAGGCTGGTCTATATAATTGCTTCATTCGGGCGTCATTTTTGGTCAAAATAAATGGGCGAAAGAGTTGAATTTTTGCCAACTAAATCTCTCTGGGGTTCCTAATGCACTTAGTTTTGGCAAAGAGAAATCATGTTTTTTTTTCGTAGTAGTCATATATAAAGTTTTCCAATTACGTTTTAGAGAGAAAATGTTTGTTTATATTCTTTATAGATTGTTATTAATTTCACAATCACTAGTCTATGAATACACTTTGAAATTCTTTCAATTTATGATTAGAGTACTGCAGGCGGTAACATATGATTAATTTGTGTTTAAGAAAAAGAAAATTATGCAAATTATATATTTTCCTGCACATAGAGATCATGCTTGCTAGCTGCATGGTTTGAGATGAAACCTCCGAACCCTTTGTCTCACATTTTATATATATATATATATATATATATATATAATATTGATATGAACCTAGTCTATTTTCGGTCATTCATCATGTGTTTAATATATATGATGGCTAAATTATATTTCTCTGCATCATGAGCTGGATGCTATTTGACTTAAAAGTTATAAAGAGCAACTGGCATAACAACAAATCTCATTGAAAAGTACTCTTATTTTCACGGCTTTGTCCTGTTCATCACTGATCATGATATGCGTTGTAGGCTGGTAGGGTTTAACAATCATATTTGTCAAGAATACTTGTATATATTCTATACTACTACTGATGATCGACACCATGATATAGTTGAATTGAACTGTTTGTATGCAAGATTTTTTATATACAAGTGTTTCATATCTTTTTTGAGTTTGATGAAAGTGGTTTAAAAGAGGAATTTTAGTGAGGATTTGGCTACCAGATTTTAGTAAATCAAAAACTCTCCCAGCTTAGGCATGATTTATATGTATATATATATATGGCCTCATGACTATACAAGAACTTTATGCTTAGAATTCCTAGCTAGGAAGTTCCTCCAGGATATATATAAAACAAATTGCCTGAAATTTGTGGATGACATCAACTGAAGACCTTTGCGCAATACAAATTTCCTCTGTTCTGACCTGATAGGGGAAGATCAGCAGGATAGAATTATTGCCTGTGATTTTCATGGATTTGATTGAACAGCCAGTTGCTCTGTTTTACTATGTATATTATTCATTATAATAAGATGTCAATTTCTCATCTAATTTGAAGGTTTAACCTTCTTGATGAGATAGCAATTTGTATATTTTAAAGCCGCGTTGGACCTATTGTTTATTGCACATTAATTGTCAAGTCATCAATAGTTTTAAATCAAGGAAATTTTTAAAATGACAAACCTTTTCGAAGCGACGCTTTTTTCTTTCAAATCATCATACATATATTGCATGATCTTTTCCAAATTATATATTAGATCAATCTCCCTTTAGATCATCATGTACAATATTATAGTATTATTTATACTCTACATTACGTACTATAACACTTTCTGAAGCTAGTTGTTTTACATCTTTAATTTAAGGGGCCGGTTAATTAAATATCCAAGTCTATATATGTGTGTCATGGACAACATTAATATTCTACGGTAATCTGAATTTTCTGTTTTCACTAGAAATTAAATCATATCTGCTTAGATGTATATAATTAAAGTGTTTAAAGTGAGACAGACAACGTCTTTTGTTTTTCTCTCCCCTTCAAAAAAAATAATTACAATTAGTGTGCCTGAATACATGTCATTTGTATTCCTGCACTGAGATTTGAAAAAGTTATTCGTGTACCACTTTTTAGATGCCTTTTGCTACAACCAAGCCTCTTACTATTAATTCTTGAGTAGGAAGGGTTTTATAAAGTTTTTGATGTACACATCTATGGCCTGGAATACCTCCATTTCACTTCCAGGAAGCTAAATTGTTTTTTTTTTTTTTTGTTAAGATCATATGACATGTACATATGTATTAATTGAGTTTTTTTCTTAAAAAACACCACTATTTTTTTCTTTAAAGCACCCATGTATATATGGATCATGTTAATATTCATACTGAAGCTTGGTTTCCTAACTTTTTAGCTTCTTATAAAACCTTGTTCGAATGATGGTTATAATGGTTTAGGTCTACTGATTCGAGTTGCATTAATGCAATGTTAGGGACACTATTGCACTCTTTAGTTTGTGAGAGTGCATAGAAATTTTGTTCCTCAACGTAAACTATTATTGCCACTTTCGTAAGGGTAATTGCAAGATTTTGATACATACTGATTAGGTGGTTTTGCTGCTAAGTTTAATACCTTGTATTAATTTTGCTTTTCAAGGTTTTATTGGCTACCCATTACCCTGGTCAAAGGTTCAAATGGAAAGAAACTGGATGCACGTGGCAAATAGGTTTACCTCACCTGAATATAATGAAGGGATTAATAGACTCCTCGCTATGGCAAAAGCGCATGCACCTGGTAGTACTACCTTTAAGTGTCCATGTCGGAGATGTCGTAATAACCTCTTCCAATCAATGAAGTCGAGGAACATCTCTTCATGAATGGGATTGATCCAACTTATACACGTTGGATATTTCATGGGGAGGGTGAAAGCCAAATTCTGAATTCATCAGATAGTGATGAGGTTGCATATGATGCGGGTCATGACTTTGTTGATGATATGGAAGAGATGATAGAGGACACACGGGCTGCAACATACATGGAACATGCATGTGGTGATGACGAACATGCTACTACTACCCCGCCAACTGTTAATGAAGGGCAATCAAAGACATTTGATCAACTGTTTGAGGATGCAAGACGTCCACTTTATCCAAGTTGCCAGAAGTACTCCAAACTATCGTTTATAGTCAAGCTACTTCACATAAAAACTCTTGGTGGATGGACTATAAAGTCATTTAATATGGTTTTAGATTTGTTAAAGACAGCGTTTCCAGAAATAGAGATACCTTCAACCTATCACGAGGCCCGACGATTAGAGCGTGGCTTGGGTTTTAGTTATGTGAAGATACATGCCTGCCCAAATGATTGCATGCTATTTTGGAAACATGATGCAAATAAAGAAGCTTGCCCTAAATGCAAGCAGTCAAGGTGGGAGTCAACAAGTGGAAAAAGGGGAAAGATTCCAAAAAAGGTTCTCCGATATTTTCCCCTGATCCCAAGGTTACAACGACTATTTATGTCGAAGAACATCGCAAAATCAATGAAATGGCATAGCGAGGATCGAGTCGATGATCATAGTACTTTAAGACATCCGGCTGATTCTAAATTGTGGAGACAGTTCAATAAAGACCACAGTTGGTTTGCGCAAGATGCCCGCAATATCAGACTTGGTCTAGCAAGTGATGGATTCAATCCGTATAATAATTTGGCTAAACCCTATAGCATTTGGCCAGTGATCCTTGTGCCATACAACTTGCCCCCATGGTTAAGCATGAAAGATCCATATTTAATGCTATCATTGCTCATCCCAGGACCTAAAGCACCGGGCAATGATATCGATGTTTATTTACAGCCTTTGGTCAATGAGCTAAAACAATTATGGGAGGAAGGTGTCGAAACCTATGATGTGTCAACATCTGGACGGTTTCGTTTACATGCTGCACTTTTGTGGACCATCAACGATTTCCCTGCATATGCCAATTTTTCAGGGTGGAGTACAAAGGGGAAGTTAGCTTGCCCAGTATGCAACGAGAATATAGATTCTACATGGCTTAAACATGGCAAAAAACACTGTTACATGGGTCATTGCCGCTTCTTGCCATTAGGCCACACTTGGAGAAAGAAAAAAGCTTCATTTAATGGAAATGCGGATCATCGGTTGCCTCCACCAGAACTCACAGGGGGTGATGTACTCCAGCAACTAGTTCAAGTTGGGCATGTAGAATTTGGCAAAGGGTCAAGGAAAAGGAAACGCACCCCAGAAGATTTGAACTGGACTAAACACAGTATACTATTCCAACTACCTTACTGGTCGACATTGCCTTTACGACATAATCTTGATGTCATGCACAACGAAAAAAAAATCTGCGAGAGTGTCTTAGGGACGTTGATGGATATTGAAGGAAAAACCAAAGACACTGTTAACGCACGCAAGGACTTGATGGAGCTTGGTTTAAGGAAGGATTTACATCTGCAAGCTACACCTAGTGGATTCTCTATGTCGCTTGGGTTGTACACGCTCGACAAACACCAGAGGAAACTTTTTTGTGAATGGCTTGCAGCTGTTAAATTTCCTGATGGATTTGCCTCAAACATTTCAAGATGTGTTTCAGTTGCTGATGGCAAAATATCAGGAATGAAAAGCCATGATTGTCACGTGTTCATGCAGAGACTACTCCCAGTTGCAATTAGTGGGTTTTTCCGACCAGATATACGGCTTGCATTGACTGAGCTTAGCTCCTTCTTTAAGGCTTTGTGCGCACGGACTTTGACTTTGGAAGTACTAAAGCAACTACAGTCAGACATTGCAATCATCCTCTGCAAGTTCGAGATGATTTTTCCACCTGCCTTCTTTGATATCATGGTACATCTTGCCATTCATTTACCCCGTGAGGCTTTCCTTGCCGGGCCAGTTCAATATAGATGGATGTACCCATTTGAAAGATATCTGGGAAAATTCAAGCGATTTGTTAGGAACAAAGCTCGTCCCGAAGGCTCAATTGCTGAAGCCTATATTCATGTTGAATGCTTGACTTTTTGTTCTTTGTATATCCATGATATCGAGACTGCACATCATCGGGCGGAACGAAATAAAGATATAGAAAGCAACACAGATTCTGGGAGCTTCTCTATTTTCTCTCAGAAGATACGTCCCTGTGGCTCCTCTACCCCCATCCGGTTAGAGCAAAATTTAATCGCAAAGGCAAAGTGGTACGTGCTTAATAATTGTGCAGAGATCAGTCAGTACATAAAGTAAGTATTTGGCTATTACCTTATGAGCAAGCCTTTGTTCTGAAATGTACTCTTATATCTACACAGTGTAATGCCATTATTTCAGTAACACTGATTTTTTAAATTGTAGTGAGCACTATACGCTGATGAAAGAAACTTGTCCAGAAAGTATAGATTTTAGCCATCAAAGCGAGTTCCCCCAATGGTTTCACAGACGAGTATGTTCCCTCTATTTTCATAGGCAAGATGTCTGCTTACATGTGTTTTTGGTTCTTACTTTAGTAATTCCAACCCCTGCACCTTAATGTGAACAGATCCAAGACTTGCGCTCAACAAATCCTAGGGACGTCTCCGATGACTTATATTCACTTGCTTGTGGACCAGACCCATGGGTTGCTTCATTCTCAGCATGCATCATGAATGGGACCAGATTTCACACCATTGATCGTTGTCAACATCGTCAAACACAAAACTGTGGGGTGGTTGTTAAAGGGGAACACCGATCAAAAGATATCGATTTCTACGGAGTGTTAATTGACATCTTGCAATTACGATACATGGGTTGGCGCCATGTGTATTTGTTCAAATGTGACTGGTTTGATGTAGGTGATGCAAAGAGAGGGATACATGTTGGGGATCATATGACTAGTGTCAACACTTCTCGAAAATGGTATAAGGATGATCCATTCGTTCTTGCCTGTCAGGCGGCCCAAGTGTTTTACCTTGTAGACAATAGTAAACGTGGCAATTGGGCCGTGGTGCAAAGGGTGGCTAGTAGAAACATGTACGATATTCCAGTTATATCTATGGAGCAGGT
This sequence comes from Platycarya longipes, assembly GCA_036559045.1. NCBI lineage: Eukaryota > Viridiplantae > Streptophyta > Magnoliopsida > Fagales > Juglandaceae > Platycarya > Platycarya longipes. Next base: position 19,519,301 of record CM071803.1, on the reverse strand, counting down.
CGATGAGGATGATGAGCGTGATCTGAATTTTGTTGCATTTCAAGAGAACGACCCATCGTACGTGGTGGTAGGACCTAGTGACGCAGATATTGGCATTAGTTCTCCCTTGCATAGGACTGATGTAGAACCAATTGATGTTGTTATGGACACTGGTTTCCATGCCACTACATCCGACAGCGATGATGAAGACTTCAATGATGACGAACAAGATGATAACGATGATGGAGTTTGTGGAAGTAGTGAAGAGTCTTTGACAGATAGTTGTACTTCATCTAGTAATGGTAAGTTCTTGTGGTCCTAATGCTAGTTTCCCGTGTCCCTATCTACAAGTAGAAACATACAACTATCTGTCATTTGTTGTATGAAAATGTTAATTTAGATTTCACAATGTCTTAATTAACCATATTTTCTCATATCTGTCTCCAGGTGACTAAGTCTGATGAATTGTGTATCTGTACATAAGGTTCAGCGTATGAAGTTCTTAACGTAGGCGTCTTGGTTTGGAAGGTAAAAGCATGCTTGTCTTAACATGCTTCATAGCCATGTACACAATTTTAATCATTTTTCATGGGACATCTCTAATAAAACTTTGTCATGTTAAGAATATTCATTCAAGGACCAGCTTGGTGGCCTGCCAGTTCCTGCATGTATTTTATTTTCCTATGTTTTAAACACAGTAGATTAAAACATAGGAAAAGGTTGATGTCTAGATGAAATAGAGGGACCTTGTAATTTCCATCTGACCAAATTCTAAGCAATTGAACCCACCGATAAAGTGAGGGAGACTATATAAAGTTTACAAGATAATTAGGTTTATCTTTTACAGTGGAATTAGAGGGTTGGAATCTTTCAGGTACAAACCGTTTCATCCAAGAACTTCATCATTAATGTTGCTAGTTTAGAATTAGCACAGTGCTTGGCAACATTCTAATACCTATTATTCTTATTTTTATTTACTTAGGCTTGTGCATATGGTTGGTTTGAATGTATTGTATCTGGCTAATATTTTCAAACCCTGAATCTTATGATGTGCATATTATATTTCTTTCTTTCTTTGTTTGCTACTGTCTTTTATTTCGTTGTGCTGCATTCTTTCCTGCATTTTCATGGTACCTTTATATGCTGTTTCAAAAATTATAGCACCGAAGTTACACCCTTGCAAAATGCTGAAATAGTTGATATGCTGGAATAATTGATATGCTGGAATAATTTATCTGCTGGAATAGTTGATATGCTCTCGTGTTCCATTTCTCTACAGCTTTTCGACCTTGCTACTTCATGTAGGATTGTGCTATGCTGTCGTGTTACACCCTTACAAAATGCTGGAATAGTTGATATGATAAAGACTCGCACTTATGATATGACACTGGCTATTGGTACGTGGTTAGTTTTCAATGACAATAATTTATCTTCCATTGGTTTTCAATTGAGTAATTAATTGAAACTGCATGCTCTCATCAACAAGTTCTTGTGGCTGCTATGTATTGGATGTAAAGTCAATTGATTTTGGATCTCTAGCCCCCCTCCCTAGACATAACGTTGAATGCAAAATAAAGAAATAAAATATCCAGTTAATATGAGACCAACAGCCAAGTTATCTGGCAAAGTTAGGTAAAACCATCTTTCCATTCCCCACTATAATTTAGAAAAATATGGCATGTTAAAAAAAATGATTGCATGCATTTCAATGAGGGCTTTGGTTCCTTTGCTACTGAAAGCCTTTGATTATAATAAAGGATAGATCTAGATTTCTGTGACTTCATACTTTGGAAAGCATGGAACATAGAAAAGCATTTCCGTAGATTTTAAAAACCATAGCAACTTATTTATCACTTTGTTGTTGAACAAAAATCAAAGATAAAAGCTGGTTGTTAAGGAAGGGTTTTGTAAATATTCAGAATTGGATGATATGGGGATTCATCTATTGTTGCCCAATTTGGAACTGAAGTAAAGGTTTATTAATCTGAAATAGCTAATTCAGTCATCCAATTGTATGATAGTTATACTCTTAAGGTTCCATGTTATATAATGTTGGTGATTGTAGGGGTAGACATGCTATTTTGCCAAATGTACTCTTATATTCTGCTTCTCTTGAAATTAATATGATTTTCTTTTGCATTTGTAGGTATATACTGAGTATAGCTTGTGAAAACAACTTCTGCATGTACAAATTCAGGCATGAATTGTATTCGGTTATTCCCTCTATTTTCCAGTTAGTTGTTGGCATCCCAAATGAATCCAGTTTGTAGCATGCAGAGACGGGAGTCAATTTGTAGCATGCAGTTTCGTCCAATGTGGCTCCTTAAGGGATCAGACCTTGGCTGATTAAGGAGGGCTTCCAGAGACGCGGTGTTCCATCAAATGTAATTGTCAAAAAACTGGGTTGGCACAATTTAACGTTAACTTTTCTTTTGCAGGCGATGAATTCATAGCTTTAGGATTGTAACACCACGTATGAACCATTTGATCACTGGGCCGGCTTATGGTTGTAAAATCCCAACTGAACCAATTGATTAAATAATCTCAATTGTAAAATCCCAATTGATGTCTGTACATTTAATCATTCTGTCACACATAGCCCGATCGGGAATACATTTAATCATTCTGTACATTTAATCCCAATAATCAAACGCCAATACCTTGTTCTATAAACATTCTTAGTCGAAATCAAATACGTGGGTTAAAAAAAAAAAAATTAAACAACTTAGTAGTCAAACCTGCTGATTCTCTATCACTTAAACAATTCGAATTAATAGAAACTTACATGATATTCCATTCAGGAGGCACATTAGCTTTTATTTACCATCAAAAATTATAAGCGTTGTAATAAATAGGCTGATAGGCTGATCGGCAATTAATAAATGGCCATTTTCAACACATATTACAAGTGTCCATGTAAATTGGTGGGTCCTAAGCACACAGTGGGATACACGTGCATGTACAAATCTGTGCTTAGTCATTGTTACATGCAAAATGACTACCCACTAGCTAATATTAAGTAAATCATTTATGCATATACAACCATGACTTTCTGTACTTTGGCCATGCTGCTAGGTACACAACTTCTGAGAGATTTTACCCCTCATTACACGGAAGTAGGTAGGCAGGCATCATCAACAGCATGCTGCAAAAGAAATCCAGCCTGTACCTGCAATGAGATGCAATCAAAATAGGCGGGAAAAATGATTATACAGCTATCTATCTCAAATAGAAGCGTTTAACATCCTCAAATTTTTTGCATTGGTTCAATCTTTTAGACATTGGCTTTCTTGCAACACAAAGGTTCTGCTCATCCATCATCTAGTTGTTCCACCAAGCCATTTAAGAACACAAGTTCAAGTTGAGTACTTGGGTTAAATTCTAAGCAGGTTGCATGCAAGGAATTTCCAACAAGTTTCAACCTAAAACTTTTTATTTTTTAGTTGTTATTCTTTTCCAAAATTTTCTCTTCATACTATATACCTTTTTTCTGATGTACATTTCCAGCATAAAAATAGGCTTTAAATGGAAATTTTTTTTTAGTTGATATTCTACCAACGTGAAAATTTTCTCTTCCAGTTATGTACCTTTTTTTTTAGCACATTTCAAGCATAAATATAGGCAACCCTACTATGAACTCTGTTTAATTTTAGTACATTTTCCATTTATGCAAATTTTCTCTTCCTACTAGAGGGAACCTCGCAGCAAAATGATAAGTTCAGTGCATTTCTTCATTAAGGATATTGTAATTAAACTATGCTACCCATACAGTCTAGAACACTGCTGTTTCTAGCAGCGATGAAAGCTTCAACAAAATGCTTGTCATACTTTAGTACTGAATGAACTTGTTAGGGATATGTTAGTAGATATGTCTAGAACATGTTTTGCTGAACCGGGTACCAGTATTTAAGTTCAATATTTGCAAAATAAAGTCTAGGATATAATATTACGATATCTAAAGTCTAACGATTATCTCATACTCATGTGCAAAGGTTGTTTCCATATCTTGTTAAACATGGTCAAGCATTTTGCTACCTTATATTGCATATGCTCTCTATATAATTTTATACAGATGCATCACTCAAAGACGGGGAGAGGAAGAGGAATACATACTTCCACAGGGAGGCGGGTCTTGCCTCCAACCTTGGGACATCCTCTTTTTGAACCACCAGCATGGACATTACGATATGAAGCTGGAGTAAATTCTGATGACTCCACTGAAGGTTCAGATGATATTCCTTCATCAGTTATTCCTCTTTGTCCTCCTGCATATGAGACCATAAGAGCTGAGGGTAAGCGTAAGCTTTTATAATGTGGTTGTCCATATAACTGATGCAAAAGCTATTTAGTTGCTATTTTTTGATGATGAACCAACAGCCAATACAAGTGCGTATGCAAAATAAAATAACCAGCGTTTCTAGTTCGAAGACTTCAAATGATACGTACACAATTTCCATGCACTGGTGTTTAAAAATATCGTGCTTAAACTAGCAATATTTTTTCTGGCCAACCTACTGCTGGTCAAGTTTTATGCAAACAACATGTCGTGCTTAAACTAGCAATATTTTTTCTGGCCAAAACACCACTGGTCAAGTTTTATTTTTACATTGTTGATGAAAATGGAATAAATATGGTTCATACATCAACTATTCAATAGTAATGTTGCTGTTCAACCTGATGAGCTCCTCTAGTGTTTTTCTTTCATGTATATATTAGCTACATACTACAACGTATAAAATTAAGTAGATAGTTCTATACACATTAGCATGAAATTTCCTACATGTTCCAGCAATAGCATGCAGCATTCAGCCTTTAGAAGGCAAGTGGCTTTCTAAAAAGGGAGAAACCCCTGCACACTGCTTTCCTATGTAGTATTGTGATGAAAATGATGCTATTCAACCAGAAAATTGTGGGACTGCTATTTTAGGAGGGGAAATCTGGGTCAAATATGACCTACTGCTTTCCAGCTTGAAGGTCCAATTTTTTTTTTAATAAGCTTGAAACATGAACACAATATTTCTCAGGAATCAACAACTACTTAATCTGTAATGGATTGCAACGAGAATTAGCAGTGTATTGTATGATAGTGAGTTGTAAATTTCTTTCAACAATAAGTTAAGATACAATAGTGTTACAATTATTGTTCCATAGCAGCGTTGATTTTTTAAATAAAACTGAGTAAATATGACATTCCAGAAGGTCACTGCAATTGTTTAACAAAAATAACAATGTGACTACTTATGGACTCAAAGCTGGTATGTAAAGATTAACTACCTTATTGTGCAAACAATCAATTATGTGTGTGCTATAGAGCTGCATCAATCAAATAGAGGGAGTGGTAAAGGAATACCAACTGGGACAGCAAGGCGGGTCTTGGCTCCAACCTTAGGAAAGCCTCTTTTTGGTCCACCGACATGGACAGCGAGATATGAAACTGGAGTGGGTTCTGCTGACTCCACTCAAGGTCCAGACGACATTCCTTTATCACTGCTTCCACCCTGTCCTCCTGCATATGAGTCCATACATCCTGATGGTAAGCATTTACAGTATTCTAAAAGCTGGTTGTTGAGTTCACATTTCCAGCAATTCATTGCATGCAATTTTCTAAATATAGGTCTAAAAATTGGTTAAATGCTAATTAGAAAAAAAAAATCTGGACTATAGTTAGCTAATCAGGGGAAGCATGTTAAGTATTAGCCACCTTATTATTTAAAATGACCAATTATGTATAATGATAGAGACACTATTGTCAAAGCGAGGGAGAGGTGGAGGAATGCCTACTGGAACAAGGAAAAGCGTGATGCCTCCAACATTAGGACAACCTCTTTTTGAACCACCAATATGGACAGCAAGGGATGAAGCTAGAGTAGATTCTGATGACTCAACTCAAGGTCCAGACGACATCCCTTCATCATTTCTAAGGCCTCTCTTTCCTACTGGATATGAGATGTCAAGAGTTGAGGGTAAGTATAAATTGTTATATGTACATTATCGACAAGGCAGGGGGCATGTTAATACGGCGATGATTATTGGGGAGAGGTGTATTGTTATATAAGTACACTTAGAGAAATATTGCCATGCAATCTTGGGGCATGTTTACATGCTTAATATACCTGAGTTTTGTTTGTCAAAACGTTTTCCCTACCAATAGCCGGGCTTTGTAGATTCAATTTTTTTTTTTTATTCAGGAGGAATGATAATTAAACACAGTAGTGGGCTGCTGTACAACCTCAGTTCATATATCAACTTCTTGCATGTGTACATTTGCTAAAAACCTTTTTTAAAGAGTTGTTAGATAGTTGTATACACCAGCACTGAAAATACCTACACAAGCTAGTGTGACTGGATTTGCTAAACTATTGAGCTATGTCCATGGCAAACCCAATATTCTGCATAAATTGCAATCATTCATAAGAATGAGAGTACTGTTGTCCTAATACCTTGTCAAGCATGTAATAGATTATTTGCCCACCATATTGTTCAAACTCAAGATTTACTTCCATTTATAGAGATGCATCCCTCAAACAAAGGGAGAGGCAGAGGAATACCTATTGGGGTCGATGGAAGGCAGGCTTTGCATACAGCTTTAGGACAGCACTTGTTTGAACCATCAGCATGGACATTGAGAGATGAAGCTGATGCGGATTATGATACCACACATCAAGATCAAAATGCTGGTCCATCACTTCAGCCTCCATATCCTTCTGCAAATGAGACAATGAGAGTTGAGGGTAAGTATAATCTTTTCCCTTGCCTATTTTCTATTAAAAAACCTCTTAGGGTGAGGTGCATAAATATTTCCCAATGTGCTATGACTGATTGTGTATATAACACTTAGCTACTCCCACAAGTGCACGTCGTAGGGGTGTGGCTAAGGGAACAGAGTTTGACAGGATCCGTAAGTATGGCAAAATACCACTTGAGATAAAGGAGGGGAAGATAGGACCATCGTGCAACAATAGAACAGTGTACACGACGAGAGTCACATGGATTGTGAAGCACTATGCAGAGATGAGGCATGTTGGTTGGAATGCTGTGGACGAAAAAGAGAAAGAGGAGCTTATGTTCCGTATTCGAGTATGGCCTTCCAACTTGACTTGTAGATATAAAATCAGTAGAGACAATGTATAAGGTGTCCTGAAGTACTCCAGCAATTTTTTTTAGCAAACACCAATAGTATGGATAGACTTGGGCTAGCACCTTAATATTAACATCGTGGGATTGCTAGCTACGGTGGGTTGTAGCTGCGGGGTATGGCTTAGATTTTTTAACACTAAGCTGGTTGTCCAGACACATATATGAATAACAGTGCCAAATAACGTTTTTGATATAGGATCTCAGGGATAGGCTTCATGGTATAGTAAGCATAAAAAAAATCTGCAACATATCTCCAAAAGTCATTAATGTAAGTTTAGGTTCCTAGTAGGGATATTTCTAAGGGGTAATAGGCTTACAAACAAAGCTGGTGGATTTTACTGGTATAGTAAGCTTACATAGATTAAATTGTGTAATTTGGTTTTTAGGTAATCAAATGTTCCAGTAACCATGTACTGCACTTATATATATATATATATATATATATATGTAAATACATCTTGAGATGCACTTTGCTTTTAAAATAATTTAGCAAACTGACCATATGGGTTGCTTCACATTATTTGGAAGTTTTAAATGAGGGGAATTGTAATCTTGTACAGAATGCTGAATTTCCAGAAAAGTTTAAACATAGGTTATTCTAAATAATGCAAATCTATAGTAATCAATTGTTTTAACACAATGACATATACAGGCAGATTTTGAGCTGGATTGGACCAAGCAAAACCACGCCGGACTGTCACAAGTCAGCTATCTAGGGCGTACAACGCTTTTCATTACAAGTTACACAAGAGGTACTTGAGTTACACATCACATGAGGAGGCTGTAGCTAGTAATCAATGTGCATTGGTAGGGAAGGAAACTTGGGAGTGGTTATGCAATAGATGGGCCAGTGATGAGTTCAAGGTAAGACAATGATGTAGCTAATAGCGTTATATGAATGGTAAAATATGTGGCAGGAAAAGTAAGAAAGAACCTGATCAACATGACTTCTTTCTATATTATATGATATCTCCATGTCATGTGTACGTAGTATTCTAAAAGGACCTTCAAATTGGGATAAATAGAAAGCAACTATTTTTTACGCATTTAGGAAGCTAGACCAGACCCAAAATAAAGGTGATCCAGCTGACACTTTTTTATTACAGAAAATGTCCAGCCAAAACAAGGAAAATAGGCGTAAACAAACAGTAAACCACACAAGCGGAAGAACCCCGTTTGTTGTATTAATGGAAAGAAAGGTACCAGAAGCTAGATTGTTTTACATCCTGTGATTCATGCTGCTGCCTATTTACTAGTTATTAAACTATGCTAATGTAATTGGTATGCTTGTATGATATAGAAGGACAAAAATAGGATTGATTTTTACAAGGACACGCATTGGTCGACTAAAAAGGGGAGATTTATAACACCACAGACGGAAGCAAATTATGTGAGCAAATATTCCTTGTTTCATTTACGTATATATATATATATATATATATATATATATATATATAAAGTGGGTATTTATGAATACATGTACATGGCAAAGCATTTTCATCCGGTTACTTCACTATTAGTTAGAAGATGCTCAATGTGGAGACTTAATGATTACCTGATGTTTCATGAATTTTGGTTTGACATTTTTAATTGATGTTTCCTAGTTTACCCTATTTTTGGCCACAGAATCAAATGGATCAATTGTATAATGCCTTAGAGCCTGAAGCTCGAACATATGATGCAGCAGCAAGCATATTCAGGGAGGTGTTGGGCCATAGGTCGGGGTACTCCAGGGGACTGGGACACTCTGTCTTGCCTGAACCATCTAAAGTGGTTGGCCATGGTGTATCAAATGAAGAGTATGAACGGGTTGCAGCCGAGAATGAAGTAAATAGGACTAATGCAGAAAACTATCGCAAACGGATAATGGAGATAGAGGGTGCTTTCTTGACAGTGGGGGAGCATATGCGGCAATACGAGGAGAGGGTCAATTTCAGAATGTCTGAAATGGAGACGAGGTTGGAGTCTCAGATGGAGACTCCAAATGTAGTTCCATAGCCACTTGTGCATGCTAGCAGGTCTGAATTTTGTTATTATATTTCAGAGACGTATGAAGTACAATTTTGAGGAAGGAGTGTTGGGGACACTTCTTACAAGTAATAGATTTGAAGAGGACCTAAGCAAATATTCTGATTTTGCCAAACTACTTGAAAATTTCATCGGTAAGTAGATATCCTTGCTCCATATTTGAGTACATGTAGGAAACCTGTGTAAATTATTTGCTGTTTGGAAAGATCCATATAATAAATATTTTCAAGTTTATTTTCTCTCTGAATAGAATGACAATTTTAGAATTGTGGTTGGTTGCTATATTAAGGCTGCATTTCTGGGGGGTTTAATATCTCCAGGATGAAGGAATAATGCATGGAAGAATAATTAACGAACCTAAAAGTGTTGTGAATTTTTGGCATGTTACATCTCTTTGGTATTCAATTCCATTTATGAAAAAATGGATACAATTCATGACTCGCATTTTAGTATACACTATCTTCTGCAAATATTAATTCTGAAATAGAGTTAAAATCAGAAAAATATTGTAATTTGAGGACTGATTTGATGTGAATACAAGGAACATAAAAGTGGTCACTGTGATCTAGGCCATATTTAATGATCGAGTCATGAATTATAGCTACAACCATGTCAGGAAAAAAGAGAGTTTATAGATTGATTATAATAGATATTTTCGTAGAAATCCCGCAGGAAAGACAGTTTATAGGAATTTAAATATATTTGTGGCTCATTTGTTAAAACTGTGATAGGGATACTTGGGGTGATTGTATAACATTTTAGGAAAATCCTTTGCAATTAAGTTACTTCTAAGCTTGCTGGAATAATAAAATTGCCAGAAGATCATCTCCATAGAATTTGGCCATGGTAATCTGATCATGGAGTACTCCATGTCAATGGAAATTGGATTCAAGATGTTTATCATAAACAATACTTGTCTGAACTTGAAGCTTTGTGGGCTTTAGGCATACTCAAGTATTGGTCACTCACAATTTCTATGGTGCTCTGTTAACTCAGTGAATTATAGCTACAACTGAATACATGTCATGGTACAACGCTTTTATATAGTGTTTTAGGCTGCCCATTTGAGATGAAAATTTATGATAGTTGTTTGTTTAATTTTGTTTGTCTCACAGTTTTGGCAAGTACTAAAGTAAGAAGCAACTATAATTATTTGATTGCCTAACCATGATCAATGAATTTCTGAACTGGTTTTATGCCATTACATGCAGGTCACTACAGAATTAAGCTTGGATGTGTTACCAAGACCCCAAATGACTAATAGACCGCTGGCACACAAGGAAATAGCAAGTATGGATATATAGTTTTGTGGAATAGTGTTAAATCTAAGTCATGGACGAAGTTGAATGACCATGTGTACACATGGGCACTCAACTTTGTAATATGAACATGCAATTTTTGAGATGCTGCTTTAAAGCAAGAATGTATTAGAACATGTTATTTTGCTCCCTGTGCCTAGTTCACAAACTTTATATATAATATGCCCTGCATATATATAGTATTATATATATTTAATTTTTTCTCTGTGCCTGGTTTTAAAACCAGATGCATTCTGGGTTATCCTCCATCAACGAAATTGTTCTATGTGCCAAGGTCAATGATTTAAACAAATCATGAAAGAAATAACAGACTAAATTTAAAATTAGATAAGATATAATCAGGGGTCAATATTATATAATGTATGACTGCAATCATGTATTAATTCACATTAAATCATATGATTAATCAATATGGTTCATGAGGTGATTGAACAAAAAATTAGGGTTCAGGTTTCAATTTGGGGAAAAATCGCATTATCGAAAATTTTGAGGAAAAATTATGGAAAAAAAAAAACCATTTTACCTAAATCAAACAAAATGCGAATTCCACCACGATTTTCTACACCGACATTAGCGTACGCGATGATGTGAGAATAGTCCATGGCCATGCCCGCGAGCTTACCAATATGCGACGAGCACAAACCTGCAGCAAGATATCGTTGGGCCCAGTTAGAGAGAATAGCCAGGAGTTGGCACAATGCCGAAAAAACCAATTCCCACAAAAATATTACCAGAAAATCTCGCCGGCGAGACAGGAAGTGCCGCGAAGGAAGCTAACGGGAGCTTGAAACTCGCCGAGGTTGAACCCGAGTGTCGACGGCTCAACGTTCGCAGACTCTGATCCCCCTTCATTATCGGCGCTGAGATCGACTTCACACGCAAACATTTGAGGCGGTTACCCATAGGGCTTTAACGGTGTCAAATTCGCAGAGTAAAAGCTCGAAACACCGGCTGGGAGATTGCGGGGAAAAATAAGATATAAGTCACCCGCAAAACGCGGCGTTTCGTCTGCGTGCTAATAAACGCAGCTTCAGGCTTTTTACCGCAGTTTTCCCTATTTTTGTGGCAAACAAACCTCGCGGCAATAAACCATTAATGTTGTAGTGTCATCATTGTGGTTAATTACATGGAGCACACTTAGTTTCTCACTAGTTCATGGCAGGTCATTTAGAGATACTTTACATTATAAACTGACCAAAACTAGACAAAACCAAACGAAAATTAATCACAAAGAATCTAATTGCATTAGATACACGATGGTATACACCAAAGCATATCTTGAACATAAGACTGGAAAATAAGTTAATCTCAGGAATTAGTCATTACAGATAGCATACCAGACTGTTACGTACAGTTGATACATCCCGATTCTCAGCATGTTTGAGCAGACCTTGTATGATTCGTTCATTTCGTTCCTCCTCCATCAGTCGGTTAGCCATCACAATTCCTACTCCAATTAAACCAAAAATCAAAGCAACGCCCAATTCTCCATGTGCTTTGATACGTGGATGGATTCCATTTTTCCAAAATTTTAAATTTTTCTTGGCCTTAGTCAGTTTTAGAAATAAAAAGAGCACTCCACCTGTTTGTGTCTATGGGATGGTATGTGAACTTGAAGGACAGATATTGGGATGAAAGTATCTATTAATATAGGGGGTAGAGAAATTTCAAGAACAACGAAATGCATAATTAAAGTAACTGGAAAGCTGGATGTTCAAGATTGAAGAGTCAGATTTTAAATATACTAAACACTGTTTTCAACCTTCAATATTTTTCCCAAGAAACAAACGAATGGTAGAGAAAATTGGAGGAGAAAAAATAAATAAATCCGGGTATTCGAGCAAAGTGGACACAAGTGGGTATGTGAGATTGAGGGTTGGACTTACTTATAAGGAGCTGCAAAGTGGCGGTGGTTAGAGAGGAACTAGTGTTGTGAGTGGAAAATGAAGTCTCCATCGACGAGTGGTAGAGATGCGGATGCCATCTACAGTCTAAAACGCTTCCTTCCAAATGCACATACTGAATGAAGAAAAGTTCATACCAATTTCACAAAATTCAACCCATTTCATTCTCAAAATAAATACTATGAAAATCATTTACTGAAATCGCACAAGGGTTGTCCGATCCTGAGCACAGCTTGTGGAAACTGCACAAATGCACAAATACAGAAGAGCAGAAGATGGTGAAGAAGATGGATTCGCGTGTTTCTGACGTAGGAAGAGAGAAAATATTGAGGGAAGAAAAGGGGATTCGCACGTTTCAGTGGAATAAAACACAATTAAAATAAGAAATTTTTTGAGTTTCAGTCTGACCGAATTTTTTCCAAATGCAGCTCATGCCGTTTCTGATGACGATGGGTGCACAGCCCATCTTATTAAGACTGGAGAGAGTCAGCGATCTCACTCCTATGACGACAAGTTTCGGTGACTTCCGGTATACCTTCGACGGCCTTAAATTCGAAAATGGGTCAATCCACCGCCACCGATCGCAGCAAGAGTTGGATTGAGGCTGAATTCCCTTAAAAATTCATCTTTATTTTATTTTCTTATTATATTTTTATTTTATTTTCTTTATTTTATTATACTTTTTATTGTGTTTTCTAAATTCTATATTTTTTATTATATTTTTATAATAATTATAAGAATTTAGAGAATGGACTGCAATACATTGGGGTGCAGTCCATGTGCCCCCAACGTCACCCTTAAAATAATAGGTTGGATAGTTGTGAGCATGAGCTCGCTAACTTTGGCCAAAGTTTTGCTTTTACAGTCCATCAAATCTGACTTGATATAGTGAGGTCAATGTGGAGAAAATAATGGTCATTTAGACCACTAGTAATTGATTTGTTATACTTTATTTTTAAATTGTATATTTTTATACACTTTTTAAAAAAATCTTGTCAAATTTGATTAATAGTAAGGAGAAAAAGGTGGAGGAAGGGGAATATTTTTCTATTTGTGAATAGTTATCTTCCAAAACTCTCTAAATTGATCAAATTTGACGAAATTTTTTTGAAAAATATGCAAAAGTATACACTTTGAAAGAAAATTAAAGTACGTCTATTGTCAGTACTCTTAGAGCTATTTTGAACCTACCGTGGGCTATAGAGAGCCCAATGCTAATACTCTAAGGCCTTAATAATGCATTGTAGATTAAGAATATGAACAACTCAGATCATATTTGTTGCCATTTCCAAGAAAAATCGTATCAAAGCACAAAAATAGTCATTTAGGTTGTGGCCTCGACGAACTGCTTCAATGTGAATATTATTTAAAGTATTAGTATTGGTCTTATCAAAATTTATTTTAAAATTCGATGAAAAATATAAATTTGATAGAAAGTCAATATCTAAACTAATCTTATATTGGACTCATCAAAAAAACTTCTATCATATTTGATAGAATTTAAAGAAAATAAAATGGGAAGAATAAAATACAAGCTAGTGGGGTAAGGAGAAATAAAACTAAGCAATATCTCACAAGCCAACGGGGTAAAATGTGGGTGCAAGGAATGCAGAGTATTTAATTTTCTATGTGCTAGTACAAGGAAAAATAGTAGGGTAATTAGAAGAGATATTTTGACCCCCACATTATCGCCTATGATATAAGCTAAAAAATAAAGGCAAGACAGGCTTAGACTCCTAATAAGAAATAGGGACCCAAACTCCTAATAGAAGATGGGTTCCTAATAGGAGATAGACTTTGATTCCGAATAAGAAGATAGACTCCAACACCTAAAAGGAAAAAGGCTTACTAACTCAAATTGAACTCTATTACTCTAAGGAAATAACCTCTTATAAATAGTATACAGGAGGTACCAAATAATTAATCTTGATCATATTTACTATTTTATATTTATTCTCAAATTCTTTACTAATTTTGGTATCGAAGTTTTCCCAATGCCACCAAGACTTCCTCTTTTGTAATGGTTGGCGATGTGAAACACATCGTTTACACAATTATTGAAATATAATTTTTAATATTTTTTTCTCAAAATTTAAAACAAAATATAAAAAACCATTTAAAATTTGAAAATCTAAAAATAAAAACAATAATTAAAAATTAAATTCTAAAACTTTATAATATTTTTGAGTTTTGCTATGGATCCGCCACTATTCATTGCACCTAATGCACACTTTCTTCTTCTTCTTTTTTTTTTTAAAATGTGTGTTTTCAACCAAGCCAATTCATTTTCTCCATTCCTCGTTTGATCCCTGCTTCTCCCATCTTCCCTCTCGGTATCTTCTTTCACCTTCAAAGTCGGCTATCGCCATCACACCTTCTCTTCTTTGGGCATTGCTGTCACCCTTCCTCTGCTCTAGGCATCATTGCCGCCATCCCACATCCACTTCTCAGCACCCCTCATCAGCCATTTCTACCCAGCACCTGCCATCGCCCTTCCTCTGCTCTAGGTCTCACGTTGCCATCGCACATCCCCAGCCCAGCACCCCACGTTGCCGTTGCACATCCTCCACAAGACAAAAAACTTTGCAAGAATCCAGTAAGCTTCTGCATCGCCCAATAATCGGTGTCTTCATCCCAATCTTTTGAATATTTTTGACTTGAGGCAGATTGTTAATTGATCATTGAGCTTTTGCAATTTATAGAAAAAGAAAAGGCCATTAGAATCTAGGGTTGCTTCAGTTGGTTTTCTTGGTATTTTACACTCTGTTCCAGATGTTATTGTAGTTCTTATTAAGGTATGGTTCAAGTCTTGGCCATATTTTTTAATAATATGAGAAGAATCCTTCCATATAGAACTGAGGGACGTTAGCTCAAGAACTATTAAGTCCCCTAGATTTGTTTTCTCTTAAAATGTCATATATATATATATATATATATTACATTCGAGATCAGAACGCCTAATACTTTGAGCTAAATCAAGGTGGAAATTTGGTTACTAAAAAAAAAACTTGGGTTAGAGTTAGATTTTTAGCGTTTGTGTGATGAGTATTGTGGCTTAGAGCACTCACATCTGTTCCCCATCCCAAATTCTAAAATTTAATCAAAATCACCACTCCCAAACATTTTTTCGTAAATTTTACTTATCTTCCGAAAACCCCCTACATTCCATTCCCTATATTTTTCCTATTTTATTAAAATAATATTCTTCTATTCTTTATTTATTTATTTTTTCTTGGTTTAATTATTTACAACTTCAATTGACTACCAAAAAATACGGAATAATAATTTTTCTCAATACTTTGAGTACATAAATTTAATACGATTATACCCATCAGTAAAAAACAATTATAACAAGTAGTCTTCTACAATTAAACAAATATAAGTAGCAAAAAAATTATTATATACAATTAAATATATTACAAGTAATCCAATGTATTGGATAATTACAAACAATAGGTGGGCAAGTTCAAAATTTCTCAAAATACAAAATTATTATAAGTAATCATAACATTAAAATACAAACTAAAAAACCCATCTTCTCCATCATTCGCTTACACCTCTGCACGCCAATTCTCAAATGATGTCTACTACTTTGGATGTCTAACGAGACTTTTATCTTATCAAGTTCATTATTTAATTGGGTAAATGTCTTCTGTCCATATGGTAGTATTTTTGGGTCATACCAACAAAAGAATCTGTACATCTGGCCAGCCTACAGAAATTACAATTAATCATAGATGCTAAACTAAGAACAATGAGGTTGCGAAAACTAATCTTATAATTCTGACAACCGAAAAATCAGAGGCCGTCATTCTCTTTGGTGTGAGCTATTCGACAACAAGCTTTAATACCACAGAAACATATTAGGTACTCATTGCGACGATTGTTTTTTGAGCGTGATATACTGGTCATGCTACTATTTGACCAAGGCATTGGGTCGTATTTGCTTCACGTTTGTAGAAAACATTAATAAAATACAGACAAAATCTATGTAGATTAATACTTTTGGGGCTTAGAGTGGTAAAGTGTTGACGTAATATCGATTGCCTGACACGAGGCATGCATGAATAGTTGTAAAATCGTGAAAATCGGTTGTCAATTGCCGGTCATCCAGGCTTTATGGATTATCCTATCATATTAATAGTGCTGCATGCCTGAACACTCGTTAATTGAGCCCACTCATCACAACCTACAAACTAGACATCCGTCCCGGGAACTGTCCTGATAGGAAGTACATCACCAACAATCAAATAAGTTCTTAAACACACAATGCAATAATCTCGAACCCAATTAGCACCAAATATTGTGAAAATAGACACATAACTGTGTGAAATGAGTGCCCAAAAATCAAAGGCTGCAAGGCAAGGGTGAATAGCACCAATGAATAACAGGGGACATGAAAATGTGTGAAAATGAGGCCCAAAACTCCAAAGCAGCAATGGTAGAGGTCAATAAACACCAAATATACCAAAATAGCCAAGCCGAAGTGACTAACAAGTACCCAAAACTTCAAGGCAGCAATGGTAGAGGTCCATAAGCACCAAATATACCTAAAACTCCAAGGCAGTAATGGTAGGAGTCAATAAGTACGAAATATAGCAAAATAGGCAAGCCAAAGTCATAAAAAATTACTCAAAACTCCAAGGCAGCAATGCATGGATTTAATAAGCACAAAAAAATGACAATAGGTGTGACGCCCCCAATTTACGTCTAGGATTTAACGTAAACAAGAGTGTCAGAACAAGTAACACTTGGTTACTCACCCCCGTACTTATCAAAATTTAATGTAAATCGTAGCGAAAAAGTTCTGACTAAAATATTTACTAATGATCACAGGGTGAAATAAAATCACAATATCTACATCATCCATTCTTAAAAATAACATTTTATCTTTACATGCATAACCCGGTTAGTTTTGTAAGCCAATATACATAAATAAACTTATTAGAACTTTGACTTCGGATCGCCTAGGCCCCTTTTTCACTTCGGAAAACTCATTCTCCATGCCGATGTCGGTCCCTACTACTAACTCTGTTAAAACATCTAGAGAGAGAGTACTCTAGGGACCCCTTGGGGTTTCTCCGGGTCTCTCTAGCAACTAGGACCTAGCCCATGATTGTTATTCAATCCTGCAACGAAAATCAAATTCTAAAAGAAAGGAGGCATACAAGAATAAAATTTCCAGGAAAATCTCAGTAAGTACACACGTAACTTAATAAAAACATAGACATCATGAAATAATCACATACAAGTCAGACATTCAGAGTATGCATTTATGGCATGCTTCATGTGACTCATGCATGACTTAGACTTATGTTCTTCATGGACCCACTCTATCACACTTAAACTCTTATTTCTTATCTTTCATAACATTGTGAATCTTACTTGTTTGGTATTATCAACAGGCGTTCCCATCGAATATTTCTTATTTCGTATTATCGACAAGTTTAGGTCCCTATCGGTTTTATATCCTTGACGGGCTTAGGTCCCTGTCGGTTTTCATATCCTCGACAAGCTTAGGTCCCTGCCAATTTTCAAATACTCGACAGGCTTAGGCCCCTGCCAGTTTTCAAATACTCGACAGGCTTAGGTCCCTGCCGGCACGTCAGTCATACAGGCGTATAGTTGGTCCCCGTCATGACGTGACTGACTTATTAATCTTTCCACATGTTAAGTTTTCTTAACGTATTTTCTTAAAACAGACGTTATGACTTATGATGACACATATATGTGACGTAATGCAACATACGCATAAACTTAGACTTATAATATACATGATTCATGTTTTTGTAAAGCATATGACATAGAAAAATATATCACAAAAATCCACAAGCACATACGTCACCTGAATTCATAACGTCAAAGCTTAACAAATAATACGTATGGAATTAAATAAAATATTAAATTTTTATTAAATCAATGGCTCGCAAAATTTTCATGGGAAATTTATTCTTAATTATTTATTCCTTTTAACTTATTCAACCCAAATTCAAAAGTTTACATAATTTTATAACTTAAATATTTTTAAGTGTTTCTTGCGCTTTTCTTATATGTATATATATAAAATATTTTTATTCTATTTTATCTTTTTAGCATAATAATTCTTAAAAATTCTCCTAATATATTAAGATTTCTAAACTTATTCTACTTGTTAAAAATCTTATTCAAATAATTCACTAGAAGTTTTAAAATGAAGGAAAACATCTTAACTCCCTTGAAGTCCGATAGTTACTAGAATTGTTTCTTCATTCTTTTCCATAGAAAAATCTCATATTTTAACATAATCATCTTAATATAACATCATAGAATATATTTCTAAGGTCTCATAATTTTCCTAACATTTTTCCATAACAAAAACCACTTCAAAATCCAATATGTTTCAACTTTACACATAAACAAAGATTAAGCTAAAATAAATATCAAACATAATCCAATCATCAAACCACTTATTCTATACCAATATTAAGTTAATATGTGCACTTACAAATTTCTCCTAAGCTTGATGGAGTGTTTGGAGTAGGCTTTGTGAAAATCTTATTCAAAACTTTCAACCACTCTCTTTTGGGTTTAAGGTGAAACAAGTATAGTTTGGATGAGATTTTTCTTGCTTCTTTTCCTTAAGTTGCCGTGTATCTCCACTAAAAAGGACCTTGAGGTACTTCTTACACTTATATATGTGTGAAATGAGTGGCATATGCAGATATTAGGAGTAAAAGTGCATGAAGCACTCGGGTGTTTGTCTTAGTTAAATAGGTGAGGTGTCTCTCCTCCCTTTAAGCATCATCATGACTTTAATCTAGGCTTAGCTGCTCCTAATCCCTCATCCAATGGTCCTGTTTGTTCCAGCTACCATCTTATCTTGATCAAGGGCTCAAATGATTCCAACACATGGGATAGAAACAAAATATCATGATGGTATCTTCTAATGAAGTGTATCTGGCCACTTGGCCTCCCCCAAGGGCTAGCCATGTTCCATCCCAAATAAGTCATTAATACAATTCGATTCTTTGAAAACTCAAAACATAAAAGTTTTAGATTATTCTCTTAGTAATCATCTTATTCTGAGATCATATGAGAGAGATGTGATTATTTCACCGAAACACGTCAAAACTCACCTGGGAACATCCAATCCGAGTTCTCCATTTGTTTCCTTTATTTTCTTACCCACCAAGGCTTCTATATCAAATTTTATCAACTTGCTACATGTTCCCACACATGTCAATACCTCAGAAAAATTGATAGCCAATCACAATTTTCGTCACATGGCCAAGATCAATGCACTTTGCTTAAGTCGGTTACCAGTTGACTGCTATTCCTATTTATCTACTTCACACCAGATTTAATCCTTTATCCGATCCTTATCTTCAAAAATCTAAAACATAAAAGTTCTAGATCTACCTCTTAAAGTTCTATATGAATTAGAATCACCTCGTTCTGATCTAATATGAAGGAGTTATGCTTATTACACCAAAACCCAATAGATCAGTCTGAGAACTCATTTTGGCACACCAAGTATTTGATGTTTTGTTCTATCACTTCCCTTTAAATTTCTTCCTCAAATTTTGAAAACTTCTCTCTTTCTAGGTCCAAATTGAATTTCTCTAGTTGACACCTTATTAAAATTCCCAAAGATCAATCCAAAATTTATCTTACTCTTTTATGCACAAGTACATTTGATTTCTATTTACTTTTTCCTTTATAATTATGTAATAAAGTAGTATTTAATTTCATTGTCGAGAAACATGAACCGCTTCATGTTTCTTGAGAACTGTGTCATTATTACCAAATAGTCTTCCATCCAAGCTGTCTTTGTCTTAATCAAATACAAGTCTTCTTTGTGGAATGAAGGGTGTTAAAGAGTATTAGAGTTCTAAATTGTTGTAAATTGTTTGAAATGTGAGGATTACAATTGTGAAATTGAGTAAATGATTAGTTTTGATGCCATACCAAGTTGTTGCTCCTTTCAAAAAAAAATTGTTGCTAATTTTCGTTTTCTAGTCCCTATAAATTAGTTTGTCTCTGTTATGCTCAACTATAGTTTTTGTGCTATTATATATGTCACCCAAGGGGCCATACTGTTTGGTATTCGAGTTAACCCTAACACAAGTTAATCAAAGTTCAAGTAGTGTAATGGTTTTGCGTAAAAAAAAATGGAAAACAACTTCGAATTATCTGCCAAACTAGCCTTTAAAAACACCTGGCGACTCAGTCACAATCGACGTAGTTGGTAAAACATTGCATCCCATATATAAATACAATACATTCAGAAACCAAAACACTAGTGTAGCAATGAAATACATAAATTTGGAACCACAACTAGAAAGAAACGGAAATGATTGTACTGATAACAAGAGATCTTTTTTCTTTTACTAAGCAACAAAATGTGCTAGGCACTTATTACTTCAAATCATTACATGCTTGGGTTTAGACTTTTTAAGACAAATAAATTGCGAAACCAAATTAGAGGGTAGTGAGAAAAGATGTTGGACTAGGAGGGATTGGAATATCAACAGTCCCTTCCAACATCTGTAGAACCTTCTTCATTGAAGGACGAAGTGACGGCTCATCTAGAATGCACCAGAGTGCTACCTTAACCATTCTTTCTAGTTGTTTCTTATCGACCACCTCATCATGACTCAAAAGTTTGCTCACCTCACCACAATCAAAGCAATGGTATGCCCATTCTTCAAGAATTGCTTCATCCTCAGGAAGATCAAAGTCTGCATTCCTTCGACAACAAATAATCTCCAAGAGCACAATTCCAAAGCTATACACATCTACTTTGATTGTCACGGGCAGATTACGATGCCACTCTGGTGCGACGTACCCTTTTGTGCCTCTTATGTTGGTATAGGTTTTGGTTTGGTCTGGTTTTAGCAACTTAGCTAACCCGAAATCAGCAAGTTTTGCACATCCGTTCTCATCTATCAGAATGTTGTGTGGTTTTATGTCGCAATGAATGATCTGTGGCTCACACTCTTCATGGAGATAGAGAATTCCTTTTGCTATATTGCGAGCAATCTCAACTCTTCTATCCCAAGAAGGTCGTTGTTTTGATGGCTTAAAGATTATATCTGCAAGTGAACCATTGCTCATGTAGTCGTACACCAAAAGCCTATTCACTCCATCATGGCAATACCCGAGTAACCGGACAAGGTTTTTGTGATGTGTTCTCCCAATAACTTTCACCTCGGTATGAAACTCTCTTTCCCGCTCGGCCAATAATTTGTCTAGTCGTTTGACGGCCACAATCTTCTCCCCATTCCATATTACCCCCCTATAAACAATTCCAAAGGCTCCTCTACCAATCTCTTCCTTGAAACCATCAGTCACTTTCTCAAGTTCAGCATAAGTATATGATTTTGGAGCAACATCCTCTCCCAAGCCAACTTGTTCTCTGTTAGATATGTTTTTTTTTACCAAAAAATGATATTTGTGAACGAAAATTAAAGAAACTGCCATGATAATGGATGCAAATGCAAGCAAAGAAATGGAAATAATTAGGATGTCTACTCGGATCTCCTTTTTGCTTTCTTTCGGCATAATTGGATTGGTAGAGAGTGAATGCATACCGACCTTGATAAGCACTATGCTTGAGTCATCCTGTTTTCTTCTTCCAAATCTCAAAGGAAGCCTTTGTTTCAAACAGTCTCCATTTATGTACAATGCAGCTTCACAGTTACAATCCCCCATACATGCATCTTCACATGCATCTTGGGTTGAAGATATCTGGATAGAATAGTTAGCATTTTCCCATATGGTATTAGGCTCTACTTCCATGGTATATCCAGAATTTGATTCATTGCTTTCACAACTTCTAGAATCAAAATTCCTTTCACAGCCTGAAGTCATATCTTCTTCATTAACACGCTTGAATTCGGGAAGACATTTGCAATCAACATCTAGATCGTTTGTAACACAAAATGCATTGATGCCACAGAGACCCTTAGCTTCACACTTGTCTGTTGGACTAAACCATGTGACTTTCCAATCGCCACTCTGATTTAGATTATACGAGTAATGCCGCAAGATGCCGTCAGGGCCAATTCTCAAACGGTAGATCAAACCCATTGCTGGGTTACTCGATGTAATATTCTTTATTGATATTCTGGTGCCATTGAGCAAGTAGAGGCGACCATCCGGATCAAAATTTAGTGAAACATCAGTTCCTTCTCCATCTATACCTATTCCAGAATAACCATATGCAAGTGTGAATGGGGTTCCAATTGGGTACATCGCCAGCCATCCATCTTGTTGCATTATGAGACGAAAAATGCCTGTTGAGTGGTCAGTGTCCGAACGACTGGAAAACATCACTTCATCAGTTGTGAGAATCTGACCTGGTAAGAAGGTGTCAGTTGGATGGTCGAAACTCTGCCATATTGTCACGTTATCAGAGTTATAGAGAACGAAGTTTCCCAAATCCAGCATCGATGCTGTTGCTGCACCCTCAGTACTACTAAAGATCTTGATCTCCATGCCAGCTTGTGCCGATTGCAGAAGCAATTGTCCATCGCTTGTGAAGTTTAATTTAACATCAGCGGGAAGTGGATGATTGTCTCGATTGGCTGTCCAGACCACAGTCTTCTGTGGGATCCCAGCAATAAAAATGCCGACAGCATAGCCATTGCCCTGCTTGTAGAATCCAAAGGCATATAGACCGGAACGTGATAGCCATGAAGAGTTGGTGCTTGTAGGTGTTAACAAAGAACCTGGCCTGACAATGGATTGCCCAACTTGTTGAGCTTCTACAGTGAAGATTGTTGAGAAGAGAAGAAGAAGCAAGATGGTTGCCATCACCTTAGAATTATTCTCTTTACGTTTTTCTTCCCCTTGCTGTGTGTTTTCACATGGGAGATTGAGAATAAGAATATGTTCATCAATGAAAGAATGCAATACATTGCTATTTTTATCAAGTGTGTCAAATCGTGTTAACAGATTTTATTCGTATAATGTCAAGACATGTATATTATATTATATAAGTTAACTCTAACTCAACCCGTTAAACTTATCGTGTCAAGATCTCAAATCCTAACACGATACATTAACATAATGGGTCATGTCATATCAATTTGTTTTGATCTGTTAGAAATTATTACAAAATAAGTTAACATAATACAAAACGATCCATTTCAACCTGTCTATGTAAAGGGACTGGATAAGTTCAAAATTTACCTGATTAACCTGATTAAATTTAGTATAATTTTATATAAATATTAAAATCACAATATTTATCAAATTATAAAACTAACTAAAAGTCTAAAATTACAATTCAAACAATAAAAATATCAAAATTAGAATACTAACAATTTTACTTATAGGTATAAGGGCATAATTGTAGTTTTAACTTTCTTAACTTGTCATAACGTGTGATAACGGATCAAAACGGGTTAACTTGTTATCAATCCGTTAAGCAATCATATCTTAACGAGACAACCTGTTTGATCAAAACCCGTTAAAACTAAATTATAATCCACTATTATCGTATCATATTCGTGTTCGTTTAATAGATCGCGTAGTATATTATTATCCCTAATTTTTCTTGATTAAAACAAGAGTTTTTTATGTCTACAATTAATGTCAAAATTATTTGTAATTTCTAATGAAATTTTTAAGTCTCCTGATTTTCTTTAATCTATTTCTAGAAGAATTACGTGGATAAAGAAAGTGAATTTGAGCCCAAATTATATTATGCTGGTTATAGACTATTTATATATATAAAATCAAAGCACGTATAAGAATATTTTTTTATCAATTATCTTTCTAAATCAATCAATCAAAAAAAATCAATAATCCTTAAAAGTATACAAAAAGAACCTCCATTAATTATAAAGAAATTTTATTTACAATTCTAAATAAGAGACTACGGGTGCAAACTCATTGTAGTATGAGAGCAAAAAGGAAAAAAAAAAAAATTTAGTAAGAATATTGTAATTTGAAAAACGTTTTAAAGAACAGTATGAAATTGCGTAATTACGATTTTTGAATAGGGATTGTATGTTGACTAACTCTGAATTATATATAAAAAAAAAATGTTCTATTATTCTATATAAGTATATTTTTTTATTTTTTATTTCTGAAGCTGCTTCACTGTACGTGGCTAAGTTCTATTCATAGATGTGGTGTGAGATGTATAACGCCTAACCTAAGGGGAAGTTAAAAAAAAATAAAAGAAAAAAAAACCAAACAACTCAGTTTTCGACACTTTGAGGCTACCCTTTATTTTTTTGTTTGACACTTTGGGGGCTACCTAACAGTGTGAAAGAAAATCTGGAGCACCTCTTAACTCCTTATGTCTTTTAATTTATTTTCTCAAAATAAGAAAAGAACATTAGAAATGAAAGCTTGCAATAGTGAAAGTTGATTACCTGATCGTACCTTTTCTTTAGAAATCTGTATTGATAAACATGATGTCCGTTTTGATCGAAGGCAGCGACATGAAAAATACTAAAACTGGTGTACCTATGAGAGAGTTTTGGGGATGGAAGATCACAGAGAACCAGACATGGAATTTATAGAAATAATAGCACGCAAGGCCTTGGGAAATAGTGCGTGATAGTGGGGGCTGGAAAAATTCTTGTAAATTAAGATCAAGACAAAGCATAGCCACCGGTGGAAAATTAGTATTTAATTTCGTTTTCAAACGAAGGGGGACCCCAAAACTGTGTCATTATAACCACATATAGCATATATGGTCTTCTTTCCAAGCTTTCGACCAAAAGACTTTAGGGCTACCTAACAGTGTGAAAGAGAATCTGGAGCACGTCTTAATTTCTTATGTCTTTTCATTTATTTTCTCAAAATAAGAAAAGAAAGTTAGAAATGAAAACTTGCAATAGTGAAAGTTGGTTACCCGATCGTGCTTTTTCTTTAGAAATCTGTCTTGATAAACGTCATGTCCGTTTTGATAGAAGGCAGCGACATGGAAAACAGGAGAACTTGTATACTCATTCTCAATATTGGATTAGGCATTTGTATTTATAAAATTTGTTTAATCTTAAGTTATTTTGTAATTGATTATTCTATTCAAAAT
Source organism: Platycarya longipes (assembly GCA_036559045.1). Taxonomy (NCBI): domain Eukaryota; kingdom Viridiplantae; phylum Streptophyta; class Magnoliopsida; order Fagales; family Juglandaceae; genus Platycarya; species Platycarya longipes. Next base: position 19,493,901 of record CM071803.1, on the reverse strand, counting down.
TTATTTCCATATTAAATTCTTTATCTTTTAGTCAAAATAATAATAAAATATTATCAATTTAATAATAATTTTTTTAATTGCACTATATTTTTTTAAAACAGAGAAATATTAACCAGATAAATGCCAATCATGAATGATTACATATTTTTTTTAATTGCATTATATTTTTTTAATTGCATTATATTCTTTTAATTGCAATTGGCTATATATATATATTAATTGCATTATAATTTTTTAATTGCACTATTACAAATAAAATTATTTTTTAATACTTTTGGAGTTTTGATTTAGTATAATGATAGGCAAATTTAACAATAGAAAGTTATTTTATCGTAGTTAAAAGCCATATATTTTGCAAATGTCTAATTCAATATGAAAAATTATTAGATTTTATTGTGTAAATGGTTAATTGAATTTGCAAATGTCTATTCCAATAAAAGTACTCATATATGAGAGAGTTTTGAGGATGGAAGATCACACCGAGAACCAGACATGGAATTTACAGAAATAAGAGCACGCAAGACCTTAGGGAAAGGGTAATGCTACATACAGTCATAGAATTGTAAACGGCGTGCAGTCGTTTTAGAAAAAAAGTTAACTTTTTCACGTGGGTCCTATATACATTCACTTTTTTTCAAAACGACTGTACGCCGCTTGCAATTCCATGACTACATCTATTATTTCTCTTAGAGAAATAGTGCATGATTGTGGGGGTTGGGAAAAGTCTTGTAAGTTAACATCAAGACAAAGCATAGCCACGGGTAGAAGGTTTGGCCTCTTTTTTTTTTTTTTTAAATTGTGAGTACTAAAATATCTTGTACACAGTTATTTCAAATTATCTGCGCCGCGAGATCAGGAGGAAAATTTGTATTCAATTTCGTTTTCAAAGGAAGGCCCCAAAAACTGTGTCATTATTACCCCATATGTAGTCTTCTTTCCAACTCTATTTGTATTTTTTTTTATTTTATAATTAAGTAAGCATTTTTAAATAATATTATAATTTTTTTATATTTAAAAAAAATATTTTAAGATGTTAAAAAAATTATATAAAAAAATAAAAAATTTTAAAAAAATTAAATATAAATCATGATCTCAAATCGAGATAAATAGCAACACCCATATATTTGTGAGATGAGTGGGGTAGAAGAGTGATTATTGGATGGATTGAGAATCTCCGAGGAAACTGCGTGTTCACCTCAGCATGAAAGGTTATCTCCTATAAATTAGGCCAATCTCAATCTTCCACCATGAGGTTAGCCTAGCAATTTTTCCACCATTTAGATTCAATCTTTCTCGATCGCCCACGCTTGATGTGTGACTTGGAATAACATGGAATTGGTCTCCACATGTATGGTGTAAATAAATCAATTCATTCACTAGCCCGCTTGATTTGTTTTCTTAAATTCAAATCGAATTTAACTTGTTGAGGACGTGTCTCACCGGCCTCCTGTTCCCGTTACCTGCAAGAAGAATTAAGGGAAGATGGTGGCTTTCCACCCGAGATAACTCCGATGCTCAAGTTAGTAATCACGTCTTTACGGGAAAAATTCTTAATGTCCATAATTGAGGTTTACCTTGTCTATTTATAAGTCTCTGGGGCGATACATGTCCCTTGTAACGCCTTCCGTAATCATCGTGATTGCGTATCTGCATGGTATATCTTTCTGAGTTTGTTGACATTGCATATCTGCTTAAAATCCCGATAAAGGTGGCCACGGGTTTGATATATATTTTGGATTCTGCAGAGTTGGGCCCTTTGTATGCTTTTCCTTCCTGGTGGGCTTCCCTCGCTGTTGGGCCTTTGGGCCAAATCTAATCCCCCAATTACCCAGCAAATTTTCTTCGCCTTGAGGCGTAGGAAATTTAATTTTTTTTTTTATTTATTTCCCGCGAAGGCAAACTTGGGAAATCGCTCCTTTCCCTTGATCGTCGGATGCGTGCTGTCCTCCCGTCTTCTCATCTGACGGTTACACCTCTGTCTTTATGTCAGGTCATCATATCTCCGTCTGTTGGTATGCCGCATTTGTTTTCTTTAAATACCTCTTCTCTTTCTCTCTTCATTTTGCTTTTCTGCCTGCTCTTGTTATTAAACTCTTTCCGTCTCTGCCTTCTTGCTTCTTGTTTCTTGCATTCTTCGTTATTTTCCATGGCAGACCAAGGTAGCGGTTCGGTTCAGCCTTTCGATATTCCTGAGGGCACGACTTTTGAAGGTTATGCTTGGCGCTCCAGCGTCGCGAGAAACACTTGGCCGGGATCAGGGAAGAGTTCAAGATTCCCAGTTCAGTTGTAATGAAAGCCCCCGATTCGGGCTGCTGTGATGACGAGGGGTTTTCGGGTTGGGTGGCCATTTCCGTCGCCCTGTTATCGCATGGCTTGAAACTCCCTTTCTGCCGCCCCCTTCGAGACATTCTAGACCTTCTAGAGCTCGCTCCGATTCAACTTCACCCTTTTGCCTTGAGGGTGTTCTTGTGTGCTTGCATCGTTTTTCGGATGGTGCTAGAGCCCCTGCGCGATCCTTACCCCGATCTCACTGCTCGTGAGTTTTTGGCCTTCTACGATGTGAGGGCGGCCACTAAGGGGTGCGTGGCTGGTTTTCGTAAGAAGGAAAAAGGCCAGTCCCTGGCAAGGTTCGAAGGAAGATATTCTAAAGCTAAGGCGTGGATCACAAAGTTCTTTTTTATCAGTGGCCAAGGATGGGAGTTCCCTAGTCAGGAGGAAGTCTTCAGGGATTTCCCCGTTAGGGCCATCTGGCGCCCAATTCCAGATGTTAAGCGCTTGTGGTCAACCATGCCCCCCTTATCCCGCCGAGAACTTGACCGGATTGATGATGTCAATGCTTGGGCCCAAATCATCCGGAAGATCTCTGGACTGACAAGCTGTTGACGCCTGCGCATATTGATCGGTTCTTGACGTCTCCGAACAGTTCTTTTGTTCAGGGGCGTGACTTCATGATCATTGATGTCATCCCCGCCCCTCTGTCGGCGCCCTCAGAGAAGACGACGAGGGATGCCCTTTTCGTGCGAGATGCTAAGGGCAAGCCTAGGGAAGCTGAACGGCCAGAGATTGCCGTGGTGGAGGGCAAAAAAGAAAAAAGGTCCAAAAAGAAGAATGATGAGGGTCATAAGAAAAGAGACCGCCCCGAGGGCTCTTCCGTGAACCCCCCCGTACGAGAAGAGCAAGGCGCTCTCAGTTGGCGACTAGAATTTGACACGGGCGGCTCAAATTTTGGAGGGGAGCTCGACGCCCGAAGTGAGCGCCCCTGAGCCAACGCCCCGAGATGTGGTTTCTCCAGGGGGTGGTGAGGACGCGACGCCAATTTCGCCTGAGGGGTCTAAGTCCTCGGGTGACCAGACTGTGGCGCCCATTTCCTCTACGGGCACTTCCTCCACGAAACCACAGTCCGCCGGCTTGGAGGACAGAGAGATGCTGGCCAACATAGCTCTCTTTGAGCTGGCCGCTGCTTTTCAGGCTCCCGCTCCCTCCCAGTTGAACGCCCAGGTGTCGGCCCCAGTTTTTCTGGCGCCAACCCCTGAAGGTCTAGTGCGGGGCGGCGAGCTTCCTCCCTGTGTTGCTGCTGCCCTTCACTTGGAAGGATTTGAGGAGGCGGGCATTCCTCCTGTGGGGGTAAAGGAGGCGAGTCGTGAAGGAGAAGGAGGTGTTTTATCCCCCCTTCTGAAGGCGCCCGCGGCCTTTCAATGGCTGGGCCGCCTAGCTCGGAGACCCCTCCCACAACCGTGTCTGGAGGTAAAACTCCATCCCTGGTTGGGAGCGGGGAGCATTTTTCTCCGCCGCCTCTACACGCCCCTTCATTCGACGGGGGCCGGGAGTCCCTCAGTGATGAGGAGCTGGACCAGATGCTCCGTGATGACTCCCACGCCGCGTGGGTCGGGTCATCTCATCCGGGACTATTGCCCGTATCTGGGCATGTGCCCGATCCAGCAGTGGGCGTGGCTCACCGGGAGGCTTCCCCTCTTCTTGTATTTGTCCAGGAGGAAGCCGTTGCCAACATGGCCAACTAGCTGAGGGAGTGGTTCTCCACGGTATTATTCGGATTAACATTATTTCTTGCTATCTTTTGGTTTTGCTTGCCTTTGTTGCTTGCCATTTACTTGGATTACCTTTTCTTTCTCTGCAGGGTGTTGAAGGCTTGGCGGCACAGCTCGCAATTGACTTCCTTGTTCGGGAAGAAAGAATCACCGAGAGGTGGCGAGCAGACAGGGCCGAAATGGAGGCCTTGATCGAAAAAAATAGGGAGCTTGAGTCACGGGTCGCCCAAGCAGAAGGCATCGTGGATTCTCTCCAAGGGGAGCTCGAGCTGCGTGAAGGAGAAGTTATCGAGCTTCGTGATGCTGTTTGCCTCGCTTAGGAGGCGAAAGCCAGAGAAGACTTCTCCCGCGAGGTCCTGCAGTTGGAGAGAGACCTGGCGATGGTGCAGCTTCGTGAGGCCCGGCAAGGGTTTGATGCCGAAATCGCCCACTTGACTTCTGAGCTTCTGAGCTTCGCGCCAGCAGCGAGGAATTGTGCTCAGCCCGGGAGGAAGTTGCCGGCCTTAAGGAAAGGTGCGATGGGCTGACCAAAGACTTGCTGGATGCCTTGGAAAAGGCTCGCTCTGCCGCCCAAGAGGCGTCCGAGGCGCAGGGTTCGTTGGCCGAGCTTCGTGAGCGTCATCAGAAATATAAGGCGAGCCGTGCTAATACGGACGAGGAGCTCAGGAAGGCCAACCTAGTTGCAATGGCCAGGGATGAGCAGTTGGCCCTGAAGGCTGCCCAGTTGACTGCTGCCCGGGAGGAAAATTCCCGCCTCCGGGCACAGTTAGCTTTGGTTCCCCAGGTTCGGGACACCGCCTTCACCTTTGGACATGGTTCCGGGATCCTGCGCCTTCGGAACCGTCTCCTGGCTGATTCGACGACCAACTTGCAAGCTCTTGATGTGGGCTTGTTTTCCCCTGAGCTGGCCGCTTGCCGCCAGGCTGATATTTTTGGGCGCAGTGAAGTCCCCGATGCATTTATTGGGGTGCCCCCCTTGCCGCCTCTCGAAGAAAGTGGCGACCCGTGACGAAGAGTTGCCTTATTTTGTACATGTATTATTATTTTTTGTTGTTGTATGTTGTAACCATAATTTGTAATTGGACTTGGATTGTATTTTGCAATAGATCTTTTTGTTCTAAGGTAGTGTGCGTTTTCTTTTTGTTTGTTTTGACTCTGCGCCCCTTCATTTCGTTTTAGGTGGCATGGTCCTTTGACTCTGCTCCCCTTTATTTCGGTGATGTGGTCATTTGACTCTGCGCCCCTTTAGTTTGCTTGAGGTGGCGTGGTCATTTGACTCTGCGCCCCTTTATTTCGTTTGAGGTGGCGTGGTCATTTGACTCTGCGTCCCTTCATTTCGTCAGAGGTGGCGTGGTCATTTGACTCTGTGCCCCTTCATTTCGCTTGAGATGGCGTGGTCATTTGACTCTGCGCCCTTTTATTTCGTTTGAGGTGGCATGGTCATTTGGCTCTGCGCACCTTTATTTTGTCAGAGGTGGCGTGGTCATTTGACTCTGCGCCCCTTTAGTTCACTTGAGGTGGCGTGGTCATTTGACTCTGCGCCGCTTTAGTTCGCTTGAGGTGGCGTGGTCATTTGACTCTGCGCCCCTTTATTTCGTCAGAGGTGGCGTGGTCATTTGACTCTGCGCCCTTTTAGTTCGCTTGATGTATTTCGAAAATTTAAAAGAAACGAATCAGGAATGACTACTGGTAACTGCAAATTGACAAGATTTTGAACAAACGAAGCGGGAATGACTACTGGAAAATGCAAATTGACGAAATTTTGAACAAACAAAGCGGGAATGACTACTGGAAAATGCAAATTGACGAAAACTTAAATAAAAAGCAAATCTGAAATGACTATGAGATTTCTACTGGTAAAACTTCTTCAGGTGCTCTGCGTTCCATGGTCAAGGTAGCTCTATCCCTTGACTGTCTTTTAGCCGATATGATCCCCCTGTACTGTTTGCTATCACTATATAAAGTCCTTCCCATTGAGATTTCAATTTTCCAGGATTTTGGGTGGTCACCCCGCATTTCCTTAGGACCAGGTCTCCGACTTTGAAGGTCCGGGGCTTGACTCTTTTGTTGAAATATCGCTCGGTTTTGGCTTTTTCTTGCAACAGTCTAGTTTCTGCCTTTTCCCTTTCTTCCTCCACTAAATCCAGATTTTCTTCAAGCTTGCTGTTGTTTTGATTAATCGAGAAGTGTGACTTGTTGTGACTCGGTAGCCCTACCTCCACCGACGGTATGGCCTCCGTTCTGTACGCTAGGGTGAATGGGGATTCCCCGGTTGGCATCTTGACTGACGTCCTGTATGCCCAAAGTACTCCCGAAAGCTCGTCTGCCCAATCCCTTTCTTCTCTGTGACTTTCTTTTTTAGGATGGAGAGTAGAGCCTTGTTAGTTGATTCGGCTTGCCCATTAGCTTGGGGGTGGCCTGGCGAGGAATACTTGGGTCTGATTCGTAGCTCGGCACACCATTCTCGGTATTGGTCAGAGTCGAACTGCCGCCCGTTGTCTGTTATTATACTGTGGGGAATTCCGAATCAGCAAATCACGTTCTTCCATAGAAATTGTGTTACTACTTTGCTGGTAATAGTCGCCAGGGGTTCGGCTTCTCCCCACTTGGTGAAGTAGTTTACGGCTACTATCATGAACTTGACGCCGCCTTTGCCTAGTGGGAAAGGTCCCACTAGGTCCACGCCCCACTGGGCAAAAGGCCAGGGTGCCGTGATGGAGGTCAATTCCTCTAGCGGGGCGTGAGGTATAGGTGCATATTCGTGGCACTTGAGGCATTTTTTTGAAAATTCCTGCGCATCTTTTATCGCATTGGGCCAGTAATAGCCCTCTCTGACTGCCTTCCTGGCCAGGGCTCTCCCTCCTGAATGGTTCCCACAGATTCCTTCATGTATCTCGGCGAGGACATACTGTGCTTCTTGTGGCGAGACGCATCGCAGCAGGGGGCGGAGAGTCCTCTCTTGTAAAGGATCCCTTCGATAAGCACGAATCTCGTCGCTTTCCTTCTTACTTTCCTTGCTTCACCTCGTCCCTCCGGAAGTGTGCCCGACGTCAGATATTCCACTATTGCTTTTGTCCATTCGGGAAAGCCACGATCTACTGTTGCTACTTCTGCGCCCACGGCAGGTATCTCAATGACTCTTTTTTCTACTTGCCAAGGAAGGGGCGACATTTCCATTCCCGAAGCTGTCCTGGCCAGCTTGTCCGCCACTTCATTGTTAGCTCGCAGGACCTGGGTTATGGTAAAGTATGAGAAAAGATCTCATACTTCCCACACCCGATCCAAATACTTTTTCAGTTTTACGCTCTTGGTAGCGTACAGTCCCAGGACTTGGTTGACAACGACTTGTGAATCTGATCTGGTTTCAACTTCTGTCACTCCAATCTGGGCGGCTATTGAGAGACCGGCGATCAGTGCTTCGTATTTTGCTTCGTTATTCGTCACTCTGAATGCAAGCGTAGCCATGTAATGTCTCTCTTCTCCGCTGGGGCTTATGAGGTGTATTCCCAGGCTGCCGCCGGTCTTGCAGGACAACCCATCTATGTGCATTACTCATGGTGCTTTTGCTTGCGTCGTGGCGGAGTTTTGAGCTTCCTGGGGGAAACCTGTGAACTCAGCTACGAAGTCTGCCAGCGCTTGTCCCTTCACTGTCTTCCTGGGCTCGTACTTTAGATCGAATTCGCTCAATTCGATTGACCATCCTATCAGTCTTCCCGTGCAGTCTGGTTTCCTTAGGGTTTTTGCTAGCGGTGCTTTTGTCAGTACCCTTATTGTGTGGGCTTGGAAATATGGACGTAACTTCCTGGCCGCCATTACCAAAGCAAAGGCTAGCATTTCAATCTTAGGATACCTTACTTCTGCTCCTCTGAGGGCTCGGCTTACGTAATATACGGGATGTTGTTCGGCTCTGTCTTCTTTTATCAGGACGGCGGACACCGCATGCGGTGAGGCGGCTAGATAGGCGCAGAGCACGTCGCCCCTCTCGGGCTGCTTCAGGAGCGGTGGGTTGGACAAGTACTGCTTCAGGTTTTTGAATGCTTCGTCACACGCCTCATTCCAAGGGTATGATTTACGCAATACGTGGAAGAAAGGCATACACTTATCAGTTGACCTAGCTATGAACCTTCCCAGGGTGGCCACTTTCCCTGCTAACTGTTGGGTCTCGTGCAGGTTCTTTGGCGGCTTCATATTGATTATAGCCTCTATCTTCTCGGGGGAGGCTTGGATTCCTCTCTCTGATACGATGAATCCCAGAAATTTCCCTGACTCGACGCCGAAGGCGCATTTGGCTGGGTTCAGCTTCATCTTATACTGACGCAGCACTTCGAATGCTTCTTTTAGGTCAAAAATGTGTTGGGCAGGCTCCTTGCTTTTTACTAAGAGGTCGTCTATGTAGACTTCCATGGTCCGCCCCATTTGCTTTGCGAACATTCGGTTGACTAACCTTTGGTAAGTTGCTCCTGCATTCTTTAATCTGAATGGCATTACTTGATAGCAGTACAGCCTTCGGTCGGTTATAAACGCCATTTTTTCCCTGTCTGCCGAATGCATCTGTATCTGATTGTATCCTGAGTATGCGTCCATGAAGCTGAGCGTTCGGTGTCCTGCTGTCGCATCCACGCCGAGGTCGATGCGTGGCAGGGTGAACTATCTTTTGGGCAGGCTTTGTTGAGGTCGGTAAAATCTACGCACATTCTCCACTTCCCGTTGGTTTTCTTCACCATGACGACATTGGATAACCATTCTGGGTAATGGACCTCCTTGATAAAACTGGCGGCGAGCAGCTTCTCGACCTCCAAGCCAATGGCGGCGTATTTTTTCGCGCTGAAAGACCTTTTTTTTGGCGCACAGGTTTATGCACTGGGTTCACGCCCAGTCTGTGTTCAATGATGGTGCGGTCTATCCCTGGCATTTCTTCGTGGCTCTAGGCAAAAATGTCTCTGTGCTTTACCAGCAGCCGTTTCAGACTCTCTCTATCCGCAAGGGATGAGTTTGTTCCTACGCGCACGGTTGTCCCTGGGCGGTCTGCGAACAGTGTTATAAGTTCCAAGGGTTCGTTGACCTCGGCATGTTGCTGAATTGATTCGTTTCCGACTTGTATTTCCCCTTGCGAGGCCTCGACCATGGCGGGGGGAAGTGGCGGGAGGAAGGCTTCTTCCAGCTCCTCGATTGCGCAAACTTCGTTTCCATTTTTCTTTAACTCCTGTACATAGCACTCCCTAGCCAGTGCCTGCTCTCCTTTTAATTCTCCTACCCCGCTGTTGGTTGGGAATTTCATCTTGAGGTGGTACGTGGAAGTTATTGCTTTGAGGCGGTTGAGGGTTGGTCTCCCTAGTATAACGTTGTAGGAGGAAGGGGCTTTTACTATCAAGAAGTCGGTCATGGTGGTTGCTGTTTGTGCTCCACTCCCGGCGGTAACTGGGAGTGCGATGGCTCCTACTGGTTGGATTGCTTCACCGGAAAAACCTTTTAGTGGTGTTGGGGAAGTTCGTAACTGTCCGAGATCAATGCCCATTCTGTTGAATGCGTCCCAGAATAATATATCGGCTGAGCTTCCGTTATCAATTAGTACCTGCCTAGTCGTGTAGTTGGCTATGATGAGGGTGACTACCAGGGCGTCGTCATGGGGGTACAGTATCCCTTGCCTGTCTGCCTCTCCAAAGGATATTACTTCTCGTTCTTGGTTCAGTTTTTGCTGTTTCGGTGCCCTATCCATTACATATACTTCCTCGTACCGAGCTCTTCTGGCATGTGCCTTGCGACTAGATGTGGATACTCCGCCTCCAGCGAATCCTCCGACTATTGTCCTGATTTCCCCGATTGGTTCTCTATTATTGTTATTTCTCGGGAGAGTCCTATTCCTGCCGCCTCTAGTGGGGGTCCTGCTTCTGCTGCCGTTCCCTCTGTTGTTCGCCTGGTTACGATCATTCCGAGGGTTGTTGCCGCGGTTTCTTCGCTCGGGGCTGAAGCTCCTTTTCCCTCTTCGCCCGGTTTCTTGGCGCCTAGTAGGTTTTGACCGTTCTACGATCATGTGCTCCAACTCGCCTGTTCCCATTAGGTCGGCGATCCTCTTTTGCATGGTTGTACAATCTTCGGTCCAATGGGACGTTGTCTGGTGGTACTTGCAATACCGATCTACTGTCTGATGTGGGCGCCCTTCGGCCTTGCCATCCTCTTCCTCTCTGACACTTAGATTATTATGCATTAACCTGGTGTGTCGATCCATGTACCTTTCTTGCTTTCCTTCCTGCCGACTTGTTCCCGCTTTCTTGTCATCGCGCCCGCTTCGCCGCTCGCTCCTCCTGTTTTCTTTGCGGGGGTTTACCAACGCTTGTAGCGTGTCTTCGGCTTGATCCATGAACTCCCTCAGGGTGGAGGGAGTCTTCTTTGCCAGATCGACCATGAAGGGGATTTGAGGCCAGATCCCTCCCAGGAGGGCGGCCAGAGTGATCTTTTCGTCCTGGTCATCCGTTGTTAGGCGTTCCTTGTTGAACCGTGTGAGGTAGGTCTTGAGGTCCTCGTCCTCCTTTTGTTTGACTGTTAGCAGGGAGGCGGTTGGTCGCCGGCGCCTTCTGCTCGGCATAAACTGAGTTATGAAAAGTTTAGCTAACTCCTCGAAGCTGTCTATTGACCTTGGCCGAAGGGTCCTGAACCAGCCCCTCGCTGTCCCCTTCAGGATTAAAGGGAAAGCCCGGCAGGCGATCCCGCCTGGGAAGCCGTGGAGCGTGATGTGAGCTTTAAAGTTTTCTAAGTGCTCCACGGGGTCTCTGGACCCATCGTACAGTTCGATTTGGGGAAGTTTGAACTTTGGCGGCAAAAGGATTCCCATGATGCACTCGCTATATGGCAGGTCAGTCTGGCTTAGTAAGCTGTCAGCCGAAGAATGTCCACCCACTTTTTTGGCTATTTCCTCATATTTGCCTGCAAGGTCTTTCAACTCGTCGTGCAGCTTCTGCTTTTCCATGCGCTCAAGCTCGACCCCCACGTTACTATCCGCCTCTTGCTCTCCTTGCCCGTCGACTGGCGGTACGGCTGTGTTGCTAGATTCAACGTTCCTTTGTCGCAGGGTCTCGTTCTCTTTTTGAAGCGCTTCCAAGGCTTCCAATGTTGTTCTCAGTCTTTCCTCGGCCGCTGCTAACCGTGCTTCCATCGATGCTCCTGTCATTCGGCTTGCTACGAAATGTGTCACAGTTGGCATGCGAGAACTACGTTAATCGTCTGTAAAGTCGGATCCCACAGACGGCACCAATGTTGAGGACGTGTCTCGCCGGCCTCCTGTTCTCGTTACTTGCAAGAAGAATTAAGGGAAGATGGTGCCTTTCCACCCGAGATAACTCCGACGCTCAAGTTAGTGATCACGTATTTACGGAAAAAATTCTTAATGTCCATAGTTGAGGTTTACCTGGTCTATTTATAAGCCTCTAGGGCGATACATGTCCCTTGTAACGCCTTTCGTAATCATCGTGATTGCGTATCTGCATGGTATATCTTTCTGAGTTTGTTGATATTGCGTATCTGCTTAAAATCCCGATAAAGGTGGCCACGGGTTTGATATATATTTTGGATTCTGCAGAGTTGGGCCGTTCGTATGTTTTTCTTTCCTGGTGGGCTTCCCTCGCTGTTGCACCTTTGTGCCAAATCTGATCCCACAAAACTTGTGAGAAGAAAATTATGTTTAAGCCTGACTGTTTGAATCATGTTCCACTGATCCACCATCAAACTTGAAAGAATAAAGTATAAATGAAAATTTATAATATCCGAAAATCAATCATTCCAAGAAAAATCAATTACCCAGATTATTTTCCCCTCATTCCAAAGATCATTCCACTGATACACTTACGAGAAGTTCGAATAAAGTAGTCAATGTGAACACCAAAACTAGTCTAGACTTTTTGGAGAAATTGTGATGAAAATAAAAGCCATAAAATGATAGAGATTGAATGACTTCTTTTATCTTTTGGGGCTCCAAGTACAAAGATCAGAATTAAGATATTTTAGCCAACATATCAAGTGAGGCATGATGTTTAACCGAAAAAAAATTAGTCGGTTCGTTAAGACTTCAATTAGCAAACCAAATTCATGCTAACTAATTAAAATAAGCATGGCAAACATGAAGTCAAATAATTATTATGTCACTTTCTCTGATCGGTCCCAATTAATATTTTTTAAGAAATGTATATATTTTTAGACTAGAATGGCAAACATGAAGTCAATTAATTTTTTTATTTCAGTCAACCATCCACCACGTGTCTCCTCCTAAGGAGCCCGATGGGTCTCTTTTTGTGCCATTTAGTATATATATATATATATATATATATATATATATGTATACATATATATTTTTTTTTAAACATCATTTTTAAAATAATTTTTTTTTAAAAAAAAATACAATATTATTAAACAATATTTTAATTAATTATTAATTAAAAAAAAAAGTAAGAGCGAACACAAAAACGAAACCCGACTCCTTATCGTTTTCCATAACTAAATTGATTAGACAATTGCGGGTCTAGATGATTGATTACGACATGTACGACTTAATCGGTTCCCATGCTTATTAAAGCTCCTAACTTTGAAAACATGGCTCATGTAACCACCTTTTTCAAACATTATTTTGATGCATATCTATATCTATTTCTATATCTCTATCCATATCTATAATGATGTTTGAAAATAAATGGATAAAGATAAAATAGGTCCTAAAATAATAATAATAATAATTGATTGTGGAGTATTATAGAGCATCACTACTACGCACTGTTAAGGCAGCATCCTTTTAAGACATGAGTAGAGATTAAGAAATTAATCCTAAATAAATTCACTTTGGATTCATCATTAGATCCATCAAAATAATAATATAATAATATTTTTTTAATTAAAATATATTAAAATATTTTTTTATCTTTTGTAATTACACTAGACATATGTATATTAACAATATAATCTAATACTTAAATAATTATTTTTCAACCAAACTTTGAAAAAATATTTTTTCATTCCTTGTTAAAAATTTAATTTTTTTCAACCAAAATTTTCAACCAAATAATTACTTAAATAATTATTTTTCAACCAAATAAGAAAATAAGAAAGAGAAAATGAGAAAAATAAAGTAGGAAAATAAAATATATTAAAGTATGTGTTTAGAGTGTGAATAATAATCCTTCAAATATGAAGGATTGTAAAAATTTACTGTAACTCAAAGTTACACATTAAGAGGTTTGATGGATCCAATATAGAGATTTTTTTAGTAAAAATCATCAAATTTATGTTTGATTAATCATTTGATAGATCCAATGCCACTGCTCTTAGAGGTTTGATAGATCCATCAAAATTGTACTTTCTTTCAAATTTTGAATGATCATTTAGTGTATCCAATACTAATGCTCTTAGCAGTTAGAAGTTTCATGCATGTATAACTGAAGGGAGCCGCTAAAGAGCCCAATGGGGGGTCCCTTTTTGTGCCACTTATATATATATATATATATATATATATATATATATATTTTAACATCATTTTTAAAATACTTTTAAATTTAAAAAAAAAACAAATTCACAATATTCTTAAACAATATTTTAATTAATTATTAATTAAAAAACAAAGTTGGAGAGGATATAAAAAGGAAACCCGGCTCCTTATTATTTTCCATAACTTAATTGATTAGAGTATTGCAGGTCTAGATGATTGATTACGACATGTACGACTTAACCTAGTTTGAATTGGGAGATGTGATTAGTTAAGATGAATTTAGTTTATTTTTTAATATTATTATTGTTTTGAGATTTGAAAAAGTATAATTGAAATTTGAAAAAAGTGTATTAGAATTTGAAAAAACTGTATTGAGATTTGTATTTTGAATGAAAATTTGAAAAAATATAATAATGAGTTTGATATGATTTGAAACGAACTCATCTCGTCTAGAAATCCAAACCGGCCCTTGATCGGTTGCCATGAATTATTAAAGCTCCTAACTTTGAAAACATGACTCATGCAACCACCTTTTCCAAACATTATTTTGATGCATATATATATATATAGATATATATAATGATGTTTGAAAATAAATGGATAAAGATAATATTAGCTCCCAAAATAATAATAATAATAATAATAATAATAATACTAATAATAATAATAACAATAATAATTGATTGTGGAGTATTGTAGAGCACCAACTACTACGCACTGAAGCTAAATGAGACCTAATTTACAAAGCTTCTAGACGTTCATGAAATAGTTTCAAACCAATTTCTCTTGCGTTACCCCCCATGCACATGCACTTTGCTGTTGATATTCACGGGCAAATATTTGTTTCTAAATTTAATCATGGGCAAACATCCCGAATACTGAATGAATAAACATTAGTACCTCGTGACTTCCTTGCTATAACATAATATAGATCACATATATTAATGAAACAAATCTATACAATGAAACAAATCTATACAGAAACATATATGCGCCCTTGAACTCAGGTTCAAATAACATTATGTTTTCTCCATCTCCTAAGCTGCAATACCTATCTCACAAGCACGGAAAAGCTAACTCTAACCCAAGTTTCGAAAGTGTTGTATGAAAGCTCATTATGCTTAATACAAGCTTTTTCGATGACCTCCTTAACTTATACTGGTGGTTTTTTTTAAGTAACCAAATGTTCCACCTTGAATGAGCTCAAAGTATTAGGCATTCTGATAGTTCTCGAATGTAAAATATATGTCATTTTAAGAGAAAAAAAATCCTCGGGGGGAAGGGGACCTAATGGCCATCTTGAGCTACCAGCCTTTAGTTCTATATGAAAGGATTCTTCTCATATTATTAACAAATATGGTGGAGAATTGAATCCTATCTAAATAAGAACTACAATGACATTTGAAATAGAGTGTAAAATACCAAGAAAACCAACGGACGCAACCCTAGATTCTAATAGCCTTTTTCTTTTTCTATAATTTGCATAAGCTCTATGATCCATAAACAATCTGCCTTAAGTAAAAAATTTTCAAATGGGATGAAGGCACAAAGTATTGGGCGATGCGGAAACTTATCGGACTCTTGCAAAGTTTTTAGTCTTGCAGAGGATGTGCGACAACGACGCAGGGTGCTAAGCTAAGGATGTGTGATAGTGATGCGAAACCGAAAGCAAAGGAGGGGCAAGGTGGGTGCTACGCAGAAATGGGCGATGAGGTGTGCTAAGAAGTGGATGTGCGACGGCACAATGATGCCCAGAGAACAGGAGGGGCGATGGCGAGCTTTGAAGGTGGAAGAAGGTACTGAAAGGGAAAATGGGAGAAGTAGGAATCGAACAGGGAATGGAGAAAATGAAATGGCTGGATTGAGAATGCAAGTTTTGAAAAAAGAGAAGTGTGTGTTGTGTGCGATGAACAGTGGCGGATTCGTAGCAAGACTCAGAAAAATATTATAAAGTAATAGAATTTAATTTTAAATTATTGCTTTTATTTAGATTTGCAAAACTTATTTAGATATACATCAGTTTGGTAGTTGGTGCCAAAGTTTGGGACAGTTGGCCTTTGATAATTATGTATCTTTATGAAGATGTTCTTTGGCAAGAAGTATTAAGTTTTTTTATGCTATTGTTGTTGTTAAACTTTTGAAACTGGAGATCAGGGAGTCAATCACGGGTGTTGTGCTTTTCAAAAATAATGATTGTAATAAGGATGTAGGTGAGGATGCATCAAACATGTCAAGAGAGGAGTAAAACAGAAAGACCTAGAAGGTAAAATAGGGGGCTTATGTTGCATAAACTACTAGCCACAAAAATCCTTGACGCCCAGTTTGAGCATGTCATGAATTCATAATGATGTGAGCCAGAGAACTGCATACTCAGAAAATTTAGCATCCTCACATTATTAGATATTAAACGTGCACCATGCAGGCTGTCAAGAAGTAATGCCAATGATAGGTACTAACAACACAAGCCCTATCTCTCTCTCTTAAGAACCAACTATGTACTTAATAATGCCATCTTAAATGCCAAAAGAAAAATTGCAGCCAATGGATTTAGCTAAAAACCCAACGTCCCTGCCAAAATTGTACTCGCTAAGATGATCCTACTAGTTGAACCCCAAGTAACAATGGCACGCAAATTCAACAAATGCATAACTGAAACAAGTTTATGATAAACTCAAACAAAATCAGTATGGGTCATAATGATAATTTCACAGCACATTCCGCATAGCACCTCATTTTACAAATGAGCGAAACCAACAATACATTATGCATCTAGGACTATTTATTGTCTTGTTCTCTAGGTGCCATAGCTTATAAGAACCAAAAAACAATAACAGGGATAAAATAACCAAATGAAGGATGAAATGAATCTAATCGTTCTTAAAACCGTAGCTAGTATTGGGGAACTTCGTAACAAACCATTTTCTGAAGAAAAAAAAACATCATTAGCTTAAAAAATGTACACATTATTATAAGATGTAAAAATTACTTTTTTACTCATGTAATAAATCTGTTTAATGTTTAAGTTTTTAAGGTCATCTATGTAATTTCACATTATTTACTGTGCACTATAAATAGTTGCACACGAGTGTAATATTCAACTTGACTTCACTTTGTAATGTTTCGGGCTTATTTTGGTTTAATGAGATCAGAAGTCTTCCAGAAGGATCAGTTTTGATATGGTATCAGTTGCGTTTTTGAGAAGCTAGGGTTTCCTCTTGCTGTTAGTGCTTATTTCACTCAGTTAAGGACAACTCCTTGTCTCAAGGATAGCTCTCTGTTAGTGCTTATTCACTCGGTTAAAGGCTCTTTGGGACGAATTGGTTAATTGCAAACCAATTCCAGTTTGTACTTGTGGAGCTGTGCGTGTTTTGAATGCTTACGTTCAACAGGAACGTAT
Organism: Platycarya longipes; assembly: GCA_036559045.1. Classification (NCBI taxonomy): domain Eukaryota; kingdom Viridiplantae; phylum Streptophyta; class Magnoliopsida; order Fagales; family Juglandaceae; genus Platycarya; species Platycarya longipes. Next base: position 19,476,992 of record CM071803.1, on the reverse strand, counting down.
TTTGCAGATCCTTATGGGACTTAATGAATTTTTCTCCTCTGCACGGGCTCAGATTCTCTTGATGGAGCCATTACCTCCTTTGAATAAGGTTTTTTCACTAGTTCTTCAGGAGGAACAACAGTGAGAGATTTCTCTTCCTCCTCCTACTGTCGATCCACATGCTTTTGCTGCTAACTCTGATACCTCCAGATCTGTTAAGTCTTTTTCCAAGAAAGACAGACCAGTTTGTAAACATTGTGGATTAACTGGTCATATCATCGACAAGTTCTACAAGCTCCATGGTTTTCCTCCGGGATACAAGCAGAGGCCACGACAGTAGTCCATGGCAAATCAAACTGCTCTTAGCAGTGATTCTATTGAAGCATCTCCTTTCTCTTTGACGAAAGAACAATATCAGCAGTTGTTGTCTATGCTGAATTTCAATTCTCAGCATAAGTATGATGAATCTAGTCCTATTGCCAATGCTGTCGTGGTGTGCTCCAGTTCTTTCTCTGGTATTATTTCTTCCACAGTTTTTAATCATAAGTCTCCTTGGATACTTGATACAGGAGCCATTGATCATATGGCTTCCTTTATCAAATTTTTCACCAATACTATCCCTGTTTTTAATAAATCTATCGAATTACCAAATAATCAATGTGTGTCTTCCTTTATTAATTTTTTCACCAATGCTATCCCTGTTTTTAATAAATCTATCGAATTACCAAATAATCAATGTGTCTCTGTGACACATATTGATACTATTCACTTGTCTGAACATCTTATTCTTCAAGATGTTTTATGTGTTCCAAATTTCACTTGCAATTTGATTTCTTTGAGTAAGTTAACTGAGTCTTCCATTTGTTGTTCCTTTTCTTCTAATTCTTGTTCAATACAAGACCTGATTACCTCGAGACTAATTGGAGTGGGTAGGCTACTTGGAGGACTTTATATTTTGCAACAACCAAAGACTTTTCAATCTCAGCCTTGTAACACCAGTAACATTTCCATATCCCCTGCTTGTTTTACTAAATGCTCTTTGTTTCACCTTTGGCATAATATATTAGGACATCCGTCTGTTTCTAGAATGTCTTTTTTGAATAAACTTGTTCCTAATCTAGTCGTATCTAGTGATCCTTGTATTGTTTGTTCATTGGCCAAACAACGAAAGTTGCCTTTTCCCAATAATAATAACATGTCTGATTCTCCTTTTAATCTTATTCATTATGATGTATGGGGTCCTTTTTCCATTCTGCTGTTGAAAAAATACAGATTTTTTTTGACAATTGTTGATGATTGCTATAGGGCAACTTGACTCTATCTTTTCAAAAATAAGTCTGAAGTTTCTCTCCTTGTTAAAAATTTCTTCAAACTTATTAAAACACAATTCAGCTGCTATACTTTTCTGCCTAATTCTTTCTGGAATAGGTAAATTTGAAATCCTTGAAACCCAACCTGTGAATATCATGAGTGTGTCTCATGACATATGAGAAACTTAAAGCATTATATACAATGAAAGAGATTTATTGGTAGGATCCCCAGTTTTGATAGTGATATATGCGATGGTTTTAAATGAAAGTTAAAAGTTTAATAAAATATTACTATAATGTCATTTTCTAGAAAGGAAATTAAACTTCCTGATCATCTATGCCCGAGATGATGTACTAGTTCTAACAATGAATTTTATATATGAATTTGCAGGGTGACGTTTGTGGTTGCAGAAGCATGTCTAATGGCAGGTTCTTTGAGAAATGCCTACCACACAAAGTATTGGTCAATGATTTCTGTTCAAGATCTCTCATGTGTAACATTAAGGCAAGGTGCTTTCTTACTGGAGGAGTGTTTGTGGTTCCAACAATGATTAATAATGTGTATTACTACTTGTATTTCTCCAAGGCAACTAGTGCTCAGGTGACTAACAAAATAAATGGTGCTTACCAGCCAACAGTTGAAATGACTGGGGATCATGCTTATAATCTAAATAAATGAGGCCACATGATATGTAAGTTTGGCATATTCATGGTGATGAAAGGTGTACATGAAAGCTTCCCTAATTGTAATACATTTTTCTTACCATCATGAACTGATCATTACAATATATGTAGGGCTATTGCAGCTGATCAGAATAGGTCAAAATTTCTATAATTTCATGGGAATTTTATTTGTAATACATATTGGGTTCTACTAGATATGAAATACCTTTTCTAGCTTGGCCAAAAGTTACAAAGATTATAGAAATGCGTAGAAAAGAATCTATTTGCAAGCTCATATTTTGGCATACTGTTCATACACATTAGTTATGTGGCTGATATATACGTCACTAATAAATATAGTTTTACTTATAATTATGGATTTCATAATAAGTACTGGTTGCTCACCGACTTATAAATGGCAAAGCTTAATTGTATAATTTAGCAGTACCCTCAAATCAAGAATATGGATTAAAGACATTGTGAAATTGTGGTTCCAGAAAAATTTAGGATACATCTCCTTCCTGAATGCATGCATTGCAGCTAGCTTGGTACCCCAAGAATTAATAGGGTGGTGGATATAATATATATATATATATATATATATATATATTATATGAATAATGTTATTATGTCCTCTAATTTCTTGTTGGAAATGTATTAGTGCTTATATTAATACCAAAATTACTTATATTTAGCATCATTCTTATCCTAAAGAAAAAATCTGATTGTAATCAATTTTATACACCAATATACTTATCCATGTAATGTGATTGGCCAAAATTTTAAATTTTAAAATTAAAAATATGATAAGCTAATATAAATGTATTGGTGCACATATTAATACACAAAATTACTTATATTTAGCATTACTCTCTCCTAAAACACCCCTTTTGTAATCTTCTCAAAATTGGTTCAAGAAAAATGCTTTTGGCAAGCGCCGGATGAAAACGGCATGCAATCGGCGTGCCATGTTAGTTTGGGTAAAATGGAGAAAACGATTCGTTTTGGTCAAGTGGAGAAAGTTGCCTTCGTCTTCCACATTCTCTTCCTCCCTTTGAAAATCAGAAACCTTCCTCCCACAGACTTCCACATTCTTCTCCCCGCTCCCTCCCTCCCTCCCTCAAACTTTCGCATTCTCTCCCTCCCATACCGGAAAGTTCCCTCCTTTCGTCTTCCAACCTCTTCCTTTCCACGATTCGGTCATCATCTTACCAGTTTTGAAGGCTAAATCTCATCATCTTCCAACTTCTTCCAAATCTCATCACGATCATCTTACCTTCTATTGCTTTCTGGATTATGAATTGCCCATTTGTTGAAAGTCTCAAAGATTTTCTTGAGCCCCTTAATTTGCTTGACACGAAACTGGTAATTTGTCTTAGGTGGGTCTCACTGGAGCTTGCTTGCATTTGAGAAGATCTAGAAATCTAATGTATTTGTTCATCACAATAGATCTAGGGGACCAATAAACGGCATGCCAAGCAACTATTTAATGTTATTGTTGGATATATGGGGGCCTCCAAATCATGATATGCGTAGTCGTCCCAAGCAAATTTCTGGTGTCACTAGAGATAAAAATCTGCCTCCGAAGTCCATCAGTCAAGAATCTGAGAGCTTCCTGTATGTAACACTATAGTTCTCTCGTTGTAAAATTTTTCTGTAAATTTGTAAATAAATGGGGTCTGTAATGATGAATGCTCCGGCCTAGAGTATTAGAACCTCCATGGATAAAGTAGAGAAGATGGAGAGGTAGAAGAAAAGGGAATAACAACTTTTATTCAACCCAGATCCCCTTCTCCCCTTCGTGTTTTTTCTTTTTCGGATCTTATCTTTCTCACTCCCGATTGTGCCCCTTTGTGTTTCGTCCTCCCCCAACTTCGTTTCTGCTTCTCCCCTCCACGAAGACAAGCTGCAAAAAGGAAACAAGAAATAGTTAAAACCATTAAAACAATAATTTCTAAATGAACCAGAACTTACCCAATAATTCTCTGAAATTTTTAGTGCTTTAAACCATTAAAACAAACAAGAATATCATGCAACACATGAATCTCAAAAGTGTCTAGGACTAGCTTTTGGCATCACTCATGATGTGGTAAGTTGTAACAAAAAACCTCAAGGATGCTTTCCCAAAAGTGTCTAGTGTTGAGTAAGCCCAGGAGGTTTCAGTGGTTTAGCAATTGGGCTGGCTCCAAGAGAGAATAATTTGTTCGAAGCAACTCGTAACTAGGCTGTTGATGCCTTCATATAATTCTTTCACGTGCTATTTTCTAAACCTAAAACAACTGGGGCTGTAAATGAACAGAGCTGCTCGTGAATAATTTGGGCTCAACTTGTATAAACTCGATTCGAACTCGGTTCATTTAATAAATGAGTTGTTCGTGACCATTAATATTGGTTTGAATATTAAACGAGTTAAACTCGTATAATCTCGACTCGACTCGATTTAGCTTCGTAAACAAAATTCGTATAAACTCGACTCGACTCGTTTTGGGTTCGTAACAATACTCGTAATATTTCTATATACATATATACACTTTACATATATTCTTATATATATATGCTTTTATTGTATATATTTTATGTGTTATATATATTATTTTTAATATTTTTGTATAAGTAATATATTTTATTACTTTATGTAGAAGTAATATTGTGTTTCTCTACAATAATAATCTATTAAGTTCACAAAAAAAATATTGAGTAAAATATTTATGAAGAGTGAGCAACTCGACTGAGTTCGGCTCGGTTCGTGAGAATCGTTAGAGAGTAAAAACAAAGATCGATAAATAACTCGATTTGACTCGAGTTCGTCTTTGATCGGCTCGAATTCGACTCGACTCGGAAAACTCTCAGTTCGACTCGAACTCGAGGTATTTAAGTCCAGCTCGACTCGATTCGACTCGAACTCGACTTTGATTGGATCGTTTGTAGCCCTAAAAACAACCATATCTATTTTATTTTGCGCCCCAACATTTGGAAATTCCCAAGGAGAAACAAAGAGAAGCAACAACCACTTAACTATAGGAATCGATTACTTTCATCATTTGTTCCCCATAGTAACTAGGGATCAAAATGCACCAAATTCGATGACTTATTAAGGGAAACAAGAACTCCAAGCACACTATTCAGTGCAAACAAGCTCGATATTCCCTTGCCCCAACAAGGAAAAAGATCTCAAAACATAAAGCTTTCATTTGCACTTAGAAATTTTCACACGAAGATACCCAGGTAAGTACTGTATTAAAATCCTACTCATTACTGCTGGAGTCTCTAGTGGTATCCTATAGTTTTATCAGTCTCGGTAAAGCCTAAAAATAGAAGGTTTATTTCTGCTCGATGATTCTGAAATAGAATGTTTATTCCAAGAACAAATTTAACAAATAGGCAAAGCCGAGAAAACGTTTTAATGCTTCATCATTGCGGTTAATTACATGGAGCACACTTAGTTTCTCACTAGTTCATGGCAGGTCATTTAGAGATACTTTACATTATAAACTGACCAAAACTAGACAAAACCAAACGAAAATTAATCACAAAGAATCTAATTGCATTAGATACACGATGGTATACACCAAAGCATATCTTGAACATAAGACTGGAAAATAAGTTAATCTCAGGAATTAGTCATTACAGATAGCATACCAGACTGTTACGTACAGTTGATACATCCCGATTCTCAGCATGTTTGAGCAGACCTTGTATGATTCGTTCATGTCGTTCCTCCTCCATCAGTCGGTTAGCCATCACAATTCCTACTCCAATTAAACCAAAAATCAAAGCAACGCCCAATTCTCCATGTGCTTTGATACGTGGATGGATTCCATTTTTCCAAATTTTTAAATTTTTCTTGGCCTTAGTCAGTTTTAGAAATAAAAAGAGCACTCCACCTGTTTGTGTCTATGGGATGGTATGTGAACTTGAGGGACAGATATTGAGATGAAAGTATCTATTAATATAGGGGGTAGAGAAATTTCAAGAACAACGAAATGCATAATTAAAGTAACTGGAAAGCTGGATGTTCAAGATTGAAGAGTCAGATTTTGAATATACTAAACACTGTTTTCAACCTTCAATATTTTTCCCAAGAAACAAACGAATTGTAGAGAAAATTGGAGGAGAAAAAATAAATAAATCCGGGTATTCGAGCAAAGTGGACACAAGTGGGTATGTGAGATTGAGGGTTGGACTTACTTATAAGGAGCTGCAAAGTGGCGGTGGTTAGAGAGGAACGAGTGTTGTGAGTGGAAAATGAAGTCTCCATCGACGAGTGGTAGAGATGCGGACGCCATCTACAGTCTAAAACGCTTCCTTCCAAATGCACATACTGAATGAAGAAAAGTTCATACCAATTTCACAAAAGTCAACCCATTTCATTCTCAAAATAAATACTATGAAAATCATTTACTGAAATCGCACAAGGGTTGTCTGATCCTGAGCACAGCTTGTGGAAACTGCACAAATGCACAAATACAGAAGAGCAGAAGGTGGTGAAGAAGATGGATTCGCGTGTTTCTGACGAAGGAAGAGAGAAAATATTGAGGGAAGAAAAGGGGATTCGCGCGTTTCAGTGGAATAAAACACAATTAAAATAAGAAATTTTTTGAGTTTCAGTCTGACCGAATTTTTTCCGAAATGCAGCTCCTGCCGTTTCTGGTGACGGTGGGTGCACCGCCCATCTTATTAAGACTGGAGAGAGTCAGCGATCTCACTCTTATGACGACAAGTTTCGGTGACTTCCGGTATACCTTCGACGGCCTTAAATTCGAAAATGGGTCAATCCACCGCCATCGACCGCAGCAAGAGTTGGATTGAGGCCGAATTCCCTTAAAAATTCATCTTTATTTTATTCTCTTATTATATTTTTATTATATTTTCTTTATTTTATTATACTTTTTATTGTGTTTTCTAAATTCTGTATTTTTTATTGTATTTTTTAATATTTTTTATTATATTTTTATAATAATTATAAGAATTTAGAGAATGGACTGCAATACATTGGGGTGCAATCCATGTGCCCCCCAGCGTCACCCTTAAAATAATAGGTTGGATAGTTGTGAGCATGAGCTCGCTAACTGTGGCCAAAGTTTTGCTTTTACGGTCCATCAAATCTGACTTGATATAGTGAGGCCAATGTGGAGAAAATAATGGTCATTTAGACCACTAGTAATTGATTTGTTATACTTTATTTTTAAATTGTATATTTTTTACACTTTTTAAAAAAATCTTGTCAAATTTGATTAATAGTAAGGAGAAAAAGGTGGAGGAAGGGGAATATTTTTCTATTTGTGAATAGTTATCTTCCAAAACTCTCTAAATTGATCAAATTTGACGAAATTTTTTTGAAAAATATGCAAAAGTATACACTTTGAAAGAAAATTAAAGTAAGTCTATTTTTAGTACTCTTAGAGCTATTTTGAACCTACTGTGGGCTATAGAGAGCCCAATGCTAATACTCTAAGGCCTTAATAATGCATTGTAGATTAAGAATATAAACAACTCAGATCATATTTGCTGCCATTTCCAAGAAAAATCGTATCAAAGCACAAAAATAGTCATTTAGGTTGTGGCCTCGACGAACTGTTTCAATGTGAATATTATTTAAAGTATTAGTATTGGTCTTATCAAAATTTATTTTAAAATTCGATGAAAAATATAAATTTGATAGAAAGTTAATATCTAAACTAATCTTATATTGGACTCATCAAAAAAACTTCTATCATATTTGATAGAATTTAAAGAAAATAAAATGGGAAGAATAAAATACAAGCTAGTGGGGTAAGGAGAAATAATTAAACTAAGCAATATCTCACAAGCCAACGGGGTAAAATGTGGCTGCAAGGAATGCAGAGTATTTAATTTTCTATGTGCTAGTACAAGGAAAAATAGCGGGGTAATTAGAAGGGATATTTTGACCCCCACATTATCGCCTATGATATAAGCTAAAAAATAAAGGCCAGACGGGCTTAGACTCCTAATAGGAAATAGGGACCCAAACTCCTAATAGAAGATGGGTTCCTAATAGGAGATAGACTTTGATTCCGAATAAGAAGATAGACTCCAACACCTAAAAGGAAAAAGGCTTACTAACTCAAATTGAACTCTATTACTCTAAGGAAATAACCTCTTATAAATAGTATACAGGAGGTACCAAATAATTAATCTTGATCATATTTACTATTTTATATTTATTCTCAAATTCTTTACTAATTTTGGTATCGAAGTTTTCCCAATGCCACCAAGACTTCCTCTTTTGTAATGGTTGGCGATGTGAAACACATCGTTTACACAATTATTGAAATATAATTTTTAATATTTTTTTCTCAAAATTTAAAACAAAATATAAAAAACCATTTAAAATTTGCAAATCTAAAAATAAAAACAATAATTAAAAATTAAATTCTAAAACTTTATAATATTTTTGAGTTTTGCTACGGATCCGCCACTATTCATTGCATCTAACGCACACTTTCTTCTTTTTTTTTTTTTTTAAAATGTGTGTTTTCAACCAAGCCAATTCATTTTCTCCATTCCTCGTTTGATCCCTGCTTCTCCCATCTTCCCTCTCGGTATCTTCTTTCACCTTCAAAGTCGGCTATCGCCATCACACCTCCTCTTCTTTGGGCATTGCTGTCACCCTTCCTCTGCTCTAGGCATCATTGCCGCCATCCCACATCCACTTCTCAGCACCCCTCATCAGCCATTTCTACCCAGCACCTGCCATCGCCCTTCCTCTGCTCTAGGTCTCACGTTGCCATCGCACATCCCCAGCCCAGCACCCCACGTTGCCGTTGCACATCCTCCACAAGACAAAAAACTTTGCAAGAATCCAGTAAGCTTCTGCATCGCCCAATAATCGGTGTCTTCATCCCAATCTTTTGAATATTTTTGACTTGAGGCAGATTGTTAATTGATCATTGAGCTTTTGAAATTTATAGAAAAAGAAAAGGCCATTAGAATCTAGGGTTGCTTCAGTTGGTTTTCTTGGTATTTGACACTCTGTTCGAGATGTCATTGTAGTTCTTATTTAGGTATGGTTCAAGTCTTGAATATTTTTTAATAATATGAGAAGAATCCTTTCATATAGAACTGAGGGACGTTAGCTCAAGAACTATTAAGTCCCCTAGATTTGTTTTCTCTTAAAATGTCATATATATATATATATATATACATATATATTACATTCGAGATCAGAACGCCTAATACTTTGAGCTAAATCAAGGTGGAAATTTGGTTACTAAAAAAAAAACTTGGGTTAGAGTTAGATTTTTAGCGTTTGTGTGATGAGTATTGTGGCTTAGAGCACTCACATCTGTTCCCCATCCCAAATTCTAAAATTTAATCAAAATCATCACTCCCAAACATTTTTTCGTAAATTTTACTTATCTTCCGAAAACCCCCTACATCCCATTCCCTATATTTTTCCTATTTTATTAAAATAATATTCTTCTATTCTTTATTTTTTTTTCTTGGTTTAATTATTTACAACTTCAATTGACTACCAAAAAATACGGAATAATAATTTTTCTCAATACTTTGAGTACATAAATTTAATACGATTATACCCATCAGTAAAAAACAATTATAACAAGTAGTCTTCTACAATTAAACAAATATAAGTAGCAAAAAAATTATTATATACAATTAAATATATTACAAGTAATCCAATGTATTGGATAATTACAAACAATAGGTGGGCAAGTTCAAAATTTCTCAAAATACAAAATTATTATAAGTAATCATAACATTAAAATACAAACTAAAAAACCCATCTTCTCCATCATTCGCTTACACCTCTGCACGCCAATTCTCAAATGATGTCTACTACTTTGGATGTCTAACGAGACTTTTATCTTATCAAGTTCATTATTTAATTGGGTAAATGTCTTCTGCCCATATGGTAGTATTTTTGGGTCATACCAACAAAAGAATCTGTACATCTGGCCAGCCTACAGAAATTACAATTAATCATAGATGCTAAACTAAGAACAATGAGGTTGCGAAAACTAATCTTATAATTCTGACAACCGAAAAATCAGAAGCCGTCATTCTCTTTGGTGTGAGCTATTCGACAACAAGCTTTAATACCACAGAAACATATTAGGTATTCATTGCGACGATTGTTTTTTGAGCATGATAAACTGGTCATGCTACTATTTGACCAAGGCATTGGGTCGTATTTGCTTCACGTTTGTAGAAAACATTAATAAAATACAGACAAAATCTATGTAGATTAATACTTTTGGGGCTTAGAGTGGTAAAGTGTTGACGTAATATCGATTGCCTGACACGAGGCATGCATGAATAGTTGTAAAATCGTGAAAATCGGTTGTCAATTGCCGGTCATCCAGGCTTTACGGATTATCCTATCATATTAATAGTGCTGCATGCCTGAACACTCGTTAATTGAGCCCACTCATCACAACCTACAAACTACACATCCGTCCCGGGAACTGTCCTGATAGGAAGTACATCACCAACAATCAAATAAGTTCTTAAACACACAATGCAATAATCTCGAACCCAATTAGCACCAAATATTGTGAAATAGACACATAACTATGTGAAATGAGTGCCCAAAAATCAAAGGCTGCAAGGCAAGGGTGAATAGCACCAATGAATAACAGGGGACATGAAAATGTGTGAAAATGAGGCCCAAAACTCCAAAGCAGCAATGGTAGAGGTCAATAAACACCAAATATACCAAAATAGCCAAGCCGAAGTGACTAACAAGTACCCAAAACTTCAAGGCAGCAATGGTAGAGGTCCATAAGCACCAAATATACCTAAAACTCCAAGGCAGTAATGGTAGGAGTCAATAAGCACGAAATATAGCAAAATAGGCAAGCCAAAGTCATCAAAAATTACTCAAAACTCCAAGGCAGCAATGCATGGATTTAATAAGCACAAAAAAATGACAATAGGTGTGACGCTCCCAATTTACGTCTAGGATTTAACGTAAACAAGAGTGTCAGAACAAGTAACACTTGGTTACTCACCCCCGTACTTATCAAAATTTAATGTAAATCATAGCGAAAAAGTTCTGACTAAAATATTTACTAATGATCACAAGGTGAAATAAAATCACAATATCTACGTCTCCATTCTTAAAAATAACATTTTATCTTTACATGCATAACCCGGTTAGTTTTGTAAGCCAATATACATAAATAAACTTATTAGAACTTTGACTTCAGATCGCCTAGGCCCCTTTTTCACTTCGGAAAACTCATTCTCCATGCCGATGTCGGTCCCTACTAACTGTGTTAAAACATCTAGAGAGAGAGTACTCCAGGGACCCCTCAGGGTTTCTCCGGGTCTCTCTAGCAACTAGGACCTAGCCCATGATTGTTATTCAATCTTGCAACGAAAATCAAATTCCAAAAGAAAGGAGGCATACAAGAATAAAATTTCCAGGAAAATCTCAGTAAGTACACACGTAACTTAATAAAAACATAGACATCATGAAATAATCACATACAAGTCAGACATTCAAAGTATGCATTTATGGCATGCTTCATGTGACTCATGCATGATTTAGACTTATGTTCTTCATGGACCCACTCTATCACACTTAAACTCTTATTTCTTATCTTTCATAACATTGTGAATCTTACTTGTTTGGTATTATCAACAGGCGTTCCCATCGAATATTTATTATTTCGTATTATCGACAAGTTTAGGTCCCTGTCGGTTTTATATCCTTGACGGGCTTAGGTCCCTGTCGGTTTTCATATCCTCGACAAGCTTAGGTCCCTGCCAATTTTCAAATACTCGACAGGCTTAGGTCCCTGCCAGTTTTCAAATACTCGACAGGCTTAGATCCCTGCCGGCACGTCAGTCATACAGGCGTATCGTTAGTCCCCGTCATGACGTGACTGACTTATTAATCTTTCCACATGTTAAGTTTTCTTAATGTATTTTCTTAAACTAGACGTTATGACTTATGATGACACATATATGTGACGTAATGCAACATACGCATAAACTTAGACTTATAATATACATAATTCATGTTTTTGTAAAGCATATGACATAGAAAAATATATCACAAAAATCCACAAGCACATACGTCACATGAATTCATAACGTCAAAGCTTAACAAATAATACGTATGGAATTAAATAAAATATTAAATTTTTATTAAATCAATGGCTCGCAAAATTTTCATGGGAAATTTATTCTTAATTATTTATTCCTTTTAACTTATTCAACCCAAATTCAAAAGTTTGCATAATTTCATAACTTAAATATTTTTAAGTGTTTCTTGCGCTTTTCTTATATATATATATATAATATTTTTATTCTATTTTATCTTTTTAGCATAATAATTCTTAAAAATTCTCCTAATATATTAAGATTTCTAAACTTATTCTACTTGTTAAAAATCTTATTCAAATAATTCACTAGAAGTTTTAAAATGAAGGAAAACATCTTAACTCCCTTGAAGTCCGATAGTTACTAGAATTGTTTCTTCATTCTTTTCCATAGAAAAATCTCATATTTTAACATAATCATCTTAATATAACATCATAGAATATATTTCTAAGGTCTCATAATTTTCCTAACATTTTTCCATAACAAAAACCACTTCAAAATCCAATATGTTTCAACTTTACACATAAACAAAGATTAAGCTAAAATAAATATCAAACATAATCCAATCATCAAACCACTTATTCTATACCAATATTAAGTTAATATGTGCACTTACAAATTTCTCCTAAGCTTGATGGAGTGTTTGGAGTAGGCTTTGTGAAAATCTTATTCAAAACTTTCAACCACTCTCTTTTGGGTTTAAGGTGAAACAAGTATAGTTTGGATGAGATTTTTCTTGCTTCTTTTCCTTAAGTTGCCGTGTATCTCCACTAAAAAGGACCTTGAGGTACTTCTTACACTTATATATGTGTGAAATGAGTGGCATATGCAGATATTAGGAGTAAAAGTGCATGAAGCACTTGGGTGTTTGTCTTAGTTAAATAGGTGAGGTGTCTCTTCTCCCTTTAGGCATCATCATGACTTTAATCTAGGCTTAGCTGCTCCTAATCCCTCATCCAATGGTCTTGTTTGTTCTAGCTGCCATCTTATCTTGATCAAGGGCTCAAATGATTCCAGCACATGGGATAGAAACAAAATATCATGATGGTATCTTCTAATGAAGTGTATCTGGCCACTTGGCCTCTCCCAAGGGTTAGCCATGTTCCATTCCAAATAAGTCATTAATACAATTCGATTATTTGAAAACTCAAAACATAAAAGTTTTAGATTATTCTCTTAGTAATCATCTTATTCTGAGATCATATGAGAGAGATATGATTATTTCACCGAAACACGTCAAAACTCACCTGGGAACATCCAATCCGAGTTCTCCATTTGTTTCCTTTATTTTCTTACCCACCAAGGCTTCTATATCAATTTTTATCAACTTGCTACATGTTCCCACACATGTCAATACCTCAGAAAAATTGATAGCCAATCACAATTTTCGTCACATGGCCAAGATCAATGCACTTTGCTTAAGTCGGTTACCAGTTGACTGCTATTCCTATTTATCTACTTAACACCAGATTTAGTCCTTTATCCGATCCTTATCTTCAAAAATCTAAAACATAAAAGTTCTAGATCTACCTCTTAAAGTTCTATATGAATTAGAATCACCTCGTTCTGATCTAATATGAAGGAGTTATGCTTATTACACCAAAACCCAATGGATCAATCTGAGAACTCATTTTGGCACACCAAGTGTTTGATGTTTTGTTCTATCACTTCCCTTTAAATTTCTTCCTCAAATTGAAAATTTCTCTCTTTCTAGGTCCAAATTGAATTTCTCTAGTTGATACCTTATTAAAATTCCCAAAGATCAATCCAAAATTTATCATACTCTTTTATGCACAAGTACATGTGATTTCTATTTACTTTTTCCTTTGTAATTATGTAATAAAGTAGTATTTAATTTCATTGTCGAGAAACATGAACCGCTTCATGTTTCTTGAGAACTATGTCATTATTACCAAATAGTCTTCCATCCAAGCTGTCTTTGTCTTAATCAAATACAAGTCTTCTTTGTGGAATGAAGGGTGTTAAAGAGTATTAGAGTTCTAAATTGTTGTAAATTGTTTGAAATGTGAGGATTACAAATTTGAAATAGAGTAAATGATTAGTTTTGATGCCATACCAAGTTGTTGCTCCTTTCAAAAAAAAATTGTTGCTAATTTTCGTTTTCTAGTCCCTATAAATTAGTTTGTCTCTGTTATGCTCAACTATAGTTTTTGTGCTATTATATATGTCACCCAAGGGGCCATTGTAATAGCCCAATTTTTTCTAAGGTAAATTATTTTATAGAAGTTATTTTTAGGAGATTTATTTAATGTATTCATTTATTAGGAAATTAGAATGGGAGATTTAGTTGAGGAAATGTGAGATTTTACTTAGTATTGAGAATTATGCACTTTCGGATCAATCTGTCGAGTTTTAGGAAAATGATCATAAGTCAGCCATATGATGTCCAAATGAGGTGATTCCAATTGGTATAGAACCCTAAGAGATAGATCTAAAACTTTTATGTTTGAAGTTTCCTGAGATTCGGAAGGAATCAATAACTTAATTGGGAACCAAGTAGGCAGCTTTGGAATAGGCTTAAATGGGACCCGAGTTGGGTAATTGAACTAGATTGGGGCATGTAACCAAATAGGCAACTGGTTTTAGGATTCTCTGGGATTAGGACATGTGTAGGGATAGTTAGGAATGAATGGAAAGTTGATTTGGAAGTCAATTGAATGGTTAGTGTGATGGGAACTCAAGGGAGCCAAAATCTGGTTGATTGGTGACTAATGGGATCAAACTTGACTCTACCTTAACTAAACCATGAAGTGACCTTCTAGGACTTGTTGAGGGAAGACCTAAGGGAGTTGGGAAGGAACCAAATGGAGGAGAAAACCTGATAATGGGCGTGTGACACAAGGGGAGAGCTGGAGATGAGAGATGCATGCATGGTTAGGTGAAGTGCCACCTCACCTCTTATCCCTTTAGCTTGCTTCTCAGCCATGGATCAAAATGGGCAGCCAAACCACCTCAATTGTGAGCCCTTGGATGACTAATCCAGCTGCAAAGCCTAGGATTTGGGAGGCTTAATCCTCATCATTAGATTTTGCCTAGATGGACACCTCATCACATGCAAATCTGCCAACTAGGGTACCTTGGGTGCAATTCCTTTTCTCTCCCTCATGTTGGTCGACCACCACTATATATAGGACCTTGTGAGCTTCCTAAGCTCCTTTAGAAGGAAAGAGCACTTACCTTGTGAAGCCAAATCAGAGAACCCTCCCCAAACCCTCAAAGTGATCACTTGTGAGTGAAGTGAGTGTGTGTGGGAGCAAACTTGGAGGAAGTTGAGTGGATCAATTCCCTAAAGCTTGGAAGAACTTGTAAGTCCATATTCTAGCTTAAATTAAGCATGGAACTGGTTTATTGGCATGATTGAGTTATATTTCCTAGTAGTGAACACATGAGAACATGTTTAAGTGTAAATTGAACACATGAGTAGGGTTAATTGTATTTGTCTTGTTTTTATGTTCAATAAAATTGTGGGAACTTAGATTTAGGTTTTTAAGAAGATAAATGGAGTGTATGAAAAAGATTGGTGTGTTTTGAGTGGAAAAACCCATAGACCCGTAAGTTCGCTTGACCCTCGCTCGACATGTGAGTCGAGCGAAGGCAAAATCTATACCCTCGCTAGAGTTTCGCTCGACACTCGCTCGAGCGAGTCCCAACCCGAGACTTCGCTCGATACTCGCTCGACACCCACTCGAGCGAGATACCCTGTTTTGCCTAGACTTAGGGTTTCCTTGGAATAGAAGTGGTGTTTCAAATGGGAAGGGTTATGAGTGAGATGACTCATGTGTATAAGAGAAGAAAATAAAGAAAGAAAATAATATATAAAAGATGAGTTAGTCACGTCATGACGGGGACGGCGATACGTAACGCCCGTATGACTGACGTGCCGGCAGGGACGGCGATACGTAACGCCTGTCGAGATTGAGTTAGTCACGTCATGACGGGGACGGCGATACGTAACGCCCGTATGACTGACGTGCCGGCAGGGACGGCGATACGTAACGCCTGTCGTGATATGAAATTGTGATCTCCACGGGGACGGCGAGACGTAACGCCCGTGTGATTGATCCTTGCGGGGACGGCGAGACGTAACGCCCGCAGTAGTGTGTATATATTTCGTGTCATAACGGGGACGGCGAGACGTAACGCCCGGATGATTGACACCAGACTCATCATAACGGGGACGGCGATACGTAACGCCCGGATGATTGATGAGTGTATGTGATGGGGACGGCGATACGTAACGCCCATCAGTGATATGAAAGAATAAGAATTTTAAAGGGGGAAAATAATGTAATTTAATATAAGACAATGGGTGAGTTGAGAAAGTGCCAGTTAGACAATGGTCCTGTAAGGGGTATGTTAGGGTGATTTCCCTTGTCAGTTGTGGTAGTAACTTTGTGAGTATTTTCCCTGTGAGGGGTATGTTAGGGTGAATTCCCTTGTCAGTTGTGGTAATAACTTTGTAGGTGTTTTCCCTGTTTCCTTTAAGCTGTTTATGTACTTACTGAGATTTCATTCGAAATCTCACTCTTTTGTGGCTCCATATATTTTGTGCATATTATTTCATACAGGTTTCGATGACCAGCAGGGGGACAGCCCCGACGATACAGGAGACTTCGGGGAGTCCTGAGGGACTTTCCGATTATAGTCCCTTTTTGGATATCTCTTTTGTTTCCTTCGGACCTCCTATCAGACCCACCGGAGCTGGGAGTCTTGACGCGTCCACTTTTGTTGAGGAGAGGAGACGTACTGGATGCTGCTTAACCTTAGGAGTAGACGGCTCGTTGTCCATGTGTGGAGTTTGTGTGACTCCACAGGGACAACAGCTCCAGCGAGACTTTAGTATTAGCATGAATAGGTTTCGCTATGGGAGAGAGTATCCCGAGGTTAAGAGGGAGAAAGAGTGAGGTGAAGGAAAGTTTCTTTTGGGATGAATGTAATATATTTTGCTACAGTTGGGTTGTGTATATGTATAAAGTACAATGTTTAAGTTTAATGAATGTTGTGTATATAACTTCCGTGTGATCTTTAGAAAGTCTTATATTGAAAAAAAAAAAAAAAAACCTAATCCGCTGCGAATTTAGTAATTTATGCTTTTATCCTTGTTAAGTACGAGGGTGAGTAGCCAAGTGTTGCTCATCCAGACACCTTAATTTACGTTAAATCCCAGACGTAAGTTGGGGGCGTCACAGCCATACTGTTTGGTATTCGAGTTAACCCTAACACAAGTTAATCAAAGTTCAAGTAGTGCAATGGTTTTGCGTAAAAAAAATGGAAAACAACTTCGAATTATCTGCCAAACTAGCCTTTAAAAACACCTGGCGACTCAGTCACAATCGACGTAGTTGGTAAAACATTGCATCCCATATATAAATACAATACATTCAGAAACCAAAACACTAGTGTAGCAATGAAATACATAAATTTGGAACCACAACTAGAAAGAAACGGAAATGATTGTACTGATAACAAGAGATCTTTTTTCTTTTACTAAGCAACAAAATGTGCTAGGCACTTATTACTTCAAATCATTACATGCTTGGGTTTAGACTTTTTACGACAAATAAATTGCAAAACCAAATTAGAGGGTAGTGAGAAAAGATGTTGGACTAGGAGGGATTGTAATATCAACAGTCCCTTCCAACATCTGTAGAACCTTCTTCATTGAAGGACGAAGTGACGGCTCATCTAGAATGCACCAGAGTGCTACCTTAACCATTCTTTCTAGTTGTTTCTTATCGACCACCTCATCATGACTCAAAAGTTTGCTCACCTCACCACAATCAAAGCAATGGTATGCCCATTCTTCAAGAATTGCTTCATCCTCAGGAAGATCAAAGTCTGCATTCCTTCGACAACAAATAATCTCCAAGAGCACAATTCCAAAGCTATACACATCTGCTTTGACTGTCACGGGCAGATTACGATGCCACTCTGGTGCGACGTACCCTTTTGTGCCTCTTATGTTGGTATAGGTTTTGGTTTGGTCTGGTTTTAGCAACTTAGCTAACCCGAAATCAGCAAGTTTTGCACATCCGTTCTCATCTATCAGAATGTTGTGTGGTTTTATGTCGCAATGAATGATCTGTGGCTCACACTCTTCATGGAGATAGAGAATTCCTTTTGCTATATTGCGAGCAATCTCAACTCTTCTATCCCAAGAAGGTCGTTGTTTTGATGGCTTAAAGATTATATCTGCAAGTGAACCATTGCTCATGTAGTCGTACACCAAAAGCCTATTCACTCCATCATGGCAATACCCGAGTAACCGGACAAGGTTTTTGTGATGTGTTCTCCCAATAACTTTCACCTCGGTATGAAACTCTGTTTCCCACTCGGCCAATAATTTGTCTAGTCGTTTGACGGCCACAATCTTCTCCCCATTCCATATTACCCCCCTATAAACAATTCCAAAGGCTCCTCTACCAATCTCTTCCTTGAAACCATCAGTCACTTTCTCAAGTTCAGTATAAGTATATGATTTTGGAGCAACATCCTCTCCCAAGCCAACTTCTTCTCTGTTAGATATGTTTTTTTTTACCAAAAAACGATATTTGTGAACGAAAATTAAAGAAAACTGCCATGATAATGGATGCAAATGCAAGCAAAGAAATGGAAATAATTAGGATGTCTACTCGGATCTCCTTTTTGCTTTCTTTCGGCATAATTGGATTGGTAGAGAGTGAATGCATACCGACCTTGATAAGCACTATGCTTGAGTCATCCTGTTTTCTTCTTCCAAATCTCAAAGGAAGCCTTTGTTTCAAACAGTCTCCATTTATGTACAATGCAGCTTCACAGTTACAATCCCCCATACATGCATCTTCACATGCATCTTGGGTTGAAGATATCTAGATAGAATAGTTAGCATTTTCCCATATGGTATTAGGCTCTACTTCCATGGTATATCCAGAATTTGATTCATTGCTTTCACAACTTCTAGAATCAAAATTCCTTTCACAGCCTAAAGTCATATCTTCTTCATTAACACGCTTGAATTCGGGAAGACATTTGCAATCAACATCTAGATCGTTTGTAACACAAAATGCATTGATGCCACAGAGACCCTTAGCTTCACACTTGTCTGTTGGACTAAACCATGTGACTTTCCAATCGCCACTCTGATTTAGATTATACGAGTAATGCCGCAAGATGCCATCAGGGCCAATTCTCAAACGGTAGATCAAACCCATTGTTGGGTTACTCGATGTAATATTCTTTATTGATATTCTGGTGCCATTGAGCAAGTAGAGGCAACCATCCGGATCAAAATTTAGTGAAACTTCAGTTCCTTCTCCATCTATACCTATTCTAGAATAACCATATGCAAGTGTGAATGGGGTTCCAATCGGGTACATCGCCAGCCATCCATCTTGTTGCATTATGAGACGAAAAATGCCAGTTGAGTGGTCAGTGTCCGAACGACTGGAAAACATCACTTCATCAGTTGTGAGAATCTGACCTGGTAAGATGGTGTCGGTTGGATGGTCGAAACTCTGCCATATTGTCACGTTATCAGAGTTATAGAGAACGAAGTTTCCCAAATCCAGCATCGATGCTGTTGCTGCACCCTCAGTACTACTAAAGATCTTGATCTCCATGCCAGCTTGTGCCGATTGCAGAAGCAATTGTCCATCGCTTGTGAAGTTTAATTTAACATCAGCGGGAAGTGGATGATTGTCTCGATTGGCTGTCCAGACCACAGTCTTCTGTGGGATCCCAACAATAAAAATGCCGACAGCATAGCCATTGCCCTACTTGTAGAATCCAAAGGCATATAGATCGGAACGTGATAGCCATGAAGAGTTGGTGCTTGTAGGTGTTAACAAAGAACCTAGCCTGACAATGGATTGCCCAGCTTGTTGAGCTTCTACAGTGAAGATTGTTGAGAAGAGAAGAAGAAGCAAGATGGTTGCCATCACCTTAGAATTATTCTCTCTACGTTTTTCTTCCCCTTGCTGTGTGTTTTCACATGGGAGATTGAGAATAAGAATATGTTCATCAATGAAAGAATGCAATACATTGCCATTTTTATCAAGTGTGTCAAATCGTGTTAACAGATTTTGTTCGTATAATGTCAAGACATGTATATTATATTATATAAGTTAACTCTAACTCAACTCGTTAAACTTATCGTGTCAAGATCTCAAATCCTAACACGACACATTAACATAACGAGTCATGTCATATCAATTTATTTTGATTTGTTAGAAATTATTACAAAATAAGTTAACATAATACAAAACGATCCATTTCAACCTGTCTATGTAAAGGGACTGGATAAGTTCAAAATTTACCTGATTCACCTGATTAAATTTAGTATAATTTTATATAAATATTAAAATCACAATATTTATCAAATTATAAAACTAACTACAAGTCTAAAATTGCAATCCAAATAATAAAAATATCAAAATTAGAATACTAACAATTTTACTTATAGGTATAAGGGCATAATTGTAGTTTTAACTTTCTTAACTTGTCATAACGTGTGATAACGGATCAAAACGGGTTAACTTGTTATCAATCCGTTAAGCAATCATATCTTAACGAGACAACCTGTTTGATCAAAACCCGTTAAAACTAAATTATAATCCACTATTATCGTGTCGTATTCGTGTTCGATTAATAGATCGCGTAACATATTATTATCCCTAATTTTTCTTGATTAAAACAAGAGTTTTTTATGTCTACAATTTATGTCAAAATTATTTGTAATTTCTAATGAAATTTTTAAGTCTCCTGATTTTCTTAATCTATTTCTAGAAGAATTACGTGGATAAAGAAAGTGAATTTGAGCCCAAATTATATTATGCTGGTTATAGACTATTTATATATATAAAATCAAAGCACGTATAAGAATATTTTTTTATCAATTATCTTTCTAAATCAATCAATCAAAAAAAATCAATAATCCTTAAAAGTATACAAAAAGAACCTCCATTAATTATAAAGAAATTTTATTTACAATTCTAAATAAGAGACTACGGGTGCAAACTCATTGTAGTATGAGAGCAAAAAGGAAAAAAAATAATTTTAGTAAGAATATTGTAATTTGAAAAACGTTTTAAAGAACAGTATGAAATTGCGTGATTACGGTTTTTGAATAGGGATTGTATGTTGACTAACTCTGAATTATATATAAAAAAAATGTTCTATTATTCTATATAAGTATATTTTTTTATTTTTTATTTCTGAAGCTGCTTCACTGTACTTGGCTAAGTTCTATTCATAGATGTGGTGTTGAGATGTATAACGCCTAACCTAAGGGGAAGTTAAAAAAAAATAAAAGAAAAAAAAACCTAACAACTCAATTTTCGACACTTTGGGGCTACCCTTTATTTTTTTGTTTGACACTTTGGGGGCTACCTAACAGTGTGAAAGAAAATCTGGAGCACCTCTTAACTCCTTATGTCTTTTAATTTATTTTCTAAAAATAAGAAAAGAACGTTAGAAATGAAACCTTGCAATAGTGAAAGTTGATTACCTGATCGTACATTTTCTTTAGAAATCTGTATTGATAAACATGATGTCCGTTTTGATCGAAGGCAGCGATATGAAAAATAGTAAAACTGGTGTACCTATGAGAGAGTTTTGGAGATGGAAGATCACAGAGAACCAGACATGGAATTTATAGAAATAATTGCACGCAAGGCCTTGGGAAATAGTGCGTGACAGTGGGGGCTCGAAAAATTCTTGTAAATTAAGATCAAGACAAAGCATAGCCACCGGTGGAAAATTAGTATTTAATTTCGTTTTCAAACGAAGGGGAACCCCAAAACTGTGTCATTATAACCACATATAGCATACATGGTCTTCTTTCCAAGCTTTCGACCAAAAGACTTTGGGGCTACCTAACAGTGTGAAAGAGAATCTGGAGCACGTCTTAATTTCTTATATCTTTTCATTTATTTTCTCAAAATAAGAAAAGAATGTTAGAAATGAAAACTTGCAATAGTAAAAGTTGATTAGCCGATCGTGCTTTTTCTTTAGAAATCTGTATTGATAAACGTCATGTCCGTTTTGATAGATGGCAGCGACATGGAAAACAGTAGAACTTGTATACTCATTCTCAATATTGGATTAGGCATTTGTATTTATAAAATTTGTTTAATCTTAAGTTATTTTGTAATTGATTATTCTATTCAAAATTTATTTCCATATTAAATTCTTTATCTTTTAGTCAAAATAATAATAAAATATTATCAATTTAATAATATTTTTTTTAATTGCACTATATTTTTTTAAAACAGAGAAATATTAACCAGATAAATGCCAATCATGAATGATTACATATTTTTTTTAATTGCATTATATTTTTTTAATTACATTATATTTTTTTAATTGCAATTGGCTATATATATATTAATTGCATTATAATTTTTTAATTGCACTATTACAAATAAAATTATTTTTTAATACTTTTGGAGTTTTGATTTAGTATAATGATAGACAAATTTAACAATAGAAAGTTATTTTATCGTAGTTAAAAGCCATATATTTTGCAAATGTCTAATTCAATATGAAAAATTATTAGATTTTATTGTGTAAATGGTTAATTGAATTTGCAAATGTCTATTCCAATAAAAGTACTCAATTTTATTATGTAAATGGTTAATTGAATTTGTGTAAATGGTTAATGCTACATACAGTCGTAGAGTTGTAAACGGCGTACAGTCGCTTTAGAAAAAAAGTTAACTTTTTTACGTGGGTCCCATATACATTCACTTTTTTTTAAAGCGACTGTACGCCGCTTGCAATTCCATGACTGCATCTATTATTTCTCTTAGGGAAATAGTGCATGATTGTGGGGGTTGGGAAAAGTCTTGTAAGTTAACATAAAGACAAAGCATAGCCACGGGTAGAAGGTTTGGCCTCTTTTTTTTTTTTTTTAAATTGTGAGTACTAAAATATCTTGTACACAGTTATTTCAAATTATCTGCGCCGCGAGATCAGGAGGAAAATTTGTATTCAATTTCGTTTTCAAAGGAAGGCCCCAAAAACTGTGTCATTATTACCCCATATGTAGTCTTCTTTCCAAGTCTATTTGTATTTTTTTTATTTTATAATTAAGTAAGTATTTTTAAATAATATTATAATTTTTTTATATTTAACAAAAATATTTTAAGATGTTAAAAAAATTATATAAAAAAATAAAAAATTTTAAAAAAATTAAATATAAATCATGATCTCAAATCGAGATAAATAGCAACACCCATATATTTGTGAGATGAGTGGGGTAGAAGAATGATTATTGGATGGAATGAGAATCTCCGAGGAAACTGCGTGTTCACCTCAGCATGAAAGGTTATCTCCTATAAATTAGGCCAATCTCAATCTTCCACCATGAGGTTAGCCTAACAATTTTTCCACCATTTAGATTCAATCTTTCTCGATCGCCCACGCTTGATGTGTGATTGGAATAACATGGAATTGGTCTCCACATGTATAGTGTAAATAAATCAATTCATTCATTGAGCTTTTGCAATTTATAGAAAAAGAAAAGGCCATTAGAATCTAGGGTTGCTTCAGTTGGTTTTCTTGGTATTTTACACTCTGTTCCAGATGTCATTGTAGTTCTTATTTAGGTATGGTTCAAGTCTTGGCCATATTTTTTAATAATATGAGAAGAATCCTTCCATATAGAACTGAGGGACGTTAGCTCAAGAACTATTAAGTCCCCTAGATTTGTTTTCTCTTAAAATGTCATATATATATATATATATATATATATATATTACATTCGAGATCAGAACGCCTAATACTTTGAGCTAAATCAAGGTGGAAATTTGGTTACTAAAAAAAAACTTGGGTTAGAGTTAGATTTTTAGCGTTTGGGTGATGAGTATTGTGGCTTAGAGCACTCACATCTGTTCCCCATCCCAAATTCTAAAATTTAATCAAAATCACCACTCCCAAACATTTTTTCGTAAATTTTACTTATCTTCCGAAAACCCCCTACATCCCATTCCCTATATTTTTCCTATTTTATTAAAATAATATTCTTCTATTCTTTATTTATTTATTTTTTCTTGGTTTAATTATTTACAACTTCAATTGACTACCAAAAAATACGGAATAATAATATTTCTCAATACTTTGAGTACATAAATTTAATACGATTATACCCATCAGTAAAAAACAATTATAACAAGTAGTCTTCTACAATTAAACAAATATAAGTAGCAAAAAAATTATTATATACAATTAAATATATTACAAGTAATCCAATGTATTGGATAATTACAAACAATAGGTGGGCAAGTTCAAAATTTCTCAAAATACAAAATTATTATAAGTAATCATAACATTAAAATACAAACTAAAAAACCCATCTTCTCCATCATTCGCTTACACCTCTGCACGCCAATTCTCAAATGATGTCTACCACTTTGGATGTCCAACGAGACTTTTATCTTATCAAGTTGATTATTTAATTGGTTAAATGTCTTCTGTCCATATGGTAGTATTTTTGGGTCATACCAACAAAGGAATCTGTATATCTGGCCAGCCTACAGAAATTACAATTAATCATAGATGCTAAACTAAGAACAATGAGGTTGCGAAAACTAATCTTATAATTATGACAACCAAAAAATCAGAGGCCGTCATTCTCTTTGGTGTGAGCTATTCGACAACAAGCTTTAATACCACAGAAACATACTAAGTATTCATTGCGACGATTGTTTTTTGAGCGTGATATACTGGTTATGCTACTATTTGACCAAGGCATTGGGTCGTATTTGCTTCACGTTTATAGAAAACATAAATAAAATACAGACAAAATCTATGTAGATTAATACTTTTGGGGCTTAGAGTGGTAAAGTGTTGACGTAATATCGATTGCCTGAAACGAGGCATGCATGAATAGTTGTAAAATCGTGAAAATCGGTTGTCAATTGCTGGTCATCCAGGCTTCACGGATTATCCTATCATATTAATAGTGCTGCATGCCTAAACACTCGTTAATTGAGCACACTCATCACAACCTACAAACTAGACATTCGTCCCGGGAACTGTCCTGATAGGAAGTACATCACCAACAATCAAATAAGTTCTTAAACACACAATGCAATAATCTCGAACTCAATTAGCACCAAATATTGTGAAAATAGACACATAACTGTGTGAAATCAGTGCCCAAAAATCAAAGGCTGCAAGGCAAGGGTGAATAGCACCAATGAATAACAGGGGACATGAAAATGTGTGAAAATGAGGCCCAAAACTCCAAAGCAGCAATGGTAGAGGTCAATAAACACCAAATATACCAAAATAGCCAAGCCGAAGTGACTAACAAGTACCCAAAACTTCAAGGCAGCAATGGTAGAGGTCCATAAGCACCAAATATACCTAAAACTCCAAGGCAGTAATGGTAGGAGTCAATAAGCACGAAATATAGCAAAATAGGCAAGCCAAAGTCATCAAAAATTACTCAAAACTCCAAGGCAGCAATGCATGGATTTAATAAGCACAAAAAAATGACAATAGGTGTGACGCCCCCAATTTACGTCTAGGATTTAACGTAAACAAGAGTGTCAGAACAAGTAACACTTGGTTACTCACCCCCGTACTTATCAAAATTTAATGTAAATCGTAGCGAAAAAGTTCTGACTAAATTATGTCACACCGGGGGTCGCCTGCAGTTTGTTTCTGTGTTTTCGTTTTATAGATGGGAGTTTCTGCATTTTCGTTTCAGAGTTAGGGATTGAACACAAACCAGTGTTCTTGAAGATCTGTGACATGGCGACCGGACCGGGTTCGCTATGTGGTCCGGTCGCCATGTCACAAGTGTGTAGAGCGGGGGCGCCTAACCAACTTACACTTAGATTTATCCATAATATATTAGAATAATTCTACTCCTAGGCCCACTTAAATCTCCAACACCCCACACCAGCTGAGCTAGCTCTTTTAAAAAATATATATATTTTTAAAACCAATCATTTTGAACCCATCTTCCACCTTTTCCCCCAAATCTTCCACTCGGATTCGCTCTCTGCCATCTCCTTACCAACCCCAGTTAAAGCAAATCAAAATGAACAAAGAGGGAGTTCTACTTGGAAGATGTGACAACCTAATTTTTTTTTATTAATTTTATAATTGAATGATCATATTTATTGGAAAAATTATTCTAGCTTGCTTGTTTTAGTTCAATTAGAAATAAATTTATTACACATATCTGGATTTCTTTTGTATTGGAAATGGGAACAAAAAGTATAGAAATTTCTTTATAGTGTTATTGTTATTATTTTATCTTATTCTATTTTTTTATATAGCTTAATAAAAAGAACAATTCAGGTGATATAGCTTTTGAAAAGTCAAGAGTAAAATTCGAAATAGGGAATTGAAGGAGAAATCAAGTGGAAACACATGGTGAAATCGGATTGGTCTGTTCCAAGCAGTTTCAACATCTTTCGGTAAATTAGTCATAACTCTTTCGTCTGATCTTTAAATAAGGTGATTGCAGTTCCCATATAACCCTAAGAGATATATCTATAACTTTTATGTTTTGAGTTTTGAAAATATGGACTTAATCAAATACAAAATTGAGATTGAAGTAGCATAACCGAATTTGGATATATAAGCATTGACTTTGAAGTTGACTAAGGACTTTGAATAAGATTAAGTTTTTGGATTATTTTCTCAATATCCTAAGATCTTGATAAGTGTGTAGATATATGGCAAATGAGGATATTTTATCTAGAAAATTTTGTATGAAACAAGAATGAATATCTATCAAACACTTGATATGCCCGGATTGGTATTCTCGGGCTGATCCTTTGATTTTCAGTAGAATAATCGTAACTTTGTCATATGAGTTTCGAATGAAGTGATTCTAATTCTTATAGAACCTTAATAAGGATATTTATAACTTTTATGTTTTGGGTTTTTGAATATAAGGACCGGATCAAGGACTAAATCTGGTATGAAGTGGATGGACAAGAATAGCAGTCAACTAGTACCGACTTAAGCAAAATGCATTGATCTTGGCCATGTGACGAAAATTCTGATGGGTTCTTATTCTTTTTGACATATTAATAGGTGTAAGGATTATGTGGCAAAAGGAGATAATCCATCTAGAAGTCTTGGTTGACAAAAAAACAAAAGGAAACAAACGGTGAACTCGGATTGGGTATTCTCGGGTGGTTTTGACGTATTTCAGTGAATCAATCATATCTCTCTTATTTGATCTCGGAATAAGATGATTTAAAATCCTATAGAATCTTAAGAGGATGATATAAAACTTTCATGTTGTGATTTTTTGAATAATCAAATTTTATCCAGGATTTATTTTGGATGGAAGTGGCCAGATGCACTCCATTAGAAGATACCATCATAATATTTTGTTTCTACCCCCATGTGCTGGAATCATTTGAGCCCTTAATTAAGATAAGGTTGCAAGTGGATCAAATATGACTGTTGGATGGAGATAGGAACAACTAAGCCTAAGATTAGGGGGATGATTATGCCTAAAGGGAGGGGGAAAGCAGCTCACCTATTCGGTGAAGATAAGCATCCGAGTGCTTCATGCATTCAATATGTTTCAACTTAATCTTGGCATAGAATAAATGGTTTGATGATTGGATTATATTTGATATTTATTTGAACTTAATCTTTGTTTATGTGTTAAATTGAAATATATTGAATTTTGGAGTGATTTTTGCTTGAAAAAATGCTAGGAAAATTAAGAGACTTTAGAAATATATTCTATGATATTCTATGAAGATAATTATTTGCAAACATGAGGTTTTGCTATGGAAAAAAATGAAGAAACAGCTATAGTGAATTTCGGCCATAATAGGATTATTATTGACAGATTTGACATATTTTAGTAAATTAGACATAACTTGTTCATTTGATATCGGATTTAACTGATTCAAGAGGCTATGGAAAGATAAGAGAAATATCACGCGGACCTCCCTAGCCTTTGTTCTCAACTCCCGCCATATCATTCTCGAGCTACCTTCTGCTCGACATGGCCTTCTCCCACTCCCGTAAAGATAGGAAACTTCATCTTCAGGAGGAATGTTTAAGTAATTATTCTGAAGTAGTTTAGAGTTGGTCGCCCCAAAATCGCATTATAGGAGGAATGGGCCTTGACCACTAGAGTGATTGTCCATTTCGACTAGGAGTGACAGCATGATTGTCCCAATCGGTTAGATCAAAACACTAATAAAGCCTTTGAGTTGTGTCAGAGCTGGGTGCAATCATTCCAGAATGATTCCCATTCAAATATAAGCTTCTAGTAGAGAATATTGACGGAGTTGTCGTTGTCAATCAAGACTCTCCGAGTCACGTAGTTGGCAATCTATGTAGATATACCAAAGCATCATCATGAAGGCACATGACACCCTCTTTATCATTTTCACTGAATATGATTGTTGATGCCTCGGGTCTGCTCCTCGAGCTGGGGATGATCCTCATCATTGTGAACACTTATTCATAATGGGCCCTTCAGGCATGGACATTGTGTATCGAGAAGGAGGTTTCCCCAGCGTATCCGTCCACGATCATGCATATCTTGCCAATAGGGTCATTCCTTCTTGGCGGGCTCCTGTGTCCCAGGCTCACTCGGGGCCGCCTTTCTTCCCTGTGCCCAAATGCACACTCTTCTGATGCCAATCGTGGCATTAAGGCCTTTGTGTTTGTCGTTCACCCTTCGTTAGCCTACCAGGGCTTCCAGTTTTTGTAATTCTTGCTTCCTCGTGAAGCAATCTTCAATTCGGTGACTATCTGTATGATGGTAAGTGCAATACTCGGGAGCTTGCTGCTACACCTTTCGCGAGCTCGAGTCTTGCTCGCCCTCCACGACTTTACTAAAGTGTGCGTATAGATTCATTTGCCATTGAGATGGTTGTTCATTCTTACATCTGGTCTCAAACGCTTTCTTCTTGTTGCCTTCCTAGCTTGTGTGGCTACTCTACCCCCATGACCTTTTTATCTAATCGCTACAGCTCAAACTTGCATGAGTTGGTCAATGCTTGGAGTGTGTCTTCAGTGTTGATAAAGTCATCAGCCCTGTCCATGAACTCTCGCTGTGACGTGGGTGTCTTTTACACAATTTGGATCACAGTGGCTTTTCCCAAGGTTATTTTCTCATCCTAATCGTCTATTGGCATGCATTCCTTATTGAACCGCACTAGATGGGACTTCGGACTCAGGAAGTAGGTAGTGAGGCATCTTCTCGTTCTGCTTTTCATAAAGTACTTTAGGAAAAGACGAGCCAATTCACCAAAGTTGTTGATGGTGCTAGGTGGCAGGGATCGAAACCACGTCCTTGTGGCTCCTTTAGTATGAGAGAGAAAGCGCCGCATGCCATGTATCTTGGGAACCTATGCAGGGTCATGTAGGCCTCAAATGTTTCTAATTGATACACTAGGTTTGTGGACCCATTGTATGCTTCAATTTTCGGGAACTTGAACCTTGGAGGTAGAGGAACAACCATGACCTTTGAGATGTACGGCAGGTTGATGCTGCTTAGTAGTTGGTCCTCGGAAGATGACGTGCCTATTCCCTTCGTCCTCTCTGCATGTTTGCCTTGGAGCTCTTGGAGTTCAAGGTGCATTCAGCACCTCTCCTGCTCGATTGCATCATCCTCAAAGTTCTGCATGATTGATCTGCCTCTATAGTTCCTTATGCACATCCAATTTGAGTGACAGTATTTGAATGGAGTAGACAAGAGGGATTGCCACTTGCAAAAGGCACACATTATTATTGAAGTGGCACAAGATAATGGGACACAAGGTGATCCAGCTTCTATAGAGATGCGGACGCCATCTACAGTCTAAAACGCTTCCTTCCAAATGCACATACTGAATGAAGAAAAGTTCATACCAATTTCACAAAATTCAACCCATTTCATTCTCAAAATAAATACTATGAAAATCATTTACTGAAATCGCACAAGGGTTGTCTGATCCTGAGCACAGCTTGTGGAAACTACACAAACGCACAAATACAGAAGAGCAGAAGATGGTGAAGAAGATGGATTCGCGTGTTTCTGACGAAGGAAGAGAGAAAATATTGAGGGAAGAAAAGGGGATTCGCGCATTTCAGTGGAATAAAACACAATTAAAATAAGAAATTTTTTGAGTTTCAGTCCGACTGAATTTTTCCAAATGCAGCTCCTGATGTTTCTGGTGGTAGTGAGTGACACCGCCCATCCTATTAAGACTGGAGAGAGTTGGCGACCTCATTCCTATAACGGCAAGTTCTGGTGACTTCCGGTATGCCTTCGACGGCCTTAAATTCGAAAATGGGTCAATCCATCGCCACCGACCGCAACAAGGGCTGGGTTGAGGCTGAATTCCCTTAAAAATTCATCTTTATTTTATTTTCTTATTATATTTTTTATTATATTTTCTTTATTTTATTATATTTTTTATTGTGTTTTCTAAATTCTATATTTTTTTATTATATTTTTTAATATTTTTTATTATATTTTTATAATAATTATAAGAGTTTAGAGAATGGACTGCAATACACTGGGGTGCAGTCCATGTGCACCAATGTTTTAAATACCGTGCCGTACTGGCCGGTACGGCTGGAATTTTTCGTACCAGCCGGTCGGCCGGTACAAAAAACATCATTTTTCGTTTTGGCCGATTTTTGGTACGGCCGAAAAATGATCGGTACGGCCGTAGAGGCCGTACCGGATTTCGGCCTTCCTAGTTTTTTTTTTTTTTTAATTTTTTTTTTTTTACTATGTTTTAACCTCAATTTAGACTAAATTAATTACATATATATATTTATCTATATAATTTATTTATATATTAACTATTATTTTGAAATATAATTTATAATTGTATTTATATATATAATTTATTTATGTATAAACTATTCCGAAACGGTACACGAAACGGTACCGGTACCGAAATATTTCGTTTCAGTGACTTGACCGGTACCGGTACTGGTACGGTATTCAAAACATTGATGTGCACCCCAACGTCACCCTTAAAATAATAGGTTGCATTGTGAACATGAGCTCGCTAACTTTGGCCAAAGTTTTGCTTTTATCGTCATCAAGTCTGACTTGATATAGTGAGGCCAATGTGGAGAAAATAATGGTCATTTAGACCACTAGTAATTGATTTGTTATACTTTATTTTTAAATTGTATATTTTTATACACTTTTTAAAAAAATCTTGTCAAATTTGATTAATAGCAACGAGAAAAAGGTGGAGGATGGGGAATATTTTTCTACTTGTACATAGTTATATTCTAAAACTCTCTAAATTGACCAAATTTGACGAAATTTTTTTGAAAAATATGCAAAAGTATACACTTTGAAAGAAAATTAAAGTAAGTCTATTGTTAGTACTCTTAGAGCTATTTTGAACGTAGTGTGGGCTATAGAGAGCCCAATGCTAATACTCTAAGGCCTTAACAATGCATTGTAGATTAAGAATATGAACAACTCAGATCATATTTGCTGCCATTTCCAAGAAAAATCGTATCAAAGCACAAAAATAGTCATTTAGGTTGTTGCCTCGACGAACTGCTTCAATGTGAATATTATTTAAAGTATTAGTATTGGTCTTATCAAAATTTATTTTAAAATTCGATGAAAAATATAAATTTGATGGAAAGTCAATATCTAAACTAATCTTATATTGGACTCATAAAAAAACTTCTATCATATTTGATAGAATTTAAAAAAAAAAAATAGGAAGAATAAAATACAAGCTAGTGGGGTAAGGAGAAATAAAAGTAAGCAATATCTCACAAGCCAACGGGGTAAAATGTGGGTGCAAGGAATGCAGAGTATTTAATTTTCTATGTGCTAGTACAAGGAAAAATAACAGGGTAATTAGAAGGGATATTTTGACTCCCACATTATCGCCTATGATCTAAGCTAAAAGATAAAGGCAAGACAGGCTTAGACTCGTCATAGGAAATAGGGACCCAAACTCCTAATAGGAAATAGGGACCCAAACTCCTAATAGAAGATGGGTACCTAATAGGAGATAGACTTTGATTCTGGATAAGAGGATAGACTCCAACTCCTAAAAGGAAAAAGGCTTACAAACTCAAATTGAACTCTATTACTCTAAGGAAATAACCTCTTATAAATAGTGTACAGGAGGTAACAAATAATTAATCTTGATCATATTTACTATTTTATATTTATTCTCAAATTCTTTACTAATTTTGGTATCGAAGTTTTCCCAATGCCACCAAGACTTCCTCTTTTGTAATGGTTGGCGATGTGAAACACATCGTTTACACAATTATTGAAATATAATTTTTGATATTTTTTTCTCAAAATTTAAAACAAAATATAAAAAACCATTTAAAATTTGCAAATCTAAAAGTAAAAACAATAATTAAAAATTAAATTCTAAAACTTTATAATATTTTTGAGTTTTGCTACGGATCTGCCACTATTCATTGCACCTAACGCACACTTTCTTCTTCTTTTTTTTTTTTTTTCAAAATGTGTGTTTTCAACCAAGCCAATTCATTTTCTCCATTCCTCGTTTGATTCTTGCTTCTCCCATCTTCCCTCTCGGTATCTTCTTTCATCTTCTTTGGGCATTGCTGTCACCCCTCCTCCTCTTCTGCTCTAGGCATCATTGCCGCCATCCCACATCCACTTCTCAGCACCCCTCATCAGCCATTTCTGCCCAGCACCTGCCATCGCCCTTCCTCTGCTCTAGGTCTCACGTTGCCATCGCACATCCCCAGCCCAACACCCCACGTTGCCGTTGCACATCCTCTACAAGACAAAAAACTTTGCAAGAATCCAGTAAGCTTCTGCATCGCCCAATAATCGGTGTCTTCATCCCAATCTTTTGAATATTTTTGACTTGAGGCAGATTGTTAATTAATCATTGAGCTTTTGCAATTTATAGAAAAAGAAAAGGCCATTAGAATCTAGGGTTGCTTCAGTTGGTTTTCTTGGTATTTTACACTCTGTTCCAGATGTCATTGTAGTTCTTATTTAGGTATGGTTCAAGTCTTGGCCATATTTTTTAATAATATGAGAAGAATCCTTCCATATAGAACTGAGGGACGTTAGCTCAAGAACTATTAAGTCCCCTAGATTTGCTTTCTCTTAAAATGTCATATATATATATATAGATATTACATTGGAGATCAGAACGCCTAATACTTTGAGCTAATTCAACGTGGAAATTTGGTTACTGAAAAAAAAACTTGGGTTAGAGTTAGATTTTTAGCGTTTGTGTGATGAGCATTGTGGCTTAGAGCACTCACATCTGTTCCCCATCCCAAATTCTAAAATTTAATCAAAATCACCGCTCCCTAACATTTTTTCGTAGATTTTACTTATCTTCCGAAAACTCCCTACATCCCATTCCCTATATTTTTCCTATTTTATTAAAATAATATTCTTCTATTCTTTCTTTATTTTTTTTTTCTTGGTTTAATTATTTACAACTTCAATTGACTACCAAAAAATACGGTATAATAATTTTTCTCAATACTTTGAGCACATAAATTTAATACGATTATACCCATCAGTAAAAAACAATTATAACAAGTAGTCTTCTAGAATTAAACAAATATAAGTAGCAAAAATATTATTATATACAATTAAATATATTACAAGTAATCCAATGTATTGGATAATTACAAACAATAGGTGGGCGAGTTCAAAATTTCTCAAAATACAAAATTATTATAAGTAATCGTAACATTAAAATACAAACTAAAAAACCCATCTTCTCCATCATTCGCTTACACCTCTGCACGCCAATTCTCAAATGATGTCTACTAGTTTGGATGTCCAACGAGACTTCTATATTATCAAGTTCATTATTTAATTGGTTAAATGTCTTTTGTCCATATGGTAGTATTTTTGGGTCATACCAACAAAAGAATCTGTACATCTGGCCAGCCTACAGAAATTACAGTTAATCATAGATGCTAAATTAAGAACAATGAGGTTGCGAAAACTAATCTTATAATTCTGACAACCGAAAAATCAGAGGCTGTCATTCTCTTTGGTGTGAGCTATTCGACAACAAGCTTTAATACCATAGAAACATACTAGGTATTCATTGCGACGATTGTTTTTTGAGCGTGACATACTGGTCATGCTACTATTTGACCAAGGCATTGGGTCGTATTTGCTTCACGTTTGTAGAAAATATAAATAAAATACAGACAAAATCTATGTAGATTAATACTTTTGGGGCTTAGAATGGTAAAGCGTTGACGTAATATCGATTGCCCGACGTGAGGCATGCATGAATAGTTGTAAAATCGTGAAAATCGGTTGTCAATTTCTGGTCATCCAGGCTTCATGGATTATCCTATCATATTAATAGTGCTGCATGCCTGAACACTTGTTAATTGAGCCCACTCATCACAACCTACAAACTAGACATCCATCCGGGGAACTGTCTTGATAGGAAGTACATCACCAACAATCAAATAAGTTCTTAAACACACAATGCAATAATCTCGAACCCAATTAGCACCAAATATTGTGAAAATAGACACATAACTGTGTAAAATGAGTGCCCAAAAATCAAAGGCTGCAAGGCAAGGGTGAATAGCACCAATGAATAACATGGACATGAAAATGTGTGAAAATGAGGCCCAAAACTCCAAAGCAGCAATGGTAGAGGTCAATAAGCACCAAATATACCAAAATAGCCAAGCCGAAGTGACTAACAAGTACCCAAAACTTCAAGGCAGCAATGGTAGAGGTCCATAAGCACTAAATATACCTAAAACTCCAAGGCAGTAATGGTAGGAGTCAATAAGCACGAAATATAGCAAAATAGGCAAGCCAAAGTCATCAAAAATTACTCAAAACTCCAAGGCAGCAATGCATGGATTTAATAAGCACAAAAAAATGACAATAGGTGTGACGCCCCCAATTTACGTCTAGGATTTAACGTAAACAAGAGTGTCAGAATAAGTAACACTTGGTTACTCACCCCCGTACTTATCAAAATTTAATACAAATCGTAGCGAAAAAGTTCTGACTAAAATATTTACTAATGATCACAAGGTGAAATAAAATCACAATATCTATATCATCTATTCTTAAAAACAACATTTTATCTTTACATGCATAACCCGGTTAGTTTTGTAAGCCAATATACATAAATAAACTTATCAGAACTTTGACTTCGGATCGCCTAGGCTCCTTTTTCACTTCGGAAAACTCATTCTCCATGCCGATGTCGGTCCCTACTACTAACTGTGTTAAAACATCTAGAGAGAGAGTACTACGGGGACCCCTCAGGGTTTCTCCGGGTCTCTTTAGCAACTAGGACCTATCTCATGACCGTTATTCAATCCTACAACGAAAATCAAATTCCAAAAGAAATGAGACATACAAGAATAAAATTTCCATGAAAATCTCAGTAAGTACACACGTAACTTAATAAAAATATAGACATCGTGAAATAATCACATACAAGCCAGACATTCAGAGTATGCATTTATGGCATGCTTCATGTGACTTATGCATGACTTAGACTTATGTTCTTCATGGACCCACTATATCATACTTAAACTCTTATTTCTTATCTTTCGTAACATTGTGAATCTTACTTGTTTGGTATTATCAACAGGCGTTCCCATCGAATATTTCTTATTTCGTATTATCAACAATTTTAGGTCCCTGTCAGTTTTATATCCTTGACGGGCTTAGGTCCCTGCCGGTTTTCATATCCTCGACAAGCTTAGGTCCCTGCCAATTTTCAAATACTCGACAGGCTTAGGTCCCTGCCGGCACATCAGTCATACAGGTATCGTTGGTCCCCGTCATGACGTGACTGACTTATTAATCTTTCCACATGTTAAGTTTTCTTAACGTATTTTCTTAAAACAGACGTTATAACTTATGATGACACATATATGTGACGTAATGCAACATACGCATAAACTTAGACTTATAATATACATGATTCTTGTTTTTGTAAAGCATATGACATAGAAAAGTATATCACAAAAACCCACAAGCACATACGTCACCTGAATTCGTAACGTCAAAGCTTAACAAATAATACGTATGGAATTAAATAAAATATTAAATTTTTATTAAATCAATGGCTCGCAAAATTTTCATGGGAAATTTATTCTTAATTATTTATTCCTTTTAACTTATTCAACCCAAATTCAAAAGTTTGCATAATTTCATAACTTAAATATTTTTAAGTGTTTCTTGCGCTTTTCTTATATATATATATATAATATTTTTATTCTATTTTATCTTTTTAGCATAATAATTCTTAAAAATTCTCCTAATATATTAAGATTTCTAAACTTATTCTACTTGTTAAAAATCTTATTCAAATAATTCACTAGAAGTTTTAAAATGAAGGAAAACATCTTAACTCCCTTGAGTCCGATAGTTACTAGAATTGTTTCTTTATTCTTTTCCATAGAAAAATCTCATATTTTCACATAATCATCTTAATGTAACATCATAGAATATATTTCTAAGGTCTCATAATTTTCCTAACATTTTTCCATAACAAAAACCACTTCAAAATCCAATATGTTTCAACTTTACACATAAACAAAGATTAAGTTAAAATAAATATCAAATATAATCCAATTATCAAACCACTTATTCTATACCAATATTAAGTTAATACGTGCACTTACAAATTTCTCCTAAGCTTGATGGAGTGTTTGGAGTAGGCTTTGTGAAAATCTTGTTCAAAACTCTCAACCACTCTCTTTTGGGTTTAAGGTGAAATAAGTATAGTTTGGATGAGGTTTTTCTTGCTTCTTTTCCTTAAGTTGCCATGTATCTCCACTAAAAAGGACCTTGAGGTACTTCTTACACTTATATATGTGTGAAATGAGTGGCATATGCAGATATTAGGAGTAAGAGTGCATGAAGCACTCAGGTGTTTATCTTAGTAAATAGGTGAGGTGTCTCTCCTCCCTTTAGGCATCATCATGACTTTAATCTAGGCTTAGCTGCTCCTAATCCCTCATCCAATGGTCATGTTTGTTCCAGCTGCCATCTTATCTTGATCAAGGGCTCAAATAATTCCAGCACATGGGATAGAAACAAAATATCATGATGGTATCTTCTAATGAAGTGTATTTGGCCACTTGGCCTCTCCCAAGGGTCAGTCATGTTCCATACCAAATAAGTCATTAATACAATTCGATTCTTTGAAAACTCAAAACATAAAAGTTTTAGATCATTCTCTTAGTAATCATCTTATTCTGAGATCATATGAGAGAGATATGATTATTTCACCGAAACACGTCAAAACTCACCTGGGAACATCCAATCCGAGTTCTCCATTTGTTTCCTTTATTTTCTTACCCACCAAGGCTTCTATATCAATTCTTATCAACTTGCTACATGTTCCCACACATGTCAATACCTCAGAAAAATTGATAGCCAATCACAATTTTCGTCACATGGCCAAGATCAATGCACTTTGCTTAAATCGGTTACCAGTTGACTGCTATTCTTATTCATCTACTTCACACCAGATTTAGTCCTTTATCCGATCCTTATCTTCAAAAATCTAAAACATAAAAGTTCTAGATCTACCTCTTAAAGTTCTATATGAATTAGAATCACCTCGTTCGATGGATCAGTCTGAGAACTCGTTTTGGCACACCAAGTGTTTGATGTTTTGTTCTATCACTTCCCTTTAAGTTTCTTCCTCAAATTTTGAAAATTTCTCTCTTTTTAGGTCCAAATTGAATTTCTCTAGTTGACACCTTATTAAAATTCCCAAAGATCAATCCAAAATTTATTTTACTCTTTTATGCACAAGTACATGTGATTTCTATTTACTTTTTCCTTTGTAATTATGTAATAAAGTAGTATTTAATTTCATTATCGAGAAACATGAACCGCTTCATGTTTCTTGAGAACTATGTCATTATTACCAAATAGTATTCCATCCAAGCTGTCTTTGTCTTAATCAAATACAAGTCTTCTTTGTGGAATGAAGGGTGTTAAAGAGTATTAGAGTTCTAAATTGTTGTAAATTGTTTGAAATGTGAGGATTACAATTGTGAAATTGAGTAAATGATTGGTTTTGATGCCATACCAAGTTGTTGCTCCTTTCAAAAAAAAAGTTGTTGCTAATTTTCGTTTTCTAGTCCCTATAAATTAGTTTGCCTCTGTTATGCTCAACTATATTTTTGTGCTATTATATATGTCACCCAAGGGGCCGTACTGTTTGGTATTCGAGTTAACCCTAACACAAGTTAATCAAAGTTCAAGTAGTGCAATGGTTTTGCGTAAAAAAGAATGGAAAACAACTTCGAATTATCTGCCAAACTAGCCTTTAAAAACACTTGGCGACTCAGTCACAATCGACGTAGTTGGTAAACCATTGCATCCCATATATAAATACAATACATTGGAAAACCAAAACACTAGTGTAGCAATGAAATACATAAATTTGGAACCACAGCTAGAAAGAAACGGAAATGATTGTACCGATAACAAGAGATCTTTTTTCTTTTACTAAGCAACAAAACGTGCTAGGCACTTATTACTTCAAATCATTACATGCTTGGGTTTAGACTTTTTAAGACAAATAAATTGCAAAACCAAATTAGAGGGTAGTGAGAAAAGATGTTGGACTAGGAGGGATTGGAATATCAGTAGTCCCTTCCAACATATGTAGAACCTTCTTCATTGAAGGACGAAGTGACGGCTCATCTAGAATGCACCAGAGTGCTACCTTAACCATTCTTTCCAGTTGTTTCTTATCGACCACCTCATCATGACTCAAAAGTTTGCTCACCTCACCACAATCAAAGCAATGGTATGCCCATTCTTCAAGAATTGTTTCATCCTCAGGAAGATCAAAGTCTACATTCCTTCGACAACAAATAATCTCCAAGAGCACAATTCCAAAGCTATACACATCTACTTTGACTGTCACGGGTAGATTACGATGCCACTCTGGTGCGACATACCCTTTTGTGCCTCTTATGTTGGTATGGGTTTTGGTTTGGTTTGGTTTTAGCAACTTAGCTAACCCGAAATCAGCAAGTTTTGCACATCCGTTCTCATATATCAGAATGTTGTGTGGTTTTATGTCGCAATGAATGATCTGTGGCTCACACTCTTCATGGAGATAGAGAATTCCTTTTGCTATATTGCGAGCAATCTCAACTCTTCTATCCCAAGAAGGTCGTTGTTTTGATGGCTTAAAGATTATATCTGCAAGTGAACCATTGCTCATGTAGTCGTACACCAAAAGCCTATTCAGTCCATCATGGCAATACCCGAGTAACCGGACAAGGTTTTCGTGATGTGTTCTCCCAATAACTTTCACCTCCGTATGAAACTCTCTTTCCCGCTCGGCCAATAATTTGTCTAGTCGTTTAACGGCTACAATCTTCTCCCCATTCCATATTACCCCTCTATAAACAATTCCAAAGGCTCCTCTACCAATCTCTTCCTTGAAACCATCAGTCACTTTCTCAAGTTCAGCATAAGTATATGATTTTGGAACAACATCCTCTCCCAAGCCAACTTGTTCTCTGTTAGATATGTTTTTTTTTTACCAAAAAACGATATTTGTGAACGAAAATTAAAGAAACTGCCATGATAATGGATGCAAATGCAAGCAAGGAAATGGAAATAATTAGGATGTCTACTCGAATCTCCTTTTTGCTTTCTTTCGGCATAATTGGTGTAATAGCCCTAAAATCTTCATCCTAATTTAATTATTTAATTAAATGCTAATATAAAAGATTAGTGGTAATTTGTAAAAATAAGCTCTAAAGAGATGGGCTTGGGAATGAAGCTTTTGAGATATGGTTTAAGTGAATGGGCCAAGAGAGTAGTGGTGAACCCATAAGCCCATAGAGTGAGCTCATGACCCATCAAGCCCATAGTAGAGACACATGTCACTTGAAGAGAAAC
This sequence comes from Platycarya longipes, assembly GCA_036559045.1. Taxonomy (NCBI): domain Eukaryota; kingdom Viridiplantae; phylum Streptophyta; class Magnoliopsida; order Fagales; family Juglandaceae; genus Platycarya; species Platycarya longipes. The sequence goes on along the minus strand of CM071803.1, from coordinate 19,437,083 downwards.
CCTAGAAAATCATCCAAGGCTTGTAGGAAATTCTAGTTGGTAAAGATTGACTAGTAGGTAGCCATGTGCCATGTAGGATTGAGTGTAGAATCTCATGGAGGGATTTTCCTATCATGGAATCTTGGAAGTACAAGGCACCATTCTTTGACTTTCTAATAGAAGTCATAGTGTATAGGAATGTGACAAGTGGCATGAAGAGAATGATGGAAGGAAGGAGCAAGGGTTTCGGTGGGATGCAATCCGTGAGCCACTTGGAGGATTCCATGGAGTATGGCCACCAAAAAGTTGATGAGACAAGGGAGGAGTGTGTAAGTGAATAAGGTACAATGTGTAAGAAAGTATGGTGATGTGAAGAAAGGTATGGTGTGAGTGTAGGTGATGGAAATGACAAAAGCAAGGAGATGAAGCAAATGGGGTTTTGGTGGAAGCAAGGGCTTGGCCGGATCATGCATAGCTCAATTCCCAAAAAGCATGGCCTTGAGATCACTTGGATGGACACATGAGATGATGGAGGGATGATGATGGAGTGAAAAGCAAGAAAATGAGGACTAAGCACTCAAGGGAGGCGCCGGCCATAGCAAGTGAGGGAGAAAGAAAACCAAATCTTCCAAGGCATGGCCAAAATTTGATCTTGGAATGGCCTAGTGTTGTCAATCTTTCAATCCATCATTGGCCATACCTAAGAATGGTAAAAAGTGTACCAAAGACTCTAGAGCAAGGGCTTGGCCGTGTGACCCCATACCCATTTTCCTTAGCTTGCTTCATTTGGACACATGCAAGCATATTCCTACCTCACTCTCTCCTTACCTCTCGGCCAAAACCATCCAAATTACCTCCACCTTTGTTTCTTCTTCTTTCACCACACAATTTGAAGAATCCTAAATTAGTGGAGCTAAAATCAAGAGTGTTGAAGTGGATAATACCTTGGAGAAGGTTAGTGCCTAGATTCATGCAAGCTTAGGAAGAACACACACACACATGTAGCACCTTTGTTTTGGCTAAAAGGAAATAAGGTTTCTTTTAAATCTTTATACTTATAATTAGTCTAATAAGAGATTCTATGTGTGTATTTTCAGATTTTAATCAAAAATCTAATAGGAATATTGTAAGTATACTTTCACCTTTTCTTTAACATTTCTTGTATATAGTTAGGTGATCATGCTTATTGGATTAATGATTGTATTGCCATGTTTGGATTAAATTGATTGTGTTAATACTTGTCTTTGATATGAATATCCATGTGTAAATCTCTATGATGAAATAAGATTAGAATATGAGTATAGGTGATGAATCAAGTATTAGTAGCAAAAAGAAATGAAAAGCATGAGTATCATATGAAATGATGAAGTTGGTGCATGATGGATTTTAGTATTAAGCTTATAAATTTGGTGTTGCTAAGATAAAATTTATTTGAGGAAATTAGTAGTAAAATTGATTTATTTAAGGAAGATGCTGTCTTGAGGAAATGGAAAATGGACATGGGAATAATATATATGATTAATATGAATTGTAATGGTGTATACATGCATATGGAAAGAAGTAATCACTTATATATGATGACTAGTAGTGTTTAATTGGAATCTTATGATGTTTAAGGTTAAGACTAGAGGATTGAATTATATTGCTTGTTTGTGAAATTATTTAGTTTAAACTTATAGAAGAGACTTGTTGAAAAGGAAACTTTGAATAAATTAATAGAAGGAAATTTCCCCAAGTTGAAAGGTGAAGGAAGGAAGTTGGAATGAATTAAGTTTGGATGTAAAAATGTCTACTTAGTGGGTAATAGGGTTTCGGTTACCCCTTTCTAAAGATGGTATATGTTTTAATTAGACACCTTTAATTCTTGGAGGATACTTAGAGTGAAATGATGATGAAAAGCCCTAGGAAATACCTTAGGAGGTTTCGGCCTTGATGGGTTGGAGATGGGCCGAGTACCCCACTTCAATCCTAGGCCTAAACTTGGATGTTAGAGCATGATGACTAAGTAGGAAATTGTAAAGTTATCCCAATGAAAAAAGAAAAGAAAATGAACTATGAATGCACTCGAGCTCGTCTCGGGTTTTACATGAAAATAAGTAAGTGTTACATGTCACATGCATATATCATGAAAAGCATGTTTTTAAAGTCCAATATGTTTTTAAGAAAAAGAAAAGGAAAGAAGTAAAGTTTTGAAAGAACCCTAAAGGCTGGGACGGGGTAGTGCCCTAGTGGAACTCCCTGACCACTCAGGAGTGTTTAAAGTCGAGTGGAAGCCCCTGGGTCGACGAAGAACAGTCGGCGGACCGTGTATGGCTCTAGAAGGTGTCCGGAGCGCGGTCGCACCTAACACTGGTGGGTGCCAAAGACGGGTAAGGTGTAAGGACCTGCCGTACTATAAGCTACGTGACGCACTCACCTTAAGGTGATGCGGTAACCAGTAGGGAATAGGCGGTGCTTAGGGGAACCGTGTTGTGTCTCATATATGCTACGCGATAAGTCATGACAAGATGGGCTTTCGAGCCATAAGGAAAGATCTGTATATGATAAGTGGCGCCTAAGAAAGAATAAAATATGTGAAATGTTTTAAAGAAATGATTTGAAAAGCACTGATATGAAAAGAAGTCTGAAAGAAGCAAGTCCGTATGAAAGTTTACATGAGCATGTGCATGAGTTCAGTCATTCATTTGCATATGCATTAGCTAAGATTGTTTGGTTCACTTATCTGTATATTTGAAATGCTTTGGTTAATAAGCTAGTATAATTGCTGAGATTTCTCCTGAAATCTCACCCCCATTTTTTATTATCTCTACTGTCGTTCCCTTGGGAACGATAGAAGTTATTGCAGGAAATGATGGATCCACGGATTACGACTCTCGAGAAGATGGGTCGGACCCTCAAGGGCCCAACTAAGACAGATTCTGTTGGGCCAGTGACCCTAGACCTGTTGGGTCAGTGGGCAGCAGAGTCGCTACCTATGGCGACCTACTTTTTTGATGACTTACGCCCTACGGGGTGTTGTTTGGTGTTAGGAGTGGACGGGCTACTCCATATGGGACGCCTGTTTACTTCATCCTCTGGGATGATGTGTGATGTAGGCCCGGGTTTAAGTTTGGACAGTCTCCGTTACGGTCCTGACTTTAAGAAGATAAAGGAAGAACCCGCCTATTAGTATTTTGGCGAAAGGGGAGGGGGATCGTTAATGCCTTTATTTTGTATCACCTTTATATTTTTGAGGAAAATCTTCCCGTTGTTTTGGGAAGTGCTTTTGTATGAACTGTTTACATTGGTGACCTTAACTTTTGATGTATATGTATATGATGTTTAATTTGGGTTTTATTTCGTTAACCATGTGATGTGCGACAAGCGTAAACGTCTTGTCGAATGTTTTTGGCTTGACCTTTTTCCACTGCGAGAGAGAGAAAAAAAAAAAAAAAAAAGAGATACTAAATAATGCTTTCACATGTAACGATGAGGGATGACTTTCTTGAGACGCTCGTCCCCGGCGTCCCAATTTGCGTACAAATCCAAGCGCAAACTGGGGCGCCGACAATTGGATTTGTAGAGAGTGAATGCATACCGACCTTGATAAGCATTATGCTTGAGTCATCTTGTTTTCTTCTTCCAAATCTCAAAGGAAGCCTTTGTTTCAAACAGTATCCATTTATGTACAATGCAGCTTCACAGTTACAATTCCCCATACATGCATCTTCACATGCATCTTGGGTTGAAGATATCTGGATAGAATAGTTAGCATTTTCCCATATGGTATTAGGCTCTACTACCATGGAATATCCAGAATTTGATTCATTGCTTTCACAACTTCTAGAATCAAAATTCCTTTCACAGCCTGAAGTCATATCTTCTTCATTAACACGCTTGAATTCGGGAAGACATTTGCAATCAGCATCTAGATCGTTTGTAACACAAAATGCATTGATGCCACAGAGACCCTTAGCTTCACACTTGTCTGCTGGACTTGACCATGTGACTTTCCAATCGCCACTCTGATTTAGTTTATACGAGTAATGCCGCAAGATGCCTTCAGGGCCAATTCTCAAACGGTAGATCAAACCCAATGTTGGGTTACTCGATGTAATATTCACTATTGATATTCTGGTGCTATTGAGCAAGTAAAGGCGACCATCCGGATCAAAATTTAGTGAAATATTAGGTCCTGCTCCAGTTATACCTATTCCAGAATAACCATATTCAAGTGTGAATGGGGTTCCAATCGGGTACATCGCCAGCCATCCATCTTGTTGCATTATGAGACGAAAAATGCCAGTTGAGTGGTCAGTGTCCGAACGACTGGAAAACATCACTTCATCAGTTGTGAGAGTCTGACCTGGTAAGAAGGTGTCGGTTGGATGGTCGAAACTCTGCCATATTGTCACGTTATCAGAGTTATAGAGAACGAAGTTTCCCAAATCCAGCATCGATGCTGTTGCTGCACCCTCAGTACTACTAACGATCTTGATCTCCATGCCAGCTTGTGCCGATTGCAAAAGCAATTGTCCATCGCTTGTGAAGTTTAATTTAACATCAGCGGGAAGTGGAGGATTGTCTCGATTGGCTGTCCAGACCACAGTCTTCTGTGGGATCCTATCAATAAAAATGCCGACAGCATAGCCATTGCCCTGCTTGTAGAATCCAAAGGCATATAGACCGGAACGTGATAGCCATGAAGAGTTGGTGCTTGTAGGTGTTAACAAAGAACCTGGCCTGACAATGGATTGCCCAGCTTGTTGAGCTTCTACAGTGAAGATTGTTGAGAAGAGAAGAAGAAGCAAGATGGTTGCCATCATCTCAGAATTATTCTCTCTACGTTTTTCTTCCCCTTGCTGTGTGTTTTCACATGGGAGATTGAGAATAAGAATATGTTCATCAATGAAAGAATGCAATAAATTGCCATTTTTATCAAGTGTGTCAAATCGTGTTAACAGATTTTGTTCGTATAATGTCAAGACATGTATATTATATTATATAGGTTAACTCTAACTCAACCCGTTAAACTTATCGTGTCAAGATCTCAAATCCTAACACGACACATTAACATAACGAGTCATGTCATATCAATTTGTTTTGATCTGTTAGAAATTATTACAAAATAAGTTAACATAATACAGAACGATCCATTTCAACCTATCTATGTAAAGGGACTGGATAAGTTCAAAATTTACCTGTTTAACCTGATTAAATTTAGTATAATTTTATATAAATATTAAAATCACAATATTTATCAAATTATAAAACTAACTACAAGTCTAAAATTACAATCCAAACAATAAAAATATCAAAATTAGAATACTAACAATTTTACTTATAGGTATAAGGGCATAATTGTAGTTTCAACTATCTTAACTTATCATAACGTGTGATAACGGATCAAAACGGATTAACTTGTTATCAATCCGTTAAGCAATCGTATCTTAACGAGACAACCTGTTTGATCAAAACCCGTTAAAACTAAATTCTAATCCACTATTATCGTGTCGTATTCGTGTTCGATTAATAGATCGTGTAGCATATCATTATCCCTAATTTTTATTGATTAAAACAAGAGTTTTTTATGTCTACAATTTATGTCAAAATTATTTGTAATTTCTAATGAAATTTTTAAGTCTCCTGATTTTCTTAATCTATTTCTAGAAGAATTACGTGGATAAAGAAAGTGAATTTGAGCCCAAATTATATTATGCTGGTTATAGACTATTTATATATATAAAATCAAAGCACGTATAAGAATATTTTTTTATCAATTATCTTTCTAAATCAATCAATCAACAAAAATCAATAATCCTTAAAAGTATACAAAAAGAACCTCCATTAATTATAAAGAAATTTTATTTACAATTCTAAATAAGAGACAACGCGTGCAAACTCATTGTAGTATGAGAGCAAAAAGGGAAAAAAAAAAATTTAGTAAGAATATTGTAATTTGAAAAACGTTTTAAAGAACAGTATGAAATTGCGTAATTACGGTTTTTGAATAGGGATTGTATGTTGACTAACTCTGAATTATATATAAAAAAAAATGTTCATTATTCTATATAAGTATATTTTTTTATTTTTTATTTCTGAAGCTGCTTCACTGTACTTGGCTAAGTTCTATTCATAGATGTGGTGTTGAGATGTATAACGCCTAACCTAAGGGGAAGTTAAAAAAAAATAAAAGAAAAAAAAACCTAACAACTCAATTTTTGACACTTTGGGGCTACCCTTTATTTTTTTGTTTGACACTTTGGGGGCTACCGAACAGTGTGAAAGAAAATCTGGAGCACCTCTTAACTCCTTATGTCTTTTAATTTATTTTCTAAAAATAAGAAAAGAACGTTAGAAATGAAAGCTTGCAATAGTGAAAGTTGATTACCTGATCGTACCTTTTCTTTAGAAATCTGTGTTGATAAACATGATGTCCGTTTTGATCGAAGGCAGCGATATGAAAAATAGTAAAACTGGTGTACCTATGAGAGAGTTTTGGGGATGGAAGATCACAGAGAACCAGACATGGAATTTATAGAAATAATAGCACGCAAGGCCTTGGGAAATTGTGCGTGATAGTGGGGGCTGGAAAAATTCTTGTAAATTAAGATCAAGACAAAGCATAGCCACCGGTGGAAAATTAGTATTCAATTTCGTTTTCAAACGAAGGGGGACCCCAAAACTGTGTCATTATAACCACATATAGCATATATGGTCTTCTTTCCAAGTCTTCGACCAAAAGACTTTGGGGCTACCTAACAGTGTAAAGAGAATCTGGAGCAAATTTCCAAGTCTTCGACCCAAGTCTTCTTTCCAAGTTTTGATTTAGTATAATGATAGGCAAATTTAACAATAGAAAGTTATTTTATTGTAGTTAAAAGCCATATATTTTGCAAATGTCTAATTCAATATGAAAAATTATTAGATTTTATTGTGTAAATGGTTAATTGAATTTGCAAATGTCTATTCCAATAAAAGTACTCATATATGAGAGAGTTTTGAGGATGGGAGATCACACCGAGAACCAGACATGGAATTTCTAGAAATAAGAGCACGCAAGACCTTAGGGAAATTGTCCATGATTGGGGGGGTTGGGAAAAGTCTTGTAAGTTAACATCAAGACAAAGAATAGCCACCGGTAGAAGGTTTGGCTTTTTTTTTTATTTTTTTTTATTTTTATTTTTTTATACATTGTAAGTACTAAAATATCTTGTACACAGTTATTTCAAATTATCTGCGCCGCGAGATCAGGAGGAAAATTTGTATTCAATTTCGTTTTCGAAGGAAGGCCCCAAAAACTGTCATTATTACCCCATATGTAGTCTTCTTTCCAAGTCTATTTGTATTTTTTTTATTTTATAATTAAGTAAGTATTTTTAAATAATATTATAACTTTTTATATTTTAAAAAAATATTTTAAGATGTTAAAAAAATTATATAAAAAAATAAAAAATTTTAAAAAAATTAAATATAAATCATGATCTCAAATCGAGATAAATAGCAACGCCCATATATTTGTGAGATGAGTGGGGTAGAAGAGTGATTATTGGATGGATTGAGAATCTCCGAGGAAACTGCGTGTTCACCTCAGCATGAAAGGTTATCTCCTATAAATTAGGCCAATCTCAGTCTTCCACCATGAGGTTAGCCTAACAATTTTTCCACCATTTAGATTCAATCTTTCTCGATCGCCCACGCTTGATGTGTGACTTGGAATAACATGGAATTGGTCTCCACATGTATGGTGTAAATAAATCAACCATATGTATGGTGTAAATAAATCAATTCATTCACTAGCCCGCTTGATTCGTTTTCTTAAATTCAAATCGAATTTAACTTGTGAGAAAAAAATTATGTTTAAGCTTGACTGTTTGAATCATGTTCCACTGATCCACCATCAAACTTGAAAGAATAAAGTATAAATGAAAATTTATAATATCCGAAAATCAATCATTCCAAGAAAAATCAATTACCCAGATTATTTTCCCCTCATTCCAAAGATCATTCCACTGATACACTTATGAGAAGTTCGAATAAAGTAGTCAATGTGAACACCAAAACTAGTCTAGACTTTTTGGAGAAATTGTGATGAAAATAAAAGCACAAAATGATAGAGATTTAATGACTTTTTTTTTTCTTTTGGGGCTCCAAGTACAACGATCAGAATTAAGATATTTTAGCCAACATATCAAGTGAGGCATGATGTTTAACCGAAAAAAAATTAGTCGGTTCGTTAAGACTTCAATTAGCAAACCAAATTCATGCTAACTAATTAAAATAAGCATGGCAAACATGAAGTCAAATAATTATTATGTCACTTTCTCTGGTCGGTCCCAACTAATATTTTTCAAGAAATGTTTATATTTTTAGACTAGAATGACAAACATGAAGTCAAATAATTTTTTTATTTCAGTCAACCATCCACCACGTGTCTCCTCCTAAGAAGCCCGATGGGTCTCTTTTTGTGCCATTTAGTATATATATATATATATATATATACATATTTTTTTTTTAAACATCATTTTTAAAATAATTTTAAAAAAAAATACAATATTATTAAACAATATTTTAATTAATTATTAATTAAAAAAAAAAGTAAGAGCAAACACAAAAACGAAACCCGGCTCCTTATTGTTTTCCATAACTTAATTGATTAGACAATTGCGGGTCTAGATGATTGATTACGACATGTACGACTTAATCGGTTGCCATGCTCATTAAAGCTCCTAACTTTGAAAACATGACTCATGTAACCACCTTTTTCAAACATTATTTTGATGCATATCTATATCTATATCTATATCTATCTATATCTATAATGATGTTTGAAAATAAATGGATAAAGATAATATTAGCTCCTAAAATAATAATAATAATAATAATTGATTGTGGAGTATTATAAAGCATCACTACTACGCACTGTTAAGACGGCATCCTTTTAAGACATGAGTAGAGACTAAGAAATTAATCCTAAATAAATTCACTTTGGTTTTCATTTTTTTCTATCTCTTTGCACTATTATTTTTTATTTTGGAGTGATTATTGGGAACCTCCACCCCCTCCACTTGTATCATTTACCTAGTGTAATGCTTTCTTACTTGATTAAAAAAAAATAGAATCAAAACAAAACGACAAAGGAAAAGTGGGTTTTTGTTTTGCAAAAGAGATGTGAACTCCTTAAAGCATTAGTATTGGATCTATCAAATGATTTATCAAACATAAATTTTGATACTTTTGCTAAAAAAATCTCTACATAGGATCTATTAAATCTTTTAATGTGTAACTTTGAGTTACAGTAAATTTTTACAATCCTTCATATTTGAAGAACTACTGTTCATACTCTAAACACATACTTTAATATATATTATTCTCCTACTTTATTTTCCTCAATTTCTCTTTCTTAATTTCTTATTTGGTTGAAAAATAATTATTTAAATATCAAGTTATATTATTAATATACATATAATTAGTGTAACTACAAAATATAAAAAAATAATATTTAAATATATTTTTATTAAAAAAATATTGTTATATTATTATTTTGATGGATCTAATGATAAATCTAATGTGGAGTTATAGACTTAGAACATTGGCATTAGATCCATTAAATGATCCTTCAAAATTTGAGGAAAAGTATAATTTTGATGGATTCATCAAATATCTAAGTCTATAATAAATTTTCTGGTTATGCAGTTCTCTGGCTCACATCATTATGAATTCATGACATGCTCAAATTGGGTGTCAAGGATTTTTGTGGCCAGTAGTTTATGCAACATAAGCCTCCTATTTTACCTTCTAGGTCTTGCTGTTTTACTCCTCTTCTAACATGTTTGATGCATCCTCACCTACATCTCTGTTACAGTCATTATTTTTGAACAGCACAACACCCCTCATTGACTCCCTTATCTCCAATTTCAAAAGTTTAACAACAACAACAACAAAAACAACATAAAAAAACTTAATGCTTCTTGCCAAAAGAACATCTTCATATGCATAATTATCGAAGGCCAACTGTCCCAAACTTTGGCGCCAAACACCAAACTGATGTATATCTAAATAAGTTTTGCAAATTTAAATAAAAGCAATAATTAAAAATTAAATTCTATTACATTATAATATATTTTTGAGTTTTGCTACGAATCCGCCACTATTCATCACACACAACGCACACTTTTCTTTTTTCAAAACGTGCGTTTTCAATCCGGCTATTTCATCTTCTCCATTCCCCGTTCGATTCCTACTTCTCCCATTTTCCCTCTCAGTATCTTCTTCCACCTTCAAAGCTCGCCATTGCCACTCCTCTTCTCTGGGCATCATCATCACCGTTGCACATCCACTTCTCAGCACCCCTCATCGCCCATTTTTGCCCAGCACCCACCGTCGCCCCTCCTCTGCTCTGGGTCCCGCGTCACCGTCACACATCCTTAGCCCAGCATCTCACGTTGTCGTCGTACATCCTCTGAAAGACTAACAACTTTGGAGAGTTCGATAAGTTTTCGTATCACCCAATACTCAGTGCCTTCATCCCACCCTTTTGAACATTTTTTACATAAGGTAGATTGTTTATAGATCATGGCAACCAATTAAGTCGTACATGTCGTAATCAATCATCTAGACCCGCAATATTCTAATCAATTAAGTTACGGAAAATAATAAGGAGCTGGGTTTCCTTTTTGTGTCCGCTCCTACTTTTTTTTAATTAATAATTAATTAAAATATTGTTTAATAATATTGTATTTTAAAAAAAATAAAAATAAATGATGTTTAAAAAAAATATAAATATATTATATATATGCCAAGTGGCACAAAAAGGAACCCATCGGACTCCTTAGGAGGAGACACGTGGTGGCTGGTTGACTCGTGAGTCAGGGAGTCCCAACTAGTCACTCCCAAGACGCGGATGTCTTTAGTTAGGCGTATTGTTAACTCAAACCACAATAATGAGTCATGACTCGATCAGAGCCAGATCGCGTGTGAACACGTGAGTCAACCCGGAGTCAACTTGTGAGTCTAGCATGTCGTCAACCCCACGTTTACTTTAATATCTCCTTCTTTTGAACAATTTTTAAAGATATTATATCTAATTAATTTCTTCACTTTTCAATTATCCTCTCTTTTACAATGATCTAATATTTATTTTATCGAGTAATATTAAAACAGTTGTGGGATGCATAGTTTTGAAATATATTATTAGATAATTATTCTTTTATATAAGTCTAGTATTTATTCAATTTTTTTTAAAGAGATGACATGATACGTAGTTTACAATTGCGAATAATATTTCTCTTTTTTCTAATAGTATAAGTTTTTTTTTTTTGTTTTCAAAAAAAAAGATAACTCAATTATGTAAGGGAATTAGATCTTATGTATTGAATTACATACACAAAACTCTTTAATTGAAAGAGATATATAATTATAGTTAACATTTTCGAAAAAGAGTTTCTTTCAATTGAGGGAATTTCGGGTAGGATTTCTAACTGCTAAAGAGTTCACATCTCTTTTGCAAAACAAAATCCCACTTTTCCTTTGTCGTTTTGTTTCGATTCCTTGTCATTACAGTCTAAAAATATATATAAACATTTCTTGAAAAATATTAATTGAGACCAGAGAAAGTGATATAATAATTATTTGACTTCATGTTTGTCATGCTTATTTTAATTAGTTAGCATGAATTTGGTTTGCTAATTGAAGTTTTAAGGAACCAACTAATTTTTTTTTGGTTAAAATATATTAATTGTGATCTCTGTACTTGGAGTTCCAAAAGAAAAAAAAGTCATTAAATCTCTATCATTTATGGCTTTTATTTTCATCACAATTTCTCCAAAAGTCAAGGCTACTTTTGGTCTTCACATTGACTACTTTATTCGAACTTCTCGTAAGGGGTAAAATGATCTTTGGAATGAGGGGAAAATAATCTGAGCAATTAATTTTTCTTGAAATGATTGATTTTTGGATAATATAAATTTTCATTTATACTTTATTGTTTCAAGTTTGATGGTGGATCAGCGGAACATGATTCAAACAGTCAAAATTTATTTGTCAGATATGTATCATTACTAATTGAGTGGGTGTTTAGTTTTAAAGATAATTTTCTTTTTCTCATAAGTCAAATTTGATTTGAATTTAATGAAACGACCGTCAAGGCGGACTAGTGAATGAATTGATTTATTTACAACCATACATGCGGAGACCAATTCCAAATCGCACATCAAGCGTGGGCGATCGTGGGCGATCGGAAAGATGGAACTTAAACGGTGGAAAAATTGTTAGGCTAACCTCATAGTGGAAGATTGAGATTGGCCTAATTTATAGTGGATAACCTTTTATGCTGAGGTGAACACGCACTAGTTTCCTCGGAGATTCTCAATCCATCCAAATATATGGGTGTTGTTATTCATCTTGATTTGAGATTTTGATTTATATTTATTTTTTTTTAATTTTTTTTTTAATATAATTTTTTTAACATCTTAAAATACTTTTTAAAAATATAAAAGAATTACAATATTATTTAAAAATATTTACTTAATTATAAAATTAAAAAAAAAAAACAATACAAATCAAGATTTCAAATCAGAATTTCAAGTAAGAACAAATAACATTTTTCCAAATATATATATTTGAAGAAGACCAAGACCAAGACAAAGACGAAGACTTGAAAAGAAGACTACATATGGGGTAATAATCAGAGTTTTTGGGGTCCGTCCTTTGAAAACATTGAATACAAATTTTCCTCCTGATCTCGTGGCGTGGCGCAGATCATAAGTTGAAATAACTGTGTACAAGATATTTTAGTACTTATAATTAACTGTGTACAAGACTTTTCCCAACCCCTACAATCATGCACTATTTTCCTATATTTTCCTAAGGTCTTTCGTGCTCTTATTTTTATAAAGACAAATGATAGGATAAATATTAATTTATAATTTTTTTATATTTAATTTTTTTTTAATTTGTAATTTTACTTATTGATCAAGAATATGAATATTAATAAAATTATTAATTTATATATTTTTTTTAATGATTAAGAATATTAAAAAATTACTTTAAAAAATGATAAAAAAACTGAAATACACTATAAGTTGTTAAATAATTATAAAAGGCGTTGTACGCCTATCTTCACTCTTCTATAAATTCCATGTCTCGTTCTCGATGTGATCTTCCATCCCCAAAACTCTCTCATATATGAGTACTCTCATTGGAATAGAGATTTGCAAATTCAATTAACCATTTATATAATAAAATCTAATGATTATTTACATTAAATTAGGTATTTGCAAAAGATATGGCTTTTAGCTACAGTAAGAATAATTTTTATTTTCAAATTTGTCTATCATTATAGCTAAGTCAAAACTCAAAAGCATTAAAAAATAATTTCTCTCTCCATTTCTCCCTCTCTTTGAAATTAGGGTAATTTTATTTATAATAGTGCAATTAAAAAAATATAATACAATTAAAATATATATATATATATAGCCAATGGCAATTAAAAGAATATAATGCAATTAAAAAATACATATAATCATTCATGATTGGCATTTATCTCTTTAATATTTCTTTGTTTTAAAAGAATATAATGCAATTAAAAACATATATAATATTAAATTGAAAATATTTTATTATTATTTTGACTAAAAAATAAATAATCCAATATGAAAATAAGTTTTAAATAGAATAACCAATTACAAAATAACGTAAGATTAGACAAATTTTATAAATACAAATACCTAATCTAATATTGGGAATGACCATGCAAGTTCTACTGTTTTTCATGTCGCTGCCTTCGATCAAAAGGTACGATCGTTTATCAATACAGATTTCTAAAGAAAAAGGTACGATCGGATAATCAACTTTCACTATTGCAAGTTTTCATTTCTAACATTATTTTCTTATTTTGAGAAAATAAATGAAAGGATAAAAGAAGTTAAGACATGCTCCAGATTCTCTTTCACGTTGTTAGAGGATTCTCTTTTGATTGTTTAAAATTATATTTTAAAAGTTAAATTTGATTTTTCTTAAACAAAATTTTATTTTATTATTCGTAAAAATATTATTTTTTTTTCCCATTTTTATCTTTTTATTTTTGATTAAATATGACTAATTTTTTTTTTATAAATTTATAAATTTAGATTTTTTTAAAAATAATTTTAAACAATCTAATAAAAATACTTTTAAATAGCTTCAAAGTGTTTTGGTTGAAAATCGAGTTGTTGTTTTTTTCTTTTTCTTTTCTTATTTTTATTTTTATTTTTATTTTTAACTTCCCCTTAGGTTAAGCGTTATACATCTCGTAGAAAACATAAAACGACACCACATCTATGAATATAGCACTTAGCCAATTACAGTGAATTAGCAGTTTCGAAGAAAAAACTAAAGAAAAATATACTTATACATCTCTATTTGGGATCCTGATTTATATTTTTTTTTTAATTTTTCATGTGTTTTTACATATTTTTGTAACATCTTGAAATACTTTTTTAAAAATATAAAAAAAAATCATAATATTATTTAAAATTACTTACTTAATTATAAAGTTTAAAAAAAAATGTAAATTATGATTCCAAATGAAGATCTTGACAAATGATATTGTTCCAAATATATATATATATATTTGACGAAGACGAAGACGAAGACTTAGACTTAAGACTTGGAAAGAAGACCATATATGTGGAAATAATGACACGGTTTTTGGGGACCTCCTTCCTTTTGAAAACAACAGGACAATATATTTTAGCACTTATTATTGAAACCAACAGGCGATCATTCCCCCACAATCACGCACTATTTCCCTAAGGCCTTGCGTGCTATTATTTCTATAAATTCCATGTCTCGTTCTCTGTGATCTTCCAGAAAGAAGACCATATATGTGGAAATACTGACACGGTTTTTGGGGACCTCCTTCCTTTTGAAAACAACAGGACAATATATTTAGCACTTATTATTGAAAACAACAGGACAATCATTCCCCCACAATCACGCACTATTTCCCTAAGGCCTTGCGTGCTATTATTTCTATAAATTCCATGTCTCGTTCTCTGTGATCTTCCATCCCCAAAACTCTCTCATAGGTTACCAGTTTTACTGTCTTTCATGTCGCTGCCTTCGATCAAAATGGACATGCTTATCAATGCAGATTTCTAAAGAAAAGGTACGACCGGATAATCAATTTCCACTATTGCAAGCTTTCATTTTTAACATTCTTTTTTTATTTTGAGAAAATAACTAAAAAGACATAAGCAGTTGAGTTTCTTTAAACGTGCTCCAGATTCTCTTTCACATGTTAGGTAAGCCACAAAGTGTTTTGGTCGAAAATAGAGTTGTTGTTTGGTTTTTTTTCTTTTTTTTTTTAAAAATTTGTTTTTTTAAAATTGTTTTTTTTTTTTAACTTCCCCTTAGGTTAGGCGTTATACATCTCAGCACCACATCTATGAATAGAACTTAGCGAAGTACAGTGAGGAAGCTTCAGAAAAAAAAAAAAAAAAAAAAACTAAAGAAAATACTTATATAGAAACTTTTAAAAAATATATATATAATTAAGAGTTAGTCTACGTAGTACGTACAATCTCTATTCAGGAACGGTAATTACGTAAGTTCATACACTTATCTTTAAATTTTTATAAAATTGCTATATTCTTAATAAAATGATTTTTTTTAATTTTTTGGTCTCATACAACAATGAGTATACATACGTAGTCTCCTATTAGGATTATAAATAAATTTTCCTATAATTAATAGAGGTTGTTTTTGTGTACCTTTAGTTATTATTGATTCATGTTTGATTGATTGATTTAAAAAGGCAGTTGATACAAAATATTCTTATACGTGCATTGATTTTATATATATTGAGAGTCTGTAACCAGCATAATATAATTTGGGCTCGAATTCATTTTCTTTATCCGCGTAATTCTTCTAAAAATAAATCAAGAAAATCAGGGGACTTAAAATTCTGATTAGAAATTACAAACAATTTTGACATAAATTGTAGACATAAAAACTCTTATTTTAATTAGTAAAAATTATGAATGACAATAGACTATACGATCCGTTAACCCAACACGAATAAAATACGATAATAACAGATTAAAGTTTATTTTAATTATGTCGTGTTAACTTATTTTATAATATTTATTAATTGATCAAAACGGACTGACACGACACGACCCGTTATGTTAACGTGTCGTATTAGGATTTAAGATCTTGACATGATAGACTTAACGGGTCGGATTAGAGTTGACTCATATAGTATAATACACATGCATTGATATGACATGAACACGATCCGTTAATACGATTTAACACCCCTAGTGAAAATGGAGATGTATTGCATTTTTTCATTGATGAAAATATTCTTATTCTCAATCTCCCATGTGAAAACACACAGCGAAGGGAAGAAAAACGTACAGAGAATAATTCTGAGGTGATGGCAACCATCTTGCTTCTTATTCTCTTCTCAGCAATTTTTACTGCAGAAGCGCAACAAGCTGGGCAATCCATTGTCAGGCCAGGTTCTTTGTTAACACCTATAGGCACCAACTCTTCATGGCTATCACATTCCGGTCTATATGCCTTTGGATTCTACAAGCAGGGCAATGGCTATGCTGTCGGCATTTTTATTGCTGGGATTCCACAGAAGACTGTGGTCTGGACAGCCAACCGAGACAATCATTCACTTCCCGCTGATGTTAAATTAAACTTCACAAGCGATGGACAATTGCTTTTGCAATAGGCACAAGCTGACACGGAGATCAGGATCGTTAATAGTACCGAGGGTGCAACAGTAGCATCGATGCAGGATTCGGGAAACTTCATTCTCCGTAACTCTAATAACACAATATGGCAGAGTTTTGACCAGCCAACCAACACCTTCTTACCAGGTCAAAAGCTCACGACTGACAAAGTGCTATTTTCCAGTCGTTCGGACATTGACTACTCAATAGGCATTTTTCGTCTCATAATGCAAGAAGATGGATATCTGGTGATGTATCCGGTTGGAACCCCATTCACACTTGCATATGGTTATTCTGGAATAGGTATACCTGGAGCAGGACCTGATGTTTCACTAAATTTTGATCCGGATGGTCGCCTCTACTTGCTCAATGGCACCAGAATATCAATAAAGAATATTACATCGAGTAACCCAACAATGGGTTTGATCTACTGTTTGAGAATTGGCCATGACGGCATCTTGCGGCATTACTCGTATAATCTAAATCAGAGTGGCGATTGGAAAGTCACATGGTTTAGTCCAACAGACAAGTGTGATGCTAAGGGTCTCTGTGGCATCAATGCATTTTGTGTTACAAATGATCAAGATGTTGATTGCAAATGTCTTCCCGGATTCAAGCGTGTTAATGAAGAAGATATGACTTCAGGCTGTGAAAGGAATTTTGATTCTAGAAGTTGCAAAAGCAATGAAGCAGTTTCTACATATACCATGAAAGTGGAGCCTAATATCGTATGGGAAAATGATAACTATTCTATCCTAAGATCTCCAACTGAAGATGCATGTGGAAATGCATGTTTGGGGGACTGTAACTGTGAAGCTACATTGTACAAAGATGGAGATTGTTTGAAACAAAGGCTTCCTTTGAGATTTGGAAGAAGAAAACAGGATATCACAAGCGTAGTGCTTATCAAGGTCAGTATGTCTTCACTCCCTATTGATCCAATTGTGCTAAAAGAAAGCAAAAAGGAGAACCGAGTGGGCATCCTGATTATTTCCATTTCTTTGCTTGCATTTGCATCTATTTTCATGGTAGTGTCTGGAATTGTCATTCACAAATATCGTGTTTGGGCCCAAAAAAACATATCTAACAAAGCACAAGTTGGTTTGGGAGAGGATGTTGCTCCAAAATCATATACTTATGCAGAACTTGAGAAAGTGACTGATGGTTTCAAGGAAGAGCTCGGTAGAGGGGCCTTTGGAATTGTTTATAGAGGGGTAATATGGAATGGCGAGAAGATTGTGGCTGTCAAACGATTGGACAAATTGTTAGCCGAGCGGGAAAGAGAGTTTCAGACGGAGGTGAAAGTTATTGGGAGAACACATCACAAAAACCTTGTTCGGTTACTCGGGTATTGCCATGATGGACCGAATAGGCTTTTGGTGTACGATTACATGAGCAATGGTTCACTTGCAGATCTGCTTTTCAAACCATCAAAACAACGTCCTTCTTGGCATAGAAGAGTTGAAATTGCTCACAATATAGTAAAAGGAATTCTCTATCTCCATGAAGAGTGTGAGCCACAGATCATTCACTGTGATATAAAACCACATAACATTCTGATGGATGAGAACGAGTGTGCAAAACTCGCTGATTTCGGATTAGCAAAGTTGCTAAAACCAGACCAAACCAAAACTACTACCAACATAAGAGGCACAAAGGGATATGTCGCCCCAGAATGGCATCGTAATCTGCCTGTGACAGTCAAAGTAGATGTTTATAGCTTTGGAATTGTGCTCTTGGAGATTATTTGTTGTCGAAGGAATGCAGATTTTGATCTTCCTGAGGACGAAACAATTCTTGAAGAATGGGCATACCATTGCTTTGAGTGTGGTGAGGTAGGCAAACTTTTGAATCATGATGAGGTGTTCGATAAGAAACAACTGGAAAGAATGGTTAAGGTAGCACTCTGGTGCATTCTAGATGAGCCGTCACTTCGTCCTTCAATGAAGAAGGTTCTATATATGTTGGAAGGGACTGTTGATATTCCAATCCCTCCTAGCCCGACAAGTTTTCTCACTGCCCTCTGATTTGGTTTTGCAATTTGTCTGTCTTAAAAAGTCTAAACCCAAGCATGTAATGATTTGAAGTAATAAGTGCCCAACATGTTTTGTTGCTTAGTAGAAGATAAAAGATCTCTTGTTATCGGTGCAATCATTTCTATTTCTTTCTAACTGTGATTCCAAAGATATGTTTTTCATTATTACACTAGTGTTTTGGTTTCTTAATGTATTATATTTATATATGGGATGCAATGGTTTACCGACTACGTTGATTGTGACTGAGTCACTAGGTCACCAAGTCATCAAGTATTTTTAAAGGCTAGTTTGGTAGATAATTTGAAGTTGTTTTCCATTTTTTTTTATTCAAAACCATTGCACTGCTTGAACTTTGATTAACTTGTATTAGGGTTAACTTGAATACCAAACAGTGCGGCCCCTTGGGTGACATATATAATAGCACAAAAAGCAAAGTCGAGTAGAACGAAGACAAATTAATTTACCGAGACTAGAAAACCAAAATGAGCAACAACTTTTTTTTTTTTTGAAAGGAGCAACAACTTGGTATGGCATCAAAACCAATCATTTACTCAATTTCACAATTGTAATCCTCACATTTCAAACAATTTACAACAATTTCGAACTCTAATACTCTTTAACACCCTTCATTCCATAAAGACAACTTAGAGGGAAGACTATTTGGTAATAATGACACGATTCTCAAGAAATGTGAAGCAGTTCATGTTTCTCGACACACTCTCTATATAAAATGAAATAAAAAGGATAGACACACTCTGACATTGTCACCCAGTGTGAAACACTATACACACACACATACACATTATTGCAAGCAATGGAATTCTTTTTGGTAAATGAAATAATGTGTCTGATTATATTTTTGACAGTTATAATTAGTTGTCAATTATAATTTTTTTTTAACCTCTTCAAATTTTAACTGTTACATTTAAATTCAAATTATTGAAAAATTGTATCTGCTGCTATTATATATATTTGTTCTAAAAATTAATGTTCAAAATTTGTAATTTGCACATTATATAAACTGTATTGTATCTTCAGGACCGACTTGTTAGATTTCCTTTTGAAAAACTCAATAAGAGTGGTAATTAATGTTGGGGATGGACCGGTCAATAAACAGTAAATATGAAATAACGCAGCGGATGCAACACGAGAAATTAAAACAAAACACACAGAATACCAATGTACATCAAGATTTAAAATGGTTCGGCTTAACACAAGTCTACGCCCACTGTTGGGTTGGTCTCAATAAATTCACTATAACAACAGAGATGGATTACAGAGATTGAATCACAAGATTCTTACACTAGAAATACTCAATCTCACTTACAAGTTGCAAAACTCTCTCACAAACTCAACATTTTTTTTTTTTACAAATACTCTCAATTTAAAATCTAAACCAGAGAAAATGAGTTCCTCACGAGCTTAGAGTTCAAATGAACATGAGGCTACTTATAAGCCAAATCTCGCTCGAGCGAGAACTCTCGCTCGAGTGAAACGCTATTTCAAACGGCGCCAACCCTAGTACCGAGAACATTAGCTCGAAACAAAACTTCAAGTGAGGATCAAGCGAATGTCTAGGGTTGACTCTCGCTTGAGCGATATGTCGAGCGAGAGTCGAGCAAAATCTCTGTCTGGTATCTAACTCGAGTTGGATGTCGAGCGATGGTCGATCGAATTCTTAATTTGATTCCTCGCTCGATTGGGATGTTGAGTGAGGGTTGAGCGAACTTACGGGTTGAGGCTTGCTCGAGCTACCGCTCGAGTGAGAGTCGAGCGAGCACTGAAGATGCGCTTAGGGGTGTAAATGGTCTAGTCCGGTCCGGTCCAAAAAATTTGTGGACCAATTCCATTCGGTCCAAGAATTCTCTCACCCTGGACCGGACTGAACAGGAGTTCGGTCCATACCAGTCCGGTCCAATTCGGTCCAGGGGCGGTCCGGTCTGGTCCAGGGGTGCCCCATATAATTCAATGGGCTAAATTTAATCTAAAATTCTACAATAATCAAATATTTTTTTGGCCCAAATTTAACTACTATAAATTATAATATATTAATATTATAAGAGTATATATTATATATTAATATGTTAGTATATATTATATATTAAGTATGTTAGTAAATTATAACTAATAACACTATTATATTAGTATATTATATATTTATATGTTATTAAATAATAATAAATTAGTAATAATATATTAAATAATAATAATACACTTATTACTTATAAGTTATCGCTAATATTCTATATAAATATATTATAATTTATATTTTTATACTACAACTAGTCAACCAATAAATTATAATATGTTAATATTATAAGAGTATATATTATATATTAATATGTTAATATATATTATGTGTTAATATATATTAATATATTAATTTATATTAGTATTAATATTATAATTTATATACTATTTTTATATATACATATATAAATATATATATATATATATATGTAGGGTTCGGTCCGGTCTGGTCCGGTCCAGGGGGAGAAATCCTTTGGATCGGACTGGACCGAATTCCATTCGGTCCAGTTTGATCTCAGTCCGGGACAACCGGTTTGGTCCGGTCTACCGGTCTGGTTCGATCTTTTTACAGTCCTAGATGCGCTTGATTGAACTCAATTCAAGTCATATCTCAACATGTAATATTTGTTTAAGAGACAAATTAACAATTGTCTCACTATTCTTCTTCTTTAATCTCTGTTTTCTATTCTATTTCTAACAAAAAAATAGGGTTAATATGATTTATTAGCTTAGTCACATTAGTTATAAACTAAAAAAGAGTTAATATATTACGTGGTATGAGTTGTTAGGCAGTGGCTATAACCATGGAATTTCTCGAGCTCAAACTAATAGTCGGCTTTTACATATTGATGGGGGGCAATGTATTGTCATATGGACAAGAAAATTGCAACTGAGGTGCACAGATATCCCTCACTAACCACACACAACATGCGCGCGCAGATATATACTCATTTCCAATTCTTATAAAAAAAAATTGTAACATAAACTTTATCATTCGAGGAAAATTCTTGGAGGTCTATTGGGATCAACTCTAATTCTTTCTTCCAAAACATCCCCTTAATGAATTATTGGTGATGAGTTTGGGTCAAGAAGCAACTTTCCATATTAAAAATATATATGTATTTATGTTGTTTGCACAATAAGCTTCTAGCCAAGGGCTAACTTTTGCCTCTAATTCCCGTTGTACCTTAAAAAGAGAGAAAAATGGGCATAAATAAAACTTGCTAAATTAGAGCATTCCCATCCGGTTCTCTAAATTTTAGCTAAAAAAGACACTCCCTATAATTTTATCTTAAATTTTACTCATCTTCAATAAACCCCATACATCTTATTTCTCATTCCATATCATGTATCTATTCTATTAAATTTTACTCATCTCGAGCTCTCATTTTTTTTTCCTCTCACTTCCATTTACAAACTTAACTACTCTATATTTTTTCTTATGTTTTGAACTATTACTCTAATAAATATTTTAAACAAAATTTGTTAAATTATTTTTTGGTGGGTATGATAATATTTTAACTTTTTTTTTATATTTTTCGTAGTTATTTAAATTATTTTTAAAATTTTTATTTAAAGCTACAACAAATATGAGTATAAAAAAAGTGTAGATAATTGGAAGAAAATGAATTTAATTGAAAGAAATAAACTATTGATAAAAGTGATTTAGGAGATAAATAGTGATTCCCTATATCTTCGCCTCCTTCTCTTCTTGATATTTGTCTGAGACTCTCTGTCTCCTTATCTCTATTTTGGAACTGTTTTTCTGCTTCCCCCCCCCCCCCCCCCGGCAGTCGTAAACCTATAGCTGAACAGTAAGTCCCAAGTAGCCAAGGTAGGCGTTGAGGGCATGAGAGGTGTCTGGTTGAGACAGAAGAAGCCAATTAGGGTATGTGTTACCTGTGCAGCAGGATAAGGTCAAAGACTTAGACATAGGAAGTACCGAGTCTTGCTTAGGCAAGTACCCAGAAGAACAAGATGTTTAGATCCAGTTCTTCAGTTAGTTCCAGATCAAGTAAACCGCCTGATATTATTAATGAAGAAGATGAAATTTTAGAAATAAATCTTGAAAAAGATCCTATGATCGATATCAATCAATGGCGTTTGCCAAAAATTGGTATTGATTCTCTTTATGATAAAACCTGGAGAGAAAAGGTTCATCTTATCGAATTCAATGTGAAAACGGTAGAAAGAACCTTTGCTATTTCAAAAACCCAGGAAAAATGCCGTCTGTTTCAACGTGATGTTATAACAGACATGAAGAAAAAAGATTTTTCATTCATTCATATTGCTTCTGTCCAAGTTGCAATCAAACCCTTGATTAGAAAAGGTCTTAATGCTTCTGTGCTCCTGTGCTTGCGTGATGCAAGATTCAGGAATTTTGATGACAGTCAGCTTGGGATTGTGCAAACATCCCTGGCAGAAGGTCCTGTTCATTTTGATTGTTATCCTGATTTAACTATTGATTTAAATGACAAAAATATTCTTGATGTTTTAACCTTGAATATTTTAACTTCTGGTATTGATATGACTGACGGCAGTAGGCCTTTGTCATTAATTTATCGTATCTATTATAGACTAATGAAGACTAGCCTTAATCCTAAGGCTAAGCTACATTTGTCTAGAGACCAGACCCTTCTGATACAGAGCTCTTCTTCCAGCGCTGATATCAGAACTCCCAAAATGATCCATTGGAAAGATGTTTCTCTTCCAGATGAATGGGTTCTTCCTCAGGAACTACCCCCAAGACAAGTCATGCCTCGTGATAAGGATGTTGACTTAATACAACAGTATCTTGACGGAACTGTAAAAATTACTTTTGACCGACCTTCCAAGACCACAGAAAGAAGACATTCTTTCACTGGTCCCCGATCGTCTACTTCTTCGGACCTAAGAATTAGTAGAGATAAAAATCTCGAAACATTCTTAGAAGATTCTGTCAAGACAGCAGAGCCTAGACGTCCAATTATTATTCAAGAAATTCCCAAAGGAAATTCTTCTGAGTCTAAGTTGAAGGGAGTCTCTTCGGAATCTCAAGTTACTTCAGCTTTTTACACTACCAAGGATGATTTTCCGTCATCCAAGGGAAAAGCCAAAAAGGAAGAAGTTGAAGAAGACTCTTCTGAGTCTCCGACAGCTTCAGATTTGGTTATTAACACCAATGCTTTGCACCCACAATTAATGATGATGTGCAAACCTTTTGAACCTGATATGCTTTCACTGGCTGATGATTTTAACAGCATTGAAAACTGGCCTAAGCGTAAAGCTTATGCACGAGATTTTAGTCTACCCGAAAAACAAAGGGTTAGGCGGAAATGGAAAGAATTGATGTATGCCCAAAACAGGCATATTCTTTTCTTTGATTTTCTTGAAAATCATTATGATTTTAAGAATTGTGTTTTTAAAGATAAGTTTTTAAATGTTTTAAAAACTAATTTTGTTAAGGCTGATGATAAAACAGTTTTAACCGAAAGCCATCCTCCACTAGAAACCACTCTGGTTTTAGTGCAGGGAGCTGAAGTTAAAGCTTCTCCTTTTAAAATCCCAACTATTGAAGATCCTAAGTCTCCTCAAACTTTTGAGACAAAAAAGATCATTGAGCAAAACAATTTTTCAAATACTGCTCTCCACATTATTGGCCAACAGCTAGACTGTATTGAGGAGAAAATTGAAAAACCTGTTTTTAAATCTGATTCAGGAAGATCTTCAGCAAGTCCTCCTAAATCAAAAATTAAATTAATTGAAAAACCTTTGATTATTTTACCAGAGAACAGACAGAAAATGGATTCTGTCAGTACTCTTGATAAAATCGATCAAATGCTAGCTGACATAAAGATAGAAAAACAAAGATCAAAACCTTCTACTAGTGTCCTTGACAAAAGTAGTAAGGATTTTTCTAATTTAATTTCTGTTAACACAGATGATTCCTCAGACGATGAATCTGTCATTAATTCTGTTTTAAAACAGTTTTCATCGGAGCCAGCTGAGATAGCCAAACTCACTTCTGCAAAGCCTGTAGGTATTGTGAAGAACTGGTTTTCCAAGCCAACTCCACCTGATTTACAGATCGAAGAACGTATGTTCCGAGATCAGTTTTCAGCATCTTCTGATCGGATATATGAGTGGAATATTGACGGACTCTCTGAACAAGAAGTCTTAAATACTCTGCAAAAAATGTCCATGGTCGCTGATACTTATGTTCAGAAGAACATCTTGCAACCTGATATTGTACAGATGTTAGTTTCTGGATTTACGAGTATGCTTCGGTCTTGGTGGGATAAACACCTTACCGACGAAGCTAAACAAAGGATTCAGTTTACTGTTAAGCAAAATGATGATGGTACCCCTGTTTTTGATAACACCATAGGAAGAGGTGTCTCTGATGGTGTTAATACTTTAATCTATACAATTATTAAGCATTTCATTGGTACACCGTCAAACGTTACCAATCGCTTTTCTGATTATTTGAATAATCTGAGATGTCCCAACATGTCAGATTATAATTGGTATGAAACTGTGTTTATTTCGCGTGTTTTAATACGTGATGATTCTAATAAGCCTTACTGGAAAGAGAGATTCATTGACGGTCTCCCTCGTTTGTTTGCCATTAAGGTTAAGGATGCACTGCTAGACAATACCGGTCGTATAGATTACGATAGTTACACCTATGGTGATATAACTAGTGTAATTAAAAAACTCGGTATTAAGCTGTGTAATGATCAAAAGCTCATCTCTCAACAGATGAAAGATAGAAAGAGAGCCAAATATGAGATGGGAAATTTCTGTCAACAATTTGGCCTTCCTCCTATCGCTCCATCTAAACAGAGAAAAAAGAGTTTGAAAAGGTTTAATCGAAAACCTCGCGGAGAAAGATTTAAAAAACCCCGTGATGAGATTTTGAAAAACCCTTCATTGCATAAAAAACGTTTTTCACATAAGAAAAACTCTGACAAAAATCAGAGATGTTTTAACTGTGGCAAAAGGGGACATTATGCAAATAACTGTCCAAACCCTAAAAAGCCCAATAAATTGAAGAATAAGCTTAATACTTTAAACATTGGTGAAGATGATCAACAGGAATTATTTCAATTACTTGAAAATAGTTCTAGTTCATCATCCTCAAGACGTGATGAATACAGTTCTAGTGACAGTGATTATCACTCAGAATCGGATTCATCAAGTCAAGCAATGGTTAAGCTTGGCTGCAATTGCAGTGGTTCTTGTTACAAATCTGGAGTTAAGACAATTAATGTTTTAACTAAAGATGAGGAACAGCAGAACCTTCTTCTTGATTTGATTTCTCAGCTTGAGAATACTGAGTTAAAAGAGAATTATCTCACCCAACTCAGGAAGACTATGACTCGTAGAGAGCCGACATCTTCTCAAGAAAAAATTAGTTTTCAAGAAACATTAAAACGTTTCGATAAGAAACCAAAGAATGTTTCTACTAGTGATTTACAGCATGAAATCGGAATTATCAAGCAAGAGATTATCGAACTCAAATCTGAGGTTAATAATCTTAAACTTGAAAATTCAAGTTTAAAACAAGATTTTATTGCTTTAAAAATTGAGCAAACTTTTAATCAAAATCCTTCCGACAATGAGGAAATAAAAGTTTCAGATCATAATAATTCTTCTGATCCTCTTAAGGCTATTTGTTTGTTAAAACAACCTATGCCTACTAAATGGTATGCTAAGGTGGAGATTGTTGTTTGTAGAGAATTTTCTTTCTCTGTAATTGCTTTAATTGACTCCGGATCGGATCTTAATTGTATCCGTGAAGGCTTGGTCCCTACCAAGTATTTTGAAAAGTCTACTGAGAGACTGTCTGCAGCTAATGGCTCAAAGATGAAGATCAACTATGAGCTAAATGACGCCCATGTCTGTCAAGACAATGTATGTTTCCGTATCCCGTCTGTCCTGGTCAAAAACATGACCTGGGATGTTATTTTAGGGATGCTTTTTATTAATTCTATTTGTCCTTTTTTGACTGAGAAAGATGGGATTACTACTGACCCCTTTGGACAAAAAGTCAAATTTAAATTTGTTTCCAAACTTGAGGCCGATACCTCAAGAGGAAAATTTTCTTTAATTAATGCTAAAGAACATCATTTAAATTCTCTTCAGCATGAAGTTAGAGTTAAAAAGATTTCTGAGCATTTAAATGAACCTTTGTTGCTTTCAAAAATTGAGAATTTTCATAAAAAAACTCGTTTTTGAAATATGCTCCGATCTCCCAAATGCTTTCTGGAGTCGGAAGAAACACGAGGTTTCTCTGCCTTATGTTAAGGATTTTTCAGAAAAAAACATTCCCACTAAAGCTCGACCTATTCAAATGAATAGTGAGACTTTAGAATTTTGTAAAAATGAAATTAATGATCTTCTTCAAAAAGGTCTTATCAGGCATAGTAAGTCACCTTGGTCGTGTACTGCTTTCTATGTCCAAAAGTATGCCGAGATTGAGCGAGGGTCGCCCCGTCTTGTTATTAATTACAAACCCTTGAACAAAGTGTTAGAATGGATAAGATATCCAATCCCTAACAAAAATGACTTAGTTCATAGGTTAAATGATGCAGTAGTCTTCAGTAAGTTTGACCTTAAGTCCGGATTTTGGCAGATCCAAATTAGGGAACCAGACCGATACAAGACTGCTTTTTGCACTCCTTTGGGTCATTACGAATGGAACGTGATGCCATTCGGTCTCAAAAATGCCCCTTCTGAATTTCAAAATATCATGAACGATATTTTCAATAGTTTTTCTCACTTCACTATTGTTTATATAGATGACTTTCTGATATTTTCTAAATCTATTGAAGATCACTGGAAACATTTACTAGCATTTCTTGATATCGCTAAGCATAATGGACTAGTGGTTTCTGCGAAAAAAATTAAACTTTTCCAAACCAAGATTAGATTCCTTGGTTTTGATATTTGTGCCGGTAAAATCAGACCTATCCAACGGTCCATTGATTTTGCTGAAAAATTTCCTGATGTCATTTCAGATAAAACTCAGCTCCAGAGATTTCTTGGTTCGCTGAATTATATCGCTGACTTTTACAAAGACTTGAGAAAACGGTGTCGTCCTCTCTTTGAGAGACTTCAACTTAATCCTCCTCCGTGGACAGATATCCACACAAATTTAATTAGGGAAATCAAGACATTTGTCAAAACTCTCCCGTGTCTTGGAATTCCTAATTCTAATTATTTTAAAATTGTAGAAACAGATGCCTCGGACATTGGTTACGGTGGCATTCTGAAACAATGTGTTTCACCAGGTTCATCTGAACAAATTGTTCGTTGCCATTCCGAAACCTGGAATCATGCACAAATTAATTATAGTACTATTAAAAAAGAAATTCTATCTATAGTACTATGCATTTTAAAATTTCAAAGTGATCTATTAAATCAAAAATTTCTTTTAAGAATTGATTGCAAAAGTGCTAAATATATTTGGAGAACCACTATTTATCTTCTAAACCTTTTCCCTGAAATAGGAATTCAAATGTGAGGGGATTTTTAACCAAAATTCCTAAATTTATCTCAAATTATTGGAAAAAGTGGGTTATAGGGAACTAAATGGGCATGCTCTAACACGCATTAATTAGTCAGCGGAGATTTCGACACAAAGTGTAGCTTAGTCTTTATGTTGTTTGGTTACACAAATAAGATGAAATGAAATGAGATAAAAATTTAAAGTTGAGTAGAATATTAATAGAATAATTTTTTTAATATTATATTTGTTTTAATGTTTAAAAGAATTGAATTATTTATTACGTTTTATTTAAAAATTTAAAAAAATTATAAAATTATATGAGATGAAATGATTTGATTTATGTAACCAAATAAGACTTACTAAAAAGAAGAAGAAAGAAATCGGTCACTACATTATTGGGTTTATTTGGAATTCAAACAATTTTTATATTTCATGGGGGTTGAATGTTATACATCTACATCCATCTATCCATATGTACTTTTTTCTTTTCTAAGCAAGCATGATATATATATATATATATATATAAAGGATTGTTACAAAATCTAAGGTGAACGGGCAAAACTAATATTTGATATTTAGAAGGGTGATCATAAAGTGTGTAGTACGAATAAGTATAATTAATATATATTTTCTTCACATGCCTATATATAAAAACAATAATTATAAATTATAAAATTTGTTTAATTAATTATAAACCAATCACAATATCACTCAATCAGGACTCAGGCCCAGGCAATCCAAGCCATGCACTTCTAAATTAGCATATAATATACACTATAACTTCAACATATAATATAATAAAAATACTACTTATATATATTTTTTATAACCATGGTACCTATATATAAGCATATAATATAAATCACTAAATCAGTAAATAATATATTATATATACTACTTCAATTTTAACACCAAGTGGGCTAGCGGCGATGATTTAAAAAATAGATAAAAACAAAGACCAAGTGGCCAGATGAGATCAACGGGTCCCAAATTAAAGAAGGAGATGACGAGAAGAGAAAATATATTTAATTCATCAAGCATAATTTTTGACGGATCTCCCAAATACGGACTACATAAAGTTATGAACGGTTGAGCCCAAAACTCTAAGTATCGTTCAAATGGTCGTTATTTCTATTTTTTTTTTTTATCCGTTAGCGTTGAAATTAAGTTGTTTTTTTCTTTTTTGTTTCCCTGTAGCTTATCATGTTTATCAGTGATGGATCTTACCAATCACATGAAAGAAGCGCAGAAAAAAATAGTCAAGATCATCAATAGTCTAGTTGCATTCTACGAGAAAAATAAATTTTTATAATTAATTATTTACGATTAAAATATTATTTACAACTTATTTTAACTAAAAATAACTATTTGGTTAAAAATAACTAATAGTAAATAAATAATTTTTTTTATAATATCTGCTACATTATAAAAATGAAAGCAATAACTGAAATTGTGGTGTTTGTTATTTCCATATATATCTCCATCAATAATCATATAATATAAATTATACATATACACACTCAGAAGAATTCCAAGTAAAGATGCATGTTCTATCTCATTATAATTTTATAAACCCCTTCAACCAATACCAATTTACTTCTATATACTTTTTCACTCAATGCCAGAATTAAAGGAGAAGCTCCACTTTCCTGCAAAATTAGGTGAGGATAAGTTTTGCCTTAGCTGGAAGGAGAGAGAGAGAGAGAGAGAGAGAGAGAGAGAGAGAGGGACATAGACTACTTCTAACGCAGCAAGTTAAAAAGAATAAAAGGTATGTGGGTCCTTTTCTGATCGAGTTTCTTACGTTTTTTTCCTTCACAAACTTGGAAAAGAAAAAAAGTGGTTTGGTTTGAAGAGTTAGAGGTGTTACCTTAATGTCTCCAACGACCTCTGCGGTCATTAATGACAGAGTGGCTCATAAGCTGGTGAGGTCCACAAAACTGAGCTGGTGTGGTTCATAAATAGATCATCCGTATTTTTAAACTCTCTTACAAATTACTAATTTAAATATGTCAAATTGAACATTAAATCTTATAGCATTTAGATTGATCTCATCAAATGACTTATCAAAACTTGATAAAAAGTATATATTTGATGAGATGCTCATACAATACTTACTGTAATTTCACATTAAATTCATTAATAGACTTATCAAAATAATAATATAATAATATTTTTTTACAAAAAAAAGGAAAATGTGGGTAAGACAAAAGAAAAGGAAAAGGAAGAAAAGAAATAAACAAATAAAATATAATAAAATAATAAAATAATAAGTAAATAGTAACCTTTCATATTTGAAAAGTCTCTTTATTTTTATCGTAGTTTAAAATTAAGAAAATGTATTTTGATAAGACTAATATGGAGTTATTTTAAGTATAAATCATTAAATATATATTTGATGAGTTATTTAATAAAATTAATGTGAATGCTCTCATACAAAAAATTCTAAAAAACCCTAATCACAAATTTTATTAAATTTTAACTTTATGTCATGATTATTGATATTTTGTAAATAATATGTATAGTCTCTCTTATAAGTACAAAGAAGGTATCAAAATAGGTGAAATTTTGCCTGTTTATAATTAAATTAAAAACTATTTTAGTAGGCGAAGGGTAGATGAAAAGAGAGGAAGAAGGGAAACACGTGGGTCCCAAAAGTCTCCGATCAAATCAACGAACGTGGCACCTAGTAGTAAAACAGATTTCCATCTATCAAATCAGCTTCAGTAACTGGCTGGATAAATGACAGACTACTGCACCAAACACTTCAAATTTATCAATAATTATAGGGAGAGTCAAAAACGGGAGGCGATCCTCAGAGTCAGCTAACATAACATTTTGCCATTTCCGCTGTGGAAAATGCTATTTATCCTGTTTTTAAATGTTTCAATTTCATCCCATTTTTAATTTTATTTTTTTTTTTCAGTTTTTGTTTACATGAGTTTTAAATAAATATTTTTAAATAATATTATAATTTTTTTTATATTTTTAAAAAATGTTTTTAAATATAAAAAAAATCATATAAAAAAAATATTTTTTTTATGAACTCCGACGACCTCATAAACGGATCCATTTCAGATTTAAAGTCGTCGGGAGCACATTAGAGGTCGCTGGGACTCGCCGTTGCAGGGATGAGGTCGCCGGCTCTCTCCGGTCTCGATGGAATGAGCAGTGTTATCCACCACTTTGTTAGCTACATTTGGGAGGGGGGGCGACCCAACTCCAGGAATTCTCTTGTTGTTTATACTAGAATATGGATTTGTTAGTTATGTCTTGCTCGAAACACTTTAAGTTACTTAAAATAGATAAGGTTTGGTCTCTTAGTTGGGCAATATATACAAAATGTGATGCTTTCATTTATAGGTTCTATTGTCTTTGTTTTCTCTTTTCGGTACCCCTGCAGGTGTTGTGGCGATCTTTGCACACTTCAATCAAAATTAAAAGGAATTTAGTTACTAGATTAGAGGAATATTCCCTAGCAGATCAAATGCATGATGACATGATGTAAAACCAACCTATTCTTCAGATCTCATATATATCTCCAGTTTGATAAGAAGAAAAGTAGTTGATAATCCACTCTGTAAAGCAAAAACTGCTAGTTGATATAGTAAAAGGTTGATAGGCCTGAGACTTCTTTTAGTTCTTAAAGCAAAGGAAGAAGAATCATTATCTCTTTCATGATAGTAAAAGTCAGTTTGTATCTGAAACTCTATTCTACCCTTAAAAGTTAGTCTGTATTTGGAAGTTGTGTGACAATGGGGGATCCCTTGGGTTTCTACTATTTAAAGATGTGTCAAGGAAAAGAACATTTTTCTTAAAGGTGATAATTAATCCACAAAGTTCAATGAAGTGCTCGATTTGAATAACATTTTTCTTGGATTGCTTTTATCAGAGCTTTCATCAACAAGTCAATCCAACAACTTTGCTTAGTTTTATTTTTATTTTTTGAATTCCTCATCCATCTCAGAGATATAGATGGGATTTTCTAGTCCATACATATAATGTCTGTGTGTGCAAGCTATATGGAAAATGCCCCCTTTTTTCGTGTTTTACTTTTTCTTCGTGCTTAAATGATCGCACATGTTACTTCAAGAATATACAAGCAATAGAAAATTTAGAAGTTTCAGATTCACGTTTTTTGATATATTCTTATAATAATATTTCTTCACTTCGGAATAATAATAATATTCTGTGATATTTTTATTTGTCTGAATTCAATCATAGTTTCCACCTTAATTTATTTTATCTTTGACTTTGTAGGTGATCTTTTGCTGGGTTTCTATTAAGATATAATTCGCATATTCACCAAGTCGTTAACAACGTTTGTTAAGCTGGGTTCTTTTACTTTAGTGCTAAAATGTGAAATTGCAAACTTACAAATTGGCTTCGATTGAGTTGATTATGTAGTCAAGTATAACTAGGGCGATTGATCTTTGCAGCTGTTGCATTCAGGTTCTTTGATACTGTGTCTATTACATAGCAATATAGATCAACCGATGTTAAGTGCCTAATTAGCTATTGCTTATTGCATGTATTATGTATATATTGCTCAACTTTATTTCATCTCGCTCAAAAGTCATTGTTGAATCCCCATCATTTTTACAAAGAATTCACGGGGATATATGTGAGCCTATTCATACATCAAGTGGACAATTTAGATACTTTATGGTTTTCATTAATGCATCAAATTGATGATCACATGTTTGTTTGCTTTCTACTAGAAATATTGCATTTGCTAGACTTCTTGCTCAAATAATCAAACTACGGACACAATTTCCTGAGTATCCAATTAAATCCATTCGATTGGATAATGCTGGAGAATTTTCGTATCAAATTTTTTATAATTATTGCATGTCAATAAGAATAGATATTAAACATCTTGTTGCCTATATACACACTCAAAATAGTTTAGCTGAATTTTTGATCAAAAGGCTTCAGCTAATCGCCAGACCTTTACTTATGAAATCAAAATTACTTGTTTCTGCTTGGGGACATGCTATACTTCATGCAGCATCATTAATTTGAATTAGACCATCTGCATATCATAAATATTATCCATTACAGCTTGCATTTAGTCAACAACCAAATATTTATTATCTTCATAGTTTTGGATATGTTGAATATGTTCCAATTGCACTTCTATAATGTACAAAAATGGGTCCTCAACGTAGACTAGTGATATATGTTGGTTTTGATTCTCCATTTATTATTAGATACATTGAGCTTCTTACAGGGGATATGTTTAAAGCACGCTTTAAGGATTGTCACTTTGACGAATCAATTTTTCCATTACTGGTAATGAAAAGTCAGTACCTAAAGCATGACAAGAAATTACTTGAGATAATAAAACTCTGTCTCAATTTGATTCTCCTACAAATGAATGTAAACTAGAAGTTCAGAAGATTATTTATGTTGCCCAGATGACTAACACAAGAGGGATGATGAATTGAGTTATATTCAAAACTTAATACTTATAAACCAAATATACAATATAAAATATAAACAGAATATGAAGCAGTAGAAAATATAAAGAGTAAGAGTAAGAAGAAGCAAACTCAGTATTTTAACGAGGTTCAGTCCCACTGCCTACGTCCTCGCCTCAAGCTACCCCTTGAGGATCCTAAATTCACTATTCAATCTCCTTCAGGTGGAGATAGAAACCTATTGCACCTTTGAGCAACACCACTACAAAGAATCCGTGGAGAACACCCTCTACACTTGCAATCACTCCATACTTGGTGATTCAACTATTCCCTCTGTAAAACATCTTCTACACACACAAAGGTTATACGCACTCTTTTACAAATACAAGAGCTGATAGTGTGTAGATTATCAGAGTACACTTCTCAATGAGTGAAATAAGAACAATACAGCATAACCTATATCTCTCTCAAAATGAATAAGGATTAAGACACAAAATTTAGAGAAGAGATAATAAGGGCTTTGAGAAAATGATGCAAAACTTCGTAATTAATGTGTAAACTCTTGTTGTGATTTTTGCAAAACTCAAGTGAGCTATTTATAAGCAAATGAGTTTTCATATTCAAATTTGAAAAGGTTCACATGTCAAATAAGAGCACTATTCACTTTTCAAAAAATTTAAATAAAAACATCTCCTTTTTATATTTGTCAAAAACAACTCCATTCATTTTTCAAAGAAATCAAACCTAATTTTTTACTTTTCACACATGACAAAATGAGCATGATTTATTTTTCAAACCAAATTATCTTCTTTTTGTATATGTAAAAAAATACACAACAATCTTTTAAGATTTTCAAATAAATCATGTATCTTTTTCATTTGTCAAAAAAACACACAACCACCCTTCAAGATTTTCAAACAAAATCATCTATCTTTTGTATTTGTTAAAAAAACACACAACTACCGTTCAAGATTTTCAAACAACACATGCACATATTAAATATGACAATCAATCATCTTACAAATTCAAATATTTATGCATATGTGAAAAAAAAATTCGAAATTAATATTTTAATAAAGTTATGCAAATGTAAAAAATGCAATTTAATGCTTTATGAGAAAATATTAATTTTGAGCTTTAATCCAATTTCAAATTTTAAGGGATGTACAAAATTACTCTATGAGCTTCATTTGTAGACTTGATCTTCTTTTTGCTCATGCTTGATTTCTTGATGTGCTTAGCTCTCTTCATGCATAGACAACTTGAGCTTAGGTCTTGAATTTGTTTGTTATCATCAAAATCTATACGTAGATACGAGACTTGAAACCTTGAGTTCTACAATCTCTCCCTTTTCGATGATGACAAATACTTAGTAAAAATTTTCGACCTGTGGTAATACTTAAGCTCCCCCTGAAAATATGCGTTAGTTTTTCAAATAAAATATAGACATTATTCTAGCATATATAACAAGGTAGTATAATACTAGTATAAGACTTCCCCTTTTTGGCATCATTAAAAAGGAACCACAATTGGTTTCAATAAAATTTCTTCTCCCATCCGTGTTCAACAAAAGCTGTAAAGGCTTAAATCTAACTTTATCGTCTCGGTACAGAGATCCGCTTGATGTTGTTGAGAAATAAAATATTATTGAGATTTGGTGCGGAATGAGATTTCTTCCTGCGTCCGTGTCCGACAAAACCTGTAAAGTCTGGAGGCCTAGCTCTGGCAATTTGGTGCGGAAGGAGATTTTGTAGAGAGTTGAAAAATTAGAATCACCCGTGTCCGACAAAACTTGCAAAGGCTAGAGCCGAACCTTATCGTCTCGGTGCGGAAGAAGATTTAAATCCACTTGATGTTATTGACGAATTCGATGTTGTAGAGATTTGAAGTTGAATAAGTAAAGTCATCCGTGTCTGACAAAAGCTGCAAAAGCGGTAGGCCTAGCTCTGGCAATTTGGTGCGAAAGAAGATTCAAAACTGCTTGACGTTATTAACAAGCAAGATATTGCAAAGATTTGAAGTTGTGATAGTTTATTTTATTCTTATTCCTGTCTCTATAAGAGCAATCCTTAATTTTATCTATTTCGCATCAAATCTTCTCTCATCTTTGCAATTCGTCTGTATTTTCATTCTACAATTTTGTAATGGCTCGTCAATTTCCCTTCAGTACTTCTCGTGATCAATCTATTTCTACTTCTATCGTAGGTGCCATGAAACAACAAGAGACTGATTTAACTAATAAATTAGATCATGATGCCATTTATGAGCTTGTGGGTCTTGGGATTGGATACTCCTCATCCATTATTGCTTTTTCCGCTCAGTTGCAGTCTAAAACTCAAGAAATTGAGAAACTTAGCGAGACTGTTTCTGTACTTCAACGACTTGTTTATGAGTCAAACAAAAAAATAGTAAAGTTAAAGCAACAGAATAAGGATTTAAAGTCCTTACTTGCCTCTTCATTTCAACTGCATAATCCTTTAGATGAGAATAACATGTCGATCTATGAAGAGCAAATGCAGTTGAAAGATGAGGCTAGAAGTCTCAAGTTTTTGTAAGTCATTTGAGATAATGAAATAAAAATGTTTAACAGATATTCATGACATGCATCATTCCTATTTCTCTTCTAATCATGCATAATCTATCTTCTGGTAGGGGTTTTGTGAAAATGTCTGCCATTTGATCATCCGTGCTTGTGAATTCTAGTACAATATCACCTTTCTGTACATGATCTCTAAGAAAATGATATCTAATTTCAATATGCTTAGTCTTAAAATGTTGTATTAGGTTCTTTGAAAGATTTATAGCACTTGTATTATCACATTTGATTAGAATGTGATTGTACATAAATTTAAAATCCTCAAGCTGTTGTTTCATATAAAGAACTTGAGTACAACAACTACCTGCAGCAACATACTCTGCCTCAGCAGTAGATAATGCAATAGAATTTTGTTTTTTACTAAACTATGAAATGAGTGTATGACCTAAAAAATGACATGTTCTACTAGTACTTTTTCGATCAACTTTACAACCAGTATAATATGCATCTAAATAACTAATAAGATCGAAAGAAGTGTATTTACGATACCATAATCCGAGGTCAATGGTACCGGCAAGATATCTAAAAATCCGCTTGACTGCAATCAAATGAGATTGTTTTGGAAATGATTGAAAACGTGCACATAAACATATGCTGAACATAATATCAGGTCTACTAGCTATCAAATATAATAAACTACCAATCATACATCGATATACTTTTGAGTCAACTAGCTTACCGCTTTCATCTTTATCAAATTTAGTGGTTGGACTCATTGGTGTTCCAATTACCTTCGCACCTTCCATTTCAAACTTTTTGAGTAACTCTTTAATATATTTTGACTGATTAATAAATGTTCCACTTTTTGCTTGCTTGATTTGCAATTCGAGAAAGAAATTAAGTTCTCCCATCATACTCATTTCAAATTCTTCCTGCATACTCTTAGTAAAATCTTGGCATATATTTTTATTAGTAGCACCAAATATTATATCATCCACATAAATTTGAACCAGAAGAATATCATCATGTTCATATTTGATGAAAAGAGTTGTATCGATCTTTGCTCTTGAAAAACTTTTTTCAATCAAAAAACTACTAAGCCTCTCATACCAAGGTCTAGGAGCTTGTTTGAGTCCATATAATACTTTTGTGAGTTTAAAAACATGATTAAGAGAAATATGATTTTCAAAATCTGGAGGTTGCTCAATATATACCTCTTCATTTATAAAATCATTTAAAAAAGCACTTTTAACATCCATTTAAAAAAGTTTGAAATTTTTATAACATGTATATACAAGTAACATTCGAATAGCTTCTAATCTTGCGACAGGTGCATACGTTTCATCATAATCGATTCCTTCCTCTTGATTGAAACCTTGAGCTACAAGTCGAGCCTTGTTTCTAGTGATGATTCCAGACTCATCTTTCTTATTTCTAAAAACCCATTTTGTTCCAATAAAAGCATGATTTTTGGGTCTAGGAACAAGTGTCCATACATTATTTCTTTCAAATTGATTTAACTTTTCTTGCATAGTTAGAATCCATGATTCATCAATAAGTGTTTCATCAATATTTTTGGGTTCAATTTGAAATAGAAAAACAGTGTGATTACAAATATTTCTAAGAGATGATCGAGTACTTACACCTCGTGAAGGTTCTCCTAGAATTTGTTCCACTGGATGATCTTTCACATATTTTTACTGTTTGGTTGCATCTTGTACTAAATCTTGATGATCTTTCCTGATGTCTCCATGTTGGACTTCTTCCATTGTATTCTCTTTGTCGAGATTGAGACTATTTGCATTATTTATACCTTCTGATTCTTTATCAATAGATTTCTTGGAGAGTAGATGGTTAGATTCATCAAATACTACATGTATAGATTCTTGTACAGTCAAAGTCTTTTTATTGAATACTCTATAAGCTTTACTATTTGTTGAATACCCAAGAAAGATACCTTCATCAGATTTTGAATCAAACTTTTCTAAATTATCTCTGTCATTAAGTATAAAACATTTGTATCCAAATACATGAAAGTAACCAATATGGGCTTTTTCTCATTCCAAAGCTCATAAGGGTTTTATCTAATTTAGACCTTAACATAACTCTATTTATAACATAACATGCAGTACTTACCGCTTCGGCCTAAAAATAATTAGGTAAACTATTTTCATTAAGCATTGTTTTTGCCATTTCTTGAAGAGATCTATTCTTCCTCTCTACTACCCTATTTTGTTGAGAAATTCGAGGAGCAGAGAAATTATGCAAAAAACTATTTTCATCACAAAAAGACTCAATATCTTTATTGACAAACTCTTTCCCCCTGTCACTTCAGATGTTTGAAATAGTATAGCTTTTTTCATTTTGAATTCTCTTGTATATCCTGGTAAATGCATTATGTACCTCATCTTTATGAGCGAGAAAGATGACCCAAGTATATCTAGAGAAATTATCAACAATAACAAATGCATAATATTTTCCTCCCAAACTCGCAACTCTGTTTGGTCCAAAAAGGTCCATGTGTATTAGTTGCAAAAGTCTAGTAGTGGAAACATGTTTATTGATTTTGAAAGAAGTTTTTGTTTGTTTACCAAACTGGCATGCATCACAGATTTTGTTTTTAAAAAAGTTTGTTTTTGGAAAACCTCTCACAAGATCATTTTTTGAAAGTTTGGAAATAAGTTCCATGTTTGCATGACCTAACCTTCTGTACCATAACCAACTATTTTCATGTTGAGCTAATAAACAAATAACATCTTGTGAGGCAATTTCTTCAAATTCGATTGTATATACATTATTATTTCTAAGAGCAATAAAACAAACATTGCAATTATGATTATTCAAAATAATGCACTTATCCTTTTTGAAAGTAACTGTAAATTACTTATCACATAATTGACTTATACTCAAAAGATTATGCTTTAAACCATCAACAAGTAGAACATCTTCAACTATGAGAGAAGACTTCTTATCAACTTTACCTATTCCCATGATATTCCTTTTTGAATTGTCTCCAAATGTCACGTGTCATTTTTCTTTAAAAGTGAGGTCAATGAATTTAGTTTTATCTCCTATCATGTGTCTTGAGCATCCGCTGCCTAAAAACCATTTACTTTTACCTATGGAGGATTTTATACATACCTGTAAAAGCAATTAAAATAATTTTTCTTGGTACCCAAATTCTTTGGGTCCTTTATTTATTAGTATTAGAAGAAACAAGATTCTTTGTTACCCATATGGCTCTAATAGTTATTGTATGTCTTCTTCTAATAGGACAAACATGATAATTATGACTATTTCTATTGCAAAAATTACAAATAACATGTGACATATTTGAAAATCTTGAGTGATAATATTTTTCTTTAAAAAAGTTATTTTTATGAAAAGAAATTTAAAAATCTGATTTTGATTTAGTCGGTTTATCAAAGAAATTTTTATAGGGTTTGAATTTTTCTTTTGGCATGTATCCCAAACCTACTTTATCAAAAACACTTTCTTTTGACTTCCAAGAAATTTTTCAAAGTTTTTTTTTCATTTGTAAAGTTTTCAATAATGTTTTCTAAATCAGTCATTTTATTTTTCAGCTCATCATTTTCATCTTTTAAAACTATGTTTTCTTTTCTTAAAACATCAATTTCATTTGTTAAAGAAGAATTTTTCTTTTTCAAAGCGGTATACCTCTTCCAAAACATTTTGCAATTCTTCATAAGAAAGATTTTCAATATTTTCGAAATTTGTAATCTCAAGATCATCTTTAGCCATAAGACAAAGATTTGCAGGTTTTTCATTACTTGCGTCGCTGTCTAAGCTACTTGAATCATTATCCCATGTAGCTTTCATTGCTTTCTTACCTTTATATTGATTTTTCTTTAGCATGGGACAATCTGCCTAGCTTTTTGCATTAAAACAAGTTAATGAGTCGTTTTTACCTGTATTTTTATTGGAAAACTTTTTGAAAGATTTCATTAGAGGAGCTTTATTTTTCTTTAAGAATCTCTGAAATGTTCTTGTGATCATTGCAATTTCTTCATCTTTGTTATCACTTTTCTCGTCTTCATCGCTTTCACTTTCATGAGGAACAATTTTGAGTGCCAAGTTCTTCTTTTACTTTCTTCTTATTCTCCTTTTTTCAATGTGTACTCATGAGTAATAAGTGACTCAATAAGTTCATTTACTTCGAGTTTTTTGAGGTCTTTAGCTTCAAGAATCACCGTCACTTTTGATTCCCAACGTTTTGGTAGAGAGTCGAGAATTTTTCTTATTATCTCCAAACTGGAATAAACTTTTCTAAGAGTTGTCAAGCTATTTATAATGTTAGTAAAAAGAGTTTACATAGAAGAAATAGATTCATCATCAATCATTTTAAACCTTTCATATTCATGCGTAAGAATATAAATTTTTAATTTTTTGACTTGCGAAATTCCTTCATAAGTTACTTCAAAGTTATCCCAGATTTCCTTTGCTGTCCTGCAAGTCATTATTCTGTTAAATTCATTGCTATTGAGAGTATTATACAGAAGATTCATATCCATTACATTCACTGTATAAAATCTATCATCTTCACGATCAAACTCTTCTTCTTCCTTGTTGATCATTACTCCATCAACAATTTTTGTTGGAATAGAAGGCCTATTTACAATACATTTCCAGATTTTTCGACCTTGAGACTGAAGAACTATTCTCATTTTAACTTTCTAGAAAGTATAATTGTTTTTACAAAATAGCGGAGGTCAACTACTAGATTGACCTTCAGTGAATGTAGCTGTAATGTTAGCCATACGATCTTAACTCAACAGATAATTAATCTTATAATAGAGCCCTCGCTCTGATGCCAATTGTTACCCAGATGACTAACACAAGAGGGGGGTGAATTGGATTATATTAAAAAATTAATACTTATAAACCAAATATACAATATAAAATATAAACAGAATATGAAGAAGCAGAAAATATAAATAGTAAGGGTAAAAAGAAGCAAACTCAGTATTTTAACGAGGTTCAGTCCCACTGCGTACATCCTCGCCTCAAGCTAGCTATTGAGGATCCCAAATTCACTATTCAATCTCCTTCAGGTGGAGATAAAAACCTATTACACCTTTGAGCAACACCGTTACAAAGAATCAGTGTAGAATACCCTCTACACTTGCAATCACTCCACACTTGGTGATTCAACTATTCCCTGTGTAAAACATCTTCTACACACACAAGGGTTATATGCACCCTCTTACAAATACAAGAGCTGATAGTGGGTAGATTATCAGAGTACACTTCTCAATGAGTGAAATAAGAACAAGACAGCACAACCTATATCTCTCTCAAAATGAATAAGGATTAAGGCACAAAACTTAGAGAAGAGAGAATGAGGGTTTTGAGAAAATGATGCAAAACTTAACAATTGATGTGTAAACTCTTGTTGTGATTTTTACAAAACTCAAGTGAGTTATTTATAGGCAAATGAGTCTTCATATTCAAATTTGAAAAGGTTCACATGTCAAATAAGAGCACTATTCACTTTTCAAAAGATTCAAATAAAAACATCTCATTTTTATATTTGTCAAAGACAACTTCATTCATTTTTCAAAAAATCAAATATAATCTTTTACTTTTCATACATGACAAAATGAGTATGATTTATTTTTCAAACCAAATCATCTTCTTTTTGCATATGTCAAAAAAATACACAACCATCTTTCAAGATTTTCAAACAAATCATGTATCTTTTGCATTTGTCAAAAAAATACACAACCACCTTTTAAGATTTTCAAACAAAATCATCTATATTTTGTATTTGTCAAAAACATATACAACCACCCTTCAAGATTTTCAAACAACACATGTACATATTAAAGATGACAATCAATCATCTTAAAAATTCAAATCTTTATGCATATGTGAAAAAAAAAATAATTTTCAAAATTAATATTTTAATAAAGTTATACAAATGTAAAAAATGCAATTTGATGCTTTATGAGAAAATATTAATTTTGAGTGTTAATCCAATTTCAAATTTTAAGAGATGTAAAAAATTACTCTATGAGTTTCATTTGTAGACTTGATCTTCTTTTTGCTCATGCTTGATTTCTTGATGTGATTAGCTCTCTTCATGCGTAGACAACTTGAGTTTAGGTCTTGAATTTATTTGTTATCATCAAAATCTATACGTAGATACGAGACTTGAAACCTTGAGTTCTATAATTTATTTACAAAGTGTTGCAAATTAATTACTGGATGTATTTACTCACACTAAATGTGTAGTAAAATCATATATTCCTGTTGTTAATACTTTAGTAAGGATTGAAGTCCCTGAAAGAAAAATTTTCAAAACAGCAATAGGTGAGTCTAATACACGCTTAAAGCGTGGAAGACCTATTGGTGTAAAAGACAAAATTCTCTAAAGGAAAAGGATACAAAATGAATTTGATATTTCTGAAGAACCCATACCCACAATATAGGCTACAAGTATAGTTGACGCTCTTGAATAGGTCAAATCATCTATTCCAAAATCTCCTAAAAATGGAAATTTTGAAGAGATGTGTCATGAAATGTTTTTTCCTGAACAGGAACAGATACCTAAAAATAATGAGATCTTAATATATTTCATAAGTACTAGAGAAATTCTGGATACAAATGAAACTGTTGTCGACAACATATTTTCATATAAGATAGCCCTTGACATTACCAGAAATAATGAAGAAAGTGAGCCAAAAACTGTTGAAGAATGTCGATATAGAAATGATTGGCCAAAATGGAAAGTAGCTATTGAAGCTAAATTAAACTCGCTAGCAAAGCGAGAGGTATTTGGACTTGTTGTCCAAATACCAAAGGATATAATGTCTGTTGGATATAAGTGGGTATTTGTACGAAAATGTAATGAGAAAAATAAAATTGTGTGGTACAAAGCACGACTTGTCACACAAGGTTTTCTGCAGAAACCTAGAATTGATTATGAAGAAACATATTCTCCCATTATGGATGCAATTACATTCAAATTTTTGATTAGTTTGATTGTTAATAAAATAATTAGATATGCGGTTGATAGATATTGTCACTTCATATTTATATGGATCCTTAGACCATGACATATATACGAAAATCCCTGAAGGATATAAAATGCCTGACGCATCTACAAGTACATGTAGAAGTATGTATTCTATCAAACTTCAAAAATCTTTATATGGGTTAAAGCAGTCCGGACGCATATGGTATAAACGCTTAAGCGAATATTTATTGAAAGAAGAATTTGAGAATAATCCTATATGCCCATGTGTTTTTATTAAGAAATCAAAATTCGGATTTGCCATTATTGTAGTTTATGTTGATGATTTAAATATTATGGGAACTCCTAAAAAGATCTCAAGAACCGCTATATATATTTAAAAAATAAATTTGAAATGAAAGATCTTGACAAAACAAAACTTTGTCTTGGCCTGCAGCTCGAGCACTTGCTAAATGAAATTTTTATTCATCAGTTCATATATACAAAGAAATTTCTGAAACACTTTTATATGGACAAAGCTCTCCTGAGTACTCCAATGATTATTTGATCACTTAATGTGAAGAATGATCCATTCCGTCCTTATGAAGATGATGAAGAAATTCTTGGTCCTGAAGTACCATATCTTAGTGCATTTGGAGTTTTGATGTATCTTGCAAATCGCACTCGGCCTGATATTACATTCTCAGTTAATATGATTGCAAGATATAGTTCTGCGCTAACTCGAATGCACTAGAATGGTATTAAATATGTCCTTCATTACGTTCATGGTACGGTTGATATGAGATTATTTTATCAACGTGGATCAAGTCCACAATTGATTGGGTATGCAGATGTAGGTTATCTTTTAAATCTACATAGAGGTAGATCTCAAACTGAATATTTATTTACTTATGGAAATTCTGCTATATCATGGAGATTTGTCAAGTAGACACTATCTGTTACATCTTCAAATCACTCAGAGATCATTACTATTCATGAAGCAAGTCGAGAGTGTATTTGGCTGAGATCAATGATTCAACATATCCAAGAAAAGTGTGATCTTCTCGTGATCAATGATAGCCCAATAATTTTATACGTAGATAATATTGCTTGTATCACTCAAATCAAAGAAGAAGATATCAAAAATGATAGAACAAAACATATCACCTAAATTATTTTATTTTATACTCACTAACTTCAGGATGAAGAAATGTGAGATTGCTGTCAAGCAGATACAATCGAGTGATAATCTAGCAGATTTATTCATAAAGGCATTACCAAGTACGATATTCAAGAAGATTGTGCAGAACATTGCAATGCGAAGACTTAAAAATCTATCGTCATGTACTTTTCAAGGGGAGTAAATGTCTTGAAAACTTGTGCTGATTGTACTCTTTTTCCTTCGCTAAGGTTTTGTCCCATTGAGTTTTCTTTTACAAGGTTTTAATGAGGCAATCCTAAAAGCACTTGGCGGTATACATGAATACAATACTCTTTTTCCTTCGCAATTAGTTTTTTCTTTCCATTGGATTTTTCCTTGGTAAAGTTTTAATGAGACATATTTTTTATAGATGGTCATCCAAGGGGGAGTGTTATATAATAGGTGGACGACCACCAACTACCACACATGGTTTGCTATAAACTTAACCATTCAAAAATGTGAATTGGTTGTTAAACATGTAAGAGTTTGT
The DNA here is from genome assembly GCA_036559045.1 of Platycarya longipes. Taxonomy (NCBI): domain Eukaryota; kingdom Viridiplantae; phylum Streptophyta; class Magnoliopsida; order Fagales; family Juglandaceae; genus Platycarya; species Platycarya longipes. The sequence goes on along the minus strand of CM071803.1, from coordinate 19,392,213 downwards.
TGTACTTGTGACTTAGTTGTTGTGCATGTGAATTGATACCTTGAGCGCACACAACGCACACTTTTTTTTTCAAAATGTTTGTTTTCAACCAAGCCATATCATTTTCTCCATTCCTTTTTTGATTCCCACTTCTCCCATTTTCCCTCTTGGTATCTTCTTTGACCTTCAAAGCCTGCTATCACCATCGCACCTCTTCTCTGGGCATTGCTACCACCCCTCATCTGCTCTAGGCATCGTCGCCGCCGTCCCACATCCACTTCTCAACACCCCTCATCAGTCATTTCTGCCCAGCACCCGCCATCGCCCTTCCTCTGCTCTAGGTCTTGCATTGTCGTCACACATCTCTAGCCCAGCACCCCACGTTGTCGTTGCACATCCTCTTCAAGACAAAAAACTTTTCAAGAATCCAGTAAGTTTCTGCATCGCTCAATAATCGGTGTCTTCATCCCAATCTTTTGAATATTTTTGACTTGAGGCAGATTGTTTATTGATCATAGAGCTTTTGCAATTTATAGAAAAAAGAAAAGGCCGTTAGAATCTACGATTGCTTCCATTGGTTTTCTTGGTATTTTACAGTCTGTTCCAGATGTCATCATAGTTCTTATTTAGGTATGGTTCAAGTCTCGACCATATTTTTTAATAATATGAGAAAAATCCTTCCATATAGAACTAAAGGATGGTAGCTCAAGAACTATTAAGTCCCCTTCCCTAGGATTTCTTTTACCTTAAAATGTCATATATAATATATATATATATATATATATATAATATTTTACATTTGAGAACTATCAAAATGCCTAATACTTTGAGCTAATTCAAGGTGGAACATTTGGTTACTTAAAAAAAAACAAACTTGGGTTAGAGTTAGCTTTTTAGTGTTTGTGTGATGAGTATTGCAGCTTAGAGCACTCACATCTAGCTCCTCATCCCAGATTCTAAAATTTAACAAAAATCACCATTCCCTAACCTTTTTTCCTAAATTTTACTCATCTTTCGAAAACCTCCTATATCCAATTCCCTATACTTTTCCTATTATATTAAAATAATATTCTTCTAAGCTGTGCAATATTTTTTTTTTCTCTCACCTCCATTTCCATTCTTAACCACTTACTATTTTGTCTTTTTCTTAGTTTAATTATTTCGGCCAACTTCAATTGGCTACCAAAAAATATGGGATAATATTTTTTCTCAATACTTTTGAGTACATAAATTTAACATGTTTATACCCATCAATAAAAAATGATTATAATAAGTAGTCTTCTACAATTAAACAAATATATATACCAAAGAAATTATTATATACAATTAAATATATTACAAGTAATCCAATGTATTGTATAAATACAAACAACAGGTGGGCGAGTTCAAAATTTCTCAAAATACAAAATTATTACAAGTAACCATGACATCAAAATACAAACTAAAAAACTCGTCTTCTCCATCATTCGTTTACGCCTCTGCACGTCAATTCTCAAATGATGTCTACTACTTTAGGCGTTCAACGATACTTGTATCTTATCAAGTTCGTTCTTTAATCAGTTAATTGTCTTCTGTCCATATGATAGTATTTTTGGGTCATACCAACAAAAGAATCCACAGGCCTAGCCAACCTACAAAAGTTACAATTAATCATAGATGCTAAACTAAGAACAATGAGGTTGCAAAAACTAACCTCATAATTTTGGCAACCAAAAAATCAGCGGCCGTCATTCTCTTTGATGTGAGCTAAGTTGTTCAATGACGAGCTTTAATACCACAGAAATATACTAGGTATTCATTACGACGATTGTTTCTTGAGCGTGACATACTAGTTGTGCTACTATTTGACCTAGGCATTGGGTCGTATTTGCTTTAAGTTTGTAGAAAACATAAATAAAACACAGACAAAATCTATGTAGATTAATACTTTTGGTGCTCAAAGTGGTAAAGTGTTAACGTAATATCAGTTGCTCGACAGGAAACATGCATGAATAGTTGTAAAACCGTGAAAACTAGTTGCCAATTATTGGTCATCCAGGCTTCATGGATTATCCTATCATATCAATAGTGTCGCATGCCTGAATACTCGTTAATTAAGTCCACTCATCACAAGCTACAAACTAGACATCCATCCCAAGAACTGTCCTAATAGGAAGTACATCACCAACAATCATATAAGTTTTTAAACATACAATGCAACAATCTCAAACCCAATTAGCACAAAATATTGTGAAAATAGACACATAACTATGTGAAATGAGTGCCCAAAAATCAAAGGCTGCAAGGCAAGGGTGAATAAGCACCAATGAATAACATGGGACAGGAAAATGTGTGAAATTGAGGCCCAAAACTCCAAGGCAGTAATGGTAGGGGTCAATAAGCACCAAATATACCAAAATAGGCAAGTCAAAGTGACCAACAAGTACCCAAAACTTCAAGGCAGCAATAGTAGGAGTCAATAAGCACCAAATATACCCAAAACTCCAAGGCAACAATGGTAGGAGTCAATAAGCATGAAATATAGCAAAATAGGCAAGCCAAAGTCACCAAAAAATATCCAAAACTTTAAGGTAGCAATGCATGGGTTTAATAAGCACAAAAAAATGATAATAGGCAAAGCAAATGGTGAAAAAAATCGCCAAAACTCAAAAGCAGCAATGCATGGGTTTAATAAGGACCAAAGCAACACCCAAATGGTGAACAGTACCCCAAAACTCCAAAGCAGCAATACATGGGTTTAAACCGTACCAATATGCAAGACAAATGGGAAAAAAATACCCAAAACTCCAAGGCAGCAATGCATTGGTTTAAAAACAAAAGTAGCACCGACAAGTGGCACAAATCAATAGCCAATTTCTAGCCAAACAAAACAAAACCAATAGAGAACAATGACATCGTAAAGATTAGTGAGCATCAGAGTAAATGATGGCTATCGGTTGGAAACCAAGAGAGAGCTTAAGGCAACAATTACAAACGTAGTATCATTGATTGGCATCTCAAAGAAATGCCTAGCCAAACAACACCAACAAATTGAGGCTCATGGATGAACAATGAACCACAAACAATTAGTAGAGAAAAATACCCCAAATTGAGCTTAAATTGTAGCCAAACAGCACCAAAATAACCCCAAATTAGTGGCACAATCAACCCCAGTCGAGCATCAACAAATCGAAAAAACCCACAACTATAAAGATGATAAATTGCAATCAGTGCAACCCTAGAGAGTGAGGCACAAAAAAGTATTAAAGTCGATTTTTTAAACCCTAGATTAAGATTTGATCTTACCAGAGGCAAGCTCGTGGAAGAGATGAATAAATGGTTGGCGACGAAGTTGATGAAACGATACAGAAGGTGTAGGGCTACAGTTGAGAGGGCTCGAAAGAGAGAGAGAGAGATAGCATGGGGGAGTAACGTACTGGTTTTGATAAGGAGGAATAGTGGTATGGGAGACCACTGTTGCAAAACGCAACGCCTCCCCCCAACCTGGGGGAGCGTTTGGTGGGGCCAAAGTGATTTTAGTCCTCAAATTTTAATCAAAAAAGCTATACTAGATCGGATGGGAGTGCTTTTAGGAGATGGAGAAAAAAATAATGTTATTTGAACTTGAGTTCAAAGGCATGTATATGTTTCTGTATAGGTTTGTGTCACTAATATGTATGATCTATATTATGTTATAGTAAGAAAGTCATGAGGTATTGATGTGTATTCATTCAGTATTCAGGATGTTTGCCCATCATTAAATTCAGAAACAAATATTTTCCCGTGAATATCAACAGCAAAGTGCATGTGCATGGGGAATAAAGCAGGAGAAATTGGTTTGAAATTATTTCACGAGCATCTAGAAGCTTTGTAAATTAGGTCTCATTTAGCTTGAGTGCGTAGTAGTTAGTGCTCCACAATACTCCACAATCAATTATTATTATTATTATTAAAAATATAAACGTTTCTTGGAAAATATTAATTGGGACAAGAGAAAATGACATAATAATCATTTGACATTTAATGAATTACGTTTGTTAATTAAGTCTTAACCAACCTACTAATTTCTCTTGGGTTAAACATCATGCCTCACTAGATATGTTGGCTAAAATGTCTTAGTTCTGATCTCTGTACTTGATATGCATATGTGAACACGTATTTTCCTCATAGATTCCCAATCCATTCAATATTCTCTCTTCCACATCCCTCATTCCACAAATATATATATTTGAAGAAGAAGAAGAGCAAGACTTGGTATGAAGACAAAGTTTTTGAGGTCCTTCTTCATTTGAAAACGAAATTGAATACTAATTTTTCTCCTGATCTCGTGGCGCAGAGAAGTGGAAAAGATTGTGTACAAGATATTTTAGTACTTACAATTAAAAAAAAAATAGATCAAACCTTCACCGGTGGCTATACTTTGTCTTGATCTTAACTTAAAAGACTTTTCCCAACCCCCACAATCATGCACTATTTTCCTAAGGCCTTGCGTGCTCTTATTTCTATAAATTCCATGTCTGGTTGTCGGTGTGATCTTCCATCCCCAAAACTCTCTCATATTATAGTTATACAAGTTCTAATGTTTTTCACGTCGTTGCCTTCGATCAAAACGGACATCATGTTTATCAACATAGATTTCTAAAGAAAAGGCACATTCGAGTAATCAACTTTCACTATTGCATGATTTCATTTCTAACATTCTTTTCTTATTTTCAGAAAATAAATAAAAAGGCATAAGATATTAAGACCCTGCTCCAGATTTTCTTTCACACCATTAGGTAGCCCCAAAGTGTTTTGGTCGAAAATCGAGTTGATGTTGTTATTGTTATTGTTTTCTTTTTCCTTTTTTAACTTCCCCTTAGGTTAAGCGTTATACATCTCATAGACAACATAAAACAACACACTACAACACATTTGAGCTTTAGTGACAGTTTAAAATTTGTGACGGTCTCCAAGCTGTCACTAAAACCTATTTTTTGAGACGATTTTTTGGAACCATCACTAAAGACAACTGTTGAATTTTTTTTATGTTCAAACTAAGAAGATATTTCGTTGGAATGTTAAATTTACGTTCAAACTTTGAGATCACTGACGTTGGAACGTTTATGTTTCTGGCACCAACATTCGAATGTTTAGATTAAATGTAAATATATATATATATATATATATATATACTTTGACACCTTATTTTGACACCCTTAGTGCTTTAATACTTTTTTTATTTACTTAATATTGTAGGATTTGATTATTGGTATATTGATATTTCTTTTTTTTAAATATTTTAAAATGATTCAAACATGAATAAAAAGATATGTAAAGAAATTAAAATAAGATTTTACTCAAGCTGGACCTTGTTAATATTATACAAATTTTGTACTTTATTTAATTATAAAATAATTTAATTTGTGAAAGAAATGAAGTGCAATGATTTAAAATTAAATTTAGTTAAGCTAATATTAAAGAAAAATAAGAATTAAAAAAAAACAATATATACATTACATGAGAAGTGGATGAGAAGTTGATCTAGTACATAAATAAAAAATAAATACAAAAGGACTTTAAAAAATAAATAAAATCGCTAACTAGATAAGGTTTTTGACTGATGTGAACTCATCAGTCAAAGTCTCGACCTTAACATACAAGGTGTCTTTATCAGTCGACACCTGGTCCAAACGAGCATCCACATGCTCAGTGAGTACGTTGATCGCCGCAGTTTCTGCAGCGAACTACCGGTCGATGTGTCCCTGTAGCTCTCCGAACATCGATGAGATCCAAGTACGTGGCACGTCTCCACCCTTAGTCTGTCTCGTTTGAGTTTGTCGACTGGTGCCGGCAACGTCAGCAGGATCAGGCTCAAAGGTTTGATGCTGGGGAAGTGGCACCAGATCAGCTACAAGAGAAGGAATGTGCCTCCTCTGCCCCTTACTCCAATTGTACGTGCTGATGTTGATTGGGCCGATCTGCGGTTGCACTATCTCGGAGACCCGTGGCTCCACTCCATGTGCCATGAGTAGCCAAGTGATGATAACTCTGTATGGGTGGTTGTCTGTTGAGACAGTGCATGCCTTGTATCGGATCCTCTCAAAGATCAGCCATGGTAAGTCGATTGGGTCTCCACGTGCCAACCTAATCAGAAACTGGGCACAGGTCTGGCTGAATTTCACCATGTGTGCCAGGACATCCACGTTTCCTACAACAATAAGATGCAGCATATGGAAGAAATCGAGGAGCGCATTCTGGGAGAATGAGTCTAATGTCTCATGCACCTCTCGGTCTCTGCCCGTGAGAATGTAGAAATTCTCATCCCGCTGTGGACCCTCTCGCTCGGATTTAGCATTGTCGCGCATCATGTCATCGTTGAGGTGATGACTACCCGTAGAGAGAATTGGGTCAGTCTGGGACTCCGCCATGCTAGTGTCAGCATTTGGCGACGGAGCCGGTACAACAGTTATGTCCTCCACCTCTTGTGCAGCTGCTGGCTGTGGCGGCAGACGCCGGATCTGCATCAGGTAGGCGATGACATCCGTTGAGATAGTGATCCGGTGCCCTCGGATCTCGGTGACATGGGAGTTTGCGTCGTGCAGCAACGTGGACATCGCTGCGTAGATCTCGTGAACCATGCTAGTGTACACGATCCCCTTCAGTGTGCATATCGGTACCCAACCCTTATCCACAAACACGGATTGGAGGCTCCTCTACTGTCAAAATAACAAGTCGAACTCGTTAATCTGGATTTCTCGCTCTGGTGTAACCCTGCGGGCCTTGATACGGTACACCTCTCGTGAGGCTCCTTCCCAACCCCTTTTTCTTATGGTCCGAGGCTGCTGAGCCATTATATATCTGCATAAATAAGATAAAAATGAGTGGAAAGAAAAATTAAATTTTTAATAGAACGTTAGACAAAAAAATGCAATTCTAAGTAAATTTTCAAGCGTAAGGAAACTCACGTTCGAATGTGGGGATCTTCAAACGTTCTAATAGTCACGTTCGAATGTACCAACGTTTTAACATGATGATTCATATTCCAACATTTAAACATATACATTCCAACATTGGAAAACCTACGTTGGAACGTAACCGTTAGTATTCCAACGTTCTAGAAGTCACGTTCCAACGTATGGAGTGGATGTTCGAACATTACTGTTGGGCTTCCAACATTGCAAAAGTTATGTTCGCACGTATATATAAAACGTTCGAACATTTATTAGAACATTCGAACATCAAATCGGGACTGGCTGAGTTGATTAAGCCATTCTCGAAATTCTATTTCATGGAGTTTTAGGTCCAAAACACTGCATAGAAATGAAGTAAACACTTTAAAAAATCTTTTTACGGAATCTTTTGGCCAATGGAGACTTGTGGTGGCTGGAAAATCAAAGTGAAGTTCCGGCCACCAATTTTTTTAAAACTTAAAAAAAAACCATTAAATTGAATACAAATTACATGAAAAAAGTGGGTTTAGAGTTCCCTACCTGTTGGTGACGATTGCGGTGGCTTTGGTGACGATTGTGGCGGCGTGCGTGACGGAGTGATTTGAGAGAAATGGGAGAGTTTTGGTGAAAATGCCGACTGTCGTCGGGTTTACATATAGTTCAAACGTAGAGTTGAGTAGAGTTGAACGTTATGGACATATAGTTTGAACGGTATGTACATATAGTTCAAATGTAGAGTTGAGTAATTTCTTGCCCAAGTTTTCTCTCTACATTCGAACGTTATTTATGAACGTTCGAACGTATCATACGAACCGAGATGTACGTGCCAACGTTGCATACGAACCGTTATATCTGTTCGAACGTTATATACATATAGTTCAAACGTAGAGTTGAATAATTTGTTGCCGAAGTATTCTCTACATTCGAACGTTATTTATGAACGTTCTAACGTTTCATGAGAACGTTCGAATGTTAGCTTGGAACGTTCGAATGTAGTTTTGAATTTATAAATTAAAATTAAAATTACCTTAAAATATAAAATGATATGCTAAAATAATACACTTAAATATATTATACGCTCTAAGACATTACTAAAATTCTCTACTACTAATACTATATAATATTCTATTATTAATTATTATATGATGTATTATATAGTATTACAATAGTCTACTATTTATAATTAACACTTAGTATTGTATGATGTTACTATAGTAGATAGAATTTATAAAGTAATATTTAAAATATGATTAATTAAAACTATATAATGCTTTGTTGTTTAGTGTTATATTCTGTTATAAAATTAAGTAACACACATATAGTCAACACTATATAATACTTAACTTGTATTATAGTGTTCACAATATAACTATTTTCTTGCATAAAATTCCTTAAAAAAAACGTAGCTAAATTATGAAATATATTATAATTTACTATATTTACTATAATTTTATTAAATATTTTAATATATTTTAGTTTAATAAATAAACCAATCCAGGGATTTAACAATAAAAAACAATTAAAAAACGTTCGAATGTCTTCTAATTACGTTCCAACGTCTACAATATGACTAGTTAACACTATATAATATTATGTTGTTTAGTATTATATTTTGTTATCTATTTTGTTATAACACAAAATAACAGACATATATATAACACTACATAATACTTAACAACATAGTTTTATATAATGTTGACTATATAATTACCTTTGTGCATAAATTTTTTAAAATATAAAAAATATTATATTATTAAATATATAATAATTTATTATAATATCTATAATTTTATTAAATATTTTTAATATAGTTTGGTTTAATAAATAAACCAATCTATGGATGTTAATCATATAAAATTATTCCACAAATAACATTTGAACGTTAGGTTTTTACGTTCGAACGATGAAAAAAAATGCAAGAAATTTCCCACACTTTTTAGAACGTTCGAACTTAACTTTATGACATTCGAATATTTGTGCGTCAATTTAGGATATTTTGAGTATTTTAACTCACATTCGAATGTAAATACTTGACGTTCGAATGTTACAAGTTAACGTTCCAACGTGATCATGGCTTTTAAGTACGTTCGAATGTTAGGTTAGAACATTCTAACGTACTTAAAATATTCAGACAAATTCAAATATAGGCACGGGAAGAAATAGAATTTTCATTTCTACTTCATTCCATGCATTAGAGACAGAGACAGAGAGAGAGAGCTATAGAGAAGGAGAGAGAGAGAGAGAGAGAGAGGGAGAGCCAAAGAAAAATAGAGAATGAGAGACATATTCCTCTCAAAGGTAACTTCACTTGTGTGGTTTTTGCAAATTTATTTTGGGTTAGATAATTTTGTAGACTTGTGCATCTTTTGCAAACATGTATTAATTAAACTCTAGATCTCGGAATCTCAATGCCCAAACATCAAACCCTTAACCTAGACCCTAGAGCCCAAATCCCAAAATCCCAAATCCCAAAATCCCAAACCCTAAACCCTAAACCCTAAACCCTAAACCCTAAACCCTAAATCCTAAATCCTAAACCCTAAACCCTAAACCCTAAACCCTAAACCCTAAACCCTAAACCCTAAACCCTAAACCCTAAACCCTAAACCCTAAACCCTAAACCCTAAACCCTAAACCCTAAACCCTAAACCCTAAACCCTAAACCCTAAACCCTAAACCCTAAACCCTAACCCTAAACCCTAAACCCTAAACCCTAAACCCTAAACCCTAAACCCTAAACCCTAAACCCTAAACCCTAAATCCTAAACCCTAAACCCTAAACCCTAAACCCTAAACCCTAAACCCTAAACCCTAAACTCCAAACCCTAGACCCTAAATCTCAAACTCTAAATCCCAAACCCCAAACTCAAACCATAACCCTAAAACCCAAACCCTAAATCCTAAATCCTAAACCCTAAACCCTAAATCCTGAACCCTAAACCCAACCCCTAAATCTCAAGTCCTAAAACCTAAACCCCAAACCCTAAATCCTAAACCATAACCCTAAACCCTAAACCCTAAAACTTAAAACCTAAACCCCAAACCCTAAACCCTAAATGTTAAACCCAAAACCCCAAACCATAAACCCTAAACCCTAAACCCAACCCCTAAACCCTAGACCCTAGACCCCCAAACTCCAAACCTCAAATCCTAAACTCTAAATCCCAAACCCCAAATCCTAAACTCCAAACCCCAAACCCTATATAGTTGATATAATAGTTAGAAAACAACAAATTAATATTAGTTTAGTAGTCTATGTGACATTGCATACATGGATAAGCCTAGACCCATTTGGGAATCAGTGTACACTTAGGTGTCCACTGATTCCTGAATTTTTCAGTGCAGACAGTTTGAGATTATATTATCTATGTTGCACATTTTTGTTACTTCTACTAATTTTCACGTTGCATACGAAATTTTGGTGTCTTCCTCATTCGTTCTTCGGGTATACTGTTTGTAGGGTTACAAACCCTCTTTACGAACACATATACTTGGAGAACTATGGGGAGGTACTGCCGAAATTTCTACTGATGTGAGAAGTAGAAGTAACAAAAGCTGTGCAATATGGATAATATAATCTCGAACGAGATAGGACCAACTACTTTATTAAAGATGAAGTGAATGACTTGGAACATAATTTGCATGTGAATTCTAATGTTTTACACTAATAGATAGATTTTTTAGAAATGGATAAAAGTTGGATGCGTCTGGGCGATAGACTTGGGAAGGACTATATTTCCTATGCACGTAGAGTTAGGGCCTTCATTGAATTTGCCCAGACCTCTGCTGATAGTCGTGGTTACATCAAGTGTCCATGTAGAGGTTGTAAAAATTTGTGTGCTATAGGATTAGATGAAGCCGAACATCATATCTTTGTTAATGGGATGGATCTAGGTTATACACGATGGGTACTCCATGGTGAGCCATATGAACCGATACCGAATGTATCATTCAGTCATTTAGATTATATGCAAGACATTGATAATGAGAATGAAGTGGATGAATAGTATGAACAGGATGAGATGGATGAGATGAAAGATATGTTGGGTGACATTAGTGCTGGGATGTTTGTGGATGAATCTGAAAATGATGACCTAAGCATTCGAGGGCGTAATCCAAATAATTTTGCTACAATGTGGGAAGATGCAAAGCGCAAACTTTATCCTACCTATACAAAGCACAACAAAATGTCTTTTATTGTGCGATTACTTCACATTAAGTCATTATGTGAAATGTCAATGAAAGCAATAAATATGATATTGGGCTTATTTAACGAGGTACTTCCTAAAGGATTTGCATTGCCGAAGAACTTTTATGAAGCTAAACAATTGGGACAAAGGATTAGGATTTGAATATAAGTCCATACACACATGCAAGAATGATTGTGTCTTGTTCTGGAAGGAGAACAAGGAAAAACAAGAGTGTCCTGTATGCGGAGAGTCGAGGTGGAAAACTAAGAAGAACGTGCTTGTCAAGGTGTTGCGCTATTTTTCATTGTTACCTTGACTACAAAGACTATATATGTGTGAGAAAACAGCTGAAGATATGAGGTGACACAAAGAGAAAAGATTCGAAGATAGCACATATATGAGGCACACAACAGATTCACTGGTCTGACAGTCTATCAATGAATAGTTTCTTGATTTTGGGAACGAAGCTTAGAATGTGTGCTTGGGACTCACAACTGATGGATTCAATCCCTTTGGCATTATGAGTACAAGTTATAGCACCTGGCTCGTTGTGTTGATATCATACAATCTTCCCCCATGGAGGTGCATGAAAGCTCCAAACTTTTTGTCAACTCTTTTAATTCCTAGATCGAGATCACTGGGGAATGACATTGATGTATTCATGCAGCCGATAATTGAAGACTTTAGGGAAATGGGTGCTAAAATGTAAGATGCATCAACCGGGATGTCTTTTCAGATGCATGTTGCGGTGATGTGGACGATAAATGACTTTTCTGCATATGGAAATTTGTCTGTTTGGAGTACTAAAGGAAAGTTGGCGTGCCCGATATGTAATGAAGACACTTCCAGTCAATGGTTAAAATATTCGCAGAAAATGTGTTTTATGGGCCACCTCTATTACCTTGCAGGAAATCATGCATGTGAAAGAGAATGTCTTAAATTTGATGGGAGAGTAGAGGAAAGATCTGCATCGAAAGAGTTGTCGGGGAATGATATATTGGAACAACTGTAACATGTAAGAAAGAATAATTTTGGCAGAGGTCAAGGAAAGAATAAGAGAAGACGAGGCGCAACAGAATTGAATTGGACAAAGCGCAGTGTTTTTTTGACTTGCCGTATTGGTCGTCCTACATGTTGCGACACAGTTTGGATGTTATGCACATAGAAAAAAACATCTACGACAATATAGTTGGAATAATAAGGAGCATTAATAACAAGACAAATGATACTATCAAGATGAGAAAAGATCTTGGGATATTCGGTATTAAACACAATCTGGATGGCAACCGGGTGGCCATGCCACATGCCTATTTTATGATGACGAAAGATGAGAGAATGAAATTTTGCAAATGGTTGCAAGGCATAAAACTGCCAAATAGTTATGTTTCAAACGTCGGTAGGTGCATTAACCGGGATGACTGGAAAATCAGTGGAATGAAAAGTCATGATTGTCACCTATTTATGCAAAAGTTGTTACCGGTTGGAATCCATGGCAAATTGACGTCTAGTGTACATGTGGCCATTATTGAGCTCTGTATGTTTTTCAGGGACTTGTGTGCTAGGGTTGTAAATCGTGATATGCTGCAAAAGATGGAAGACGACATTGCCATTGTCTTATGTAAGTTCGAGTAGATATATCCTCCCTCATTTTTCAATGTGATGGTCTATTTAGCAATACATTTACCCCGAGAGTTATTATTAGGTGGACCGGTATAGTTTCGTTGAATGTAACCAGTCGAAAGATATTTGGGTCGACTAAGGTTCAATAGCACTTGGTTGGAAACCAGATATTTGGTTGGAAATAAGGCCAGAGCTGAAGGTTCAATAGCACAAGTCTATATACACGATGAATGGTTAACATTTTGCTCATTATACCTTCACGGTGTTGAGATACGATTTAATTGTGAAGAGCAAAATGCTAATCTTGCTGCTCCAATTCCTCGTGTGCTATCAGTGTTCTCCCAAAATGTATGACCCTTGGGTGCATAAACTGGCTACAATCTCATTGATAAAGAGTTGGAAAAAGTTCGATGGTACGTGTTGAATAATTGTTGAGAGATTGACGACTATCTTAGGTAGGGTAACTCATCTAATTTTCTTAGATCTTAGATCTTGACACACTGGATGTATTAAAAATATTTTTTTTTCACGTTAATATACAGTGAGCACTTGGACAAACTTACTGTAGAAGGTGTAGATAATGTGGAGGCAAGACATGAAAAAGAATTTCCAAATTGGTTTGAACAATGTTTATGAACTCTAACTTCGAACATGTTTGATTTTAAAACTTTTAAATATTTTACGTAACGTATTAATTATTAACTATTATTGTCTTCCATTGTTAAATTTTGGAACAACGTGTTCGTGATCCCAGGTCAATTACTCCTAAAATACATGCATTGGCCTGTGGTCCCTCAAACAGAGGGATGTGATACATGACATGCATTGTTCGAGGTTATAGATTTCATACTTTGGACCGTGAACGAAATAGAAAGACACAGAACTATGGTGTGTTGGTCGAGGGGAGTCATGAGACAGACAATATCGACTATTATGGTGTCATACATGATATAATTGGATTGAAATATCTGGGTGGGTCTATAACATATGTTTTAAGTGTGATTGGTGGGATCTAAGTGGTGGTTAGGTTTCAATGCATAAGGATAATCACTTCACGAGCATCAATACTGCATCAGAATGGTATGAAGATGATCCATTCGTACTGGCTTGTCAAGCTACGCAAGTCTATTATTTAGATAATTCACTAAAAGGCGTTGGTCTAGATAGTGGAGAGATAATTTGGCAAGTTGTGCAAAGATTTGTTCCTAGGAACATATATGAGGCAGGAACGAGTGCGGATCATGAGTGCAATAGAGATGAAGATGACACTCCAATTATAGAGGCTTACCAGGAAGATGGAGATCAAGGAATTAACTTGTTTGTTGATCTAGGTGCACTCAAGATGCTCCCCTTATCTAGAGATGATGTGGCACCCGTCAACCTTGACCCATCTAAACTAGACGCTCATCCATTTGAAGTGAGTGAGGAGGAAGAAAAAGAGTCTAACGAAGAAGATGAAGAAGATGAAGAAGATGAAGAAGACAAAGAAGAAGAAGAAGACATGCAAGATTACATTGAGGGGTCCATTGAGAGAAATTCTGAAACAACCATGGAAACTTTATCCAAAGAAGAAGAATAAGAGTACAAAATCATATAAGTCAGATTGTCAATATTATATTATAAAAAATAACGTTATAACTACAATTTTTTATTTGTTTATTAGTTTTCAATGATGCCGCCAAAGAGAGCACGAAGAAATGTAGCACATCTTCCAAGTCCCAAACCTGCTCCAGACTCACCCCTGGAGGAATCCGCACCTGAAGAAATCAACATGCAGGAGATATTGGATAACCAGTCGACACCTAATAGTAATGAAATGTCGTTGGTAATTAATTAGCTATATTTTAATACTCAATAACATAAATAACTAATATCATGCTATTGTATATGTTAGCTGATGCATTGTCCTCTCGACATGGTCGTGGCTGTACTCGTGGTATCTCTTTAGAGAGAAGTAGACGTCAAGGAAAAATCAAGGTCACGATATCTAAAAATTCCTCTGGAGGAGTTGATGATAATGTGGCAACACTTTCCTCTTATATCGGTATAGTAGTTCGAGCTTATACTCCTTTTTATGTACGATTATGGTGAGATGTTTTTATTGAAGTTAAGGATCACATACGAGGTCGTGTGCTGGAGAGATAACTTTACAACTATATTGTTTCATACTCAATAAGCATATCGTATTACTTACTTAATTCACCCCTTAGGATGGGTTCGACCTTGATTTTACTCAAACCGAAGATGTAAGAACTGTGAACGGACTGATGGCTGCATTATTCCGATGCCACAAGGGCCGGTGTCATGAGCACTTCAAGAAGTTTCAAATGTTGGAAGAGGCTACAAAATTCCCTTTCCAGAAGATGAAGTTAGATAATTGGGTGAAGTGTTGTGATCTTTTTGCATCTGTTGAATATCAGGTATTTTAAATTACTTAGTTACTTACATTTGTATTTGTTCTTAATTAACAATAACATTATTAATTAATTTTGTAAAGCTTAAGTTCGACGAATGCACTTAATAGATCCGCTCTCACTGTCCACCATCATGCTAGTTCAAGGTCATTCCATCTTCTTGCTGATAAGATGGTAATTAATAACTTTTAAAAATTCTACTCTTTTTAAGATATTTAATGTTATTTAATTACTAACATTAAAATTTTCAATTGCTAATGTGTTTTTGTTAGAAATGTGACGATCTTGAAAATTGTTCCCTTATTCATGTCTATGCTGCTGCTCACACTAATGAACATAATGAGTGGATGGATCCTGCTACTCAAGAAAATTATGTAAGAAAATTTAATTTTGTTAAATAAATTATGCAATATCAAAATAATAATTTAATTTTGTTCGTATTTTAATTAATTTTGTTGCTTAATGTGTGTTTTCTTTCTAATTACAGGACAAAATATTGGAGATGCATTCAGCTTTTGGGGAATCCTCACCTAGTGATATCAACATTTTTATGGAAGTGCTCGGGCCCAAGTCTAGCATGGTCAGAGGATTGGGACGTTCACTCAAGCATTCAGTTGGTTCATCCTCCACGAACTCCTCGACTTCAAGGGTTAATAATTTCACCAGAAATTTAGAGACGGCACGATGAGAAAACGATATTATGAGATTGAGGTAGTAGGAATTTGAGTCTCTCTTAGAGCGACATACTGATCTAGAGATGCACATGCAGGATTAACAGAGAGAGCATGAGAAAAGAATATGCACTACAGTCCAAGACCAAGTGCAGAAAGAGATGGCAACCTAAATGGAGCGTGTTATGTCACTGCAGCAGGATCGTAGTCGACGAAGAAAAAAAAAGAGATAAATTTAATCATTTTTTTACTATTTATAATTTTTAGTATCCAACTTTGATACACTAAGACATTGTATGCTTTTTAATATGTAAAATTGTATAATTTTGTATATTTTTTGTTGTTTTATTATTTATAACATGATACAATTTGTATGCTTTTTAATTTTATTAAAATTTATCATTTCTGACTAGTACATTCAAATGTATACTTCCAACATTCAAACGTATATTATAAGCAAGTTCGAATGTACAAAGTAAACGTTTAAATTAATGACAAAATGTTCTAATATTCATCAAATTAATGTTCCAAGTTTCTGACCGTCACTAAAGGTTCTAATGTTCGAATGTTGCAACGAACGGAAAAACACTAATCGTCACAAAAAATATTTTTTGTGATGGTTGACCAGTAATGTGTCACGAATACTTATCTGTAACACACTTACTGTGACGGTTGCCGTGACAGTTTCAAACTGTCATAAAAAATCTTTCATGATGTTTTGGTCATTTTTGGTGATGTTTTTGTGTGTCACAAAATCTCAAATTTGTTGTAGTAACACCATACCACATCTATCAATAGCATTTAGCCAAGTACAGTGAATTAGCAGTTTCAAAGAAAAAACTAAAGAAAAATATACTTGAATAGAACTTTTATTTATATATTTAAGAGTTAGTCTACGTAAATCCCTATTCAGGTACGATTTACGCAAGTCTATATAACTATCTTTTAGAAAAATTAAATTATAATATTATTCTTATTAAAACGATTTTTTTTTCCTTTTTGCTCACATACATCAATGAGTAATCTCCCACTCTTTATAATTAATGGGGGTGTTCACTTGCTTTTTGTGTACCCTTAGTTATTATTGATTCATGTTTGATTGATTGATTGATTTAAAAAGGTAATTGATAAAAAAATATTCTTATACGTGCTTTGATTTTTTATATATTAAGAGTATATAACCAGCATAATATAATTTGTTCTCGAATTCACTTTCTTTATCTACATAATTCTTCTAGAAATAAATCCAGAAAATCAGGAGACTTATAAATTTCATTAGCAATTACAAACAATTTTAGTATGACATTGCAACATAAAAAACTCTTGTTTTAATCAACGCAAATAGAGGTGTATAGCATTCTTTTATTGATGAACATTATTCTCATTTGCAATCTCTCACGTGAAAACACATAGCGTGGGGGAGAAAAATATAGAGAGAATAATTATGAAGTGATGTCAACCATCTTACTTCTTCTTCTCTTCTCAGTAATTTTCACTGCAAAAGCTCAACAAGCTAGACAATACCGCATTATCAGGCCAGGTTCTTTGTTAACAACTATGAGCACCAACTCTTCTTGGCTATCACGTTCCGGTCTTTATGCCTTTGGATTCTACAAGCAGGGCAGTGGCTATGTTGTCGATATTTTTATTATTGGGATTCTGCAGAAGACTGTGGTCTGGACAGCCAATTGAGACAATCCTCCACTTCTCGCTGATGTTGAATTAAACTTCACAAGCAACAAACAACTACTTTTGCAATCGACACAAGCTGGCATAGAGATCGGGATCGTTAGCAATACCGAGGGTGCAATAGTGGCATCGATGTTGGATTCGAGAAACTTCATTCTCTATAACTCTGATAACTCAACAATATGGCAAAGTTTTGACCAGCCAATCGACACCTTCTTACCAGGTCAGAAGCTCACAACCGGCGAAGTGGTGTTTTCCAGTCATTCGGACACTGACTACTCAATAGGCATTTTTCATTTCATAATGCAAAAAGATGGATGGCTGGCGATGTACCGGTTGGGACCCCATTCACACTTGAATATGGTTATTTTGGACAAGGTATAGCTGGAGAAGGAACTAATGTTTCACTAGATTTTGATACTGATGGTCACCTCTACTTGCTCAATGCAATCGGAATATCAATAATGAATATTACATCGAGAAGTCCAACAAAGGGTTTAATATAACCATTTAAGAATTGGCCTTGACAACATCTTGTGGCATTACTCATACAATCTGGATCAGAGTGGCGATTGGAAAGTCACATGGTTGGGTCTGACAAACAAGTGTGACCCTAAGGGTCTCTATGGCATCAAAGCATTTTGTGTTATAAACGATCTAGATGCTGATTGCAAATGTCTTCCTGGATTCAAACGTGTTAACGAAGACGATTGGGCTTCAGGCTGTGAAAGGAATTTTGATTCTAGAAGTTGCGAAAGCAATGAAGCAGTTTCTGGATATACCTTGGAAGTGGAGCCTAATACCATATTGGAAAATACTAACTATTCTATCCTGATATCTTCAACCCAAGATGCGTGTTAAGATGCATGTTTAGGGACCTATAATTGTGAAGCTGCGTTGTATAAATATGGAGATTGTTTGAAACAAAAGATTCCCTTGAGATTTGGAAGAAAAGAATACGATGACTCAAGTGTAGTGCTCATCAAGGTTCGTATGCCTTCACTCTCTACCAATCAAAATGTGCCGAAAGAAAGCAAAAAGGAGATCCGAGTGGGCATCCTGATTATTTCCATTTCTTTGCTTACATTTGCATCTATTTTTATGGTAGTTTCTAGAATTGTCGTTCCCAAATATCGTGATGGGCCAAAAAACCATATCTAACAAAGCATAAGTTGGCTCGAGAGAGGATGTTGCTTCAAAATAATATACTTTTGCAGAACTTGAGAAAGTGACTAATGGTTTCAAGGAAGAGCTTGGTAGATGAGCCTTTGGAATTGTTTATAAAGGGGCAATATGGAATGGCAAGAAGATTGTCGTCATCAAACGATTGGACAAATTGTTAGCCGAGCGGGAAAGAGAGTTTCAGACGGAGGTGAAAGTTTTTGGGAGAACACATCACAAAAACCTTGTCCGATTACTCGAGTATTGCCATGATGGACCGAATAGGCTTTTGGTGTACGATTTCATGAGCAATGGTTCACTTGCAGATCTTCTCGTAAAGCCATCAAAACAACAACCTTCTTGGGATAGAAGAATTGAAATTGCTCGCAATATAGCAAAAGGAATTCTCTATCTCCACAAAGAGTGTGAGCCACAGATCATTCACTGCGACATAAAACCACACAACATTCTGATGGATGAGAACAGTTGTGCAAAACTAGCTGATTTCGGAGTAGTAAAGTTTCTAAAACCAAACCAAACCAAAACCTACATCGTCATAAGAGGCACAAAGGGACATGTCGCCTCAGAGTGACATCGTAATCTGCCCGTAACAGTCAAAGTAAATGTGTATAGCTTTGGGATTGTGCTCTTGGAGATTATTTGCTGTCGAAGGAATGCATACTTTGATCTTCCCAAGGACGAAGCAATTCTTGAAGAATGGGTATACCATTGCTTTGTGTGTATTGAGGTGGGCAAACTTTTGAATCATGATGAGGTGGTAGATAAGAAACAATTGGAAAGAATGGTTAAGATAGCACTCTGGTCCATTCTAGATGAGTCCTCACTTCGTCCTTCAATGAAGAAGGTTCTACATATGTTGGAAGGGACTATTGATATTCCAATCCCTCTCAGTCCGGCATGTTTTCTCACTACCCTCTAACTTGGTTTTGAAATTTATCTATCTTAAAAAATCTAAACCCAAGCATGTAATGGCTTGAAATAATCAGTGCCAAACACGTTCTGCTGCATTGTTGAAGATAGAGCAGATAAAAGATCTCTTGTTATCAATGCAATCATTTCCGTTTCTTTCTAGATGTCCAAATATCTGTATTCCATTGCTACACTAGTGTTTTGGTTTCTTATTGCATTCTATTCATATTGATTGTGACCGAGTCACCGACTCATCAGGTGTTTTTAAAGGCTAGTTTGGCAAATAACTTGAAGTTGTTTTCCATTTTTTTTATGTAAAACCATTGCACTGCTTGAAATTCGATTAACTTGTATCAGGGTTAACTCGAATACCATATATTGCAGCCTCTTCGGTGACATATATAATAGCACAAAAAGTAAGGTCAAGCTGAGCAAAGACAAACTGATTTACAGTGACCAAAAAACCAAAATTAGCGACAACTTGGTATGTAATAGCCCAAATTTTTGTGAGGTAAACTATTTTATGGATATTATTATAAGGAAATTTATTTGATGTATTTATTTACTAGGAAATTAGAGTGGGAGATTTAATTGAGGAATGTGAGATTACACTTGGTATTGGGAATTATGCATTCTCGGATTTATCTGTCGAGTTTTAGTGAAATGGGCATAAGTTATTCATATGAGGTCCAAATGAGGTTATTCCATTTGGCATATAACCTTGAGAGATAGATCTAAAACTTTTATGTTTTAAGCTTTATGAGATTCGGAAGTGATCAATAACTTATTTGGGAATCAAGTAGGCAGCTCTGGAATGGGCTTAAATGGAACCTGAGTTGGATGAATTGAACTAATTTGGGGCATGTAACGAATTAGGCAATTGGTTTTGAGATTTTCTGGGATTAGGACATGTGTAGGGATAGTTGGAAATGGATCGAAAGTTGATTTGGAAGCTAAGTGATTAGTTAGTGTGATGGAAGCACAAGGGGAAACAAAATTTAGTTGATAGGTGACTAAGTGGATCAAATTTGGCTCTACCTTAACTAAACTAAGAAGTGGCCTTCTAGAACTTGTTAAATGGAGACTTAAGGGAGTTAGGAATTAACCAAATGGGTGGTAAAATCTAGAGAGGGGCGTGCGACACAAGGAGAGGGCTAGAGATGAGAGGTGCATGCATGGTTAGGTGAAATGCCACCTCACCTCTTATCCCTTTAGCTCACTTCTCAGTCATGGATCAAAATGGGCAGCCAAAATATCTCAAATGTGAGCCCTTGGATGACTAATCCAGCTGAAAAGTCTAGGATTTGGGAGGCTTAATCCTCATCATGAGATTTGCTTAGATAGACACCTCATCATTCATGCAAATCTGGCAACTAGTGCACCTTAGGGTGTTTTTATTTTCTCTCCCTCATGTTGGTCGACCACCACCCTATAAATAGAGCCTTGAAAGCTTTCTAAGCTCCTTTAGAAGGAGAGAACACTTTCTCCTTTGGAAGATACACCAGAAAACCCTCCCAAAACCCTTAAAGAGTTCATTTGTGAGCTAAATGAGTGAGTTTGGAAGAAAGCTTGCAAGAAGTTGGTTGGATCCATTCTCTTGACCTTTGAAGAATTTGTAAGTCCATATTCTAGCTTAACTTAAGCATGGAAATGGTTTATTGAAGTGATTGACCTATGTTTACTAGCATTGAACTCTTAAGAATGTGATTAAGTGACAAAGTGACATATGAGTAAGGTCAGTTTTAACTTGTCTTGTAAAAATATTCATTATAATTGTAAGAACATAGATTTAAGTTTTAAGAAGCCAAATAAAGTGTAGTAAAAAGATTGGCATGTTTTGAGTAGAAAAACTCCTAGAGCCGTGATCTCGCTTGACCCTCGCTCGACATGTGAGTCAAGTGAAGGCAAAATATGACCCATCGCTAGAGTTTCGCTCGATACTCTGTTCGAGCGAGTTCCAACCCGAGACTTCGCTTGATACTCGCTCGACTTCCCGCTCGAGCGAGATGCTCTGTTTTGTTTAGATTCAGGGTTTTTCCTGGAATAAAATTGGTGTTCCAAATGGAAAAGGGTTATGAGTGAGAAACTCATATGAATAAGAAAAGAACAACTAAAAAGAAAATGAAGTACAAGAATAAGTTAGTTATGTCGTGACGGGGACGGCGAGACTTAACGCCCGGATGATGGACGTATCGACAGGGACGGCGATACGTAACGCCTGTCGTGTTATAAGAATGTATGGTCTTCATGGGGATGGTGAGACGTAACGCCCGTGAAATTGATCAGAATAGTGGGGACGGCGAGACGTAACGCCCGTGAAACTGATCTGAATAGTGGGGACGGCGAGACGTAATGCCCAGAAGATTGACACGAGACTCATCACAACAGGGACGGCGAGACGTAACGCCCAGATGATTGATGAGTATATGTGATGGGGACGGCGAGACGTAACGCCCATCAGTGATAAGAAAGAATAAGAACTTTTAAGAAAACGGTGTAATTCAGTATAAGATTATATTTTCGGTTGAGTAAGAAAAGTACCAGTTAGACAGTGGTCTTATGAGGCATATCTAAGGGTAAATTTCCCTAGTTATCAGTGGTGATAATATTATAGTTGCTTTTTCCCTATTTCCTTTAAGCTGTTTATGTACTTACTGAGATTTCAAATGAAATCTCACTCTTTTGTGGCTATATATATTTTTGTGCATATCAATTTTATACAGGATTCGATGACCAGCAAGGGGACAGCCCCGACGAGGCAGGAGATTTTGGGGAGTCCTAAGGGACTCTCCGACTATAGTCCTTATATGGACATTTCTTTTGTTTCTTTCGGACCTCCTATCAGTAATCAACCTATCGAAGTTGGGAGCCTTGACGCATCCACTTTTGCTGAGGAGAGGCGACGTACAGGATGCTGTTTAACCTTAGGACTTGATGGTATCAGAGCTATTACGTCTCTGGGTAAAATCCACAGTGTCCTAGGAGAAATGGATCACATGGCACAAGTATAGGCTTGAATCTTTATCAGATTGGAGTTTGGAGTAATATGGATGAATGTTTTGGACTTTAGGAATTTGGAAGTTTCTAAAGTAAGTATAGCTTATGGTAAAGTTGGGTGTATTTCAGGAAAACAATATGCCAAGAGGTCGTCCTCCTTTGAAACAAGTAGACGTGGTAGCCCAAAATCCTTCTCTGGTTACCCCTCCACGTACAAGAGAGCAAACGGCACCAAACCCACCGTTGGGAGAAGGACAGATGGCATCTAACCCACCGTTGGGAGAAGGACAGATGGCACCTAACCCATCGTTGGGAGAAGGACAGACGGCACCAAACCCATCGCTGGGAGAAGGGCGAATGGAAAAAAATCCACCCTTGGAAGGGGGACCAGTGGCGCAAAACCCCCCATTAGAAGGAGGCCAGGCAATAGTTGAAGCTATTCGGCAAATGACGGAAGTGGTGAGAAATCAAATAGAACAGAGCCGCATCATCAGCAGAATGAAAATAGAAGAGAAGCTCAAGGGTGTCCGTATGACAAATTTCTGGCGTACCGATACCCGCCCTTTACCAGAATGGAAGGAGCATTAAAAGCAGACAAATGGATTGTAGACCTGGAACGTACCTTTGAAGTTAGTCGTTGCACCGAAGTTCAGAAAGTGCAATATGCGGGACATTTACTACAGGGAGAAGTAGGACTATAGTGGGGCACGAAGTGAAAGCTGTTAAAATTAGAATTGGGAGAAAATGTAGTGGGAAAGGTTCAAGAAAGAATTCGACGATCGATTCTTTCCAGAATTTGTAAAGCGGCAGAAAGCTTTGGAATTTACTATGTTAATACAAGGCAGTATGATGCTGGAACAGTACTCAGCGCGATTTATGGAATTGGCAAGATTTGCCTCGCATTTGGTAGCTACTGAAAAGATGAGAGCCCAGAAGTTTCAGGAAGGACTGCAGCCACGAATTCGTATGCAGGTGGCATGTTTGCAAATTGAGAACTTTCAAGAACTGGCGAATATAGCAGCCATAGCAGAAGCTGAACAGAGGAGTGTTATGGCGCAAACTCAAGCATATGGAAAAAGAAGATTTCAATTTTTTGGGGGAAAAGATGCTAGGAGGAAACCAAATTTTAGATCCATGGATAAAGGAAAAGGAATAGCAACTAATCCAAATGTGCCAATTTTATTTCCGCAATGTGCAAAATGTGGGCGTCGGCACCAGGGAGATTGTCGAGTGGATACTAGAGTTTGTTTCAGATGCAGTCGGCCAGGACATCTGATCAAGGATTGCCCTCAGAATACCTCTCAAGGAGTAGCTCTACCCGGAGGAAAAGCCAAAGCTCCTGCAAAAGCTAAAGTTTATGCTATCACGCCTGGAGAAGTAGACATGGAGCAGACAAGACAATAAATGCTAATGCTATTACTGGTAAATTTCTAAGTCCCCTATTTTAGTTAATGAATGGATTCCTTGGGAGTGGTAATAATAATAATAGTAGAATAAAATTTTCTTTAGGTAAGGTTAAGCTGAAGCAATGCATGGTCTATGCCTTGTTTGATTCGAGAGCGACGAGATCCTTTATTTCGTATGATTGTGTCCAAAGGTGTAACTTAGAAACAGAATTATTGGCCCAAAAGGTTATGGTAGTTATGCCTAATGGAAAGGTAGTAGGATGCCACCAGATGGTAAGAGGTTGCCCCTTGGAGATTGGAGGTTCACAGCTAGTCGTTGACTTGATACTATTCCATTTGATGGAATTTGATTTAATTTTAGGTATGGATTGGTTGGCCAAGTATTATGCTAAACTTGACTGTCGCAAAAAGGAAATAGTTTTTGGCTTGCCTAAGGAGGAGAAATTTTGTTACAAGGGGGAAATATTAAAGGCAGTTTCCTCCATAGTAACTGCTAAGCGAATAAAGAAAAGTATTAACAAAGAGACAAAGGGCAACTAGATAATTATGTTAAATTCCTCAGAAATTGTTAAGAGTATTCAAGGAATTCCTGTTGTGGAAGACTTTGCTCAAGTCTTTTCTGAAGATCTGCCGGGACTACCTCCTGATCGAGAAACAGAATTTGATATTGAATTGGAACCGCTACAACTCCAGTTCATAAGGCTCTGTATAGAATGGTACCAATGGAATTAGAAGAATTGAAAGCTCAGATTGAGGAACTTTTAAGGAAAGGATTTATTAGGCCCAGTTCATCCCGATGGGGAGCACCTGTACTGTTTGTGAAAAAGAAATATAGGACAATGCGGATGTGCATAGACTACCGAGAATTGAATAAGGTCACCATTAAGAATAAATATCCGTTGCCACAGATAGATGACCTGTTGGATCAATTAAGAGGAGCAACTGTGTTTTCAAAAATAGACCTTCGGTCTGGCTATCATCAGTTGAAGATCAGGGAGCAAGATGTACATAAGACGACTTTCCGAACTCGATATGGGCACTTTGAATTTTTAGTTATGCCATTCGGAGTGACGAATGCACCAACAGTATTCATGGACTTGATGAACCGAATATTTAGACTATATTTAGACAAGTTTGTGGTGGTTTTTATTGATGATATTTTGATCTACTCTCAGACTGACGAGGATCATAAAGACCATTTAAAGGTAGTAATGGAAATTTTGCAGAAACACCAACTGTACGCCAAACTTAGTGAGTGTGAATTTTGGCTACAAGAAGTTAAATTTTTGGGTCATGTTATCTCAAGTGAAGAAGTTTCAGTGGACCCAGCAAAGGTAGAAGCAGTGATAGAATGGCAGCAACCAACCAATGCACATGAAATACGAAGCTTCTTGGGATTAGCTGGATATTATAAAAGATTTGTGAAAGGATTTTCCAAACTGTCTGCACCTCTGACAGCATTGACCAAAAAGAATGCTAAGTACGTTTGGAGTGAACAATGTGAAAGGAGCTTTCAAGAGCTAAAGAAGAGATTGACTACAGCACCAATTTTAGCCTTACCAGAACCTCATAAACCTTATGTGATATATAGTGATGCCTCAAAAATGGGACTGGGATGTGTATTAATGCAAGAAGGAAGAGTGGTTGCGTATGCATCCCGACAGCTTAAGGACCATGAACAGAACTATCCCACGCATGATTTAGAGTTAGCAGCTGTAGTGTTTGCTTTAAAGATTTGGCGGCATTACTTATATGGAGAAAGATGTGAAATATTTACGGACCATAAGAGTCTCAAGTATATTTTTAACCAGAAAACCTTGAATATGAGACAAAGAAGGTGGATAGAAACTATAAGTGATTTCCAATGCGAAATTAAATATCACCCTGGAAAGGCTAATGTAGTCGCCGATGCTTTGAGTAGGAAAGTTCAAACAGAAGAATTATCAGTGCTGGCAGTAATGCGAGAAATTCTGGTAAACAGATTATCACAGGACCTCAAGCTAATGGAGATTCAAGAAATTGTTCCTTTAACGAACAAAGAAATTAAGGAAGAACAACAAAAGGATGCTAAGCTGGAGAAGATGAAACAGCAAATACTGGATGGAAAAAGGTCTTCGCACTTTATGATTTCGGGCAATGGGATGCTATACTTTGGGAGAAGGAAGATCATTCCGGATACCCCAGAATTGAAAGAAAGATTGATGAAAGAAGCTCATTGGACACCATATACTGCTCATCCTAGAAGTACTAAGATGTATTAAGATTTAAAAGAAAAGTTTTGGTGGGAAGGAATGAAGAAGATATCGCAACCTTTGTAGCCAAGTGTCCAGTGTGTCAGTAAAAGCTGAACACCAAAGACCAGCTGGTAAGTTGTAACATCTACCAATCCCCGAATAGAAATGGGAGGATCTATCTATGGATTTTGTAGTAGGATTTCCAAGAATATCTGTGGGAAAAAATTCGATTTGGGTAATAGTGAGTCGGTTGACGAAAAGTGTTTCACTTTTTACCTATCTCCAACATGGATTCTATGGAAAAGTTGGCAAAAATTTATGTGAGGGAAATAGTTCGTTTGCATGGAGTACCCAAAACTATAGTTTCGGACAAAGACCCTAAATTTACATCTCGATTTTGGCAAAATTTACAGAAACTGATGGGTACCAATTTAAATTTCAGCAGCGCATATCATCCTCAAACGAACGGGCAAACAGAAAGAACTATTCAGACTTTGGAGGATATGTTGCGAGCCTGTGTATTGGATTTTGACAAAGATTGGGAAAGTCTGCTACCATTAATTGAATTTGCTTATAATAACAATTTCCAAGCTACTATACAGATGGTGCCATATGAAGCACTTTATGGGAGGAAGTGTAGGTCTCTTATTTATTGGGATGAAGTGGGTGAAAGTAGTGTTTTGGGACCCCGAGTATTTACAAGAAGTCAAAGAGCAGATCACAAGGATTAGAAATCAGATAAAGACAGTGCAAAGTAGACAAAAGAGTTATGTAGATAATCGTAGAAGGGCTTTAGATTTTATGGTGGGAGACTGGGTGTACTTGAAGATTTTGCCTCTGAAGGGAGTTATGCGGTTTGGTAAGAAAGGAAAGTTGAGTCCTCGTTATATCGGACCTTATGAAGTTCTAGAAAAAGTAGGTCCAGTGGCTTACCGCTTAGCCCTACCTGATGATTTGCAAGGAGTTCATAACGTCTTCCATGTATCTTCTCTGAAAAAGTGTTTGAATGATCAGCCAGTGGCAGTAATGGATCCGCGTCCTAATAATTTGCGTCCCAATTTAACTTATGAAGAGTGGCATGTATGAATTGAAGATCAGAAAGAACAGACTCTTCGGAATCGTACCATAGTGTTAGTAAAAGTACTCTGGAACAATCCTGTTTTTTAGGAAGCCACCTGGGAACGTGAGGATGTAATGAGAGTTAATTATCTCCACTTGTTTGAAACATAGTTGTAATAATATGCGTTATAAATTGAATCAGGTGTATGACATTTGTATGATATTTGTGTTTTCTTTTATGTTTATATTCATTAATATTTAACCTTACACAAGATTATGGCTCCAAAAA
Source organism: Platycarya longipes (assembly GCA_036559045.1). Taxonomy (NCBI): domain Eukaryota; kingdom Viridiplantae; phylum Streptophyta; class Magnoliopsida; order Fagales; family Juglandaceae; genus Platycarya; species Platycarya longipes. The sequence goes on along the minus strand of CM071803.1, from coordinate 19,364,663 downwards.
GAAATGCACGTACGTCAGTCACCCCTATAGATCAGTTAAAGAAAAGATCTGAAAGAATTAGAGAGAGATTTCGTAGGGAAAAACTGAAGCAATGGAAAGCTGAGAGATTAAGCTGGTTAATTAAAAGTGAGAAGCACGGAACCCATGTTATGGACATAGACGAAAAAGGTAACCCTGTAAGTAGAAAAGCGTTACCAGGTGAGGAAGACAACCCGCTTGAAAATGGTTAAAAGCAGAGAAAAGATTTTTGAGAAGAGAGGATAAAGGAAAATCTGTCATAGTAGAGTCATCTGATAGATCTGAAGATCGTAAACGTCAATATGAAGAGGGACCCATAATAGAAGAGACAGAGGCAAAGAGATTGCGTATCTTGCAAGAAATAAGTATGAATATGTATTATGATCCAGATGTAGACATGATATTTTACTACTCTTAAGATTCGCTGCTTAATAAGGAAAAAGTACCTACCTCTTCAGAAGAATCTACAACTGCTAGCAACCGAGGTATAGATTCCTTAAACCCTTAATTATTTATATCTTAGCGATTTCGGGGACGAAATCCTTTTTAAGGATGGGAGGATGTAATAGCCCAAATTTTTATAAGGTAAATTATTTTATGGATATTATTATAAGAAAACTTATTTGATGTATTTATTTACTAGGAAATTAGAGTGGGAGATTTAATTGAGGAATGTGAGATTACACTTGGTATTGGGAATTATGCATTCTCGGATTTATCTGTCGAGTTTTAGTGAAATGGGCATAAGTTATTCATATGAGGTCCAAATGAGGTGATTATAATTGGCATAGAACCTTGAGAGATAGATCTAAAACTTTTATGTTTTAAGATTTCTGAGATTCGGAAGGGATCAATAACTTATTTGGGAATCAAGGAGACAGCTCTCGAATGGGCTTAAATGGAACCTGAGTTAGATGAATTGAACTAATTTGGGGCATGTAACGAATTAGGCAATTGGTTTTGAGGTTCTCTGGGATTAGGACATGTGTAGGGATAGTTGGAAATGAATGGAAAGTTGATTTGGAAGCCAAGTGATTAGTTAGTGTGATGGAAACACAAGGGGAAACAAAATTTAGTTGATAGGTGACTAAGTGGATCAAATTTGGCTCTACCTTAACTAAACTAAGAAGTGGCCTTCTAGAACTTGTTAAATGGAGACTTAAGGGAGTTAGGAAGTAACCAAATGGGTGGAAAAATCTGGAGAGGGGCGTGTGACACAAGGAGAGGGCTGGAGATGAGAGGTGCATGCATGGTTAGGTGAAATGCCACCTCACCTCTTATCCCTTTAGCTCACTTCTCAGCCATGGATCAAAATGGGCTGCCAAAATATCTCAAATGTGAGCCCTTGGATGACTAATCCAGCTGCAAAGTCTAGGATTTGGGAGGCTTAATCCTCATCATGAGATTTGCTTAGATAGACACCTCATCATCCATGCAAATCTGGCAACTAGTACACCTTAGGGTGCTTTTCCTTTTCTCTCCCTCATGTTGGTCGACCACCACCCTATAAATAGAGCCTTGAGAGCTTTCTAAGCTCCTTTAGAAGGAGAGAACACTTTCCCCTTTGGAAGATACACCAGAAAACCCTCCCAAAACCCTTAAAGAGTTCATTTGTGAGCTAAATGAGTGAGTTTGGAAGAAAGCTTGCAAGAAGTTGGTTGGATCTATTCTCTTGAACTTTGAAGAATTTGTAAGTCCATATTCTAGCTTAACTTAAGCATGGAAATGGTTTATTGAAGTGATTGAACTATGTTTACTAGCATTGAACTCTTAAGAACATGATTAAGTGACAAAGTGACATATGAGTAAGGTTGGTTTTAACTTGTCTTGTAAAAATATTCATTATAATTGTAAGAACATAGATTTAAGTTTTTAAGAAGCCAAATAAAGTGTAGTAAAAAGATTGACATGTTTTGAGTAGAAAAACTCCTAGAGCCGTGATCTCGCTCGACCCTCGCTCGACATGTGAGTCGAGCGAAGGTAAAATATGACCCCTCGCTAGAGTTTCGCTCGATACTCTGTTCGAGCGAGTTCCAACCTGAGACTTCGCTCGATACTCGCTCAACATTCTGCTCGACCGAGATGCTCTGTTTTGTTTAGATTCAGGGTTTTTCCCGGAATAAAATTGGTGTTCCAAATGGAAAGGGTTATGAGTGAGAAACTCATATGAATAAGAAAGGAACAACTAAAAAGAAAACAAAGTACAAGAATAAGTTAGTCACGTCGTGACGGGGACGGCGAGACGTAACTCCCGGATGACGGACATGCCGACAGGGACGGCGGTACGTAACGCCTGTCGTGTTATAAGAATGTATGGTCTTCACGGGGACGACGAGACATAACGCCCGTGAGATTGATCAGAATAGCGGGGACGGCGAGACATAACGCCCGTAAAACTGATCTGAATAGTGGGGACGGCGATACGTAACGCCCGTACTGACATCGGTCTATGATCTGTGTCAAGACGGGGACAGTGAGACGTAACGCCCGGAAGATTAACACGAGACTCATCACAACGGGGACGGCGAGAAGTAACACCCGGATGATTGATGAGTGTATGTGATGGGGATGGCGAGACATAACGCCCATCAATGATAAGAAAGAATAAGAACTTTTAAGAAAACGGTGTAATTCAGTATAAGATTATGTTTTCGGTTGAGTAAGAAAAGTATCAGTTAGACAGTGGTCTTATTAGGTGTATCTTAGGGTAAATTTCCCTAGTTATCAGTGGTGATAATATTATAGTTGCTTTTTCCCTGTTTCCTTTAAGCTGTTTATGTACTTACTGAGATTTCAAATGAAATCTCACTCTTTTGTGGCTCTATATATTTTTGTGCATATCAATTTTATACAGGATTCGATGACCAGTAAGGGGACAGCCTCGACGAGGTAGGAGACTTCAGGGAGTCCTGAGGGACTCTCCGACTATAGTCCTTATATGGACATTTCTTTTGTTTCCTTCGGACCTCCTATCAGTAATCAACCTACCGGAGTTGGGAGCCTTGACTCATCCACTTTTGCTGAGGAGAGGCGACGTACAGGATGCTGTTTAACCTTAGGAATTGATGGCTCGTTGTCCATGTGTGGAGTTTGTGTGACTCCACAGGGACAACTACTCCAACGAGATTTTAGTGTTAGTATGGATAGGTTTCGCTATGGGAGAGAATTTCCAGAGATTAAGAAGGAAAAAGAGTGAAGTGAAGGAAAGTCTTTTGGATGAATGTAATATGTTTTGCTGCTAACTTGCTACAATTTGGGTTTTGTGTATAATAAGTACAATGTTAAGTTTTAATGAATGTTGGGAATGTTGTAAATATATTACCCATGTGATCTTTAGAAAGTTTTATATCTAAAACCTGATCCGCTGCGAATTAAGTGATAGATGGATTTTATTTTGTTAAGTACGAGGGTGAGTAGTCAAGTGTTACTTATCCAGACACCTTAATTTACGTTAAATCCCAGACGTAAATTGGGGGCGTCACATGGTATGGTGTCAAAACCACTCATTTACTCAATTTCACAATTGAAAGCCTCACATTTCAAACAATTTACAACGATTTCAAATTTAACACTCTTCAACACCCTTCATTCCACAAAGAAGACTTGTACTTGATTAGACAAAGATAGCTTGGATGGAAGACTCTTTGGTAATAATGACACACGTAATAATAACACAATTGTCAAGAAATATGAAGTGCTTCATGTTTCTCAACAATGAAATTAAATACTACTCTATTACATAATTATAAAAGAAAAAGGAACTAGAAATTATATGTACGTTGTGCATAACAATATTTTAGTAATTGCAGAAACATAGGGTTTGTTAACAGAGGAAACAAAACCAAAAACAGGACAATCCTTCCATTGGCGGGTATGCATTCTTTTTATTTAGAAGACATTCACATCATAGTTAAAATATAAAGTAAATAATAAAATCTATATTTTTCTGTTAGTTTAATTTTTTGAAACTAGTAATAATTTTACATAATATCATAATAGAGGTTTTGAATTTGAACTCTGACTCTATATTCTATCTCATTTAATTAAATATTTCACCTGTTAAGTCACCTATTGAGTTGGAATTTATTTATAATTGATGTGATTGCATAGTAAATGGCGTGTTTATACATTGACTTGCAAGTAACAAAATGTATCCATTCACATATAGACACCAACTAATAATGTGAAAAATGTTAGATTATTTCAAATATTATTTCGAATATTCTGTCTAATTTTTGAATTTTTGAAAATTTTTCTCTATTTTTTTTAATCCCACGTTGGAAAGACAGGAAAATTTTCAGCGGTTTCTAAGTGAATGAGTTTCAATATATATAAAATAAACTAAAAGGGTAGGCACACTCCGGCATTGTCACCAAAGCGAAGCACTGTACACATGCATGTACGCATCATTGCAAGTGACAGAATTCTTTTTGTTAAACAAAATAATGTGTCTGAACATATTTTTTATAGTTATAACTAACTGTCAATTGTAGTTATTTTGTACCTCTTAGATAGTAACTGTTACGTTTAAATTCAAATAAAAAGTTGTATATGTTGCTATTGCATCTATTTGTACTAAAGATTATTCAAAATTTGCAATTTGCACACTATATAAATAATATTTTATCTTGAAAACAGACTTGTTAGATTCTTTTTTACAAAACTCAATACGAGTGAGAGGTAATATTTATCTAAGAGACAAATTAGCAATCTTCTATTTGTTCTTCTTCTTAAATCTGTATTTCCTATTCTTTTTCTAGCAAAAAAATAGTGTTAATATGATTTATTAGCTTAGTGACATTAGTTATAAACTACAAAAGAGTTAATATATTACATGGTATGAGTTGTTAGGCAGTGGCAATAACCATGGAATTTTCTCGTGCTCAAACTAATTGTCGGCTTTTACGGGGCAATGTATTGTAATATGCACAAGAAAATTGCAAGTGAGGCGCACATATATCCCTCACTAACCACACACAACATGCGAGCATGCCCATATTTACTCATTTTAATTTTTATAAAAAAAAAAATTCTAACATTAACTTTATAGTTTGAGGAAAATTCTTGAAGCTCCATGGGGATCAATTCTAATTCTTTCTTCCAAAACATCCCCTTAACGAATTATTTGGTGATGAGTTTGGGTCAAGAAGCAACTTTCCATATTAAAAGTATATATGTATTTATGTTGTTTGCACAATAAGCTTCTCGCCAATGGCCAAGCTTTTGCCTCTAATTCCCGTTGTACCTTAAAAAGAGGGGAAAATGGGCATAAATAAAACTTGCTAATTAGAGCATTTCCATCCGGTTCCCTAAATTTTAGCTAAAAAGATACTCCCTATAATTTTATCCTAATTTTACTCATCTTCAATAAACTCCATACATCTCATTTCTCATTCCATATCATTTATCTATTCTATTAAAATAATGTTTCTCTCATTTACAAACTTAATTACTCAATATTTTTTCTTTTGTTTTGAACTATTACTTTAATAAATATTTTTTGAATTATTTTTTTGTGGGTAGGATAATATTTTTAAAATTAGTTTTTTATATTTAAACTATTTTTAAAATTATTATTTAAAACTATAGCAAATATGAGTATGAGAGAAAGTGTAGATGATTGGAAGAAGAATTAAATTAATTGAAAGGAATTAAATATTAATAAAAGTGATTTCGGGGATGGATAGTGATTCCCTAAATTTAGAGAACCACTGTTCATCCCCTAAACCTTTTCCCTAAAATAGGGATTTAGATGTGAGAGGGTTTCAACCAAAACCCCAAAATTTATCTCAAATTATAGGGAAAAGGTTATAGGGAATCGGATGGAAATGCTCTAACATGCATAAGTGAGTGGAGACTTCGACACTCAATCCGTCACTTAGTCCTAATTGTTTGGTTACACAAATAAGATGCCGGCTCCCCCGCTTACTCTTGGGATCGGACGTAAACTGAGACGTCGGGGATAAACATCGCAAGAAAGTTCACCCCTCGTTCTTACTTAAATTTGCACATGCATTTAAAATTAAAAGTGGCGAATAGAAAATTTTGCAACGGAAAAGGTCAAGCCATTCTAAAACTAGGCAAAGACTTAAAAGTTTTGCCTTATGTCACATGGTATAATAATTTTAAGATCCCAAAATAAACTTCATATTAATAAATATCATCAAGAGTATCTGTCTCCACAAAATATACACTTTTCCAAAACATCGGGATCCATTAAAATATAATGGAATATAAACCCGCGACATCATCTATGCACTGACCCCATGACCATCCTCTACAACGAGATTTGTCCTTAACCTCCTTAACCCTCATACAAAGATAGGGGTCACCACATCAAAAGGCAGGGAGATCGCAAAACCATCAATGGTCTGGAGAGTCTCTCCGAGTGTCAAAATCATCAACGTCATTGTCACCTGCAATAGTTTCTATCATCCCAATAAGGAACGATAGTGAAAATATAAAGGGGTAGATTTTGAGAAATCTCAGTAAGTACACAACTATCTTAGCAAAATCATCTCAAGCATACATATAAGTGAATAACAAACAGATCATGGGTCATGTATATGCGACTAATGACTTAGCACATGCTTATGCTCATGTAGACTTTCATAAAAACTTGACTTTCTTTCAATCTTGATTTATGTACTTGCTTTTCATAAAAAGGGTTTCAATGAAGACTTCTTTATTCAGACTCATACTTAAAAACCCTTCTTTGAAAAACTTTTCGTGTTCTTTTATTCTTATCTTAGGTGCCGCTTATCATATACATATCATTTCTTGTGGCTCGAAAGCCCATCTTGTCATGATTTCTTCTTCTTATTGGACACCTCACGGTTCCCCTAAGTACCGTGTGTTCCTCGCTAGTTACCATAGCACCCGACGACCGTATCAAACCTAAGTAGCTACGTTATGCGTTTCCACTCTTCATCACCCGGTGATTGATCACTCACCTAGTGACTACAAACTTCTTCTTATAATGGTAAGGCAAAATCCAACACCGTCCATGGGCACCCACAAGCTTTAGATGCAACTACACTCCGGACACCTTTTGGAGCCATACATGGTCCGCGAACTGTTCTTCGTCAACCCATGGGCTTTCACTCAACTTTAATCACTCCTGAGTAAATAGGGAGTTTCACTGGGGTACTTCCTCGTCCCAGCCTTTGGGGTTCTTATAAAACTTCAATTCTTTTCTTTTCTTTCAAAAACATGTTTGACTCAAAAACATAATTTTCGTGCCGTATGCATGGGACATGCAAACCTTTAATGCTAATCGTGTAAAAATCCGAGACGAACCCGAGTGCACACTTAGCCATCTTCTTTTATAAGTCAAACATCACATAATTCAACTTACCTTTCATGCCTAAGCACATAATTGGGCCTAATGGGTTGAGTGGGGTGCTCGGTCTCCACCCCTATGGTTAGGTCGAGACCCTCTTTGGTTTCCACTTAGGGTTTCTTCCTTCTATTCACTTCCACATGCTCACTAAACCTTAGTAAAATTTTAGAAACAATCTTAGCTTCACAAAAGGGGTTGTCCGAAACCCTATAGTCTCTTAGATGAGTATTTTGCTCACTTTTCTCTTAACCAAAGTTTATACATTTAGTCCTATGTAGATAAAATCCTACCAGTAGCTCCTTTGAATTTTCATATCACCAATCTCTTCCAAAAGCCTAAGACTATGTCATTCCATGAAGAAAAGAAATATCACTTAATTATTAAACTTAACCTTAGATACCATAGAACCCGAAAATCCAATGCCCTCATCCATCCATTTTCCAACTTTAAAACATATCTTAATAAGCATGCATTTGCCACCACAAAACATATTATTCATACTTCCATCTTTTTTTGCAATAAATGACTAAATCCACCGATTTAATATAAATATCAAACCTAGAACAATACATTAATCAAGCAAGGATTTTTTAGCTTAATATGCAAGGTATTTCATCAAGTAATCTATCCTAGCATCACCAATATCCAACAATATCTTCTTAGTCATGCATGCATTACCATCATCACCATATATATTTTGTATTCTCATGCTTTCATTTCTCTTTGTTACTACTTAGCTAAATCCATCAATCAAAATAGAATTTCAAGCCTAAGGTAACATATAGACTTAAGCATGGATTTGTAACTAAATATGCAAAGCCTTTCTTCAAGTAATCCAACTTAGTATCACCAAACATCCTACAAGTTTAACCTTTGTTAAGCTTGCGGTTTTTATTCATCATATCCATATACTTCATTTTTCCTTTGCATCACGTTGACTAAATCCTCCATCATAATATGATTTCAAGCCTAAAATGACATATAAGCTAAGCATGGATTTGCCACTAAATAAACAAAGTACTTCTTTCAAGAAAACCTATCATAGCATCATCAAGCAATCAATCAAACAATACAACCACATTCACTCAAATATATACAAGAAATGTTAAAGTCAAGACGAAGATGCACTTACCATACTTCCAAGTAGAAAAGATTAGCTCTGAAAATATATATAAAAATAATCCATTAAAATATTTTATAAGCATAAAGTTAGGTATAAAATCTCAAAGATACCAGTTTTGGTGTGTGCATGTGATTTAACCTAGAATATCTACACTTGAAGTAGCTTAAAACTTATCTTACCTCTTCAAAAGTGTTCCCACTCAAGGATGCTTGTTCTAGCTCTACTAGACTTAGGATAATCTTGTGTTTAGAAGGTAAAATAAGGTAAAGCAAAATGAGAGTGGAGTGGGAAAGAGTGTGGCCGAGAGGTATGGGTGTGTGTGTGCTTGTGAGAAAGTGAAACAAGCAAGGGAGATGGGGCATGCATAAGGCCATTCGGCCATGGGTTTCCTAGGTGTCTTAGGCACTCATTTCCCTAAACTTGGAGTGACATTTGATGGGTTTTAAAGACCCTTAGATTGACCTCTATCACTAGGGTTGAATCAACTCCTAAAACTAGCTTGTACTTGGATGGAAACTACCCATCCCTTTCTCTCCTATGGCCGGCGCATGCCATGGGCTTCAAGCCCTTCCTTTCCTTTCACACACTCCTCACACACTCACCAATCACTTCACAAGTCACTCCACAAGATTTCAAGATCACCTTTTGGGAAAATGGGCATGAAGTGTTCGGCTAACCCATCTCTTGTTTCATCCGAAACCTTCTCATTACTTCCATGGTTTTCTCTCCTCTCAAGCATCTATCAATCAACTTGTCAAGTCACCACCCCTTCCTACACTCTTACACAAATGTCCTTTACACTCTTACACAAATCCCCTATGTCCCTTCACCTAGATTTGTCAAAATTCTAGGAAAACCAAAAACAAGGCCCACGATTTTGCTCACCCAAATCCCCTTGTTTTCTTCTCATCTTCTTTTCCTCTCTCCAAATGATACCACATCCTTCCATCACTTGTCAATCACCTTGTCGACTCCTACTTACAAGATCTATCAATGGTTATTAATCTAAATTTAGATGAGATTGCATGGGAAAACCTAATGAAGGGTTCGGCTAAGTGCTTCCACCGAAACCTCTCTTTGTTCCCATTTCTATTTCCATCAAATCCCTCATGTGTCATTCTACTAGATTTGATATGCTCCATTTTGACACATCACTCAATCAATCATCCAACACACACTAACATGTCTCCTCAAGATCTCTCATCTAGATTTGGTCCCTAGGGAAACTTAATGACACTCTCAGTTCCCATTTCACACGAACCATGCTTCCCACACATTTTCTCTCATCTTCACCAAATCTAGCATATGTCAATCACCTAAATTTGGTATGCTCCTAGGAAGACTAAATTTGAAGACTTCTTCCTTTCCAAAAAATATAGTCACCTCACTTGTCACCATCTTCACCCTTACAAGTCAACACATATCTCTGAGGATTTTCTTACACAATCTATCATTTTGTCATGTCAAGGATGGGCTGCACATTGGGAAACTCAAAGTGGAAAATTTGGCTCTCCTTAGCTTCCTCTCATACGTATACTCCTTCTTTCCCAAGCCACCATTTCTCTTCCCAATGACACTACATCTCACTTGTCATTTGTCACTTGTCACACATATTTTAAGGGATTTCCTTACACACAAATCTTCCACTCTTACAAGATCTAGTACAAGTCAATCATTTAGATTTGATATTCATCTGGGGAAACTCAGTTGGAAGAGCTTGGTTCTTCTCCTCTTTGTCTCCCACATTTTCCATGCTTCCCAAATGATGAAAATCTCTTCTTGATTCCTTCACTTTTTTCCAAGAAACCTACTAGTCAAACCCTCCAACTACTAGTATTTTCTCTTTACACCTACTAGTTTTTGGAGGCTTACTAAAGCTCTCCTAGGGTGACATGTGTCTCCATGCATGGGCTTGGTTGACTCATGGATCACTTTCATGGGCTTATGAGCTTGTCATTCTTCTCTTGGCCCACTAACTTAGGTTATGCACTCAAAGCTTCCATTCTAAGCCCAACCTCAAGGGCTTACTAAATTAGACCACTAGGCTTACCCTTTTAAAAAAAAATCAACTAATCAATTAAATTAAGGTAAGAAATTTCGGGTCGTCACATAAGATAAAATCAAATGAGATAGAAATTGAAAAAAATGTTTATTATATAAAATATTATCTAAGAGGTACAAATTGTAAAAATTTTATATAATATTTAATATTATCTAAGAGGTAAGCATTGGTAAAATCGTTTGGGATGCTCTAATTTAATATTATATTTATTTTTAGATTTTAAAAAAATTGAATTATTTATTATATTTTACATAGAAAATTGAAAAAATTATAATGATTATATGAGATGAAATGAGACGATTTGATTTATGTAATCAAACAAGACTTATTAAAAAGAAGAAAGAACTCACTAGCTCCATTATTGGGTTTATTTGGAATTCAACAATATTTATATTTCTTTGTCTGTTCGGGTTCCCTCACTAATTGGCCTTCATGAGGGTTGAATGTAATAGATGGTTGGAACATCATCCATAGATATACATCCATCCATCCATATATACTTTTTTTTCTCTAAGCATGCATGATACAATATATATAATATATAATATTATATATATATATTTAAGTATCATTAGAAAGTCGAAGATAGATCTTTTCCACTATCAAGATACAAGAAATGGTAAGGAATAGGATTTAGGGGTAGGCTTCCAAACACAGAGTTAGTAGCTGCCTATTGCACAACAGAGTGCACATATCGATTTTGAGATCGATGAATTTTGATAAAACTCAATCCTCGGTGATAGGGGAACAAAAGGCAAATGTCTTCAACAATTGGGAAGATAGACTAGAATGGAGTTGAAACCTTGCTTTCGATGGGTGTGAGCACCGATTGGGCATCACCTTCTATGATAACTTGATCCAAATTGCACACCATGCAAGTAGCTAACAAAGCTGCTCTTGCTTTTGCGACTAGGGGAGAAGAAGTGTTAATCTTTTCAGTTTTGATGTCCAAGATCTCTCATAAATGGTTCCTACGAATGGTTGAGGCTACAGAAAAAAATTTCCTGACTGCTGCATCAAAAGAAACACTCTAACTTCTGAGTTCCTGGGGAGGAGGGATCCATTTAGTTCAGGTTTAGACAAGGGGAATTTTCCTTTCCAGGCTTCCTTATAGTTACCATTGATTGTTTTGAGCTACCTTTTTGCTTCTTCCAAAGAGAAGACCAAATGGTTGTGGAGGATACCATGTCGTTTCCTCCATAACAAATCCAACATAATAATCGCAGACCCAGAGATTTATCTGACACACTATCACCCTTTGTCTCTCCGTCAGCATGAAGAAATGCCCTTCGAGATCTTAGTGGAAACAAATTTATTTTGCAATGTAGGGATATAAAGCACAACATATCAAACACAATATTGGGCTTTTGTCGGCCCGTAAAGGTGGGTCACCCCAATCTCATTTCACCCACTTTGAAGCAAGGGAGCTCTTCATCAGTAGTCCAAAGCCCAATCCAAGCCCACTGTAATATTAGTATTGGATCGTCCATCTCACTTCAAATTGTATAACAGACTGAGGTCCATGTTGAGCCCACCCACCTCTACGTGGGTTGTGACTCTAGCTCTCTTAGAGAGTTGAGTCCGTTCCAATTCATGGTCTAGGCCAAAAAATCTCGAACACGGCCTAGGTCGTCTTTAATTATTGCAACTCCAGGAGAAGACTTATCTGCAAGGCAAGCGCACAGTCCATTAACTCCAAAAATATCATAGGTCACATGTGCTAATGAGGCAATATCCATATATACACATATGCATACATATATGGGGTGAGGGGAGGAAGGAGGGTAAGGAGAAAAAGCAAAGGTATAAGGACCTCTCAAGATGATTAAAGAGTGGAACTAGAAAAGCATCTCAATCTCATTTGGATAGTACTATGAGATGAGAGAATTTTTAGATTAAAGTTGAAAGTTGAATAACATATTGTTTGAATATTATTTTTAATATTAGTATTAATTTAAAATTTGAAAAAATTGAATTTCTTATTACATTTTGTTTGAAAATCTGAGAAAGTTGTAATAATAAGATGAGATGAGTTGAAATGGTTTCTCAATCTAAATGAGACCTTAAGAACTATAAAACATACTTTTAAATTTCATTTTTTTCTAATCGGTTTAACCAAAATATTCCATTCCAATGTAGTATTCGGTATATTATACCAGTTTGTTTTCTTTTGCTTTAAATTCCTGTCTGTTCTAGCTAAGTTCTAGTAATCATGGTCAAAATTAGCATTTTGGTCCCTACTCTTGTTAGAATTATTTTTTTAATAATGCTATATACAGTCGTGGAGTTGCAAATGGCGTGCAGTCGCTTTAGAAAAAAGTTAACTTTTTTCATGTGGATCCCATATATATTCACTTTTTTTAAAGTGACTGCACGCCGCTTGCAACTCTATGACTGCATCTATCATTTCTCTTATTTTTTTAATCTTCTTGTGTTTGAATGACTTTTTTTTTTTTTAATTTTAAATTCAGATGATATTTATATAATCTTTTTAATAACTTAAAACATATCTCCTTATTCTCTCTTTTTTGTTTTATTTTTGGGTCTCAACTCAAATTTGTGAGTTCTTCAACATATATTTATTTTATAAATATTCAATTCTTTCATATATATACATATATGCATACACACTTATATATATGTATATATTTATGATATTCGTTGTTAGTCTATATATACATATATATATTTATATCTAATATGTAATTAATTTTAAAATAATATACCGATATTAAAATATTCCATTTTAATATTTAAATTGAAATGATTACCACAATAAAATTTAAAAGTTTTCTACAATGCCCGAGTAGAAGCCTAAAGGTTCTATTAACTTTAATGCTGATAGAGAGATCAAGATCTAAATTTAGATAGTGTTTTATTTTATTTTATCTTTTTTGTTTCTAATATTTATATAAATATTATATCATTTTTATTTTTATTTTATGTAACACCCCATTCCCGTAGGTTAGGAGATGTCACTTAACTCTTTCTAAAACATTTAATCCGAAAAAGATTATTGGTTTTAATAATAGAAAATGACATTTATTCCAAAAGCAAAGTTAAAATAAAAATGTCTTTTTAAATCCTTAACTGAACATAACTAAAAGTAGCTTGTGTCGTAAAGACACTTATTTACTAGAAAACATAAACTCGGCTAAAAATAAAAATTTAAACTTGTTTCATTAAGACACTTGTTTTTAATAAAATTTAAAAATTTTAAATAGCTGCTCAAAATTACTCATGGCATGTCTGCTCGCAGTGGTCATCTTCATCACCTGGGTGGTTTTAACAAAACAGGAAATAAACTAAAATGAGTTGATGACTCAGTAAATAAATCCATCATAACGTAAGATAATATTATAAGAAATCTTCATAAAACTTATGCTGAATTTTATAATATGATTGTACATGTTAATGCTGATGCCATGCATGACTGACTTGACTGACTAACTGACTTAAGTGACTAGTCTAAATTAACTAAAAGGTTTGACTGATCTAAACTGACTAACTGAATTGATTTAAATGATCTGATTTAACTGTACTGGTTTAGCTGAACTGATCTAACTGAGCTGATTGGCCAACACACTTAACCTTGTGTGCAAGGTTGTGCACCGGCCCCACATCCCGCTGTAGCAAGGGGAGCCGTTGATAATACTCTAGCGTACTATGGTGGACCACGCTTAGGTCCGTGGCTTGCACATCCACTCTGATCTGATATGCATTGGTACCATGCATCTGATGGCCATCTAAAATAATTGATTTACTGAACTGAAACTGACAGAACTGTTTTAACTGACTGATTTAACTAGAAGACTACTTAAATGATTTCTGATCTGAATTTAGTATTATACTTGAACTTAACTCAACTTATGTGACTTATATGGCATGATATGCATAATACATACTATCATAAATAACTATAATTCGCTGAGTCTAAACATGATGCTGATGACATGATCGTATGTTGTACTGAATGACATGCTTGCATGACATGAGAAGCATTTGAAAAGGGCTATCAAAGAACTGGCTTTACTAATAATATAAACTAATGTGAGGATCCTAATTTTGTGATCAAATTCACTTACCTCGTAGCGCTGCTTTCTAAATTCTCCTTCATAGTTCGATGGTACCTATACGAAATTATTAAATCGTCACTAACATTTCTAAAAGTAGCGTGCTGAATTATTCTACTGAATTAATACATATCGTAAAAAAAATAATATAATACACATTATACTTCATACAAAAGACATTAAATACTAATATAATAAAATAAAATATTTATAAAATATTTTACATTAAAAATATGCTTTAGAAACACAATCAAAGCTATATTCAATAAGTCAGATATTTCTATTTAATTAAAATCTTTTTGTATAAAATAATTAATGAATATTCTATTAACATAGAAATCACTGAATACTTATATTTTAAAATATTTAAATACTAATAACATATTAAAACTTAGAAGATACTTTGAACTATATTCATGTTCTATCAAAATAAGTTGTGAAAATCTAAATCCTTAAAATAGGTTTACCTTTTTATAATTATCTAATCTTACAATAAATCTACCAATATCATATAATTATTACAACAACAGTATCATATATAGTTTTTCAAATATAATCTACCAAATAATATATCAAAATCTATAAGGATAATATTAAAGATTTATTTCATTCAATAGACATTTAACTTAAAGTGTTTAAATCAAGATTAAACTATCTATTATATAGTACTGAAATCAAATCTTACAATTTAATCAAAACAAAATATGAGTAATTTACAAATATAGGTTTATGAGTTAACATAAATCATGCCCACGTAACATAAAACATTAACTGAAAAATATATAAGTAATTTAATCAAACCTACGTAAAATTATTCGAAAAGCATCTGATATGTATTTAAAGGCTTACGGGCGGGGGCTATATATTTTAATATAAAAAATAATTAATTTTTTTTTTTTTTTTGCAAATACACTTAATATATTAAATATTAATTTTAGTAAACAATCAATTATTTTTTTAATTTTGTAAATTCACGTAATGTATTAAAATATTAATTAGGCATAAGAAATATATTTTTTTTTATAATTATATCTCCTTTCATATGGGATGAATCGATGAAATAAAATAATAAGATAACTGATAAACAGTAACCTGCAATATTTAAAAAGGATGGGTGATTTACGGTATATTAACCCACTTCCATTTCATCATTATATTTTTATAATTTTTTATACAAAACATAAATTTCTATACACCTTTTTCAAATCCCAATACACCTTTTTTAAATTCCAACATACCTTTTTCAAATTCTAAAATAATAATAATATTAAAAAATAAACCAAACTCATCTCAACTCATCTCAACTCATCTCATCTCTGAATCCAAACGGGGTCTAAAATTATTTAAAGCTGACTAGACCAATATAGATTTGATTTGACGAATTTAACTTTATTTTAACTTTACAAAAAATTTTAAAAAGATGGTTGCTAGTGCTAATGAATTTGATATTCTCTCTTTTCTTTTGAAGGGTCAACCTCGAATTGATGATTTTTCTTTGCACCATCCGCACTCCCTTCCATCAGGCGTGTTACACACTTATTCTTCCTGCCCCTGATAGGCTGATATTACCTCTCCTCCGCAGAAGAGGATCGTTGCTACGTACCATGCGTGCTTTGCGTGACCTTCACTATCCTATCCTCCTCCAATGCTTCCGATCTCATTCCTCACCCCCCATTGCCATTACCTCCGATTTCTTTCTCGGCTAGACCCAACACCTACCGTCCGATCTCGGCATTCTTCGGGTTGTCTTCTCACCTTCTGGTTCTTTTGCGTTGTCGGTTTCATTCTCTCTTGCCTTTTAAAACAATAGGTGAACCAGTGCATTTTGAAGGTAATGCCGAGTAATCCGGCGAGCAATGCAAGAGGCAGGAACTAGAGGCAGAACAAAGAGAGACGGTCGAAGTCGAACCTGGGTAAAAGAAATTGAATAACTCTCGACAGGGTTTTGATGGGAAGCAGAAGAATGGAGGACTAGGGTTTATAAGGCGTGACAATCCACCATTTGAATCACATGGCGTCATAACACGACCGCAACATTCTGTGTCACCTAGCCTCCACGCATCGAATGACGGATTTCACCTTGGCTCCGTGACAGAAACTTGAATCCGAACTTCTCTGAGTAATTAAATCCGAAGTTCACTGAGTAATTTACTAATTTCTTATTTCTTCTTATGCCTCTTCTCAGATGTTAGATTCTCTCAAACTTCCCATTTGGGTCGTCTTCATTGGGTGGTATATTCAACCAAAAGTGGCTGCGGGATCAGTAAGATATAAGAATCTATCTTTCGAACTTATTCAGTTTTATTGCGAGAGTAGAGTAATTTTTGGTCTTTTTGGCTTGCGGTAGATTGCTAAGACTTCTCTGCTTATTCTACTTGCAGCAAGTTTGTTGAAAAGGCAACCAAAGTGTGAAAAACATCTGCAGCATTTTCTGGTCTTCCTTGGCTGCACCGTCCACCTCCTTCAACAAAGTCTGCACCACCTACCTCAATCCATCAATTTCTATTTTGGCTGCACCTACCATACCAAATTTGTGTAAAACCTCTCCTATAAAAGGAGAGGTCTGATATTCGAAATAAGTGTGCAAAGAGAGCAGAAGAGAGGTGTGGAGAGCTGTGGGAAGTTTGTATGTGTGCATTTGAGAGCTACGTGAGAAATTTTTGAGTGATTTGTAAATCTCGAAAATTATAGTAAATTTGGCACCTGTGGATGTAGGCAAATTGCTGAACCACGTT
Organism: Platycarya longipes; assembly: GCA_036559045.1. NCBI lineage: Eukaryota > Viridiplantae > Streptophyta > Magnoliopsida > Fagales > Juglandaceae > Platycarya > Platycarya longipes. The sequence goes on along the minus strand of CM071803.1, from coordinate 19,347,310 downwards.
AAAATCGTCTTGTGTGATTTTTGGACAGGTTTGAAGGTTCAACAATTGGTATCAGAGCTTTGGTTCGTGCTGCCCAGAAATCAACTTGGTCAAAATCGATTTTTGACAACTCCAGGCTGTTCCTTGCGTCGAGACGAATTCGTAGGCGCAAACGGAATCGAAAACGGACGTCGGAGAAGCCCGTACGCACCGGTAGAAGGTCCGAAAGTGTACCCACGTGCTCCACTCGCAGCTGGAGGTTGAAGACGACTAGAAAACACGCTCCACGCGCCCCCACGCGCGTCCCGAGGAAGAAGACGCGTGAAACGCACTCTCCCACGCGCCACCCACGCGCAGCACGCGCTCCCACGCGCCTGAGGAGTCCTCTGCGCGTGATCGTCACGCGCCCACGCTCTGTCACGCGCTCTAAGCAGCTCCCGCGCGTGAAACTCACGCGCCTACACGCGCCACACGCGCCTCACGCGCCTCTGACCACCTTCAGCGCGTGTATCACACGCGCCTGACAGATCCGGACCGTCCGATTTTCAGATCTGATTTTGGGCTTGATCTTAGCCATTTGGAGTCCGATTTCGACGATCAAATAGTGCTTTCCAACTATTTGGATCATTCCGGACTCATCCGTACGGTTAGAATTTCGAAATTTATCTTCTAAAATTTCTTAATTAATATGGAAGGTGTTGGGGAAGTTAGGAACTCTGGAAATGCCAGCAGTTCAGGGCGTAGGTCCACAATTTCAAATGCCAAGTTTGAAGTTGAGAAGTTTGATGGAACTTCTAACTTTGGTATGTGGCAATGTGAAGTGATGGACGTTTTGATCCAACAAGAGTTGGATATGGCGTTGGAAGCGAAACCCAACGATATGTCAGAAAAGGATTGGAAGAAGCTTAACACCCAAGCTTGTAGTACAATCCGTTTGTGCCTTACCAAAGATCAGAAGTATTTTGTCATGAGAGAGACAAATGCAAAGGAACTTTGGCAGAAATTGGAGGATAAGTTCATGAAGAAAAGCATTGAGAGCCGTTTGCATTTGAAAAAGAAGCTTTTCAGATTCCAATTTCGTGAAGGTATTAGTATGTCTGAACATTTGAATAGTTACAATCAGATTCTTGCTGATCTACTAAACTTGGATGTTGAAATCCAAGATGAAGATAAGGCTTTACTTTTGTTAAATTCCTTACCTGATACATATGATCATTTAGTTACAACACTATTGTATGGGAAGGAGAAAATTAGTTTTAACGATGTATCTAGTTCTCTGATTAGCAATGAGTACCAGAAAAAGGATAAGCAGGTACAGCTAGATACATCAAGTGAAGCACTGACAGCAAGAGGGAGATCGCGGTCAAGGTATCCCGGAAAGAAGAAAGGTTTTCAATCGAAAACTCGGGCCACATCACGTGGTTCATCAGTCGGTAGAAAACTCGCCAAAGATGAGTGTTCCTATTGTCACGACAAAGGACACTGGAAGAAGGATTGTCCCAAATTGAAGGGACAACAGAAGAATCAACCCACCACAGCAAATGTCGCGGACAGAGATGAAGATCAAGACATTGCCTTGACAAGTTCATCATTGATTTGTCATCCCGATGATTGGATTCTGGATTCCGGATGCACCTATCATATGTGTCCCAATCGGGACTGGTTTACTGACTTCACAGAGATTGAAGGTGGAGCAGTACTTATGGGCAACGACAGTGCCTGTAAGACTCGGGGGATAGGGAGCATTCGGTTGAAGTTGCACGATGGAACTGTCAAGATTCTGACCGAAGTTCGGTTCGTTCCGGACCTGCGGAAAAATCTTATCTCATTAGGATCTCTGGATTCAAAGGGATTCAGAATCACTATTGAAGACGGAACTCTCAAAGTGTTAATGGGAGTTCAGGTGGCTATGAAGGGTTTGAGGCGAGGAAACCTGTACTTCTTGCAAGGAAGTACTATTGTTGGAAGAGCTTCTACAGGTTGTGAGAAGCTAGATGAGACTGATGCTGACACCACCAGACTTTGGCATATGCGTATGGGACACGCTGGAGAAAAAGCTTTGCAAACACTCGTAAAGCAAGGCTTACTCAAAGGTGCCAAGACTGGTAAATTGTCTTTTTGTGAGCACTGTGTATTGGGGAAGCAAACGCGGATCAAGTTCGGAACCGCTGTTCACAATACACAGGGGATACTTGACTATGTACACTCCGATGTTTGGGGACCTACCAAAATTGCATCTTTGGGAGGTAAGCATTGGTTTGTAACTTTTGTAGATGATTATTCTCGTCGTGTGTGGGTGTATACGATGAAGAATAAAGATGAAGTGTTGAACATCTTTCTTGCTTGGAAGAAGATGATTGAGACTCAGACCGGCAGAAAAATTAAGCGGCTCAGATCAGATAATGGAGGGGAGTATACTCTAGACCCTTTCATGGAAGTATGTCGGAGAGAGGGAATAGTCAGACACTTTACAGTACGAGGAACACCGCAGCAAAACGGTGTGGCAGAACGGATGAATCGTACTTTGCTAGAGAAAGTACGATGTATGTTACTGAATGCTGGATTCAGTAAACAATTTTGGGCTGAAGCTGTGACATATGCATGCCACCTCGTCAACAGACTACCCGCAGCTGCCAATGGCGGGAAGACACCCATTGAAATGTGGAAAGGTACACATGCTACTGACTATGACTCTTTACACATTTTTGGATGTCCTGCTTATTATCATACAAAGGAAAGTAAGCTTGACCCTAGAGCCAAGAAAGCAAAATTTTTGGGCTTTAGTTCTGGTGTAAAAGGGTATAGACTCTGGTGCATAGAGTCTAAGAAGGTAATTATCAGTAGAGATGTTACTTTCAACGAATCTGAGATGCTTAAGTCACATAAGCATAAAGATTCCAGTGAAGGCAGCTATGATGGCGAAACACCCGGTGATTCGCAGAAGGTGGAGTTTATTACTCCAAATGATTCAAGAGAAGACAGACAAGAGGAGGTTGATAGTCCAGTCACAGCACCTCCAAGTCAAATTGAATCAATAGCAACCAGTAGATCGAGACGAGAGAAACGTGTGCCGACACGTTATGCAGACTACGTGACATATGCACTACCAGTTGAAGGGGGTGAGATCCCCACCACTTACAGAGAAGCCATACAATCCAGTGAAAAGGATGAATGGATAAAGGCGATGACAGAGGAGATGCAGTCTCTTCATAAGAACCAGACTTGGGAACTTGTGCCACTGCCACAAGGAAAGAAGTCAATTGGCTGTAAGTGGATCTTTAATCAGAAAGATGATCAAGTTGCTAAAAATAGAATTCGATACAAAGCTAGATTGGTAGCCAAGGGCTACGCTCAGACAGAGGGAATTGATTACAGTGAAGTATTCTCTCCTGTTGTGAAGCATTCATCCATTCGGATATTGCTAGCTTTGGTTGCACAATATGATCTTGAATTAGCACAACTTGATGTGAAGACAGCTTTCTTACATGGTGATCTGGAAGAGGAGATTTATCTGTCTCAACCAGAAGGGTTTAAAGAGACTGGTAAAGAAAAATGGGTTTGCAGACTGAAGAAATCTCTCTATGGACTGAAGCAGTCACCTCGACAATGGTATAAACGGTTTGACCGTTTTATGATGGATCTGAAATACACTCGTTGCCAATATGATCATTGTGTATATTTCAGAAAACTTGCAGATGGATCTTTCATTTATTTGCTTTTATATGTAGATGATATGTTGATTGCATGTAAAAGCAAGGTGGAGATAGATCGTTTGAAAACTCAGTTGAGTCATGAGTTTGAAATGAAAGATCTAGGAGAAGCACGAAGAATATTGGGGATGGAGATCAGCAGAGATAGGGTGAAATGTACAGTTCACATTACTCAGAAGCAGTATCTGAAGAAAGTATTGCAACGCTTCAATATGGACTCAAAGTTGAAGCCTGTGAGTACTCCAATGGCCCCATATTTTAAGCTCAGTGCATTGCAGTCTCCTAAAGATGATGAAGAGCGGGACTACATGAAGAATGTCCCGTATGCAAGTGTTGTTGGTAGCCTAATGTATGCCATGGTGTGCACACGACCTGATATCTCCCAGGCCGTCAGTTTGGTCAGTCGTTATATGCATAATCCTGGAAAGAAACACTGGCATGCGGCTAAATGGATTCTACGGTATATTCTAGGGACCGTAGATCTTGGTTTGAAGTTCGAGAAGAGTGAAGATAGTCTAGTAACTGGATACGTTGACTCAGACTATGCAGGTGATCTTGACAAACGGCGATCGACAACTGGATACGTGTTCACTATGTCTGGAGCACCAGTTAGCTGGCGATCAAATTTGCAGTCTACGATTGCACTGTCATCCACAGAGGCTGAGTATATGGCTGTAACAGAAGCCGTAAAAGAAGCCATTTGGTTACAGGGACTGGTAACAGATTTGGGTTTTGAGCAGCAAGAGGTTACCATTTACTGTGACAGTCAGAGTGCAATTCATTTGGCCAAGAATCAAGTGTATCACTCTCGAACAAAACATATCGATGTCCGATTTCACTTTGTACGTGAAATATTAGAAGAAGATGACATATTACTTCAGAAGATTGGCACTGAAGATAATCCAGCAGATATGTTGACAAAAGTCGTCACAGGGATCAAGTTCCAACACTGCTTGGAATTGATCAATATTGTAAGTTGCTGAGCACCTTCGGGTGCATTGGCACTTTTGGGTGCATTTGGCGTCTCATGGCGCATTTGTTAGTAGAAGACACTCACGTTAAAGAAGGAGGTGCATTCATTTGAAGAATGAATCAGTTTGGAAGCAGCTTAGTATGGCACACTTCGGTGGAGGGGGTGATTGTTGAAAAGGCAACCAAAGTGTGAAAAACATCTGCAGCATTTTCTGGTCTTCCTTGGCTGCACCGTCCACCTCCTTCAACAAAGTCTGCACCACCTACCTCAATCCATCAATTTCTATTTTGGCTGCACCTACCATACCAAATTTGTGTAAAACCTCTCCTATAAAAGGAGAGGTCTGATATTCGAAATAAGTGTGCAAAGAGAGCAGAAGAGAGGTGTGGAGAGCTGTGGGAAGTTTGTATGTGTGCATTTGAGAGCTACGTGAGAAATTTTTGAGTGATTTGTAAATCTCGAAAATTATAGTAAATTTGGCACCTGTGGATGTAGGCAAATTGCTGAACCACGTTAAAATCGTCTTGTGTGATTTTTGGACAGGTTTGAAGGTTCAACAAAGTTGTCTTTAATTCTCAATTTCTAACTTTCTATAATTTTTTTCTAAGTTTTAGCAGTTCCCTCTTATTTTTTCCAGATATAAGATTTTGTCTTTCGATTATTCAGTTTTATTGCGAGAGTAGGTTAGTTTTTGGTCTTTCTGGCTTGCGGTGCTTTGCTAAGACTTCTCTGCTTATTCTGCTTATTCTCAGTTCAACCTTACGGCCAGTGAGTAGGAGGCACTTTCAAATCAAGAACACAGAATCAAAATGCAATCTCAAGCTTAGAAGAAAAAATAAATAATGAGGCATTATATGATTAAAAACATAGGTACTGAACAAATCAATGAGAAGTTTGAATTAATTTTCTGGTTGACACCGTTTTATTATCTTTATGTGTACATTTTTTAAGCTAATGATGTCTTTATTTCTTCAGAAAATGGTTTGTTACGAAGTTCCCCAATACTGGCTACGGTTTTAAGAACGATTAGATTCATTTCATCCTTCATTTGGTTATTTTATCCCTGTTATTGTCTTTTGGTTCTTATATGCTATGGCACCTAGAGAACAAGACAATAAATAGTCCCAGATGCATAATGTATTGTTGGTTTCGCTCATTTGTAAAATTAGGTGCTATGCGGAATGTGCTGTGAAATTATCATTATGACCCATCACTGATTCTGTTTGAGTTTATCATGAACTTGCTTCAGTTATGCATTTGTTGAATTTGCGTGCCATTGTTACTTGGGGTTCAACCAGTAGGATCATCTTAGGGAGTACAATTTTGGCAGGGACGTTGGGTTTTTAGCTAAATCCATTGGCTGCAATTTATCTTTTGGCGTTTAAGATGGCAATATTAAGTACATAGTTGGTTCTTAAGAGAGAGAGAGAGGGCTTGTGTTGTTAGGACCTGTCATTGGCATTACTTCTTGACGGCCTGCATGGTGCATGTTTGATATCTAATAATGTGAGGCTGCTAAATTTTCTGAGAATGCAGTTCTCTGGCTCACATCATTATGAATTCATGACATGCTCAAACTGGGTGTCAAGGATTTTTGTGGCCTGTAGTTTATGCAACATTAGCCCCCTATTTTACCTTCTAGGCCTTTCTGTTTTACTCCTCTCCTGACATGTTTTATGCACCTCACCTACATCTCTGTTACAATCATTATTGTTGAACAGCACAACACCCCTCATTGACTACCTGATCTCCAGTTTCAAAAGTTTAACAACAACAACAGCATAAAAAAAACTTAATGCTTCTTGCCAAAGAACATCTTCATAAAGATACATAATTATCGAAGGCCAACTGCCCCAAACTTTGGAGCCAACCACCAAACTGATGTATATCTAAATAAGTTTTGCAAATCTAAATAAAAGCAATAATTTAAAATTAAATTCTATTACTTTATAATATTTTTTTGAGTTTTTCTACGAATTCGCCACTATTCATCGCACATAACGCACGCTTTTCTTTTTTCAAAACGTGCGTTTCTAATCCAGCTATTTCATTTTTTCCATTTCCCCGTTCGATTCCTACTTCTCCCATTTTCCCTCTCAGTATCTTCTTCCACCTTCAAAGCTCGCCGTTGCCACTCCTCTTCTCTGGGCATCATTGTCACCATCGCGCATCCACTTCTCAGCACCCCTCATCGCCCATTTCTGCATAGCACCCACCGTCGCCCCTCCTCTGCTCTGGGTCCCACATCACCGTCACACATCCTTAGCCTAGGACCTCGCATCGTCGTCGTCGTCGTACATCCTCTGCAAGACTAACAACTTTGCAAGAGTCCGATAAGTTTCCGCATCACCCAATACTCGGTGCCTTCATCCCATTTCTTTGAACATTTTTTACTTAAGGCAGATTGTTTATAGATCATAGAGCTTTTGCAAATTATAGAAAAAGGAAAAGGCTATTAGAATCTAGGGTTGTGGCCGTTGATTTTCTTGGTATTTTACACTATTGCAGATGTCATTGTAGTTCTTATTTAGGTATGGTTCAATTCTCCACCATATTTGTTAATAATATGAGAAGAATCCTTCCATATATAACTGAAGGACGGTAGCTCAAGATGGCCATTGGGTCCACTTCCCCCTGAGGATTTCTTTTATCTTAAAATGTCATATATTTTACATTTGAGAACTATTAGAATGCCTAATACTTTGAGCTAATTCAAGGTGGACCATTTGGTTACTTAAAAAAACCATTGGTATCAGTTAAGGAGGTCACAAAAAAATTTGTGTTAAGCAGAATCAGCTTTCACATAACACTTTTGAAACTTGGGTTAGAGTTAGCTTTTCAGTGTTCGTGAGATAGGTATGGCAGCTTAAGGGATGGAGAAAAAATAATGTTATTTGAACCTGAGTTCAGAGGCATATATATGTTTCTGTATAGATTTGTTTCATTAATATATATGATCTATATTATGTTATAGCAAGGAAGTCATCAGGTACTAATGTATATTCATTCAGCATCCGGGATGTTTGCCCATCATTAAATTCAGAAACAAATATTTGCCCATGAATATCATCAGCAAAGTGCATGTGCATGGGGGATAAAGAAGGAGAAATTGGTTTGAAATTATTTCATGAACATCTAGAAGCTTTGTGAATTAGGTCTTATTTAGTTTCAGTGCGTGGTAGTGATGCTCTATAATACTCCACAATCAATTATTATTATTATTATTTTGGGAGCTAATATTATCTTTATCCATTTATTTTCAAAAATCATTATAGATAGAGATATAGATATAGATATAGATATGCATCAAAATAATGTTTGAAAAAGATAGTTGCATGAGCCATGTTTTCAAAGTTAGGAGCTTTAATAAGTCATGGCAACCGATTAAGTCGTACATGTCGTAATCAATCATCTAGACCCGCAATTGTCTAATCAATAAGTTATGGAAAACAATAAGGAGCCGGGTTTCGTTTTTGTGTTCGCTCTTACATTTTTTTAATTAATAATTAATTAAAATATTGTTTAATAATATTGTATTTTTTTTTAAAAAAAAAATTTAAAGTATTTTAAAAATGATGTTTAAAAAAAATATATATATGTATACATATATATATATATATATACATACTAAGTGGCACAAAAAGAGACCCATCGGGCTCCTTAGGAGGAGACACATGGTGGCTGGTTGACTGAAATAAAAAAATTATTTGACTTCATGTTTGCAATTCTAGTCTAAAAATATAAACATTTCTTGAAAAATATTAATTGGGACCAGAGAAAGTGACATAATAATTATTTGACTTCATGTTTGCCATGCTTATTTTAATTATTTAGCATGAATTTGGTTTGCTAATTGAAGTCTTAACGAACTAACTAATTTTTCTTTGGTTAAACATCATGCCTCACGTGATATGTTTGCTAAAATATCTTAATTCTGATCTCTGTACTTGGGAGTCCCAAAAGATTTTTCTAGGTAATTGATTTTTGTTGAAATGATTGATTTTCGGATACTATAAATTTTCATCTATATTTTATTGTTTCAAGGATATGAGTTGGATATGTATCATTACTAATCGAATAGGTATTTAATTTTAAAGATAATTTTATTTTTCTCATAAATCAAGTTTGATTTAAATTTAATAAAATGTGTCAAGCGGGCTAGTGAATGAATTGATTTATTTACAACCATACATGTGGAGACCAATTCCATGTTATTCCAAGTTGCACATCAAGCGTGGGCGATCAAGAAAGATGGGATCTAAATGGTGGAAAAATTGTTAGGCTAACCTCATGGTGGAAGATTGAGTTTGGCCTAATTTATAGTGGATAACCTTTTATGCTGAGGTGAACGCGCAGTTTACGGAGATTCTCAATCTATCCAATAATCTCTCTTCCACATCCCTTATCCCACAAATATATGGGTATTACTATTCATTTCGATTTGGGATCCTGATTTATATTCAATTTTTAATTATTTTTTATTTTTTTATATGATTTTTTTAATATCTTAAAATATTTTTTAAAAATATAAAAGAATTATAACATTATTTAAAAACACTTACTTAATAATAAAGTAACAAAAAGTACAAATCAAGATCCCAAATCAGAATCTCAAGAAAGAACAAATAACATTTTTCCAAATATATATATTTTAAGGAGACCAAGACGAAGTCGAAGACTTGAAAAGAAGGCTATATATGGGGTAAATCAGAGTTTTTCGGGGTCCTTCCTTTGGAAACGAAATTGAATACAAATTTCCTTCTGACCTCGTGGCGCAAATAAGTTGAAAAAACAGGCCAAACCTTCTACCGGTGGCTATGCTTTGTCTTGATCTGAACTTACAAGACTTTTCCCAACCCCCCACAATCATGCACTATTTCCCTAAGGTCTTTATGCGTGCTCTTATTTCTATAAATTGCATGGCTGGTTCTCTGTGTGACCTTCTATCCCCAAAACTCTCTCATATATGAGTACTTTCATTGGAATAGAGATTTGCAAATTCAATTAACCATTTACATAATAAAATCTAATAATTTTTCATATTGAATTAGGCATTTTAAAAAAGATATGATTTTTAGCTACAGTAAAAATAATTTCTATTGTTAAATTTGCCTATCATTATACTAAGTCAAAACTCAAAAGTATTAAAAAATAATTTATCTCTCCACTCCTCCTTCTCTTCCAAATTAGGATAATTTTATTTGTAATAGTGCAATTAAAAAAATATAATGTAATTAAAAATATATATATAGCCAATTGCAATTAAAAAAAATATATAATCATTCATGATTGGCATTTATCTTGTTAATATTTCTTTGTTTTAAAAGAATATAATGCTATTAAAAATATATATTATTAAATTGATAATATTTTATTATTATTTTGACTAAAAGATAGAAAATCCAATGTGAAAATAAGTTTTGAATAGAATAGCCAACTACAAAATGATGTAAAATTAGGTAAATTTTACAAATACAAATATCTAATCCAATATTGAGAATGCTTTAATTATACAAGTTCTACTGTTTTTCATGTCCCTGCCTTCGATCAAAATAGATAGGGGTATAACTGGTCTGGTTCTGTTCGATTTTGGCCAAAATATAGAACCGAACCGGTAACACCGGTTTTGTAAAATACAAAATCGATTACGTCTCGATTATCCTCCAAAACCAGTAGTATCGGTTTTATTGGTTCCGATCCAGTTTTCTGATTCTAATAAATTGTAAATTTTTTAAAATAATCTATATATATTTCCATAAAAAATATGAAAATTTTTTTTTATTATAAAAATCTGTTAGCCTAAAAACTACTATATACAAAAAATTGCTATATAAAAGAAATTGTAATATAAAAATTGCTATAAAATAAAAAATATTATATAAAAAAACTGTTATGTTAAAAATAACTGTTATATAAAAAAACTGTTTTAATATTATAAAAAACTGCTTTAGTATTTATATATAAAATTAAACTTGTATTTTATAAATATTATAGTATTATTTATATATGATTATGTTATTATGTATTATATATAAAATATATATAAAATTTAAAAATATATTATATATAACATTAAATAAAGAATTTAAAATATATAATTATTGGGACCGATTTGGTCCGGTCTAATCAGATTTTAAAATGAAAGGAACTAAAATCAGATCGCATTTTACCGATTTTGTGTGTCTAAAAATCGGTTCCGGACAGAACTTTATCAAATCCGGTCGGGTAATCAACTTTCACCATTGAAAGCTTTCATTTCTAACATTCTTTTCTTATTTTGAGAAAATAAATGAAAAGGCGTAAAATATTATGACCTGCTTCAAATTTTCTTTCACACCACACCGTTAGGTAATCCGAAAGTGTTTTAGTCGAAAATCAAGTTGTTGTTGTTGTTTTTTTCTTTTTCTTTTCTTTTTTTTTTTCTTTTTATTTTTGACTTCTCCTTAGGTTAAGCGTTATACATCTCACAGAAAACATAAAACGACACCACATCTATGAATAATACTTATCCAAGTACAGTGAATTAGCAGTTCCAAAGAAATTCAATACTAATTTTCCTCCTCTCGTGGCGTAGATAAAGTTGAAATAACAGGACAATGATTCCCCCACAATCACGTACTATTTCCCTAAGGCCTTGCGTGCTATTATTTCTATAAATTCCATGTCTGGTTCTCTGTGATCTTCCATCCCCAAAACTCTCTCATAGGTATACCAGTTTTACTGTCTTTCATGTCGCTGCCTTCGATCAAAACAGACATGTTTATCAATACAGATTTTTAAAGAAAAGGTACGATCGGATAATCAATTTTCACTATTGCAAGCTTTCATTTTTAACATTCTTTTCTTATTTTGAGAAAATAAATGGAAAGACAAGAAGTTAAGACGTGCACTAGATTCTCTTTCACATGTTAGGTAGCCCCAAAGTGTTTTGATTGAAAATAAAGTTGTTGTTTGGTTTTTTTTTCCTTTTTCTTTTATTGTTTTTAATTTTTTTTTAACTTCCCCTTTGGTTAGGCGTTGTACATCTCAGCACCACATCCATGAATAGAACTTAGCGAAGTATAGTGAAGAAGCTTCAGAAAAAAAAAACTAAAGAAAATACTTATATAGAAAACTTTATATATATATATATATATATAATTAAGAGTTAGTCTACATGCAATCTTGATTCGAAGACAGTAATTACGTAAGTTCATACACTTATCTTTAAAACTTTTTTAAAATTACAATATTCTTAATAAAATGATTAGTATTTAGTCTCATACAACAATAAGTCAGCGTAGCCTCCTTCTTAGGATTATAAATAAAATTTCTCTATAATTAATAGAGGTTCTTTTTGTGTACTTTAGTTATTATTGATTCATGTTTGATTGATTGATTTAAAAAGGCAATTGATAAAAAATATTCTTATACGTGCATTGATTTATATATATTGAGAGTCTATAACCAGCAAAATATAATTTGGACTCGAATTCATTTTCTTTATCTACATAGTTCTTCCAAAAATAAATCAAAAAAATCAGGAGACTAGGGCTGCTTGGATTCGGAAGTGGGTTGAGCTCATCTCAACTCACTTCCATTTCATCATTATATTTTTATAATTTTTTATACAAAACACAAATTTCTATATACCTTTTTCAAATCCCAATACACCTTTTTCAAATTCCAACACACTTTTTTCAAATCTCAAAATAATAATAATATTAAAAAATAAACCAAACTCATCTTAACTCATCTCATCTCCGAATCCAAGCGGGGTCTTAAAAGTTTCATTAGAAATTACAAATAATTTTGACATAAATTGTAGACATAAAAAACTCCTGTTTTAATCAATGAAAATTAGGAGTGACAATATGCTATACAATCCATTAACCCAATATGATAATAGTGAGTTAAGTTTTAATTTTAATAGATTTGGAACAAGCAAGTTGACCTATTAAAATATGATTACTTAACGGATTGATAAATGGTCAACTCTGTTTGACTTGTTATAACATGTTAAAAAAGTTAAAACTATAATTATACCCTTATACCTAAAAGTAAAATTGTTAGTATTCTAATTTTGATATTTTTATTATTTAGATTGTAATTTTGGACTTGTAGTTAGTTTTATAATTTGATAGATATTATGATTTTAATATTTATACAAAATTATACTAAATTTAATCAGGTTAAATGAGTTAATTTTGAACTTATATAACCTATTTAAATAAATAGGTTGAAACAGATCGTATTGTGTCATGTTAACTTATTTTATAATATTCACTAATGAATCAAAACGGGTTGACACGACACGACCTGTTATGTTAACGTGTCGTATTAGGATTTGAGATCTTGGCACGATAAGTTTAACGGATCGAGTTAGAGTTGACTTATATAGTATAATATACATGCCTTGATATGATATAAATACGATTAGTTAACACGATTTGACACCCTTAGTGAAAATGGAGGTGTATTGCATTTTTTTATTGATGAATATATTCTTATTCTCAATCTCCCATTTGAAAACACACATCGAGGGGAAGAAAAACGTAGAGAGAATAATTCTGAGGTGATGGCAACCATCTTGCTTCTTCTTCTCTTCTCAGCAATCTTCACCGCTGAAGCTCAACAAGCTGGGCAATCCATTGTCAGGCCAGGTTCTTTGTTAACACCTATAGGCACCAACTCTTCAGGGCTATCACATTCCGGTCTATATGCCTTTGCATTCTACAAGCAGGGCAATGGCTATGCTGTCGGCATTTTTATTGTTGGGATCCACAGAGGAGTGTGGTCTGGACAGTCAACCGAGACAATCCTCCACTTCCCGCTGATGTTAAATTAAACTTCACAAGCGATGGACAACTGCTTCTGCAATTGGCACAACCTGGCATGGAGATTAGGATTGTTAGCGGTACCGAGGGTGCAATAGCAGCATCGATGCATGATTTAGGAAACTTCATTCTCTATAACTCTAATAACACAATATGGCAGAGTTTCAACCAGCCAATCGACACCTTTTTACCAGGTCAAAGGCTCACGACCGACGAAGTGCTGTTTTCCAGTCGTTCGGACACTAATCACTCAACAAGCATTTTTCATCTCATAATGCAACAAGATGGATGGCTGGCGATGTACTCGATTGGAACCCCATTCACAATTGACTATGGTTATTCTGGAATAGGTTTAGATGGATCAACACCTAATGTTTCACTAAATTTTGATTTTGATGGTCGGCTCTACTTAGTCAATGGCACCAAAATATCAATAATGACTATTACACTGAGCTGCCCAACAAAGGGTTTGATCTATCATTTGAGAATTGGCCCTGATGGCATCTTGCGACATTACTCGTACAATCTGGATCAGAGTGGCGATTGGAAAGTTACATGGTCAAGTCCAACAGACAAGTGTGATGCTAAGGGTCTCTGTGGTATCAATGCATTTTGTGTTACACACGATCTAGATGCTGATTGCAAATGTCTTTCCAGATTCAAACTTGTTAATGAAGACAATAAGACTTAAGGCTGTGAAAGGAATTTTGATTTTAGAAGTTGCGAAAGAATGAAGCAGTTTCTACATATACCATGAAAGCGAAGCTTAATACCATATGGGAAAATGCTAACTATTCTATCCTGATATCTTCAACCCAAGATGCACGCAAAGATGCATGTTTGAGGGACTATAACTGTGAAGCTGCGTTGTACAGAGATGGATATTGTTTGAAACAAAGGCTTCCTTTGAGATTTGGAAGAAGAAAACAGGGTGACGCAAGCGTAGCACTTATTAAGGTCAGTATGTCTTCATTCCCTACCGATCCAATTGTGTCGAAAAAAAGCAAAAAAGAGAACCGAATGGGCATCATGATTATTTCCATTTCTTTGCTGGCATTTGCATCCATTTTCATGGTAGTTTCTGGAATTGTCATTCATAAATATCGTGTTTGGGCCAAAAAAAACATATATAACAAAGCACAAGTTGGCTTGGGAGAGGATGTTGCTCCAAAATCATATACTTATGTAGAACTTGAGAAAGTGACTGATGGTTTCAAGGAAGAGCTCGGTAGAGGGGCCTTTGGAATTGTTTATAGAGGGGCAATATGGAATGGCAAGAAGATTGTGGCTGTCAAACGACTGGACAAATTGTTAGCCAAGCGGGAAAGAGAGTTTCAGACAGAGGTGAAAGTTATTGGGAGAACACATCACAAAAACCTTGTTCGGTTACTTGGGTATTGCCATGATGGACCGAATAGGCTTTTGGTGTACGATTACATGAGCAATGGTTCACTTGCAAATCTAATCTTCAAGCCATCAAAACAACGACTTTCTTGGGATTGAAGAGTTGAAATTGCTCGCAATATAGCAAAAGGAATTCTCTATGTCCACGAAGAGTGTTAGCCACAGATCATTCACTGTGACATAAAACCGCATAACATTCTGATGGATGAGAACGGGTGTGCAAAACTCGCACATTTTGGATTAACAAAGTTGCTAAAACCAGACCAAACCAAAACTTATACCGACATAAGAGGCACAAAGGGATATGCCGCCCCAGAGTGGCATCGTAATATGCCTGTGACAGTCAAAGTATACGTGAATAGCTTTGGAATTGTGCTCTTGGAGATTATATGTTGTCGAAGGAATGCAAACTTTGATCTTCCCGAGGACAAAGCAATTCTTGAAGAATGGGCATTCCATTGCTTTGAGTGTGGTGAGGTGGGCAAACTTTTGAATCATGACGAGGTGGTCGATAAGAAACAACTAGAAAGAATGGTTAAGGTTGCACTCTGGTGCATCCTAGATGAGCCGTCACTTCGTCCATCAATGAAGAAGGTTCTACATATGTTGGAAGGGACTGTTGATATTCCAATCCCTCCCAGCCCGACATGTTTTTTTAGTGCCCTTTAATTTGGTTTGGCAATTTATTTGTCTTAAAAGGTCTAAACCCAAGCATGTAATGGTTTGAAGTAACAAATATCTCTTGTTATCGGTGCAATCATTTATGTTTCTTTCTAGTTGTGGTTCCAAATATATGTATTCCATTGCTACACCAGTGTTTTGGTTTCTTAATGTATTGTATTTATATATGGGATGCAATGGTTTACCGATTACGTTGATTGTGATTGAGTCATTGGGTCACAGAGTCATTAGGTGTTTTTAAAGACTAGTTTGGCAGATAATTTGAAGTTGTTTTTCATTTTTTTTTATGCAAAACCATTGCACTGCTTGAACTTTGATTAACTTGTATCAGGGTTAACTTAAATACCAAACAGTGTGGTCCCTTGGGTGACATATATAATAGCACAAAAACCAAAGTTGAGTAGAACAGAGACAAACTAATTTACAGTGATTAGAAAACCAAAATTAGCAATAACTTTTTTTTTGAAAAGAGCAACAACTTGGTATGGTGTCAAAACCAATCATTTACACAATTTCACAATTGTTATCCTTACATTTCAAACAATTTACAATAATTTTGAACTCTAATACAAAACACCCTTCATTTCACAAAGAATTATATTTGATTAAGACAAAGACAACTTGAATGGAAGACTGTCTAGTAATAATGACACAGTTCTCGAGAAACATGATGTAGTTCATGTTTCTTGACGACGAAATTAAATACTACTTTATTACATCATTATAAAGAAAAAAGGTACTAGTAATGACATGTACGTTGTGCAGATTACTTAAACATATGGTTTGTTAACAGAAGAAAACAAAACCAAAAATTAGACGATCCTTCCACTGGCGAATATGCATTCGTTATTTTTAGAAGACAGTTTACTCTGCATCTAAGATATAATATGTAAATAATAAAATCTATCTTTTTTATTAGTTTATTTTCTTTTGAAACTAGTGATAATTTCACATAATATTTGAGAGAGATTTTGAATTCGAACTCCAACTCCACCTTTTATCCTATTTAATTAGCCCTGCTTGGATTCGGAAGTGGGTTGAGCTCATCTCAACTCACTTCCATTTCATCATTATATTTTTATAATTTTTTATACAAAACACAAATTCCTATACACATTTTTCAAATCTTAATACACCTTTTTCAAATTCCAACACACCTTTTTCAAATCCCAAAATAATAATAATATTAAAAAATAAACCAAACTCATCTCAACTCATCTCATCTCCGAATCCAAGCGGGACCTAAATATTCATGTGTTAAGTCAGCTATTGAGTTGGAATTTATTTATAATTGACGTGATTGCCCAGTAAATGGCGTTTTTATACACTGACTTGTAAGTAACAAAATGTATCCATACCCATATAGACACCAACTAATAATGTGAAAAATGTTAGACCATTTCAAATATTATTTCAAATACTCTGTCCAATTTTTGAAATATCCATATTTTGATATTTTTCTCTAATGTATTTTTTTAACCCCAAATTAGAAAGATAGGAAAATTTTTAGTGGTTTATAAGTGAATGAATTTTACTATATATAAAATAGAATAAAAAAGATAGACACAGTCTGACATTGTCACTTAGTGTGAAGCACTATAGGCACGCACGTACGCATCATCGCAAGTAATTGAATTCTTTTTGTTAAACGAAATAATGTGTCTGATCATATTTTTGACAGTTATAATTAACTGTCAATCACAGTTATTTTTTAACCTCTTTAGATTTTAATTTTTACATTTAATTCAAACTACTGAAAAGTTGTATCTGCTGCTAATACATCTATTTGTTCTAAAAAATAAAATTCAAAATTTTCAATTTGCACACTATATAAATAATATTGTATCCTAAGGACAAACTTGTTAGATTCTCTTTTGCAAAACTCAATACGAGTAAGGTACTATTTATTTAAGAGACAGATTAATAATCGTCTAATTGTTCTTTTTCTTAAATCTTTGTTTCCTATTCTATTTCTAACAAAAAATAGTGTTAATATGATTTATTAGCCTAGTCACATTAGTTATAAACTACGAAAGAGTTAATATATTACTTGGTATGAGTTGTTAGGCAGTGGCTATAACCATGGCTTTTCTTGAGCTCAAACTGATAGTCGGCTTTTGCATATTGATGGGGGGCAATGTAATATGGACAAGAAAATTGCAAGTGAGGCGCGCAGATATCCCTCACTAACAACATACAACATGCGCGCGCGCCCATATGATTTCATTTCCAATTCTTATAAAAAAGAAAATTGTAACATTAACTTTATCATTTGAGGAAAATTCTTGGAGCTCCACGGGGATCAATTCTAATTGTTTCTTTTAAAACATCCCCTTAATGAATTATTTGGTGATGAGTCTGGGTCAAGAAGCAACTTTCCATATTAAAAGTATATATGTATTTATGTTGTTTGCACAATATGCTTCTCGCCAAGGGCCAAGCTTTTGCCTCCAATTCCAGTTGTACCTCAAAAACAGAGAAAAATGGGCATAAATAAAACTTGCTAATTTGAGCATTCACATCAAGTTTCCTAAATTTTAGCCAAACAAGACACTTCCTATAATTTTATTTTAAATTTTACTCATATTCATTAAATACTATAAGAAAAATGGTCAAATATAGCCAATTTGATACATTTAAAAAGGGCAAAAACCTCTTACATCTCATTTCATATCATCTATCTATTCTATTAAAATAATGTTTTTCTATTCTTTCTATTATAATAATGTTTCCCTCATTTACAAACTTAACTAAACAATATTTTTTCTTATGTTTTAAAGTAGTACTTTAGTAAATATTTTTTAAATTATTTATTTTTGTGGGTATGATAATATTTTTAAAATTATTATTTTATATTGAAATTATTTTTAAAATTATTATTTAAAACTATAACAAATATGAGTATGAAAAAAAGTGTAGGTGATTGGAAGAAGAATTAAATTAATTGAAATGAATAAAATATTAATAAAAGTAATTTAGGGGATGGATAGTGATTCCCTATATTTAGAGAATCATTTTTCATTGCCTAAACCTTTTCCCAAAAATAGAGATTCGGATGTGAGGGGTTTCAACCAAAACCCCAAAATTTATCTCAAATTATTGGGAAAAGTGGGTTACAGAGAACCGGATGGGGATGCTCTAACATGCATTAGTGAGTGGAGACTTCGACACTCAACTTGTCACTTACTCCTAATTTTTTGGTTACACAAATATTAAAAATTGTATTTAATATTTAATATTTAATATTTAATATTATCTTAGCGGTAAGAATTGAAAAAAATGTTTGGGATGCTCTAATTTAATATTATATTTATTATAAGATTTAAAAAAATTAAATTATTTATTATATTTTTTTTTTAGAAAAATGAAAAAATTATAATAATTATATGAGATGAGATGATTTGATTTATGTAGCCAAACAAGACTTATTAAAAAGAAGAACAAAGAAATAAGTGGCTCCATTATTGGGTTTATTTGGAATTCAACAATTTTTATATTTCTGTCTGTTCAGGTTCCCATACTAATTGGCCTTCATGGGGTTTGAATGTTATAGATGGTTGGAACATCATCCATACATATCCATCCATCCATATATACTTTTTTTCTCTAAGCAAGAATGATACAATATATATAATATATAATATTATATGTATATATATATATATATTTAAAGGATTGTTACAAAGTCTAAGGTAAATGTTTTCCACTATCAAGATACAAGAAACGGTAAGGAATAGGATTTAAGGGTAGGTTTCCAACTACAAAGTTGGTAGCCGTCCATTACGCAACAGAGTGCGCATATCAATTTTGAGATCAATAAATTTTAATAAAACTCCATCCTTGATGACAACGGAAGAGAAGGCGAATGTCTTCAACAATTGTGAAGATAGACTAGAAGGGAGTTGAAAACTTGCTTTCGATGATTGTGAGCAACGATTGGGCATCACCTTCTATGATAACTTGATCCAAATTGCACACCATGCAAGTAGCTAACAAAGCTGCTCTTGCTTTTGTGACTAGGGGAGAATAAGTGTTAGTCTAGGATCTCTCATAATTGTTTCCTACAAATGGTTGAGGCTACAGAAAAATTGTTCCCGGCTGCTGCATCAAAAGAACCACTTTAACTTTTGAGTTCCTAGGGGAGGAGGGATCCATTTTAGTTCACAAGGGGGATTTTCCTTTCCAGGCTTCCTTATAGTTATCATATATGGTTTTGAGCAACTTCTTTACTTCTTCTAGAGCGAAGACCGAATGGTTGTGGCGGACACCATGTTGAGCCCATGCAAGGGCCAACCCACCTCTATGCAGGCTGTGCCTCTAACTTTCTTAGAGAGTTTGAGTCCATTCCAATTCACGCTCTAGGCCAAACAATCCCGAACACAGCTTAGGTCGTCTTACTTATTGAACTCCAGGAGCAGACTTATCTGCAAGACAAGCTAACAGTTCATTAACCCCAAAAATATCAAAGATCACATGTGCTAACGAGGCAACTATCCATATATACACACATGCATACATATATGGGGTGAGGAGAGGAGGGAGGGTAAGGAGAAAAGGCAAAGGTATAAGGACCTCTCAAGATGATTAAAGAGTGAAACTAGAAAAGCATCTCAATCTCGCTTGGACAGTAATATGAGATGAGAGAATTTTTAGATTAAAGTCGAAAGTTGAATAATATATTATTTGAATATTATTTTTAATATTACTATTAATTTAGAATTTGAAAAAGTTGAATTGAGATTTAAAAAAATGAATTTCTTATTATATTTTATTTGAAAATTTGAAAAAATTATAATAATAATATAAGATGAGATGAGTTAAAATAGTTTCTCAATCCAAACGGAAACCTTAAGAATTATAAAGCATACTTTTAAATTTCATTTTATTCTAATCGGTTTAGCCAAAATTTTCCATTTCGGTGTAGTATTCGGTACATTAAACCTATTCATTTTCTTTTGCTTTAGATTCCTATATGTTCCGGTCAAGTTCTAGTAATTCTAGTCAGAATTAGCATTCTTTTTGTGTTTGAATGACTTTTTTTTAAAAGTTTTAAATTTAGATGATGTTTAATTAATTCTAGAATATAAAATATATTTATACATATATTTTTTATAAGTTTAAATCTATCTCCTTATTCTCCCTTTTCAAATATCATTATTTTTAATAATTTCTTTGTTCTTTTTTATTTTATTTTTGTGTCTCAACACAAATTTGTGACTTCTTCAATGTATATTTAATTTATAAATATTCAATTCTTTCATATATATATACATATATGTATGATACACACTTATATATATATATGTATATATTTATGATATTAGTTGTTAGTCTATGTATACATATATATACATATATATATTTATATCTAATATGTAATTAATTTTAAAATCATACAACGATATTTCATTGTAATATTTAAATTGAAATGATTACCACAATAAAATTTAAAAGTTTTCTACAATGCCCGAGCAGAAGTCTAAAGGTTCTATTAACTTTATGGGTAGTGCTATTCATCCCCGTGAATAGCATCTCGTTGGGTCCTATTCAATTTTTTTTTTTTTTTTTTTTTATATAATTTTTAAGTAACTGTTTTTAAACAATGTTGTATTTTTTTTTTATATTTTTAAAAAATACTTTAAGATGTTAAAAAAATTATATAAAAAAAAATGTCTTTTTTACATGATTTTTTTATCATCTTAAAATATTTTTTAAAAATATCAAAAAATTACAACATTATTTAAAAATACTTACTTAAAAATCATATAAAAAAACTAAAATAGAAAAATCCAACTGGATCCTTCGAGATGCTATTCACCCCCGTGAATAGCATTTTCCTAACTTTATTGCCGATAGAGAGATAAGGACCATAATTTAGATAGTCTTTTATTTTCTTTTATCTTTTTTGTTTATGATATTTATATAAATATTATATCATTTTTATTTTTATAAAAATATTATCTTCCCAATATAAAATCTTTTTTTTTATTTTTTATGTTTTTGAATGTGGAATGACTATTCCTTAAAGCTGTTACGTGAAAACTTGATTTTCATGAGAAATTGATTAATCTAGTGATGACATGTGTTTCAATTGCTTCTTTTTCAGTTCTTATTAATGGCTACCCAACTGGAAATATTGTTCCCACAAGAGGATTGAGATAAGGAGACTCAATTTCTCCTTATCTCTTCCTTTTATGTATTGAAGAACTTGTTGGTTTGCTAAGGCACTTGGCTATAACAAGGGAGCTTCCTGGTATTCAAGTCTGTTGAAGAGCTCCAGCCATTAATCATATCCTTTTTGCAGATGATACTGTGGTATTTTGTGAGGCTTCAGTCAGAACAAACTAGAAACTTCTTACCATGTTAAAGCTGTGTGAGGATGCATCTGGACAGTTAATAAACCAGGATAAAACAACAATGATATTCAGCAAAAATAGTACAATCTCGATTAAAGCTTGCATTATGAATTTATGGGGTACAGGACATATAACACAATATGAAAAGTATTTTGGTTTGCCTCCCTTGGTAGGTACTTCTAAAGTGGCTATTTTTTTCTGAAATTAAACATAAAGTTTGGCAAAAACTTCGAAGTTGGAAGGGGAACTTATTCTCACAAGGGGGAAAGGAAGTACTTCTCAAAGTTGTAGCCTTGGCAATTCCAACATATGCCATGAGTTATTCTAAATTGCCCGTGAAGTTGTGCTCTGAAATAGAGGGGATGATGTCAAATTTCTGGTGGGGGCAGAGAAGGGAAGAGAAGAAAATTCATTAGTTGAGTTGGAATAAAATGTGCAAGTCAAAGGCTGTGGGAGGGGTTGGTTTTAAGGAAAATCAGACTTTTAATATGGTTTTGTTAGCCAAACAAAGCTGGCAGCTACTCCACAATACTGACAGTTTATTTTATAAGGTGTATAACTGGAGATATTTTCCAACTTCTTCAGTTCTTGATATAACTGGAGATATAACTGGAAAATCATACGCTTGGAAAGGAATTTGGTAAGCAAAAATCTTATGATTAAAGATGGAAGATGGAGTGTTGGTAATGAGAGACAAATCAATATTCTGAGGGACCCTTGGATCCCTGGCATCTGTGAGTTTCAAAAGGTTGAATCTGTCTAGTGCCACACAAATGAGGCTATGGTGAATTTAGATGATAAAGTCGCTACTCTACTTGATCCTACTACCCTGTGGTGGAATGCTTTTCGAATTAGAACTCTCTTCAATCTTAAAGTGGCTAAATTGATCCTGAAAATACACCCTAGCACTACAAATGAACCTGATAAATGGATATGAGAGCATAAAAGGAGTGGTCTGTTCATAGTTAGAAGTGCATACCGATTCTTCCAAAGTCTTCTTTTGACTCAACATGGTGAAAGTTCAAGTGTGAATGCACATTGTCAATTCTGGAAAATTTATGGAAATTGAAGATACCCTACAAAGTTCGAGTATTTGGGTGGAGAGCTTATAAGGACTTTTTGCCAGTTAAAACCAATCTTCTAAGGAAGAGAGTTCCCGTTTCAAGCAAATGTTGCTTCCGTGGTAACCAAATGGAGGATGCTGTCCATGTTTATTGTATTGCCCTTCAATTTTGCAACTCTGGAGGAAGAAATTTCCAGTTCTGTTCAGACCAAACTCTTGTCGATCTTTCTTTGATGTAGCACTGGAAATTTATAAGACAGGCACATTTGAAGATCTTGTTGATATGATTTCTTATATTGTAATGCTTCTTAGAGCATTGACATTAATCTTATTAAAGAAATCATTAAAATTTGATGAGAAATACAATTTTGATGAGAAGCATACACTTCTACATCTATAACTCTACATTGGACTCATTGGACTCATTAAAATGATAATATAATAATATATTTTTTTAAAAAGATTATTTTTAAATATTTTTTCATATTTTATAATTATATTAACCATATGTATATCAATAATTTAACTTGATATTTAAATTATTATTTTCAACAAATCCAAGAAAAATAAACAAATATTCCAAGTAGCACCTACGATAACAAAGCTGATGGTGAAAATGAAATCAGTTCTATAACCTTCAATAGGGTAGAAACTTAGCTCAGTTCTATAATAAAATGCTATTAAAAGATTCACATATATTAAATTAATTCTATAAGTTTCAATAGCTCAGTTTTGGGAAATGCAAGGAATTGATTTTGGGCCTTTGGGTAATAATGCGGCAGTGAAAGAAAAAAGATAAGGAAAATGAGTAAAAGAAGAGTGAGAAATAAAATATATTAGATAAATAATTTGGTGGATGAATTGTAATTCTTTAAATTTGAAAATTTTGACTAATTTTATTATTGCTCAAAATTAAAAATATACATTTTGATAAAACTAATATGAGATTGTTTTATTATAAAAAAAATAGTATTCCAAATAATTATATTAGTAATAATTGACTGGTATCAATTGTCTGTTTTTTTTATAATATTTTTAATATAAATTATTAAATTTATATTTGATAATTAATTTAATAAAATCAACGTTAATATTCTTAAAGTCTTTTGCGTCTTCTTAAAATGTCATCCATTTTCTTTTTAGAAAAACAAAAAGTTGAAAACAGTACTGTAACCGAGTTGGGCAGAAATCAGCGTACAAAACATTGAAATAAAATTTATGTCGTTGTCTAATGCTTAGTCCCGTCATAGCTTTTTACAACGAAATGACAATTCTTTGAACGGCAGCTAGATTAGCTCTACGGCACCGTTTGGATTCGAAAATAAGATAAATTGAGATAAATTAGGTTTATTTTTTAATATTATTATTATTTTAAAATTTAAAAAATATGTATTGGAATTTAAAAAAGATATATCGAGATTTAAAAAATATGTATAAAAATTTATATTTTATATAAAAAATTATAAAAATATAATGATGAAATAAAAGTAAGTTGAGATAAGTTCAACCCCCTTCCTAATCCAAACGAGAACTACATATTCCAGGACATGGATTTGACAATTGTATTCCCTCTTCTACATCCCTGTTCACTCCCAATTCTATCCTTGCTATTTTTTCTCCGTACATTAGAATTATTGCCGGAAAATGATACACAAAATATAATTCTTTCACAAATTTTAATATAATTTTAATTTAAATGAATGAGATTTTTGTCTAATAATATGTAAATATAACATTATTTTATAAAAATCTCTTAAATTTATACACGGTTATATGAAATATTATAAAAAAACAATTACGTGTATCATTAGCATTTTTTGAACATACGAAAATAATGAGTAGTCTTAATCCACATTCCAATCTTTAAATTTTTTTTTAAATTTTAACTAAAATCTCACTTCTTATAAATTTTATTTATATTCAGAAAATCTCATACATCTTATACACTATATTTTTTTCTCATCTATTAAAATAACATTATTTTATTTATTTTTATTACTTTTTTGTTATTTTATTTCATATCATAATACTATTTCTAATAAAATATAATAAATAAATAGGTGAATAATGATTTAGAGATGAATAGTAACTCCTCAAATATGAAGAATTATTGTAGCACATTTCCACCGATCTTCTCAAAATAAAAGATCAAATGTAGAGATGTTTTGAAATAAAATCCCAAAACATTACTCACAATATGAGTATTGGGTGCATTGCAGCTCTTAAAAAATTTTTAGAGTACTAGATGGATGGCCCATTTTTCATCAATTTAATACTAAAAATAAAGCTTAATAATTAAATTTAAATCATTTTATTCAATGAGATCTAGATTTTTTTTTTTTTGAAAGAAAAACCCTTAAGCCATTTCATTCCAATAAACATGAAATAAAAGGAGGATAGTCCTCCATAGTTACAGTACATTCCAAAATGGTAAGAGAATCTTTTGCTAGAATATGGACTATAGTGTTGCCAGTCCTCCTGACATGAGTGACCACCCATTTTGCAAAATTGGTAAGGCTTGACTTCGCTTCACTCAGATACATACTCGAGCTACTCCAAGCGATTGTGTCTACATTTAACTTTTTTATTGCTTGTATAGAGTCCCCCTCTAAGACTATCTGTGGGAGTCCTAGCTCCGTCGCAAAATTGACTGCGACGAGTGTTCCGTAGGCCTCTGCAATGAGTGGATTTGGTAGGATTTTCTTGTTTTGCCTCATCGTTGCTATAACCCTACCTTGGTAATCCCTAACTATTACTTCTATCCCAATCCGGCCTTGTGATTTGTTGGTGGCGCTGCCCCAATTCACCTTGTACCAGTCCCTTGGAGGAGGTTGCCATGCAGTCGGAGATGGGCGAGTTTGGGAGCTCAGTTTGTCGATCTTGCATGTTTGCTCCACTTCATTCATAAGTTTGATCCTAGATCTTGTTTCTTGTAGTATTGCTTTGGGTGACCAGAAATCGTTGTTTTGAAAGAACGAGTTCCGTCTGAGCCATAGCTTCCTAGCTACGATAGTGAATTCCTGAATCTCCTCTGTGTTGAGGATCTTGAGTAGGGTTTCCAGTAGGCTTAACATTGGGGAGTGGGAAAATGAGCATTTCTGGATCTTCTTTGAGCATTGTCCCCACACATCTTGGGCTGCCTCACATGTCCACAACACATGTAGAGTAGTTTCTTCCTCCCTTCCACAGATTGGACATAGAGGATCTTGTGCTATCTTTCTTTTGTAGAGGTTAGATTTTGTTGGAAGACCTTCCTTGCAGGCTCTCCACATAAAACTTTCTCGTTTGGGGTGACCTTGATCTGCCATGTCGACGCCCCCGCCTACCCCTGGGATCAGACGCAAACCGAGGCGTCGAGGATAAACATCGCAGGGACATTTACCTTTCGTTCATATGTTCTTATTGAGTTATGAGTTCGCTTAAAAAAAATACAGATTAGAAAATTTTCTTTTCTTTTGAAGCGGTTAAAGTCGAGCCATACTATGTTTGGCAAAAATTAGGAATTTTCACCACGAGTCACATGGATTTATATATATATATATTTTGTTTTTTTTAAAAACTATACAACCCATCATTAATACTAGTCAACCATACATGCATTGTTTCGAGTTCTTAATTAAAGCATTTCCCCAAAACAACGGGGATCAAAATAGATAACCAAAAGATAAACATCTACTAGTGATAACCCCCGATGCCCGTCCTCAAGTCCGAGGTTCATCCTTCACCTCCTTCATTCCTCGACCATACAAAAACCGCCCTAGACCCATTCTTCCAACATGTAGAAGGCCGGGTCCCAACTCGGGCGAAGTATAAACACGATCCAGAAACAAGGATCCATCTATACCTACAGTCAGGCAACAGCCTATACACTGGCGGTTTCCTATAAACTGGGCGTATACCTCTGGGGTCACCACATCAAAAGGCGGGGCAGTCACCAAATCACTAGAGATCTGGGGACTCGTCCCTAGCGTCAGGCTCGTCGTCAGATCCATCACCTGCAACCACTTCTATCGTCTCATGCAAGGAACGATAGTAAGGAAGTTAAAGGGGTGAGATTTCGGGGGAAATCTCAGTAAGTATACAAACATTTCAACTAAAAACATTTCAGGCATATAAATAAATGAACCATAAACATCCATATAGCAGACAACACTTGACTCATGCGCATGTTCATGTAAACCTTCTTTTAAAATCCCATTTGTCATTTTGTTTCCGTTCGTATATTCATATTTTGGGAAAACATCATTTCTGTCACAATTCGTAAAAAGCAACTCTTCTTCTTCTGTCTATATCTTTTATGTTTTTTATCTTAGGCGCCACTTTCCATATATTGTTCTGTTTTGTGTTGGCTCGAGAGCTCCTCTTCTCATGACTTTTCATATTTGGACACCTTATGGTTCCCCTATGCACCGTGTGTTCTCCGTTAGTTACCGTAGCGCCCGGCGACCGTATCAACCCAAGCCGCTACGTTACGCGTTTCCGCTATTCGTCGCTCGGTGATTGTTTGCCCACCGAGTGACTACAATCCATATTCTTTTACCGGTGAGGCCGAGACTTACACCGCCCATATGCACCCACTAGCTTTAGATACGACCACGCTTCGGAATCCCTAAGGGAGCCATACATGGTCTGTCGACAGTTCTTCATCGACCTAGAGATTTCACTCGACTTTACTCACTCCTGAGTGAACAGGGAGTTTTACTGGGAGACTACCCCATCTCGGCCTTTAGGGTTCTTTTAAACTCATTTTCTTTTCTTTAAAAACATTTTGACTCAAAATAGAATTTTCGTGACGTATGCATGGGTTATGCAACTACAATGCAAGTTTCACGCCCAATACCTGAGATGAACTCGAGTTCACATCCAAACACTTCCACTCACTAACCAAAGACCTCGATTGCTAGTTCCTCCCCACATGCCTTCACCCATGATGGGCTTGCATGTAGGGTAGGGTATTCGGCCCCTCCCATTTAGGGTTTGGGCCGAACCCTATCCCCCCCCCCCCATTTTTTTTTTATTTTTATTTTTTATTCCTAATTAAATCCAATGATTTCTTCTTTCCTTTAGGTAGAAATCGAACCTTCCACCCTACTAGTCAATTTCATTTTTCTTTCTTCAATTTAATCTCTTATATTTAACTTCATATGTTAAGTAATAATTTATTTAACCGTCTAAATTCCATAGCACCAAACCTATCTAAATCGAATCATCATCTATCTAGACCTAATAATAATAACACTCAAATATTATACTTTTGATCTATCAACTCAAAATGAATGTCCATAGATTTGATATCACAAAATAACACATATCCTCAACATTATGATATTTCCACCAAACACACATGCATTACCACCTCATTACATGTTGCCTTTTTATATTCCATGCTTATTTATCCGAGTTAATCAAGCCCTTAATGTGACATGAAATTAAACCTAAAAAATATAATCTTTCAAGCAAATCACCGCATGCTCAAGCTTTATCAACTTAAAAGAGAAAACCTTTCTAACATCACATCATACCTTAGTGATCATGCATATAATACTACACCTTTGATTATTCCCCTATTACGTTTTCCACTCCTCAATTCCTAATATCTTGTTCACTTAATCATCCATTCCAAACTTTATCAAGTCTAAATACTATATTACTAAGTTTATTTACACAATCATTTCATGCCAAATAATCTCTATCAAATCAACATACCATGATATAACAATAAAAGTAGCAACCAAACAACCATGATCATCCATTTATATTCAAGAAATGTAAGAGTAAAATGAAGGCACACTTACTATTTTCTTTTAGTAGTTTTAGAAATCTGAAAATGTAAATAAAATATTATATTAGACTTGTTATAGTATTGAGATTAAAAGAAAAAGATTTGCTAAGTTTCAAATCCTAAGTGGTGTGTGTTCTCTTTGAGTGTTCTTAGCTTTGGATTAGATCAAGGAATGCCTTACCTCCTTCTAAGAAATTTTCCTTCAAGGGTTGCTTGATCCTAGCTCCAAAAGGCTTGATGTTCTTTGGTTTTAGGGGTAAAAAGAAGTGAAGCAAAGATGAGAGTGGTGAGAGCTTGAAGAATGCCGAGAGGTGCAAGTGTGGAGGGGGTGTGTGTGTGCAACATGAAAAGGGAGAGCAAGAGGCCTTTCGGCCATGGGGTTTTCCCTAAGCCTTGTCACTCTATTCCCTATGCAATGGTGTGACTCTTGAGGGATTGAAAGATATGATTTGGACTTCCATCTCTAGGGCATGATTAGATCCTATTCTAGGCAATACTTGAGTGGGGTTTTCTTTCCCCTTTCTTCTTGGATGGCCGGTGCCCCCCTTTGGGTTTCTAAGCCCACTCATCACCTCACATCACTCCTCACACACTCCCACATCACCTCACATGTCACTCAATGGATCTTATGATCCAATTCTTGGAGGAAGAGCATGGAGGGGTTCGGATATGCCCTCCCATTGCATACCGAAACCTATCCTCCAAGGCATGTATCATTCCTTTCTCCTATCCTCCAATCAATCAAGTCACCACTTGTCTCACTTCACCTTAAACTTGTACTTGTTCTTAAGTGAGATCTCCTAGAGCCTTGAGCTTGGATTAAATCTTAAGAAATCCCCAAACGAAGCCCACGGCTTCTTCCTTAGCCGTATCCCCCATTTGGTTGTTTTCTTCTTCCTCTTCCCAATGCCTTCACTTCCATCTATCAATTGTCCATCAAATTGTCACTCATCACACTTGATCCATTCACCTAGATCTTGAGAAGATCTCCTAGAACCCTCCACAAGGTGCACGGCAATCCCACCAAAACCACCCATCACTTTTCTTCTTTTCTTTCCTCTTCCTTCTTCTCCTCCTTTGACTTGACCTTGATGTGATCAAGTGAAGACTTCCTCGAGAAATCCCCATTGCCTTACACACCTACTTGCTCCTCAATGATGAGGAAATCCATCCTAGATCCTTACTTCTTCTCCTTTCAAGAAACCACTAGTTAAAGTCTCAACTATTAGCAAATTTCTAACTTTCTAACTACTAGTCTTGGAAGACTTCTTGAAACTCTCCTAACTTGACATGTGTCCAAGCGCATGTGCTTGTTGACTTGTGGGCTCAATCTATGGGCCTTTGGGGCTTTCCTAGTGTGCCCTTGGGCCTCTTAACCATTCCTAAGTGAATCTTCCTAAGCCCAAGCCTTCCCTTACCCACTTGATTTATCCATATTATTATTATTACCATATAATTCAATTTAATATTAAGGACTCGAAATCTTGGGTCGTCACATGCTATATCTTTTTCCACACCATCTTTTGGCTATTTTCCACTGAGCTTTGTCCCTTAGCTGCTGTTTCCTTTACTTTCTCTTAGTGGTATGCACTCCTGACAGAGAAAGTCCCCCCTTTTGTGCTTTGCCAGATGCATTTTTCCTTGGTTCGTAGTGTACTTATTGGGGTTTCCAGGATTAGTTTAGCTTCCTCCTTGTTGAAAATGCTGGTAATTAATTCTTGCTTCCAGGTCTTGGAGCTTTGGTCAATGAGATTAGCTACGGTTGCATCTTCCGGCAGGGTGTTTTGTGCACTGTTTGGCTTTGAGGGGGTTTATTTTAAGATCCATTTGTCTTTCCATATCTTTGTTGTCCCACCCATTCCTATCCTCTAGTATGATCTGTCCACCACCACTGGTCTCACTGCCACTAGACTCCTTCATATGTACGATGGCTTAGAGCCTACTTTTGCTGAGAGGAAAATCTGAGTTTGGAAAGCAGGGCTCTGTTGAATACCTCTAGGTCCTTAAATCCCAAGCCACCATCTGCTTTGGATTGCCCCATTATTTGCCAAGAGATCCAGTGGGTCTTTTGTTCTTTTTCTTGTTGTCCCTACCAATAATTAGCCATTACCTTGTTTATGCCTTGAAGCAGAGTTTTAGGCAGTTTAAACACACTCATGGTGTATGTAGGCAAGGCTTGAACCACTGCCTTTAGGTATATTTCCTTCCCTGCCATGGATAGGGACTTGATAGATTTATTTCCCAGTTTCTGTTTGATATTGTCCAGAATATTTTGGAATGTTTTGAACCTATTGCAGCCTACAACCGATGGCAAACCCAAGTGCCTCTCGTATGGCATTGCATTCCTAATTCCTGCAATGGACAGGATATAGCTTTGAGTCATCCTTGTCGTGTTCTTGCTAAACATGATTGCCATTTTCTCCACATTGAGTCTTTGTCCCGAGGCCATTTCATAGCATTTAAGGAGTCCAATCATTCTAGCCCATTCTTCTGCGTAAGCCTTGCAGAAAATTAAACCGTCGTCTGTAAAGAATAAGTGGGAGACCCTCATTTTTCCCCTGCCAACTGGGATGTCATGAATTAGGTTCTTGTTCTCAGCTTTACTAAGTAGGTTGCTTAGAGCTTTAGCGCATATTATGAAGAGGTAGGGTGATAAGGGATCACCCTGCCTTAGGCCTTGGGTTGGGGTGAACTGAGCTTTGGGTTCACCGTTCACTAGAATTGAGTATTTGACAGTCTCAATGCATTTCATCACTGTCTCCACCCACTGTTGGCAAAAGCCCATTTTGTAGAGAATTGCTTTAAGGAAACACCACTCTACTCAGTCGTATGCCTTGCTCATGTCAAGCTTGAGTGCCATACAGCCTTCTTTACTTGTCATCTTACATTTCATAGTATGTAGGGCCTCAAAAGCTACCACTATGTTGTTAGAAATTAGTCTAAATGGAATGAAAGCAGATTGGGAATCTGAGATGATATAAGGCAGAATTGTTTTTAATCTGTTTGCAATAACTTTTGAAATGAGCTTGTATATTACATTACAAAGAGAGATGGGTCTAAATTGTGTTATTCTTGTTGGTTCATTCTTCTTTAGGATGAGGGCTATGAAGGTGCTATTGATGTCCTCCATGCTTCCACCCGAGTTTAGGACATTTAAAACTGCTCCACTGACTTGATCTCCGACTATGCTTTAGTGCTTTTGGTAGAATAGGGCAGGGAATCCGTCAGGCCCTGATGAGCTCAGTCCATCCATTTGGGAGAGTGATTCTTCTATATCTTTCTTGCTGTAGGCAGTAGTCAAGTTCCTGTTTTGTTGGTTGGTTACTCCGGAGTCCAGGGAACATATGCATTCTGTGTCCAGACTTGGGCTTGAGGAGGTAAATAAGTCTGTGTAGTAATCTTGGAAAAGATCACATATCGCCTCTTTCGAGTGGACCATTTGATCTTAGTTGTTGAGCAGTTTTTTAATGAGATTGGTCTTCCTCCTTTGGGTTGCTGCTTGGTGGAAGAATTTAGTATTCCTATCTCCCTCTTTTAGCCACTTTTTTTTGCTCTTTGTTTCCATTTGAAGTTTTCGACCTCTAGATTGATCTCTATTTCTTTCTTTACTTGCCTGATCTCTCCATTTAGGTCCCCTTTGTTCCTATTCTGGAGTTGGGCCAATAAGTCCATCTTCCTTTGGAGGTCTTTCATCTCATCTCCATATGTCGTTCTGCTCCATCTAGTGAATGTATTTTGAGAAGTGATAGAATACAATTTAAATTATTAAATTAATCTTATTAAATTAATCTTATCTCATTATATATCCTAGGTTTATTACTGTCTCACTAGATTGTAAATATCATAACTTTTTTTTCCTAATCTGTAAATATTATAACTTGTATAGCGATTATGTCATGATTTTTTTCCTTGTTATTTTATATGATCCATATATTGGTGTTGATCAAATCATCCGTATGTATTAAAGACGCATTCGAGAACGGAAGCGCACTGTTTGATAATGAAGCATAACTGCATACCTATGAACATGTACAAGTTTGGAATCAGATTTAGTACTCTTCACAACGAGAAGATCACAATGCATAAATGGGATATGTTTGGAGATTGGGATTAATTGAATTGAGTTGAAGGGTGTTGTGAATAATAGCATTTTGCGATCATCTTATTGAGATAAACCAACCTTTTTGAGATAAACCAACCTTTTTAGGTTTAGATGGGTTTAATTTTTTATACTAAAAATTTAAAATGTATGAAATAAATTAAGACGAGCTTATCTTTTTTATAAGAATTTAAAAAAATAACAATTCTCATCAATAATTTGTTTAAAATAAATTGAATTTAATTCAACATTAATTAAACACAACTTAATATATATACTCTACATAATCAGGTTTGCATGTATATACATGTAAATAAATATATATATATATATATATATATATACACACATGCACAGAGAGTTCGAGCTCATGAGCTTCTACGAGCTTTCTCCTTAAAGATACATTTTTTTGGACGACAAAACTTCTGCTCACATGCCATTCAGGTATATTACTCTACTTCTAAATAAGTCTATATATGATTCTATTCACAAAGTTTTTCAACTTGAAACACAATGAAATAATTTGAAGATTAGTACATGTGATCTCTCTCTCTCTCTCTCTTTTATTTATTAATTAGTCAATCGAGTTCTCAATAACTTTGACCGAAGTGTATGATTTAATCAGAGTATTATTTTCACTTCAAATAATTAAGAGATCCATTAACATATGCCATAAATTTTTAGTTTAAATGAAATACGTACACACTGGTGATAGTCCAAAGATTCCGCTTTCCCTCTATAAATAACCCACTAGGTAACACTTACAACACTCATTACTTCAAAACTTTAGTACTAACTTAAACATCAGAAACTTCTCACGTGGATCACATCTATCCATTTTTCTCGCACCTGCTCTTAAGATGTGCTCCTTCCCGAATAATGCTACTGATCATGATTATCTATTTTACATGAATCATCCTCCTACCATTTCATAACATAACATTAAATAATTGAGAATTTTGTTGTACTTCATTCATGATATAATTATTTAATATCACGTAAAAAATGTTGAAAACATACATATTGATGTTGTGTTCTGCGGGCTTGGTCAACTCCACGACACAACGATTCCGTCTACAACCTGTGTCCACAATAGTTGAGAGGAGGATTCAGACCCCACAAGATCGTAGCATACATGCATGATGTGAATTCAAATCTGAGCCTGTCAACTTTACTTGATGCTCCTAACCTGGGCTAGGGGCTGGGTTGGTCAAGCCTAGGGTTCAGGAATTTATTCCCCACATAATACCCCATAAATTTATAACATGCAGATTTCAAACTTTGAATCACGCCTCTCCAACTTCTGTGCTCCTCACAACTGCTCTCCACACTCACAATTTAGGCAGTGCTTCAGAGTCTCCTTTCCTCCATGTGTGAGGCTTGGATGAAGACGTAGAGCCCACAGTTGAGGTCTCCAAGATTTTGGGGCCATTACTTTCACTTCCCCACGCAGTCTTGACCATAGTTTTTAATTTCGTGCCGTACTGTCGGTACGGCTAAAATATGCCGTACCAGCTAGTGATCCGGTACGGAAACACTGTTGTTTTGTTTCGACAGATATTTTGGCCGTATTGGCCAGTATTTCGACTATATCGGCTAATATTTTAGCCATACTGGATTTTGAATTTTTGTTTTTTCATTTCTTGCTATTTTTTTTACCCTAATTCAGACTAAAATATTTACATATATATTTTTATATATAATTTATTCATATATTGACTAATATTTTGAAATATAATTTATATATGTATTTATATATATAGTTTATTTATATATAGATTATTCCAAAACGGTATCGGTACTGAAATATTTTATTCTAGTACCTTGACCGGTACGTCCTCCGATATGATATTCAAAACATTGGTCTTGACAGCCAGTGGATCCTCTAGCAAAGATCGGGGTACTTGGTTGGACCATTTCCCCCACTCGCTCGGTTGGTTGGGCGCATGTTTCATCCTCCCTGGCCCTGATGGTTGCAGTTGTACCATCATTGCGCATGTTTCTCAGAAATGGCCATGCCTCCTCGACTCATACACATGTCCCTTTATGTCCCTATCACATTTCTAACCATCATTTCTCCCCTATATAAGGCTTCCCTCTTCACCATCCTCATTTTCTAAAGCTTTCTTTCTCTCACCTACAAACAGGCTTTCCTTCTCTTGCCTATTTCCTCCTATGCTTTTCCTTCACTTTCCACTCATTTTCTCACAAACACCACCATAGAGAGTAAGGATCCCTTCACCTAGAGACTCTGGGATTCGATCGTGATTGAAGGTGACCTTCACGTCTACCAGCAGTCATATAATATTCCTCAAGATGCCATTTCAGAAGCTCCCAGGGGTTGTGCCCACACGACTAATGCCAACAGCATGGCGATGCAGGTCTCTCTGTACCCGTTGCTATTTAGTAATGGTCTGCAGCTGCCATTTTGCCATCTCATGAGGGAGATTCTAGATTTCTTGGGGTTAGCCCCGATGCAGCTCAACTCTAATGGTTGGTTATTGATGATGTCTAGCTGCATCATCTTTTGGGTTATGTTTATAGACATGGAAGAATACCCTGACTTGAAGGCTTAGGAATTTCTGTATGTTTTTCGCATCCTTCAACTCCAGAGGAGTGTGTGCAGCTTCTATGTCGTACTTTGGATCAGCACTTCGTCGGTTTAGAGAGGCATTACCCCTTTATCAAGGACTGGCAATGACGCTTCTTCATCACCTCAAGTCTGGGTTGGTAGTTTCCCGAGGGGGAATAAGAGAACAAAGAGTTCCTCATGTGGGTATGCTGACACAACGTGCTATACTCCAGATCCCTCTCGACCAGTCTAACCAAGAGAGAGGAGCAAAGAGTTGCCTTCGTCCTATCCTGGGTGGCCATTACCCTACAATGTTTGAGACTTATGCCTTGTTGACGAACGACAATGTCTAGTGTCACCTCTTTCTCCTCGGCCACTCCCACGTGATCGATCGCGAGTTCTTGGAGGTTTCACCTTCTTTGCCCCAAAGGTGATGACAGGCCACCTCTCCCCTGAAGGGGGATCGCGGAAGGTGACCCATTTGAGAACAACGTTGTTGGGTGCACCTCTCTGCAGGGGGTTGGGTGCATATCTTGGTCGAGGGTTGGGGGCACCTTTCGGCAAGGGGCTAGGGGTGCTCATTCCTAACCCTCAAGGTCTTACAGAACTGCATCATCGAGGCCTCCCCATGATGCTCATGTTGATCCTTCCCGCCATCTGCCGTTGGGACCTCCCTCTAGTGCTTTCGACCTTGCTTCATGCCTAGTTTTGCCAACTATCCCTTTAAGCACCTTTGGCAGCACTTCTTTCTCTGTACAATAGAGCCAAATTCAAAGTACCACCCCATGATCAAGTTTGTTCTGCCCATTGAGCTACCACAACGATCGTAGCTCTTTTCTTGTTTATGCCATCCCATTGAGTAAGCTCCACCCCTTTTGTCCCAAGACCCAAAGGGTTCTCAAGCGAGAGTGGTCTCACCCTCTTGGATTGATGCTATTACTATGGAGGACATTTCTTCCTCGATGTCTTCTGCACTCAAGGAGGATGTAGCCCCGAAGTCGAGGGATGTGCCAGGTAGTTCAAGGAACATTCAAGTGGACGTTGCTGCATAAGGAAGGCCAGAGATGGGAGGGTCTGATCATGGTCCTAAAGAGGTTGATTCCCTCAATAGGGTTTAGCAGCCAGAAGAGTCTCTTCCTACTAACAAGGTCCAAGTAGACTTGTGGGTGGCCGATCCCACAGTTGGTCCCCTAGTGCCCGAAGTTGCTCTAACTACGGTGGCGTCAGCGCCGTCTTCTAGTTCGCCGGGGGGGGGGGGGGGGTTGGGGGAGGCTCACAAGCTGAGACACTTATTTGCCCAGGCATGCCGCCGTCCCGTACTTCGGTTATTTCTTTGGGCATTCTTCCTTTCTAACTTTGTCTTTTTGCTTTCAGGTTGCGGAATAACTCGCTAAGATGATAGTCAATAATGAAGAGTCTCTAGAGGAGGTACTAGGTATAGCAGGTCTTGAACATTCTACTGCTTATAGAGTTCTAGAAGGTCAATCAGGAGCCCTAGGCGGTGTCCTCAAAGCGTGAATTCTTCATTAGCAACATTGTAAGACTGGAGTAGTCGAACATGAGTTTGTGCTAGGAGAACAAAAACCTATGTTGGTAAAGATTCGAGAGTAGGAGTCCGCCTGAAAGGATCTTGCCAATCTCCACAAGGGAATTTGCCTCTAAAATGAGAGGTTCAGACCTTTGAGGAGATTGTGAGGCTGGAGATCTAGTTGGACGCCATGAGAAGGAAGGTGAGGAGATCGAAGAGGGCTGGCAAGAAACTGCTAAAGGAGAAGGCCTTGAATGCAGTCGAAGGATGAGGTCTTCTAGTCGGTGGGTTTGAGAGTAGGCTCGCTTTCTTAAAGGTAAAGTAGCTGAGGCATTGGAAAGGGTTTTGACCTTGGAGGTCGACAATGTGGTCCTCAGATCCTAGCAATGTCTGGCCCTGTACGTTCAAGATGAGGGTAAGGGCTATGGCTATAAAGAGAGTCTCGAACGCATGAGAGACTACGTGAAGGAGAACCCCATGATCGATCCTAAGAGAATTGACCTCTCGTCTCTAAGACCAAACCACGAGTCTTACTAGTTTATGAAGTCCCTAGGCTATACACAAGGGCTACTAGGCTGTACACAAGGGCTACTAGCCTTTGTAAGAGACCCTCTGATTGAGCCATAATATTGTAATTATTTTGTACTTTAATACAATTCAATCACATTTTTTTTACTAGTAATTAAGTGAATTAGGCATTTATGAGTTAATTCTAACTCAATTGATGATAGCTTAATTTTGTGATTTTTAATCACTAGGTTGTGCTTGCACTTGAGAAAATCCATTTATGCCATAATTATTGACAAACATGTAGGTGGCTCACGGAATTTATTTCCGTAAATTCAAAGCAGAAAACAACTCCTGAAATTTATTCCCTTGGTAGTTGGCAAGCAAGAGAGCATCAAGCCATGCAAAAAACACCTTAACTTTGCAAGATTAATTTTCTCCAAGCCAAGCACGCCATTTGTGCACCTTAATACAACACAGCCAGCTCCCTAAATTCAAGACCCCAACTCACGGAAGCCTAGCTCAAGCACCTAGCATCAACTCACTCTAGGCCATTGCACTGAAGAGAACCACTCTAGTTCACCTCACACATGGGCCCTGCATGCATAGCACTCATCTCAGAAATGAATGGATTTAAAATGTGGCAAGCCTACATTGAAACAGACATGGTTCTTCAATTAACTCCAGCTTCCGTAAGCCCACCCCAGCATGGAAGCAGCTTTAAGTACCTGCACTAAAATGCAGCGTTCAATCCCCTACTCACAACGTGGTTCTCTCCAATGCCCGTTAAGTCCATCACATCACCAAATTCAAAGCCACCTCAAGCAAGCCGTGTCCTGTCTTTTCCTATTTTAGAACCTACAGAACCTGCTAGCAGTAAAGAGACTCTAAGGTTTACATGGAAATAGAAAAGGTGACTTTGGGGTTGTGGCAAGGGGAACAAAAAGGCAGAGGAAGAAGAGAATAGGCGGTTTTTGCTAAGGAGCATTCATAGACTGGTTTTGCTGGCGGAACTCTCAAGAGAAACCCAGTTTTCTTTTCATCATTTTCGGTTGGAAGTGTTTTTGATCCATAGATCCTCTGGACTGGTTTCGAACTTCTGCTCATTAGTTTACATTGTGTTTAACTTTAGTTGTCTTTTGTTTTACTAGCTTGTATTCGGTAGTGATTGTGTTGGATTTAGTTTAATAACTTATTTCCATTTTCGGTAGTTCATACGCTCATTTCAGTCCAGTAATTACTTTTTTCCCTCATGGCATTTTATTGTTCGATGCTTTCCATTTAGCATTTCAGTAGCTTCAATATTTATTTCCGGTTGTTTCGTTTTTATGTAGCTTTAATTGTAATAGCTAGGTTCGACAGTTGTATTTTGGGGTACATTTCAGTTCGTGCTTGCGTATTAAATTTGATCATATTCCTTTTCTTAGCTTAAGTTGTGTTGCTTAGCTTTATGTTGAATTGGTTTATATATTTTTGTTGGAAGATTTCAAGTAGAGTAATATTTTTGGGCAGTTTGAACTTGGTGGATTGAAAGTGATGTGGTCTTTCATTCGCACATAGGGTGTTTGATAACATGTTCATTAGAACGTAAAATTTACAATCTCTCATTTATTGCTTGGAAACGTTAGATTAGATGACATTGATGAATGTGGTTTAGCTTTTTAAGCGATGATAACCATAATTTATCTAACGCATATTCACAAATCTAATTAATTTATAGAAGTGATTGAAATAATGTCAAGGCACAGTAAAGCAAAAATTTATTAGATGCTAGCTAAACATTTCTTGCTCCTGACCCAAGTTTGATGAATTTTTTTTTTTCATTTTCTTGCAGAAATCTTAGAGACCATTTACCATCTCACTTAAAAGCAAACATGACATTTTTACAATGTCCAAAAATCAATTTTCATTATGAATACTATTATAGACCGTCTTAGGTTATAATTTCATTTTATTTTTGGTAGTGGGTGAACTTGTATATTAAATTAACCATTTCTTAAGGAAATGACTTAGGAACTTCCCTAATATTACTTGAACACTCTTATACTTGTGAGTCATTTCTAAAATACTTTTTAGAGCGAGTCAAGTTTTTGCTCTCACACCTCGAATTCTATTTTTATTATATTTTATCGTGAGGTTTTGTTTGGCCAAAAAGCCTCCCTTCTGTACTTTGAACTTCAATGAAAATCGTGTTCATTGTTATTCTTCAATGGGT
Organism: Platycarya longipes; assembly: GCA_036559045.1. Classification (NCBI taxonomy): domain Eukaryota; kingdom Viridiplantae; phylum Streptophyta; class Magnoliopsida; order Fagales; family Juglandaceae; genus Platycarya; species Platycarya longipes. The sequence goes on along the minus strand of CM071803.1, from coordinate 19,307,625 downwards.
AAGGGATTTCTTGGCCTTTTTGGTCTTTTCAACGATAGGATCCCAATCTTCCGCTTGCGGTTATCACAAATGGGCCTTCCCACTGGTGGCCTAGCTTTCCTTCATGCTGTGTGGTGATGCCTGTTTGCCTTAGAACTAATTCTCCCACTTTCGAGGTTAGACCCGTCTATTGAAGTATCGTTCAACTCTCCTCTTGTTGATCGTCGTTCAGCTTGTCACTTGTTCCCGCCTTTCCTCTAGGAGGTCCAGATTTTCTCTCAGCTGCTCTTCATTATGTGTTGGGTTGAAATGTTGGACGAGGTACATAGGCATTCCTATCTTCATTAAGATCACCTCCTTGGTCCTGTAGATGAGTATAGAGGGAGTTTCACTCATGGGGGTCTTGATAGATGTTCAGTATGTCCTCAGCATGTTACGAAGTTCTTTGGCCCATCTTCCCTTCTCATCTCACAACTTTTTCTTCAGGATACTCAAGAGGATCTTATTGGTTGCTTATGCTTGTCCGTTTGCTTAGAGGTGCCTGGGTGATGAGTACTTAGCCTTGATATTGAACTTTGAGCACCATTCCCGATAATGGGAAGAGTCAAACAGTTTGTCCTTCTTCAATATAAGACTCTACGAAGTGCCAAATTGGCAGATACGCTCTCCCAAAAGAAACTCGTGATTGTTTGGGCCAGAATGGAAGCTAGGGTCTCCGCTTTTACCCACTTGGTGAAGTAATCCACTGTACCATGAAAAATTTGATTCCTCCCTTGCAAACAGGGAAGGGGCTGATTAGGTGCGTACACTTAGCACTTGGAGTAGTATCCCACACGCTTGTCTTGGCGGGTAGTGCTTTGCTCCAGGAGCGATTCTTGTAGAACCCTTCATGCACCTCAGTAAGGACATAATGAGCCTCGTCGGTCGAAATACATATTCAGAGGGGCTCGGCAAAGCCACATTTGTAGAAAATCCCGTCCACCAGGGTAAATTGAGTAGCCATATTCTTGAGCTTTCAAGCTTCTTTTGAGTCATCCAGGATTTGTCCTTCACTAAGATACTTTATGTGGCGTCCCCAATTTACGTTTTGGGTTTTAACGTAAACTGAAGCATCAGGAGGTAACACAAAACTACCTACCCTACGTAAACATAAAGAGTAGCATGCATGCACCTAAACTTACTAATTAAGTGCAGTGCAAATTGCAGCGGAATGAGATAAATTTCCAATAAATGCAAAGAAATCTAACTTTTTGCACGAAGTGATCACATGACATAGTATAACCATAAACCCATATTTTATTGCTCATTTCATTGGAGAGTACCATATATCTACATTATCCCAATTGTTTCAGAATACATACATAATATATCATAACCAACTTCCCATTCTACCACTCTTAGAGGTCATTTCCGACTTTCTTATAAATTGTACTATCTCGTTGGATCATATACGTGACAGATTAATTCACAGAATGGGAGTATTCTGTAGGACCCTTAGGGTACTTCAGAATCTCCGGTGACATCTTGGTCTTATGATGAGTCACCTATTCCTGCAACAAAATCTATCATTCCATAAGGAATGATAGTTAAACTTAAAAGAGTAAGATTTTCAAGAAATCTCAGTAAGTACACAAGTAACGTAATAAAAGCATTATCAGTACATATCAATAACACGAAATAGTAGTTATCATAGCACATGACTCATGAATACCGTATGCATGTCTTATGCATAACTTATGTACGCTTTTTACATAGACTTATATAGGGGTGGGCAAAATTTCCAAATTCCGACTTCCATCCAATTTCGACTGCATTTCTGACTTCGATTAGAGTCGGAGTTCGGAGTCAGAGTGTTCACGACTCCAAAGTCAAAGTTTGGAGTTGGAATCAGATTCAAATTTTACTCCAAACTCTGACTCCGAACTCCAAAATAAAAAATAAAAAAAGACGCAAAACGACGTCATTTTGCATCTGTATGGGTTTGTTTAAAATTTAAATTTAGCCAAACGACGCCGTTCCAATTAAATAGGAATGGCGCCGTTTAGTCCTTCACTCCCGATAACCTCCCGGTCCCCCCTTTCTCCTTCCTTTCTTCTTCCTTCTTCTTCTTTCTTCTCACCTGCATTAGCGATTACGTCTGTTCTTCTCGGGCCCTTGGCGATTTCGAATCTGCAGAGTCTAGTTGTCAACGCCGCTTCCTCCTTCACTCCCTGACGCCGTCGTCGATTCCTCCTTGGGATAATTTTGTCATCGTTCCATAGCTCTACTTCCGCTAGCCCCAGATTAATTGGTAATTGCAAATTAGGGTTTTGAGTTTTAAATTTAGGTATTTTAATTAAAACTAATTAAAAGTGTTATTTTAATTTATTTCTTTGATTTGGTTGGATTGTAATTTGTGTGTACTGTTATATTGTGGAAATTAAAAAATTGGACTTCCATCCGATAAGGCCATTGTACCAGTCGGCAATCCCTGTGTCTGAAATGTGTTTGATGAAATGTCATTGGAAAAACATGTAATTTGGAGCTATCACTTAAGTTTTGCAAGCATTGTAATTATCACCTTTCTGTCTCTATCTCTCAAGTTTTGTCTGTCTTATGTTATGAGTCTTTCATTTGGATATAGAAAAATGTAATGGTAAGTAATTTTGCAAACTAATACATATATTAATTTAATATGATTGATCAGAAAATTAAATTTTATAAAAATAATTAAATACTAGACATGTGTTGTCAACTAACACATAATTGTATATATTAATATTTCGAGGCCAGATTTCTCGAGGGAGAATAGGAATGTCGTTGTAGTACGTTTGCTGAAAATGAGAGATCAGAACATAAGAAATGCAATCAAACACAAACTAACTGCACTTAATTGACACCCTTAGTCGAAACACATTGATCATAATATTGTAGTGATCTGGTTTAATCTGGGGCCTTGGAATTTATTTTGTTTTGTAAGCATAAAAAGACAAGAAAAGTTCACCAAATGATCAATTCTTTTGGGTTACTTCATCCAGCTTGTGTTGGATAACATGTCATGATATAAATATATATATATATATATATTTACATTAATCTGCCAAGTTATGTTTAGAACTTGAGTTCATGACTTTTTCGAGTAGCGATAGAGTCATTTGAGACAAGACAAAAACGATGATCTTTTGATCATCCAAAATTGATATACAAATCTATATTATGTAGCATTACTTATTTAGTATATATCAGAGATTTGGGATGAATCATGCATGAAAATAAAAACCACGTAAAAAGTTTTCTTAGGAAAATAGAGATGGACAAGTAAAGTAGTAATATCTAAAAAATAAAACTGTCTTTTTAGAATTCTCCATGCATGCAAAGAAGAGCTTACAGCTTAGTTGTTAATGGAGACAATTAAGAGCTTTTTATTTGGATTCCTGTCTGAACGCGTCCCATGTTAAAGTGTTCATGGTATGATTGAACTTAAAAAAACAAAAGTGAGCTGTAATATGTTTTCACACATATTAATTTATTCTAAATCTTTTCATTTTTAACTTTTGTCTACTGCTTATCTAGCCACTTCTGGGATACTCTGTCAAGAATAACTCTTAAAGAAAAAGAGATTGGTAGAAATGCATATGTTGCCGAAATAATTCCACGATTAATGACACAAACTAATATATATATATATATATATGTAAATTAATGGAGCCATTGTACCTGCTCTTCTTGTTTGAAGATGCATGGTATAAACATGACTTAAGGACAAATGTTATTCCTAATTCCTAATTTATTATTGTATACTTCTTATAAGGCTAAACTCCCTCACTAAGAATAAACTGAAGCATTTACAGCCATTAACATCAAGGACCTAATGTTGTACTTTGTTACACTACAACATTATAATTTTCAGTCTTTATTAACATTTTTTATATTATTATACTTGAATTTCAGGTCTACAAATAGATGGATCCCTCACACAGTACTAGTGGGACTCCGACTCCACATGATATTCTGAATCCGGATGCTAGGACTCCTTCGATGCTCTAAGCGGCAGCTTCGAGTCGTAGTCGGCTACCCTCCACTCGAGCACAAACCTCGTGTGCTAGCAATGGATTTTCACTTCCAGTCGACATAGAATTGGAAGTGGAAGATCCCCGACCGGTTTATGGAGGAGGAGGAGATGGGTTTTGGGGATGATCCGGTTCAAGATCCGGATGTACCAGTACACCCTGTAGCTGCGAGGCCATCCCGTCCACGATCAAATAAAAAAAGATCGTGGACATGGGAACATTTGTGAAGGTTGATGGTGGGGATCCCCAGAATCCATGGGCTGAGTGCAATTATTGTGGCGCTCGAGTTGGGTGTCATTCAAAAAGGTAAGACACTTCTTGCCTTTCAACACATCTGAACAGTTACAAGCGCTACCAAATAGCGAAGGGGATGGCGTCAAGAGGTTAGCGTCTTGCTTTCTATGCTACTTAATTTTGTACATTTAATCCCATTTAATTTCCATTTAAGACTAATGTGGGTAATAAATTATCAAACGCAAACGTAGATTGGTCTTAGACTAATCTTAGCTATGAGACTTCTATAGCCACTAATAGGACAGGGACGCAGATAAGGAACCTAGTGATCCCTCAATACAGTGAGAAGATGTTCTGTGAGGCTCTTGCGATGATGATTATAAAGGATTACATGTCCTTTACCACGGTTGACAAGGAAGGGTTATGTTATTTTGTGAAGCTACTTGAGTCAAGATTTCCAATTCCATCCCGTTATACAGTGATGCGAGATTGTATGAAGATGCATCTGAGGGAAAAGACAGAAATGAAGAAGATGTTCGCCACCACTGGCCAGAGAGTGTTATTTACGACCGACACATGGAAGTCTATACAAAATATCTCGTACATGTGTATCACAGCACACTACATTGATAGTGAATTGAATCTTAAAAAAAGGATTATTGAATTTAAAGAAATAGTTGACCCTAAGGGTGCATCGATAGGAGTGGAGATGGATGATTGTCTGGTTGATTGGGGCATCCAAAAAATATTATGCATTACAGTTGACAACGCCAGTGCCAATGAGACCACAATCGAATGGTTTATCCGGAATACGAGGGCAAGAGAAGATGTGATTAAAAATACCAATATATCCACATTTGATGCACTGCTCATATAATCAACCTTATTGTCTGGTTTTGATTTTGTATTTTATATTTTATATTTTAATATTTTTATGATTAAAGTCTTTGAAAATAGTACCATTTTTTATATTATTATGATAATTAGATATTTTTCAATGCTGAAACAGCTAAGGGGATGGAAAATGTGGACGACTCTATCAAGAAAGTCCGCAATATTGTGCGGTACGCAAGGGCTTCTCCACAAAGGTTGCAGAAGTTCGAGACAATAGCAGAATAGGTTGGGGTTGAGTCTTCAAAAATGTTGTGCCTGGATGTTCCCACTTGATGAAACTCCACATATCTAATGTTGGATGTGGCACTAAAGTACCAGAAGGCATTTGAGCGGTTGGAGATTGAGGATGGAGGTCTGAGGTATGCCCTACTGGAGCCTGATGGAAGGGGGCTCGATCCGCTAGACAGCACGGATTAGCAACGTGTATCCAAGTTTATCAGTTTTTTACAGATCTTCTATGACATCACGATGCGGGTTTCTTGATCCGCATATGCAACGACAAACATGTGGTTTAATGAGATCTCCATGCTACACCACCACTTGAAAGAAGGTTGTGTTGACCCGAACGGATTGTTATCTTGTATGGCATCACAGATGCAGTCTAAACATGATAACTATTGGGGGCAAGTTGAGAAGATAAATAAATTATTGTTCGTAGCATCGATCCTCGACCCCCGATTGAAGTTGGCGGTGATAAAATGGTGGACAACAAAGGTTCTCGGGGCAGTGAAGGCAACAACATTTATCACAACGCTTAAGGCAGATTTGAACGAGTTGTATACCCACTACAACGTTCATCCTCAGTTGCCGTAGGTACCTCACGTTCAAGTTTGAACTCAGGACCAGCCACAGATGCTCGTTCGAGTTAGGCTAGTGCAGCCAGTCGATCCCGAGACTTCAACGTTATGACGTCGTTTCGTACACAGTCAACGAGAAATCCACTGCAGTGTACAAATGAGGTTGAGCGGTATTTACTGGCAGAGGTCAATGAGCCTATTGAGGAGTTTCAGATTTTGATTTGGTGGGGGGATAATTCCCTCAAGTGCCCGATTCTCTCTCTTATTGTTCAAGATGTGCTAGCCGTTCCTATCACTACAGTTGCATCTGAGTTGGCATTTAGCACTGCAGGTCGAGTGTTGAATGCCTACCGAAGTTTATTGTCACCGTCAATCGTGGAGGCCCTCATTTGCACACAAAACTGGCTCAGTGATGTACCTACTGGACTAGAGAGCATTGTCATCGATGCCATGAGCTACAGACTTGAGTTAGGTAAAATTAAATTAATTTATTTACTTCTTCTTAAATGATTAAAGTAACAAAGTATATATAATTATTAAATTATTTCAATGAACCTTTTATAATTTCATAAATCTATTTAATATAAATTTATACTGTTTATGATTTTCCAAATCTAGTTATCAACCCTACCATACTTGCCGATGACTGATGAAGCAATTAATGGTTGCATATATTTTTTCTTTAATTTATGGTTACTTGTTTCATGGTTGGTTAATTTTAATTTTTTTTTATAATAATACATTTTAATTTTATCTTAATCTTAGGTACGAGTCTATATAAGTTCCAACAACAAACTACTTTGCTGCAGCAATTTTTTTTTTTGTAACATCGATTTGGGTTCTATTGAATCAGTGATAGTAAATGCTTTAATAATTTAATTCGTATTTTGTATTTTTTTTGTATTAATAGTTTGAAGTCCTGGACTATTTTTTGTATTATGCTATAAGCCATTAGGCTTAGCAAGTAATTACTAATTTGTATTTTTTGTTTAATTGTTTCAGCCTAATTAGCAGTGAAACCTGAATAGATCAATAGTTGTGGCAACTTAATTGAAAAATGAGCTCAATTGAGCTCATTTGGAATTAGTATGGTCCAATTGGGACAATTTAGTCTCAGAATGGGTTTAATTTGACCCATTCCGAACTCGGCATTCAGATCGGAGTTCAGAATTCCGAATTCTGTTCCGAATTCCAATAGGTGTTCCCATCGGAACTCTGATCGGAATTCGAAATTTTGAACTCCGACCGGAGTCGTACTTAGACTGTATTTTGGAGTCAGAGTTGGAATGGTTTTTTTACTCCGATGATTGTCAGAGTCGGAAACTCCGAACTCCGACACTGTCGGAGTCGGAGCACACCTTTAGACTTATACATTTTCATGAAAAACTTATATGAACATGGGTACATAACCTTTTGTAATATGGAAGGACTTATCTTAAACTTCTTATCTTATCCATATATTTTCTTAACCCGCTTGAAAATATGACCTTATGCATGATTTATGCTTGACATATGCACCCCTTCAAAACTTACATATTTTTGTAAGAAAACTTTTCATGGAAATGGGTGTAAAAAATTTTCGTAATGTAAGAAAATTTTTCTCTTGAAAGTCTTATTCTTTCATGTTTTCATTTTCCACTATTATTATCCATGGTTGAGCCATATTCATTATTATTACTCATGGTTGGGCCATATCACTATTTCTGAAACTCGACGGGCGTTACGTACCACTGTCCCTGTTGAGTTTATATTCTTGTCAGTTACTCAGGTGTTACGTATCGTCTTTCCCATCATAACGAGCCTTATCATATTCGTATCAGTCATATGGATGTTATGTATCGTCGTCCCCGTTATGACGTAAACACTCTTATCATAACGGGCGTTACGTATCACCTTCCCCGCTAGCCATGTCAATCATACGGGCGTTACGTATCACCATCCCCGTGATAAGATGACTTCTTATCATGCGATAGGCATTACGTATCGCCGTCCCTGCTGACACATCAATTATTCGGGTGTTACGTGTCGTCATCCCCGTCGTGACGTGATTAACTTTTTAATTTTTTGTTTCTCTTATTGTTAGTTGTTCATTTCTTATTCTCATGAATAATTCTTATTTTACTTAAAAATACATGCCACGCATTTTGATGTAAAACTTGTCAGGCCCTTTGACGTAAAACTCATGACATAATGAGACATGCATATACTTTTAGACATTCACTTGCATGATTTATGCTTACATGAGTCTCATGGTATATAAAACATATTTATACAATGCATGGCATAACAAAACACATCATATAACTCATATCAAATAAGACGTAATTAATTTACTAAAATGAATTGAAAAACAATCTATTTCGTCTAAGAAATAAGTTTGAAAAACAATCTCCCTTCTAGTGTTTTATACTGTTGTTTTTCTTTAATTATTTCATCAACAAATTTCATAAGTGATTATTCTTGTAATCTTCTAAGTAGACTAACATTTCTAAGCTTATCATAAAGATTTAATTAACATCGAAACAACTTAAACCAAAGAGATAGGAACTTAGACTTAAAACTCACTTCTAAACCTCACTAGGACGAACCCTTTAATGTTGGTTTTCTTATTTTTTTGTCATTCAAATGCTTCCTATTTTCACATTTTTTAATATACCTTAATAGAATATATTCTTATGTTATTGTCATTTTCCTTAGTTTTTTGCATAACAAATACTAGGTTCAACTCTACATGATTTCATCAAAACACTTTGACAAAGTTTATGTTAAAAAGAGTAACGAACATAATCTAACACCCAAAACAAGTATTCTGTTCCAAAATTAAATTAAATTGTGTACTTACAAATTTCTCCAAAACTTGAATTGGTGAGTGGACTAAGCCCTTGCAAATTTTCCTTCAAAATCACTCAATTGCTCTCTTTTGAGATTTAGGAGATATAAGAGTTTTTAGAAAGGTTTTTCTCTTTCTTTTTCTAGTGTGGCCTTGTGTTTTCACCCAAAGGAGGCTATGAGAAGCTCTATTACTTATATCTATCTACATGAGGGGTGACACCTTAGAATTAGAGGGGTGAAAATAGCTTGAGGTTGATCAGTTCATTCCCCCTTTGCTGTGTGTGTGTCCTACTTCCCTTAGCTCATCATCACTTCTAAATCCTAGGCTTAGTTGGTAATATCCTCATTCAAGGGTCATGTTTGAGCCACCTATAAATATATCTTGATCATTGGCTTAGATAATTTCCACACATGAAAAAAATAAAATAAAATCTTGGGATATCTCTACATGGGTTGGCTTCAGCCACCTTACTTCTCCAAGTGTCATTCGACACTTCTAGGGGTTTCACCCCATTTTTCCATTTTTTTTACTCCCTATTGGTACACTTTGATAGTTTAGATGATTTTTCTAAAACTTGGTTAAGGCATAAGTTGGTAACTAATGGATAATTGGTTTACAAAGTTAGTTCCTAACAGATTTCTTGTCTCCTTAAGTTCCTTCATGTTTTTAGCTAACCAATTGCTAGATAAACTTCTCCCCACTTGCCACATGTCCTCTTACACATATCCTAATGCCAAAACACTTGAGAAAAACCAATCAAATTCCACCCCATGCCTAAGTCGGTGCTAATAGCTTAAGTCAGTTTTCATTTTTGCCCTTTCCAGGTCCGTTCACTTCTTACCCAAATAAGTCCTTGATCCAGTCCATTTCTCTAACAAAACATGGAAGTTCTATATCTTTCTTGTAGTAATCTATAGAATTTTGAATTACCTCTTTCTGAGGTTAGATGAGAAAGATATGCTTAATTTACCAAATATGTCAAAACTACCTGAGAACACCCAATCCGTTCTCACCATGTGTTTCCTTTTGATAGGTGCTTGGTTGACAAGAAAACTATCCAATAGCTCATCTAGCACCACTTGTACCTACACTTGGCATAATGCCATATGTGGTGAAAATATATTTTACAATAAAGCCCATGCAAAGTCGGTTACTAACTCAAAGTCAGTGGTTACTATGCTTATGTTGGTTCTGCCGACTTCAAGCCCAATTCCATCCTTGATTAAACCCATATCTCTAACAAGTCAAAACATAAAAGTTATTTATATTTCTCTTGGCTTCCCAAATCATCTTTAATCATCTCAGTCGGAAATCAAATGAGAAAGTTATGATCAGATTACCAAAAGATGTTAAATCTGTCATAATTACCCAATTGTCTTGGTTTACACAAAATTCTTCTATTTGCATCCTTCCACCATTTTGAGCCAAACTTGTCAATGTTCCTCATAAGAAATGGTCCAGAATAAATAATAAATATACTTCCATAAAATTCCAACGGTACACCAAAATAACTCTAAAGGAATTATAACCAAACTATACATATAAATTAAAAAGGTCAAGTGAAAATTTTGATTATTACACTTTATGATGTTAGTGGCCCATCCAGACAATGCTTACAAGATGACTGATACACTAACTCCAATTGCTGGTGGTTCTACTTTTTGGGCCACATTGTTCTAAAAAAAAGGAGCTTCTTCCTGACCATTGAAATCCCAGCTAACAATGCCTCATACTCGACCTCATTATTGGTTATCTTGAATTCTAGCTTGATGGCATGGTCATGCTCTTTCCTGAGCTCTGTATTTATGTGCACCCCATGTCCCTTAGCCCGGCAGGATGAGACATTGATGTAAACCTATCAGGATTTGCCTTGGGGTGCCCTGGGCGTTCCTCCGAGAAGTCCATAAACTTGACTACAAAATTTTCCAAGACCTAGCCTTTGATTGCCTTGAGGGGGAGGTACTCGATATCGAACTCACTCAGGTCATCAGCCTATTTCGTCATCCATCCCGATACTTTAGGCTTTTGCCATCTGTCCTGACACTTTAGGCTTTTGCAACACTTGTCTAAGGGGACATTGATGAGCACCTTCATTAGGTGGGCCTGAAGTATGGCCTTAGTCGTCTAACGGCCACGACTAATGCAAATGCTAAGATCTCTGCTTAGGGGTATCTTCCTTTGGCCCCTTGAAGAGCACGACTAATGTAATAGATGGTTGTTGTTCCCATCCCTCATCACAGACAATGATGGTAGACACCGCAGTCGAGGTCATCGTGAGGTACACCGTCAAGTTCTCCTAATCCTTATTTTGCCGAGGAGCAATGGCTGGGCCAAGTATCTTTTCAATCTTCAAATGATTTATCGCATTCGGCATCCTATTATTTCACCTTCCTGAGGACCTTGAAGAAGGGTAGAGAACGATCAATAGATCGTGTAAAGAAGAGGTTCATCGCTGCTACACTACCTCCCAACCTCTGGACCTTGTGGTGCATTTGTGGTGAAGGTTACCCTACTATTGCATGGGTTTTCACTAGCTTGGCCTCCATCTCCTACTTTGAGACTATGAAACCCAGAAACTTTCCCAACTCAAAACTGAAGGCACCCTTTAGCAGATTCAGCTCAGCTAATTTTCATAGCGTGTCGAAGGCTTCTCCCAAGTCCTCAACATTCTGCTCGGGCTTCTTGCTTTTGACCAAGAGATGGTCCATATACACCTCCATATTTCGGCCGATCTGCTCCTTAAACATCTGGTTGGCCAAGCACTAACAAATTTCCCCGACGTTCCTCAGTTCGAAAGGCATGATCTTATAGCAACAAAGGTCTCGATCGATGATGAACACTATATTTTCTTCATCATCCAAATTCATTTGAGTCTGGTTTTATTTAGAGTATGCTTCCATGGAGCTAAGAAGAGGTTATTCCGCCGTCAAGTCTACCACTAGGTCAATGCGTGGCGTGGAAAATTGCTCTTTGGCTAGGCTTTATTCAAGTCAGTGAAGTCCACGCACTTCCTCCACTTGTTGCTCGCCTTTTTCACTAGCACGACATTGGAGAGCCACTCGGGATAGTAGGTTCCTTGATGAATCCTGTGGCGAGTAGCTGATCTACCTCCTCGGCGATGGAGACATACTTCTATGCATTGAAGCTTCCTCATTTTTGTGTGATCTTCCTTGCCTTGGGATCCATACACAAGCAGTGTTCGATGACAGCATTGTCTATCTCTAGAATCTCTTCGTGGCTTGAAACGAAGATGTCTCAATGCTTGATCAGCAATTGCTTCATGACATTCTTCAGCTCAAGAGCCATCCAAATTCCCACCCAAATGGTCAACTCAAGCCTTTGCAAGTCTACATTCACCAGCTTAAGGGGCTCGTTGGGCTCTGCTTGTTGTAGAGTATGCTCATCTCTGACCTATTCATCTAGCTCTATTAGAGTCGATGGTAGTGGTGGGTTGGTTGCTTTTTGTTCTTCTTGAAGGATGCGGACCTCCCTAGCCTTTGTTCTCAGCTCCCATTATAGCATTCTCGAGCTACCGTCTGCTTGATGCGGGCTTCTCCCACTCTTATGGAGGTAAGAAACTTCATCCTCAGGAGGAATGTTTAAGTAATTATTCTGAAGTGGTTCAGAGTTGGTCCCTCTAGAATCATATTAAAGGAGGAAGGGGCCTTAACCACCAGAGTAATTGTTCATTTTGACAAGGAGTGACAAAGTGATTGTCCCAATCGGTTGGATTAAAACACTAATAAAGCCTTTGAGTTATATCAAAGCTAAGCGCAATCATTCCAGAATGATTCCCATTCAGATATAAGCTTCTAGTAGAGAATATTGATGGAGTTGTCGTTGTCAATCAAGACACTCCGAGTCATGTAGTTGGCAATCTGTGTAGATATCACCAAAGCGTCATCATGAAGGCACATGACACCCTCTTTGTCCTTTTCACTAAATTTGATTCTTTATGCCTCAGGTCTGCTCCTCAAGCTAAGGACGACCCTCCTTATTGTGAACACTTATTTGTAGTGGGCCTTCTGGGCATGGGTGGACCTTGTGTACTGGGAAAGAGGTTCCCCTAACATATCCTTCCACGAAAGTGCATATCTCACCAATGGGGTCATTCCTTCTTGGTAGGCTCCTATGTCGCAGGCTCACTTGGGGTCGCTTTTCTCCCATGTGCCCAGCTACACACTTTTCTGATGCCAATTGTGGCTATAAGGCCTTTGTGTTTGCCGCTCATCCCCTCTTAGCCTACCAAGGCTTCCAATTTTCGCTTCCTCATGAAGCAATCTTCAGTTCGGTGACCATTCGTATGATGGTAAGTGCAATACTTGGGAGCTTGCTGCTGCACCTTTTGTGGGCTTAAGTCTTGATCGCCCTCCATGGCCATGCTAGAGTGTGCATACAGACAGAGCTGCCATCGAGATGGTTGTTCATTCTTACACCTGGTCTCAGATGCTTTCTTCTTGCCGCCTTCCTAGCCCGTGTGGCTACTCTACCCCCACAAACTTTTTATCTATACATTCTAGCTTGAACTTGCATGAGTCAGTTAGAGCTTGGAGCATGTCTTCAGCGTTGATAAAGTCGTTAGCTTTGTCCATGAATTCTCCCTATGAGGTGGGTGTCTTCTGCTCAATTTTGATCATAATGGGTTTCGCCAATATTATTTTCTCATTCTGGTCGTCTGTTGGCATGCGCTCCTTATTGAACCACCCTAGATAGGACTTCGGACTCAAGAGGTTGGCGATGAGGCGTCTTCTTTTTCTGCTTTTCATAAAGTACTTTAGTAAAAGGTGAGCCAATTAGCCTAAGCTGTTGATGGTGCTGGGTGGCAGGGACTGAAATCACGTCCTCACTACTCCTTCAATGTGAGAGGGAAAGCGTTGCACTCCATGTATCTTAGGAACCTGTGCAAGGTCATGTGGGCCTCAAATGTTTCAAAGTGATACACCGAGTTCATGCACCCATCATATGCTTCAATTTTCGGGAACTTGAACCTTGGAGGTAGAGGAACAATCATGACCTTCGTGATGTACGGCATGTTGGTGCTGCTTAGTAGTTGGTCCACGGAAGATGACGTGCCTATGCACTTCGTCATCTCCGCATGTTTGTCTCAAGCTCTCGGAGTTCAAGGTGCATTCAGTGCCTCTCCCCCTTGATTGCGTCAGCCTTAAGGTTCCACATGATTGATCTGTCTCTATTGTTCCTTATGCACATCCGATTTGAGTCACGGTATTTGAATAGAGTAGGCAAGAGTGATTTCCACTTGCGAAAGGCACGCATTATTATTGAAGCGGCACAAGGTAGTGGCACATAGGGTGACCCAGCTTCTACAGATGCCCATTCTAATATAGAGGCTACAGAGGCTACTACCCGAGAGATGTGATCGCTACTCGAAGAGCATTGCACACTTTTGATTTAGGACATGAAGAGAATCATGGAGAAGATCATTGCACCTATCATGGTTTGACTGGAAGAGATCGAGGCACACATTATTGCTATACAGGAGGACCTGGATAGTCTTACATGGAAATTTTATTTTAGATTTGTCTTTTTATTTTGTATTGAACGTTGTCACTGTATTACTATATCGTTTTTATTTATTAATCATAGCTACCTTCTTTCTTAGTAAAAATTCAATTTTATTATTTTATTTACTCTTTGACATGATATTCTCTGGAAGGAAGTGTTGTTTTAATTACAAATTCTTATTTACCAAAGCAAAAATCATTAATTAATTATACAAAATTTCTAGGATGACATATATAATATATTGTCATATGTCATAAATATTGATTAATCTGTATCGGTAGACTTGTCATCGTTTGAAAATGTTAATTAATATAATCAAATAATTTTTATTTCAAAAAATAATTGAATGCATTCCAATAAATTTCTATAGTTAAGTTTATTTCAATTGTCTACATCTTTAATCGAATGATTAAAGATATATGATAGTTGTAGTCGTGATTATGCAAGAGTTACGCATTCACTTTGAAAAAAGTGAATAAATACAGGACCCACATGAAAGGTTAATTTTTTAATAAAAGACACCACTCTTTTTGACAATGACTTCACGATGCTTGTGCATTGTACTACTATATGTAGCATTATTCATGATTAAATATGGAATTCGAATAGTTTTCAATTTGCCCCCTTCGACAATTGTGTGCTTTCCCGCCACAACCATTATTCGAACAGTTAATTCAACATTCAAACATAAATTAAAATATTATTTGAACAAATTTAAGTGAGTTTGAATGGGTATCTTTTTTGAGACACTTGATTTTGTTCTAGAAAGTCTAGTTCAAGTTGGATTTTTCATTATTCAAATGCATAAAAAACCACTAACATATTTTGGAATGAAAATAAATTTTGTTCCAAATAATTACTTTTAGGGATAGAAATTTACTTCATCCCTAACAAATTTGGTCCCTAAAAATCAAATTTCTTAAGTGCCTTCCTTTATATAAAGAAACAAAATTTCATTATAAACATTAAATATTATTTAAATCTTGGCATTCAATATTATACCTAATAATTTCAATTTTCTTTCTACTTACATAGTTTTGAGCTGTGACGCCCTCAATTTACGCTAAGGGTTTTAACGTAAGTTCAAGAGTCTGAGTAAGTAACACTAGGCTACTTACCCCTTACGTATCAATTTTAAAATGCATACACATAATCTTACTATTGTATGTAATGAGACTCGCAGCGGAAACTGGTCTAAATAAAAATTTTTACAAATAAATTAGTGATCACATGGTAAAATATAACTATAATATTCACATTGTCACATTTATAACATCAGATTGTACTATTATACATAACTTATTTCGTTTTGTTAGTCTTATAATAATAATACATATTTATTCAACTACCACACTAGAACCACCTCGGTTCCTTCTTGACTTCTGGAAACTGTCTCTCATAACGAAACTTATCCAGACTAATACAAAAGTCACAATGAAGATATTGCCCATATGGAGTTGTGTAAACCCCGCACACGGACAACAGTCCATCTATGCCTAATGTCAGACAGCATCCGGTACCTTTTTGCTCCTCGGAGAAAGCGGATGCATCGTGTCTCCATATCCCCATCGGTCGATCATAGATATCCATAACAGGAGAGTTAAAAAAATCAAAAAAAGAAAAATCAGAGGGCCCATTAGGGTGCCTCTAAGCTCCCTGAGATATAGGGGCTTTTCCCCTGTCTGCCATACAGTCCTGTACAATAATTAAATTTTCCAGAAAGACACAAACAAATAAAAGTGAGATTTCCTTAGAAATCTCAGTAAGTACACTTATAACATAACAAGGTATGGATAAAGTACAATATAAAATATATGAAAAGATCATGATAAATGTATAACATATGAATTAACTTATGTCTCTCATGCGTATGAGTAACAAGCAAATGATTGGCTGTTATTTCATATGGACCCACTCTTATTATACTTAAATTCTTATTACTTGTAATATCTTTCGTAACATTGTGGGTCATACGTATTTCATCACCTCAACGGGCGTTATGTATCGCCGTTCCCGCCGGATTTTCTCAGCATGACGTGCCAGTTTAGCCATACATAAGCTCATCAATCTTTCGGGCATTACGTATCACAGTCCCCATCCTGAAGAGCCTCGTGTCAATCTTTCAGGCGTTACGTATCGCCGTCCCCGTCCTAACACGGAATTTCTTATTATAACGGGCATTACGTATCGCCGTCCCCGCTAGTCATGTCAGTCCTCCGGGCGTTACGTATCACTGTCCCCGTCGTGACACGACACTTAACTTATCACTTTTCCTTAACGTTTTTCTTATCGTATTCTCTTAAAATACACGTTGTGACTTGTAACAATACATATGTGACGAATTGTAATATACATGCAACCTTAGACTTGTGACATGAATGCTTTCTATTTTCGTAAAGCATATGACATAGAAAAGTATATCACAAAAGCTTACATGCACATACGTCACTTAAATGCGTAACGTCAAAGCTTAGCAAATAATACGTATGCAATTAAATTATTAAATTTTATTAAATCAAGGGGCTGACCGAAATCTTATAGAAATTATCCTTAGTTATTATTTCTTTTATTATATTCAACTCAAACCCACAAATTTGTATAATTCCCCAATTTAATTATTTTTAAGTGTTTCTTGAACTATCTTTATCTATGTAAAACTTTATTAATATTATTTTATCTTTTTAAGATAATAATTATTAAAAATCCTCCTAATATATTATGTTTTCAAAAATTATCATATTTGTTAAAGATCTCATTAAAAATATTCACTAGAAGTTTTAGAAGTGAAGAAAATCTTCCATTTTCAAGGGTTTTCTATTCTGTTCTGTTACTTATTCTCAATTTCATCTTTCATAGAGTTCTTATCTCTTAAAACTTTAAACACAAATATTGTAGATATCTGTCTTATCTTTCCATAGCCTTTTGAATCACTCAATTTTTACTTTCCACTAAAATGTTATGACTGTTTTACTATAAGAGGGTAAATCTGTTAACTCAACCTCCTTGAGGTTCAAAAGTTACTAAGGTTGTTCTATCAATTTTTTCTAAGTCATGGCCTCATATTTTCACATATTCCTCTTATTATATGATCATAAAACATATTCATAAGTTACTAAAATTTTTCCTAGTATTTTTTCACAACAAAAATTACTTCATAAATCAAAAACATTTAAGCTATCTCATACATGATGCATAGGCTTAAACAAGAATCAAATAGGCATCAAAATAAATCTAAAAATTAAGCCACTTATACCACACTGATAGTATGTTAAGAAATGCACTTACAATTTTTTTCAAGTCTAAAAGAGTAGTTTTGAGTTGATTTTGCACCACACTTCTCTCCAAGACTCTCACTTAGCTTCTTTTTTATGTGTGTGTGTTGTGAGTGAAATTTCTTCTATTTTTCTTAGGTTTCTCTCAAGGAACTCGTGTGAATTCTATAAAAGGAAGCAAAAGGAAGCTTAAGGTTTTATTTATAGGAGGGAAAAAATTGCTTAAGGGCTGGAGAAAGCAGGGGTGTCTCGGCAACCCCTTTGGCTGAATAGGGTGACTTGTACCCCTAGACATTAGGCCTTATAATCACATCTAAATCTTATGATTTCCTAAGGTTTTCATCTTATGGCTAAGCTTCATCCATACCTGAAATTATCTCAGATCAATAGTTAAAAAAAATACAACACATAGATAAAAAAAAAATCAAAAAAAATCAAACAAAATCTGGATATATCTTGGATAAAATCAGTCCAGCCACTTGGCCTTTGGCTTGCTCCCACGATTTCTGCCTCTTTTCTTCACCTTTTGCCACATGTTCCAGACCTCCTTGATACCCTTAGGACCTCTTGGAAGAATCACCTTAAGGCTTGGTTGGCAATTGGTTAAGAATGGAGGGGATAGTTGGCTGGTTTGGTTGGTTCTCCTCCAATCAGATTTTGTTCCCACTTCTTTCATGATTATATAAAAAATTTCTTCTAGAAACTCTTCCACCACCATATACAAACATTTTCACACATATCTAGAAGATAAAAATATAGAGAACCAATCAAATTGAGACTCCTAAAGTAGGTCGGTGGTTTAATTTATTTTTGGGCTTCAGTTTACGCTCAAATCTGACCAGTCCACTTCCAGCCTAGTTAACACATTGATACACTTTGCTTATTCAAAATCTCAAAACATGAAAGTTTTATATAATCCTCTTAGTGATCCATAGGATTTTGAATCACCTAAATAAGAGGTCATATGAGAGAGATATCATCAATTTACCGAAATATGTTCTTCTAATCCAAGAACCCACTCTCAGGCTATCTAAGTGTTTTTCCACTCCACTTCCTATTTCTCAAATTTTCCTCTTAATCTCCTTGATAGAATTATTTTATAGATGTAAGCTAAAATATTCTAATTTATTCTCTAAAAAAAATAAAATATTTGATCATAATTCTCCTTATTTCAATGACTACTTAAGTTGTTTCTAGTTTAAATCTTCCTCCCAATTACCATAGCTTTCCTAAAATTCCCTTAAGAATAAATACCTTTCTAAATGAATCTATTCCTAGGAATGTATATATATATAAAAAAAAAAAAAGCGTTATTACATGGGCTTTATCTTCCACTTGAATTTATTTTTTCAATTCAATTGAAGATGATGTGTTGAAGATTAAGACCTGGTTTATTTTCATAGATAAAATGAGATAAGATGAGATAAAAGTTAAAAATTGAATAAAATATTATAATATTATATTTTTTAATATTATTTTATTTTAGAATTGGAAAAAATTGTTTTGAGGTTTTAAAAAGTTGAATTATTTATTTTATTTTGTATGAAAATTTGAAAAAGTAATAACGATGAGATAAAGTGAAATAAAATGAGAGTATTTATAAAAATGAGCAAGGCCTAAAATACAGTAATTGGCAATAAGCAGGATAATTAATCAAGATAAATATATAATGTTTAAGTGAAATATGAACATTAGTGTCATTCCTATTTGCGTTCGAATGTACACAACTACATTTAAAATCCTCTCAGGCAACTTGAACATTATGGATCATTCAAATAAGAGAGTGGGGGAGGAGAGAGAGAGGGAGGGTGAAATAGGGGGAGATCGAAAAATGAGAAAAGGAATGGAGAAAAGTATCAGGGTGAGGTAATTGCTGGCTACCATTCACTGCAGCCAAGTTTATTTTGTTTTTAATGAAATGTATATGTGTCACTTTGTGATAGCGGGTATAAATCTAAAGTTTTACACCTATTCCGGATTCAAGATTTTCTTTTAAAAATCTACATATAACAAGGAATAAGACTCAAATCCAAGCCCTAGTTGAGTTCATGATATGACAAGAACGTGTAAGATGTCTTAGCTTTTTTTTTTTTTTTTGTCTCTTAACATGAAGTTATATTGTCTTTTTTTTTTAGAAAATGACTTCTTTTAATCATGAAATGGAAGTTACAGTTGTGACTAATAAATACAGGAAAATCCTAAATTACAAGTCAAACCATTGATCTATTTGGGACACTCCTCACATAATTTTTTTTTGTGATGGGCATTGTCTTAACTTCTCTAAACTCTCTAATGACAAAATCTTCTAAGATTTCAATCTTGATTTTTTTGATAGTATAACATTCTATAAAAATAAAGATAACCAACCCCCACCCTTTAAAAGAAGAGAGGGATGATTCATCCACATCCTCCAAAGAAGAAGTAGGACTAATAAGGAAATAGCATATTCCTTTTTATTTCTACCTAAAACAAACACCAGTACAAAAACACTGAAATAAAAAAACATAAAATGTAAAACACAAACACAAACGTAAAACAATAGATATATAAAACACCAAAATTAAAATGTAAGGTACTACGCAAAGAGTCTATAGAGGCACATGAAGGGCATGCGCCACCCTAGGAGAGTGCCGGAATGTCGATCCTGAAGCTACCGAAAATGACGACCCCAGAAATGCTACAAGTGACACTAGCAGAGCCCTTGGTGTGGTGGCGCGTGCAGTTTGACCTGTGCGTGTGTATCACGCTCCACTCCTTCGTTTCTTTTGGCAAAACCTTTGACTGTCTGATAGATCGACGTTGTAGGAACCCCATGGTGGGGCACGTGGTGGTCGCTAGCGACCAGAAAATATCAAACGCCACTTCTCCAATGTTTGAAAAAAAAACACAAAACAAAACAAAAAAGAAAAATCCACAAGAGGGAGGGAGGAGTCGAAACTCCCACCCTTTATGAGGCAGTTTTCTCTTTGGATTTTTTAGGAACCTAGTATGCTACTGAGGAACTAAAGGAGAGCATGGGATTAGATTCTTGCTTAATAAATAGGTCTAAATTATGAAGTATTTTAACTAGAGTAAAGTATGGAGTGAAGATTTACCATCAATAGAGTCAATAGCTCTATTTTGACCATCTTAAAATTTTGAAGTAACCTTTTCTTAAAAAGAAAAAAAAAACCATGGAAAAAACCGAGAGCCAACCATAAAGTGTACTAGAATACTAACGACAATTTTGGCATAAACAAATGCAACTAGCATTAACTTCTATCAGCATGAAACTTTCAATTGCCAATGCGAATGATCCTATGTTAGGATCTTACTAACTTAACGTCTATTGGATTGGAACATTAAACACCTCATGAAGCTACGATTCTTTCTATTAGTAGCTACGAATAACAAATCTATTTATAAGTCTATTTATTAACTCACCCAACACCTACTAATGTAAAAGCTTGTCACATTAATTAATATAAAAGAATTTTTGAGTTGGAATATATTACTATATATAATAGCCGTGTTTTTACTTTTTGACTTGGCAATCAGGTCGCAATGTTTGCTCCTATTCAGAATATTCGGTGTTCAAATTCTGTAAAACAAAAGGCACCTTTTAAAATGCAAAACAGTGAAAGAAAAAACGCTATATGAGATTAATCAATTAGTGCAGAAATGAAAATATATACCATTTTAAAAAATTCTTTACTTAATTTTCCATTTTTCATTTCTTCTAGAATCCGTGAACAAACAGGGAGAACCACACCAAAGTTTCGTAACCATGTCCACAAATGGTGTGCATATCGTTGCTTATCCCTACTCATGGCCCTCACCCATGATCTCACTGTCACCGTTTTCATCACCACCTCTCCCAGTCTCACCTTCCTCTGCTTTAGCCTTACCCATCTTCTCTCAAACACTTTGTCACAATCCAAGAATGGCATGGTTGGGCCGGGCTGGCCAAGTTGGGACTATTACTTAGCTTGCAGTTGTTTCTTTATGTTGTTTTCCTTTATGTTAAGTAATAAAGTGGGCCACAGAGTAGCTGGGCCATTAGCTTGTATCTCTTTATCCCATCATTTCATTATTGGGTCGTGCGTTATCATGGCAGAGACCTTTTCCATATGTGTTTTAAGAGCATTCACAATAGTCTAGTTATTGTTTAGTCAAATTTTAGCTAAAAATTTTACTTTGACAAATTTTGGCTAGTTACTTTTTACTACACCAAATAATAGACTCAACAAATCAAAAACTATTCCATTAAAATATTATTTTCCAACTTTCCATTTATTTTAATTCCAATTGTAATTTAAATATTGATTTGTTATTATAAAATACACATTAATTTTCTAATATTCAAATTATTCCTAACGGATAAAATTTTTTAATAGTCATATTTTTTAATAGTTATATTTTTTAAGAATGAATACCTAAATATATCTAAGAGTCTGTAGCTAAGAAGGTCAAAGTAATTAACATTAACTACTACTAAGAATGAAAAATATTGCATGTGGAAGAACATGATAAAAAAAAAAAAAACTAACATGGGTATAACGTTGCAACAATTCTAGATGTGGGTATGACTTTGGAATGAAAATAAAAATAAATAATGGATGAATATTTTAGTCCCAAAAAATAATTTGGTTAGCCTAAAGGGCTAGCTATATTTGGAGAGCTAGGAGAGAGAAAGCTAAATCTATTTTAGACTTGTTGAGGTTGTTGCAGTATGTTTTTAGTATTTCTTAGCTATTATTTAATCTCGATAACCTAAACAAAAATGCAGAAGTGAGCGTACCCCACTCCTCTCTCCCCCTGTTTTAGCCAACACCATTTTTCGGGTCAAAAAAATCTGATAAATAGAAGGAAAAGAGATCAGAAAGATACACGGACGACTTTACTATAGTATAGGTTGGATGTTTCTGTGAGCAGTAAGCAGTAGATCTCCCCATATTTTGGGAAAGCTGGTGGCCCTGGCTAAGCAATGGAATTAGCTAGTCCATTGTGAATGCTCTAAAGCTCTAGCATATATGCACTATAATTGCAAAAATGATCTATCCAAATCCTAAATGAATGAATTTGATATGATATGACTTCAACCAAAATAGAGTTAGGAAGAAGAGTCGAGACAAAATGTATTTCATTAATTATCATTGTGGTTTAGTATTTATACATTGGGGTAAAAGTAACCCAAGGTTAACGACTAATAAACTAACTAACCGACATAAGTGGTTTAAGATACAATGGTAAATGTACCTCTTATACATGTACAAACTTATTAAATAGACTCAAAGATACAAAATGAAATTTACAATTTACATTATTTACAATAGTCCCCCTCAAGATGAATGGTACATATTGTGAACATTCATCTTGGACATCTACGAATGGAATAGAGCAGATCTGAGAGGCTTGGTGAATAGGTCTACTAACTAATGTGAAGATGTTACATGTAGTGTCTTGAGCAATGCAGCTTGGATCTTTTCTCTAATTAAGTGACAGTCCAACTCTATATGCTTGGTTCTCTCATGAAAAACATGATTATCTGCAATGTGTAGGGTAGCTTGACTGTCACAAAATAATAAAGAAGGTTGAGAGTGAGTTTGATGAAAATCATTGAGTAGAGACCTTAACAAAGTCAACCATAGAAGATCGGGAAATTGTGGTTTGTTTCTTGAACTTCCAAGAAATTAAAAAATTTCCATGAAATATACAAAAACCAAAAATGTACCTCCTTATATTAGGGCAACTTGCCCAACCTAAATCGGCAAAAGCCTTCAAATGAATTGGAGAGCTAGTTGATAGAAATAAATACTGACCAAGTGACATCTTGATGTATCTAACAATTCTGAGTGCATCTTGCATATGAGGTACCCTAGGTGAATCTAAAAGCTGACTCAAGTAGTGCACAAAATAAGTAATGTCTGGCCTAGTATGAGTACGGTATAGCAACTTGCCTATAAGTGTCCTATAGGCAGTTGCATCTTCAAGTAATTGTCCATCTGATTTGGATAATTTGCAATGAGAATCCATGGAGAAATTTACGGGTTTGGCAGCCAACAAACCAACATCAGAAATCATTTCCAAAGCATATTTCCTCTAACAAATAGAAATTCCTTTCTTGAATCTTTCAATTTCCATTCCCAAGAAATATTTAACAGGACCTAAATCCTTCAATTTAAAATGAGCACTTAAAGCTTCTTTAGTTTGCTAAACAGCAGAAAAATCGCTACTTGCTAAGAGTATATCATCGACATACACCAAAAATGCAACAAAACATGCAACTGTTTTCTTAGTAAACAAAGAATAATCTAATTTAGATTGCACAAAACCTAAATCAAGTAGGACTGCAGTGAACTTAGAATTCCACTTCCTAGAGACTTGTTTTAATTCATACAAGGATTTTTGCAATTTGCAAACTTTGGTGTCCCCCTTTCTTAGATAACCAGGTGGGGTTTCATGTAAACTGTCTCATTTAAATCACCATATAAAAAAGCATTGTTCACATCTAAATGCACCAAAGACCAATCATAAACTGCTGCTAGAGATAGAAAAACTCTTATTATCACCATTATTGCAACAGAAGAAAAAGTTTCTAAGTGGTCTAGGCCTTCCCTTTGAGTATACCCTTTGGCAACTAATTTAGCCTTATGCCTCTCAATAGAGCCATTAACATTGAATTTAGTTTATAAACCCACTTGCAATCAATGGAAGTTTTATTTGGTGGGAGATCAATTAGTGTCCAGGTATGATTGGATTCTAACGCATTTAGTTCAATGGTCATTGCATCTCTCCAATGAGGATGCTTCATGGCTTGATGACAACATTGAGGATCTTGGTGAGATGAAATGGATATGCTAAAGGTTTTATGAATAGGAGACAAGTGTTTGTAAAATAAAAATTCAGAAATACTGTACTTATTACCTAAATTGTATCAATTGAAGTAGTAGATGATGTGGCAGGAGTAGAAGTTGCTGAAGATGCTATGCGACGACCCAGAATTTACACTTTATTTTATTTATTTATTATAAGGATAATTTTAATATTTTTAATTATCTAAGAAACTTGAGGTTTGAATTTGGGCTTAAACCTTGAAGGTATGACTTATATATTAGCCCAAAGTGGGGTGGCAAGGCCCATAAGCCCATAGGATTGATGCATGGTCAACCAAGCCCAATGTAGTGGGACACTTGTCACTTTTAGAAGATTTCTTTTTAGTCTTCAAAGATTGGTAGGTTTATGGGAGAAAAAACTAGTGAATGAAAGTTTTGACTATTGGGTTTCTTGGAAAAAAGTGTGAAGGAATCAAGAAGAGATTTTCATCATTTGAGAAACATGGGAAACGTGGGAGGCAAAAAAGGGAAGAACCAAGCTCTTCCAATTGAGTTTCCCTAGGTGAAAAGCATATCTAAGTGATTGATTTGTGCTATATCTTGTAAGAATGGAAGATTTGTGTGTAAAGAAATCCCTTGGAGGATGTGTGACAAGTGACAAGTGACAAGTTGAGAATATGATGTTATTGGGAAGAGAAATGGTGGCTTAAGAAAGAGGAGTATACGTATGAAAGGGAGCTAAGGAGACCTAACTTTCCCACTTTGAGTTTCCCAATGTGAAGTCCTTGACATGGCAAAAATGAGATTGAGTGTAAGAGTATTTTTGGAAAAGGGTGTGACAATGACATGTGAAGATTTGTTGGGATTTTGAAGAAGGAAGTTTCGATGGAAGAAAGGGAGGGGGGAAGCCAATCTTGCTTTGAGTTTCCCTATGCAAAGCCCCACTTTGGATATGACAAAAAGTGAATTTTGTGTAAGAAGATGCTTAGGGATATGATAGGCTAGTGAGGGTGTGTTAACTTGTAAGGGTGTGATGGTGACACGTGAGATGACTATTTTTGGAGAGGGAGAAGAATTCGGGTGATAGGAGCAAGAAGTGAGCCAATTCTCACTTTGTTTTTCCCTAGGCAAACCATATCTAGAAGAAATATTTGTGCAGGAGTGATTGAAAAGTGTGAGTGTGACTTGAGAGATGGGTGAGAGATCTCCACCCTTGGATGAACCGGCCATAGCTAGATTTGGGAGACGAAATCCAATCCAAGGACATACTATCTTAGGCCCCATCTTGTCCCTAGTGATGGAGGTCTTTCAAGTATTACTCAACCATTTCTTGTGTCACTCAAACATCTAGGGAATGGAGTGAGTGTCCTATGGCCTAGAAGACCCCTTGGCCGAATGGCCTTGTCTTTCTTTCTTTTTCTTTTCTCCACCCATTTGCGTCCCCACTTCCCCACCGCTCTCGGCAACTACACTCTCCACTCTCTCCATTTTCCTTTGCTTTTTCCTACCCCCAAACAACTATTTTCTAAGGCAAACTTGAAGTTTTCTTCAGGGATTTTTGTGAAAACTACTACTTTGAAGGTAAGTAATCTTTTAAAACTATTTTTTTCCTTCTCAAGCGAAGATCAAAGGGACTATTCTTTTAAAAAAAGCTTTAGTCACCATGTTTCTTATTATTTTCTTGAATCTACATGAAAGATCTAAGCTTTTTGGTTATTCTTTTAAAAGGAAAATGAAAGCTAGAATGTTTTGAGAAAAATAGCTCTCTTTGAATCTCAAAAAGGATTTCCTACTTAGCAAGTCATTTTGGTTATGTAGAGCAAATATCCCTTAGATTTAATCGTGTTTTTTCTTTATATATTTTCAGAGTTGATGTAAGGTTTTGGGTATGTCATGTTTGGATTACGTCAATTGTGTTGATGATGATTGAAAGAGTTGATGTAAGAAAATGAAGGAAAATTAGGGTTTGAGCCCTAGGGGTATTCGGCCATGCCCATTTTCTATATATGAAATTGTTGAATAATTTCCTTATTTGAGTATATGCATATGACCTGCTTGATAGATACTTATATTCACATGTTATCATGAGTAAGCTATGAATTTGAAAATGCGTGCATTACACACTTCATGATCCATGTATTTTGTAAAAGGAAGTCATGGTGTTAGCATGCATGATCATTCGAGTTAAATGTTCCATGTCTTTTGGGTCAAAGTGTTTTCAAAAAGAAAGGAATAAAGAGTTTTTATAAGAACCCCAAAGGCTGGGACGGGGTATTGCCCCAGTGGAACTTCCTGTTCACTCAGGAGTGATTAAAGTCGAGTGAAAGCCCCTAGGTCGACGAAGAACAATCGGCAGACCATGTATGACTCCAAAAGGTGTCCGGAGCGTGGTCGCACCTAAAGTTAGTGGGTGCCCAAGGAAGGTGTAGGCATTTTTGCCTTGTCATTATAAGAATAAGAATGTAGTCGCTCGGTTTGAGTGGTCACCGAGTGATGAAGAGCAGATAGCGTAGGTGCCATGACTTGAGTAGTCTGCGGGCAATACAGTAATACGTAACATAGTTACTTTGGCCTGAATGGTCATCGGGTGATATGGTAACTAGCAAGGAGCACACGGTGCATAGAGGTACCGTGAGGTGTCTAAAATGAACAGTGACGGAGAAGGCGATACGTAACTCCCGTATCATTGATAAGGACTTTCACGTCATGATAGGGAAGACGATACATAACTCCTGTATGACTGATGTAACGACGGTGAAAGCGATACATAATTGCCGTCGAGCTCAAAAAATGATATGAATATGTTTAATGGCACCTAAAGAGAAGAATATGATGAAAGACACGAAAATTTACGATAAGTTTTCAAGTACATGTCAAAGAGATGAATGTTATATGAAAAGTATTTTTATGAAAGAGCACGTGCATAAGTTAAAGTCTGAAAGAAAGTCCATGTTACATGAAAGTCTTTTTAAGAAAGTGCATGTGCATAATCAAGTCATAAGTTCATGTTCATGACACATGCATTTGTTTGGTATTTGCTCATATATGTCTGTAATGCTTTTGTTACGATAATTATGTACTTACTGAGATTTCTCGAAATCTCACCCATTTAATTTTCAACTATCGTTCCTTTTCAGGGTGATAGGAATGATTGCAGGCAACAATGGATTTCTCGAGTTAGACTTCCCGAGAGACTCATCGGACCCCTAAGGACCCAATTGAGTACTCTCTTAGTGATGTTGTGGCCCCTTTTGGAATGACCGTCTCGTAAAATATGTGCAAAGGAACCCCTCTTTTTAGGGAGGGGTAATAGGGCTAGTACTCTTCTAATGTTGTGTTAAGTTTATTCCCCGAGTTATTTGGAGAACTTGTTGGTATATTCCCGTGTATTGGGAATATTGACAAATTTGTGGAATTTGATATATTATAACATATGGTTATAAAGTTTCATTTTGGGATGTTTACTTAGTTCTACCATGTGATGTTTAGTAATATTTTATATTTCTTGCCTATAATACTCGACTTGACCTTATTCCGCTATGAACATTTTTGCACACTACTAGTAAATTAGGCACATGCATTTACTTATGATATGAACGAGGGGTGAGTATCCTTGTGTTACTTATTCTTGACGTCTCAGTTTACATCCGATCTCAAGGGTAGATAGGGGCGTCGACATGCTAAATTGCAATAATAATGCTACAAATAGCTCGAAATTTTATGCTTTCTGGTTGACTTTCTAAGAGGAGGAAAATGAGTCATATCTTGTAAATGAGGAATGAAATTGGAATTATTAGAAGAATCTGAAACAAAATTATTGGAGTCTGAACTGGATATAGGAATTGTCTCTGGAATATATTCTGTGGCAGGATTAGGTAATACCAACTTAGATGGTAAAGAAGTTGGCGGAGAGGAAACTGAAACCTGAAAAGGAAATATGGTTTCATGAAACACAACATCCCTAGAAACAAAAAAGGTATGAGACTCCAAGTCATATAGCTTATACCCTTTTGTTCCAAAAAGATAACTAGCAAAAATGCATTGTCTAGCTCAAGGAGAAAATTGGATCTATTATTACTTAATGTAGAAGCATAACACAATCAGCCAAAGACCTTGAAATGACTGTAAGAAGGAGACTTACCAAAAAGAAGTTATTGTATGAAATGTTATTTAGAATCTGAGAAGGAATATGATTGATAATATGGCTTGCTGTTAAGACACATTCTCCTAAAAAATTTAAGGGAACAATTGATTGGAATTTGAGAGATCTTGCTACATGTAAAAGATGTTGATATTTCCTCTCAACAATTGAATTTTGTTGAGGGGTTTCAACACTTAGTTTGATGCAAAATTCCTTTAGAACTATAAAATTCTCTCATTTGAAATTTCAATCCATTATCTGTTCTTATACATTTTATTTTTTGCTAAAACTGTGTAAGAACCAGATTACAGAAAGCTGTGATAATGTGTTTAAACTCAGATTTTGATTTCATTAAGTACACCCAAGTTATCTAGAATGGTCATCAACAATTGTAAGAGAGTACATGAAACCATCATGAGTAGGTATTGAAAAAGGACACCATATATCACAATGAATTAAATGAAAAATGGAAGAAGATTTGTAAGAATGAATAGAAAATGTCAACCTTTTTTGCTTTGCCAATGGACAGATTGTATAATGGTAATTATGTACATATTTATTCAAAGATATATCAGGAATTGATTTAGAAAGAACTAGTAACCTAGAGGGATATGAATGCCCTAATCTACTGTGCCACAAATGGTAAGTAGAATTATGAATAGAGTTTATAGTTGATGAAAGATTTGAACCAACAACTACATTGACTGAAGACTGTTGTAGAATGTAAAGTCCAGCAAGCTTGCTACCCCTCCGAATCATCTTTCAATATTAAGCTTTTTTGATAATTGAACAGTACCGAGATGTGTTGTTGCAACACTTGTTCCATTTGGTAGTTTAATAAAAGTATTCAAAACTTTTGTGATTGTTGTGGAAAATTTTGTAGAATGAATTATATGTTTAGTAGCGCCTATATTAATGATCTAGGTGCTACAAAGGGAAGGTAATTTCTCACTGTTAGTAGAAAATATGGAAGAAGAAGTTGGTTTACTTGAAGCAAATGACAAAAAAGAGGATTCAGAAATTATACTGGCTGCTTGATGATGAGAGAAATCAGTTGCTTGTGGTTGAATTAATGCCAATAGTTGATGATACTCATCTTGAGAGAACGGCATACAATTTGAATCAATAGGTGTACATGAGGGTTGAACCACTACTTGATTAGCTAAATAAGCTTTTCCTTTTGATTTAAAGCTCAGAGGATAGCCATGAAATTCATAACACTTATCCATTATATGGTTCATCATTCCACAGTGAGTGCACAACAGTTTTTCCTTCCTATACCGCTTTCTAGAATTAGGTTTAGGACCCTCAATCTTCTTGTTCATGAAAGCCACATTAGGTTCAAAGCGTACTTTCCCCATGGAACTAACCTCCTTTTGTTTCTCTTCTTGTATAACTAAAGAGAGAACTTTGGTAAATGGTAGGGGTTTATCAACAAGATTTGACTCCTAATGTGAGAAAAATCATCATTTAATCCCATAAGAAACATAATAACATGATGTCACTGTTGATATTCAAAAAACAATCGAGCTGCATCACATTTACAGTTCTTATACGCTCCACAAGTACAATTAGGCATTTGGTTGTAATTCATCAACTCATCCAAAGACACTTAAACTTTCAGTAAGAGATACTTACCAAAATCTGATCTTGAGATAAAGAGGAAAGCTCATTCTGTAATTGAAAAATTCTCGGTCCGTTCCCTTGAGAGAACTGATTTTTCAATTCATCCCACATATCCATCGTAATGAGTGCATGGACAACAGTATCTCCAATTTCTTAAGAAATAAAGTTCAGGATCAATGATAACACCATGTTGTTGCATCGATCCCACTTAGAATAGGTTGAATCAGTTTTGCATGGCTGGAAAAGCTTATTCTTGGCTTTTAAAGTCATCTCAATTGATCTACACCAACTATTTTAGTTGTCTCCTGTGAGGAGATTTAAGACCAGAATAGAACCAGAAGAATCTCCATTTTGGAGATGATATGGACTAAGGTCTTTTGTGTTTGAAAAAACAGATGACTTGGCCATTTTTGCGGTGGAAAGGAAATCAAGTAGGGAAAAATCAAAGTGAGAAACCCTAACCCTAGATAGCGACTGATACCATAATACGACTTCAACCAAAAAAAGTTTTGAGGAATAGTTGAGAGAAAATGTATTTCATTAATTGTCACTATACATGAATTGGGTTCAATATTTATACATTGGGGTAAAAGTAATCCAAGATTAAAGACTAATGAACCAACTAATCAATATAAGTGGTTTAAGATACAATGGCAAATGTACCTCTTATACATGTACAAGCTTATTAAATGGACTAAAAGGTGCAAAATGAAATTTACAATTTACATTATTTATCATATGATATCCTCTCTCTTTCTTTTGGAGCTAAGTCAACCTCGAATTGACTATTTTTCATACGCTATCCACACACCCTTCCATCAGGTGTGTCACACACTTGTTCGTCCTGCCCTTAATATTACCTCTCCTTCGTAGAAGAGGATCGTTGCTACCATGTGTGCTTTGTGTGATCTTCACTATCCTATCCTCCTCAAATGGTTCCGATCTCATTCCTCACCCCCTATTGCCATTATCTCCGATTTCTTTCTCGGCTAGACCCAACACCTATTGTCTAATCTCTGCATTCCTCGGGTCATCTTCTCACCTTCTGGTTCTTTTGCATTGTCAGTTTCATTCTTTCTTACTCACCTTTTAAAACAAAAGGTGAACTAGTGCATTTTGAAGGTAATGCCGAGTAATCCGGCGAGCAATGCAAGAGGCAGGAACTAGAGGCAGAACAAAGAGAGACGGTTGAACCTGGGTAAAAGAAATCAAAAAACTCTCGACAAGGTTTTGATGGGAAGTAGAAGAATGGAGGACTAGGGTTTATAAGGCGCAACGATCCGCCATTTGGATCACATGGCATCACAACACGACCACAACATTCTGTGTCACCGAGCCTCCACGCATCGAATGACGAATCTCACCTTGGCTCCGTGACAGAAACTTCAATCCAAAGTTCTATCAGTTATGCATTTGTTGAATTTGCATGCCATTGTTACTTGGGGTTCAACCAGTAGGATCATCTTAGGGAGTACAATTTTGGCGAGGTCGTTGGGTTTTTAGCTAAATCTATTGGCTGCAATTTATCTTTTGGCATTTAAGATGGCAATATTAAGTACATAGTTGGTTCTTAAGAAAGAAAAAGATTGGGCTTGGATTGTTAGGGCCTGTCATTGGCATTACTCCTTGACAGCCTGCATGGTTCATGATTGATATTTAATAATGTGAGGTTGCTAAATTTTCTGAGTATGCAATTCTCTAGCTCACATGATTATGAATTCATGACATGCTCAAACTGGGTGTCAAGGATTTTTGTGGCCTGTAGTTTATGTAACATAAGCGCCCTATTTTACCTTCTAGGTCTTTCTATGTTGTCCTTCTTTACTCCTCTCCTGACATGTTTGATGCATCCTCACCTACGTCTCTGTTACAGTCATTATTTTTGAACAACACAACACCCCTCATTGACTCCCTGATCTTCAGTTTCAAAAGTCTAACAACAACAGCAACATAAAAAAACTTATGCTTCTTGCCAAAGAACATCTTCATAAAGATACATAATTATCGAAGGCCAACTATCCCGAACTTTGGCTCCAACCACCAAACTGATGTATATCTAAATAATTTTTGCAAATCTAAATAAAAGCAATAATTAAAAATTAAATTCTATAACTTTATAATATTTTTATGAGTTTTGTTACGAATCTGCCATTGTTTATTGCGCACTTTTCTTTTTCCAAAACGTGCGTTTTCAATCCAGCCATTTCATTTCTCCATTCCCCGTTTGATTTCTGCTTCTCCCATTTTCTCTCTCAGTATCTTCTTCCACCTTCAAAGCTCGCCATCACCCCTTCCCTTCTTTGGGCATCATCGTCGTCGTTGCACATCCACCGTCACCCATTTCTGCCCAGCACCCACTGTCACCCCTCCTCTGCTTTGGGTCCCACGTCACCATCACACATCCTTAGCCCAGCACCCTGCGTTGTTGTCGCACATCCTCTGCAAGACAAACAACTTTGCAAGAGTCCAGTAAGTTTCTGCATCACCCAATACTTGGTGTCTTCAACCCATTCCTTTGAAAATTTCTTACTTGAGGCAGATTGTTTATGGATCATAGAGCTTTTACAAATTATAGAAAAAGGAAAAGGATATTAGAATCTAGGGTTGTATCTATTGGTTTTTTTGGTGATTTACACTCTGTTGAAGATGTCATTGTAGTTCTTATTTAAATATGGTTCATTAAATCCACCATATTTGTTAATAATATGAGAAGAATCATTCCATATATAATTGAAGGACGGAGCTGAAGATGGCTATTAGGTCCCCTTCCCCCTGAGGATTTCTTTTCTCTTAAAATGTCATATATTTTACATTTAAGAACCATCAGAATGCCTAATACTTTGCCCTAATTCAAGGTGGAACATTTGGTTACTTAAAAAAAAAAACCTGGTATAGGTTAAGGAGGTCATCGAAAAAGCTTGTGTTAAGCATAATCAGCTTTCACATAACACTTTCGAAACTTGGGTTAGATTTAACTTTTCAGTGTTTGTGGGATGGGTATTGCGGCTTAGGGGATGGAGAAAAAATAATGTTATTTGAACCTGAGTTCAGAGGCATAGATATGTTTCTGTATAGATTTGTTTCATTAATAAATATGATCTATATTATGTTATAGCAAGGAAGTCATGAGGTACTAATGTTTATTCATTCAGTGTCCGAGATGTTTGCGCATCATTAAATTCAGAAACAAATATTTGGCCTTGAATATCAATAGCAAAGTGCATGTGCATGGGGGATAAAGCTGGAGAAATTGGTTTGAAATTATTTCATGAACATCTAGAAGCTTTGTAAATTAGGTCTCATTTTAGCTTGAGTGCATAGTAGTTGGTGCTCAACAAAACTCCACAATCAATTATTATTATTATTATTATTTTGGCGGGAGCTAATATTATCTTTATCCAATTATTTTCAAACATCATTATATATATAGATGTAGATATAGATATGCATCAAAATAATGTTTGAAAAAGGCGGTTGCATGAGCCATGTTTTCACAGTTAGGAGCTTTAATGATGCATGGCAACCGATTAAGTCCTACTTTTCCTAATCAAAGATCTAGACATGCAATATTCTAATCAATTAAGTTATGGAAAATGATAAGGAGCCCGTTGGGGTTCTGGTTTTGTGTCTCGCTCTTACAAAATATTGTAATAATATTGTGATTTTTTTTAAAAAATATTTAAGATATTATAAAAATGATGTTAAAAAAGACAAAAGAGAAAAAAAATACACTAAGTGGCACAAAAAGTGTGACACCCCCAAACTACGTCTGGGATTTAACGTTGCTGGCAGCATCGGGATACATGACACTAGGCCACTTATCCTACGTTCATGTCAAGATTAATGTAATGCTCCTAATCTTACGAACAATGCATGTTACCTCGCAGCGGAAAGGTTTCATAAAAACTAAAATGTACAAAGAATTAAAACTGCAAAATATCACATGATAATTACTTCACATATCATGAAGCTGTATCATTTACATTAGACATCAAAACAAATACACAACCGAAACTTTTAACACATTATACAAGATCTTCCAACATCACAAAACACAAGACCTTCAAGTTTATAGCCCCGGTTCCTTCTTCACTTCCTTATAGTTAGGACCAAACCTAAACCGACCCATGCTTATCTATTCTCCTTGGCAGCGTCTAATCCCTATAGGGGTAGCAAAATACTGTCTGAGGTCAATGAGCCATTAGGGCTCAACA
The DNA here is from genome assembly GCA_036559045.1 of Platycarya longipes. Taxonomy (NCBI): domain Eukaryota; kingdom Viridiplantae; phylum Streptophyta; class Magnoliopsida; order Fagales; family Juglandaceae; genus Platycarya; species Platycarya longipes. The sequence goes on along the minus strand of CM071803.1, from coordinate 19,273,248 downwards.
CCAAACAACACCCTAAAGGGTGCCGTCCTTCTAGCGTTATGGCTCGCTCCTTCCAGACCTCACTAGTCATCTGTTCAAAACATTGCTCTACCAATTTCTCAAAATTGTCATCATCTAAGAGACTTTCAAGGCTCCTCAGAGCCTCCTAAGGGGTCCTTATCCCCTGACCTGCCGTCATATCCTGACAAAGCTTCTTTCATTTCCAGAAGATAATGATAGCAAAAAAAATCATACAAAGTGAGATTTTTGGAAAAAACTCAGTAAATGCATATATATCAAAACAAGAGCATCACAAATACATATATCGAGCAATAAATGCATAATCCATTCAGATGTGACTTATGAGTAAACTTATACACAATGTACCTTAATTAAAATATCATACTTTCATTAGAGAACTTCTTTTGACCTGTAATCAAATTTTTCCTGTACATAACACTTCTTTTCAAACAACACTTAACGTCTCTTGCTCTTGTTAATATTTCGTTTATTCTTAGTGTTCCTTGTTTGTTCATGATATGACAGCAGTTACGTATCGCCTTCACTATCATATTGATCTTGAATCTCGACGACAATTACGTATCGCATTCACCGTCGGATTCCTATTTGCATCGGTCGTACGGGAGTTATGTATCACTTTCCCCGTGACGACACGAAGCGACTTACTATAGCGACAATTACGTATCGCCTTCACCGCCAAGTCATATCAGTCATGGGAGCATTACGTATCGCCGTCCTCGTCATGACGTAAACATTCTTACTATAGCGGGCATTACGTATCGTCATCCCCGCTAGTCACGTCGGTCATACAGGCATTACGTATAACGTCCCCACCTTGACATGACTTCTTATCATTCGACAGATGCTATGTATCGCCATCCCTATCAGCACGCCCGTCATACGGGGGTTACGTATCGCCTTTCTAGTGACGATGCGACTTTTCATTTTCTTGTTCTTTTATTGATCTTATTCTAATTATTCTTATCATTTATAAGCATGACACTTAACTCTCTTTCATGCTTAATGCATGACGTGTATAACATGTGATACAAGCATTTACTAATTCGTAGCATAATCACGCTAAACTTGTACTTAACGAATATTTCCAACGAAACCATGTATGTTTAATAAAATAAAATAAAAAATCTAACTAATTAAACTTTAGGCTTGCCATAACCCAAGCCAAATCCTTCTCATTAGACTACACTTGCTAACTTCATCAATCTTTTTATTATCTCTTCTTCTCCATGTATCTATTTATTTTTAATCACTCACCAAATATCCTAGAAATATTATTATCATATGCCCTTTCATAAAAATAACTAATTATTTATATTCCTTTCTAGCCAAGAGATACCATAACTAAACTCATCATCTTCCTATATATAAACATTCATCATCTCTTAAATCATCATATTACTCCTTTTTAAATCTCATCCTATAATGATTTTCTTTAACCCTTGAATATTTTCTTTAGATGTTCTATTATATTTCTAAAATACATCTTGGAATAGAACTATATCATTTTACCTAATAAGCATAAAAGATAAAAGCTCATATACACTACTCATCACTAACCAATATTTTACAATCCAAAATAAATAAATTCTCATGCCACACTTTAAACATCAAATAAACATCCATTCATTCCATAATCAACTAGTAAATAAAATCTTCAAGAAATTAAATTTACAAATTAATTAAACAACATTTCAACTTTAGGACATGGTTACACTTACCATCACTAAGAAACTATTCCAAGCTCTTCCTTTGCAAGTGATGATCTTCCACTACTTCCTTAAGAAATTTACTCACTTATACTACTAGAAATATTTTAGGAAATAAGGCAAAGAAGTGAAATGAGCAAAGAGGAGAAGAGAGGGAGTTGTTGCCGAGAGGGAATTAGGTGTAGGCGTGTGTGTTGTCTGAAAAACCAGATTGCATGTATCGATTATTTCAAGTGTTTTGGACCCCATTTTTCAGCCTTAATTCCACAATGACATGCTTCCTCTTTAGCCCTTAGATCACTCTTTAAATCTACAATTAGGTGACCTAAGCATATGTCATGTTCTTATCCAAAAATGAAGCAAATATCAAAGAAATAAGTCAAGGTGGCTGGCATCAATTCTCATTGCTTTTGGTCCCTATTTTCAGCTAAACTTCATGTAGGGAAATTCAACTTCTTTTTCTCCAATAGTCCCTTGCCATGTGTGCTAACTTATGCCAAGATTGTAAGCTAACTTGGGGTGAGAAAAGTCAACACATATGATAGGTTTGCATTCTGATTTCCAGCCCACTTGGTTGCCGTGTGTTACATGTTTGAAAAATCAAGTTTCTTCCCACCAATTAGATCCTTTCACTTGTCCATTCCATTTCTTATTGAATAAACTAAAATATGGTAACAAAAACACAACACATGTTAGAATCGATCCATGTTTTCTCAAATTATCCTATCTGTGAGCTTAAAAAATTGTACCTGCTTTAGCCGACTTTCATTTAGTGTATTCCCTTTATTATTTTATCCACTTACATTTCCCCACTTAACACACACTTAGCCTAATGTATAAACTAACATAGGGTTAAAGAATTACATAAAAAAAAATGATTTCAAACCTTCTAAATCAGCCAATATATTGGCTGCCTTCACTAAGAATACTTAAAAAAAAAAAAAAATTCCTTGTTCAAACAACTGCTCCTCTAGTATTGGTTCCTTCTCTTGAATATTCTAAAAATAAACATATAATCTAGTTCTCTTAATGTAGATAATAACCAAATTATGCTAAGCTCATATAATCATCTATAATATTAAAATATATAAACAATACTATGCACACTAAGCAAAATAGTATGGTTTTGGGTTCCACACATTTCCTTACAATTAAATTTTGAAATTACTAAACAAAATAACACATGAATTTTATTCATGTCTCTTTATCATTTTACTTGCCAACATCTCTCACCAATATATTTAAAAAAAAAAAAATCAAATTGACCACATACCTCAACTCGATTCCAACTCTAGAGATTTTGAATTTATATACTTCCATAAAGTTCCAGAATTACTAAAATAATTTAAATCAAATACAATCATATCAATCCTGAAAAGAAATTAAATAAATAGATCAAATAAGATTTGGGTTATCACAAAAAGGGACCCCTAATCGGGCTCCTTAGAGCTCCCTTAAGTTATACATGCATGGAACTTCTATATGCTAAGGAGTCCACATCTCTTTTGCAAAACAAATACCCACTTTCCCTTTGTAGTTTTGTTTCGATTCCTTGCCATTCCAGCCTAAAAATATAAAAATTTCTCGGGAAATATTAATTAGGACCAGAGAAAGTGACATAATAATCATTTGACTTCATGTTTGCCATGCTTATTTCAATAAGTTAGCATGAATTTGGTTTGCTAATTGAAGTCTTAACAATCCAACTAATTTTTCTTTGGTTAAACATCATCCCCACTTGATATGTTGGCTAAAATCATGCCCCACTTGATATGTTGGCTAAAATATCTTAATTCTGAAATCTGTACTTCGAGCCCCAAAAGAAAAAAGATAAAAAAAAAAAAGTCATTAAATCTTTATCATTTTGTGGCTTTTATTTTCATCATAGCCTTTGTTTGATATTGAAATTACTACAATATTTTTCACCTACTCAACCACTACCTGACCTAGATCAGAGAGTTCATCACAATTTCTACAAAAAGTCGAGACTAGTTTTGGTGTTCTCATTGACTACTTTATTCAAACTTCTCGTAAGGAGATCAGTGGAATGATCTTTGGAATGAGAGGAAAATAATCTGGGTAATTGATTTTTCTTGAATGATTAATATTTGGATACTATAAATTTTCATTTATAATTTATTGTTCTAGTTTAATGATGGATCAGTGGAACATGATTCAAACAGTCAAGCTTATGAGTTCGATATGTATCAGTACTAATCGAGTGGGTGTTTACTTTTAAAGAATTTTCTCTTTCTCACAAGTCAAAGCTCGATTTGAATTTAATGAAACGATTGTCAAGCGGGCTAGTGAATGAATTGATTTATTTACAATCCTACATGTGGATACCAATTTGTCATGGTCCAGGAATAGAATGGTTGGGCTTGGGGTTTGGGCTTTTATGTTACTGTTTGGTTAGGATAGGTCTTGGGCCCGTTAGTTTAGGAATGTGAGTATTAATAGGGATGCTGCATTGTAATGAGAAATGAATCAGAACTTAATACAATTGTTTTCCTATCTCCTTCTCTATCTCTCTTTCTCTCTGGAGGCTAGCCAACCTCAAATTGGTCATTCCCTTTATATTTTCTCTCATATTTTCTAGTTAACCAAACACTCATAAAATGGGTCCATTACATTTGGTATATAGAGCCAGTCTCTTTCTTAGTATCGATTAGATAGAAAAATGGAGAAAATTATCTCATCATTGATCAAGTTCAAGAAAGAATTTAATAAATCATGCTGACATTCAGAAGAAGTTTTATTATAGACATTGAAAGATCTCAAGAACAGTTTTGAAATTTCTCGCAATAATTTCAAAGAACAACTCTTGAATCTGGAAGATCTTCTGCAAGAAGTAGAAAAAGATACATCAACGATCGAAGAAAAAGAGGTCCACGGTGAGAAGGCTTGTCAAGATAAAGAAGAAGATGAACAAACCTTGGATCGTCTGGAGCCCCAGCCTCCGACCTTTCCCACCTTTTCATGTTTGGTTGCTCAAATACCTTCACTTCCAAGGCCAAGTGTCGAACGCAACACCACAATCCGAAACACAGTAAATCTTTCCCAAAATTTGCAGTTAATGGATTTTCAAAAATTACTTGGGAAAAGAAGCGTGCGAAAGAAATTGGGGGTGAATCGGATACTCATACGCAGTGGGATTTTCCATTGTTTTCATTTCTTGAGGTCATACCTAGCACCACCTACTCATATCCATCAGATGGGATTTTGATCCCAGAGGAAGTGATTTACTCTTTCGAACCCTCAATAGACGGCAACTTGAGAAGGGTAAATCATCCTCACTCTCTATGCTTGACTCTGGATTGCCTTCGTTTCGGTCGATTGTGAAGATGGTTCTTTCCTTTTAAGGGTTTCGAATGCACAGAAAGTTAGGGTTTCTGCAGTTCTAGGATCGTGGAGATGGTTCATTTTGGGCGAGAGATTGACATGTCAGGACTCAAGATGGACGAGTCGAAGGGCATTCGTGATTTTTAGACAACAGGATCTTGGTACAGCCGGCAAGGTTTGACGCAATCCTCTGTACATGACTATCGGTGCATGTAACATCACCCTTACAATTTTGTTAGGCTAACCTCGTGGTGGAAGATTGCGATTGGCCTAATTTATAGTGGATAACCCTTTAAGCTGAGGTGAACATGCAGTTTCCTCAGAGATTCTCAATCCATCCAATAATCTTTCTTCCACACCCCTCTTCCCACAAATATATGGGTGTTATTATTCATTTCGATTTGGAATCCTGATTTATATATATATTTTTTTTATTTTTATATTCTTTTATATAATGTTTTTAATATCTTACAATATTTTTAAAAAAATACAAAAGAATTATAATATTATTTAAAAATACTTATTTAATTATAAAGTATATATATATAAATATAAATCAAGATCCCAAATTGGAATCTCAAATAAAACAAATAACATGTTTCTAAATATATATATACGCAACATATTGGGCATCATGATCAAAGGCTGAAAGAATGTAGGAGTCTGATATGGTCAAGGAGGCACAAAGGTTTGTCAAAAGGGGGTGAGTGTTAGCTTGAAACCTAATCAGAGAGGTGTAATGGGCCGTGGGCTAGGGGTAATGGATGGGATTCAATTGTAATAAGCAGCCTAATAAAGATTCACTAAGGAGTCGGGCCAGCAGTCCATTTAGCCCTTTTGTTGAGTTGTAATGGGCCATTGTCATATAGCCCTTATTGTTGTTACTCTAGTGTTGGTCACAATAGATTACAGCTTGCCAATGACGGTTACCTACGGGCGGTTATAAAAAGGGCAAGTTGTAATTGAATTCAATAATTAGAAGCAAAGTTTGAATTGTTCTTTTCATTCTCTCTCTAGTCTCTCTCTATCTCTAGAGGATTAATCCCCTCGAAGCGAGAACATTACTATTTCCTTGCAATTACTTGAGTGGCGTGCTTAAGTGTTACAATTTGGTATTAGTCTCGCCGATCTCTGTATGCGCAAGAAGAAGAATAAATCTAATATGTCACAAGATTTTGTTCTGTGTTCTAAAGATATGGCGGAAGGTATACGGTTAAATCAATTACAGGATGGGCTATCTACTTTAAAGAAATCTACTAATTCACAATATCTTAATCTGGAGACTGAAATGCTTGCTCTAAAAAAGCAAAATGATGCAATAATCTAATAGTTATCGGATTTGACTATGGCGTGTCAACAGAGACCACTGGTTCAAATGAAGAAGAATTCTCTGTTATAAATCGCAATCAGAATAAATCTATAGCAGACCTGCAACCTCTTTCAGTGCTCCTGGACTTTCCTTCTTTTCATGGAAAGGACCCTGCCAATTGGATATACAAGGTGAATCAGTTCTTTGATATGCGTGACACGTTACCAACACACTAAATTAAATTAGCCTCATTTCATTTGGACGGTAAAGCATTAGTTTGGTTTCAGGACTTGGATGAATCTGGTTTGTTATCAGATTGGGAGGCTTTCACTAAGCAGTTGTTGATTAGGTTTGGTCTGACTGCCTATGATGATTCTATAGAATCATTAACTAGGTTGAGACAAACTTCTTTAGTAGAGGATTATAAAACTAAGTTTGAAGCTATATCGAATAGATTGGGGAAATTGTCTGATGAGAATAAACTTAGTTGTTTCCTAAGTGGTCTCCGAGATGATATCAGAGTTAATGTCAGATTATTTAACCTTATGACATTGTCTACTGCTTACAGCTTAGCCAAATTACAAGAAGAGAGCCTCTACTTGTCCAGAAATAATCATAGATCAAATCTATCATATTACTCTAACCCTAGCATCCTTAAAACACCACAGTTTCCACCTTCAAACTCAACCTACAAAAAATCTTTACCAGTCCATAAACTTAGCTAGCAAGAAGCCAATGAAAGGAAGCTTAAAAGCGTATGTTTTTCATGTGATGACAAGTGGAGTCCTGGCCATAAATGTAGTAATCCAAAACAGTTTTTACTGGAGGAAGTACTGTTGTGCAGGGAGATTCCAAAACTGCTTTATGTTAGTGAAGATTCAACTAATGTTGGTGAAATCATTGATTTACCTGGTCAAAGTGACAAAACTGAAATGTTTTTACATGCTTTGACAGGCTCGCAACATCCTAAAACAATGAGGCTTAAAGGAAAGCTAGGAAATTAGTGGTTAACTATTTTAGTTGAAACTGGTTCGACGCATAATTTTTTGGACCCTGTTATTGTTGAGAGTAGTCGATTAATGGTGAAGTGTGGCTCTACTGTTAATATTACAGTGGCTAATGGAGCTATTCTACCTAGTATGGGCAGTTGTAAAGGAGTGAAGCTCACCATTCAAGGAGTTGCCATTACAGTGGATGCACATGTACGTTTTAGTTCTAGCTAGATATGACATGGTGTTAGCCATTCAATGGCTAAAGGAGTTGGGCACTATTTCATGGAATTTTCAGCAATTGTTTATGCAGTTTACTCTAGATCAGAAAACAATTAAATTCCAAGGATTGACACCTTCTAAGCTCATTGAGGAAGGACCTTTGAGTGCTAAAAATAGGCTGGAATCCAGGGGTGTTTCGTTGTAGGTGATGGAAGTTGATACACAGCAAAATCAACCAACACAGGTTCAGGAATTCAGTGTTTTTACTGAATTGATATCTTAGTTTGCTAATGTTTTTAAAGAACCTCAAGGGCTACCACCCTCGAGGTCCCATGATCATGCAATTACACTGGTTTCATGTGCTAAACCAGTTTCTGTACGACCTTACATATGTCCTTTTTACCAAAAGGATGAAATTGAAAAGATAGTGAAGGAATTATTGAAGTCAAGGGTTATCCAACCTAGTCAAAGCCCTTATTCATCATCTGTACTTTTGGTGAGAAAGGCTGATGGTTCATGGCATTTATGTGTTGATTACAAGGGATTAAATGTCATGACAATAAAAAGACAAGTTTCCTATACCAGTGGTGGAAGAACTCATGGATGAGTTATATGGAGCACAGATTTTCTCTAAATTGGACCTGAGGTCTGGTTATCATCAGATAAGAGTAAAACCCTTAGATATTCCTAAAACTACTTTTAGGATACATGACGGTCATTACGAGTTTCTTGTCATGCCTTTTGACTTGAAAAATGCTCTGTCTATGTTTCAAAGTCTCATGAATGAAGTATTTCATTCACATTTGAGGAAGTTTATATTAGTCTCTTTTGAAGACATTCTGGTGTATAGTAAAACTGAGGCTGAACATGTTTTACACCTGAAAATGACTTTGGAAATTTTAAGGAAGCATCAGTTATATGCAAACAGTCCAAATGCCATTTTGGATGCAAAGAAATATCATATTTGGGGCACTTAATTTCAGGCCAAGGTGTTAGGGCAGATCCAGAGAAGTTGAAAGCTATGGAGGAGTGGCAATTGCCTAAGAATGTTAAGGGCTTAAGGAGGTTTCTATGACTGACTGGGTATAATCGTCGGTTTATTAGGGGATATGATGGGATAACAAGTCCCTTAACCAGATGCTTAAAAAGGATCAGTTTAAATGGACTGAGGCGGCTAAGTTGGCTTTGCATAAGTTAAAAGAAGTTGTAATCCAGCCACCAGTGTTGGCTCTACCTGATTTTAGCCAATCTTACACAATTGAATGTGATGCTTCGGGTACTGCTATGGGGGTTGTCCTAATGCAGAGGGGAAGACCAATTGCTTTTTATAGCCAAGCATTCAAGGGAGCTTTATTACTGTCAACATATGAGAAGGAACTCTTTGCACTGGTGTCAGCAGTACAAAAGTGGAGACCATATCTGCTTGGCAGAGCATTTGTGGTCAAAACTGATCAACAAAGTCTCAAACATTTATTAGATCAGAAAATTGGGACCCTTATGCAACAAAAATGGGCAAATAAACTTTTGGGCTATGACTTTTTGGTGGAATATAAGAAAAGAGTAGAGAATAGGGATGCTGATGCCCTATCTCGAAAGGTCCAAGAGTTTGAAAGTACACTTATGCTTCTGTCCTTTCCTTCTATTGATTGGATAGAGGAGCTGAAAGCTCTTTATGTTCAGGATTCTAAGGTGAATGAATTGTTGAATCGGTTTCAACGCCAGAGTTTGTCTGCAGATTATACAATGAAGGATGGGGTGTTGATGTATAAACAAAGAATGTATATTCCTAACAATAAGGAGTTTAAACTCAAGTTGTGAAATTGACATACAACAATCCTTAGGAAGGGCATTCTAGTTATGACCAGTCTATTCAGAGATTGAGAAGAGATTTTTATTGGCCAGGCCTTAAACATGATGTAAAGAGCTTCATCAAAGAATGTGAGACTTGTCAAAGGATGAAAACTACCAATATTCATCCTTATGGACTCCTACAACCATTACCTATACCCACTAAACCTTGGAACCAAATTTCAACGGACTTTGTTGAAGGTCTGCCTTCATCCAAAGGTTTCACTTGTCTTTGGGTGGTGGTGGATAGATACAGTTAATACAGCCATTTCACACCCATTAAACACCTATATACAGCCAAAACACTAGCCAAGCTTTTCCTTAAAAATATCCTTAAACTGCATGGCCTACTCCAAACTATTGTATCAGACGGGGATAGAACCTTCACCAATAATTTTTGGAGGGAACTATTCTCACTACAGGGAGTCCAGTTGAACCTTAGTTCTGCATACCATCCTCAGTCAGATGGTCAGACTAAATAGTCAACATACTTTGGAGGCCTATTTGAGATGTTTTTTGGGTGAGAGACCTATGGATTGGTCTATCTACATGGGTCCCTCTGGCTGAATGGTAGTATAACACCACACAACATGCTTCAACCAGACTGAGTCCATTTGAGGCTTTGTATGGATATTCTCCCCCACAGTTTTTGGACTATGTACTTGGTACCACTAATGAGCTGAAGTAGATAAAACTCTAAAGACCCAGGATCAAATCTCAGCTTTACTTTGATACAATCTCCAAAAAGCACAAGCTCGTATGAAGAAAAATGCGGATATAAAGCGAATAGAGAAGGAGTTTTCAAAGGGAGAATGGGTCAACCTGCGCCTACAGCCTTACAGGCAAACATCCTCCGTCAGCTAGAGAAGAGATTTGAAACTGGCACCTAGGTATTATGGACCTTTCTTGTGGATCGAGTTGGGTCAGTGGCATATACCCTTAATCTTCCCTCTTCAGCTCGGATTCATCCTACCGTTCATGTTTCACAGCTCAAGCCAAAATAGGGATCTTGATTTACGGCTATACCTTCGCTTCCTCCGGTCGATGAAATGGGCCTTTTGAAGACAGAACCAGAATAAATATTAGAGAGAAGGTTGGTGAAGGTGGGTAACAGTGCAAATGTTGAGCTTTTGGTGCGATGGGAGGGCCGTAACAGTGACGAGGCTACTTGGGAGGGTTACGCAAACTTGAAGGATCGCTTCCCACACCTTGTGGGCAAGGTGTTTTAATGGGGGAGAGAATGCAACACATTGCGGAGGATGATCGAAGGCTGGAGGAATGCAGGAGTTTGATATGGTCAAGGAGGCGCAAGGGTTTGTAGAAAGGGGGAGAGTGTTAGCTCGAACCCTAATCAGAGAGGTGTAGTGGGCCATGGGCTAGGGGTAGTGGATGAGATTCAATTGTAATAAGCAGCCTAATAAAGATTTACTAAGGAGTCGAGTCAGCAGTCCATTTAGCCCTTTTGTTGAGTTGTAATGGGCCATTGTCATTTAGCCCTTATTGTTGTTACTCCAGTGTTGGTCACAGTAGATTATAGCTTGCTAATGGCGGTTACCTACTGGCGGTTACCTACTGGCGGTTACTAGCAATTATAAAAATGGCAAGTTGTAATTGAATTCAAAAATCAGAAGCAAAGTTTGATTTGTTCTTTTCATTCTCTCTCTAGTCTCTCTCTATCTCTGGAGGATTACTCCCCTTAAAGCGAGTACATTACTATTTCCCTACAATTACTTGAGTGGTGTGCTGAAGTGTTACAATATATTTGAAGAAGGAGAAGATGATGACGATGAAGACTTGGAAAGAAGACTATATATATGGTAATAATGATAGTTTTTGGGGTCCTTTCTTTGAAAACAAATTTGAATACTAATTTTCCTCCTGATCTCGTGGTGCAGATAAGTTGAAATAACTATGTACAAGATATTTTAGTACTTACAATTAAAAAAAAGGCCAAACCTTCTACCGGTTACCGGTGGCTATGCTTTATCTTGATCTTAACTTACAAGACTTTTCCCAAACCCCACAATCATGCACTATTTCCCTAAGGTCTTGCGTGCTCTTATTTCTATAAATTCCATGTCTGGTTTACGGTGTGATCTTCCATCCTCAAAACTCTCATATATGAGCATTCTCATTGAAATAGGTATTTGCAAATTCAATTAGGCACTTACATAATAAAACTTAATAATTTCTCACATTGAATTAGGTATTTGTAAAAGAGATGGCTTTTAACTACAGTAAAAATAATTTCTATTGTCAAATTTGTCTATCACTATAGCTAAGTCAAAACTCAAAAGTATTAAAAAATAATTTCTCTCTCCACTTCTCCCTCTCTTGAAATTAGGACAATTTTATTTGTAATAGTGCAATTAAAAGAATATAATGCAATTAAAAAAATATATAACCATTCATGATTGGCATTTATCACTTTAATATTTCTCTGTTTTAAATGAATATAATGAAATTAAAACAAAAAATATTATTAAATTGATAACATTTTATTATTATTTTGACTAAAAAATAGACAATTCAATATAGGAATAAATTTTGAATAGAATAACCAATTACAAAATGATGTAAAATTAGATAAATTTTATAAATACAAATACCTAATCCAATATTGAGAATGAGTATACAAGTTCTACTGTTTTTCATTCGCTGCCTTCGATCAAAACGGACATGTCGTTTATCAATACAAATTTCTAAAGAAAAGGTACGATCGGGTAATCAACTTTCACTATTGCAAGATTTCATTTCTAACATTCTTTTATTATGAGAAAATAAATGAGAAGACATTAATAGAGATTCTCTTTCAGATTTCCAAAGTGTTTTGATCAAAAATAGAGTTCTTGTTTGGTTTTTTTTCTTTTTTTTTTTTAATTTTTTTTAACTTTCCCTTAGGTTAGGCGTTATACATCTCAGCACCACATCTAAGCATAGAACTTAGCGAATTACAGTGAAGAAGCTTCAGAAAAAATAAAAACAAAAATACTTATATAAAAACTTTTTTTTATATATAATTAAAAGTTAGTCTACGTACAATCTCTATTTGGAGACATAAATTTCGCAAGTTCATATACTAATCTTAAAATTTTTTTAAAATTACAATATATTTAATAAAATGATATATATATATATATATATATATATATATATATATATATTTGATCTCATACAACAATGACTCTACCTACGTAATCTCTTACTTAGAATTATAAATAAAATTTCGCTATAATTAATAGAGGTTCTTCTTGTGTACCTTTAGTTATTATTGATTCATGTTTGATTGATTGATTTAAATTAAAGGCAATTGATAAAAAAAAATACTCTTATACGTGCATTGATTTATATATATTGAGAGTCTATAACCAGCATAATATACATTAGGCTCGAATTCACTTTCTTTATCCACGTAATTCTTCTAAAAATAAATCAAGAAAATCAGGAGACTTAAAAATTTCATTAAAAATTACAAACAATTTTGACATTAATTGTAGACATGAAACACTCTTGTTTTAATCAGTGAAAATTAGGAGTGACAATATGTTATACGACTCGTTAACCCAATACAAATACATTATGATAATAGAGGGTTGAGGTTTAATCTTAACGGGTTTTAATCAAACGGATTGACTTGTTAAAACATGATTACTTACGAATTGATAACGGGTCAACTCGTTTTGACCTGTTATAACATGTTAAGATAGTTAAAATTACAATTATATATTTATACCTAAAAGTAAAATTGTTAATATTCTAATTTTGATATTTTTATTATTTGGATTGTAATTTTGGATTTGTAGATAGTTTTATAATTTGATAGATATTGTGATTTTAACATTTATATAAAATTATATTAAATTTAATCAAGTCAAACGGGTTAATTTTGAATTTATCCAACCCATTTAAATAAACAAATTAAAACATATCGTATTGTGTCATGTCAACTTATATTATAATATTCATTAATGGATCAAAACGGGTTGACACGACACGACCCGTTATGTTAATGTATTGTATTAAGATTTGAAATCTGGACATAATAAGCTTAACAGATCAAATTAGAGTTGACTCATATAGTATAATGTGCATGCCTTAGCATGACACAAACACGATCCGTTAACACGATTTGCACCCCTAGTAAAAATAGAGATGTATTGCATTTTTTCATTGATGAACATATTCTTATTCTCAATCTCCCATGTGAAAACACACAGCGAGGGGAAGAAAAACGTAGAGAATAATTTTGAGGTGATGGCAACCATTTTGCTTCTTCTTCTCTTCTCAACAATCTTCACTGCAGAAGCTCAACAAGCTAGGAATCCATTGTCAGGCCAAGTTCTTTGTTAACACCTAAAAGCACCAACTCTGCATGGCTATCACATTCCGGTTAACGGATCAAGACAATGGCTATGCTGTCGGCATTTTTATTGTTGGGATTCCACAGAAGATTGTGGTTTGGACAACCAATCAAGACAATCTTCCACTTCCCACTAATGTTAGATTAAACTTCACAAGCGACGGACAACTACTTTTGCAATTGGCACAAGCTGGCGAGGAGATCAGGATCATTAGCAGTACCGAGGGTGCAACAGCAACATCGATGCAGGATCGGAAAACTTCATTATTTATAACTCTAATAACACAATATGGCAGAGTTTCAACTAGCCAACTGACACTTTTTTACCAGGTCAAAAGCTCACGATTGACGAAGTGCTGTTTTCCAGTCGTTTGGACACTGACCACTCAACAAACATTTTTCGTCTCATAATGCAACAAGATGGATGGCTGGTGATGTACCCAGTTGGAACCCCATTCACAATTGAATATGGTTATTCTAGAATAGGTATAGAAGGATCAAGACCTAATGTTTCACTAAATTTTGATTTTGATGGTCGCCTCTACTTGCTCAATGGCACCGGCATATCAATAGTGAATATTACATCGAGCACCCCAACAAAGGGTTTGATCTATCGTTTAAGAATTGGCCCTGATGGCATCTTGCAACATTACTCATACAATCTGGATCAAAGTGGAGATTGGAAAAGCGCATGGTCAAGTCCAACAAACAAGTGTGATGCTAAGGGTCTCTGTGGCATCAATGCATTTTGTGTTACAAACGATCTAGATGCTGATTGTAAATGTCTTCCCGGATTCAAACTTGTTAACAAAGACGATAGGACTTTAGGCTGTGAAAGGAATTTTGGTTCTAGACGTTGTGAAAGCAATCAAGCAGTCTGTAGATATACCATGGAAGTAGAGCCTAGTACCAAATGGGAAAATGCTAACTATTCCATCCTGATAGCTTCGACCCAAGATGCATGTGAAGATGCATGTTTGGGGGATTGTAACTGTGAAGTTGGGTTGTACAAAAATGGAGACTGTTTGAAATAAGATGACTCAAGCATAACGTTTATCAAGGTCAGTATGTCTTCACTCCCTACCGATCCAATTGTGCCGAAAGAAAGGAAAAAGGAGAACCAAGTGGTCATCCTGATTATTTCCATTTCTTTGCTTGCATTTGCATCCACTTTCATGGTAGTTTTTGGAATTGTCATTCACAAATATCGTGTTTGGGCCAAAAAAAACATATCTAACAAAGCACAAGTTGGCTTGGGAGAGGATGTTGCTCCAAAATCATATACTTATGCAGAAATTGAGAAAGTGACTAATGGTTTCAAGGAAGAACTTGGTAGAGGGGCCTTTGGAATTGTTTATAGAGGGGCAATATGGAATGGCAAGAAGATTGTGGCAGTCAACCGACTGGACAAATTGTTAGCCGAGCGAGAAAGAGAGTTTCAGACAGAGCTGAAAGTTATTAGGAGAACACATCACAAAAACCTTGTCCGATTACTCGGATATTGTCATGATGGACCAATAGGCTTATGGTGTACGATTACATGAGTAATGGTTCACTTGCGGATTTACTCTTCAAGCCATCAAAACAACGACCTTCTTGGGATAGAAGAGTTGAAATTGCTCGCAATATAGCAAAAGGAATTCTCTATCTCCATGAAGAGTGTGAGCCACAGATCATTCACTGCGATATAAAACCACATAACATTCTGATGGATGAAAATGGCTGTGCAAAACTCGCAGATTTCGAATTAGCAAAGTTGCTGAAACCAAGCCAAACCAAAACTTATACCGACATAAGATGCACAAAGGGATATGTCGCCCCAAAGTGGCATCGTAATCTGCCCGTAACAGTCAAAGTAGATGTGTATAGTTTTGGAATTGTGCTCTTGGAGATTATTTGTTGTCAAAGGAATGCATACTTTGATCTTCCCGAGGACGAAGCAATTCTTGAAGAATGGGCATACCATTGCTTTGAGTGTGGTGAGGTGGGCAAACATTTGAATCATAATGAGGTGGTTGATAAGAAACAACTAGAAAGAATGATTAAGGTAGCACTCAGGTGCATTCTAGATGAGTCGTCACTTCGTCCTTCAATGAAGAAGGTTCTACATATGTAGGAAGAGACTGTTGATATTCCAATCCCTCCTAGCCCAACATGTTTTCTCCCTACCATCTAATTTGGTTTTTCAATTTATCTGTCATAAAAAGTCTAAACCCAAGCATGTAATGGTTTGAAGTAATAAGTGCCCAACACGTTATGTTGCTTAGTAGAAGATAAAGATCTCTTGTTATTAATGCAATCATTTCTATTTCTTTCTAGCTGTGGTTCCAAATATATGTATTCCATTGCTACACTAGTGTTTTGGTTTCTTAATGTATTGTATTTATATATGGGATGCAATGGTTTATCTACTACGTTGATTGTGATTGAGTCATTCGGTCACCGAGTCATCAGGTGTTTTTTAAGGCTAGCTTGGCAGATAATTTGAAGTTGTTTTCCCTTTTTTGCTATGCAAAACCATTGCACTACTTGAACTTTGATTAACTTGTATCAGGATTAACTCGAATACCAAACAGTGCGGCCCCTTAGATGACATATATAATAGTACAAAAAGCAAAGTCGAGCAGAACAAAGACAAACTAATTTACAGTGGCTAGAAAACCAAAATTAGCAACAATTGTTTTTTTGAAAGGAGCAACAACTTGGTATGGCATCAAAACCAACCATTTACTCAATTTCACATTTGTAATCCTCACATTTCAAACAATTTACAACAATTTCGAACTCTAATACTCTTTAACACCCTTCATTCCACAAAGAAGACTTGTATTTGACTTAGAAAAAGATAGCTTGGATGGAAGACTGGTTGGTAATAATGACACAGTTCTCAAGAAACATGAAGTGGTTCATGTTTCTCGACAACGAAATTAAATGCTACTTTATTTCATAATTATAAAGAAAAAAAGGAAATAGAAATGACATGTACGTTGTGCAGAGAAGAGTATTTTAGTAATTACATAAACATATGGTTTGTTAACAAAGGAAAACAAAACCAAAAATAAGATAATCCTTCCACCTGCGGATTTGCATTCATTTTTTTGGATGACATTTCACTCTACATCTAAGATATAATGTAAATAATAAAATCTATCTTTTTTTATTAGTTTAATTTTTTGTTGAAACTAGTGATAATTTTACATAATTTTAGAGAGAGATTTTGAATTCGAACTCCAACTCCACATTTTATCCCATTTAGTTAAATATTCAATTGTTAAGTCACCTATTGAGTTGGAATTTATTTATAATTGACATGATTGCACAGTAACTGGAGTGTTTATACACTGACTTGTAAGTAACAAAATGTAGCCATACCCATATAGATACAAACTAATAATGTGAAAAATGTTAGATCATTTCAAATATTCTTTCCAATTTTTGAAATATCCAGATTTTGATATTTTCTCTATCTTATTTTTCTTTTAACCCTAAATTAGAAAGACAGAAAAATTTTTAGTGGTTTATAAGTGAATAAATTTCACTATATATAAAATGGAATAAAAATGATAGACACACTCTAGCATTGTCATCCAGTGTGAAGTACTATACACACACACGTACGCATCATCGCAAGTAATGAAATTATTTTTGTTAAACGAAATTATGTGTGTCTAATCATATTTTTGACAGTTATAATTAACTGTCAATTACAGTTTTTTTTTAACCTCTTCAGATTTTAATCGTTACATTTAAATTCAAATTACTAAAAAGTTGTATTTGCTGCTATTGTATCTTTTTTTTCTAAAAATTAAAATTTAAAATTTGCAATCTGCACACTATATAAATAATTTTGTATCCTGAGGACAGACTTGTTAGATTCTTTTTCGCAAAACTCAATACGAGTAAGAAGTAATATTTGTCTATGAGACAGATTAATAATTGTCTAATTGTTCTTCTTCTTAAATCTTTGTTTCCTATTCTATTTCTAACAAAAAATAGTGTTAATATAATTTATTAGCTTAGTCACATTAGTTATAAACTACGAAAGAGTTAATATATTACGTGGTATGAGTTGTTAGGCAGTGGCTATAACCATGGCTTTTCTTGAGCTCAAACTAATAGTCAGCTTTTTCATATAGATATGGACAAGCAAATTGCAAGTGAGGTGCGCAGATATCCCTCACTAACCAAACACAGCATGCGTTGGCGCAGATATATACTCATTTCCAATTCTTATAAAAAAAATATTGTAACATTAACTTTATCATTTGAGGAAAATTCTTGGAGCTCCATTGGGATCAACTCTAATTCTTTCTTCCAAAACATCCCCTTAATGAATTATTTGGTGATGAGTTTGGGTCAAGGAGCATCTTTCCATATTAAAAGCATATATGTATTTATGTTGTAATTTGCACAATAAGCTTCTCACCAAGGGCCATGCTTTTGCCTCTACTTCCCATTGTACCTTAAAAAGAGAGAAAAGTGGGCATAAAAAAACTTGCTAATTAGAGCATTCTCATCCAGTTCCCTAATTCCATAAATTGTTTCCTAAATTTTAGTTAAAAAAATACTTCCTATAATTTTATTCTAAATTTTACTCATTTTCAAAAAACTCCCTACATCTCATTCCATATCATTTATCTATTTTATTTAAATAATATTTCTCTATTTTTTCTTCATTATTTTTTCTCTCACTTCCATTTACAAACTTAACTACTCAATATTTTTTCTTATGTTTTGAACTATTACTCTAATAAGGATTTTAAACAAAAACTTTTATATTATTATTTTGTGGGTATGATAATATTTTTAATTTTTGTAGTTATTTAAATTATTTTTATACTATTATTTAAAACTATAACAAATATAGTATGAGAAAAAGTGTAGATAATTGGAAGAAAATTAATTTAATTGAAAAAATAAAATATTGATCAAAGTAGTTTAGGAGATGAATGGTGATTTCCTATATTTGGAGAACTACTATTCATCCCCTAAACTTTTTTCCTAAAGTAGGGATTGGGATGTGAGGGAGTTTTAATTAAAATCTCTAAATTTATCTCAAATTATAAGGACATGTGGGTTATAGTGAACGGAATGGGATGCTCTAACATGCATTAGTGAGTAGAGACTTCGACACTCAAAGTGTCGCTTAGTCCTAATGTTTTTCAATAATTCTAGGGAAAGTTGAAAATGGGAGTCGATCCTCAGAGTCGACTGACGTAGCATTCTGTCATTTTTGCCATGTTAGCTGATAATTTAAAAAATAAATATAAAATCAGAATCGATTTTGGAGGGGGACAAACTTGGGAGAAGTTATCAAATTCGTCCCTAATCTTTTGAAAAGAGAGAAACTCTCTACCATTGTCGGCGTGCGCCTCCTGTTTGAGCTACCCCTGGAGTGAAATCAGGTCCCCGTTTCGCACCAGAGCTGGACTGGTAAAGAGTCCCTAGACTGGTAAGTGGCTTCGTCAAAGAGGAAGAAATATCACCTTGTGGCTTCTCGAGTTCTTCGGACAGGTGAAACCTCGTTCCTTCTTCTTCGTGTGTTTCCTCTTCTTCTTCATGCTTGTTTATCTACCCACTTGAAATCCACATTATTTTGGTTCGTCAAGCTAGGACTGTGGAGTTGTCATTTTTGTGGGTTTTTCGTGTGGCTCTTGTCGACAGCTTCATCAGGCGTAAGATCAAGTTTTTTCTTTTCTCAATCCACTTTTCTTGAATTAAAGTTTCTTCCTGTAAATTTGCACCATTCCGCATGATACTTTAAAGTCCCAAAATTTTATTTTTTAGTGTTTCTCTTTGGAGAAGATCAGCGATGATTATTACCTCTTGGAAATTCAAAAGTTCTCTAAGGAAAAAGAAGTCAAGGTCAAGCACATTATTTTCCTTTGCAACTTGATCTTCAATGATTCTTGCTCTTTAATTTTTCTCCACCACATGCCCAATATTTTTTATCTCAAGTATCGATGAACCTTTTGGGTGACTAGTTTTTTTTTTTTTATTTCTTTTTTGGATTGTTGTTTTTACTAGAATATGGATTTGATAGCTATGACTTACTCGAAACACTTTAAATTACTTAAAATAGATAAGGTTTGGTCTCTTAATTGGGCAATATGTACAAAATCCAATACTTTCGTTCATGGGTTCTATTGTCTTTTTTTTTTCTCCTTTCGGTACCCCCAGGTGTTATGGCCATCTTTGCACATTTCCTTCAAAATTAAACAGAATTTTGTTACTTGATTAGAGGAATACTCTCCTAGTAGATCAAATGCATGATGACATGGTGTAAAACCAACCTATTCTTCAGATCTCATATATATCTCCAGTTTAATTAGAAGAAAAATAGTTGATCACCCACTCTCTAAAGCAGAAACTGCTAGTTGATATAGTAAAAGGGTGATAGGCATGACTTCATTTAGTTCTTAGAGAAATGGAAGAAGAATCATTATCTCTTTCAAGATAGTAAAAGTTAGTTTGTATCTGAAACTCTATTCTATCCTAAAAGTTAGTCTGTATTTGGAAGTTGTGTGACAATGGGGGATCCCTTGGGTTTCTAATATTTAAAGATGTGTCAAGGAAAAGGACATTTTTCTTAAAGGTGATAATTAATCCACAAAGTTCAATGAAGTGCTCGATTTAAATAACATTTTTCTTGGATTACTTTTATCAGAGCTTTCATCAACAGGTCAATCCAACAACTTTGCCTAGTTTTATTTTTATTTTTTGAATTCCTCATCCATCTCAGAGATATAGATGGGATTTTCTAGTCCATACATATAATGTCTGTGTATGCAAGCTATATGGAAAATGCCCCCTTTTTTCGTGTTTTATTTTTTCTTTGTGTTAATCCCCATAACAAAAATTGAATTTTAAGCATGCAGTGCTTAAATGATCGCACATGTTACTTTTTAGGTAAGTTTTATGTTCTAGAGGGCTGCAAATTGTATTATGACTATGTCACAGTGATAAGATTTAGCTTTACAAAAGAACTTTAAAATTCAACTCCTTTATGAATTTAGTAATGCTATATCAATATTAAGATGTGTCTTTGAAATAAACTAAAATTTCTTATTGATGTAGCCATACTTCACTCCAGCAAGATAAGAACCACGCTGCAGAGTCATGTCTAGGATTAAGTGACGACTTTCAAGGTCATTTTTTCATCCTTAAGAGCTGGACCCATATCTAGGTCCATGGTGTTTTTGAATTATTTAAATTTGTAAGTAAATTTTGTTGCCTGTTTAAACTCCTATGGGCTTGGAATTTAACAATTAAAACAAATTTTCGTTTGATTGGCACCTATTATATATAACTAGTAGGGGACCACGTGCCCAGTCACGTGGATTTTAATTAATTAATAAAGAATATATTCTTATTTTTATTACATACAGTGTAATTATATTTGAATGTTTTTGTTAACTTAGTTTCTTTTATATTGATTAATGTAAATAATATTTTCTTAACTATTCAACTTGTTTGTTAATAAATTATATTATATAAGACTATATTAATTAACATATTAAGTGATTTAATAATTAGGTAGACATATCTAAATTGTGAATAAAATATATTTTCTTATTTTGTGTTAATTATATTATATATTAATAAAACAATTTTTTTTAGTACAGTTAATGTTGTTAATAACAACATTAACATTGTTATTACTCCTCTAAAAAAAACATTGTTATTAATATCAGATTTATTAGTAACATACAAATTAATATTTATTAATTGATCTAGATGTTAGATTTTTTATTAATAAATTATGTTAAATAACATTATTATATCAAATATATTAAGCGATCTTTGATAAATGCTTTACTTTATAATTATATTAATAAACCTATTATTAATTTTTTACAATTGCAACAGTTGTCTTTATTGAAATTTTATGAACAATTGACACGTTAATTAAGAAAAAAAAGTCCGTCATTTTTAAAATTATCTATTTTTTACATTTGAAGCCCAAAAATAAAAAGAAATGAAGTTCAAATCCTCTCTCCCTGATTTTGTATCAGTCGAGCCCTTCCCACTCCAACTCTCTACGACCCTGTTTAGATGTGTAGAAATAGTACTCTAATTAACAATAACATTAATATTATTATCAATATGACATTTGGTAATAATATAAAACTTAATATTCAACAATTAACATTAAAATTTGAAAATACTGAACTTATTTATTACTAAATTATATTAAGTGACAGTATATTAAAAAAGTGATTTAATAAATATGTATATCTTTTTAAATTATTAAAAATATATATTTCTTCTTTACAAAAATTTATAATTACATTAATAAAACTACTACTGATAATTTTAATAATTATAGCCGGTTTTGTATGTCGTATATTTATTACCTCCAAAAGAATTAGATAACGTGTTAATTTTGAACTTAAGAAATACATTATTAAGACAAATAAATTAATGATATAAT
The DNA here is from genome assembly GCA_036559045.1 of Platycarya longipes. Lineage (NCBI taxonomy): Eukaryota > Viridiplantae > Streptophyta > Magnoliopsida > Fagales > Juglandaceae > Platycarya > Platycarya longipes. Next base: position 19,251,017 of record CM071803.1, on the reverse strand, counting down.
TATTACAAATGTAACAACTCGGCGAAAATAGAGGGACAAGATAAGATATAGCGCCCTCTTTTATTTTATTTTACTTTATTTTTAATTTTTTTGTGCATGCAATTTATATTTTCTGATCAGGATTTAGATATTTCAACATATAATATATGGGTCTTTCTACACATAAGCCAATTATTTTACAACCTCCACACACCCTATGACGTAAATTTGTTTTATTTTTTATTTTTCAATAAAACGGACCTCACCTATTTCTTACCTTTATTCACCCCTAAGAATGATCAAAGAAAAAAATATTGCCACATTCAAAAGCAAGATCGACCCCACCTATAAACTCATCTTCTAATCTTCTTTATCAAAACTAGCCCAATTCACATTAGCTTTATTGAATTAAGAAAGAAACATCATTGTAAGAGAGTAGGAGAGGAAGAAATAAAAAGGAAGAAAATGAATTTTCTGAGAAAAGATTAAGAAATGACAAAGGAGAAAATGAGGATGATGGAATGGGTTTTCTGAAAATGGGCTTTCGATTTTTTTTTTATGCCTCCCCTCCCCCCCACCTTCTTTCTCTGCTGACCTTCGTCCGAGAACCGGAATGCCACCGTTGGTATTCCATGGCCGATCATAGTTTATTATATTTTTTTTTAACGAATAAAAACGTAGTACTAATCCAAGTGGTGGTTGTGAAAACCACCCGCGTCCATTACATTTAAATGTTATAGAATAAAAATATGATGACGTTGTAAGTAAAAGAAAAAAAAAAGTCCCATTGTTGTTGGTATTGAGGGTTTTTGAGAAAATGAATGGGTTAGCCTAAGATTTCTTATATGTAAATTTCTGCAGTTTTTTTTCTTGTTAAAAAAAAAAAATTCTTATGCTAAAAGGAGAGTTGGGTATAATAGCTTGAATGGCACTGTTGATATTCCATGGCCGATAACAATTTTTTTTTTAATGAAAAAATGTAGGGAAGGGGAAGAGAGGAGAACAGGAATATTGTTAAATCGAACTACCACAAGCTCAACAAAATTAATCTTCTCACTGTTGTTTTCTCTACTAACAAAGATTGTAAAAAACCGTTTTCGGAGACTTTGTAAGGAAGGAATTAAGATTTCATGTGGGGGCGTGGAATTCGGGAATATTTTAAAGGAGAAATGATAGATGCAAACGTAGACTTGCAAACGGCATGCAGTCGCTTTAAAAAAAATGAATATATATGGGTCCACTTGAAAAAAGTTAACTTTTTTAATAGTAAACCCCACTTTTTATCAAAACAATTGCATGCCGCTTACAACTCCATAACTGTATGTAACATTACTCATTTCAAAGAGAATTGGCTTCCTTTCAATCCTAAAAACTCTAGGATTCAAATAATCGGCACCATTGTACACCACTCGCATTTTGAAATCTCAGGCGAGCGAGCGATCTGGGGGTGGGGGAAGCCTACAGTTTCCTTTTGCGTTTTCGTTTTACATATGAGAGTTTCTGCATTTTCGTTTCAGAGTTGGAGATTGAACATGAACCAGTGTTCTTGAAGATCTGTGACACAGAGATCGGACCTGGTTCGCCATGTCACAAGTGTGTAGAGTGGGGCGCCTGACCAACTTACACTTAGATTTATTCATAATATATCAGAATAATTCTACTCCTAGGCCCATTTAAATCTCCAACACCCCACACCAGCTAAGCTGGCTATTTTTTTATTTTCATAAATATCTTCAAAACCAATCGTTTTGAATCCATCTTCCACCTTCTCCCCCAAATCTTCCACTCGGATTCGCCCTCTGCCATTTCCTTACCAACCCCAGTTGAAGCAAATCAAAATGAACAAAAATGGAGTTCTACTTGGAAGATGCACACATGCCTCCCATATGTCTCACCAGTCTTGACCAATGCGATAAAGGTTTCCATTGTAGAAAAAAGATCTCCTTCCATTTCGAGCCCCCAAGGTCTTGGCGACATTGTATACTCTAATATCGATTTTGAATATTCAAACCATATCTTTGAGGATGGAATGATGTTTCGTTGTTGTTTCAATAACTCTTTTGAGGGTTTCCTCCACCTTTCTGAGTTACGGTTTATGAAATTCCAATCTCAACATGCAATTATACCTACTATAATTAACAAAAAAAAAAAAAATTGGGGCCTAAAGTACATGTAGTTTTGCCCCTGAATGTGAATTTTTTCCACAATCACAAAACAAGAAACAGTAAAGAATAGAATTTAGGAGTAGGTTTTCAAATACAAGGTTGGTAGCTGTCTATTGTGCAACAAAGTGCACACATGATTTTGAAATCGATGAATTTTAATAAAACTCCATTCTTGATTTTCACGTAAGAATATTTGCAAGTGCATAGAATTATAACTAGTAAAATGTTTTATTTTTAAGAAAAATGGATGTCGAATCCATAAAAATTAATTATATTACTGAGTATTAAAATTCACTAAATTAATTACTATTTGAAAAAAAAAAAAAGATTCTAATATCTAAATTAAAATAAAAATACTTAATAAAAATAAACTTTATGAATAAAAAAGCATAAATTCTAAGATTGCAATTATAATAAGAATAGATCTATAGCATTTGGTTTTACCTAGCAAATCCCACACAATTTACTCTTTCTAGTTATTCAATTTCAATAATCTCATATTGATGATACAAATCCTTTAATTTCTCAAATTTTTCTCTCAAATAATATTAAAAATATCTCAAACTAATAATTTCTTATCTCTATGTGAATTTAATTAATTGTAGACTCATTAAGTGTTTTGGATTTTCCTTAAAAAATCACATTAATCTTAGTAAAGTATCTTTACTTTTGCTCAACTAATGGTATTTAATTCCAAAACTAAAATTATAAATTATATCTCAATCTCATTGAAATTCAATAGATCAAATAATATTTGGCCAGAAAATTGCAAGCATTAAGAATAATAAATAAACACACAATCATGAAAAAATTAAAAATAATGGAGAAAATATTTACGTAACTATGGATTGAGTAACCGTCGTATATTCAATACTGCACTACATCAAAACTTTAAAAATAAAATTAATTCATAATGAAATTAAAAAATAAAATAAAATTAGTATTTTTTATTAAAATCACTTTTGATCAAATATGCAACTCTCATTTATATTATCCTAAAAAATTTCCAATGTGATGCACCTCTTAGTTTGTTTCTCTATTTTTCTTTCTCAATTCTTTCTATCGGCTAGTTCTCGCTACGCGGCACTAATGAAGTCCCATCTATATATATGTAACTATGTTATGCGGCGCTGAAGATCACTAAAAGATATAATACATATGCGCTGTCCAAGTGAATTTCCGTGCCCCAGAATGAGATTTAAACATGCGGCCTTAAAATTGAGTTTCCCAGCAGCGGAATGCTCGGCCATATGAATTCAACCCGAAGTAAATGCGGCCCAGCCCAAATGGTGTAAAGCCGAGAATCTGTTGTGTACTATTGATGAAGTTCAAATATAATAATGCAACCCGTGTTTTTGCTGAAGTCTAAAATGAATGCCCCTCAGGAAACCGAATGAAGTGAATGCCTCTCTCTCTTTTGAACCCACGTGCGGCTTCTGTTATGGTAAATTACGGCTGTGAAGACCAGCAAATCTTGTGTTGAGGCCCTGCTTTTGTGAAGTTACTCTGAAGAATAACCGAATGTAAGCCCTCTATATGTGAAGTTGAATTGCGGCACATTTTAAGACCCAATTAAGTAATGATGTCCAGTGTAAAGCGGTGCCTTCTTGAAGTTAAAACCAAAGTCAAAACCGAATTGTGAAGTTCCTCCACAAGCCAAGCCTGTTATAATGAAGTCCACCTTTTTTTTCTCAACAATGATCATTCTCATTCATTTAAACACAAATAATTAAATAAATATAAACAAAAATAAAGAAAAATAAAGAAAAATTAATAATTTTAATAAATAAAATGATAATAAAAATTATACTTATGACTTAGTGACAGCGGGAGAGATGGCAAATGTCTTCAACAATCAAGGAGATAGCCCAGAAGGGAGTGGAAAACCTTGCTTTTGATGGCTTTTAGCACCGATTGGGGCATCACCTGTTATGATAACTTGATCCAAATTGCAGGACATGCTACTAGCTAACAAAGCTGCTCTTTGCTTCTACAACCAGAGGAGAAAAAGTGTTAAATCTTTTCAGTTTTGATGTCCAAGATCTCTCCTAAATGGTTCCTACGAATGGCTGAGGCTATGGAAAAATTGTTCGTGACTACTGCATCAAAAGAAACACTCTTAAGTTACTGGGGGAGGAGGGATCCATTTTAGTTCAGGTTTTTACACAAGGGGGCTTTACCTTTCTAGGCTTCCTTATAGTTACCATAGATGGTTTCGAGTTGCTTTTTTGCTTCTTCCATAGATAAGACCGAATGGTTGTGGATGATATCATTTCGTTTCCTCCATAACAAATCCAACATAATAACCGTAGACCAAGAGATTTATCTGACTCATCATCACCCTCTGTCACTGTGTCAGCACGAATGAATGCCCCTAGAGATCTCAGTGGAAACAAATTTATTCTGCAGTGCAGCGATATAAAGCACAACAACTCGAACACAATATTGGGCTTCTGTCGACCCGTAGAGCTAAGTCACTGTGGTAGCTCTTTCATTAGTAGTCTAGAGGCCCATCTAAACCCACTGTGGTGTTAGCACCGGATCGTCCATCTCACTCGCAAACTGGAAAAACAGAATGAGGTCCATGTTGAGCCCCATGCAAGGGCCAACCCACCTCTATGCGGGCTGTGCCTCTGGCTTTCTTAGAGGGCTTAAAAGCCTATTCCAATAAACACTCTAGGCCTAACAATCTCGGACATGGCCGATGTTGTCTTAATTACTGAAATCCCAAGGGAAGACTTATCTACAAGGCAAACCCACAGTCCATTAACCCCAAAAATAACGGAGATCACATGTGCTAATGAGGCAACCATCCATAATACACATATGCATACATATATGGGGTGGGGGAGGAGGAGGGAGGGTAGGAGCTAACGGAGTAAATCTATCAAGGAGAAAAAAGGCAAAGGTATAAGGATTGCTCAAGATGATTAAAGAGTGGCTCTAGAAAAGCATCTCTATCTTATTTGGATAGTAAGATAAGATGAAAGAATTTTTAGATTAAAGTTGAAAGTTAAATAATGTATTATTAGAATATTATTTTTTGTATTACTATTATTTTAAAATTTAAAAATATTGAATTAGAATTTGAAAAAGGATCATGCTAGATACAGTTCACTAACAAATTCCTTTGCAGTCCATATAAAAATTGATAAAATTGTCTCCATTTTATCATTAATCTGACCAAAATATCATTTATTTCTAAATAAAAAAAATAGCCCAAAATCTAAAAGATTTCCTCCTGCCATCTGAGTCCTCTACCATCTTTAGAGACCTCTCATCTACGGTTCATTGTCAGCATCCTCCACCAATACAGGTATTCTTTCTAGAATGTTCATCATCGGATCTTCTTCTATATTTTAATTTTCTGTAATGTTCACCGACCTACACTTTACGAAACCAAAATAATGCCCGACAATAATCGCAAACAAAGTCCCAAAACTTTATTTACACGCATGAATACATCAAATCTAGACATTATAATAATGGGCATATGAATACTTACACACATGGATTAAGACACTCATAATGGGCATAAGAGAGACATTGCGATAGTAAAATTTTAAATTAAAGTTTTAGTAGTAACAATGATGGGTAGTTTTTTTTTTTTTTTTTCCTGAATGATATTACTTGAAATCTAGAAATTATAATAATGGGCATATGAGAAATTATATAGTTGAGCATTGAAAAATGAGTTTTCTTCCTTTCCGTCTTTAAACCCACATTTCTATACTACGAAATGAGTTTCATAATCAATTGCAAAAAGAACCTTGATTATTTGCTCTACACATGATGGAGATGTTATTTTGCGATGGGGAGTAGCGCCCGTTCTTGAGATAGTGACGGCGACTATGATGGAGCTGGAGTTGGGGTTGGGGCTGGGGTGAGGTTGAGAATGAGGGCTACTATACAGATTGGGCAATGTTGGTGGCCAATGTAGAGCTATCCTGCCGTTTCGCATATGGGATGATGATTGTTTATCCTTAGTTGGTGAAACACAACGTTTTATTAATGGTCCGCATTGCAGTCCACAAATGTAGATTGGAAATAAAATTATTTTTTGAAAAAGTTGAAATTTTTATTATATTTTATTTGAAAATTTGAGATAGTTATAATGATGGGATGATATGAGATAAGATAAGTTGAAATGATTTCTCATCCAAACGGAACCTTAAGATCTATACAGCATAGTTTTAAATTTCATTTCTGATCGTTTTAGTCAGAATTTTTCCATTTGGCGTGGTATTCGGTACATTATACCTATTCATTTCATTTTGCTTCAAATTTATTCTAGTCAAATTATGGTAATTTTGGTTAGAATTAATTATTTTTTTATCTTCTTGTATTTGAATGATATATTTTAGAATTTTAAATCCAGATGATATTTAATTAATTCTAGAATATAAAATGTATTTATAAAATTTAGTTTTTTTTTTTGTAACTTTAAATCTATCTCCTCATTCTCTCTTTTTAAATATCATTATTTTTAATTATTTCTCTATTCTTTAATATATTTTTTTAATTTTTGTATCTCAACTCAAATTTATGATTTCTTCAATGTATATTTATTTTATTAATACTCAATTCTTATTTTGTTTATATACATATATGCATGATACACACATGTATATGTATTTATTATATTAGTTATTAGTCTGTATATGCATATAAATATTTATATATAATATGTAATTAATTTTGAAATAGTATACTGATATCAAAATATTTTATTTTAATATTTAAATTGAAATAATTACGGTAAAAAAATTTAAAAGATTTCTACAAAGTAGAGTAAAAGCTTAAAGGTTCTTTTATTTATTTATTCTTTGGAAACAAATCTCAAAAACTTCATTGATGAAAAATCAACTATTATAGAATTTGTCACTAGCTAGAGCACTAACAACAAAGTTTGGCACCTCCTTTATCCACACTACTTTTTCTATTAAAGTTAGAGCATTCTTTTCTAATGTATGAGCTACTGTGTTTTTCTCTCTATGTTCAAATTTTAATTTCCAATCCGAGTATCTAGAAAAGAAAATCTTTCCATCTTCAGTTAGAGAGCTGAAAAAGACATCTCATCTCTTTGAACTACCTTGGTGACAATTTGCACATCCCCTTCAAAAATAGCTTTCCAATATGGAGTTCACTTCAAATCTCTAGGGCCATCTTCAAAGCATAACACTCTGCCACCATGGGGTTGTCCACATTTTTTTTTTTTTTGGTTACAGATAGACACCAAAGGCTCCCCTTCCTCATCTCTAATTATAATATCAGCTCTCAGTTCTTTTTTTTTTTTTTCAGGATCAAGTGAACCATCTCAATTTACTTTCACAAACCAAGGACTAGTTTGGCCTAGTTCAGGGGATCCCTTGCTCTAGCTTGCTCCTATTTGTCTTGCTTTTGGAGAGTTTGGGATTGAGATGAGACCCAAATATCTTTCATAGTTGCTGCAAGCAGCCGAGTTTCCAGCTTCAGCTTCTTTATCTCTTCCACTCTCCCCAGTTTGACTCATCTTTTCTTCCTTCATTCTCCACCCGTTTCCTTCTCCCTTCCACTATGTATGCCCACTAAAGCTCTTTGGTTTTTTTGACTGCTTAGCCCTTAACCAAGAGCCATATTGCTCTTCATTTCCTTCACGATTGACCTAGCTACTATTACGACCATTCTCTCCATGAACGATGTAGCCACAAGTGAAGCATATCTTTGACAGTTTCTCATAAGTAAAAAAAGCCCAAAAGTTGCTACCTCTCACCTTGAGAATTCTCCCTCTTGCCATAGGCCTAGTTAGGTCCATATGAACCTGGATTCGCAAAAAACTTTCCCATCCACTTCCATCATCCTGCACTTCGATGTCCGCTACTTGACCCTGAGCCTCCGATTTGTTCTACTCTAGTTTTTGTCATACAGGAAAACGATAAATCGTAGATTCTAATTCAGAAGCTTTCAGACTCAAAGCTTACTCGATGTAAAGAGGTGTAACCCTCGAACTTCTTAAGAACAAACAATTGCTTATCGAATAACCAAGGCCTCCCAAACCATAGTTTAATTTTATCAGCTACATTCTCAAATATTATGGCAAAAACATCCGATCTTACCTTAGTGAACTTCGCATGTTTGCTTATCCTCCAGACCTTTGCCCATGTAGCCTCCAGGACCTCTTTGTTTATTTGTCTCGACGAGCAAAACTTCCCGAGCAAAACTTCCCCAGCAAGCTTCTCTGCTCTTTATACATCAACTCAGTCCAAGAATCATCGTCAAGGTCGATATCAACTTGCTCCCTTTCTTGTAGCCTAAATCCCCTACGTTTTTCTTCCAACATATCCATGATACTCGTCACTCTCTGCCCTTTCCACATGCGTCACTTGATGATTGTCCGTCCTCCCATGGTCCGTCATGCTCTTGCCAAACTTTCCACTCTTTGCGTTTGTTTCCTCCATAGAACCACCCGCACCTTACTCGTATCTCGTCGTGGTCCCCTTAACTATCCGAAACCATTATGGCAAAATTTCTTTTCCAAAACGCACCACTCTCGCTTTACCTCTTTTCCAAAAAGAGAAAAGAGTGAAGAATCTTTTAATACGGGGCTCTAGTTAAAAGGTTCTTTTAGTTTTAAAGTCGAGAAAGAGACCAGGATAGTTCAGAATCTCAGCTAGTCTTGTATTTTTTTCTATCTAGTTTTTTTTTTTTTGAAATTTCCAGAGGATCGGTCCATCCGATGAAGTTCACAACAAAATGATTACATATATCAAAAAATACAACAAACTGATCACTCCCAATCTCGTTCGGCCTCAGCCTAGACAGAACTTCTGCCGATCACCGATGATCTCACCGTTCCTACTACCGGAACCGTCATTTCGGATTTAAAGTTGTGTAGGATAGTCATCACAAGGGTGATGTCGCCGGAAGGAAGCGATTTCGGTGGTAGAGGTCGTGACATCCTCAATGACCAGTGGAAACTCTATCTAAGCTAAGGCTGAACCGGAAGCATACTCATTTTGAATTTAAAGTTGCGTAAATAAGGTAAAAGGCAGTATAGAATTGACATTGCATGGATAAGATTGCCAGGCGATTCTGATAATAGGGTCAATGACATTTCCGATGGGCCGGCAGCAATATGGACTACCTTTATAATTAAGAGTAGCTGGACCGATATTTAACGTCTTCCTTTTTATTTTTGTATACCCTTTTTATTTTTTATAAGAATATTATCTTTTCAATATAAAACTTTTTTTTATATATTTTAGACGTGGCTCCTTATGCAGCGTATAAGGAGTTGAAAACAGTACTGTGACTGAATTGGTCAGAATTCAGAAATGAGCGTACAAAACATTGAAATGAAATTGATGTTGTTGTCTAATGCTTAGTCCCGTCATAGGTTTTTACAACGAAATGACAATTCATTGAACGGCAGCTAGCATAGCTCTAGATATTCCAGGACATTGATTTGACAATTGCATTCACGTTTCTAACATTCCTGTTCACTCCCAATCCCATCCTTATCATTTTTTTCATTAATTAAAATTATTGCCGGAAAATGATACACAAAATATAATTCTCTTCACAATTTTTAATATAATTTATTTTAAATAAACGACATTGTTTTTCAATAATTTATAAAAATAATTTTATATTATAGAAATGTCCTAAATTTAAACCTGATTATATGAAATATTATAAAAGAAATTACGTTTATCATTAGCATTTTTTGAACATAGAAAAAATTAACTGATCTCAAAAGAGTTTTTAGAGCACTAGAAGGATGGCCGATTATTTCATCAATTTAATACTTAAAATAAAAATTTAATAATTAAATTTAAATAATTTATTCAGAAAAAGTTTTGTCTACACGTAAAAGTGATATTAGAATATAATTTAAATTATTAAATTTATCTTCTCTCGTTATCCTAATTTAATTTATTACTTTGTCTAACCAGATTGTAAATATTATAACTCTTTTTTTTTTTTTTTTTTTTCTAATCTTTAACTATCAGAAGTCGTATCGCGATTATGTCATGATTCTTTTTTCATTTTTTATTTTATATGATCCATATATGTATTAAAGACGCGTTCGAGAACGGGAGTGGTTTGATAATGAGGGATTAGTGACCTTAAGACACGTACAGGTTTGGAATCACGGATAATGTTATCTGTTCTAACTTGCAGTTTTATTAGGGATTTGATTTTAATTTTTAAAATTTATATTATAATATTTTTAAGTAAGTATTTTTAAATAATATTTTAATTTTTTTTTTAAAATAATTATTTTAAGATATTAAAAAAATTATAGAAAATAAAATTAATCTTTTTAAATAAAATAAAATTAAAATTAAAATCAATTTCAAATAGAAACATATAACATTTTCCTTGGAATCAGATTCAGTACCACAATGGATGTAGCTATAATTCATTAGAGTGTAATCTTTTGCTAATTGAGTGCTCTTCACAACGCAAGAAGATCACAATGCATAAATGGGCTATCTTTGGAGATTGAGATCATATGAATCGAATTAAATTGTGTTGTGAATAATAATATTTTTTTATCTTATTAAAATAAATCAACTTTTTAAAATTAAAATAGATTTAATTTTTTATACTAAAAATTTAAAATGTATGAAATAAATTAAGATGAGCTTATCTTTTTTATACGGAATTAAAAAAATAATAACTCTAATTAATGATTTGATTGAAATAAATTGAGTTTAATTCAACATTAATTAAACACAACTTAATATACCCTACATAATCAGGTTTGCATGTATATACATACATACATACATACATATATATAAATATAAGTACTACCATATTAATAAATGATTATATAAAATAATTTTATAAATTGATATAAGTTGATCTCTAATCTATTAGATCTAGTATTTTATAATAAAAATAATTTTATAATATGAAGAATCATTTCAAACTACATTAATTTTATGAGATTATTTTTATGTAATCATTTTATATTTAGAGTACTTCCTATAAATATATATAGACACATGCACAGAGAGTTCGAGCTTATGAGCTTCTACGAGCTTTCTCGTTAAAGATACATTTTTTTGGACAACAAAACTTCTGCTCACATGGCATTCGGGCATACATTACTCTACTTCTAAAATAAGTCAATATATGATTCTATCCCCAAAGTTTTTCAGCTTGAAACACGATGAAATAATTCGAAGACTACATGTGATGAGCTCTCTCTCTCCTTTATTAATTAATTAGTTAGTCGAGTTCTCAATAACTTTGACCAAAGTGTATGATTTAATCAGAGTATTATTTTCACTTCAAATGATTAAGAGATCCATAAAATATGCCATAATTTATTAGCTTAAATGAAATAGGTACACACCGGTGATTTTCTGAAGATGCCGCTTTCCCTCTATAAATAACCCACTAGGTAACACTAACAACACTCATTACATTAAAACTTTAATACTAACCTAAACATCATAAGCTTCTCCCATGGGATCACATCTTTCCATTTTCTCACACCTGCTCTCACTACAAGAATTAAGCCTTTTACCGACGCTTGTTTTAGTGGCTACTAATGGAAAAAAATGCCGTAGATGAGTAATAGCGTTGAAATTGGAATGCCGGTCAAATGTCGCTACAGTCCGCACGCTAAAACTCTTTGGCTTCTATTGGGTTGGAACGTCGTGCTTGTTTAATTTTTTGCTACGAAACCAAAGCGCCGCAAATAGACTTAAGGGCGTCGAAAATGCCAACCCCATTTGAGCTAATATAAAATCGAGATTTTAAAATAGAGGTGCTGGACCATCGACATAACAACCCAGGCCTCATGCCGCTACAAGTCACTCCCCACAATATAATTTGCCGCTGTAAGCTTTCATCCACGTTTTTGAAATTTTGTTACGCCTATATTCTTCACAAAATTTTGCTGAATTTAATTGCCGCTTCTCACATACTCAAAATATATTTATTTTTTTATTTTTATTTTTATTTTTATTTTTTGGGGTTTCATTGTATTTGGGTGTATTCCCTTACTTGGTATTGTATTCTAGTGTTAATTAAAAATCGAGGAAAATTAATGATTACTCCATTTCATTAACAATTTTATTAAAAATGTTAGGTAAAATAAAAATAGGGCTCTTAATTAAAAATGTTGTGACATTCTATTATTTCCTCATTTAAAATAAATAAGAAAGATATGTACCATTAATTCCAATTATATCAGTTAACTAACTATACAATGTGTACTAATTTAAACTTATATTCTGTTGCACCATTAACAAATTGAGATTCTCAAAATAATATGCACATACCCAACCAGTAGTATTAAACATAGATCACATGCACTTGTTCAACTTTTACACATCAAGAGAATAAGCATCCATTTGCTACCACAACATCCCATTACATAAACATTGAGTGATAACTAAATTACTGCATTATATTACCAAGTATAAGGAATCCATTTATCACAAACATCCGTAACACCTCAAGTATTCTTACACAAACGGCATATATATTGAGCTATATTAGGATATTTTCATGTACTACTAATTTAACAAGGGGGTCATAAATATTCATGCTACAATATTCCATATATGCTTCTACTGTAGGGGTGGGTGAGATCTCCAACATTACTTCAAACAAGAGTTGAACCAGCTTGTAGCAATCTATCCATGTGTATACACAATGGGCTATTTGATATTTTTGCCACCATATAGAAAATAGGCTCCATAAAAATATGCTACATTTTCAGTACATTCTATGCTCAGCATTTGCTTGAGGCATCAGTATACACATGCAAGAGTGGGCTGTTATTGATAGAATGTAACAGCAAATATTTCTACAGATTTCTACGTTGATTGCCCTTCAGATTTCCTGCTAACCCCAGGAAATGTAACAATAAATATTTCTACATCAGTGGGCTGTTTTTTCACCCCATGACAATACTTAATGCTATATTTGGGCCACTTACTAATGTTTAGGTAATCAACAACACTTATTTCAGTTAAAGACATGGTAAAGTAGTACCTTATTGGCCCCAAAGGTAGATACTTTGCTCTCGGGACGTAACAAGATCCAACAACTTCCCATGGGTTCCATACAGTTTCTTAAGTTCTTCATCTGTCCATTCCTTTTTTGTATTGTCAGGATTCCATATTTTCCTGTTTTTCCACCAAGGAATTTGGATGGGTTAAAAAAAGAAAGATATTTTGTAATAGCCCTAAAAATCTTCATCTTAATTTAATTAGTTAATTAAAGGTTAATACACAAGATTAGTGGTAATTGGTGAAAGAACAAAATAGGCTTTGAAGAGATGGGCTTAGGAATGAGACCTTTAGGGAATGGATCAAGTGAATGGGCCAAGACAGCAATGGTGAGTCCAAAAGCCCATGGAATGAGCCCATGGCCCATCAAGCCCATAGTAGAGACACTTGTCAATGGAAGAAAAATCCTAGAAAATTATCCAAACACTTGTAGGAAAATCCTATTTGGTGGAGGTTGACTAGTAGATGGATACATGCCATGTAGGATTGAGTGTAGGATCTAATGGAATGATTTTCCTACCATGGTATCTTGGAGGTACAAGACACCATCCCTTGACTTGCCAAGTGAGATCATGGTGTGTAGGGAAGTGACAAGTGGCATGAGGAGAAGCATGGATGAAAGGAACTAGGAGGTTTCGGTGGAAGGCAATCCGTGGGGTTCATTGGAGAATCTCATGGGGTATGGCCACCAACAAGTGATAGGACAAAGGGGAAGAGTGTGTAAGTGGATAAAGTACATGTGTAAGAGAGTATGGTGATGTGAAGAGAGGTATGGTGTGGGTGTAAGTGATTGAAATGACAAAAACTAGGAAGAAGAACAAAATGGATTTTCGGTGGAGCTTAGCTTGGCCGGTCATGCCTTGCTCAAATTCCAAAAAGCATGGCTTTGGAATCACTTGGATGGACACATGAGAGGATAGGGGAATGATGATTGAGTGAAAAGCAAGAAAATGGAAGCTAGAAGCACCAAGAAGCCGCCGGCCATAGGAAGGAAAAGGAGAAAGGGAAATCACCAAGGTATGGCCAAGATTTGATCTTGGAGTGGCCTAGAGTTGTCAATCACTCCATCTATCATTAGCCATACCTAAATATGATGAGAAGTGTACCAAAGACCCTAGGGAAGAGAGCTGGCCGTGTGACCCCTTAGGCAAATCCCTTAAGTTCATTTCACTTGGACACATGCAAACACTCTCATTTCCTCTCCACCTCTCGGCCAAACTCACTCTAGTCACTCCTACTTTTGCTTCTTCTCTTTTCACCACATAATTTGAAGAACCCTATAGTAGTGAAGCCAAAAAGCAAGAGTGTGGAGGTGATCAATTCATTGGAGAAGGTTAGTGACTAAATCTATACAAGTTTAGGAAGAACACACACACACATGTGACACTTTGTTTTGGTTAGAAGGAAATAGGGTTTCCTTTGAGTTTTATGTTCATGGCTAGACTAATGGGAGATTTTATATGTGTAATTTCAGATTTAAGCTAAAGTCTATTAGGAGTGTGGTAAGTATAATCCCACTTTTTCCTTAACAATTCTTATATATAGTGAAGTGATCATGCTTGTTGGATTAATGGTTGCCATTGCCATGTTTGGATTGAAATGATTTCTCTTGTTTGTGATATGAATAATTTTGGATAAATCTATATGATGGAATAAGCTTAGAATGTGAGTAGAAATGATGAATCAAGTGTTAGTTGCAAAAAGAAAGGAAAAAGCATGATTATTTGATGAAATGATGAAAATGATGCATGAAGGATTTTAGTGTTAAATATTAAATTTTGGTGTTGCTAAGGTAAAGTCTATTTGAGGAAAGTAGTGATGAAATTGGTTTATTCAAAGAGCATATTGTGTTGAGAAAATGAAAATAGACATGAGAATGAATTATATGATTGATATGGATGGAAATGATATACACTTGCATATGGAAGAAATGATCACTTGTGTATGATGTGTAGAAATGTTTATTTGGAATTCTATGATATTTAATGTTGAGATTTGGAAGATTAAAATTATATTGCTTTGTGGTGATTTTGTTTAGTTGAGCTCATAGAAGAGACTATTAGAAAAGGAAGTTTGAATAGACTAATAGGAGGAGTTCCCTAAGTTAGAAAGGTGAATGGAGGAAATAGGATTAACTAAGTTGGATGTGAAAATGGTTACTTGGGGAAACACTAAGGTTTCGGTTACCCCTTGCTAAGGAGGGTACATGATTTAATTTGACACTTTAAAAATTGATTGGAGGAAATTTGGAGTCAAATGATGAAGGAAAGCCCTAGAAACTCTCTAGGAGAATTCGGCCATGATGGGTTGGAGATGGGCCCAATACCCCACTTCAATCCTAGGCCCATTTTAAGTATAGAACCTGATGACTAAGTAGGAAAATTATGAAGTTATTCCCAAATGAGGGAGAAAAGAAAATGAAATGTGAATGCACTCGAGCTTGTCTCGGGTTCTTGCATGAAAATAAGTAAGCATGCATGTCCCATGCATAAGTCATGAAAAGAAGGTTTTTAAAGTCAAGCATGTTTTTAAGAAAAAGAAAAGAAAAGAAAAGATGGAATTTTTTATAGAAAAGAAAAGAAGTAAAGTTTTATAAGAACCCCAACGGCTGGGACGGGGAAGTGCCCCAGTGGAACTCCCTGTCCACTCAGGAGTGTCTAAAGTCGAGTGGTAGCCCCTGGGTCGACGAAGAACAGTCGGCGGACCATGTATGGCACCAAAAGGTGTCCGGAGCGCGGTAGCACCTAACGCTGGTGGGTGCCAAGGACGGATATGGTGTAAGGACCTGCCGTTTAAAGTTATAAGACGCACTCACAATAAGGTGATGCGGTAACCAGCAGGAAACACGCGGTGCTAGGGGAACCGTGTTGTGTCTCATACATGTTAAGTGAAAAGTCATGACAAGAAGGGCTTTCGAGCCATAAGAAAGATCTGTTCAAGATAAGTGGCGCCTAAGAAAGAATGAAAGATACGAAATGTTTTAAAGAAATGTTTTGAAAAGTAATGATGATATGAAAAGAAGTTTGAAAGAAGAAATCTGCATGACAGTTTTATGAAAAGAAGTCTGAAAGAAGCAAGTCTGTTTAAAGGTTTTCATGAGCATGTGCATGAGTCAGTCATTCATTGCATGTGCATTAGTTAAGAATGTTTTGTTCACTTATCTGTATATTGGAAATGTTCTGGTTTAAGTGATAGTGTACTTGCTGAGATTTCTCCCGAAATCTCACCCCCTTTTATTATTTCTACTATCGCTTCCTTGGAAACGATAGAAGTCATTGCAGGACATGATGGATCCACGGATTACGACTCTCGAGAAGATGGGTCAGACCCTCATGGGCCCGACTAAGGCTGAGACTGCCGGGCTAGTGACCCTAGACCTGTTGGGTCAGTGGGCGGCAGAGTCGCTTCCTATGGCGACGTATTTTTTTGACGACCTACGCCCTACGGGGTGTTGTTTGGTGCTGGGAGTTGACGGGCTCCTCCACATGGGACGCCTGTTTACGTCATCCTCTGGGATGATGTGTGACGTAGGTCCAGGATTGAGTCTGGACAGCCTTCGTTATGGCCCGACTTTTAAGAAGATAAAAGAAGAACCCGCCTTTTAGTATGGTTGGCGGAGGGAGGAGTGGATCAGCAGCACCTTTATTTTGTATTCACCGATGTACTTTTTGGAAAAATCTTCCCGTTGTTTTGGGAAGTACTTTTGTATAAACTGTTTACATTGGTGACTTTATCCTGATATATATATATATGCATGTGATGTTTAATTTGGGTTTTATTTTGTTAACCATGTGATGTGCGACAAGCGTAACGTTTTGTCGTTTATTTACGGCTTGACCTTTTCCGCTGCGACATAAAAAAAAAAAAATATGTCTGTGTATGTAATAAAATAAGGCTCTCACACGTAAAGATGAGGGATGACTTCCTTGTGACGTTCGTCCCCGGCGTCACAATTTGCGTACGAACCCAAGCGCAAGCTGGGGCGCCGACATATTTTTTAGCTAAGCAGCAAAACAAAGTCATTACAGTACAAATACAAAACTTCATTTCTTACTTTATCAAATCAAACTTGAAATCTGTACATTTCATCAAGAACCTTTATCATAGGACTTATTAAAAGAAAAAGAAAAACAGTAATAAGCAGTATCTTCTATTTCAAAAAACAGAGAGCTGTAATAAATATGATACTAATCTAGAACATAGAAAGCTAATGCAGTTAGGGCAGTTAACATTCCAATTAAAATTTATTGGATACTAGTTCAGAGCAGTTAGGAAGCATTTCGCCGAGCATCCTCAATGCATTACTTCTTTGCTTCTTATTTCCTTTGTCATTTCCTCTTTAGACATTCTAAAAGTAATAAAAATCTCTAAATGGGGCCAATAGCACCTTTAACACATCAGATTCGCCCTTCAAAATATGTGTATGAAATGAATTCAACCACACAATTGAAACACGAAACATTCTTTTGTTCCCAAACAACAAATATAGCACATAACTTCTTTCTCAACTAGTCACTACCCTATTCAACTAACTTCCTTACTAACTGAAGCAATTGCATATGGACCATCATTAACCAACACAAAAGCGGGCAAGTAAACATAAAATACCAAACGGAACGAATAAAGTACCTTGAAGATTCAACCGAGCAACCATAGTAGGCGGGCGGCAAGAAAAACCTAAAGAAAGCTCCATCAAACCAGCACAACCGTGTTTCAATCTCAACCTCCCAAAAATTCAATTTTTGTAGAAGAAAGAAAAATAAATTGATTACAGCAAGAAGCAAAGCTGAATACATAAAATTAATGAACTTCAAATGTTAAGAGAGTAATATTATGAATACTCCAAAAGTAAAAGGCAAAATGAGTTTTATAAGACTGGTGGACAACGTTTTAGTTACAATAGAAAATACCAATCCTTACTCATCATTGAGACAAGAGAATAAACAAGCAAGAAGGTTCAAATCATGCTCCAAAGAGTGTAAACCTCATCTTTGAAACTGGCACAGAAGTTGTAGTAGTTTAATTTTGACTTTGGAAACATGTGAACCAGTGTATATTAAAGCATTTCTAAAGTAGAGTACTGCACCTAAAGAGAAACAAGTATCATATGACACAATATAGACTGGGAAATTTATATATTATGAAGGGAGGGCAGTCAATTTTTTTATTTGTTTATACAAGTAAAGGGGCAGCCAATAAATTCTCTCCAACACCAAGCACAATATTTTAGTTGCATTTGTTGTACAAAGACAGAGCTTGTTAGTTCAGAAGAACAGCAAATACTTATCTAAGTATTAAAGACATCTAATTATTTAAAAAAAGTATTAGAGACATAGACCTAAGCTTGATCAATTACCAACTAGGTGGCAAAGCGTTCTACTAAAAGTGTTAACACTATTTTCTATACTAAAAGTCCAGAACCAAGCTGTCGTTCTATTAAGATCCAGAAGGCAAACACCTCTTCAAACAATATAGCATGACTGGGGTAGTCCAGAACTATAAAGTGATCTTTCTTTGGCAAGTCACTACCAGTGGCCATGCTTGACTATTAAACTAAAAAGCTTCAATGATTCAAACTAAAAAGCAACAATCAATTGATTACCCCATTTTCCACGGTGAACCCTGTAGTCTGTACTTATCAAAATGCACACAAATGCCGTTGCTTTTCACTCACTCATAGAAAAAAGCCATTCGTGTCCAAATCGCCATCATAGTACGGATTCTTTCCAAAGCCTCATACAAAGCATCAATCAAAGACAGGAAAATAGCTCAAGACATAAACAAGGCCATCCACACGGAAATTTATTTCCCCAATACCCATTCGTTTTACAATCCCTAATCTCAACTCACCAGACCTAATGGAAATTTTACTACACATTTCTTACAAATTTACGACAAAAAGAGAAATTTACTACAATCCCTAACCTCTAATCGCTCCGTGAATAGAAAATGAGAGAAGAAGAGAGCTTGAAGTCAGAGAAAACACAGTTGCTGCCTGGGAGAAGACGATGAAAAAGATGAAAAAGCATGAAGAAGAGAGAGAGAAGAGCGAGGAAGATGGACTTACTGTTGCCGGCTTGGGAGAAGACGATGAAGATTCGAAATAGGCAAAAACACGAGAGGGAATGAAATAGGCGTGGGAGGGAACAAAATAGGCAAAAACACGAGATGCGAAGCTTACAGAACAAAAATGTAAAGTTTTACCTGTTACGGTAGCCATTTAAAACTCGCCGTTAAAAGTCCCCAATAACGTTGAAAAATATCGACGCAGAAGCTCTTATCATTATAACGACAACAAAGTCGCCGCTATAGTTAATAAGACGTTGCAACAAATGCTGGAACCGTTAAATGGTGGAATCCAGTCGTCAATGTGTTTCAGCATTTGTTTTCGCCGTTACACACATCCTTTTCCGTTAATTTTTAATGTGGCAATAATAGAAGCGCCTAAACAAGACTTATTTCTTGTAGTGTCTTAAGATCATGTGCTCCTTCCCGAATAATGCTATCATGTTTATCTATTTTACATGAATCATCCTCTCACTATTCCATAACATAGCATTAAATAATTGAAAATTTTGTTGTACTTCATTCATGATCTAATAATTTAATATCACATAAAAAATGTTGAAAAGATATCTATTAATGTCATGTTCTGCAGGCCTAGGCAACTCCACAGAACAATGATTCCATCTACAACCTACATCCACAAAGGATGAGAGGAGGGTTCAAGAGAACCATGGTAGTTCTAAAGCTTAAGTTAGATTATTGGAAATAGTGAGAACTTAAATTACAGAGAGTAAGAGAAAATAGAAATTAGAGAGAGCACCCCTGTGGGGTATATCTAGTCGAAGAGATATTCTGACGAGGTAATTTAGGGGTGTTGCTCGAACCCTCAGCTGCGTCTTTTATCAGTTTGTTGTCAAGTGGCAATGCTTTCAGTCGTGCTGTACTGTAATTCTTGCCACCTTTCATTTAATATAGTGTGGTTCTCATTTAATACGACATGCATCTGCCTAACGTGCTCGTACTGCTAGGGACAACCTAGCCTTTGGCACTCAAGTACCTGGGTTGCCCCTAACATTCCGACTATATGTTGCTGGCGACTTATTTTCCTCTTTGTCAGTGTTGCTACTAATTCCCAGGCGCCTGATGTGTTCTTGATACTTAACTGTACACTCCCAATTAGGAATTAGCTCCCACAAAGTATCCTACGAGGTCCTAGCATTCGTGTATGGAGGGAATTCAAATTCTAGCCTATCAACCCTACTTGATGTTCCTTACTTGGGCCCTGGGCTAGGTGAGTCAGGCTTAGGGTTTAGAATTTATCCCCACATAATACCCCACGAATTCCTAGCATACAAGTATGGTGGAAATTTCGAAAATCAAATCGTGCCTCTCCAACTTCCGCGCTCCCACGGGTGGGGCTCGGATGACAACGTAAAGCCCACGTGTGCACTATCCAACCATCTGATCCTTTGCTAACAGGCGTGCGTTGGGATTGGCTCTGTGATGATTGAGGTTCCAAAAAGATTAGGGCCATTACTTTCACTTCCATATGCAGTCTTGACAGCTTGTGGATCCTTTGGCCACACCTAGAGGACTTGGTTAGACTATGTCCCCCACTCACCCAGTTGGCTGTGCATGTTGTTTGTCCTCCCTCGACCTGGCAATTGCAGTTGTGCCATGATTGCATAGGTTTCTTAGAATTGGGCACACCTCCTCGACTCTTGCATATGTTCCTTCATCTCCCCTATCACATTTCTAACTATCATTTCTCCCCTATATAAGGCTTTCCTCTTCACCATTTCTGTCTTCCTGAAGCTTTCTTTCTCTTGTGTGCAATCTTTCTTTCTCTCACCTACAAGCAAACTTTCCTTCTTTCACCTACTTCCTCCTATGCTTTTCCTACACTTTCTACACCTTTTCTCACAAATGCAACCATAGGGAGCAAGGATCATTACACTGAGAGACTCTGGGGCTCAATCGTGACCGAAGATGACCGCTACATCTATTGGCAGTCATACAATGTTTCTTAGGATGCCATTTTGGAAGCTCCTAAGAGTCATACCCGCGTAAGAGGGATTCTGGATTTCTTAATGTCATACAATCTTTATGTACCCGCTGTTGTTTAGTAATGGTCTACGACTGCCATTCTGCTATTCTGGAAGGGAGATTCTAGATTTCTTGGGGTTAGCCTTGACGTAACCAACCCTAATGGTTGGCAATTGATGGTGTCTAACTGCATCACCTTTTTGGTTGTGTTGACAGACACAGAAGAATACCCTGGCCTGAAAGCCCAAGAATTTTTGTCCATTTATCCCATCCTCCAACTTGAGAGAAGTGTGTGTAGCTTTTAGTGTCGAACTTTGGATTGCCGCTTCATCACTCTAGAGAGGCGGTACTCCTTTATCAAGGATAGGCAATGACGCTTCTTCATCATCTCAAGTTCAGAAGAAACAACAGGCCACCTCTCACCCAAAGGGGGATCACAGCAAGCAACCCATTTGAGAATAGTGCTGTTGGTGGTAACTCTCGACAAGGAGTTGGGGGCATCTCTCGACAAGGAGTTGGGGGCACCTCTCGATAAGGGGTTGGGGCCACCTCTCGACAGGGGGCTAGGGCCACCTCTTGGCAGGGGGCTAGGAGTGAATGTTCCCAACCCTCAAGTTCTCATAGTACTACATCACCTAGGCCTCCCTATGATGCTCATGTTGATCCTTCTCGCCATTCACTGGTAGGGTCTCCCTCTAGTGCTCTCAGTGTTGCTTCATGTCTAGTTTTGCTGACTGTCTCTCCAAGCATCTTTGGCAGCACTTCTTGCTTAGCATAATAGAGTCAAATTCAAACTACTTTCAACACTTTTTCTTTTGTCTTCGTCAGGTTTCTCACCCTATGATTAGGTCGGTTCTTCCCATCGAGCTGCCACAACGACCATAGCTCTTCTCTTATTTATGCCATCCCATTAGGTCGACTTTACCGCTTTTGTGCCAAGACCCAATGGGTTCTCAAGCGAGAGCGGTCTCACCCTCCCTGGTTGATGTTGTTATTGTGGAGAATGTTTCTTCCTTGATGTTTTTCGAGCTTGAAGAGAATGCAACCTTGAAGGCAAGAAATGTGTCGGGTAGTTCTGGGAACATTCAAGAGGATGCCAATATACTAGGAAGGCCAGAGATGGGAGGGTTTGATCATGGTCTTGAGGAGGTTAATTTCCCCAGTAAGGTCCAGTAGCCTGAAAAGCCTCTTTTGGCAGATAAGGCCCAAGTAAACTCGAGGGTGACCGATCCCGCAGTTGATCCCTTAGGGCTTGAGCTTGCTCTAGCTACGGTCTGCTCAATGCCATCTTCTAGTTTTGAAGGCTATGGAGTACGAATGATGGGAGTAGGAGGCTAGGAAGCTTAGACCCAGGTGTGCCTAGGTATGTCGCCCTCCTCATACTTGAGTTATTTTTTTGAGCATTCTTCCTTTCTAACTTTGCCTTTTTGGTTTTTGGCCATAGAACAACTTGCTGAGAGGATAGTCAAGGATTAGGATTCTTTGGAGGTACAACGTACTAGGTAGAGCATGCCTAGAAAACTCTGATACATTTGGAGTTCTAGAAGGTCAATTAAGAGCTCTAGGAGGTGTCCTCGGAGCGTGACTCCTTGATCATCGACATTTTAAGATTGAAGTTGTCCAACAAGAGTCTATGCCAAGAGAACAAAAACCTCTATTGGCAGAGAGAGGCAAAGGCTCGGGAGTTGGAGTTTACCCAAGACGATCTTGATGATCTCCAAAAGGGATTTTTTCTCGACAAGGAGAAGGGCTAGACCTTCCATGAGATTGAGAGGCTGGAGGCCTGGTGGGATGCTGTGAGAAGGAGGCCGCAAAGATTGAAGAGGGCGGGCAAGAAATTTCTGAAGGAGAAGGCCTTGAACGCAGCAGCGCACTCACGATTGCTTCTCAAGTACTTTGAGCTGACTGCTCAATGCAAAGGATGAGGGCTTTTAGTCGGCTGGTTCGAGAGCAGGCTTGCTTTCTTGAAAGCAAAGTAGCTTAGGCATTGGAAAGGGTCTCGACCTTGAAGACTAACAACATGGTCTCAGATCCCAGTTTTGTCTAGCCCTTTACATTTAGGTGAGGATAAGGGCTATGACTCTAAAGTGAGTCTTGAACGCATGAGAGACTACGTGAAGAAGAACCCCACAATCGGTCCCTGGAGAATCGAGCTCTCGTCTCTAAGACCAAACCACAATCTTACCAGTCCAAGAAGTTCCTAGGTTATACTTAAAGGTTGATAGCCTTTGTAAGAGCCCCTCCCCCGCCTTGACTTCTGTTTTTATTATATTTTATCATGAGATGTTATTTGGCCGATGAGGCCCCTTTATTGCTTTGAACTTTAATGAAAATTTTGCTTCTTGTTGTTCTTCTTGAAATTAATTTCATGTCATTTCCATGCTAAGTCGTTCTCTTGGCCACATGAAATTAATTTCATGTCATTTCCATGCTAAGTCGTTATGGATAAGTTGTTGATGGCGTAAAGCTCGGTGGCCCTAGCCCAAACCTTACATCGTGGCGAGTTAATAGACTCGGCTCATAGCATCATGACCAGCAAGTCAATGGACTTGTGTGTTCTAGCTAGGTTGTTGATGGGGTAGGGCTAGGGCCACCAAGAAAATCGGTTTGTAGCATGAAGGTCAACAGGTCAAGAGACTTGAGCTCTATGTAGGTTGTTTATGGGATAGGCCTCAGTGGTTGGCATTTCATAGGTGGGAAGTTCTCGGTCTTCTTGATCTTTCAGGTGATAGAATCCAGTCTTCCACTTGCGGCTATCACGAATGGCCTTCCCACTAGTGGTTCAACTTTCTTTCATATTGGGTGGTGATGCTCATTTGTCTTAAAACTAAGTCCCCCACTTTCAAGGTCAGATTCGTCTGTTGAAGTATCGCTCAATTTTCCTCTTTTTGATCGACTTTAGGCTCGCCGCTTGTTCCTAGATATCTTCTAGGAGGTCCAGATTCTCTCTCAATTGTTTTTCATTACAGGTTGAGTTGAAATCTTGGACTAGATATGTAGTCATTCCTATCTCCATTGGGATCACTGCCTTGGTCCTGTAGATGAGTACAAAGGGAACTTCACCCGTAGGGGTCGTGATCGATGCTTGGTATGACGACAACACATTAGGAAGTTCTTTGGCCCATCTTCCCTTCTCATCTCCCAACTTTTTCTTCAAGACATTCATGAGGGTTTCACTAATTGTTTTTGCTTGTCTGTTTGCTTAGGGGTGCTTGGATGATAAGTACTTAGATTTTATACTGAGCTCGAAGCACCATCCCGTTAGTGTGAGGAGTCAGATAGTTGGTTGTTCTTCGATATGAGACTTTGTGGAATGCCAAATTGGTAAATACGTTATTCCGAAAGAAGCTCGTGATTGTTTGGGCCATGATGGAAGCTAGAGCCTCCACTTTTACCCACTTGGTGAAGTAATCTATTGCCACCATCGCAAATTTGATCCCTCCCTTGCCAACAAGGAAGGGGTCGACTAGGTCGAGTTCACAAAAAGCGAAAGGCTAGGTGAACATGATGAACGTTAGCTCCTTTAGTGGAAAGTGGGGAATAGGTGCGTGCACTTGGCACTTGGCACTTGGCACTTTGAGTATTTCTTCACGAAGTTATTTCTGTCTTAAAGAGAATGAGGCTAGTAGTATCCCACATGCTTGCCTTAGCGGCTAGTGCTCTGTCCCAGGAGTGATTCCCACAGATCCCTTCATGCACCTCAACTAAGACATAGTGAGCCTCGTTGTCCAAAATACACCTTAGAAGGGGCTCGACGATGACTCATTTGTACAAGATCCTGTCCACCAGGGTAAATCGAGTAGCCCTGTTCTTGAGCTTTCAAGTTTCTTCCAGGTCATCTAGGATCTGTCCTTCACCGAGATACTTTATGATGCCAATGGCCCATTTCGGTGGCATTTACAAGATGATTGACACACTAACTCCAATTGTCAATGCTTCTATTGCTCGCGCCATAGTGTTCACGAGAAAAATGGGCTTTTCGAGGCGGTTGCCTTTGTCATTTTTGGCTCCAGAAATCAACTAGATGTTGAAGTACTAAAAGAGGTCGCGGGCCTCTCTACATGCTAGAGGTACTTCTCAAATTTTTTTCTCCCTTTGTGATAAATTTCTCCATCACCTGGCCGACTACGACTTGTGAGTCTACTTGAACTTCAATCTGAGTGGCCCTAAGTGACCTGGCTACCGACATCTAGACCAACAACGTCCCGTACTCGGCCTTATTGTTGGTATTCTTGAAGTCAAATTTGATGGCATAGTCATGCTTTTCCTCGGGCTTTGTGATTATGTGCACCCCACAGCCCCTAGCCCGGCAAGACGAGCGTTTCCTCCAAGAACTCACTTGATATTAGTCTTGACACTTTAGGCTTTGTGATTATGATTTGCCTTTAGGTGCGATGGGCATTTCCTCCAAGACGTTCGCAAACTCGGCTCTGAAATTTCCCAAGACCTAGGCTTTGATTGTTGTGCGAGGGACGTACTTGATATCGAACTCACTCAGCTTGTTAGCCCATTTTTCATCAGTCTTGACATGTTAGGCTTTTGCAACACTTTTCTAAGGGGACATTCATGAGCACCTTCATCGAGTGGGCCTAGAAGTATGGCATTAGTCATCTAGCTGGCATGACTAATGCGAACACTAGGATCTCTGCCCAAGGGTATCTTCCTTCGGCCCCTCGAAGAGTTCAATTGGTGTAATAAATGGGTCGTTGCTCATTTCCTCATCGCAGACAATGACAGTAGATATTGTAGTCGGGGTCACCGTGACCTACACCATTAGGATCTCCCAAAGCCTGATTTAGCCAAAGAGTGATGGCTGGGCCATGTACCTTTTCAGCTTTTCAAATGCTTTGTCACATTTTGCTAAATTAGGTGCTTGGTGCATTTGTGGTCTGTAGGTCATGCAATGAAGAGGTTCAGCGCTACTACCCTACTTGCAAGCCTCTTGACCTCGTGGTGCATTTGTGGCGAACGCATGCCCACTATCGCCTAGGTTTTCACTAGTTTTGCTTCAATCTCCCGCTTTGAGACTATGGAGCCCAGGAGCTTCCCTGACTCAACACTGAAGGCGTACTTTAGCATATTCAGCTTCCCCTGATATTTTCTCGGCATGTCGTAGTCTTCTCTCAAGTCCTCGACATGCTACTCAGGGTTCTTGAACATCTAGCTGACTAGGTGCTAATATGTGTCCCGACATTCCTCATTCCGAAGGGCATGATCTTATAGCAGCAAAGGTCCCGGTCGATGACAATCGCCTTCTTTTCATCATCATTCGGGTTTGGTTGTGTCTAGAGTATGGGTTCATGAAGCTTAAGGGAGGGTGTCTTGCTGTTGAGTCCACTATCAAGTTCATGAATGGTAGTAGAAAATTGTTCTTTAGGCAAGCCATGTGTAGGTCAGTGAAGTTCACACACATCCTCCACTTGCTGCTCATCTTTTTCACCAGGGCGACATTGGAGAGCCATTCAAGATAGTAGGATTCCCTGATGAATCCTGCGGCCAGCAGCTGATCTACCTCCTCGACGATGATGACGTACTTCTATGCACTGAATCTTACCATTTTTGCTTTACCTTCCTCCCCTTGGGATCCATGCATAGGTGGTGTTCAATGACAGTATTGCCAATTTTTGGAATCTCTTCGTGGCTTGAAGGGAAGACATCTCGATGCTCAATCATCAATTGATTCATGTCATTAAGCTCTGCTTGTTGCAGAGTCTGCTTGTCTCTAACCTATTCATCCACCTCGGTTAGATTCGGTGGTTGTGGTGGGTTGGTTGCTTTCTGTTCTTCTTTCAGGACGCAAACCTCCCTGGCCTCTCTTTTCATCTCCCGCGCATAGCATTCTCGAGCTATCTTCTGCTCGACGTGGGCTTCTCCCATTCCTGCAGAGGTAGGAAAATTTTTCTTCAGGTGGAAGCTTGAAGTAATTGTTTTGAAGTGGTATAGAGTTAGTCGCTCTAGAATTGCATCATAGGAGGATGGAGACTTGACTACCAGAAATTCCACCATAGTGGGCGTTGTTCTCAGGGCCATTTCGAGTAGGAGTGATAGAGTGATTGTCCCAATCGGTTGGATCAGGTCACTAATAAAGCCTTAGAGTTATGTGGGAGTAGAACGCAGTCGGTCCATAACGATTCCAATCCGGACACAAGCTTCTAGTAAAAAATGTCGGTAGAGTTGCCGTTGT
Organism: Platycarya longipes; assembly: GCA_036559045.1. Classification (NCBI taxonomy): domain Eukaryota; kingdom Viridiplantae; phylum Streptophyta; class Magnoliopsida; order Fagales; family Juglandaceae; genus Platycarya; species Platycarya longipes. Next base: position 19,223,619 of record CM071803.1, on the reverse strand, counting down.
CAATCAAGACTCTCTAGATCACGTAGTTGGAGATATGTGTATATATCACCAAAGCGTCATCATGAAGGCACAAGCCACCCATGAGTCGGCTCCTTGAGCTGGGGACGACCCTCCTCAATGTGAACACTTCTTCATATTGGGCCCTTTAGGTGTGGACCTTGTGTGTCGATGAGGGGGTCCTCCCAACGTATCCTTCCGCAATCATGCATATCTCGCCAATGGGATCATTCCTTCTTAGTGAGCTCTTATGTTGCGGTCTCACTCGAGGTTGCCTTTCTCCCCTATGCCCAGTTGCACACTCTTCAAACACCAATTGTGGCTACTTAGCCTTCATGTTTGCCGCTCATCCCCCATTAGTCTACCAAGGCTTTCAATTCCAACAATTCTGGAGTGGGCATATGGACCGAGCTGCCACCGAGATGGTTGTTCATTCTTACACTTGGTCTCGGGTACTTTCTTCTTGCTGCCTTCCCAGCCTGTGTGGCTACTCTACCCCATGACCTTTTTATCTAATCGCTTCAGTTTGAACTTGCATGAGTTGGTCAATGCTTGGAGTATGTCTTCAACATTGAAAAAGCTGTCGACCCTGCCCATGAACTCTCTGAGTGAGGTGGGTGTCTTCCCCACAATTTCGGTCATAAATGGGTGCTGCCAAGGTTCTTTTCTCATCTTGGTCATCTGTTGAACTTCCCAGATACAACTTCAGACTCAGGAGGAAGGCGGCATGGCGTCTTCTCTTTCTACTTGTGATAAACTACTTTAGGAAGAGGCAAGCCAATTTGCTAAAGCTGTTGATTGTGCTGGGTGGTAGGGATTGAAACAATTTCCTCGCGGCTTTCTTTAGTGTGAAAGGGAAAGCCCTGCACGCCACGTATCCTGGGCAACTAGTGCAGGGTCATGTGGGTCTCAATTGTTTCTAAGTGATCTACCGAATTTGTGACCGACCATAAGTTTCAATTTATGGAACCTTGAACCTTGGAGGTAAAGGCACATCCATGACCTTTGCGATGTACGGCAGGTTGATGCTGATGAGTAGTTGGTCCATGGAAGATGATGTCTTATTGCGCTTGGTCATCTTTGCATATTTTTCTCGGACCTCTTGGAGTTTGAGTCGCATTTAGTGCTTCTCCTCCTCGATTGCGTCATCCTTAGGGATCTACGTGATTCTGAGTAGTGGCTATGGTCTCCACCCTCAAAATCGTCATTGCCTCCCTATAGGGTGGCCTTCTCAGGGTTGAGTGCCTCTACTTCGTACATCAACTTTCTGACTATTTCTACCATCTCGTTGGCTCTATCTGCTTCCATTGTTTTTGACTGTTCTTCTTTGAGTCATAAGGATTAGGAATGTGTTGTTGCCAGCATGCAAAGTACACGCTGCTATAGGAAAAAGATCCCACAAAAGGTACCATTATTGATGTTGTGTTCTACGGGCTTGGGAACCTCCACGTCGCAAGGACTTCATCTATAACTTGCGTCCACAAAGGATGAGAGAGGGCTCAAGGGAGCCGTGGTACCTCCGTTGCTTAAGTTAGTATGAGGAATTTGGAAACTCAAGTTATAGAGAGTAAAAGAGAATAGACATTCGAGAGAGAACCCCGGTGGGGTGTATGGAATATTTATATACTTGGCCAAAGAGATCTTCTAAAGAGGGGATTTAGGGCTGTCGCACATACCCCAACTGCGTCCTTCGGCGGTCTACTATCAATGCTAGTCAAGTCGTGTCGTGCCATGCTCCTTGCCACTTTCCATTTAATGTGACGTGGTCCCCAATTAATGTGGTGTGGTCCCCATTTAATGTGGCATGCATCTGCCTGACGTGCTTGTACTACTCAAGATTACCCAACCGCTGGCACTCGAGTACTTGGGTTACCCCAGACATCTTGACACTATGCAGCCAGCCAATGATCTTCCACTTTTTCAATGTTGCTGCTAATTCCAATATGCTTGTTGTGGTCCTAGCACTCAACCCGTCAACCGTGGGCTCCCAGTTTGAGCCCTAGCTAACGGCCTAGGCTCTGGGCCTTAAGTTGGCTCAGATTAACCTACACATAGTAGCTTGTAAATTTTTAACATACGATTATGATGGAAATTCAAATCTGTGTTCGTCGACTTTGCTTAATGTTCCTTACTTGAATATGAGTATGGTGGGCCTTGGGTTAGGTCAATCTGGCTCGGGAATTTATCCCCCACACAATACCAATAAAATAAAAAGTTCTCTTCCTATTATTTGATTTTCCAATATATAGCTTTTATCTATATAAAGGAAAGAGCTCAAACTCCTCTATTCCATCTGTTTTTTTGTATTGAGAGATGAGAAATACCATTCTTATATATAGATATTTTCGAGTAGGATCCAGTCCAGATTTGTTTTAAAGATTATATAATTGTTTTTTTCAGTTATATTATGAGTCATTTTAAAAACATATATTGAAAAGTATTATTTGATTTAAAAAAAAAAATACATAAATACATAAAAATATTTGAAAACATTTATTGGTTCTTTGTTGCAGCGCGTAGTGTTGATTAGTAGCGAAATAAATCGCTGCAAAATAATCCTTTAAAAAACACGCCACAAACACTTAGCTTATTTTCACCCAAGCCTTCAAATTTTCCCCTCCACCCTATCAGACATTACCTTCTCCCCCAAATACGTGATTCTCACAGGGATTACGCGCGATCCTTAAACACTTAGCTTATTCTCCACGATTTTCTTCTATTTCACTTTGAGATTAGTGATTTGCTTGATTTTCTCCAAAGCTCATGTACATGGATAGATATTGTGATTACGCGCAATCCCTAAACATTTAGCTCATGTACTTTGAGATTAGCTTATTTCTCCACTTATATATCATATATGCATGATCTTGATCATGGATAGATATTGTGAAGCTCATGTACATATAAATAATAAAATGAAAGTCTTCATAATTAATTGATGATGCTAGTTTGGAAACAAATTATGCTAATATGGTGCATGGTGTACTTAATTTGCAGGTTTCGTTTTTCTCTCAGTGAGTAGTGATTATTAATTATTGTTGAATCTGTCTCTAAAGTTAAATGAACTGTTATTTGGCCATAGGCCCATATATATTATCAACTTAGTGTTTCTTTTTTATACCTTGCATTCCAATAAGCTAGCAGTGTTTTATTTTCTCATAGTCCTTTTTAAAGTTTCAATATGGATCTAATATTTGAGGATTCAAAGACATTGGCAGATCGTAAAGTACCATCAATTGTAACGTTTTGTCTGATAATTGTAATGACTAAATTAATGCATTTTTTTCATGTATTTTTCAGGTTGAAAATGATGCAGTTGTGGCGCTGACCTTGAGAAAAAGTAGTTTTCTGAAACCCTCCTTCTCACTTTGCTGCATCTCTTTTTTTTTTTGTGCATCTCTTTTGTACTAACAGGCTCTTTTTTTTTTTCCTAATGTTGGTTTGTAAGTCTGCTGATTGAACTCAAGTTAAGCTGTATGTGTGTAACTTCTATAATGTTACCGTAGTTCTATTCTAAGCCACTCTTTGTAGAAAATAGTTAGGAGGTCAGATGACCTATATCTGAGAGGAAATGTAATATTTTCACTTTCTAAACTTGGGATGCAACCCTATTTGTATATTTTCACTTTACGATGACATGTCAAGGTAATTATTCTTTTGATTCCCCTCAAGACTCATTTAAAAATGTGATGCTTTGGTGCTTATGTACTGTTTTCTCATTTGGTGTAGATATGTATGTTGTGCTGGTTATATGCCCTATAGTGGCAAGTGGGGGGAGAGTAAATGCCCTGAATTTTGCCTAGCCACTGAGGTACAGATTATTCTATTTGATTTTGGTTAGCTTGCTTCTTACTTAAGCTTCTGACCGTATGTTTTTGTGCACAAATTGCCATAAAATGGGTTTCCTGGTAGTGATGTTCCTGTTCCCATAGCTTAAAGCTAATAAGGGAGCTTAACAATTCCTTTATCAATGCATTGTATTTAAGCTTTGTTTATGCTTGCACACGTTGACCCCCCAAATATAAAATGCAAGTTAGGTGCCCAAACCTTTGAAATTGAGTTATTCTTTTAATTTGCTTCTCCCTTTTGGCTTCTTACCAAGATAGGAGAGAGGATGACATGAGACCCAAGCATAAGTATGCTAATTAAAAGCCTTTGGTTCCCACTGAGTACTTGAACAAAAAAATGATCATAAAAAGTTCAGAAGTGGGCTCAGACAGAGAGAGAGAGAGAGAGAGAGAGAAGATGAATGTTGATGGCCTTGGGTGTCACAGGTAGGTGCTTACAAATGCATTAAGTACAACATAGAGGACAATAAATTTTGATGGGTGATAATGAAGGTGATCGGGAAGTGGCCTTCAATGATGATTTGAAGGTATGATTCATTAAGCTAATGTATGTGGTTGGGATGTGCTTCTAAGAGACCGTTATTGAAATTCACAAGGAGGAATTGAAATCTTGTCTAGCATCGCTAACAAGTTCCCTTCCACCTGATCGTTCTGTCTTTTTGTCTTCATTTCTTTTTTCCTCAAATTGTTCTTCTTTGTAGTTACTAATTTTTTTTAGGAAACTCTCTCTCTCTGTCTCTCTCAGAAGAAAAGCTTAGTTAATACTAAGTGTTTGAATTTTTTCCTTTGGTTATTTTTCTTTGAAAGGTAGAATGACGGAGGCATGGATTGAAGTGAATTTGCAGCAGAGATCATACACCTGAAGGGAAAATATTAGATGATTTGACGGAGGAGAATATCAGAGTTTATGTTTTCAAGACTCAAATACCCAAGTTTTTGTAATTTGTAAAAACATTAGTTGCTCCTCTTAATATAGTACTTACAAATTTTCTTTCATTAATGCACCCATTCCAGTCATGTATAGAGTACAGAAATGAATCTAAAACATGTTTATTATTAGATGAAAATTGATTATATGTCATTTTACATTTTAATTTTGGTTTGATCTTCTATTTTTGGTTTAGCACAATAAATATTGTAGTGTTTTTTAATATTGTAAGTGAGTTGGGTATATAAAGAGCCACTAGAAACATTAAAAAAAAATGCTGTTCTAGCCATTTTATAATTGCTTGAAGATTTTTTTAAGCATTTTTTATTTATTGCAGCAAAAACTATTCGCCACAAAAATACAAACATGAAGCTGATTTTTTCGACGAAATGGAATTTGCTAAAAGTAACTCTTATCCCGACGATTAGTTTGCAAATCTGGATATCAATTGTGGCAAAATTTTCTTACCTTGCGACAAGTATAATTGCTTCAACTAAGCTCTTTATTGGGGCGAATAACTTTATTCGCTGCTGTAACTTAACAGTGGCTTTTTTATATCAACGAATTGCCCGGTGCCAATACATCGCTGATGATAGTTTTCAGCCGCGAATATATAGGCTTTTTCCGGCAATTATTTTCCCGCAAAAGGTGTGTTTTCTTATAGTGACGTACGTAATGTTACAAGTTTATTACTACTTGTCTATTATTTTTATTATATTTGAAAATTTATTATTAATTTTTAAATTTTTTTAATTAAATATTTTTAATCATTAAAAAAATTTAAAAATAAACAATTTTTTTAATAATCATTTTTTAATTATTAAGTAAAATAAAAATTAAAAATTAAAAATTATAAAATTATAAAAAATTAAGAGTAATACTCATACAATTGTAAAATTATAAACGACATACAGTCACTTTAAAAAAAATAAAAATTATTTAAAAATTTAATTTTTTTTTTATGTAAATCTCATATATATTCACTTTATTTTAAAATATTTATATTTTATTTACAAATTTATAATTACATCTATTTTTATTTTTTTTAATTTTAGGGACGTTGAGCCTTAGATCTGTAGATACGGATCTGAAAAGCTCCTGTAGTCCAATTCGCCCTTTGGACTGATCAGGGCCATTTCCAAACTGCTTTCTCTTTTCCATTCCTATGTAATAGTTGAGTGTAATAGTGATGCTAAATTAGCATGTGTCCAAAAACAACCATAAAATATCATCTTATTAACCCAATAAATGCTACAAATAATGCGATGCTTGGGTGTCACGTCCTAGGCTCCTAGCTAGTATCCTACTGCATGGAATTTCTAACATGGTAACTCTGTAGATAGGAGAGGACTAGGTAGTGAAAATCTTTCTACTTTATTTTATTTTAAAATAAATTGCATTAAACTGAAAACAGAGGTATGAAAGGGGGGAATCCAGGGCTTGTCCCCCAAAAAATGCTTTCGGTGGCTAAAATTAAAAATTAAAAAAAGTGAGGAAGAAAAGAGAGAATGAACCAATGGTTCGGACCCTTCTTCAATGTCAAAATAAAGGAGAGAACGTCAATCAGTTTGCTAATGTCCAATGAATAGATCAAGATATGGTTTGAGTAGTGAGATAAAATAAAATAATTTATAAATAATAATAATTAAATAACTTGTAAATAATAGTAAAATAATTAGAATGATATATTCTATGTGATTTTTAGAAAGAAAAGAAAAAAAAAGTTGAATAAAAATATTATACATTTATAATATTATTAGAATATAATTTTTTATAAATTAAAAATTGAAATATTTTTTGTATTTTGTTTGAATAATGAGTTGATCTCAACATATCTTATTTCATTTAATTAATCATTACAAATTTCTCAAACTTTCAAACGAAATATAATAAACAATTCAATCTTTCTATTTTTAAAATAAAAATAATATTCTATTGTAAGCAGATTTTCTTACATATAGTAAACCCATGAGAGATCACTAGGGAAGTAAATCAAAGAATCTGGCCAAATTCAACTAAGCCTAACGACCCTGCTCTGAAAGGTATCAGTAGGCCTCTACAAAATACTCAGTCCATAAGCAAAATTCAATCATGAAGCAATTTAAGCATGAGAGAAACGGACAGTAGGGACATATGGGCTCACCGCCCTAACAATTCTGTGATGACACCCTACTCTCAAGAACTCTTGATCTCTTGACAGCGTGCTTGAGGGATTTAACAAAGAACGTCCACAGTGTAAACTAACTTAGCGAGTCACGCCTCATTAATGGCGACATTCCTTAAATCCTACCCCGTATTAATGATGCTGCCTTAGAAGTCACATCATATTAAAAGATTCTATCTAAGCGAACAATAAAAGGGACACGGGCTCCCCTAAGTCAGGTACGAGATGTCCCCACTTAGAAACTTGGTATAAAAGTTGACCCCCAAGTACAAATAACTCTATTTGATTCCTCCAACCTCACGTACTAACTTCTAAAGAGATATGCTGACTTTTGCATTGGAAACTCCTCGTCCTCCACCAAGGCCTCCCACTCTTCGTGTTTTCTTAAGTGCACTGGTGAAATACTTAAGATCCGAGTTGTTGGAATATGGCCCAACAACGTATGAAATGAGACATTAACACTAATAATATTTTATTTAACTTTCATCTCATTTCACCTCATCCTTTGGAGTTTAAACTTCTTTGGGTTGCATCTTTGCTGCTGTTTTCTCTATTTCTTTGTTGTGCTTCCAAGAATAAATTCAGTTGGTTTTCTACTCTTTTTATTACCATTTGTGGGCTGTCAAATACATTTTGGAATACTAACTTATTGCGCCTGTGCCATATGCTTGCCATTAGCATCGCTATTTTTGTCACATGTTCTCGTTTTTTCATCAACATAATTTTCTGCCACAAGTCAATAAATTCAATTTCTTTTGTTGTCCATTTCGATAGTTGACTTGATCTTTTTGCCCAAATACCAATTGTTGCTATACAAGTCCATAAGACATGAGTCACTATTTCCTTTGCCTGATGACATATATGACAGTTCATATCTGGAATCATTTTTCTTGTATGTAGATTTTCCTTGGTTGGTAGTATTGAGTTTAATGCTTGCCACAGAAAATGCTTTATTTTACCTGGCACCTTTAATTTCCATACTTTCTTCCACATTGATTTTGTATCCTACCAGTTTGAGCTTTGATCAATCTCTACCTCTTTCATTCTCTTGCAAACATAATATGCACTTCTTACTGAAAAATTACCATCTTTGTAGAACTCCATGATAGATGATCTTTCTTTCCTGTTTTACTTAAAGGAATGTTGCAAATTTGCAGGGCCTCTTCCTCTGTAAATATTTCTTTTATTAAGCTTTCATTCCAACTGCTTGACTGTGCATTTATGATCTCTGCTACTTTTGCATTATCTAAAAGAATCTTCATAGGTGAGACCACTTTATTTAAATTGATCAATTCTAGAAATCTTCAAACTTTATATAAGATATATCAAATTCTATTCCAAGGGGCAAGAAACATGGTTTGAATTTGAGTCTGATATGCTTTTGTATCAACTATTGTGGTTAATAATATCTAATTTCTCTTGAGTTTGATAGAAATACATTATTTGAGGAATTATAATTTACAGTACTGCATAACCTCTTTCCTATTCTAACATGTGACTGCAGCCCATGGATTCAAGTTGTTTATTAAACTAGTTCTACTCACCTAATACATGAAGGACAAATGCATCCAAAGCATGAGATTTATATTCTTCTGATATATCTTGGGTATACCTATCTCATTAGCCAGCCATGATTACAATATGCATTTGCATATATAGTTATTAATGATAGACAGTTTTTTGTATGTCACTTTCCTTCCAGAACAATTGAGTATATTTGAAAGTTTTTTCACTGAAGTGAAGGCAAACCACACCCCTGGTTCACATGAAAGATTATAGTTTTCACATAAAAATCACAGTTGGTAAATATTCTGTAACTATGATGTGATAGAGGTGGAACGTTATGTTTTGAAACATACCCTGTTTACAAATCATATACATACAAATTAGTAATGTAAATTTACTTCTCTACCAGTTTTAGTAAATTTATATACTAATTATTTTGTGTTGATGTAAAATTTGGTAGTTGGCAAGTTTCTAGTGAAAAACCTAATATAATTGAGTTGTAACTAATGGTGGACAGAGTACACTTGAAGAGGATCAAAATGGCTCGAGAAAAACCGAACACAGTGATCTCGCTCGACCCTCGCTCGACATGGCGCTCGAGCGAAGTCCAGGCAGAGACTTCGCTCGACACTCGCTCGACATGGCGCTCGAGCGAAGTCCAGGCAGAGACTTCGCTCGACCCTCGCTCGACCCCTCGCTCGAGCGAAGTTAAGGTTTCACGAATTCCTTTAGGGTTTAAGCGCCGTTTCAGGAGGTGGCCTATAAATAGATTCTTAAGTCTTCTGCTGCACTGTGGAGAAACACAGAGGAAAAACCAAGGAGCCACATTTCATCCCTTGAGAGAAACTTCTCCATTGTTTCAAAGATCATTCTCTCTTGGATTATATTACTCCCTCACAACACACATTCAAACCTTTAGTGAGTTCATTGGAGTGGACGTGGTCATCAAGCTGGAAGAGTTCTTCAAGGAGCTTGGATGAAGAAATCAAGTTGTTCGTGTGAGAAGCTATAGAAAGGTCGGAGTTCCGGCACTACATGCGTGTAGAGATCGAGTGGGTCACTCGTGGTGTTGCAAGCCAAGTTTAGTTGCTACAGTGGGTTTGTGAGTGTTTCTAAATTTGTTGTAACAAACTAAAATTTCTATAGTGGATTAGAGGTGGTGTCTTACACCCGGAGTGGTTTTAGATTTTGAAGAGGTTCTTCAAATGAGTTTCCACTTCGTAACCAAAATCTGTGTGTTGATTTCTTCGTTGATTGCTTGTTTATGTTGATTAATTTTTTAAACTGCCATAGTTTCTGTTATACACCTATTCACCCCCCCTCTAGGTGTGTAAGGTAATTTGCTATCGCTTTTTCAATTGGTATCAGAGCGGGTACACTTCGTTAGGATTAATTTCCTGAGTGTGATTCTGCTTTGGTGGTCAAAATGGATAGGTCTCAATCCCTCTCATCACCACCATATTTTGATGGTAGCAATTATGCTTATTGGAAAGTTCGAATGAGAGCGTTTCTTAAGTCTATAGATGAACGTGTGTGGGTGTCCTTGATAAGAGGATGGAAAGAGCCCGTCACCATTGTTAATGGAGTAGAAGTTCCCACAGACGTGGACAACTACTCAAAGGATGAGTTGAGTGAAATTAACTGGAATAGTAAAGGCCTAAATGCAATTTTTATGGCCGTGTCTCAGGAGGAGTTCAAACGAATCTCCATGTGTAATACAAGCAAAGAGGCATGGGACATTCTTGAGATCACTCACGAGGGAACTAGGGCTGTAAAAAATTCTAAACTCCAAATGCTTACCACCAGCTTTGAGGAAATTAGAATGAAGGAGGATGAAACATTTGATGTCTTTTATGCAAGATTAAATGACATTGTGAACTCTCGGTTCAACTTGGGAGACAAAATCCCAGAAAATAGAGTTGTAAGAAAAGTCCTCAGATCTCTTCCTGAGAGATTTCGTCCCAAGGTTACTGCAATTGAGGAAAGTAAAGACTTGGATGTCATGAAAATAGAAGAGCTGGTGGGTTCCCTGCAAACTTATGAACATACTCTGCCATTGGATAGGAAGAGCAAGTCCATTGCTCTTAATACAATTCAAGAGGACTCAGATGAGTCATTCGATGAATTAGCAATGAGTGACAGAGAAATAGCATTTTATGCTAAGAAGTTCAGAAAAATGTTTGTAGCAAAAAGGCACAGGAGCCAAAGACCAGAGAAGAAGAAGTTTGGGAGATATATTGAGGGGTCAAGCTCAGAGAATAAGGAAAGAGACTCCAACAATTACATTAGGCCTAACAAGGACAAGACACGAGTACAGTGTCATGAATGTCATGGATTTGGTCACATTCGTTTGGAGTGTGCAAATTATAAGAAGAGCAAAGAAAAGGCAAAGATTGCCTCTCTAAGTGAAAGTGAGTCTGAATCGAGTGACTCATCTGGCAACTCCACTCCAAAAAGGAATCTCAACTACATGGCTTTTACATCTTCCGTTGGAGACATAGATCAGTGCAGTGAACAAGCTTCTGATGATTGTAACATACCGGAAGATGAGTCCGAGTGTGAAGATCAACTGCAAGAAATCTATGAAAAACTTTACAATGAGTGCGTGAAACTGAGAAAAGTCAACAAAGCACAGACTGAAAAGATAAATCAGTGCAAACAAGAAAATGATGAGCTCCAAGGCAAACTGAATGAAGCTTATATCTTGACTGACCAATTACGAAAGAAAAGTGAGGCTTTGGAAGATGCTATGGAAACTAAGGAAAATGAATTAACCCAGCTAAAGGGAAGATTGCAAGCCTTTTCCACTGGAAAACAAAATCTGGACAAAATTCTAACTCTTGGAAAGCCCTCAGGAGACAAGAGTGGAATAGGATATGTTGGAGGAAAGTTTGAAGTGGGTACGAGCTCGAAAACTCCTCAAAACAGCATGGTGAAAAATCACTTACTAGCAAAGGGAAAGAAAGTTATACATGCACAAAAGTTTGTTTCATCTCAAGAGAAACAAATAGCTCACAACACGAGACCCGTGTGTCATCATTGTGGGAAGTTGGGTCATGTGAAAACAAATTGCTTGAGACTTAAAAGACTCACCAGAAAATCTCCTAAGGATGACTTGCCTTTCAGGGGACAGCAAACCTACAGAGAAAATCGGACATGTCATAATTGTGGCAAGTATGGACACATCCGACCAAACTGTTATGTGCTTAATAAGTTTCCTGTGAGAAATGAAAAGAGAGACTCAAGAAGAGGTCACTTCAATTTGTGGGATCAAGTCATGGCCCTCACTAGACAAAATGACTTTCTAAATGCCAAGGTAGACAATCTGACAAGTACCCAGAAGACTGTGCGAGTCAACTCTCCAAAAATCAAAAAAGTGTGGATCAAGAAGGAGAAAAGAGCCACATGTCACATAGCTCACATTGCCTTGAAGACCCAGAACAATTCATTGTGGTATCTTGACAGTGGGTGTTCTCGACACATGTCCGGTGATAAAACTCTTTTTAAGACAATTGAAGAGTACAAATGTGGGACAGTGACATTTGGAGATGGTGGTAAAGCGAACATAATTGGGAAAGGTGAAATCAACATTACTGGACTACCGGCATTGAGAGAAGTTCTGTACGTTGACGGATTAAAAGCAAATCTTCTTAGCATAAGCCAAATGTGTGATAATGGTGCTGAAGTTCGGTTTTCAAAAGATATGTGCATTGTTTCTGATAACAATGGACAATGCTTGATGCAAGGAATCAGGACCTCTGACAATTGCTATGGTATCGCTCCCACTTCACAGTACAGCTGCAATAGTACTAAAAGTGAGGCCACTACTCTCTGGCATCAAAGACTTGGGCATGTGAATCACAAAAATTTGTCAAAGATTGCTAAGAAAGAAATGGTGATTGGACTGCCCGAACTTGGGAAAGTGGAGACATCTGTTTGTGGATCATGTCAAGTGGGAAAACAAGTTCGAGCAGCCCACAAGAACACAACAGATATCCTGACCAAAAGACCCTTAGAGTTGTTACACATTGATCTTATGGGACCCTCTAGGACTGAAAGTCTGGGGGGAAAGAAATACATACTGGTGATGGTAGATGATTTCACCAGATACTCTTGGGTAGAATTTTTGAGGGAAAAGGGTGAGGCTTCAAATGTGATAAGGAACTTATGTAAGAAGCTTCAAAATGAACAAGGGAACCCTATTGTCAGAATCAGGAACGACCATGGACGAGAATTTGATAACTCAAGTTTAGAGAAATTCTGTGATGAAGAAGGCATTCGTCAAGAATTCTCTGCTCCCATTACTCCACAGCAAAATGGAGTTGTTGAAAGAAAAAATCGAGTTATCCAAGAAATGGCTCGAGTTATGATGCATACCAAAAATGTTTCTGCTCATTTTTGGGGTGAAGCTGTGAACACAGCATGTCACATTGTGAATAGAGTCTATCCTCGACCCAACACTTCTCAGACACCATATGAGCTGTGGAAAGGAAAGAAGCCAAATGTGAAGTACTTCAGGGTGTTCGGGAGTAAGTGTTACATTTTGAGAGATAGGGAAAATCTGGGTAAGTTTGACCCAAAGAGTGATGAGGGAATATTCCTTGGTTATTCCAGAAACAGTCGTGCTTACAGATGTTACAATCTACGCACCCAAACTGTCATGGAATCCATCAATGTGGTTATAGATGATTCTCCTAAAGAGAAGTTGAATCAAAATCTAATTGATACACCAAGTGGAACTGAAGAGAACTCTAGTGAACTTGATGAAGATCAAGAGACCTCATCAACTGAGAAAGTTCATACTCACAAGGAGCCATCTTCGAGAGTGAAGCTAAACCATCCTCAAGATAATATAATCGGGAATGTAAATGAAGGGATGAGGTTGAGGAAGAAAGTGATAAGTCAACTAGCTCACTCATGTTACATCTCTCAGATTGAACCAAAAAGGGTGGAAGAAGCCTTAAAGGATGAGAATTGGACAAATGCCATGCATGAAGAAATTAATCAATTTGTGAGAAATGATGTGTGGTACTTAGTCCCAAGGCCTGAAAAGCACAATGTTGTAGGTACCAAATGGATTTTCAAGACCAAATCTGATGAAAATGGAATGATTGTACGGAATAAGGCAAGATTGGTGGCACAAGGTTATGCCCAAATGGAAGGAATAGACTTTGATGAGACATTTGCACCGGTGGCAAGGCTTGAGTCAATCCGAATACTATTAAGTGTTGCTTGCCATATGTGTTTCAAACTCTATCAAATGGATGTAAAGAGTGCCTTCCTAAATGGGATCCTTCAAGAAGAAGTGTATGTAGAGCAACCAAAAGGTTTTGAGGATCCAAAATATCCTAATCATGTCTACAGGTTGAAGAAAGCCCTGTATGGTTTGAAACAAGCTCCCAGAGCCTGGTATGAGAGGCTAACTTCGTATCTTTTGGAGCACAAGTTTCTGCGAGGAAGTGTGGATATGACACTTTTTATCCGGAAAGTGGGTGAGGAGATAACTGTAGCTCAAATCTATGTGGATGATATTGTGTTTGGATCATCCATTGATGACCTAGCTCTCGAGTTTGCAGAAGAAATGAAGAATGAATTTGAGATGAGTATGGTGGGTGAGCTAACGTTTTTCTTGGGACTCCAAGTAAAACAGCTAGATGAAGGATTGTTCATATCCCAGTCTAAATATGCAAAGGACCTGCTGAAAAAATTTGGATTAGATGGGAGTAGCCATGCTAGAACTCCCATGAGCACAAGTGTAAAACTTAGTGCTGATGTGTCAGGAAAGGGGGTTGAGCAATCTCTGTACAGAAGCATGATTGGGAGTCTACTGTATCTCACTGCTAGTAGACCTGACATAGCTTTCAGTGTTGGCGTTTGTGCTAGATTCCAAGCAAACCCCAAAGAATCTCATCTTGTGGCTGTCAAACGCATACTTCGCTATGTGAATGCTACAGTGAATTATGGAATTTGGTACTCCAGAGATTCCAATACTGAGCTTGCAGGCTACTCTGATGCTGATTGGGCTGGAAATGCAGATGATAGAAAGAGCACTTCAGGTGGATGTTTTTATATGGGAACAAATCTTGTTGCTTGGATGAGTAAGAAACAAAACTCCATTTCTTTGTCTACAGCTGAGGCTGAATACATTGCTGCTGGGAGTTGTTGTACTCAATTGCTGTGGATGAAACAAATGATTCGTGACTATGGTATTACTCAAGGTGTGATGAGCATCTATTGTGATAATACCAGTGCCATCAACATCTCTAAAAATCCTGTCCAACATTCTAGGACCAAGCATATTGACATTAGGCATCATTTCATTCGGGAACTTGTGGAAACACATGTAATTACTCTTGAGTACATTCCCACCGAACATCAATTAGCCGATCTTTTTACCAAACCATTAGATGGTCTTCGTTTTGAGTGTCTTAGAAAGGCTATTGGTATTTGTGCCTTAACACAAGAGATGTAACATGCATTTCATACATTGCATGCATATTATTTTTTTCTTTTGCATTGTTATTTTTCTTGTCTTCATTCTCTTCTTTGTCTTTCCTCTGATTCATTTGCCTTTTCTTCAATGTGATGCATGACCTTACTACTAGACAGCACACTTTCAAGCATGTGTCTTGTGAAAATTGTATCATAGGCTTATGTTGCAAAGGTGGAAGATGTGTGTCACCTTAAATATGCGTTTTGCCGCACACACTGCACGCCTAGCTCAATCTCTTGACATTTGACATTATGTGAGACTTTGGGGAGGCAATCAAAAGTGTAAGGGGGAGCCTTACGAGTGATCAGAATTGACCTCGGGCTAGATGACCTGTGTAAGAACCTTTGTATCCAAAAAGGAAAGAAAATGAAGAGGCTCTATTATTGTATTAAATAAAAAAAAAAAAAAAGGGGCAGAAAGAAAGAAAAAGGGCCAAAATAGAAATCCTGACTCTGGTTCTATTAGACACAAGAAATTAGGTCCTAGCAGCATTGGGTTTGACTTTCTGCGCTTTGACGGGTCTCCCAAGCTCTTATGGTTTCTTGTTTAGCCCAACCCCACTCACACCTCTCGGTTAAAATTTCTTGATTGAGCAAGAGCACTGTCTAAACACGCATAGTCATATTAATTGTGACATACAGTCTGTATCCTTGCGTGGCATTTAGAGTATGATATTATTTTACATTTGCTCTGCTATGAATTTTTTTTTAAATTGTCCCCAAGCTTGAAGTCACTAAATAAAAAAAATTTAAAAAAAAATTTAAAAAAAAAAAAAAAAAAAAGGGCTGGAATTTCGCTTGATGTCTCGCTCGACCATAAAATTTCGCTCGAGCGAAAAACCCTATATAGCGCTCTGCATCGCGCGATAAGCCAAAAATGACAGATTTCAGTTTCTAAACATTTCTCTCACATTTCCCTCCTCCCAAACACTCAATCCACGCCTTACTCTCTCCATTTTAAGCAAGAAAAAGGATCCCATTCACGGTAAGCCTTTCTTCTATCCTTTTCTTCTTCATTTTTTTCTTTTCTTTTCTTTCCCGTTTCATTACATTCATGGGTTGTGTTTGGATTCCATTTTTTTTTCGGATTTGTTTTTAGAAACTTGGTGGTTCATTTTTGGTATGGATGAACCTATTAGCATAGTGTTGTATTTAGGGAGGAATGGGATAATTAATTGGGTGTTAAACCCATGATTGCACAGCATGCACACTACCTGTTCGATGAAATGCCTCAATGAAAATTTGTCTTCCATTTTGTCTCTCCTTTGGTGCATTGCTCTTTAGACAAAATGTAGGTATCATTCATAGTCTGCACACCTTGTTTAGAACATTATGGGTCACATTTTAGGCATGTTAGGCATATAAGGCATTTTAGACATTTTAGGCATTTTAGGCATTTTAGGCATGATGGACATCCATCTCCACATCATATCATATATGTCTCACTGTCTGTACTTGGTCCATTTACAGCTGCCATGGCATCTCGGCGTGTTCGTCCTCGCACTGCCCCATCCGCCTCTCGGACTTACTTCCACAGTCCTCAAGCTGAGGAACTCTACACGCAGAACTTTTCCCATCGCTCCATTCTTGTGGAACGTGAAGTTCTTCTAAGTGAGTTTCGGGATACCTATCCCATTGTCCCTCAGATTTTTGAGTCGCGCCAGTGGCTTGCTTTAACCACTGGTCATCCCGCTCCCTCGGTGGAGTTGGTCAGGGAGTTTTACTCGAATATACATGACATCTCAGAGGGAACGTTTCAAGTGGATATCCGAAATATCACTTTCCGGGTGACTCCCGATCTTGTGGCAAATTTGCTGGGGGCACCTCGAGTAAACAATCCTATTTACCCCTATCTCCGTACCCCAGCTCCTAGCAGACCTGATTTGGGTCGTTTTCTCACCAGGTCTCCTATAACTTGGACTGGGATTCCTCCTCTAGCGACCAAGTCGTTTCCTCATGCGTACCAAATTGTGAGTCGAATTGTTTTGACAAACATCTACCCTACTGGACATTATAGTGACATTGGTCCGGATCGTGCCCTTCTCCTACATGCATTGCTCACTGATGTCCCTATTGATTTGGGCGGTCTTCTCTGTCGGGTCATGATTGAGGCCCATATGTCGTCAAACTTTCGAACTGGTCTTCCTCTTGCCTGTCTCATTACGAGGATAGCCCTGTCTAAGTCTGTGTCAATCCCTCCCCAGGAGCTTAGAGTGAGCCTGAAGACACCGATTGGCCGGAAGACCATGCAGCTAAGTCAGGCGCATCTTCCTAATGTTGAACCCGCTCCTGCACATTCTACCCAGACCGGACCTATTCCTCACGCTCCTGAGACCAGCTCGGGTCTTTCCAGCTCGGGTCTGATGCCACCAGCTACAGAACCATCCAGGCAGACCCTATTGGACTTTCTGATTAGCATTCAGCAGTCTGTGACCAGCATGGATACTCGCATTGATAACCGACTTAACAGTCTTGAGACTCGGGTTACTCAATTGGATACTCATATCAATGCTCGGTTTGACACACTTGACACTCAAGTGATTGAGCTTGGAAATCAAGTTCAGCATCTTCTTGCTGATGAGGAAGAGACTGATGAAGATTGAGACCCCTTGCCATTTGTGACAAAAAGGGGGAGTGATCGGGGGAGGAGTAGCTAGATTTAGGGGGAGATAAGCTACTTTGTAGGGGGAGTAACTAGTAGCTTGTTGTTCTTAGTTTTACTATGTGATTATACTCTTGATGTATTCTGTGTTGGACTAATTGCTATTGAAGGTTTAGTGTTAAATTTTTATGGCAATATTTTTTCCTTTTGAGTTCATCTGTTAAATTCCTTGCAAGTGTTTTCTTTTGGTACGTTTACATGTTTGTTAAGTGTGCAGATACTTCACTTGCCAAGACTAAACCTACATGTGGAAGTCCTGTTGTTTGTGTGTGATAGGATTAGGTCCAATGTATAGGTTAGAGGTTTTGTCACAGAAATGCCAAAGGGGGAGATTGTTGATGTAAAATTTGGTAGTTGGCAAGTTTCTAGTGAAAAACCTAATATAATTGAGTTGTAACTAATGGTGGACAGAGTACACTTGAAGAGGATCAAAATGGCTCGAGAAAAACCGAACACAGTGATCTCGCTCGACCCTCGCTCGACATAGCGCTCGAGCGAAGTCCAGGCAGAGACTTCGCTCGACACTCGCTCGACATGGCGCTCGAGCGAAGTCCAGGCAGAGACTTCGCTCGACCCTCGCTCGACCCCTCGCTCGAGCGAAGTTAAGGTTTCACGAATTCCTTTAGGGTTTAAGCGCCGTTTCAGGAGGTGGCCTATAAATAGATTCTTAAGTCTTCTGCTGCACTGTGGAGAAACACAGAGGAAAAACCAAGGAGCTACATTTCATCCCTTGAGAGAAACTTCTCCATTGTTTCAAAGATCATTCTCTCTTGGATTATATTACTCCCTCACAACACACATTCAAACCTTTAGTGAGTTCATTGGAGTGGACGTGGTCATCAAGCTGGAAGAGTTCTTCAAGGAGCTTGGATGAAGAAATCAAGTTGTTCGTGTGAGAAGCTATAGAAAGGTCGGAGTTCCAGCACTACATGCGTGTAGAGATCGAGTGGGTCACTCGTGGTGTTGCAAGCCAAGTTTAGTTGCTACAGTGGGTTTGTGAGTGTTTCTAAATTTGTTGTAACAAACTAAAATTTCTATAGTGGATTAGAGGTGGTGTCTTACACCTGGAGTGGTTTTAGATTTTGAAGAGGTTCTTCAAATGAGTTTCCACTTCGTAACCAAAATCTGTGTGTTGATTTCTTCGTTGATTGCTTGTTTATGTTGATTAATTTTTTAAACTGCCATAGTTTCTGTTATACACCTATTCACCCCCCCTCTAGGTGTGTAAGGTAATTTGCTATCGCTTTTTCATTTTGCCTAATGGCTTTCGCATTCTTCGCTAGAGTCCTTTTTCCACGCGTGCATAAGATTATGAATTGGTATAGTATATTAAAATAGTTTTGATAGAAAAACCCTCAAATACAACCACTTAGAAATTGATGATTTTGTATATTTGCTGATTTTTCCTTCCAACAACAATATATTAGAAGAGAGTAAACATAGATAGTGTAATAAAGATATTTATTACATATCTTCATTAAAAAAAGCAGTTTTTCATTTTAAATCTTTTTCTTTCTGCCTGCCTTGGTATTTAGCATCTTATATTGTTTTGAACCAGTGGAACTCATATTTTTTCCTTTTAATGTTGCAGGTACCTATATACGTCAATTAACACAAATACCGATTTACTCAAAGTACATCCCTAACAGAAATTAAGTGTAATTTAAGCATTATACACTATAATATTTAATTAAATATACATGGACGAGTTGAAATAATGAGAAGTGGTGCAAACCCTTGTTGCTATTTCAACTAAAATATTGTCATGTTAATAGGTTGTACATGTCCTAAGTCAACATGTTGTCTGTTTATGTAATTGGGTGAGGTAGGTAGCCCCACAGTTGCACTTAAAATGAGTACATGTCAATGCCATAGATACAACTCATGCTCTGCTAATTTAATTATTTGTGGTTCTGCTTTGCCTTAAAGGCATAATATATATATATATATATTAATAGCAAATTAGACAATTTTTATGATTTTTCTGACTTTATATGTTTGCTGCTTTCTTAGGATAAGAAAGACCTATATATCTATATACAAAAATGAAACAAGTCTCGTAATTGCAATTGTCATTTTGGTTGTTTGATACACTCCCTTTCCGAAACTCCCTAGCTACAAAAAGGATCATGATTGCCATCAAGTCGATTCGCTTGATGGGTTGTAGTAACTACAATATTAATTTTCATTACATCCATTTAAAAAGTAATTTAGTCCTCACTTTGTGCAACTGCTATTATATTTATTTTTGTGAATATTAGTTGAATTGTCTAGATTTGGCATGTGTAGTTGAAATCATATTTATGCTATATGTGAGTTCAGTTTTGTAGATACCCCAAAGAAAGACTTGGAGTGTAAAGCCATGTTTATTACTGGTAGTTAGTGAATTGTTTAGATCATCATAATGAAAATGTGTATTTCCTTTTTATTAGTTCATAAATAACAATTTAAAATATTCACCATAAGTGATATCAATATTCAGATTCATGACTTAGCAATGAATAATATGGTTGGTTGATGAGGCATGTTTGGGCTTGTGTATTTGCTAAATTTAATTGTTGAACCCAACTACCATTCTGACTTTAACATGATATCTATCTCCCATGCTACTCTGAACAGAAACATATGCCATGCTGACCTGTTAACAGGTTGATTTATCTTATGCCCCTGGTTCCCATAATAAAGATCTCGAGGCATTTGGAGATCCCAGTGCATGGTATTCACTTTAACTCTTTTTCGACTAAATCTTGGTCTTCCTATATATATCATGACTACTATCAAACTCCTTTCTAGATTAGTTTCAACATGTTAAACAAAAAAATTCTAGTGTCTACCTGATGAATTTTTCTCATCCCACTGAAATAAGTCTAGATCAG
Source organism: Platycarya longipes (assembly GCA_036559045.1). Lineage (NCBI taxonomy): Eukaryota > Viridiplantae > Streptophyta > Magnoliopsida > Fagales > Juglandaceae > Platycarya > Platycarya longipes. Next base: position 19,203,146 of record CM071803.1, on the reverse strand, counting down.
TTTCATGAATAAGCTCAAATAAATTTCTGCATGCAGGTAAAATTTTGTATTACATTATATAACAACTCATGGTCCTCATATGCTACTTAATTCCATACATATCTCCCTATAAAAACATGTACATGCGAACTACAAAATAATTCCTTAATTATCTGTTTTGAAGATGGACAACAGTTGGATGAATGTAAGTGATAGACTAATCTCAAATCAATATGCTGAAGGAATTAAGCAGTTCCTCACACAGGCAGAAAACCATGTAGTGGGCAGTGGTTGCATTTGGTGTCCATGTCGTCTATGCTCTAATAATATTTGGTTGCCTATCAGTGAGGTGGAAACCCACTTGTTCATTACAGGGATTAATCCCAACTACACCAATTGGATATTTCACAAGATAAGGATCCATTCCAAACTCTGTCAGATTATAATGACGAAGTGAAGGCTAATCCCCAAGAAGACTATATTGATGACATGGACGAGCTGTTGGGTGATGTTATGGCAAGCATGTTTGTTGATGTGGCATCAAGTAGTACTACAAGTCGTGAACCCAAGCCCCTCCAATCCCTGGACCAACACAAACCTCAGCATATGAGACACTTTTAAATGATGCCTAACGACCACTATTTGATGGGTGTAAAAAGTTTTCATAACTCTCATTCATTGTAAAGTTGCTACACATTAAAACAATTGGGGGTTGATCAATTAAGTCATTTGACATGCTTCTTAAGTTGTTGAGGTCAACATTTCCTGATGTTGTCTTGCCACACTCATACGAGGAGTCACGGCCAATGAAATGTGGTTTGGGCTTCAATTACGCAAAAATTTATGCATGTCCTAACGATTGCATTTTATTTTTGGAAGCAATATTTGCTAAATGAGTGCCCTAAATGTAAGGCATCTAAGTTGATGGACTCAACACACAAAAATCACCCAATTCCTCAAAAGGTCTTGCAGCATTTCCCATTAAATCCGAGGTTGCAACGACTATATATGTCATCAAAGACGGCAACTGACATGAGATGGCATAAAGAACAACGAGCACATGATGTCATTAATATGCAGCATCCTGTTGATTCAGAGGCTTGGATTACATTTGATGAAGAAAACAGGTGGTTTGCTGATGATGCTTGCAATGTACGACTGGGTTTAGCAAGTGATAGCTTCAACCCATTCAAATAATATGGCTAAACCTTATAGTATATGGCCAGTAATCCTCGTTCCGTATAATTTGCCACTATGGTTATGCATGAAGGAAGCATTCTTTATAACGTTGCACATTATTCCAGGGCCAAAATCTCCAGATAATGACAGATGTATACTTGCAGCCGTTAGTAGATGAACTGAGTTAGACCGGTTATGGCATGCAGACGAACCTTTTGTTTTGGCATGCCAAGCTTCACAATGTTTTTACATAAAAGATCCAAAGGTGAAAGATGGTTGGTACATTGTGCAGAAGTATGTTGATAGGAATGTATATGACATTCCACCTGAGCCTATCTTCGAAGAGCATAATGGAGAAGCAAGTGATAGTGATGGTTCATACCAAGAGGATGAGTCATCTCACCTCAACAATACTGTCAAATGTTCTGATGATGCTGTGGCAACTCCACTACATAGGAGTGATCTAGAACCAACCTTGATTGATGACTTCCCGATGATGGAAAACACTAATGAGCAAAACACAGAAATGACCTTCATAAATGACGTTGCCCTAGAGAGTGGTTGTGATGGATCAGAGGATACAAGTTGTGATAATGAAGATGTTGATGATGAGGATTTATCGACCGATGAAAATTTGCTATCAGACTAGACCATCTACAAAACCCATCAAAACGTATGATTCTTTTATTATATATCAAAAGTTATAGTTGATTATGTTTTTCTATAAAAACTAATATGCTTTTTCTCAGGTATCTGCTACTTCCCCCAAAGTGAGAGTTGCACTCATGTATTGGTTTTAGTGGAGGTGTTACATATGGGATTGAGTAATATTGGTTCTATTTCCCAACCTTGTGGTATTTTGAGTTCATTAATGCAACCATGTTATCTAATGTTGTATGATTCTTTTCTGCTGTTAGTACAGGTTTTTCCAAGTTTCAAAAGTGGAATTTTGATGATATAATGGAAATTGAGCATTACTCCGGTACAATAATTGTGATTCATTGTCGCCTTTGCCTATCTTGTGCAAGCAAGTTATAATCATTGAATTTGTGGTTTTGATAACAAACCCAACTAATTGTAGTTATCTAGGCAAGTCATGCAGGAATCTTTGTGGTTAAGCTCAATTCTAGGATGCATGCCATCACACATGATTGATTAACCCACTCGATTGGGTATCAAAGTGGAAAGAAGCAACAATTTACATCGATTAACCACTTCAATTGGGTATTAAAGTGAATGGATGCCATCAGACATTGATTAACCACTTAAGTTGGGTTTCAAAGTGATCATGCAATGCCATCATACAATGATTAATCACTTCAATTGTGGTTAAGAATAATAAAGTAACCCAATTCTTGTTAATTATGTGCGTACCAAAGTGATGCGATGTGAGTTAATAACTTAATAGTAAATTAGTAAGATACTACTCCATATATTTATTACTATTAATCTGGTTATGGACATCTAAATTTTTATATGCTAATATCTAACCTATATTAATTATTAGGATCTAAATTTGTAAAATTTAGATGGTCATGGTGCACTTGATGCAAGCAAATTTAATTTTGGTGCAACCCACTCAATTACAATTTTGTATGTAATAAGAGGTCACAATTTTGTATGTAATAAGAGGTCAGGAGGCCAATTAAAAGAGCATTTATTTAAATATGACTTGAAATTTGGTAATTGTTTGGCTAATTTGCTTCTTTTCGTGAATTAGCACCAAGTTTTCATGGGCGGGAGATATTGGTGCCCTGGAGGGAAATTAAGGGGCAAAAGTGAAAAGAAAATATATTTGATTGACAACCAAGTACTAGAGATGCCCAACGGGTTCTCAGTCTTTTTACTTATGCTCCAGCTCAACTCATTTGACCTCTTATCAAAATTTCCTTCTTCTCAAAAGTTCTCTAGAGATGGCGAGATCATTAAAGGTTCCAACTTTCACAAGCTAAGGCCCAATATCATTCTTCAAAGACAATGATTGCCTCTAGAGATACCAAGAATCTACTGCTAGCCTTTGTCAAATTACATTCATTAATGATCTACTATCCTAATGATGAACTCGGGTGTTTGTACATGCTAAAGGCCTAAAGGTATGGACACCCCAACCCCAATTTCTAATCAACATGCTACCCAAAGCCTTCTTCTCCATTTTTTTTCCAAACTTTGAGTCTTCTAAATCTTTAGTAACCATTGTTTCCCCCCCAAATGCCGACTTTTCTGACATGCAATCTAGATTATGGATTTTTTGAAGGATTTTCATAGTTTTAATGGAAAGCCTAAGAATTGGAGCAGTTTTGTGGCTTTGTATGAATTAGAAGGTTCATTCCAAGCTTCACAATGGAGGTTACTAGTTGCTAAAGTCCTGAACAAAATCGAGATAACTTCTCTACAGATTGACCTATCTCATGGTAAAGGTTGCCATTAACAAACTTCTATGAAAATATTTTCTTCATAAGCCTCAACAGCTTTGTATTAAATTAAGTTATTTGCATTATAGTTAGATAGTTGGAAGCACTAAAGATATTTCTAGGCAGTTCTAGAGGTTTGGTCATTTCTTATAATTAAAGCTCAAAACTAGTTATTGTAACATAGGGAAAAATACAAACTAGAAATTGTGTCTTCATTGCATAAGAAAGTGTTTTCGAAATCATATGTACAATAGCATGTTAAAATACTTTCATAGAGAATGGTAATATTCTCTAGGTTAGTTGTTTTTTCAAGCTTTAAAAAAGTTAACAAAAGTGAGTTTAATCTATACTTACCAGAATTATATGAATATGATTAGACTGGTTGGGGCAAAGGATGTTTATTTTAGGCTTAGTTTATGCAATATTTCTTTGAATTTTAGACTTGTCTTACTCCACTATTTTATTAGTCTGATTATTGTAAGAAATTTCAAGATATCACAAATAACAACTATCAAAATATGGCTCCAAGTGGACGAGGTAGAAGGAGAGGGCGAGGTGGAGCTAGTGGTTTGTTGGGGCTACCACTATTAGACAACCACCATAGCAACCAGAACTTGATTCATTGACCCTTACAGATGCTGGTGAAGCTAGCTCAGATGACACAAGACAACCAACTCATAGGGTATCAGACACTTGTCCTGACAATCCAATACTAATTGAGAATCCACATGTAGTACCGAATGTGATTGACAATGGTAAGCATTATGACTATAAATTATGATTTTTATACTTCTCTTAGTTAATATATAGATTTAATTGAGTAACTATAAATTATAATTTTTACAGTTCTTTTAGTTATTCATGTAGATCTAGTTGGGTAACTATATATAAAATATTCTTTTAAACTCCTCTGAGTTATTCATGTAGATATGGTTGGGTAACTATAAGTTATGATTTTTATACTTCTTTGATTTAATATCTAGATCTAGTTGGGTAACTATAAGTTAGATATTTATACTTCTCTTAGTTAATATATAGATTTGGTTGGGTAACTATCTGGTTAAGATTTTTATACCCCTCTTAGTTAATATATAGATCTAGTAATGTTATGTTTTTTTCCTTTATAACATTGAGTATCCCTCATATAAAGGTAAATGTCAGCTCGGTGCATGTACCTTTAGTGGTCACCCTCAAGAAACGTGGATGGCGACCTGTAAAGTGCACTGAATTTGATAAGCTATGGAAGCATGAAAAAATCCCTTTGAAAATAAATGATGGACAGGCAGCACCCTGTTGTGAGAATGCATTTATGTTTACCATAAGGGTGATATGGATGATGAAGCATCACGGGGACATGAGTTATCCTCGACGGACTGATGTCTTGGAGGCTGAGAAAGATGAGCTAATTGATTGTGTGCGGGTAAGCATCATCCATCATAATTTTCTAGTTTCTTCAATGCATAATAATTTCCTAACATTCTACAATCTTAAATGGAGGATTTCATATTCGATTGAGACTTGGCAAACCACAGGAAAACTATTTGGAAACAGCTTTGCAAAAGGTTTAATGCCTTCCACCATTAGTTGTATAAGAAATACATGGAGTATGCAACTCATGAAGAGACATTGGCCATGGGTAGGGGGGGGCTTGGTGGAACCCTTGGTTTGGGTTAAATTATGTGGCTGATGGGACAACGATGCATTTAAGGTATTGGTCCCATCGTGTAATTGTTATTTTGACAAAATTGTTTTGGATTATTGAGTAGATTGATTTTATTATCGAATCACTTCATTTGCATTCAACATACAGAAAGTATCAATGCAAAATATAGACAATAGAAAGAAATTGGAGACTAATCATACTGCTGGAAGAAAGTCCTTCGTGAGGATACCAGCAGAGAAGGTATATATTCTTGTATGCCAGATTAATCTGCTTACTTTATTTTACTTACTTCATTTACATTCATATGACCTAACTTAAGAAGTCTGTCTTACTTCATGAGGATAGTAGCAAAGAAGAAATGGGCATGTAGCATCCTACTGTAGGGAAGTACATGAAGTTTTTCAAAGAAGTCCGTTGGTCTAAGAAGAAAGGGGAATTTGTGACCCCCACCACAAAAAGTCTCTATGTGAATTTTTACTAGAAAATATTATTCTATGTAGTTGGATTGTTTTACTTGGTTTTAAAGTACTGTATTGACTTCTCCAACATGATCCTACAATAACATGTTCACTTTGTTTGTGCAGAACCAAATGGTTGGATGGTTATCTAATTTAGAACCTGAGCTCCAAACTGATGAGGCAACAGATGGGGTGTTTAGGGATGTACTAGGTCATAGATCGGGTATGCAAGAGGTCTTGGGGAGATGATAATACCGGAGTCTACAAAAAATGTTGACCGTGAAAATCATAAACATTTGGTTGAAGCTATTGAAAAACATCAAAAGCAGGCTAAGAACTACAAGATTGAGCTTGATGAATTGAGGGGAAATGTGAAAATCATGTTGGAGAGACAAGTGGAGTATGACAAATTTATGAATTCTAATATGTCTGAGAGGCAGCCACAGGAAAGTCAAGAGAGGGAAAGTCTCCCTAATGCTTAGGAAATTAGGTTGAGAGATAGTTGTTTTTTGTCTTTTGCTGGTTTTGAGGTTGATATGCTGGCAGTTATGGGAAGATTTTTTTTTTTTTTTTTGGTGGGGTAACGGGCATTGGCTTTTGTAGGGTCCACACTTAAGTCTAGTTCTGGGTTCTTTTTTGAGTTGTTTTTTGGAGGTATTTGGCTGATGCAAGATAGTATTTATGAAGACTTTCAATTAGTTTGGTTCTCATTCGTAGCTACATATTACGTAAGTAAAGCCATAGTTTGGATGTTCATATGGTATTTTTTGGTTGAGACAATGTAGTTTGGCAGTATGGTATGCCATCATACATATTGTACCTACTAAAAAAAACCATCCTTAAATTAATATTTGGGTCAGATATTGCAGTGCCAAGTTTTTGGGCAGCAAGTAGTTTTGCTAATGTTTTGATATTGTGTTTTACAGGTTATTTCCATGTTGTAATAGTAGTGGTAAAATGGTGGAAACCTATGGATGGAGCTAATTACATGCAGTGGATAGCTTCGAAACTGATTTCTGACTTAAACTTCGTAATGTACCTTACCAGTTATTGTAATTTGGCAGTTTTTTAAATCATTTTGTGGATGATAAACTTAGACAACTCATGTTTTTACCTCATGTCCGTTATCTGTGTAACTGCAACATGTCCATTGTCTTTGTCCACATGTTTAAATACACATTCATTCCTAGATCCTTGAAAACACAATGCTATTAATCCATGACAGTTAAATTTTTATTTTTATTTTTATAGGCATAGTAATTGAAGTTTTTAGTGGTGCTGTACAATTTATAAATTTTCTTGCAAAATCTCTTTGGTCCTTGACTAATTAATAGCTTGGAGTCACCATGCCTTATGTTATGAATGTTGGGGCTGATTAAAGAATTACTACATTATATATTGGTATAACTCAAGTCCTACAGATTGTAGCCTGGTTTTTGTTGTTTGTTGATGGCCTGCTTATGTAATTTGGGAGCTTTTAAATCATTTTGTGGATCATAAATTTAGACAACTCATGTTTTTATCTCATGTCCATTATCTGTGTAAATACAACATGTCCATTGTCTGTGGCCATGTGTTTAAATACACATCTATTCCTAGATCCTTGAATACACAATGCTACTAATTTATAACAGTTAAAGTTTTTAGTTGTGCTGTACAGTTATTATTTTTCTGCAAAATCTCTTTGGTCCTTGACTAATAGCTTGCAGTCATCATGCATTGTGCTATAAATGTTGTTGGATTAAACTATTACTAAATTAATATTGGTATAACTAAAGTCCTACAGATTGTAACCTTTTTTTGTTTGTTTGTTGGTGGCATACTTAAGCTTTATAGAACTTGGTTTGCATCTTGTAGGGATGATAGGCAGTATCTCATATATATTCATCTGCTATTTGGAATTGCAGGTAGCTGAAAAATATTTTGCCAAAATTATTTTCAACCATGACTAACGAGGAACTTGTGATCTGATCAAACAGTCCAGTTTAGTCTGCTGCTAGACATAAGGTTGAATATTATGCTAGCATGTCAACATATTTTGGAATCTAAGAATGATTCTCCAAATATGATGTTTTAAATAACTTATATAGGATAATGCAAAATGTATAAACTACACTCCTAGTCAGCTATTTCTCAATGAATACATGGGATATCAGCAGATATCATCAATGGCTAATTGTGTCCGTTGTAGCTGTTTTGTTGACATGCTCTTCCTTAATTTATCAATCAAGCCATATATCAATTAATTAGTTGATGATGGTCATTCTGATTTCAAGCAACTAGATCATATTGTAATATCCTATAGATTTGCATGAATGCATTTAATAAATTCTGATTTCAGGTAACTAGATAGTATTGCACTATTCTATGAATTTGCATGCATTTAATAAATTATATTTTAATTGTAAAGTTGCTACATTTTATAAAAACAATAAAATTGAAGCCATATTTGCAATGAATGGCATTAATATGGCCTACAAGTATCCTGGTTTTTTCAAATGAAGCAAATAAAAATCAACCTCCCAATAGAATACAAAATCAAACACTATCAAAGTACTCCAAAACATTGTTGGGGAAAAAAAAAGCAAAAAAAAAAAAAAAACTAAACGTTATTGCAAAAGGGGAGATTTTCCAGCAATATGTAGACAATGCAAATGGATAATGGTTTCTCAACAACAAGAAACTTTTTTGCAAAAGTAAAGTTTCGTTGCAAAATTTGTTATTAACGAATCACTTTTTTGGTGCAAATAACAAATTTTCTATTTCTAACGAACTGATTTATATTTTGGGCGTTCTAAAGTCACCCAAAAATATATAACTTGACGACAGATAGACGAAATTGGTTTTTCTCAACTCAGTATAGATTACTATTTTTGACAATTTTTGTTCATTTGCAGCAACTATTATTAGCTAGAATTAACCATTGGCAATGGTAGAGGGCAATTTTCCAAACACTTTTATTGATGAAATTTTATGCTTTTTCCACGATGATAAAATGCTGCAATTGATTTTCTTTAGTGATGATTTTTCAAATTAGCCGCTTCTTCGCATTCGTATCTAGACACTGGCGTCGCTCGTGCAACGAGAATTTTGTGTGGCCAAAACTTATTTATGGCGAGAAAACTACTTTTTACGGCAATTTCATGTTGCCGAAAAGGTGGTATTTCTTGTGGATAAATTAGGCCTAGTTTGAAGAATTTTACCATCCAAACTAGGCCTAAATTAAATATTGTGGAAAGAGGCCATTATTGGAACACACATTAAACAACCATTCCGACATATTTGTTGGAGATTTCACTTCCATTTTCTTTATATTCTTGTTTAAAACAAAATAGAAAGATAATTACAAGACATCAAGAGTTGAAACGATAAGATCTCTAGCGGCCTGATCACCAGTTGCTAACAATACTGTTTGGATACTGTTTATATATATAGTAGTATACAATAATGAAAAGAATACAATAGTCTAGTTGAATACTATTTTAAAACTATACAATCATGTGTATTTATTTATGCATTTTCAATATTCGTGTGATCTATTTATTAATAAATCAATATAACAGTGAAGTATATATTCAATTCACATTAATTTTCATGGTCTGTTTTTATACAACATAAACTGCAAGTTTGTCTATTGTAATCACGTGGGCCACTACTGTTGGGGCATGAGGCTCCATCCTTCACACACGCTCTCCCCATGCCCATAATAGCCGTCAATTGTTTGCAACTCCTAACTCCGAGAGAGAGAGAGAGAGAGAGAGAGAGAGAGAGAAGACTCATTTTGTCAACACTAATAAGAGAAGAGATCAAGAGGGCTGTTTTAAGCTGTGGATCAAGATCAAAGGCTGTTTTTGATAGCTTTTGTGTGGGTGTAATTCAGGCCGGCGATGTCATTTGTAGGCGGCAGGAGACTCATGTGCTCTACTTTGGTGGTGCTTTTGATTCTCTCGGTGTTACAGATTTGGGTCTGCTGTGAATACTCATGCCAAGCCAGCGCAATTCGAATACTTCCTGGAGGAAACGCATCAATAGCAAAGCTCAGAAGAAAGGAGATCAGCATCAGCCATGGCAGTGTTGTTAAGAAAAGCAGAGAGGAGCTTCTCCACAAGTACTTCAATGGAAGAACTTACGGTTTCAGTAATAAGAGTAGTGACGAAGGATTCGAGGAGAACAAACGAACAATACCCAGTTGCCCAGATCCTCTCCACAACTAGTAGAGTTTTTCAATTTTTTTTTTTTTTTTTCTAATTTATGATGAATCTCATCCAAAATACCCTCGTTTTTCCCATCATTTTTGGTCTTGCATTTTGATGATCTCGTAGCTAATGAGGGAAAACCGGGGGTATTTTGGTATTTTACTTATTCCGTTTCAATGGAAGATCCAAGAATTTGAATGATTATTATGTATATAGAAGCAGAGAGTTTAATTCTACAGCAAATACAATGGAACTTTCTCTTTCTAAAAGCTCTTTATGTAATTGTTCAGACCATCTTCTGCTTTTGCTTCTGCACTTGAGAACAAGAAGAGTGGCAGAAATGCAATCAGCAGCAGATCAGATTCATATCTTTTCACGGCAATAGTACACATGACTTTTTGTATTTCTTTTACAATTAAACCACCAGTTTTTAACCATCAGACGATTGTGTCCATGTTGTTTTGATGACTGATATTGGCTTGCCTGTAATATTATTGCGTTAGTACTCTTTGGCGAAAGGCTGGTCATTATGAGTTTTCTAAATTTACTGAATATTGTGCAGGCTCAAGATTGGATTTTTATTTATATCGTTTTGAGTGCTAAGCTTTGGGATGGACTAAAATAGACGGTATTCTTCTACTTTCCTGAACTAGAAATTCCAGATGCATGGTATTATATCCTTATTCCTTTCGGTCTTTGGGTTTATAGACTGTGATCATCATGATGTTTGTCAGTTTGGGAAATCAGATATCAGAGGGTAACAGATCAAGCGATGTTGCAATTCTTGATCAGTTTGCAGTTGTTCCATCATGAGCCTTTGGACCTTTGCTAGCCTTTTCTTCATTCGCTTTCTTCGTTCACTGTGCAAAGAAGAATAGACGGGCAAACAAGAGAAAGTTTATTGCCCCCATTTACTAGAAGTACCATTAAATTAATAACTCTTGTTTTTCTATCCAATTAAATGGGTTTCATGTGTATATAGTACCCCATGACCTCTTGATGTGTGATCTATCTCGCGTTCGTTCGTACGTACCAATTACCGACTACTACTATTGGGTTTATTTTCATATATATATATATATATAATATGTTTTGTTACATTGGTCACTCCATTAATATTTCTGGCGAAAACTAATTCACAGAAAGTATCGTCAGGGGTTACTATAGTTATTTCAAGTGAGATACTACAACTATTAGAAGAGAAAGCAGGAGGGAATCTATAAAAAGTCAGATGGATTCATCTATATTTTTAACATAACAAAGATATTATATGCTAGGAAGTAAAGAGTAAACCAGGTAGGTTCAACTTAGGGCTGATCAAAAATTTAAAAATCCAATTCCATCTTCAATTCCGTATTGACTCCACTCTAACTCTAGTAAGTTAGAGTTGGAATCGAAATTTTTTTTAGTACCAAAAAAGTTGGAGTCAAGGTGGTGATGTGCTGACTAGTCCAACTTCGACTACAACTCCGACTCTATTTCGACTTCGACTTTGATATTATACATATTTTACAAAAATATATGTATTTGTTATATTTTAATCATATATATATTTGTATAACTATAATTTATATAGTTAATTAAATTCAATAGTATACTAGTATGATCAAATTATTATGAAATACATTTATACTATAATATAAATACACTAAATTCACTAATAATAATTTAATATATCTAAGCAACATACTATTAGCTATTACTATCATATAACACTAACGTATAATAACAACTAATATGTATAAACACTAAAATATAATAGCATGTAATAATAATTATATAATAACTATTATATAATGATATTTAATACTAATGTATTTTGTATAAACACAAATATATAAATTTATAATATGTAACACAAATATATAATAACTAAAGTATAGTACGTAATATGGACAAGTAATGTATAATAATTAATTTATAATAATATGGAATATTAACGTATAAGTATTAACATATAATAACATATAATACTAACGTACATGTAATAACATCACGGTAACTAGACAGATTCAATTTATGCCAAGGAGTGGAAATCAAATTGCACATATGATGGACAAATTAGCTCTACATTTTGTTGATGAATAGTTTGTATTGAGGAAGGTCCTTTAGAAAGTATGCATTGTATCGAGTTAGAAAAATCTGTTTCAGACTCTTGATTTAAATGCAATGAAGGATGGTGTTATTCCCAAAAAAAAAAAAAAAATAGTTATGTTTTAATAAAATTGCAATTGACAACAAAAAAATTATTGAAAAATTAAATCTGGAAGACCAACCATTTAGCAAGAACCTAATATTGTCAAGTTGAAATTTCAAATAGATTAAGAAAAAAGTCCAATAAAAAAGCTTAAATTCAATTTTGCTCCAATTTTACTTTGACAAGTCAGAATTGAAGTCAGATTGGAGGTTAAGTGAATTGGAGTCGGAGTTCAAATAAGAGGTCTAATCTATAAAGTTAAAGCTGGAGTCGGAATCAGAGGTATGGTACTTTGACTCCGACATTGTCGATGCTCAGCCCTAATTTCAAGTACCATATAATATAGTTGATTGTTAAATGGACTCTAGTGATTGTACCTTCTAGCAAGCAAACTGGAAAATATTGCAGAACTTACATCTTTAATTGCCTACTCTAGCAATGCTTTTGTCTCATATAGAAAGGCATGCATGGGTGAAAACAAAATAGTATTGATGAGTGCATTAAAGGAGTAAAACAAATATATATACATAATATATATATATATATACATATGTATGTCAGAGAAACAAAGAGCTTTTGATTTAGATATTATATATATAATGTGTAGGCAGCTTATTATAAGTTTCATGTTCTTTCCATGTTGTTAGTGTGTTTTTTGTTGGTATTGTAGTTTTGCTAACCACTGGGTCTCGAATTCTGGTGGATTGGGAAGTTTATAAGGGAATTAAGAGAAACAGGCATATGCAACGAAACCAATGCGAGAAAGATCCACGTAATTTGCGGCGACGAAGATGTTCAGCAAAGCTGCAAGTGACTCTTAAGCTCCGGCCCGGTTGTTCTTTTGTCTGCTTGTATTTTGGATTCGGAATCAAAACTCTCTCTCTCAATATCAGACAAATTAGCTCAAACCGATGCTACGTATAATTATGTACTGTTCAATATTGATTTCTTCCACGTTCTCTAAATATACCACACTGATCTCACTCAAAACCTGGAAAAATATTACAACTTTCTCTCTTTCTCTCATCATGGGCGCAAGTACGAAGGAGTACACACTAATCTTGGTAAAAAAATCATGAAAATAGTTACCAGTATTGTAATATCTCTATAAAAGTAGGTGGTGTATGAGATCCCATATTGTTTAGAAATAAATTTTTTTTATTTTTTTAATGGTTCCAATAGGGCTCTAATTATATTATTAACTATTTTTTTTGGAATATAGACCATATAGTTTGGGTCTTCTATTTGAGCGTTACAAATGATATCAGAGCCTATCCCAACTAGAAATGTGGGATTTGAGTCGTGCCACTTACTATGGACAGGTCCAACGAGGGCATCGAACATTTAAGGAAGGTAAATTGTGATACCTCGATAAGCATAGGTAGTGTATGAAATATCACATTATTTAAAAAAGAGAAGTTCTTACTTTTTATAAGATTGCAATGGAATTCCAGTTATATTATTATTGACTAGTTTTTTTAAAATATAAATCACGTAATTTGGGCCTACTATTACCCTATTACAAGTACACAAGGCTTGGAAGAAGATATTTTTTGAAGGTATAATTTCAGTAAGTCCAGCCTATTGGTAAATGAGTTAAAACCCATGACCTATGTTGGGTTTACAATGTCCAAGTGAGTTAAAAGTAGGAAACTCTCGTGTTAAATTAGCTATCCACTAACACGCCGCTAATTAGTTTTTAAGAAACTAAACCACCGTGCGTCAAGAAACTATTGAAGTTAGTGTTTTACTATGTTAGGTTTGCGGCACTCTCTATAACACCCCGATCATTTAATAATATGATAGTAAGTTTACCATGATGAAGTTAGCTTCTATCACTTAATATCAACTCCAATAACATGATAATATACTCTAAAATTCTCCATAACTGTAAACTCATTTAATCACCACAAAAGTACATGTCACCCCACAGAAATACAAAAGAGAAATCTCAATAAAATGGCACAACATCTCCACAAAAGCTCAACTTCTCCACACTACAAGAAAATTGTTTATTTGTAACTAGTTATTTCCTGTCAAAATGAGTCTGTTTTTGTCACAAATTGTTATCTTGACTGCAAATAATCCGTCACAAATACTTGTTTCTTTTTATAGCAGGCCATAACTCGACATACCAAAATAACCGTAAAATGAATCTCTGAAAAATGATCACCCAAAAATACGTGTACTCTTAGCACTTATTCATTTAAGATCATCAATGATTCTCAATGCCTCCTACCCTTGTTCTTCACCTGACCCAACAAAATTATTTAAAAAATATTATGGAGATAAGGATGAGTTATCAACAATTCAGTAAGTAAAGAATATATACTATAATGTAAACATGAACATTTATAGAATTTAGAATGCATTTCAAAAATATTTTTATTTTCAAAATGTAGAATCAGAATATGTTATCAAAAATATCAAAGTTAAAACTCATAAATAATCAAAATAAAAACTATTTTGACATAGCATAATTGAAATATCTTATCAGAATAAAAGACTATATTTAACCACCGTGATAGCGTTGTGCAAATTTCGAAATTCGACCGAGTAGAAACAGAATGTAAATATTTTCCCTAATATTCTCGGAATCCCGAGTGTGCACACAGATCACGCAGAAAACCATTTTCACTCTAAAGTGGGTGCACTAGAAATAAAAAAGTTGGTAACAACTCGAACAGAGGTCACAGTTTTATACTTGTAGTAAGCTTAGAATGAAAATAAAAATAGAATATTATGCCAGAGGTTTTCTAAAAACATATCATATCTTATCAGGGTACCGAACATATTCAGAATGGGCCAAAAATTGGATTAGAAATAAAATGTCAAAATAACACATGTTTACAACAGTCATGTCAGAAAATAATTTATCTTATACAAAATTTTATGCATATTTAAAATAAATTACTTAGGTGGTTTCAAAATTATTTTCATCACAAAACATGCACATTTTTCAAAAACTGACTTCAAAACATTTCTTTTATATTCAAAGCCTAGCATAGAAATCTCGCTTATCTAAACTTAACTTTTTTATAATTTTTTTCGTAACAATATCGAATAAAATGAATCGTCACGTATAAAATTATCACGTAACATGTGTCAATTTCCAATTGAGCACATACTTTGTAATTAAAACCTAAGATATAAAATCTCTATTTCCCTATGACTAAAATCCTCCAAACCTTGAAATATTTACTCCCACATAATTTCTCCAATTGATCATGCAATTAAACTGAAATATATTCCCAACCGCCACGTATCTTAAATTTGTCTTAGCATTATCACAATAAAACTATCATAGTTTTTATAATAGTTATATTCTAAACCAACTAGGGCAAGGATTCAATTAACCCATTAACCCAAAACCAGACTTAAAACTCATGTCATGCATATGACTCTGAAGGCAATTACCTAATCTCGCAATTTCTTCATCCTACTACATATTACACGAAAAGAGAAAATGAAATTCTTTTAGTTGCAACCCAGGTAGTCGCAGAGGAGTGGTACGGCTGAAGCTTATTGAAGAGAAGAGGAAGAGAAGAGATGGCGTTGAAGCTGGAGTGTAGGTAGGCACTGTAGAAAGGAGAGATCGAGTCAAGTGATGACTAAGAGAGAGAAAGATAACGAGAAGGAGGCTTTTGGGCACGTCGCCGATCATACCGAGAGAGAGAGAGAGAGCACGAGAGCCGTGACTAGGGGGAAGGTCAGTGACGGAGCCATGTTAGGGCAAGGGGGCCATGGCCCCCCCTCCCCACAGGCCCCACCCCTATTTTAAAAAAAATTAAATTAAAAAAAATTAAAATATATGTTATATTAAAGAAAAAAAAAATATGTAAATTTTTTTTATAATTTTATAGAAAAATATTAATTTTATTTTATGTTGGCCCCTTCTCTAAAAAGTATATTGGTCTCTTTCTACAAAATTAATCTAATTTAAAAATAAAATACATCTCATATAAAATAAAATGATAAAATAACATGATGATATGTCTTTATTATAAATAAAAATAAAAATAAAAAAGAAGTTGTATGATTTTTAATATATTTTTATTATTATGGTATGTTCTTATCATATTATATATTTTTTTAATACATAAGTTGTATTAGACGAATTTTATTTTATTGTAGATCTTAGCATCAAATTATTTTATACTAAATTGTATATAAATAGAATAAAAAATATTTTATATATTTTATTTTAACTTTGTTTGGCCCGCCTAACCCAAATTTTTGGCTCCGCCACTAGGGAAGGTGGCACCTTCTGCTCAGGTTGAGACGGCGTGGAGGATGGCAACGTCGTCGAGCTTTATCGTCGTTTCACAGGGCTGAAAGATGAGACGTGGGGAGGTGTTTAACTTGCTCTTTTTTGGGGTATGAGGGTGGTTCGATGAGGTTGAGGGTGGTGTTTTCTAGCTAGGGTTCACGACTGGCTATGGTGATGAGGTCTCGTGTGGCAGAGCAGTGAAGGTGCAACGGCTGACTTTATTTTGGGATGTATTCCTCAGTAGTTTGTTGTGATGCAGCCGGTGTTTGGGAACTTAAGGAGGTTCAGGGATTGTTGGGATGGTGGCTGACGGCTTGATGCCGTGTGCTTGGGTGGTGGAGGTGCAGATGGATAGGCATGGGAAGGGCTACGTTACATCGGCTTGCATGGGATAATAACACATATCTGTGTTCATGGCAGGGATCATTTGTGAGGAGCTTGGCAGGGGGTTGGTGTTTGTGGCAGAAACCCTAAACTCTAGATGAAGAAAGTGAAAGTGTAAGTGGCGATGCGGGAATTATATGTGAGTCGGCGTGATTAGGCTTAGCATGGAGAGGAAACCAACTTGGGGACTTGGTGCAAAGAGCTTGGTTACACGGGTTTGGACTTTAGGCCCACTTAAAAATTTTGGCCCATGCCGGGTATTATCAAAAAATAATAAGAGGGGTTTTCTTTGGGTTTTAAACCTCTACTCAATCTCTAAAAATAATCTAACTTGTTTAAAAATATTATCTCGGCCTATAAAAATATTTTTAACATAATTATCGAAACTAATAAGAAAAATCACAGTCCACCAAAACAGAGATTTTAGACCCATAGTCTATTTTAAAAAGATATTCAAAAACTCAAATGTGTTTTTCACATAAATAAATCTAAAAGTATTTTAGAAAGCAGAGTGATGCTACAGCCTGGTGTTACACTTTCGGCCTCCATGTGTGATTTGGTAGAAGTTGTGATATCGGGATGATCATGACTACACGAGTATTGCACCCATCACTACCATGTGTGTGCCAGCATGCAAAACATATACAACCCAAAACATTTTAAGACGGTCAAACTACCAAATATTGTCTAACATTACAACCCAACACAAATACCTCCAATAGGTTAATACAATCATCCGATTCGAGAATAAATAAAATGAAAACAAAGTCACAACAAATATAGAAAAAGAGAAATCCCTAGCCAATCACTAATCCTCAGGTGGAGTCAATCCCTCCAAGCTCAAACTCCTCCTATGCAATGAAGTCACTGATCCTCAAGTTTTCACATTCACAATTTTTGCACATTTCATAAATAAAATGTTAAAAATAGCTCATGCAAATCATGCCATAAATACTTTTCTCCTATACAAAATTTTATGAGTAATGCACAACAAATAACTTAGGTTGTTTCGAATTTAATTTCATAACAAAATGTGTATATTTTTCAAAAATTGACCTCAGTTCATTTGTTCAGGTTGCGACAAAGGATATGGGTCCACGAAAATGTGGCTGGCTTGTGGAGTCTTGCATTTCACCGTCTGGCTTTCCCATCATTAATTGACATCTGTGACTCGGGCAATGTCTATCACACGGTGACTGAGCAGGGGGTATTATGGTTTTGTGTAGGCTGGGCAGTGGTTGGTGTCTTCCATCATGTAGGGAGGTCTTGATATCATTAAGTTACTTCAAAAAAGTAATTTTCTTGTAGTGATTGTGACGCACTATAGGACTGGGTTGTACTACAGGGATAGATGGTTGGGCTGTGGTGTCACTTTTTAGGGGGCTCGTTTGTGGCAGTGGGACTGGCCTTCGATGGTGGTGGTGCAGAGGCTGTTCCACATTGGTCCCATGATGGATACAGGGGTGTGAGGAAAAAAATAGTGTCGCCTGAGAGGGTTTGGTGACCATGATGAGCTGATGTCCTAGACAGGAGGAGCTCAGTAGCGGCGTGAAGCATGGTGGTGTAGAAAGGTCAACGACCACGAGTTTTGATGGAAAAAATTTTATGTTTGCATGAGGGGGATATATGAATATAGATATATAGATATATATAGATATATATAGATATATAGATATATATATATATTATAGGTAGAAGGAAAATCCTAGATAGAGGGGTCGTGATGGCGTTGAGTCATGCATGGGGTGGGATCTGATTTTTGGATCTCACATGTGACGCCCCCAATTTACGTCTGAGATTTAACGTAAATTAAGGTGTCTGGATAAGTAACACTTGGCTACTCACCCTCGTACTTAACAAGAATAAAATGCATATATCATGTAATTCGCAGCGAATCTGGTTTTAGATATAAAACTTTCTAAAGATCACATGGAAAAATATACTCACAACATTCACGTCATTCATTAATAGCTTAACATTGTACTTTTTTACATATACAAGGCCCAAATGGTAGCGAGTTAACTAAAAAATATATTACATTCTTCCAAGAGACTCTCCTTCACCTCACTCCTTTTCTTTCTTGACCTCGGGGAATTCTCTCCCATAGCGAAACCTATTCATACTAACACTAAAGTCTCGCTGGAGCTGTTGTCCCTGTGGAGTCACGTAAACCTCACACATGGACAATGAGCCATCTAGTTCTAATGTTAAACAGCATCCTGTGCGTCGCCTCTCCTCAGCAAAAGTGGATGCGTCAAGGCTCCAAACTCCTGTAGGTTGACTACTGATAGGAGGTCCGAACGAAACAAAAGAAATGTTCATATAAGGACTATAGTTGGAGAGTCCCTCAGGACTCCCCGAAGTCTCCTACTTTATTGAGGCTGTCCCCTTACTGGTCATTGAATCCTGTATATAGTTGATATGCACAAGAAAATATAGAACCACAAAAGAGTGAGATTTCCTTTGAAATCTCAGTAAGTACATGAGCAGCTTAAAAGAAATAGGGAAAAAGCAATCATGATATTATCACTACTGAATGACTAGGGAAATTTACCCTAAGATATATATCATAAGACCACTGTCAAACTAGTACCTTTCTTGGCTCAACCGAATATGTAATCTTATATGGAATTACACCGTTTCCTTAAAAGTTCTTATTCTTTCTTATCACTGATGGGCGTTACGTCCCGCCATCTCCATCACATATACTCATCAATCATCTGGGCGCTACGTCTCATTTTCCCTGTTGTGATGAGTCTCGTGTCAACCTTCTGGGCGTTACGTATCGCCGTCCCCGCTATTCAGATCAGTCACACGGGCGTTACGTATCGCCATCCCCGTGAAGACCACACACTCTTATAACACGACAGGCGTTACGTATCGCCGTCCCTCTCGGCACGTCAGTCATCCGGGCGTTACGTCACGCCGTCCCCGTCACGACGTGACTAACTTATTCTTACACCTCGTTTTCTTTTTCTTTTTTTAGTTGTTCCTTTCTTATTCATACGAGTTTTTCACTTATACTCTTTCCATTTGGAACACCGATTTTATTCCAGGAAAACCCTGAGTCTAAGCAAAACAGGGCATCTCGCTCGAGCGGGTGTCGAGCGATCATCAAACGAAGTCAGGGGTTGGAACTCGCTTGAGCGGATGTCGAGCGAATATGGAGTGAAGTCACGGGTTCGAACTCACTTGAGCGGAGTATCAAGCAATACTCTTGCGAGGGGTCATATTTTGCCTTCGCTCGACCCACCAGTCGAGTGATGGTCGAGCGAGATCACGGCTCTAGGAGTTTTTCTACTCAAAACATGCCAATCTTTTTACTATACTTTATTTGGATTCTTAAAAACTTAAATCTAAGTTCTTAAAATTTTATTGAACATTTTTACAAGATAATTTAAATCCAACCTTACTCATATGCCACTTTGTCACTTAATCATGTTCTTAAAAGTTCAATACTAGTAAACATAGTTCAATCACTTCAATAAACCATTTCCATGATTAAGTTAAGCTAGAATATGGACTTACAAATTCTTCAAAGTTCAAGAGAATGGATCCAACCAACTTTTTGCAAGCTTTTCCCCAAACTTAATCACTTAGCTCACAAAGGAGTTATCTTCCAAAGGGAGGGTTTTTCTGGAGTTATCTTCCAAAGGGAATGTGTTCTATCCTTCTAAAGGAGCTTAGAAAGCTCTCAAGACTCTATTTATAGGATGGTGGTCGACCAACATGAGGGGGGGAAGAGGAAAAAACCCTAAGGTGCACTAGTTGTCTGTTTGCATGGGTGATGAGGTGTCCACCTAAGCATATCTTATGATGAGGCTTAAGCATCCCAAATCCTAGGCTTTGCAGCTGGATTAGTCATCCAAGGGCTCATATTTGAGATATTGTTGTTGCCAATTTTGATCCATGGCTGAGGAGTGAGATAAAGGGGTAAGAGGTGAGGTGGCATTTCACCTAACCATGCATGCACCTCCCATCTCCAGCCCTCTCCTTGTGTCACACGCCCCTCTCTAGATTTTCCCACTCATTTGGCTACTTCCTATCTCCCTTGAGTCTCCATTTAACAAGTTCTAGAAGGCCACTTCTTAGTTTAGTTAGGGTAGAGCCAAATTTGACACACTTAGTCACCTATCAACTAAATTTTAGCTCCCCTTGTGTTTCCATCACACTAACTAACCAATTACCTTCCAAATCAACTTTCCATCAATTTCCAACTATCCCTACACATGTCCTATTCCCAGAAAATCTCAAAACCAATTGCCTAATTAGTTACGTGCCTCAAATTAGTTCACTTCATCCAACTCGAGTTCCATTTAAGCCCATTCCAGAACTGCCCACTTGCTTCCCAAATAAGTTATTGATTCCTTCCGAATCTCGGAAAACTTAAAACATATAAGTTTTAGATCTATCTCTTAAGATCATATACCAATTAGAATCACCTCATTTGGACCTCATATGAATAACTTATGCCCATTTCACTAAAACTCGACAGATTAATCCAAGAATGCCTAACTCCCAATACCAAGTGTTATCTCATATTCCTCAATTAAATCTCCCACTCTATTTTCCTAGAAAATAAATACATCAAATTAATTTCCTTAAAGTAATTTACATAAAATAATTTACTTTAGAAAATTTGGGCTATTACATCCTCCCCCCTTAAAAAGGATTTCGTCCCCGAAATCGCTAAGATATATATAATTAAAGGTTTAAGGAATCTATACCTCGGTTGCTAGCAGCAGTAGATTCTTCTGAAGAGGTAGGTACTCTTTCTTCATTAAGCAGCAAATCTTGAGAGTAGTAAAATATCATGTCTACATCTGGATCATAATACATATTCACACTCATTTCTTGCAACGTAATCTCTCTGCCTCTGTCTCTTCTATTATGGATCCCTCTTCACATTGACGTTTCCAATCTTCAGATCTATCAGATGACTCTACTATGACAGATTTTCCTTTATCCTCTCTTCTCAAAAATCTTTTTTCTGCTTTTAACCATTTTCGAGCGGGTTGTCTTTCCTCACCTGGTAACGCTCTTCTACTTACAGGGTTACCCTTTTCATATATGTCCATAATATGGGTTCTGTGTCTCTCACTTTTATTTAACTAGCTCAATCTCTCAGCTTTCCATTGCTTCAGTTTTTCCTTACGAAATCTCTCTCTAATTCTTTCAGATCTTTCCTTAACTGATCTACAAGGGTGACTGACATACGTGCATTTCTTTTTGGAGCCGTAATCCTGTGTAAGGTCAAATATTAATGAATATTAACATAAAAGAAAATACAAATATCATACAAATGTCATACAGTTGATTCAATTTATGACGCATATTATTACAACTAGGTTTCAAACAAGTGGGAATAATTAACTCTCATTACATCCTCACGTTCCCAAGTGGCTTCCTGAAAAACAGGATTGTTCCAGAGTACTTTTACTAATACTATGGTACGATTCCGAAGGGTCTGTTCTTTTTGATCTTCAATTTTTACAGGCCACTCTTCATGAGTTAAATTGGGACGCAAATTAATAGGACGCGGATCCATTACTGCCACTGGCTGATCATTCAAATACTTTTTCAGAGAAGATACATGGAAGACATTATGAACTCCTTGCAAATCATCAGGTAGGGCTAGGAGGTAAGCCACTGGACCTACTTTTTCCAGAATTTCATAAGGTCCGATATAACGAGGACTCAACTTCTCTTTCTTACCAAATCGCATAACTCCGTTCAGAGGCGAAATCTTCTAGTACACCCAGTCTCCCACCATAAAATCTAAAGCCCTTCTATGATTATCTCCATAACTCTTTTGTCTACTTTGCGCCGTCTTTATCTGATTTCTAATCCTTGTAATCTGCTCTTTGACTTCTTGTAAATACTCGGGTCTCAAAACACTACTTTCACCCACTTCATACCAATAAATAGGAGACCTACATTTCCTCCCATAAAGTGCTTCATATGACACCATCTGTATAGTAGCTTGAAAACTGTTATTATAGGCAAATTCAATTAACAGTAGCAGACTTTCCCAATCTTTATCAAAATCCAATACACAGGCTCGCAACATATCTTCCAAAGTCTGAATAGTTCTTTCTGTTTGTCCGTCCATTTGAGGATGGTATGCGTTGCTAAAAGTTAAATTGATATCTATCATCTTCTGTAAACTTTGCCAAAATCGAGATGTAAATCTAGGATCTCTGTCCGATACTATAGTCTTAGGTACTCCATGCAAACGAACTATTTCCTTCACATAAATTTTTGCCAACATTTCCATAGAATCCGTGTTGGAGATAGGTAAAAAGTGAGCACTCTTCGTCAACCGATCAACTATTACCCAAATCGAATTTTTTCCCGCAGATGTTCTTGGAAATCCTCCCACAAAATCCATAGATAGATCCTCCCATTTCCATTCGGGAATTGGTAGAGGTTGCAACTTACCGGCTGGTGTTTGGTGTTCAGCTTTTACTAATTGACACACTGGACACTTAGCTACAAAGGTCGCGATATTCTTCTTCATTCCTTCCCACCAAAACTTTTCTTTTATATCTTGATACATCTTAGTACTTCCAGGATGAGCAGTATATGGTGTACCATGAGCTTCTTTCATCAACCTTTCTTTCAATTCTGGGGTATCCGGAATGATTTTCCTTCTCCCAAAGTATAGCATCCCATCGCCTGAAATCATAAAGTGCGAAGACCCTTTTCTTTTCAATATTTGCTGTTTCATTTTCTCCAGCTTAGCATCCTTTTGTTGTTCTTCCTTAATTTCCTTGTCCTTTAAAGGAACAATTTCTTGAATCTCTATTAGCTTGAGGTCCTGTGATAATCTATCTACCAGAATTTCTCGCATTACTGCCAGCACTGATAATTCTTCCGTTTGAACTTTCCTACTCAAGGCATCGGCTACCACATTAGCCTTTCCAGGGTGATATTTGATTTCGCATTGTAAATCACTTATAGTCTCTATCCACCTTCTTTGTCTCATATTCAAGGTTTTCTGACTAAAAAGATACTTGAGACTCTTATGGTCCGTAAATATTTCACATCTTTCTCCATATAAGTAATGCCTCCAAATCTTTAGAGCAAACACTACAGCTGCTAACTCCAAGTCGTGTGTGGGATAGTTTTGTTCATGGTCCTTAAGCTGTCAGGATGCATACGTGACTACTCTTCCTTCTTGCATTAATACACACCCCAATCCCATTTTTGAGGCATCACTATATATCACGTAAGGTTTATGAGGTTTTGGCAAGGCTAAAATTGGTGCTGTAGTCAATATCTTCTTTAGCTCTTGAAAACTCTTTTCACATTGTTCACTCCAAATGTACTTAGCATTCTTCCTGGTCAATGCTGTTAGAGGTGTAGACAGTTTGGAAAATCCTTCCACCAATCTTTTATAATATCTAGCTAATCCCAAGAAGCTTCGTATTTCATGTGCATTGGTTGGTTGCTGCCATTCTATCACTGCTTCTACCTTTGCTGGGTCCACGGAAACTCCTTCGCTTGAGATAACATGACCCAAAAATTTAACTTCTCGTAGCCAAAATTCACACTTACTAAGTTTAGCGTACAGTTGATGTTTCTGCAAAATCTCGATTACTACTTTTAAATGTTCTTTATGATCCTCGTCAGTCTAAGAGTAGATCAAAATATCATCAATAAAAACCACCACAAACTTGTCTAAATATGGTCTAAATATCCAGTTCATCAAGTCCATGAATACCGCTGGTGTATTTGTCACTCCGAATGGTATAACCAAAAATTCAAAGTGCCCATTTTTGAAAATACAGTTGCTCCTCTACATTGATCCAACAGGTCATCTATCCGTCGCAACGGATATTTATTCTTAATCGTGACCTTATTCAATTCTCGATAGTCTATGCACATCCGCATTGTCCCATCTTTCTTTTTCACAAACAGTACTGGTGCTCCCCATGGGGATGAATTGGGCCTGATAAATCCTTTCCTTAAAAGTTCCTCAATCAGAGCTTTCAATTCTTCTAATTCCACTGGTGCCATTCTATACGGAGCCTTATGAACTGGAGTTGTGGCTGGTTCCAATTCAATAACAAATTCCGTTTCTCAATCAGGAGGCAGTCCCGGCAGATCCTCAAAAAAGACTTGAGGAAAGTCTTCCACAACGGGAATTTCTTGAATACTCTTAACAATTTCTGAGGAATTTAACATAATTACCCAGTAGCCATTTGTCTCTTTGTTAATACTTTTCTTTATTCGCTTAGCAGTTACTATGGAGGAAACTGCCTTTAATATTTCCCCATTGTAACAAAATTTCTCCTCCATGGGCAAGCCAAAAGCTATTTCCTTTTTGCGACAGTCAAGTTTAGCATAATACTTGGCCAACCAATCCATACCTAAAATTAAATCAAATTCCATCAAATGGAATAGTATCAGGTCAGCGACTAGCTGTGAACCTCCAATTTCCAAGGGGCAACTTCTTACCATCCGGTGGCATCCTGCTACCTTTCCATTGGGCATGACTACCATAACCTTTTGGGCCAAGAATTCCGTTCCTAAGTCACACCTTTGGACACAATCATATGAAATAAAGGATCTTGTCGCTCCCGAATCAAACAAGGTATAGACCATACATTGCTTCAACTTAACCTTACCAGTAATAACATTAGCATCTATAGTCTAGTCTGCCTCCATGTCTACTTCTCCAGGTGTGATAGCATAAACTTTAGCTTTCATGGGAGCTTTTGCTTTTCCTCCGGGTAGAGCTACTCCTTGAGGGGTATTCTGAGGGCAATCCTTGATCAAATGTCCTGGCTGGCCGCATCTGAAACAAACTCTAGTATCCACTCGACATTCTCCCTAGTGTCGACGCCCACATTTTGCACATTGCGGAAATAAAATCGGCACATTTTGATTAATTGCTATTCCTTTTCCTCTATCCATGGATCTAAAATTTGGTTTCCTCCTAGCATCTTTTCCCCCAGAAAATTGAAATCTTTTTTTTCCATATGCTTGAGTTTGTGCCATAACACTCCTTTGTTCAGCTTCTGATATGGCTGCTATATTCACTAGTTCTTGAAAGTTCTCAATTTGCAAACATGCCACCTGCATACGAATTCGTGGCTATAGTCCTTCCTGAAACTTCTGGGCTCTCATCTTTTCAGTAACTACTAAATGCGAGGTAAATCTTGCCAATTCCATAAATCGCGCTACGTACTGTTCTATAGTCATGCTGCCTTGTATTAACGTAGTAAATTCTAAAGCTTTCCGCCGCTTCACAGATTCCAAAAAGAATCGATCGTCGAATTCTTTCTTGAACCTTTCCCATGTGGGCACTACATTTTCTCCCAATTCTAACTTTAGCAGATTTCCCTTCGTGTCCCACCACAGTCCTGCTTCTCCCTGTAGCAAATGTCTCGCATACTGCACTTTCTAAACTTTGGTGCAACTACTGACTTAGAAGGTACGTTCCAGGTCGACAATCCATTTGTCTGCCTTTAATGCTCCTTCCATTCCATTAAAGGGCGGGTATCGGTATGCCATAAATTTCTCATACGGACACCCTTGAGCTTCTCTTCTATTTTCATTTTGCTGATGATGCGGCTCTGCTCTATTTGATTTCTCACCACTTCCTTCATTTGCCGAATAGCTTCAGCTATTGCCTGACCTCCTTCTAACGGGGGGTTTTGCGCCACTTGTCCCTTTTCCAAGGGTGGATTCCGTGCCATCTGCCCTTCTCCCAGCGATGGGTTCGGTGTCGTCTGTCCTTCTCCCTGTGGTGGGTTCGGTGTCATCTACTCTTCTGTACGTGGAGGGGTAACCAGAGAAGGATTTTGGGCTACCATGTCTACTTGTTTCAAAGGAGGACGACCTCTTGGCATATTGTTTTCCTGAAACATATCCAACTTTACCATAAGCTATACTTGCTTTAGAAACTTCCAAATTCCTAAAGTCCAAAACATTCATCCATATTACTCCAAATTCCAACCTGATAAAGATTCAAGCCTATTCTTATGCCATGTGATCCATTTCTCCTAGGACACTGTGGATTTTACCAGAGACGTAATAGCTTTGATACCACTCTGTGACACCCCCAATTTACGTTTGGGATTTAATGTAAATTAAGGTGTTTGGATAAGTAACACTTGGCTACTCACCCTCGTACTTAACAAGACTAAAATGAATATATCATGTAATTCGCAGCGGATCTGGTTTTAGATATAAAACTTTCTAAAGATCACATGGAAAAATATATTCACAACATTCACGTCATTCATTAATAGCTTAACATTGTACTTTTTTACATATACAAGGCCCAAATGGTAGCAAGTTAACTAAAAAATATATTACATTCTTCCAATAGACTCTCCTTCACCTCACTCATTTTCTTTCTTGACCTCGGGGAATTCTTTCCCATAGCAAAACTTATCCATACTAACACTAACGTCTCGCTGGAGCTGTTGTCCTTGTGGAGTCAAGTAAACCCCATATATGGACAACGAGCCATCTAGTTCTAATGTTAAACAACATCCTGTGCGTCGCCTCTCCTCAGCAAAAGTGGATGCGTCAAGGCTCCAAACTCCTGTAGGTTGACTACTGATAGGAGGTTCGAAGGAAACAAAAGAAATGTTCATATAAGGACTATAGTCGGAGAGTCCCTCAGAACTCCCCGAAATCTCCTGCTTCATCGGGGCTGTCCCCTTGTTAGTCATTGAATCCTGTGTATAGTTGATATGCACAAGAAAATATAGAATCACAAAAGAGTGAGATTTCCTTTGAAATCTCAGTAAGTACATAAGCAGCTTAAAAGAAACAGGGAAAAAGCAACCATGATATTATCACCACTGAATGACTAGGGAAATTTACCCTAAGATATACATCATAAGACCACTGTCTAACTGGTACCTTTCTTGGCTCAACCGAATATGTAATCTTATATGGAATTACACTGTTTCTTTAAAAGTTCTTATTCTTTCTTATCACTGATAGGCGTTACGTCTCGTCGTCCCCATCACATATACTCATCAATCATCCGAGCGTTACGTCTCGCCGTCCCCGTTGTGATGAGTCTCGTGTTAACCTTCCGGACGTTACGTCTCGTCGTCCCCGTCTTGACACAAAACATATACATATATCACTGCGGGCATTACGTATCGTCGTCCCCGCTATTTAGATCAGTCTCACGGGCATTACGTATCGCCATCCCCGTGAATAACACACACTCTTATAACACGACAGGCGTTACGTATCGCCGTCCCTGTCGGCACGTCAGTCATCCGGGCGTTATGTCTCGCCATCCCCGTCACGACGTGACTAACTTATTCTTACACCTCGTTTTCTTTTTTTTTTTAGTTGTTCCTTTCTTATTCATATAAGTTTTTCACTTATAACTCTTTCCATTTGGAACACCGATTTTATTCCAGGAAAACCCTGAGTCTAAGCAAAACAGGGCATATCGCTCGAGCGGGTGTCGAGCGATCAACAAGCGAAGTCACGGGTTGGAACTCGCTTGAGTGGATGTCGAGCGAATATCGAGCGAAGTCACGGGTTCGAACTCGCTTGAGCGGAGTATCAAGCGATACTCTAGTGACGGTTCATATTTTGCCTTCGCTCGATCCACAGGTCGAGCGATAATCGAGTGAGATCACGGCTCTAGGAGTTTTTCTACTCAAAACATGCTAATCTTTTTACTATACTTTATTTGGCTTCTTAAAAACTTAGATCTAAGTTTTTAAAATTTTTTTGAACATTTTAGAAGACAATTTAAATCCAACCTTACTCATATGCCACTTTGTCACTTAATCATGTTCTTAAAAGTTCAATACTAGTAAACATAGTTCATCACTTCAATAAACCATTTCCATGCTTAAGTTAAGCTAGAATATGGACTTAGAAATTCTTCAAAGTTCAAGAGAATGGATCCAACCAACTTCTTGCAAGCTTTTCCCCAAACTTAATCACTTAGCTCACAAAGGAAATCTTTAAGGGTTTGGGAGGGTTTTTCTAGAGTTATCTTCCAAAGGGAATGTGTTCTCTCCTTCTAAAGGAGCTTAGAAAGCTCTGAAGGCTCTATTTATAAGATGGTGGTCGACCAACATGAGCGGGAGAAGAGGAAAAAACCCTAAGGTGCACTAGTTGTCTGTTTGCATGGGTGATGAGGTGTCCACCTATGCATATCTTATGATGAGGCTTAAGCCTCCCAAATCCTAGGCTTTGCAGCTGGATTAGTCATCCAAGGGCTCACATTTGAGATATTGTTGTTGCCAATTTTGATCCATGGCTGAGGAGTGAGCTAAAGGGGTAACAGGTGAGGTGGCATTTCACCTAGCCATGCATGCATCTCCCATCTCCAGCCCTCTCCTTGTGTCACACGCCCCTCTCTAGAATTTCCCACTCATTTGGCTACTTCCTAACTCCCTTGAGTCTCCATTTAACAAGTTCTAGAAGGCCACTTCTTAGTTTAGTTAGGGTAGAGCCAAATCTGACCCACTTAGTCACCTATCAACTAGATTTTGGCTCCCCTTGTGTTTCCATCACACTAACTAAGCAATTAGCTTCCAAATCAACTTTCCATCCATTTCCAACTATCCCTACACATGTCTTAATCCCAGAAAATCTAAAAACCAATTGCCTAATTAGTTACGTGCCTCAAATTAGTTCACTTCATCCTACTCGAGTTCCATTTAAGCCCATTCCAGAATTGCCCACTTGCTTTCCAATTAAGTTATTGATCCCTTCCGAATCTCGGAAAACTTAAAACATATAAGTTTTATATCTATGTCGCAAGGTTATATACCAATTGGAATCATCTCATTTGGACATCATATGAATAACTTATGCCCATTTCACTAAAACTAGACAGATTAATCTGAGAATGCATAACTCCCAATACCAAGTGTTATCTCATATTCCTCAATTAAATCTCCAACTCTATTTTCCTAGAAAATAAATACATCAAATAAATTTCCTTAAAATAATTTCCATAAAATAATTTACTTTAGAAAATTTAGGCTATTACATCACAGGCTTAGGCTTTTGGCCTTGATTATGCTCAAACTACTGCGCGGTGGTATGGTATAGTTCGGGATGTCGACTGTAACACCACGGTCCTGTAGGGGTCAGAGAGTTACATCCTATCACATACACTCATATTCAACACTATTATTAAATATTTCAAAATTTCAAATATCATATAAAACTTGGTCTTAAAATCCACTTCCTTAATATCATCAATACCAAAAATGTAAGTCACCAGAATGCAATAATATTTCCTTACTAAACCTTATCAATACTTATATAAATTCTCTATGCTTGATCAACTATTGTTAAGTCATCTCACCCAATACTTCATAATCCGATCCTTGGCTGAAATATCCAAACTCATCTGAAAAATATTCAGAGATAAGGGGTGAGTTTAACCACAACTCAATAAGCGGAGGACATATATCAGAGTGTAGACATGAGCATTTACAAAGTACAGTATGCAAAACAAAAATATTCTTCAAATTTATATGCAGAACAAACACATTTTCAAATATAATAGAGCAATAATTTTTAAATCATATGAAATATAGAGTACTTTGGCATAACAAACTGAACATCATCATCATATCAAAACAAAATATCTTACAGAACAGAGACCATGTTTAACCCCCGTGGTAGGATTGTGCTAATTCCGGTGGCCAAACTAGGTAGAGACAGAGGTGAAAAATTTTCCTTAATCATTCTTGGAATCCCGAGTATGCACATAAGAAAGTTTACATAAATCTACTTTGTTTTCAAAGTGGGTGCACTCAGAGATAAAAAAGTCAGTACCAACCCAAAAAGAGCAGAGACATAGCAAAGACAAGCAGAGCATAGCAGAGCAGACACAGAGTCAGATACAAAATCAATATACTATACCAAAGGTTTTCAAAGTCACACTAAAATAATACGGAGTTCCAAAATATTTTTAGATCAATCTCACAAAACAAAACAGAGTCAGATTATCTTTATAAATTAATGCACAAATTTTAAGATAATCAATATCGCTCTTTCTCACATTTCAGAAATAATATAACAAAAATTAAGCTCTTGTCTACACAATGCATGACAGAAAAATTATTCTTTCTTTCATATAAGCTTCATGAGTAATACAATAATTGACTGAAGTTGATTTTTCTCAAGTTCTCAACTCATAACAAAATATGCACAATTTTTCAGAAAATCAACCTCAGACTACATTTGGTATAAAATCAAGCATATGAACCCCACTTACCTGAACTCCTTAACTTTTCAGACTTTTCCACAATAGCCGAACGAAAAATCAATCACCTCTAAGAATAATCACACACTTCTGTAAATTTTCAATTAATCATAAATTTTGTAATTAAAGCCTGAGATACAAAATCTGATATCTTTCCTTAACATCTAAACATCCCCAAAATCCCGAATAACAATTCTTCTCAAAATACTAGAATTTACTAAATTCCTCTCAAATCTTAAAATATAATAAGTTCTCCAATACCTCGATTTTTAATTGATAAATACCTAACCCAAATATCCAACTCAAAATCAAGTCTCTAACAAAAATCAAAACTCAATCCATTTCATAAAAAGGTAACACCACTTATCGGATCCAAAAACATTAATAACTCAAGCCCAAAAAAAATTAAAAAGGAAAATCCGAAATAATTTAAACCCGAGCCTAAAATAAAATACAACGTGTAACCAACCCAAAACATTTAACCTCAAAATAACTTATCAAAACACATCTAAAATATAAAGTAATCCAGTAAGAAACAAGCTCACTTTTAAACTTTAAAACTCTTCCTGATTTAAAACTAGGAGGGCCAAATTGGTAAGATTATAAAACAAAGCTTTAGCACTATCAATAAATACGAAGCTTTACGTAAAGAAGGTGCAAAGCTTAATTTAGTTTACAAAAAAAGTAAGCCCACTAATGAGAGAGAATTAGACCGAGTAGTGGAGGCTCACCGAGAGAAGGAAGCGACGTGCAGAGTAGAGAGGTGGGCGGTGGTCAAAGGCGTTTAGTGCGGCCCCACTATACATGAGAAACAAGTAATGAGTGAGAGAGAGAATGGAGAACAAGGGACTCTGATTTTTGGCATATGAAAAAGAGGTTGTTTTCAGTGAGGTTGGTATTTTTCGGCGTGGGTTAACTGATGGAAAGGCGGTGACTGGTGAGGTTTGATTTATGGTGAAGCGCCTGTTTGGACATAACTGTGAGGGTCTCAAGAAGGCTAAGCTTTGACGTGGCTACAGCATCTTGAGGTTCATGGTGATGGCTTAAGGTGGTTCTTCCAGTAGCGAGTTGTCGGTTTCGCATGGCTGGGCAAGGCTGGTGTTCGGCGTCATTTATGGTTGAGGGGGAAAACGTGGGAGTGCTACCATGAAGGATTGTTGTCTATTGCGCTTATTGCTAGGTACTCTGTTTCTGGTGCAGTAAAACAGGGGCATTTGGCTTGGTTTGGGTTGCTGCTTGCCGTGGTTATGGGAGGTGGTTGAACAAAGAAAGGTTTCATGTTTGGTGGTTCTATGAAGGTGCTGGGACGGCGGCATAGAGGGGCTGTTGCTGCATGAGTGATGCAAGGAGGATGGTCATGGTGGCCGCTCTATTTTCGAGTGTCAAAAACAGGGGTGTTATGGTGCAAGTCATTGGGTAAGAGACTGGTGTGGCTGGGTTTCTCTCGGCCTCCAGCTTGGAGTGGTGTTACTACATGGAGGCGCATGGTGACTTGCGCAATGCTAACTTGGTGGCAGTGAAAGGACAGCAATGTGGAGGAGCTTGGCTTTAGGCTGGTTATATGATATGGGGGTTTGCGCAGCAGCAATTTTCTCAAGTTCATCTGGGTTACTACTACATGTATATATATATATATATATATTCTAGGTCGAGAGCAACGTGTAAAGCACGTTGCCTAATTAAGTGAAACAAATTTTTTACAAAATAATATAATTAGAAAAAATAAAATTAACAAGCATCTATAGATAATAATAATTCAATAGTAAAATTTGGTTTGTGCCATCATCATCTCTCTGGTTTCTTTTTTCTCGGGAGCAGGCTAATTTGGCATTCATGGATATTAGGATGAGGTTGGAGATCAATAGACAAAAATTCCTATTCAAAATGTATATAACGATTTTATAATATACACTAAATTGAAGCTATATAATTGTACCTAGTTACCTGTATAACATTAATTTAAAAATGCTAATCTTAATAATTCTGTAAATATAATATTTTTTGGGCAGTTCTTTTCATATCGTTCAGTTAACACCGGCCATATTAGAATCCTTACTGTAGATGTAGTTTTCACCCTTGATAAAGTCATATATAATTGACCATGTGAAAAAACAGGATGAGGTAATATATGTCAACAAAATCCAATATCTGCCCTTATGACTTATTTATAGTCATTGCAAAACTTAATCTGATAGGAAATTGAGTTCGTTTGAATGGGAAGCCACTATTTTCATCAACAATTGGTAAGAATGGGATCCTTAGAATAAAAACTCTTTTTCCTCTATGTTGCCCAACTGCAAATTCTAAATCAATGACATTTCAATCAAAAGTCCAACTAATTAGACGTGTTCCATTGCGTAGTCCTTCTGAAAGATTAATGTTTCTAAACAGCATAATGAGATAGTTTTTTTTAGTAATAATTAATGAGGAAGTCCATTTGGAGTTAGAGTATTTAAAAAATTTTCCATAATTGATTGTTCAGATGCATCTATTACTTCATCAAAACTATAATACTGCATAAGCTCACTAGAAAATTTATGAATTAGTAATGCATTTATATCATCAACATAACTATTATTTGGTGTTAATATGGTCCGATTCATCATAGCTGAAATATTTATTGAATATTTATGAATATCATGAAAAACAATATCTATTAAATAATCCAAATACTAATTTTTATCTATGGCTGATTCGATGTACCAATCCTCCGAAGGAATGTTTTTGTATATAATTGAAGATAAGAAAAAGTAGTAATATAAATTGTAATACATAAATATTTTTTTATATAATTTAAATAATAGAAAATTTAAAGCCACGTACATGCTTAAATCATCATGATAACTTAATTCGGTTTTCCAAAGCAAGCCATGAGCTTGATTCTATATTTTAATTAATTAATATATATTAGACTCATGATTATCATAGTTTTGGTTTTAAATTTAATATAGGATATTTTAAATTTGAAATGATATTTTAGATGTAATAAGTAGCTGTTAAATTTAACGGCCACTTAACAAAAAAATGAGAAAATCTATTTAGTGGCCGTTAAATAGCCACTTATTATAATAGAATAGATATATAGTTATAGAAATGTGAGAAACTCTAGAAACAAAATAAGAGGAAAAACTGAGTGACTTGGTCAATATAGAGAGTTTTGATTGAAAAACTAACATGCATATAGGGGAAAGAGGTGGGTATCGGGGTGGAGAAAAATATGGGTTTCCAAAAACTAAAGGAAACAGTCGGGGAAAACTAGTTGTAGAACGTACCAAACGACGTCGTTGATGGGGGCTCTCTACGTGCATGAGATGATGCTTAAAAGATGGCTGAAACCCTAGGAAGGATAGTATGAAGCGTGCATTACGGCTTTAAACTGGGAGATGAAATGTGAAACGCGTATTTGAGAATTTTATTACTAGAAACACTAGCAAATAAACGAGAGAGAACATGCTATGAAAACTCCACTGGAAGGAAACGTGCAAATTGAAACGTGGGTTTAAAATAATTATCAAGGAATTTTAATTCTAATATGTTTGAAAATGGTAACGGATCTTCTGAAAAAAAAGGCCACAAATCTTTTAAAAACAAAAAAAAAAAAGGAATGAATCCAATAAATAAATTAGGCTTCCAAAAAAAAAAGCTAATCTATCTAAAAACATTTAATGAAATAAACAAAATCGCAAGCGAGTCCTCTAAAATGCTATTTGTCAAAATAAAATTAAAAAACTAGATATATTAGGCTCGTAATTTAACAAAAAAATGTAAGAAAATCAAAAGGGCATTTCGCACATATAAATCTAAAACAATTTTTTTTTAAAAAGTAGCTTGGCTTTGGAATGGGGTTTTACATCGACCCAAAGGGAGTTAGAAGAAACACTACAAGAGACAAGCTTAAAGGAAAAGATTAAATGACAATATGGTATGAATATCAAACTTCTACCTAAAGCAAGGAATTAAAAAAAGATTAAATTACGGATAAAAAGGCAAGTAAAGTTTTGGGCTTCCATTAATCTGATCCAATACTCTTTAACTTTTTCAATCCAAGCTATATGCACAATTAACAATTATAGCACCAAATTTAGATCCGGAGACGACCATAGGTTCACAAATAATAGTGCAGTAGAAAGATCACATCTTTGAAAAATTGATTGGTGAAAATACTTTGACTTTATTTCGATTCATAGATTAAGATTTATTGTTTAAGATTCTAGGATTAAATTCTCTACTTGTTTTGGACATTTTAAGTTTGAAACAATTATATTAATTCTTTCTATGGTTAGATTTGTTGATCTATAAGATTATGAATATATAATTGTGACTTAAACATGTTTTTCATGCCATTTAAACAATATAGCTTAATATATAAATTGAAATAAAGTCAGATATATTCACCAATCAATTTTCACCTAAGGTTTTATCCAAGATTTAGTTCTCCACGGAAGAACTAAAATATAAAAGAGCATTTATTTTATTGTCTTCAGAATTGAGCTTTCTATCATCTACTCTTCCTCAAATTTCTGCCGATGATATGCTTATATAAGGTAAAAAAGAAACCTTCACGTGTTTATGATTCACCTAATGCTTTACCAAGATTTAGTTCTCCACAGAAGAACTAAAAAATAAAAGAGCATTTATTTTGTTATCTTCATAATTGAGCTTTCTATCATCTACTCTTCCTCAATTTTGTGCCGATGATATGCTTATATAGGGTAAAAAAGAAATCCTAAATTTAGAAAAATAAACTCAGCTTGACAGAGACGTATGTGCTTTAGGAGTGCACATGTAGAAATTTGTATTAGAGACAAATTTATAGCACTTTAAGATAGTTTTCTAACACATCAAGAATCGTATCAATCAGATGTGTGGATAGAAAGTCATGATTAAAATACTAAAAATATTTCCAGACTGTCACCTTGTGATTTTTTTTTTCTTGATCCAATTTATGCTCAAACCCCATCATTATCCTTATTTGAAGAGTTCTACACTCATTGAAAATTCTTAGGTTGTTCCAACATCGTGTCTACTTGAAAGTCCTTTGAATTTAATAGGTTTTGATTTGCACTTTATAGACTCTAAAATTAAACATAAAAATCTGCTTATAAGTATCCATAGAAACTCAAATAAAAAGTACACATTAATTAATATGATTTATATTCATATCTTAGAAATTCAGTTTAATAATAAGGTATTTAGAGTGCGCTTTCGCACACTTATCACACCCTTTCACATGCTTATTTGTAGTCTCTTGCAATTTCTATGCAAAAGAGATAAAGAGACTAAAGAAAATCACTAAAATAGCCCATCAATTCACATTTTTCATATTCACATATCAAAATAATCTAAGGAATCCAATAACCCTATCAAGATCAATCCACATATAGCACTTCATAGGGTATATGTGTGTTCACCACACCACAACTATCTTACCACTAACATTGACACATGCAACATCAAGAACACCTTAACCAAAAGACTCAATGCCATAACTCATGCATAAATACTTTAGCAAATGAGTTCTCTAGAAATATGTATCAAATCATCATCTTACCATAAAACTTAGATGAATGTATTAAAAATTCTATGAACACCTCAGCATATTGATCAAGATTTGTTTGTTGAATTTACTAAGATGGCGATGCATGAAAATAAGTACACATGTGAAGTTATGTACATGTGATGCTCTATCTTTACTGATAGGTGGCAAGGCTTTCCAAAAGCATGAATATAAGGTAACATATCTAAGGGAGTCTTAAAAATTTTCTGATAGATCCAAAGTGTATCAACAAGTCTTAAAGACCAATATTTATAATCAGGGTTAATTGTTTTTTCCAAGATTTACGTAATTTCTCTATTGGCAAGTTCTACATGTCGACTTGTCTAAGGGTGGTAGGCAATAGAAATTTTATGAATAACCCCATATTTTTTCATCAACGCCTTAAATGAAGGGTCGCAAAAGTGTGTGTCCTGGTCACTAATGATAGCATGTTTTAAATGATAACATGCATTTTCTTTAAGAAAGTTGATTGTTGTTGTATTATCATTACTCTTACAAGCTACTACCTTTACCAATTTTGGTACATAATCTACAATCACAGTAACTTATTGGTATCCACAAGAAGGCGGGAACAGTTCCATGAAATCAATATCCCATCAATCAAGACTTTCAATCACTAAAATCTAATTTAAGGGCTTCATATTACAACGGGCCAAAGCTCCTAACTTTTGACACTGTTTCCCTGAACGACAATAAGAATTTTTGCACCAGTATTCTTCATAGAAAAATGGCCCCCATAAGTTTGAGAATGATAAAATTTTAAGATACTAGCAATCTCTTCATCAGGAATGCAACACTTTATAATTTGATCAGGATAATATTTGAAAACAAAAGGTCCAGTCCAAAAGAAATTGCTTGCCTGATGAAGGAATTTCCTCTTGTCTTGTGTGCTTCAATCTATCGATATCTTGTCTGCCATCAAATAATTCACAATATGAGAAAACCATGGTAATGAGGAAATAGATAATAAATGCTCATCTGAAAAATATCCCTAATTGGTATGTGGTCAATGATGTCCTCAAATGTGAGTCTCGAGAGATGGTCAGATTCTACGTTCCCCACTCATTTCTTATCATTGATGCTGATGTCACATTCTTGCAAAAGTAAAATTCACCATATTAATCATGCTTTAGCATTCTTCTTTGCGAGACTTTACTTAAGAGTTGCATGATTTGTGAAAACTATAATACGAGAACCAATCAAGTAAGCACAAAACTTGTCTAAAGAAAACTATAGCTAGCAACACTTTTTTTGTAGTTGAGTAATTTATTTGAGTATTATTTAGAATTCTACTAATATAGTAAATGATATAGGGTTTCCCTTCATTTTACTGTCCAAAGATAGCACCTACAATATAATCACCAGCATCATATATAATCTGAAAAGGTAAAGCCTAATAAAGTGGTTGCATTATCGGTGTTGAAGTAAACTCACCAATCAGCATTTTAAAGACCTCTTGACAGGCTTATATCCACACAAATGGGCATCTTTATCTAGGAAGTTGCATAGATGTATTCTACTACACTAATGTTTACGAACATAGGGTCATATTTAGACTTGATATTTCTTTTAGCTCTCCATGGAAGAACTAAAAAGAACCAAAAGAGTTTTTTTGTTGTCTTCAGAATGGAGCCATCTATTATCTTCTCTTCCTCAATTGTGTGCCAATGATATGCTTATATAGGGTAGAAAGAAAGGTTTTGCTATATAGAGTCATTTTTCACACTCTTTGTACACTCCAATGATTCCATTGGTCAAAACAATTATTTTATACTAAAAAAAGATGAAGCCAATCACATTAATGGAGTGCACAAAGGAGTACGCAAAAATGATTATATATAGAATTTTTGAGAAATGAAACCCTAATATATTTATGATTTCAACATAAAAAATCACCTAACTTTTAGAACTTAGCTTGGCTGCCATGTACACAATTGTAGAGTCCAAATTTAAAAGTTTTTTATTAGAGACAATTTTCTAGCACTTTATGATAGTTTTCTAACACATCAATAATTGCATCAATCAAAAGTATGAGTGGAAAGTTATGATTAAATATTAAAGTATGTCCAGACTATCTCCTAGCGCATTTTGAACTTGGACTTCTTGCGGTTTCCTTTTGTAATTTTGTTCTCTTTTTCGCGATCCAATTTATTCACAAACCTCACTGTTATCCTTATATGAAGAGTCTTACACTCATTAAAAGTTTGTTTTTCTAACCTCTTGTCTACTTGAAAGTCTTCTTTTGAATTTGACTAGACTTTGAGTTGCTTTTTTATAGGCTGAAATTAAATATTAAAATTTACTTAGAAGTATTCGAAAGAAAATAGAAGCTCAATTTAAGAATGCACATTAATTCCTATGATTTCTATTCCCATTTTAACATTTAGTTAAATAAATAATAAGGTATTTAGACTTATCTACTGCATTTCAAAGTATTTGGGCCCATATATGGTGTATCGAATGAACAAATAAATGGTGCTAGATAGTTAGAGTAGTTTAAAAAGATCTCTTTAGCTTGTCTATTATTTTTTCTCATTGGTCAAGTATTTTTATCCATACTAATGGGCCTCCACTGAAATTCTAAAAATTAATAAAACTTGTCCCATAAATGTTTTGGACAAAAATTCTCTCTTGATCCATAAAACCATTTAACTTAATCAGTAAGTCCAAATAAAAATTTCGACTCCGAAAAATAAATTCCATCTAGCTCAAAAGATATTTAATAAATTTAACAAAATTGGTGAGCCCAAAAAAATATGCTATCTGCCAAAACACAAATATTAGGGTTACAATTTATTCCAAAAATTCACTCGCAATCTCAAATGGGCTTTTCATACCTATAAACCTTAAAAAGCAAATTTGAAAAAAAGGAGCTACGCGCTGGGCCCAGGTGTTATATCGGCTCCCTTCATCATACCACTGGTAACAACCATGCATGTAAATTCATAATGAGTGATGCACAATTTCGTGCCCAAGGCATACTGTAACAAGACATCCTTTAGCCCTCGCCAATAAAAGGGCTTTGGGTCGTGCCAAGAACATTACTGTCTTTACCGAGGCAACTGTCGCCCAATTGATCAGAGGAACTCCATTGAGATAATGCCCTATCTTAGCTTGGAGTCATGATATGCACGCACCCACATGATATCATTAGTACATGAAAATTCAGTTTCCAATTTACACAACATGGCATAACACATGATAGTTGAATAATCAAGACAAATATTAATAATGGTGAATATGCAAATGCATAATAGGCAGTCTACTGG
This sequence comes from Platycarya longipes, assembly GCA_036559045.1. NCBI lineage: Eukaryota > Viridiplantae > Streptophyta > Magnoliopsida > Fagales > Juglandaceae > Platycarya > Platycarya longipes. The sequence goes on along the minus strand of CM071803.1, from coordinate 19,163,359 downwards.
ATGACATGGCATAACACATAAGAGATAATATACAACATGACAATAGTCACAATATTCACAATATTCACAATTTTACATATTTCAACTACACGCGTAATCTCATCGTGCATCCAGCTCACTACCCAAATTCCATCAACTATAACAGGTATCAATCCCAACACATCGTCGTGCTCAAGGCCCTTCCCAATACAACCACAACCAAACTACAACTATGTTAGTGATAAACTCATGTCCTAATCTCAAGGATCACCCTAGAGAATTAATTATAATGTGTCGGTCTATAGTGTCCCACAATTGGATGAGTGCGCGTGTCACTATGCAGACAAAAACAAGATAATTAGTTTAATTCTAATTTTTCTTGACCCAATCAAACTTTTTAAGGTTTAGGGGTTGTATAATGATTTCATAACATAAATTTGAGGGATTAATATAATGTGAAAGCGATTAAATACAATACTAAAAATTGGATCCATTAAGATTTTAAAATCAAGTTTGGGGTTTGGATAACTGTTTATGGTTTTAGTTTCCTGTAAGTTGTTGGGATTTCAATTGGATTCTAAGTATTTAAGATTTTACTAAAATTAAAACCCTCCTTGGTTTGACAAAATTTGGATGGATAGCATTTGGTTTAGGTGACATGATTTCACAACTTGATTTTCCTCATATTTCCATCTCATAGTTCCTCTTGGTGCAAGTGTCCAATACTTTTTACCAAATGTGGCTAAGATCTCATCAAGTGTCTAAATAAAATTTTTGTAACCTAATTTAGACATTCCATTGTGATTTTGAAAATAATGCACTTTGTCCTACTATTGAGGTCATTATTTATTTCGATAAAACTGAAAATAAACTTTATACTTTAAAATCCTAAATATAAATACAAACCTAATAGTGAAAATTGTTTATCAAAATTCAAATCTGAAGTGTCTCGAAAGTATGAAAATACATTTTCAAACAAACATTTCATCCGAAAATTGGCAATGGATTTGTAGTAAGTCATCATGGTGAATTAGAACCTTTTGATAAAAAATAATTACAAATGCACATTTACATTGTTTTTATAATATAGGTATTATAAGGTCACATAGGAAATATAAAGGAGTAAAATGGTCATAATGCACTTATGCCACTTATTACACACACACACGCAACACTTAGAGAATATTCAGCCCTTCTCGTCCCTTGCATAACATGACCTCTATGCTATTTTCTTAGATTCTATACTCTAGAAGGAACTAGATGGAGCTGGAGGGCAAAAGCATGGAATTGGAAAGAAATCAATTGAGGGCTTGGCAACGGATGAGGAAGTGGAGGTTAAAAAGGAAGAAAGGGGATTGGCAGAGGGATCAAAGAATATTGGGAAAGTCTAGAGTAAAGAGGGCTAGTGGGAGAACTCGTTTTCAATTCTAGGGTTTACTTTACTTTTCTTTCTTGCTGTGAATGACTATGTTATTTTTCTAGAGTGAGTATTTAGATCTACAGCTAATGGGTGAGTAATTTTTAATAACCTAGGTCAAGGGAAGCTTTTGAGCAGTAGGGTTTCAATGGGGGTTTGGATTTCCTTTCTTTTATTGTAGTAAATTCGTATCTCTTTGCATTTCTGTCATTATTGAGTGGAAGTTATGGTTAGGGTTTCATATCTCCTTCTGATCCATCATTGATTGGAAGCACGATGGATGCTTGGGGAGTGTGAATCCTATTTCCTGAGTTGTATGTTGAATATTAGTTTGGTATGAAATTTACTGAGGTTATTCAAAAATTGTTTAGCTATTCATGCATCATATACATCATCCAAATGTTATAATCTTTATTGGTATTGCATCTGTAGGAATTTGTGGAAGGAAGAAATACCTTCTAAGGTTTGCTATGAGAAAATGACCCAAGATTCAGGTGTTTTTCCTCTAAAAAAGTCTTTTAGTTGTCCTTTTTCTTTTAGTGCATCAATTTTCTTTAAGTCAACAATACTTATACATTCTTCAGCTATTCACGATAATTTCATCTGCATTCAATATATATCCAAAAGAAAATAGCAAAAAGAATTACTCAATACTTTCCTTTTGGTCTTTGGTTCACGACTTTGCCAAGGTTCCTTAGCCTTTGCACAGTGACTGAGGTTCTTATCATTAGTAGATATACCATTCTTTTCTTTTCTTTTCTTTTCTTTTCTTTTCCTTTCCTTTTTTTTTCCTATAGTAGTATAATTAGATTTATAAATTGCATTAATCACCGTGAAATCGACACCTTTAGCACTTCAACCAAACACCTTTAGCACTTGGGAGACATTTTTAAGGAAGAACCAAGCACTACAAGGAATATGGCTTATTGCAGCATTTTCTGGACTGTCGCAATAAGTTTTGACGCATAAGGGTTGCTTTCTGTGGTATTATCACACATTCGCTACCTAATTTCATCCATATCCTCATTTTGCGTGCGCGAACGGTGTTTGCAATTTTTAGCAACGTTTATATCATTTTTAATGGCGATTTTAGGTGCCGCAATAATTCGATATGTGTTGCGGCATTACCTTACAACGCAAATAGTATGTTTAACGGCGGTTTTTATTTAGCCGCCGCACTAGCTTTTAGATTTAGGTATTGCGTATCTCCTTCCCGCGACACAGCTTTCTATAACATCTGAGATGCTTCCCACGTTTTTGGTCTTCTTCCAATTTTCCTTGCCATTTTCCAGTCCCCCAAATACAAGTGTGTGGTGAGTTTGTGCGTCGAGTCATGTTCCGGTAGTGTTCATCTTCGTTATAAATTTCAATTTAGTTTGATCCTTCCGTGGTCATCCGCAGTCGCCCCTTTCCATTTCTCCTATTGCTTCTCACGATTTCCCCCTCTAATATATATTTTCCTTTCGATTTTCCATTTCCCAAACAAATTACGTGGTGATACTTAAATTTCAATTTCCCATTTTGATTTTCAATTTTCGATTTACCTCTTGTAGTGTGGGAAGAAGTTATCACTGAGGTAGGTGAGGGTCGGACGTATTGTATGGGTTTACTTAAGGTTTATGGAGCAGCAGTTTTCGTTTCAGGCCGAGGAGCTAAGGCATCATCGGGAGTGGGTCGAGGGATCTTGGCTTCCACCTAGGGTAAGATTTTTTAACTAATTGGTCTGTAATAGTGACGCCAAATTTCCTTTTGTTATGTTACTTCTATTTTATTTTTGTGGGTATCTCTTTCTTGGTTCGATGTTCGCAAATCCTAGATTGCAGGAATGGTCAATCAATAAAGACGCAAATTGTGATAAGGCAAGGTTGAAAAAGTTTGAGAACGGAACACCAATGGAGGTAAGCAGTTTGGTAGAGATGGCTGTTTATTTCTTGTGATCCTTCAATTTTGATTTCCCATTTCGATTTTCTATAAGTGAGTGTAGATTTCGCTTTCGAAAGGGGCTTCGCTCTCGCAGGATCCTTCCATGGGTACCCACCAAACCGTTTTCTTCGTAATGTTAGGTTTACCCAATAAGTGTCTATCACTCTGTTTCTTTTGACAGTGTGTGTGCTTGTGTAGATATAAAGATAACCAAATTTTTTAACTCCGTGATTTTCAATTATGGTTACTGATTTTATTGCATTGAAGTTGAATTTTTCAGTCTCTTTTTGGTATTCTATATGGAGTGATGGAAAGCTACAACTTATTGTGTATCCATACCAAATTCTTTTCTGGTACATGCCTTCTTCTGTTTGTGTTAGCCTCTCATGCTCATAATATGTGGGTGGCCATAGTATTTTATTACATAGATTAGTCCTGTTTTTCTGAATTATTATTTTCTGTATGACTAAAACATTATAGAGATTCAAAAATTCTAGAGTTGGCAACATGTATTTATCAGGTGTCTGAATGTTCGTTGACCAACGTGGTGTTTTTGCATATTTACCTGTTTTCTAGGTTTATTTTGCTTCACCTTTTATAAGTAAGATTACACATTTTAATTAAGTGATGACTTTCATAAATTAACGATTTGATAAAAAAAAATCGTGCGTAATTTTAACTAAAATAATAAATAATACTTCTCTTTTAATATTTAATAAGCTTGACCTGGTTTTAAAATAAAATCACGCAAGAGAAAAAATTTTATAATTTCCATTTATATAATAATGACTGAAATAAATACTAATTTAGCCTGGCACCAATGATTGATCATCATTGACGTTATTTGTTTTAAAAATGGCTTATGGAAGTTATGTTAATGCCAAAGATCTTATCAATGTTTTGGTCAGGAAGTATCCTACAAATACATACATAAGCATGGTAATATAATATGTTTTTCAAAATCCTAGCTAGCTAGATCTATAATTAATTCATGATGTAGCCTATTTAATACTAATGATTTTTTTTCCTGGGTGGAAAAAATTAATTAATGTTTTCCATATAAATATGAGAAATAAAGGTATTTTAACATGAAGCTCGTGAATCTGAAAGTATTCACAAGGGCCTACTTCCCATAAATATAAACTTATATGCAACTACAGCAGCAAATGCAGTCGAAAGTACATGGGGAACTTATTGTCCTAGTGATTATCGTAGTCCTCCTCAAGAATATGACACCTGTTTAGGTGATTTGTATAGCATTTTTTATTTTGGAGGATTGTGATGCTGACACAAGATAAATTTGTTCATTAAAACTTTGCAGCATTTTTATGGGCTTTTATGATAACTATTGGTGTTTTAATGGAATTTGAATTTGGATTGATGTCATTTCATATACGGATTGATGTCATTTCATATACCTTCTGCTCATATCATCAATAATATCAATGAACATTGCATTCAAATTAATTGCATGTATCTTTTCTCTTCTCTGCTTTATTCTGTCTCAATTGTATTCCAAAGAGCCTGTGGTGTTGATCTTCATGCATGGAAGACAAGAACATGATTCTCTGAGCTAAACTATAGGAATTAATGCTAACGTTATTGTTTCAATTCCAAAAATATTGTTCAGGTTTTTGTGACGCGAAAATGCTAATCTTGTCCCTGCTTTCTCACTTTAAGCTCTATGACGTTTTTGGGGGGGTGAAGCTAATAAAGCTGCTGGGAAATACGAAAAATCCCTCTACTGACAATATAATTTGCTGAGGTCAATTTGCTAATTTACTAGAAGGGACTTGCCTACTTGATCAACGCAAACTGGACACTGATCTTTTGCTGGTATATATCTATTCTTCGTATTTTATTGCTTGGATTCAATTTTCCATAAAAAATCAGTACTTATTCATCTAATTAGCATTGGTGAATTGACTGAGTTGGTCACCATTTTACTTTGCTGCATTTATATTATTAGTAGATCTTCATACTTATAAAAAACAAATAGTAGTTCTTCTTGGTTGGGCTGTTGGTCCTCATTGTAGTTTGTTTATTTCGGTTGTTTTTTTCATTGAAAGTTCCTTAAGTGTTTTGGTTTATTACTTCTAGAATGTGTCGGATTACTTGATAGAGCAGTTGAGTATTTTGGATTGTCTGGTGCATTTGCATGGTTATTGGGCCCGTTTGGGGCTAAGTTTGGGTCCCTAATCTAGTTGCACCTCATGGGGTGTGGGAGACCATCGTAGGATTTATTTTGGATTATATATAAAATGCAAAAATCTTGGATGAAGTATTGGTGAAATGGATTTTTGAGTTCTTTAGGATTTCAATTGTGATAGAGCTGAGCACTACAAGAATATATGGCTACTTCAGTGTTTTTTTATGTGCCGCAGAAAAAAAAGATGGAAATGTGATGTTATTTCGTCATAGTTCCTTTCAGTGCTGACATTAAGTGCGCATTTTGATTCATTTAGTTTAAGTAAACAGTGTTGGGTTTCTTGCAGCAGTATTAAGGTGTTATACGGCGATTACTGTGCAGCAATTGGTAGATTCGTATTGCGGCATCAGGACTAACTTCGCTAAAGCCATCTTATTACGACGTTATGGGCATTTCCGCCGTAATAGCCTTTATGTTTTCCCCCTTCCCCTCATGTTGATCTTACGCATTGTGTGCAATTGCTTCCCACCTAAGCTCTTGATGTCCCATTTTCCCAAGGATTTTCTATCCCCACAAACACTAGCTGATGCCGATTTCGTGGCGCTGCCCCCCAAATCTCGGTCTATTCATGGTGTACGTTTTCCCCCTGATCTTTACTTGTTTCGCAAGAACTTCTGATCTCTTCCGTGCTCCTTCCATGGTAATGTACTATGAATTTGGAAGTGTTGAGGTTAGGGTTTATTTCAGTTTCTAGGGGGATTACCATGCGATTCTCTAAATCACTTCTTAATTCTTCTTTGCATCTACCAGATTAATGTGGCAATTCAAGACACATTAATTCTTCTTCACTTCTTAATTCTTCTTCGCATCTACCTGGGTACATAATCCCAAACGAGCTTTTTGAAGTGTCGAGGGTTTCACAGAGGAGAGAACTTGCCACTGTCTTACAATCAGTTTTTGCCACATTTATGGAGCAGAGAAACGGTGTTAAGGAGATTATTGGTATGTAATTTGGGTAATTGGTATTTCTATTATGTGCTTGTGTGTTCAAATGTGGATTTAAAAACTGATAGTCTCCGACGATCATGTTGTTCTTTCAATCTAAGTGGTGTCATTTGTTTTCAGATTTATTTCCCCCCTGTTTTCTTTTCGGAACACAATGTCAATAGTTAATTTTATTGTCTTCTCTTTGGTTTTTTGGTGTTTGGATATGTGGTTTTTGTTTAAAAGTATCCGGTGTATGTAATATCCAGTAACCAATTTTGGTCATATTGGTGCAAAAGTCAAACACCACCATTATGGTAGATTATATTCACAGTACTGAGTTGGAGCAAATGTTTTCTACTAGCTTTCATTTGAAATCTTGTTTGGAGACTTGTCCTTTGTATCTGAAGTCTTATACCATTGATTTTTAATATTCTTTTGGGGTATGATTTTGCAGTCTATATATTCTAACGTGAGTTCACCACCCAAGTTGGAAGGGAGGACTATATATTACCATCTGGCTGATGAGAATGATGATGTGGACGACAAAACATTGGTTTTAATCCGGTCATTCTTTACACTCGATATATCCTGATCCATTTTGTTGCATCATACTTGAGAGAAGGGGTGACTCATCTTCATTTTGATAAGTAGTCTCAACAACTGTTCCACTATAACCATGAATATGAAACAAGGAACTGCTTTTTCCAACAGCAGACTGAATAATTTTATTCTTCAAGGCATAAAGCTCCTTACCCCCCAAGCCCTTACCCACCAAGGATTTTGTTGGAGAAACAGGTGATTTTATGCATTACACATGTTTGATAAAAAACCCATTAGAGGAGCTATTTGACATCCCCTGTTTTACAGAGGAACTGTTCTTGCGATCAGTTTATCTCCACATTTTACACATTATAAACGCGCGTGTATGCCATTATATAAAGTATGTTCATATACAAAAATGAACTTTATTGTTCCTAACCGCCACACCATGACAGGTTAGATGAGATTCTCCATCTAAACATGGTTAATGGTGGAAGGTTTAAAAATGTTAGATAATATAAATAAAAGGTGCTTTAACTATGACTGTTATTATGAGACACGATTAGTATTGAAACTTTTGATACTATATAAATATTTAGTTTATTAGTATCCTAATTGAATGGCACGATTTATAAATATATATTTATATATAGTCTGTAAATATATATAAACCTAATTGACTTAATTCAACTTTTTGAGGTCATAGTTTTAACACACTTTAAACTTGAAATGGTACTAATTGAAAGTATTAAAAGTTTATATAGTAGAGCATGGGCTGTGTACTTTCTGAGTAGAATGTAGTGCTTGCAACAAGATTGTTTGGATTTGGGACGTACAACGGAGAAATAAACATTGTTAAGCTTCACAGAATTATGAGTTACATGAATTCTTTTGACATCTCTCCTTTTAATAACCACTTACAAGCCTTGGGTGCCTGGATAAAAAATATGAGGCCACAGTCATAGATCGATCCAGTTTTGGAATTTGAGGTTTACAATTGGATTTGATTTCATCGTTTTCATTATTGAATCTTACCTAGTCCATAGGATTGAGATAACTGAATTTTAAACCTTCTGGTCAATAATTGGGGAGATAAATTTGCAATGTTTTTAGTGAAAATAGCTATTTGTAGAAATTGGGTTTGTTTTATTGTTTTAATTGTTTTTTGGATTTCAGATGTTCTTTTTGTTACAATTCTTGGGATATTTCTTGTAAATTCCAAGGATTTGATTGTTTCTAAATCCATTTCAGCCATAAGTGAGAACATCATTAATAAACTTGGGCGGGAGTCACTATAAGTGTGACTCCTCTCTCTTTCCCAAAAAAAAAAAAAGACTACTTGCTTGCTATCAGGTTTTTTTTTTTTTTTTTGTTATGGATGAACTTCAATGATGCGGGGTTTGCTAGTGAAATTGGCTCATTTTCTTTAATTTTTCCTCATTTATACATAGTTTGTGTTGAGAGAAGCCACCATTTGTGTCACCAACTGCATGCATTATTAAGAAGGACCTATAATTGCAAAATTAGTGGCAAATACCATAAGCATTGTACTCTTTCAGCATACCAGAGTGGGGATGCTTCCTATGTGTGATGATCAATTTAAGTTTATTTTACAGTGGCTGCAGAACATTTTGGAGTTTATCCCTATATTGATCCCAAGTTTCCAATGCAGCCCTTCATCAAATCATTGCGGTTAAGTTGAACCATACAATTGGGTAATATCTTGGCGTTGGACGGTTATTGGAGTGAGCATTCATACATCAATCATCTGCTCTAATACTCTTGGAACTGTAAAATTGTTTGTTTGTTGCTTTTTTAATTGTTTTACCCTCTTTGTTAAGCTTTTGAACCATCAATATATGTGTTTATAAGCATAGAATATAACTCGGACTGTACATAACTATTGCATTTGTAGTGTACCAGAAATGGATGTAAATCCCTAATGACATGAATTGTTTTGACCACACAATGCAGTCTTGGGCTCACATATTAGTTCTTTTAATTGGAATGCCCTCACTCTTTATAAACATTAACGTTTTACTGATATAGGATGTTCTTTTTCAGATCACCCGCAACCTTATCTTCTCTTTCCCCACTTCAAACCAACTCTTCGTTAAATTGGGTTTTCTTTCTGCATCTTCGTAGCTTTAGTGACAACTAGGCTAGAAAACGTGTATCTCTCTTTGTTATATTTCACAACTCTCTTTCTTCTAATACATGTGCATTCAAATAACGGTGCATGTTATGATAAATTTCATAAGCATCAACCACTTGAAACTATGTATGCTTTGCTTTTCAAGTTTTTTAGGTCCATCTACCTTAGCCCCCAATCCATATTCTGATTAATAGAGTTAATAGGAACAAAGTCTTCAGTTCCTTCCCAAAAAGGGTAACATTCCACACATGTTTTAGTTACACCAATAGAATCTTAATACCTACAAAGCTTAGTGTGCCCTAGAAGTTATAACTTCCGAATGATGCTTTCTGCCATATTTGTTGTTTGCTAATATGCCTTAACTAGTGAGATGTCAACCACTTTTTATTTCTGTACTTCCATGACGGCTAAATTGCATGGAATAAACATCACCAAACATTGAAGCCCATTCTTTTGATCACCTCTATATTATCTAGTCACTACGAACATGGGTTTGTCCATGTAATCAGGTTCCATATGCAACTGTTTTGTGCGCACTCTGCGTATTCGTGCTTGTTTGAATTGCGAGATAACTAACATTACCCTATTTCTAACCTTTTATAGATGGATAAAAGTTGGATGAATCTGAGCGATAGGGTGATGTCAACTGCATATGCCGAGGGAGTTAACCAATTCCTCACCCTTGCACAAATGCATTCAATGGGAAGTAGCCGCATTCGGTGTCCATGTCGCATCTGCGGTAATAATCTATGGCTACCTATCCTTGAAGTGCGTTGTCATTTGTTCATAAATGGGATTAATCCAAATTACACCCAATGGATATTTCATGGGGAGGAGGAGACACAACAATTCAATACTGTAGGCGATGATGATTTAGAATACGATGATGGACACGAATATATCGATGACATGGACTAGATGTTAGACGATGTGCAGGCGAGTGCATTCTTTGACCCTCCGCATGCCAGCACGTTAGGCCCAACTCGACCAGTCATGGCTGAATCCATAGCAATGTCATCTTTTTCACAGCTACTAGCTAATGCTCGTCGTCCACTGTATCCTGGATGTGCAAATTTTTCAAAGCTGTCATTCATTGTCAAGCTACTGCATATTAAAACTCTTGGTCATTGGTCAATCAAATCATTCAACATGCTTCTCAACTTATTACGGTCTGCCTTTCCTGATGCTGAGTTGCCACAGTCATATGAGGAGGCAAGGTCATTAAAGCGGGGGTTAGGGTTCAAGTACCACAAAATACATGCATGCCCCAATGACTGTATATTATTTTGGAAAGAAAATGCCGATAAAAATGAGTGCCCTGTATGTAAGGCTTCGACGTGGATGTCAAATATACATGGGACACGTGTTATCCCTCAGAAGGTTTTGCGTCATTTTCCATTGAAACCAAGACTGCAGTGGCTATACATGTCGGCAAAGATAGCAGCTGATATGAGATGGCATAAAGAGCAACGAGTTTCAGATGAGACATGTATGAGACACCCAGCCGACTCGGACTCTTGGAAGAATTTCGATAAAGATCATACATGGTTTGTAGACGATGCTCGGAATGTTAGACTCGGTCTGGCAAGTGATGGCTTCAACCCCTTCAACAATATGGCTAATTCCTATAGCATCTAGCCTGTGATTCTCGTACTGTATAATTTGCCTCCGTAGTTATGTATGAAAGATCAGTTCTTCATGACATCTCTCATCATTCCAGGGCCGAAATCACCAGGGAATGACATTGATATTTACTTGCAACCGTTGATCGATGAGTTGCTTGAATTTTGGGAAAATGGGGTACCTACGTATGATGCGTCTAAACTTGAAGCATTCATGTTGCATGCATCATTATTGTGGACAATAAATGACTTTCCAGCCCTGGGGAATCTTTCTGGGTGGTCAACTAAAGGAAAACTCGCATGTCCACCGTGCAACTCAGATATAGATTCAACTTGGTTGAAGTATGGTAGAAAGCATAGTTATATGGGACATTGTTGGTTCTTATCGCCAGACCACATATGGAGAGGCCGAAAGCATTTGTTCAATGGTAAAGAGGATCACCGATTGCCACCACATATTTTATCTGGCTCAGATATTTTAGGTCAACTACATATGCTTGGTGATGTCCAATTTGGTAAATCTCGCAGGAAGAGAAAACGAAATGCTGAAGAGTTAAACTGGACAAAGAGAAGCATTTTCTTCAATTTACCCTATTGGTCAAGTCTTATGCTGCGACATAATCTGGATGTTATGCATATTGAGAAAAACATTTCTGATAACATTCTTGGCACTTTAATGAACATTCCTGGCAAAACAAAGGATAATATTAACTCACGACGTGACCTTGAGATTTTGGGAATAAGAAAGGAATTACATCTAAAGCGTGATGGGGAACGATTTAGAGTGCCGCATGCTTCTTACACATTGCATGGAGATGAAAGGAAACAATTTTGTGAGTGGCTGACAGAAGTAAAGTTTCCTGATGGGTTTGCTGCAAACATATCGCGTTGTGTGAATGTACATGATTGCAAAATCTCAAGCTTGAAAAGTCATGACAATCATGTCTTTTTGCAACGACTACTTCCTATCGCAGTAGGTGGGTACTTAAGAAACGACATTGTCCTGGCATTAACTGAGTTTAGTAGCTTCTTCAAGGAACTGTGTTCACGAACACTTGATAGAAGTCGTCTATCCCAGTTGGAAAATGACATCGCCGTCATTCTATGCAAATTGGAGATGATATTTCCTCCTTCATTTTTTGATGTCATGGTCCACCTTGCTATCCATTTATCCCGTTAGGCAATACTAGGTGGTCCGGTGCAATATAGGTGGATGTACCCATTTGAGAGATATCTTGGCAAGTTCAAGCGGTATGTTAAGAATAAAGCTCGCCCAGAAGGTTCAATAGCTGAGGCATACATTCACCTTGAATGCTTGACATTTTGCTCAATGTACATAGAAGATGTTGAGACGAAGTTCAATCAAGAAGAACGTTGATGGTCCAGATGAGGAGGCTATAGATGGATTTGCAATTTTCAACCAAAAAGTCCATCCCTTGGGCGCTGTATCTAATATTCCTCTGGATCATAAACTCTTTACAGCCGTTCGCTGGTATGTGCTCAACAACTGCACAGAGATAGAATCATACCGATGGTATGTATTTTTACTATCTAATTCATGTATTTAAAGTTGGTCTATGTCGCTACCTTATTGACTTTGGATCTGAGTGTTCCTAACGGGGTAAATTGTCTGCATCGCACTTTTTGTGCAGAGAACATTATGCAATCTGTCAGCGTTCGAAGCCAAGCGCCCCAGATCGCACACACCAAAAGGACTTTGAAGCATGGTTCAAGACGCGTGTAAGCTTTATTGATTCATTATGGGTATTAAGTCATATTTGCAATTTCAAATAACGTGGTAATTGTGACAAAACTATATGTTTCTTCTACTTTTTCCAATATTATTGTAGGTTACAGGCCAACGTACCATCAACCCGCTTGATGTATCTGCTGATCTATACGCCCTAGCTTGTGGTCCTAAGAGTTGGGTAGCATCATACGCTGGCTGCATCGTAAATGGAAAATGATTCCACACAAGGCAATGTGAACTCAGGCAGCGTACACAAAACTTTGGTGTCCTGGTAACTGGTGACAATCAGTCAAATAATTTAGACTTCTATGGTGTTATCTAATGAGTGCGCGAAAGTGTACTCTAAATATCCTAATATTTGATTAAACTGCAAAGAATGAAAATAGAAATAATTGCATTTCACTTATTTTATTAAATTAAGATTTTTATTTACATTGAGATGTTTTTAAGCATTATTTGTATTCTTTATTTTCTTTATTTTATTTTATTTTATTTTATTTTATTTTATTTATTTATTATTATTTTTTTTTTGTAGTTGAAGGAGGGAAATGACACTTCAAGATCAATAGGCTGAAATTCAAGTTCAATATGATATAACGGACCCGCAAGCATGATTGAAGAGGCTTGACTTTTAATGGGCTGAAATTCACTATCACGTAATGGGCTTCATGGGACAAATAAGAGCATAAAATTAAAAGGGAGTCCTAGATCACACGGCAACATATATATATATATATATATATATGTGTGTGTGTGTGTGTGTCTGTGTACCTAGCTGAAAAGGTGAAAGGAAGAAGCTGCAGACGTAAACGTAAAGCAGCCGAAAGAAGAAGCAGCCGAAAGGAACGAAGACGCAGCCGAACGGAAGAAGCAGACGTACGCGAACGTGAAGCAGGGCCAAACATGAAGGAGGAGGCTTACGTGAACGAAACCAGGATGGTCACCGTTTCGATGATTTTCTTCTTGAGAATTTTATTATCCATCATGTGCATGGATAACTAAATTCTCAAGTAGGGTTAGGGATGAACTTGCACACTAGATAGTATTTTTAATTTATTTTTAATTCATGTATTTGATTTTCAATTATTAAAATTCTTTGTTTTATCATTCTCAAAATATTGTCAGTGTTTTCTTCTTCGAATAATTTTGGAATTTATTTCATTTATAGATTCAGTCATGCTTTTTCTATTGAATGGATTTGTTATTTAATTATTTTTTGATCCATTGATTATTTATATTGATTTAATTCTCTGCTGCAATATTGCTCCCTGGGTATGTTATCTTCGTTGGATTTTCTCAATATGAAAAACAATTTGTGTGATTTAAAGTGATGAATAATTTTTCAAAGAATTACATTTGATTTAATTTTTGGTTTATAATTTTATATCTTCCGATTGAGAATTACGGAATTGAATTCTCAATTGAGTTATCAGTGAATTGAAGATAGTTAAAATACCGGATATGTGCAGGGGATTCCTGACACTCTACTGTTCGTCAACTTTGATTACTTTTCCATTAATTACTTTGTTTAATTTTAATTTTAATATAAAATCAAATTTTCTTTCCTCATTAATCATTTAATTTTTTTTGTTTATTTGCTATTTTACTACTCTTTTAATTGTCTCTTTGTGGAATCGATACCCCAAAACTGAACTACAATTACCACGTTATTCTTTGGGCGTTATCAAATTTTGGTGTCGTTGCCGGGGAGACGGTAGAAGAATTGTTAGATAGTTTTTTTTTCTTTTCAGTAGTTTGTAAAGACGGTAACTTCGTTCCCTCTTTTTACTTGCTGCATTTTTTTTATTTTTATTTTTGCATGCATAATAGGTATAGAGACACATTAGGTCGATTTGCTTGTAGGCCTGTGATAGAGTCAAATTTAGTGTCTAATTTTTCTAATCCTTTGTTTGATACTTCTTCTGTTTCTGAAAATATGAGTGAGCACGAGGATCAACCCGCTAGGACCCTTCAGGATTACCTCCACCCTACACGCATAGCCACATCGTCATGCATAATCTTTCCAACCAATATGTGTCAACTTGATGTTAAAACGGGAGTGATACAGCTACTCCCCACTTTTCATGGGATGGAAAATGAAAATCCATATGTGCATATTAGGGAATTTGAGGAGGTAGTTGCGACTTTTCATAGTCAAAATGCAACTGATGACATTGTGAGACTTAAGTTCTTTCCTTTTTCTTTGAAGGATAGAGCTAAGAGTTGGTTATACTCGCTGAGACCACGATCCATTGGGTCGTGGAATGAGATGACTCAGGCCTTCTTTAATAAATATTTTCCCCAATATAAGACCAATGCTTTAAAAAGACAGATCTCCACCTTTGCACAGAAGGATAGTGAGACTTTATATATGTCTTGTGAGAGATTTAAGAAGCTATTGAGTATGTGCCCTCACCATGGGTATGAGAGTTGGCGTCTGGTGAGTTACTTCTATGAGGGGCTTACACCTAGAGAGTGCCAATTTGTGGAGATGATGTGTAATGGTGAATTCTTGTAGAAAAATCCTGATGAGGCCATAGAGTACCTCAATAAGCTCGTTGAAAAAGCTCACACTTGGACTGGACCTAGTGCGACTGAGAGCATAAATAGGTCATGACCTACAAGGAACCAAAATAGTGGTGGAATTTACCATCTCAGGAAGGAAGACAACTTGAAGGTTAAGGTTGAGGTGCTTACTAGGGAGTTAGAGTTGCTAAAGGCCAAGGACTTGAAGCTAGCACACTTGGCTAATCATGTAGAGTCTTCTAGGCCATATTTTGTGTGTGGAGGGATAGATCACCTTGTCCAAGAGTGTCCCACATTTGCTGAGATGAGAGGGTTGTATGAGGAACAATGTAATGCCTTAGGCATGTACAAGAAGCCTTTTACACCTTTCTCTGAGACTTACAATCCGGGGTGGCGTAATCACCCAAATTTTAGCTGGAAGTCCGAAAACCAGCCACTTGCTTTGCCTGCACCACCAGCACAACCCACCAGATCATATCCTACACCATATCATGCACCTACATCTTCTAGGAGTCCTTTAGAAGATACTTTATATGCTTTTATTGAAGCACAGGGTAAGACTAACCAAAAGTTTGAATCTTTGATTACGCAGGTTGTGGAAGAAAATAAAGAGATAAAGAATCAAGTGTCAAAACTGATGAGCTCCTTGAGTGTGACTGAGCGAGGTAAGTTTCCTTCTCAAGCTCAGTCCACTCCACATGGTCAACACATGGCACAAGAGAATTTCAAGGATATGAATGTCATTGTGACTCGTAGTGGTAACTCATCACACATCCCAACAACGGATAAATCAGAGGATGTGGAGAAGGATCAAGATAGTAGTGCTCCCGAGTTACCCAAGGAACCAGAGGTGACAAAAAGCCATGTTAAGGTATCATTCCCTCAAGCTCTGAAATCAAGTAAGCTAACTATAGATCCTAACAATGAAATCCTGGAGAATCTCAAACAGGTAAAAGTCAATCTCCCTATTTTGCATGTAATTAAACAAGTTCCTACTTACGCAAAAGTTCTCAAAGATTTGTGTACAATCAAGAGGAGACACCACGTGAAGAAGACAGCGTTCTTGACAGAGCAAGTTAGTGCTCTGATTGAGCAACGGATTCCTCCCAAGTACAAGGATCCCGGGTGCCCAATAATCGCATGCAGCATCGAAAATCAAGAGTTTGGGCAAGCTTTGCTAGATTTAGGAGCCAGTGTGAATCTTATGCCTTATTCTATTTATTTGCAGCTGGGGTTAGGAGAAATCAAACCAACCACTGTGGTATTGCAATTGGCTAACCGTTCAGTCAAAGTACCCCGGGGGGTGGTAGAGGATGTTTTAATTCAAATTGATAAATTTTATTATCCTGTTGATTTCTTGATTTTAGATACTACCTCTGTTGTTAATACTACCTCTAAAATTCCTTTGATTTTAGGTAGGTCTTTCATTGCCACTGCCAATGCTCTTATCAATTGCAGGAATGAGCTCATGAAGCTATCTTTTGGAAACATGACTCTGGAGGTGAATGTCTTCCATATTGCAAAACAACCGGAGGAGGATCATGAGTGCCACCAGACATATATGATTGATTCACTGATGGATAGGGGAGTTTTGGAAACTCATGATTTTGATCCCATTGAGCATTTTCTGGTTAATTTTGAGTTTGATGCCATTACTGATTCATCTGATATAGTTGATATTTGTTCTATTTTCAACAGAACTCAGGATTATGGTACACAGAAATGGCAACCAAAGTTCGAGGAGTTGCCCGAGAAAAGTGAAAGACAGATTCCTTCAAGCATGGAAGCACCCAAAGTTGAATTGAAGCATTTGCCTAAGGGTTTGAAGCATGTTTTCCTTGGTCCAGGTGATACCTTTCCTGTTATTATCTCATCTGAATTGTCTGAGTCTCAAGGTGAAAAATTAATTCGGGTTCTAAGTGAGCATAAGTCAGCATTAGGTTGGAGCATTACTGATATAAAAGGTATTAGTCCCTTGATTTGTTCACATAAAATTAATTTGGAGGAAGGAGCTAGCCCTCGTAGAGACCCACAACGTAGGCTTAATCCCACTATGAAAGAAGTGGTGAAAAATGAAGTGTTAAAATTGTTAGACGCAGGAATCATATACCCTATTGCTAATAGTAAATGGGTTAGTCCGACACCCCAAAGCTGAACTACAATTACCGCGTTATTCTTTGGCGTTATCAAATTTTGGCGCCGTTACCGACACAGGTTGTTCCTAAAAAGTCTGGTGTTACTGTAGTGAAGAATGACCTGGGAGAGGTAGTCCCTACCAAACTTATGACTGGGTGGTGGATGTGCATTGATTATAGAAAATTGAATGCCGCAAGACCATTTTCCTCTCCCTTTTGTTGATCAGATTCTTGAGCGTGTGGCTGGTCATCCTTTCTACTATTTCTTGGATGGTTATTCTGGCTATTATCAAATTGAAATTGCATTAGAAGACCAGGATAAAACCACTTTTACTTGTCCTTTTAATACTTATGCTTTTCGTAGAATGCCTTTTGGATTTTGTAATGCACCTGCCACTTTTCAACGTTGCATGATGAGTATCTTTAGTGACATGATTGAAAATAGCATGGAAGTTTTTATGGATGACTTGACTGTTTTTGGATCCTCTTTTGATGCATATTTATTGAATTTAGAGAAAGTGTTGACTCGTTGTGAGGAGAAGGAACTGGTTTTAAATTGGGAAAAATGCCACTTTATGGTACGTTCAGGTATTATTTTAGGGCATATTATTTCTTCCAGGGGGATAGAGGTTGATCAATCCAAGATTGAATTAATTTCTAAGTTGCTTGCACCTAAGACAGTAAAGGATGTGAGATCATTTCTTGGTCATGCGGGCTTTTATAGGAGGTTCATATAGAATTTTTCCATTATATCCAGACCACTATGTCACCTCCTAACTAAAGATGCCCCATTTGAGTGGACACAAGCTTGTCAAGAGGCCTTTAAAATACTAATTGGCAAGCTTACCTCAGCACCCATAATGCAGCCACCGGATTGGACCTTGCCTTTTGAGATTATGTGTGATGCTAGTGATTATGCTGTAGGTGCTGTTCTTCGACAGCGAAGGGAGGGGAAGCCCTTTTTTATTTACTATGCTAGTAGGACTTTAAATAGTGCTCAGATGAATTACTCAACCACTGAAAAAGAGTTACTAGCTGTAGTGTTTGCTTTGGATAAATTTCGCTCTTATTTGATTGGTTCTCCTATTATTATTTTCACAGATCATGCAGCCCTTAAGTACCTTCTCACAAAGAATGATGCTAAGGCACGACTAATACGGTGGATTTTACTTTTGCAGGAATTTGACATCACCATCAAAGACAAGAAAGGAGTGGAGACGTAGTGGCTAACCATCTCTTGAGACTCACATTTGAGGAAACTTCTAACCATCTACCAATCAGGGATGATTTTCCCGATGAACATTTACTTTCTATTACTTCTTTACCATGGTTTGCTCATATTGTGAATTATTTGGCTACATGTGAGATACCGGTGGATTGGAGCGCTCAGGATAAGAGGAAATTCATGGCTGAGGTACGTAACTTCTATTGGGATGACCCTTTTTTTTTTAAATACTGCCCTGACCAAATTTTGAGGTGTTGCATTCCTGATGAATAGATTGCTAGCGTCTTGGAATTTTGTCACTCCCAAGCTGTTGAGGCCACTTTTCAATGAAAAAAACCGCTGCAAAAATTTTGCAGTGTGGATTTTATTGGCCCACCTTGTTTAAGGATGCAAACATCTATTGTCGTTCATGTGAAAGGTGTCAAAAATTAGGAGCTATGTCCCATCGTAATATGATGCCTTTGAACCCAATTTTAGTGATTGAAATTTTTGATTGTTGGGGTATTGATTTTATGGGACCATTTCCTCCTTCTTTTGGATATCAATATATTATTGTGGCAGTGGATTATGTGTCAAAATGGGTGGAAGCAACAGCTTGCAGGAACAATGATAATAAGACGGTAATTAAATTTCTTAAAAATAATGTGTTATCTCGGTTTGGTATACCACGTGCTATTATTAGTGATCGGGGTACACATTTTTGCAACCGTTCTTTTGAAACTTTGATGAAAAATTATGGGGTAGTACATAAAATTTCTACTGCATACCACCCTTAGACAAGTGGACAGGTAGAACTTGCAAACAAGAAAATTAAACAAATTTTAGAAAAAAGGGTAAACACGGATCGTAAAGATTAGTCTTTGAGATTAGTTTATGCACTTTGGGCCTACTATACAGCTTTCAAAACTCCCTTAGGCATGTTATCTTATAGACTTGTTTTTGGAAAGCCTTGCCATTTACCTATGGAGCTTGAACATCGAGCCTATTGGGCTATCAAACATTTCAATTTTGACATAGGAAAAGCAGGTAAGTTCAAAAAATTTCAATCGACCGAATTAGAGGAGTTGAGGAATGATGCCTATGAGAACTCTAAAATCTATAAGGCTAAAATGAAAGCGTTTCATGATAAAAATATTTTGAGAAAAATATTTAAGCCCAATGATCAAGTGTTTTTATATGACTCTAGACTCCATAAGCACCCAGGAAAACTTCGGTCTAGGTGGACTGGCCTTTTTGTAGTGAAGGATGTTTTTGAAAATGGGGCGGTAGAAATAGAGGATCCTAAAGATGGTAGGATTTTTAAAATAAATGGTCAGCGCCTTAAAATATTAATTGATAGGGAAGTTCCAGAAGTGTAAGAGTATCTACTTGTGGACCCGGTCTATTAACCTTGACCACACCACGCAGGTATGTTTTCTTTTTATTTGTTTTGTTTGTTCCTTTTTTTTTCTTTTTCTTTTTCGTTTATTTTTTTCCCTTTTCTTTTTCTTTTTGGTTGCTGTTGGTTTTCTTTATTTTTGTTTGCAGGCTAGTGTCATTTTGCCATCTCTAGTGCTTAGCGAGTCATCCCACGTCCTACACCAGGTATATTCTACCCTTTTCAGTACCCTTCATTTAGTTTTGATTGTTAAACATTGAGGACAATGTTTCATTTAAGTTGGGGGTGAGAATGATGTTTGTTGGAACTCTGTGGCATATTTTCATGTTCAAAAAAAAAAAAAAGTATCACACAGGCACCTTTTTACATGTGTATTCATGCTTATTCATGGCTATCTTGGTGAATTCAACAAACCCAACTTAATCATTTTGCTGAGGCATTCACAGAACTTTTAATGCACGTATCCAAGTTTTGTGGTAAGATGGTGGTTTGACACATGTAGCCAGAGAACTCTTTTGCTTAAGTATTCTTGTGAATTTTGGGATAGGTTGAGAGCTTACAAATGCAGAAAATTGTGATAAGCGTTTATTGATTTATTGAATTGAACACTTCTTTTGAGAATATCATTACATGATTTGTGGTAAGATGGTGGATATATTTGGGATATGACGAAGGTCAACTTAGGATTAACATTTGAGCCTTTCAAGCTAATCCTTCTCATCATAGACCCGTAGTAACCAATTTTGAGCCAACAAACACATGTAGACTTTTTCTTTTCATATGCCCACATCATCCATACCTCTCCACATTGGAGTATAGTTTATACACTAATTTTTTCTACCCTTATTGCTTCCAAGTGTGTGCTAAGTGTGGAATTTGCATATTTTCTTTTATTGAAATAAATAAATAAATAAATAAATAAATAGAGAGCGACTGAAGAAAAAAAAAAGAAAAAGAAAAAAAAATGGAAGAGTACAAGTGAAAAATGTTCAATTGATTGAGTTTCAAAAAAAAAAAAAGGAGAAGTCGAAGAAGAAGAAAAAGTATTATTTGATGATCTGAAAAGTAGAAGAGTGCACCAGGTGAAGAGTGTAATCTATTGAGATATTTAATAAGATTCCTGTGGTATGTACTTGGAAGTTTTTGAATCCATTTTATCATTTTCTTTATTGAGCCCCTAACCCGAGCCACGCTACAACCTTTTGTGTTGATCGTTCTGATCCTAAGTATGCTTGTGGAATGAGTGATGGAAATTCTCAATTGTTAGTGTTCCTATCATAAGATCAATGTTTGCTTATTGCTTGTACATAATTGCCTAATTCCTTATGAGAGTGTGTGTACACCCCTTGTCAACTCCATAGAGAGAACCCCTACACGAAACACGGTTATACCCATAAGTTATGGAGTTGAAACTTTTACTTAAGATGTTCTTGATGTTGCATGTGTCACAGTTTATGGTTAGATGGATATAGTTTGGATCACACACACACACTCTGTGGATTGCTATATGTGGATTAATTGTGATTGGGTAATTGGATTTCTAAGATTGCTTTGATATGTGATTCTGAAAAGTGTGACTTGGTGACTTTTGTGTGTGATCTGTTTTTGGTCTCTTTCATCATTCTTTTGCATGAGAACTGTTAGGGACTAGCAATAAGTAAGTTGGGGGGTGTGATGAGTGCGCGAAAGTGTACTCTAAATATCCTAACATTTGATTAAACTGCAATGAAAATAGAAATAATTGGATCTCACTTATTTTATTAAATTAAGATTTCTATTTACATTGAGATGTTTTTAAGCATTATTTGTATTCTTTATTTTCTTTATTTTATTTTATTTTATTTTATTTATATTTTATTTTATTTTATTTTTTTTTATTCATTTATTTTTTTTGTAGTTGAAGGAGGGAAATAACACTTCAAGATCAATGGGCTGAAATTCAAGTTCAATATGATATAATGGACCCGCATGCATGATTGAAGAGGCTTGACTTTTAATGGGCTGAAATTCACTATCACGTAATGGGCTTCATGGGACCTACAAGAGCATGAAATTAAAAGGGATCCAAGATCACACGGCAACATATATGTGTGTGTGTGTGTGTGTGTGTGTGTGTATACCCAGCCGAAAAGGCGAAAGGAACGCAGACGTAAACGTGAAGCAGCCGAAAGAAGAAGTAGCCGAAAGGAACGAAGACGCAACCGAACGGAAGAAGCAGACGTACGCGAACGTGAAACAGGGCCGAACGTGAAGCAGGAGGCGTACGCGAACGAAACCAGGATGGCCACCGTTTCGATTATTTTCTTCTTGAGAATTTTATTATCCATCATGTGCATGGATAACTAAATTCTCAAGTAGGGTTAGGAATGAACTTGCACACTAGATAGTATTTTTAATTTATTTTTAATTCATGTATTTGATTTTCAATTATTAAAATTCTTTGTTTTATCACTCTCAAAATATTGTTAGTGTTTTCTTCTCCGAATAATTTTGAAATTTATTTCATTTATAGATTCAGTCATGCTTTTTCTATTGAATGGATTTGTTCTTTAATTATTTTTGGATCCATTGATTATTTATATTGATTTAATTCTCTGCTGCAATATTGCTCCCTTGGTATGTTATCGTCGTTAGATTTTCTCAATATGAATAACAATTTGTGTGATTTAAAGTAATGAATGATTTTTCAAAGAATTACATTTGATTTAATTTTTGGTTTATAATTTTATATCTTCTGGTTGAGAATTACGGAATTGAATTCTCAATTGAGTTATCAGTGAATTGAAGATAGTTAAAATATCGGATATGTGAAAGGGATTCCTAACACTCTACTGTTCGTCAACTTTGATTACTTTTCCATTAATTACTTTGTTTAATTTTAATTTTAATTTAAAATCAATTTTTCTTTCCTCATTAATCATTTAATTTTTTTTTGTTTATTTGCTATTTTACTACTCTTTTAATTGTCTCCCTGTGAAATCGATACCCCAAAGCTGAACTACAATTACCGTGTTATTCTTTGGGCATTATCATTATCCATGACATATTGGAGCTACACTATGTGGGATGGTGCCGTGTCTACCTATTTAGATGCCAATGGTTTGATGTGGGTGATTAGAGACGCGGGGTACGAGTAGATGATCATATGATCAGTGTCAACATGGACCGGACTTGGTATAAGGATGAACCGTTTGTGCTGGCATGCCAGACTTCACAATGATTTTACATAAAAGATGTACGGGTCAAAGGTAATTGGTTTGTTGTGCAGAAGTTCAACAATAAAAATGTATACAATATTCCACTCGCCTTAGTGAGGTTGATGCCTATCAAGAAAATGAATCTTCACATACCTACGCACCTGTCCCGTGGCATGATGTCCTTGTCCCAACTCCACTGAGTAGGACTGACATTGAACCTAGGCATAATGATGCCCGAGGAGTCATGGGTACAGATAGCGCAAGAATCAGGGATTTTATCGACGATGCCAATGTTGGATCTGTATCAACAGATGGTTATGGCGAGGGTGAAAATTCAGATGAGAATGACTTTACCACAGATGAGGATCCTTTGTCAGAGTAGTTTGATTAGTGAAATTGTCACAAAGTTTTAATGGTAGTCTGACCATTAATATGTTACAAGGTAATTCCCATTAGTCCTAAGAACCATTGATACATGTTTTTGGTTGCTAAGAATTAATATAATGTTGTGTTGAAAGAATTTAGGTGCGAGTCCTCTTAACTAAGACATTGGTTAATTTATTCATGTGCAGAAAATAAAGGAAAATGCTGGATCGGTCCATCGTAGTCAAAGTTGCAGTAATGTGTGGTATTAGTCACCTTTTGGTAAATGATTATTTGTTTATGCTACTTTATGAATTAACAAGCCCATTTATTAATTGAAGATATCTTCATGCAGGCCACATGAATGGCATCCAAATGTTGGCAACTCCAATTTGTTGGTGCCAATGTGGTGAAGCTGGTGGCAGCCCGATGTGTTGTATTCTTGATTTATATTGCTGGCTAGTCACAAAGTGGACTTATCCGATCGCCCCAATTCACACACAAAAAAAAAAAAAATTATGAAGGACTAGCTGAAAACATGAATGAAATTTACAGCATGGTAGTATATTTATATATACTATGCTGTGTAAATATATTTCTAGTTTATATATGCATAGTAGACATATATAGTAGCTCCATTAATGATTAGCAGATCTTAATATCAAAGTAGAAGGGATTAATGGATTTGGAAGTCTGATTTGGTAATTCTAGATGGTGCACTTCCATGATTTCCTTCTCAATGTACGTATAAAATGATGGCTGCAATTAGAAGCAGGTTGCAAAATGGGATCCACATGCAGCCATATGTGAGGAAAACTCCACATATGGACCCTTATCAATTGCAAAATGCTAACATGGGTTCGGACCTATCAGTTGCATTTTCTTATTGGAATGTGAATGAAAATTGCTTAAGGTTTACCACTTATCAACTGCATAAAGTATTATCATTATCCATGTCCTCAATGTGTGTCCTCCACCTAGATGACTTGCAATTTTGTGTTGTTTAGGAATCTAAAATCATTGGATAATTTACTCCTATTTAATAATTGAAGTAACTTGACTTTACAAGACAAAGGAATTGTTATTGGGGGGATGATTTGAATATAACATGTGCTTAAAAATAATGATGGGTGTTGAACTATACCCAAGCTGTACCATCCCTAAGGTCACAGAGGCATAACTTAATTATATGTGCTTATTTTCAATATGGACAAATGGTCACAGAGCTGCCATTTTGCACAGGGTCAATATTTTAAGTTATCCCAATAATCAGTAACTTCAATCTCATGGAATGGTTGTGCATTGAACAACCAGAATTTTGCTTTGTAAAGACAGCCTGATAGATCATGGTTCCACTAATTTGTATAATATAGGCCATATTAATTTTCAGATTTCACAAATTTATAGAAAATGGTCTCAATAATATAGTCCATAGACCTAGTGACATTTACATATTTCAATTCATTTCAGCACAATTAATTCAAAAAAACTAGATGCCAAAATGATCTTATCAGCTGAGGGTAAGGGGGAAAGGTATTTCAATGGAGGGAAAATGTGGTTGGTAGAAATGAGAGGAGGGAGAAATTTCCAGGTTTACCACTAATGTAAAGGGTAAATCTATAATTCTCCAACTCTTATGGGATTTGAACCCATGCCATTAAAACATCAAGTTACAAAGGCACCAGTACTTCTGAAAAATAGCAGTGTGTCCTCTAGTTTTACAAGAGCAGGAATTGTGCACAACATATCCCTAATCATGGAAATTCCCCACTTCTCACCGAGTACTCCAAATGCATTGACTGAAGTATAACTGGTTAGAGGCCTCAAACTACTTCAACAACTTCCCTCTTCTCGACAATCAGGAAGTTTCAGCCATCAGAGAAATTTGCTTGGAACTGAAAGTTGGTGGGTGCCATTCAACTGCTGCCTGGGCCATTTGGCGGGTGAGTTAGGGTGGGGTTGGGGGCCAATTCATTTTCAATTAGTTGCAAATAACAAACCAACTGTCCAGGTACGATTACACATAATGTTATGCCTCTATATGTGATTGGAACGCAAGGATTTTTTTCCCCTTTCCCTCTTCAAACATCCCTAAGGTCTGTTAGTATGGTTCTTGCTTTTTTACTTCTTGTGGGTCTGTTTTATAAGTTACAAAATTTCACTTTTAGTTGTTGAATTTTCTTGGAAAGTTCAAGTTTTTTTTTCCCTTATTACTCCAAACATACATCAATCTGTTAGTGTGCATGCTTCTTTTTTATTTGTTGTGGGTCTATTTTATAGGTTACAAAATTGAACTTTCAGTTGTATTTTCTTGGAAAGCAAGCTTTTTATTTTATTTTATTTTGGAGTATGTACTTCTTAGTCCACACAAGTTTAAGGTTGGCTATTAGTGTGGTTTTTTTTTTTGGTTTCTGTTATTAGTTGTGGGTTTGCTTTATAGGTTGAGAAATTACAGATTTCAGTTGTTCTGTGGCTGCAATATAGGGTAAAAGAATGCAACATTTAGTTAAAAATGTCTGATGCCAAAATCTGCATGAATGGGTATGTGGTGATATGCAAACTGAAATGATGAGATGTTGTTAAGCCCACAGCAAGCTAGTTAGTTGAGCAGGATAATTGTTAGATATATGTTTATGTTGGTGCATTATATGCCTTTTCGGCTCTGATACAATTTGGCTAATATGCCTTTCAATTCTCTGGACTTCTAAATTACTGACTAACACTTAAGCATTTGCCACCAAATGGTCACTAAGAGTATCATATCAGCACTTTAAGCTGTAAATCAAACTTGGGATAAGAATAGTTATTCTGAGTTAGTAAGGAGGGCATGAGCAAAAAATAGCTAGTCCTAACAGGGCTGGATACTATTTTTGCAATTTTCATACTAAAGTTTTTTTTATATGTATGTTTACTACTTTATAAATCTATGTGTTATAATTCTAGGACTGATGAATGATTTTGAAAATTGATTTGAAGTTTTTACCAATTTTGTTTGCCAATAGATGAACATGGTGATGAGGTGAAGATCTTTGAATTCCTTATTATCTGCTGGTACATAGCTTTGATGTTTTTATTAATGTCCACAACAGTAGTGTATAGATGATCAATGGGCAGCACACATATTCCAAGTCATGAGCGTACATTCCTACTGGAGATGAAATTTGAAATTTATGTGTCGCTTATGGTTGGACAATGCTTACTTTTTCTTTGATAAGTGTAACTAATTAATTCTAAATGGATAAAATATTAATGTTGCTCCATTGTTCTCCCATAAAACCGAAGAAAGGAGAACGAGATTCTGAAGAAACGCAGACACCAATCAATCTCATTGTTGCTTTAGGCGAGAATCACAGCCGTGAAGTGATATGAGGACCTCCAACCACGAAGAAGGTACAATTTCACTAGCACATCCATTAGTGATCCCTACCACCTATGTTACCAATCATTCATTGAATTTACCATTCATAAATTTTACTAGACCTATACATGATTGTCTATATTTCACTGACGTTAAGGAAAAAAATGCACTATGTTTTAATCAGCACAACACATTGGACAAAGTGGCCTAGGAAGGGGGAGAGGAAGGGGTATGCGTCCCATACGGCGTTATACGACGACCGCGTGGTGCAATTCTAAGGGAGTGCACCCCAGAGCCCATTGTGGGGCCAAGTTTTAATCTTCTTACAGCATCTCCAACCATAGAGGAAGAGCCTCCACATCCTGATCCAATTCTGACACCAGAGACTACAACGACTGTCGATAATGGTAAATATTGCTGAAAATAGATTAGATTAACTATTTCAGTTATATTGGCCAATAATCTGCCAATTATTCATGCTATTATTTGAATGTTAATACCAAGCAAAGTGTTGGTTGTATAGGGGATGCCATCACAAACGATGTAATAGGACCAGTACCTGTCCTAGCAAAGAAAAAATGTGGACGTGGGCCAGCAAAATGCATAGAGTTTGAAAAGCTTCATAAGTATGGGAAAATACATTTGAAGATTAACGATGGAGAGATGGCACCATGTTGTTCTAACACAGCCATGTTTACAACAAGGATCATGTGGATTTTGAAACACCATGCGGACATGAGTCACGCAAGGTGGACCGATGTACCTCAGCTCGATAAGGATGAGTTGATCGAGCGCATAAAGGTAAGCCATTTATACATGAATGGTAAATTCATGGCATTAAATAATGTGAGCCCAAGTTTTCATACTAATACCTCCTAATGTGTAGAATGACTTTGAATTGGAATGGGAGAAAAACAACCATCGAATGGCTGTTTGGAAAGCCTTACGTAAGCGTTTTAACGCTTATCACCATGAATTGCACAAGAAGTATCTCACGTTTGGCACTCATGAGGAAGCATTGACTTTCGAGACTAGCTTGGTCAGTCCAATAGTATGGGCAAAACTATGTGAGAGGTGGGGAAGTGATTCCTTCAAGGTATCAATTAAAAGTTTCAAGCTGTCATTCTATATAATAGAAGATGTTTGAGTTTAGTTATATTTGATATATTAATGGGTAGTCATGGTAATTGGGATATAACTAACACTACTACATTACCATGGTAGAAAATGTCAAACCAAAACAAAGAAAGTCGTAAAAAACTCAACATTAATCACACTTCAGGGCGCAAGTCCTTTGTGAGGGCCCTCGAGGAACAGGTAACGGATTAATATATTTGCACAATATTTTTCTTCGGCTGATTCAATATTTAATGGTAATTATGGCTTTTGACTGGTTTGATATAGGTGATTTTGGGCATTTTATTCACATGTTATGTACTTTAATTGAATCCGAGCTTCTGTTATTTCAATAAACTGATTAACATGTTCTTGGCTTCAAGTAAACTTCAGTTGAATAGAAATCTTCTGGACAACTATTGTTGATCAGGTATCAATATTAATTTTCATCAGCCGTTGTATTTCAATAAACCAACACATATAGGTTTGTATATGATAGGATGTTAGCATTTATCTATGCGATGGTCACTACCATGTTTTAGTGAAATAATTTTTATGCATGTTTTGTGTTTTCTGGTAACTTCATATCATCTTTACATTCATCCCAATTGGCCCAAATGTATTTGCAGCGTTATTCATGTTGCTGGTGTGTCCATGTTGCTCATTCTTTTGATCAACATTTTTTCAGTTGTAGCAAACGTATACACAACAGAGATAGAAGAAATTTATGTTGGATATAGATTAATATAGTCCAATTGATCAATGTACCTCATTTAGGGAAATGGTGAACATTTGTGGCACAACTGCAAGTTCAATAATTTGTTACACTTTTATAGAATCCACAAAAGATGTCAAATATTGTTGATGTATTTTAATTATTATGTCTAACTAGCTGGGTTTAGTTAAACTGTAATACAATTAGAGTACTGTTTTTTTTTAATGCACGTAAGTGATGTATTTGCAATTTCCAATGCCATGCTCAATCTGCTAGCGAGAAAAAGGGACAAACTTAGTGGACTTCTTCAAGAACATTTGCTGGTCCAAAAAGAAAGATAAATTCGTGACACCAGAAATGGAAGTAATTTATGTGAGTAACTAATATATATGTTAATAGTGTTTAGGGAGTTGATTTGTTACGTATTTAACTTGCAGCTTGCAAGCTTAAGCTGTGACTTCTGGCATAAAATATGCATTATTAAATGCGTTTGTCTGCTGGTTACAGAATAAGATGGCCACTAGAATGGAGGAATTACCACTAGAAGATCGTACGGATGAGAATGCGGCATCAATATTTAGGGCAGTCCTTGGCCACAGACCAGGGTACTCAAGAGGATTAGGAGAAATGGTAATTCCAGAGTCCACAAGAGAAAAGGAGCGTATACGAGAGAAGGAGTACGCAGAACTATTTGAAAAGCATAAGAGAGATGTTGAAGCTCACAAGACTGAACTAGAGGTTGTAAGGGAAGATATGAGAATGATGATGGAGAGGCAACGTGAATCTGAGAGGATAATGCTGGAGAGACAACGTCAAACTGAAAAATTATTGATGTCCTTAATGTCCCAAAGGCAGCCGAAGTCGGAATCACAGCCGTACTCCACTGACTCTCTTTCACCTACTCTGTGGTCGACTCCGTGAGCTGCATGCAGCTTGCGGATATCCCTTTTGGGATTTTTTTGGTAGTAAGATGGCTGGATTTTTGAGACTTTTTGGTTGAAATGGTCCAACTTTTTGGGTTAAAGCTGGCTGGATCATTTTTGGAGTTGCTAGCTAACTAGCAAGAGGGGATGAGGGTCAAATATGTTGCTTTTGAGACATCTTATCGAGTTAATGGGTATTTTTGTATACTGAACAGATTATGTATATATTTCCCTGGACCATACATATGTATTTGCCATGAAGATTAGTATATTGGTTAGAAAATTATGGTGTTAAAAGTGATGTGCAATCCTCAGAGTAAGTTGTTACATTTTCTGTAAAATATTTTTTTGAAATATTCGCATCTATTTGCAGCTACTGCATGTTAACTTTCTAGGTGTGATAACAGGTACAAATGAAGACAGGACAAGAGCTGGTTTTGAGGAGTTGTTGCACACACTAACATGAAAAAAGTCACACATCAATTGTGACACATTCCACAAGGGTGCTATAAAATGTTTTCAGATTCAAAAATGAGATTTCACAACTGGATCGAGAAGGTAATGAGCTTAAGACCTATATATGCTATGTAATTATGATGAATTGATTATGGCCATCTATTAATAAATTTATAGATGAGTTGCAATTTGTTGATGTCAATATAGTGGGTGTGCTAGGAAAAATCCAGGTGTTATTTTGCAAAAGGATACTTATGGGACTGGTATAACATGGGGGCCTCACAAATGTGGACCCTTCATGCATGTGTAATCTGAGCAATGGTAGGTGGAAACTGTGGTCAGAACATTTCGCAACAAAACCCTCATTCAGATTTACCCCTAGATGGGAGAAAAAGTTAGAATAGGACATCACATTTTAGTTTATTGTCAGACATAGGAGTTCAAACCAATCTAGGTTGTTCTAATCTAAAGCTATCAATGGGAATTTCTGTAATGCGATATTGAAATCAGTGGAAATTACTATGGCATAATTACTGTTAGGTGAGGACTTTGTTTGTCAACTATCCATGTGTTAAATACATGTTACTTCTCAACACTCTTTCTCAATTGGTAGTTGTTCCCCACAAAAAACATGGTTAACTCTAATAATCTATTACCCCAGTTGTAATTATTCCCTATGTTATGTGTATTTAATTTCTCAAAAAAAGCTATACATGATTGTATAAGTCCCAAGCTAGTGACATTATACCACTCTTGGCCATATGTAGGTTTGATTATGAGCTGATGGGTAAGATGTCCAACACCGAAGACATTGAAGGAATTTATGTTGCAGTCATGTGGTGGAAGATGATGGCTGAAGTCATTCACAAATTAATTATGTGTATGCATGGATTGAAAGAAGAATGAAATTTTGGCTGAGATGATATTAGTATGGTGGAAGATAGAGAATAGCATGTTGATGATCAGTTGCACAGTGCAGTGAGGGATGCAAATCTTACCCTCAACACTTTCTTCCACATGAGGTATAAGGACTTAAGCTTTCAATAAAGTTTGTGTCAAAAGACAGCTGGTGATTAAAGTAAATGGCAAGTGATCTGTAATTTCCTAGTTAAGATTAATTAGCATACAACTTGATAGAATGTTGGTGTATTGACACAGCATGCATGAATGCACCAGAGGTTATAATTTTATAAACTATGTAATCAGGTGATTTGGTTGGCCATCCAATGAGAAAAGTTGAATGTTAATTCCCCAAGGTGTTTTAATGTTTCCTTTACATTTTGGAGTAAAATTCAACAAATATGCATTGAGATATCTTTCATGTTTAGAGGATGCTAGAAAGATCATGTTTATATTTAGATCATGGAAAGTATATATAATAAGGAATGTAATGATGATCTCTAATAGGTTTTATAAAAATTACTGAAGTTGTAACAAATATTTACTTGTGTCCATCATCACACAAGGGGTTAATTAGATTTTGGCAAAAGATTTTGGAGTTAGTTATTTGCACGTTATGTAAAGTATTTGTTTCTGGGTGTTGGTATTTAATTAAGGAAATATTATTTATGTGCATATAATAATTTATACATAAAATGCATTATTATAAGATACATAATTAATATTGTATATATATATATATATAAACAAAAAACAAAACAAAACCTTTATCAGTGTTAATATACAATGATGAAACCGTTGGAATGCAAATTATTGTGCTGCTACCCTTATTACGGCATTATACAGTAATGCCATAATAAGGGAAAAAAAACCTTTATCAGCTTATTGCGACGACACATGTGTCTTATTAGGGCGATGGGTTAATGCTGCAAATAAGCTATTGCGACGAAAAACATTAATTATTGCATCGTTTGTAACTGCTGCCATTGAAAACATCTACCATCACTTTGAAATAATGACGGTAAGTAAAATTCCTTTTGCGTCGAAATATTCAGGTATTACCCACATTTGAGAATGCAGGAAATATGTTTTTACGGCATTGGATAAAGACATTCTGACAGTCGTTTGCGGTATTGAAAAACACCATCTACAGCGTTTTAGTGGTGCCGAAATAATATATCTTATACGTCATTTTCTATAAAACGACGGAATTGTGCAAAAGGGCA
This sequence comes from Platycarya longipes, assembly GCA_036559045.1. Classification (NCBI taxonomy): domain Eukaryota; kingdom Viridiplantae; phylum Streptophyta; class Magnoliopsida; order Fagales; family Juglandaceae; genus Platycarya; species Platycarya longipes. The sequence goes on along the minus strand of CM071803.1, from coordinate 19,131,319 downwards.
TTTCTATGGCGTCCAGCATGCGTCATCCATAAACATGTCGCATCCACATATTGGCGGCATTTTTGGAGACTTTATGCGACAAAAAAAAAAACGTTGCAAATACCATGATTCCTTGTAGTGAAGTAGACCATAACTTATTTTAATATTTTTAACTATCTCAAATAAATAAAATCATACTTTTAACACCATAATGAGTGATAACTCTAACTATGTTGATAGAATAAATCTATGCAGTTGATTGATTCATGAAGAATTATAGAGCTTTCACGTGATTTTAGAAATTCTACCATTGAAGTTGGCTAATATATCCATGATCACTAAAAAATTGGGATAATGCCAGATTGAGTAATTTAAGTGTCCTGCACTCTTTCTAAAAAATAGTTAGATCATGAAAAACTTAATTTTTTTTATATGAGTCTCATATTTATTCATTAATTTTTTCATATGGCACTCCCACACTAATTTATAGTTATAAACATTATTTCTCAAAAAATTGTATTAAGCCTCGATAATAGCACTTGAATTAGGTTTTGATGTTTCGAAACGAAGGAAATTTTTCTGGACCATGATTTGGATGGCATTTAAAGTAGGGCTTGGCATTGATACCATGAAAATATTTTCTCTTGGTCCGTAAGTGATGAGCTACAGACCTCGGACTCTGATATTTTGATATGGGCTTCAGGGAGATGTTTTTGGACCTTAGACCATGCCTGTATATGGGTATTATAAATTAATTTTTACAAGAAAAATAATATTTATAATAGTAAAATATACAAGTGCTGTATAATTGCTTGAAAAAAAAGTAAAATATGCTGTATTTACATGAAAAAAAATTATTTTTTAATAATAAATTATATATTTTTTTAAAATAATTATGCGATTACTGTTATTATAAATTTGGGCCTAGGATTACAGAATATATGAATTGGGAAGAAGACGATTTATATGAGCTTTAAGTTAGTGACATAAGCTTTGCAGGGAGTATTAGGTCGTTAAAGTGACTAAATAAGCTCTGCCTTTGAAGACAGGAGATTTAAGATTTTTAAGATTTTAAAATCTTAAAAATCAAACATTTCCAAAATCTTTAAGATTTTTAAAATTTTTCGTAATTTCATTCTCAAATGTAATCACTTAAATAAGAAATATTTCTCTATTTCAAATTTTAGACTTTTCATGTAATCATTACTCTAAATACAAAAACTAATACAATTTTTACAAACTTCAAAATAAAATTATATCAAAAAATTATATACAAACAATTTTTTAATTATATGTATTTATTTTCACAAACTTCATACAATACTTATTTTTAAAAAGGTATTTTTATTCAAATTGCTTGGAGAGAGAGAGAAAGAATCAATTGCTTGGAGAGAGAGAGAAAGAATCAATTGCTTGGAGAGAGAAAATGCCTTTTTTTATAACCAGTTCTAAAATTCTCTTAAATCCTCAAGTCTGGTTAATTAAATTAAAACAAGTATACTTCACTATTGTAATGATGCTATTAAAATTTTATTTTTCTTACTAATTGTTGGATATATAACTATACAAACATTACTTTATCTTATTGTCATTTAATTAGATAGAAACCAAAAATGCCTACAAATCAATACAAAGTCTTTCAATTCTGAAATCATAACCCTCTTTCCAAATATGCTCGACCGTCTGCATAAGTAAAACCCAACTTTGCAAGCTGATTGGCAACACCATTTTCTACTGAGTAAAAGCTACTTTCCAGCTTGTTCTCCCTCTTAGCAAACATGTTACATCATCTCTAACTTGGCCATACCATACCAATTTTTATCTTCACTATTGACAGCCTTGCAAACCACTACTTGAGCATCTCCTTCAAAAATAACATTCCTAAAATCCAAATCCACACACAGCTTCGTTAATGCTCTCCACTGGGCCTTACACTCGGCTAGTACAGATTGACACTGGAACTTCCTTTGAGCACTGAAAGCAAACAAGCTGGGTTTCTTTCTTTCTTTATTTATTTATTTTTTTTACTTTTAATTTACGCAATACTTTTATTTAAAGATTTTCTAACTTAGAGCACTTCCAATAGACTTTTTATTTTTTCTTCAAAATATATTACCAAAAATTCACTTTTTCTATTTTACCTATTCACTTTTACATTAGGCCATCCATCAGCTAATCTATTTTTTCTTCATATTCTTTAAATATTCATATTTTATTCTTTTTATTCATTTAAATATTCATTTAAAATTATAATTTTTAAGCACCTTTTTCTTCCTCTCGAAGGGTTTCGGGATTTGCTGAGGACGAAGATGACGAAGCTAAAAATGACGATGATTTCAGGGTTGCGATTTCGCTAGGGTTTCGAGAATGCGATAAAGACAACGATTCAGAGTTGCAATTTCGCTAGGGTTTCATTGGGATTGCAATGAAGACGACGATTTCAGGGTTGCAATTTCACTAGGGTTTTGGGATTGCGATGAAGACGATGATTTCAGAACTGCGACAAAGACGTAGAAGCAATGAAGACAAAGTTTTGGGTTTGCGATTTCAGGATGAAGATGACAAAGCTGTGCATTAACGAAGACACAAAAGAATATTAAAATATGCTTAGCGGTGAACAGTACCAACACTACATATAGCGAGTTTGTCCTTCATTATTGTAGCAATTTCATTTTAGCTACTATGTTTAGTTATTCCATTGGAGCATGATTTTGGGGCTTTTTTTCATTTATTTTACATAAATATTCATTTTAGCTACTTTATTGAGAGTGTTATAATTCTTTGTTTACATATTTTCAAAATGGGGACCCACAACTTCGTATCAACTTGATTTCTAATTAACTATTCATAAAAATTAACTGTTCAATACTTTTACGTCCACAGGTGGAATTTTGTAGGCTAAGAATTTAAAAAAAAAAAAAGTTCATTTCTGTCTGCATCATGTACCTGCATGGCAAATTGCAATGATTGAAATATTAGATCATCAAGAAGCAGTATCAAAGATCAGCTAGTGGAGGTGGGAAATAATTAGATACTCTTAGAATATAGATAATGTACTACATGCAACAACAGTAGGAGTAGCGACTGTATATATATACATACATATATATGTATATATATATATATATAAACGATAAATGACAACCACAATATGATTATCGATCGACAAACCGGCCTTCTTATATCCGCTACATGACATAGCTTTGATCCGGCCTAAACATGACCAATTCAATTGTGGGGCGAGTAATGTATTAACTTTGAACTTATAAGTCTGTAAGGGGTGGCAGATATGGTGGTCCTCACGCCCTTGCGCATGGCTTTTGGTGCATGTCCAAATTACTATGTGGGCATCATTCTTGTGGCATATTGCTCCACGGTCGTGATGCTTGGAATTAATTGGGTCCAGAAAAAAACAAAGAGCAACTCGTGAACACGCGCAATTTATAACGATCAGAAAATGTCGCTTGGAAGTAATTATATGGCGCGTACACTGTCCTCGCATGGATAGAGTTTTTAACAGTAGTTTTATGCTACGATAGCTTGAGAATTATATGTTTTGGGGTTAGATATCTTGACGACAGACAAAATTCAGACCACGATGGCCACCAACAGTTCGAAAGTCTGATATTACAACCGTCCCGGTCCCTTCCTTCCTGCAGTACTTTCTGTGCTCTCATCACCCAATTACATATATATTCAGTAATGGAGGCTTCCTGTTTCAGTAATTAGTAGTCCATATATGTTCATAATAAACAGTATTTTCCTCCCATTTAATGGATGTCCATCTTTTGGGACCATTTCGCACAGCTATATACCTCGGCAACATCTTCAACCTCATAGCATGAATTGAGAGAGAGAAAATAAGAAGTAATATATTTACATATACGTATAATCAGAGAAGACCTAGAATATCAAGTTATTTATTTATTGGATCTTATGTTACTTACCAAAAAAAAAAATATATCAGATCTTATGCACAATGCACAATATTCCAGCTTTTGGTGAGCACAAAAGCTACGTGGGGTACGTACATGATGATCATTAGATTAATTATTTGGCAAGTAAAGATGGAAAACCAGGTCCTGCAAAGGACGCCCTCTTTACAAACCTCCCTTTCATTCGTGGCCTCTTCTCAGCATTCAATTTCCGAACCTCGTATCTTATTTTCTTCGAGAACAGACGCGTTCGCCGTTTCTCTCTATACCTTGACACTCTTGCTTGTCTCCCTCCGTCAGCCATTGCCCGGTTTCCCACAGTTCCAGACGTACCATAATCTACGTAATGGTGATGAAGTTCAGTACCGTAACTACCCTGAAATTGAGAGCCACAGAACCAGTCTTTAATTTGTTAGGTCAAGTACATTTTTGGAACTAAGCAAGACTGGAATAATAGATCACATGCACGCAGCAAGGACATTAAACAAAACATGTGCCAAATTATGTGAATTTGAGATTATTTTGAAATTCTCTATGTTTTGCCCATACACAAAATGATTGTTTTCTAACTAGGTGAGCCGAGATGCATCCGATTAATTGAATTTGCAAGGTGACCAATTAATATGTAAACCAATGACTTCTCAATTTTCCAGGGATTCCCAGATCGGAAGTAAAGGAATTATGGAAGATGAGAAAATACGCATCACCTTTCTATGACCGCAGGTCTAACATGTGAAGTAAATTGAGCAATGTTTTGTGGGTAGAGGTTTAAACCTAGCTAGGTCGACGTGATTAACGTTAACTACTCAAAGCACTAGAATTTGCAAATTAAGGATTTTGATAGGAATTGGGCAACATGGGCATCATGAAGAGAAACCATACCATGCATTCCGGCCAACTTTCGTCCGGGTCAAAATCCGGCCGATCACCGGAGGTCCAGGGAGAGCCTTGGCTAGCCCATGCTGTGATAACACCCTCATAATCCAGCCTCAACAGTATCTTCCTTTTCTTGTTTGCATCGTCCACCGCATTTCCCCCACCATTCTTCGCAGCCACCGCATGAGACACCTTCTCATCCTCCTCCTCACACGTAGCATGCGAATCGTAGTCAAGGCTAAATTCAAACGGTTCCCTCATCACATCAATCTCAGCATCATCACCCGGACCTTCAACGTCTTCCATAGCCTCTTCTTCCTCAAGCTTAACTCTTCCGCCACTACCCAAAGAACCCTCCTTTTCTAATTTACAATCCATTAGCCCCAAACCTTCCATTCCAAAACTCTCGTTCTCAAGGCCCCTACCCAATAAACTCTCAACATCAGCAGCAAACTCAGCAAGATCCATGTCGGATGGAAGAAACCCATGTAAGCTATCCTCTTCATGGCCACAGCTATTAGATAACGATACCTTAGATTCGCTTCCATCAGAACTATTATTCTCGGCTGCGGCTTTATCTTTTGGAGTCGTGGGCGTGCATAGTTCAGCAACAAAGGGATCAAATATCGGAACCCTATACAGAAGCTGCTCTTCGTTTTCATCATGTGAAGTCTCGTCTGCACCGACTTCTGGCACGATAGGAAACGTCGGGTTTCCTGCACGTTGATCTTCTTCAGATTTAGATGTTCGATGATTCACGGGCTTTCCATTGCGCGGCGTCCGCGCCTTTCTAGTGAACCCTCGGTGCCATGCCGGCGCAGAACTCCTAACAGTAGCTGCGTTCGACGATTTGAACGATGCAGTCTTTAGGCGAACCCTATCATGTCTCTGTGCTAATGGGTTAGCCGAGTGTACCAAAGAGTCGCAAGCTTCGCAGAGGAAAGCATCATCGGCGGCACAGTACCATCGAGCACGTTTACGAATACAGCTATCGCAGGCTCTAGCCGACTTGCCACCGACGGCGTTTGCGACGCTCTTTTCACATATCATCGCTCGAAAAAGTATGTCAAACGGGAAGACAGTACAGAATTCTAAATTGAAGCAACAAAAGCTAGCTGCAAAGCCCGAAGAGTTATAAAACTAATATATGTTGGGATTGACCTGAAGTTTTAGATCTGCCGGGGTATAGACTCTATAGTACTGTGACCTACTTTTAGGTTCAGGGTGTGACCCACAAACAGCGCTTTTGCAGTATATATAAAAAGTGAAGGCACTGCTCTGGATTGCACTTTTGGGGTCCACAGAAAGGCCTTATCTAATTTCTAATTGGTTGAGCTTCTAAAGTCCATCCTAATCTCTGTCTTCTAATTGGCTGTTATACTAATCAAAGGATTTCTCGTGGGCCCCAACTTGTATGGATGAGCACAAGTCTCTGATCCCATATCTCAGTCTCTCACACTCTTTCTCTCTCCAACTTTTCCTCTCCAAAATTTGGACATCCCAACTTTATTATCCATGTTTGAAGTTATATAAGACTCAGGCTAGCTAGGGTTGTGGTCCCCATTATTAATCTCTTTCTTTCTCCCTCATTTTGAATGCAAATTTTGGCTCCACTCCGATAAATCCTTTTCTAGTAGGGCTATGTGGGTAAATAAAACCCTTTTGCTAATATAAAGAGCCATTCTTTCTCACACAAAAAAGTCACATGTGTGCACATGCAAACAAATCTTAATTGAAACATCCGCACAAACATCTAAGAGATTGTTATCAATAGAATAGAAAAATCTGATATGTGTTATAAAATTAAAATAAAAATTATTATTGTAAGAGAAAATATTTAGAACTCTTTATTTCTCAAGAATTGAATTTTCTCTCTTGTTTTATTTCTTCATTTCTCTCATTTTTTTTTCTTTTCTTCATTCTTCTTCTTCTGCGTACATATAAACAAACCAAACTTTTTATTTATAGAAAGTTTGGATCGTGAATGACCGTAGATGGTCATTCATAATACAGAAAAGATAAAGAATGGGGGGGGGGGGGGAGAGAGACGGCTTGAAGAAAAAAGAGTAAAGGTGGGGGGACAAGCCATCCCCCACTTTAGACTTTTATAATACTCTCCCTTGAATGGCCATATATAAAAAAAATCAGCCTCGTTAAAACCTTACCAAGGAAAAATCCAGTGGAAAAAAATTAATAGTGAAGGAAAAAGAGTATAGTATTTTTATGTACCGTTAAATGCTTTAAGATTGCCTCATTAAAATCTTACAAAGGAAAACCTAGTGGGACAAAATCTTAGCGAATGAAAAAGAGTACAATCAGCACAAGTCTTCAAATTCCAATGTTCTGCACAATTTTCTTGAATGTCGCAGTTAGTAATGTCTTCTTGAATAATTCTGTCAGATTATCACTTGATCGCATATTTGATATATCCTCTCTGATTTAAGTGATAAAAGCAGTATTATCTTCATATAAAATTGTTGGGCTATCATTAATCATGAAAGATCACATTTCCTAGATATGTTGAGTCATTGATCTCAGCCAAATACATTCTCTACTTGCTTCATGAATTGCAATAATCTCTAAATGATTTGAAGATGTGGAAGATAACATCTGGTTAATAGACTTAGTAGAAATATGATACCTGCAGTAATACTTAAATCCCCCCTGATAATATGAGTTAGTATTTCAAGTAATAAGCAAACATGATTTCAGCATACATAATAGGTTAATAATTCAAATATGATTTCCATATAAAATTTTCTCTTCCTTATTCGGCGTTATTAGGGAGAATTTGTTTATGTACGGCGGAAAGAGCATTGAAAACCATCCATGTATGATAAAAGCTGCAAAAGGTTGAGATCTAATTTTATCGGTTCGGCAAAAATCAAATCCACTTGACATTGTTGACAAACGAGATCTTGAAAATATTTGAAGGTTTCGGGCTGCTATTTAAATATAACCATTTTACCATTGGTTTATTCTAGTAAAAAAAAAATCTCACATTCTTCATAGATCCAGTTGTTGTTCATCCAGAATGATATTATGTCTGATAGAAATTCTAATATCTCAAATTTGAATCATGAACCTTTTATATTTCAACTACTCATATTTTCTCCTGAGGCTGTAAACATCATGATAGGAGCAAGATATATCTTTCTAGTAAAACTGATCCTGAAATTGTTACAGCATCAAGAATCCTCAGTACTCAATATGCTGCCTCTCTTACAACCATGTATCAGAGGCTACTGGCGAGAATGAGTGAGGTTGATCATCTTAAAAATCAAATATCTGAGTTGCATCAAACTCTTGCAACTAAATATAGAAAAAAAAATTATGACAAGAAAACAAGAAGCTGAAGAAATTTGTAGACTGGTATTCTCGTGACCTGAAAACACGAATAAAGAGCTGGAACGAGAGAGAGCTCAAATACAAAGTCAACAACATCAGCTAACGGCAGAGGTTCAGCATTTACAAGAAAATTGGGATAGCTGCAATTAATCTCGCTGGTTTTTGAAATTATGCATCCAGCATATTTTGTAATTTTGACTAAATGAGATTTGAAGAGATGATAGTTTGTCTTATTCTTATTTCCATCTCTATAAGAACCATCTTTAGCTTTATTTAATTCGCATCAAATCTTCTTCTCATATGTATAATTCATCTGCATTTGAATAATATTCTTTTTTAAATGCATTCCTTGAATTTATAGCAGTCCTTGTGATCTCTTCAGAAGTTCTAATAAGGTAAATCATCAACGTAAACTGCAATAATGGCAAATTCAGATTCTGATAAAAACACATGGGCATATAGGATTATTCTCAAATCTTTCTTTCAATAGATACTCACTAATTCAATTATACCACTTACGTCCGGATTGTTTTAACCCATATAAAGATCTTTAAAATTTTATAAAGTACATACTCCTAAATGTACTTAGATTAGATGCTTCAAGTATTGTATGTCATGATCTAAAGATACTTATAAATATGCAGTGAACACATCCATCAACTGCATATATAATCCTTTTGTAATAACCAAACCGATTAAAAATATGAATGTGATTGCATTCATAACAAGAAAATATATTTCCTCATAACTAATCTCGGGTTTCTGCAGGAAATCTTGTGCGAAAAATTATACCACACAATTTCATTTCTCATTACGCTTTCGTATAAATACTCACTTATATCTCATAGGTATTACACCATTTACTATTTGGACAACAGGTCCAAATACCTCTCACTTTGCTAGCGAGTTTAATTCAGTTTCAATAGCTGCTTTTCATTTTGGCCAATCATTTCTACGTCGACATTTTTCGACGATTCTTGACTCACTTTTTTCATTATTTTTAATAATGTCAAGAGTCATTTTATATGAAAATATGTTGTCGACAAAAGTTTTATTTCTATCCATAATTTTTTCAGTATTCATTAAATGTATTGAGATCTCATTATTTTTAGATACATGCTCCTCTTCAGGAGAAAACATTTTATGAAACACCTATTCAGGAGGTATATACTCTTCAGGAGGTTTGTACTCTTCAGGAGGTTTCCTCTTCAAGAGTTTCCTCTTCAGGAGGTTTTCTCTTCAGGAGGTTGGTACTCTTCAAAAGTTTCCTCTTCGGGAGGTTTCCTCTTCTTGAGTTTCCTTTTCAGGAAGTTTCTTCTTCAGTACAGAAAGTTTGGATAGATCTTATTGCTTGTTTTGTGGGTACAGCCTCTTCAAGCGCACCGATTTATTTTCCTTTTGCTTTTCTCTTTTGCACTAATAGGTTTTCAACACTTCAGGTGTCTCTTAGACATTTATTGTTGTTTTAACAACTTGTTCTTCAGGAATTTCAATTCTTGCTTAAGTATTAACAACAGTAATATATGATTTTACAACATATTTAGTGTCAGTAAATACATCCAGTAATTGGTTTGTAATACTTTACAAATATGTAACCCTCTGAACTTCTGGTTCATTCATTTGTAAGATAATCAAATTTAGGTAGATCTTTATTATCCCAAGTAATTTCTTTTAGTGCTTCAGGCACCGTCTTTTTGTTATTTCAAAACATGATAAAGTTTACTATAATGTATAAAATCTTAGTATAAATAAATCAAGTGATTGGCCGTACAACAGGTACGTGGCCACTGTTCAATCATACCACATCTATGACAAACATCTTCATCTTTCTATGAATAATTATTCTGAGGGTCTTTACCCTTATCTGAGTTGGATTATTTCTGGTGATACGGTATATTATTATCATCTTTAGTGTTATCGCTTTTAGGACTAATATTTTTATAGTTTTTTATCTCGTCTACACTCTTAGTTCTTTTGAAATGATGTACCGTTCACTTCTTAGAATGGTGTAAATCCAATATCATTAATAGGACGCAACTGGTGATTTATTAATAAAAACCCATTATTTAACTCAATCATTAGAAGACAAAATAAAATTTAGAATATTAGTTGAACTTTCGCTCTCGATATTGCTGTTGCAAGATCACATTCGAGACATGAAAAATAATATATCTTCTTTTAAAAATATCATTATTAGTGACTTTCTTACTGCATACTTTTAATATTGAGCTGATTTAAAGAGTGTAGAATTATATTCATTATCACTCATAAAATCTTACAATTTCAGGTACAATAAGTCATAATGATCATTTAGAAGAATTACATCTTCTGGTACTCATATTTCTCCCTTAAATCATTTCACATAATAAAAAGATTTTTCACCATGAGATACATAGCACGGTCCTGCAGGAACACGTGATTTTCTTCTTTGATTGTATCTCCCAAGTTTATCATATCCAAATGGATCTTATTAAGGATCTTGGATAAATCACTTTTTTTTTTAGAAATGTCAAAAGTAATAAATCTCAATTTTATAAGATTTGATATTATATATATATGAATCACAAAAATAAATGTGTGGATCTGGGAAATATATTCATATAATCAATATAATAAAATTAGAATTTTTATTAAATAATATTCATCAATATTACCTTTTATATTCATCTCGAAGACTGCAAATAATATATGGAAAACTTACTTGAAGTAGAAGACCACTAGTTTCAGAATTGGTAGAACTTCGTGCTGATAACGTATTATAAAACTAAAATATAAACTATTATTGCAAGAGAAAATATTTAGAATTCTTTATTTCTCAAGAACTGAGTACATATAAACAAACCAATAGAGAGTTTGGATCATGAATGACTGTAGATGGTCATTCACAATACAGAAAAAATAAAAGAGGGGGGGTGGGAGAGACTGTTTGAAGAAAAAAGAGTAAAGGTGGGGGGACAAGCCGCCCCGACTTTAGACTTTTATAACAATATGTATTATATATATATATATATATATAATATGCAGCTAAGCATATTAAGTCTGAAAGTTGGATAAAATTAAAATATATATATATATATCTATTTATAAGTCGGTATGTAAAACACACCATTGATTATCCACGCCACTTTATATAATAAAACTTAATTTATATGATTCAAATTTTAAAATTTCTTTTCTAAAACAATTATGTCATGTAAGTGCTTTGCAATGTATGTCGTCTACACCGACTCCAAATGGTATTTTTTTTAAGAAATTAAAGAAAGTTATTTCATTCCCAAAGGTTGTACTTCGATCAAAGAATATTTTAGAATTAGATTTGAAATAAATTGAATAGATTTGATGTAAAATCCAAACACATGAATAGGTCCCATTTAGGTAGTGAAAATATTTGATCATTTCATCTCAAATCATCATTATAATTTTTTTAAATTTGTAAAAAAGTATAATAAACAATTCAAACTTTTTTATTTTTTTATTTTAAAAATGATTATAATGTTAAAATATTTTGTTCAACTTTCATTTAAAAACATCAGTACATGTCATCTCACTATCCAAACCGCACATTAATATATAATTCAGATAATAGATTTATATTTCTAAGTCTAGCCATCAAAATGTAATAAAAATTGTTTGCATATATAGTGCGTAACATTGAATTATATATATATATATATATATATATATATGGTCATTTCTCTCTAGGCAATAGCTCCCCCCCTCAAAAACCTAGATCAGAGGAGGGAGGTTAAAACTTTGACTCCTCCCTCCCTCATCCCCTCTCCCTCTTTCCTCTAGTTTTCTCTACTATTTTTTCTAGTTGTACATTTTTGTTTGGGTTTTTTTTTCCTCAAAAAAGGGTGATAGAGGCTTGCAACGGTTGCTTTGGGGGGCCAAACAGTTCTTGACAACAGTTGCTTTGGGGTCTCAACATGGTGTGGTCTTGGTGAGAATGGCTTGTAGTGGCTCAAGATACTCTATTTTTGGACATGAGAAACACAACTTCATGGGCTTGAACGCCATGGGCTGTGAAGGCACAGTGGTGGCTTGGGTCCTCCAGAGATGCGATGGTCAATGTTGAAGGTGCGATGGTGGGCCCTCTCGAGTTACAACAATGGGTCCTTCCGAGATGGATAAGTGTAAGGTACCTCGATAAGAATGGGCCTCTCGTGTAAACCGGTTTACACGATGGCTATTAGTGCTACGGTGGGTTCTCGATAAGAGTGGTCAGCTCAAGATATGTAAACATATATGCCAAATTTGTCAAGTTCCATGCACAAACTTAAGATACCAGGAAATCCTAAGGACATGAGAAACATGGCTTTGCTGTGTTTTTCAAACTCCACGTAGGGTGCTAGCTATGAGTCATGTAGTCTCAAAGCACAAGATCCCCTGATTGATTCGACGTTTGGCAGTGAATGATGTTATTCTCCGAAGCCCAGCATCCTCTGTCTCTGTGTCTGCTTTTTATGTCCTCTAAGGTTGAAAATGCGAATTTACATCTTTCTAATCTTAAATTTTCTATTTTCCCATGTATAGTTTACATTTTTGTTATGTTCTTTATTTTAGGTTTAATAGTAATAAAAAACGCATAGTCAATTAGACTTCTTTCCATAGGGTGTGTCATCAACTCTGTTCTAGACAGTGTGGGATTTTAGATTTATCTTAAGACAAAATGTGTGGTTGTAAAATCTATCTTAGGACAGTGTACTGTTGTTTCTTAGGCATTTTGTTTGTAGAAAGTTGTAGGAATAAACTAGATCATGTCAATTACAAAGAAATTTGTGTGTTGGAGAGCTTCAAAAGCATTAGTTAGCTTGTATTCTATATGTTTCAGGTCAAAATGGTAATATCCCTTTACCAATGAATGGAAGTTGCTCTACCTTTAAAAAAAAAATTATATATATATATATATATTTTTTTTCATGATCATCTAAAAAAGAGAAACGTACTATATGCTAGGTTACTTAATGAGGGTTTCATGTTCTGAGGGGGTAAGGATCATCATGTGGCTTTGGTAGCATATATAAACTATCAGTGTCATGAAGATATTTCGTATGATCTATATACATTAAAGTTAATTCATAATAATTTAACTATACAAATTAATATTATTATTAATTATGCAATATCAAGAATTAAGAAAAATAGTGACTGATCTATATTAACATTAAAGCAATGCTAGGGATCTTTATTTTGAAATCCCTACTGAGATATTCCTATTTGGGATATTTTTTTTTTAGTTTTTTATTTTTCATGACTTTTATATAAGTACTTTAAAATAATGTTGTGATTCTTTTATATTTTTAAAAAACGGTTTAAAATGTTAAAAAAATCATGTAAATAAAACAATCATCTTAAAACATTTTTAAAAAATATAAAAAAATCATAATATTGTTTTAAAACACTTATATAAAAATCATATAAAAAAATCTCAAATAGAAATTTCTAAATAAAAGTCTTAAAATAATGATCCCAAAATTATAGAAATTCCTAACATTTTTTCTTAACATTATATATGGTTGTGACTTCTACTTTTTGAAATCGAACGTACATGATATATGCCTCATTAATTGACAATTTGCTATACCTGCAAGTTGTACAAGTTTGGATCTGGATGTGTGTACGTATTGGCATTAATTTTAGTATATATTGAATCGATGATAATTAATGGATAAAGCTGAGCTGGAGACCTCATCCAATTCCTGTCACTCAAAACTACGTGCCGAATAAATCACAACTTTCAATTTCGTCATGGATTTTGAAGTTTCTTCGATCGTGAAAGTTGTGCTTTCATTTTTGAATGACCCACCAGCACATAGCTGCTATCTTCTCTCTCTCATTGCAATCTCATTTATAAACATAATTTATATGTAATTAATTAGCAATTAACTTCAACCATTAGAAGAGAAATACTTATTTAATATTATCACTTAATTATTATAAACATAATTACATTAAAATTATAGAGATTTTAATATAGCAGTACTTGGGTCAAGATCTAGATCATATTAAAGTTATACGAACTTCACAAATTAAGATTTTTGTGGAGTCTAAATTTATATACCATTTTTATAAATGAATAGTGATTTCAATTATCCTAGCTAACATCTTATATATAAGTCAAGTCGTCGATTTGGGAAGATTTTCCAGGAACATTTATAGCATATGCGTACGTGGCGCTCTTAGGTCCATGTTGAACTAAATGAACCTTAGCTTTCACAGGACTTAGTCTCGTTTAGATTCGGAGTTTAGATGAAATGAATTTAAATAAATTTGGAAATTTAAATAAATTATTATTATTATTATTTTAGAATTTGAAAATGTTGAATTGAGATTTAAAAAAACTGTATTAGAATTTAAAAAAACTGTATTGAGATTTGTATTTTGTATAAAAATTTAAAAAAATATAATGATGAGTTTGAGACAAGCTCAACTCATCTTCAAATTCAAACAGGACCATAATTGACATTGTAAGGTATTTCAACATGTTGTGGAAATGTGGAAATGGACTAATGTAGTATGCTGTATTAGCTATAATATATATGTTCCAATATAACCTGAAAACTATTAGTATTAACACATCTTAAATCGATCTTAAAAATGATCCTTATAATTAGCACCCATTGATCATAGAGAACACAAGTTTAAAATATAGGATTAATTGCAAATTCAATACTACTTCAATTTTTGCCGATTTACTGATCAGTAAATTGGCCAAAACTTCATGAAGTCTATCTTGGCGTAAGGGTGGTAGGACATGTGACATGACTCATGAACTCTACACAAATACAACACAAAATTTGCAGATTTATTTTGATATTAATAGGTTCGGGTCAAATTGTTAAAACACGATATAAACGGTTTAATAACAAGTCAACCTGTTTAACCTGAAATCAATTTGTTTTGATTTATTTAAACCTTGTTTCAAAATTACAATTTTATTATTGTTGAGTTATAATATATTAGTATTTCCTATTATATCTTTTTTTTTTATTAGAATTATAATTTTAGACCTATGATCATATTTGTTATTGTAGGATTTGTAATATTGATTTTATTATATGTTGAAATTTGGAAATTATTGGTATTTTTTATTAGTAGATAATTTTAGTTTTTTAAGATATTGTGGCCACTAATAAATTCAGATTTTAACTTTAATGTAAAATTCTATTATTAAGGTCAAACGAGTTATGTGTGTTAGTTCAACAATTACTTATATGAAATGGGTTTAAATGAGTCTATTTATAATTAATTATTAAAAGAATGTAAACGGATGACACGACACAAATTATTATCTAAATAGATTGTGATTGAGTTTGAAAATTTAATACATTTAACTTAATAAGTTGAGTTTGAATTGACGTACATAGTCAAATATTCATGATTTCACACTATACAAGCGTGAACCATAAACATGATTTGTCACCCCAAATTTATCACTTTCGCGGCATTGAATCTAAAATCTCAAAAATATGCAGTCAGTCACTTTCTTCCAACTCTCATTAGTCAATTAACAGAATATGATGCCAAATGGCAAGTAGGATACGTTTGTACGATTATAAACTTGGCACGTGCCAAGCTTATTTCAAATCATGATCCAATGTGATATGAATTTGTAAAAAAGAAGAATTACATTTTAGAAATGATTAAAATATCAGAGAAATTAATTAAAAACTAAATTATGCAAAAAGTGGATCCCAACGACAACATCTCAAACCACCCTCAATTTGTTCCCTTCAACGTTAAGGAAAAAGCCCTACATGTGATCTCTCTCAAGAATACATGGAGTATCATGTGAATTATAAAAGTTTCTAAATGTTCTACTGAGTCATTGGATCTAGGACCTTGAATTTTGGCAGAAAACTCCAATAATTCCCGTGCTATATGGTTGATTGGTGTTGGTTAGCAATTGATCAATTGAGGAAGAGGTTCCTATCTTCTTGTTCATCTCCTCATATTTTTCCATCAAGCTACGCAAGTCATGAACCATCTTTTTTGTCTCCTTATTTTCCTGAGGTGGCTTGCCTACACCAACATTGTGACCTTTCATCTCCATTCTATTGGCTTGACTAGGTGTCATGTTCTCCCCAGATGACCTATTCTTTGCTCTGAGTATCTTGTTCTCTTTTAGTTGACTAAAATCGAGTTGTAGTGGGCATGTTTAAAGCATGCTGATTGTAGGACAAAAGATCTTACAGAGGACACCAACATTTTGGGATGTGTACATCTTCTCAGACATGATCACCTGCAACCAAAGGGTAAATAAGCTTGGAGGTTCGATGAAACGTCTCTGATTCCTAAGTTAACAAAGGGTTGTATGATTTATATAGCCAAATATTCATATGAGATCATAATCGTACATGAATTCTATAAATAGAGCTTTTGAATTCTTTAGAAGATATGCGATAATTGTCATGCCCGTTATTTGAAATTCAAAACTTAGGGATATAGGGCTTATCTCTCTAATGAGTGGATAGCCTTTCTATCTCGAAGTGTTGGGGTAGTTAGTGATCTGACTCGAGCTACATCACATCAGGCTTCAGCCACATCACATCAGGCTCATATGGAATTGACCTTGGATTCACTAACTTATTAGACTACATCCAGTCCAAGCCCATAATAATACCCCATGGGCCCTTTAGAGAGGACTAGGTCTCTTCCAATTTGCATAATTATCAAACACCAAAAGCAGTTTTCTAGTCTGAATGATAGTAATTGGGACCAATAAAAAATCTATTGATATCCTTTTGAATTCATTTTCTCTATCTGAATTGTTTTGCGAGGATCAACTAAGGAAGATATAATTTTGGAGTTTTGTTTTACATTGGAAATGCTAGAATGTTATCTTGGAATTGGAAAGCTTCGATACCAAGCTCTAGATTTTCTTTGAAATGTAAATAAAAATGCACGACTTCTGTTTCACGATCCCGTACTGGATGATTCTACTTGGAGGAGGAGTTTTTGGGTATATTAAGAAGGGGAGCAAGACTTCTTTGGTTGGGGGTGTAGGCATTGGATTGATGCTCATTCTTACAGGGTATCTGAGTCTTGAAGCTTTCAAGAATAGGAAGAACTCATATCTGGCTTAGATTCTTGAGACCAGTATGGTTTGTTCATTTTCTTTAATTTTTAAGTAGTAGTTATTACTGCTATATATCCAGAGTGTGATAGAAATCAGTTGTTTTAGCGAGACTGTAGAATGAAAACTTGGATCTAGTTTCTTGTTTGATTGAATTTGTGAAATCTGCAATTTTTTATGCTTCTTTTCCCCAAAATCTGATTCTTTTTGTCTGTTTGGATTTCTGATCTTGTTTCCTTTTATATCCTGGCGTGCTTTTATCTAGTTAGGAGACTTGTATTTAGTTATTTAATACTGCGGTGGAACTAGGTTCAGGGTAGACAAAGATGGAAGAATCAGCAAAGAAGTGTTAGGAAGCTGCGGGATGAGAGATCGGCAGGAGGAGTATTGCCAGCTCGAAGACACGGAGTGAACTGAAATGAATCGAAGTGTTAGGACGTGACAAAGTGAAGTTTAAGTGCGGAACTTGATACGCAACATTTAGGTGCAAAATGGGTTAAATGTTGCATTGGGCCAATGGGCTTGAAGTGTATCGGCTGGGCTTGAGTTTGTAGTATGTTATGTTTTAATTTCAGTTTTGAATAAGTTGTAAACGTTCCGTTTTAAGTATGGTCTTAAACGATGAGTTTTATGGTTGTTCTAGAACTATTCTATAGGGACCTTTTAGTAAGTTTCTATTAGGGTTTCTGTTAAGTCTCATGCCAGAGCCGTGAGGGGATTATTCTAGAGCATTTTGTGTTTTGTAAGCCTTGGCTTTTATGGAGGAATTAGGGATCTCGAATCCTCTAAGTCGTATATGAATGTTGAGGTATTTTCGTCATTATTCTGTGTCATTTATCTTTCAATTACTGCTGTTGCTACTGGTTTTACTATTCATCCGTGAAGATACATAACAATTGGTATCTGTGAGTATCAATCCTGACCCACCCATCCAATTCCCTATGTGCCATACTGTAGTTACTGTTCATATACAGTCCGGCGATACCATTCCATCCTAATCCATCATTCTGACCACCTGCACCTACTTTTCATATCCATCTATATATCCTTACAAATATCCCTTTATACACAATTCGGCCTTCCTGACCATATACCCTTACAAATATCCAAAACCAGCCATACATTTATTCGGGCCCAGTTCTCCACTATTATATACAACCATCCAAACCCTTTCCCCATAAACCCAGAAATTCTTACCATGGCTGAGAACACCCTTGCCAAACAACAACATGAAGCCACCCAAGCTCAGTTAGCTGACCACTCCTAGCAATTGGCTGCTGTTCACATCCATATGGATGAAATGCATGCTACCTTGCAGACCATTATGGCCACCCTTAACAGCCTCTCCTTCCAAGAGACCAACCCGAACCGCGAACTGGAAGCATTTGACCCACGACGAATCTGCGCAAGGGGAGTCAAGTTAGATTTTATTCCATTTGAAGGCAGAAACCCCGCTGAATGGGTTTCCAAAGTAGAGCAATATTTTGATTTCCATCAAACTACCGCTACTCATAAGCTACTAATGGCCTCTTATCACTTAAGGGGAGAGGCACTGATCTGGTACAAAAATGCTACAAGCTCTCAGCCATTTACAGATTGGGAAGCGTTCACTACTACCCTTCAGGGCCGTTTTGGGGCCTCATCATATGATGACTCCATGGGGACCTTGGCTAAACTGAAACAAACTTCTTAAGTTAGTGCTTACAAGACACAGTTTGAATCCCTCTTTAATCGGGTGTCTGGTTTTGCTAATAACCACAAACTAAGCTATTTTTTGAGTGTTCTGAAGGAGGAAATTAGGCTGCCTATTCAGATGTTTAACCCAACTAGCTTAAACGTAGCTTATGGCCTTGCAAAATTGCAGGAGGAGTATTTGGCTAGATTGCTGAATTGTAAAGGCAGCAATCCGATAGGAAAGAAGAGTAGTGTTTCCTTTAGGACCAGCTCACATCCGACTCAGATTACAAACCACACCAAATGGGGTAAACCATTTATCCCCCCTAAGGAAGTTTCTTCTAGGGCCATGGATGATAAACGACGTAAAGGGTTATGTTATCACTGTGATGAGAAGTGGAATCCCCAACATATTTACAAACATCCACGTGCTTATCTTTTGCAAGGGGAGGAGGGAGATGCTGAGGAAGATAAAGGGGATCCAGCCCCAAAAATGCCTGAAAGTGAGGAGACAACCGAGAGTCCAGCTGGGGACAATAATTTGGAGGTTTCTCTCCATGCTATGGTGGGGACCCCTAGTGCTACAACGATGTGAGTGGAAAGGATGGTGGCTGGAAGATCAGTTTCTATTTTGTTGGACACCGAAAGCACCCATAGCTTCCTTAAGTCCTCGGTAGCACGTAGGTTACCCCTTAAAGTGGACCCAACAGCCAAGTAAAATGTGCATGTGGCCAATGGGACGATGTTGAGGAGTGAAGGTTTTTGTGCAGCGGCTCCTATCAAAATTCAGGGTAATTCTTTCTCCGTTCTTATTCACATTTTTGAATTAGGAGATTGTGACTTAGTACTTGGCTCTAATTGGCTGTCCACTTTCGGTCCTATTGTTTGGGATCTTTCCAAGTTGACTATGGAATTTAAGAGTGAAGGTAAGCAGGTTTGATTAGTTGGACTCAAACAGCAGCCCTTTACATGGGTGGATAACAGTAAATCCATGTTCGCTTCCTTGACAAATGGTACGGGGATGTTACTACAAATTTGTGGGCAAGCTATTGAAACCCAACAGCAGACCACCAGTGCTAAAATGGAGGAATTGCTGGGTGCCTTCAGCTCTGTTTTTGAGGAACCTCAAGGATTACCACCACCTAGAACACATGATCACAGAATAGTGTTGAAGGAGGGGACACAACCTATTTCCACTAGACCTTATTGTTAACCCTTTTACCAGAAATCTGAGATTGAGAAGATAGTTACAGATCTACTAAAAAATGGGGTGGTGAGACCAAGTTCTAGCCCATTTTTCTCTCCGGTGTTACTAGTCCGGAAGGCAGAAGGGGGGTGGAAAATGTGTGTGGATTATTGTGCTTTGAACTAGGAAACAGTAAAAGATAAGTTCCCAATTCCAGTGATTGATGAGCTTTTAGATGAACTAGGGGGTGCTATAGTATTCTCAAAGCTGGACTTGCGATCGGGTTATCATCAAATCAGGGTGGTACTCGAGGATGTGCCTAAAACAGCATTTAGAATTCACAAGGGCCACTAAGAGTTCTTAGTGATGCCTTTTGGGCTCACGAACGTGCCCTCAACTTTTCAAGGGCTTATGAATGATGTATTCAAGCCGCTGTTGAGGAAGTTCGTTTTGGTTTTTATTTATTTATGATATTTTGGTCTATAGTAAGAGCTGGTTAGAGCACTTGGATCATTTGAAACAAGTTCTACAGCTGTTACAAGAACATAAGTTGTTTGCCAAATGATCAAAGTGTCGGTTTGGAGTGGAGGAAGTTGATTATTTGGGCCACATCATTTCTGGGCAAGGAGTGAAAGCCGACCCTTCCAAAATCAAGCCATGTTGGATTGGCCAACTCCTAAGTCATCTAAAGCCTTGAGAGGATTTTTGGGGTTAACGGGCTATTACAGGAAGTTTATAAGGCATTATAGGGTGATACAACGCCACTCACTCAATTGTTGACAAAGAACGGATTTTTGTGGACTCAAGAGGCTGAGAAAGCTTTTATTAAGCTTAAGGAAGTGGTAACACAGCCCCCGGTTCTTGCTTTACCAGATTTCTCAAAGTCTTTTATAGTGGAATGTGATGCTAGCAAGCGGGGAATAGATGCAGTCCTTATGCAAGTAGGGCAACCTACTGCATTCTTTAGTAAGATGTTGAAGGGAAAGGCTCTATTACTCTCGACTTATGAGAAAGAATTTTTAGCTGTTGTAATAGCTATGCAGAAGTGGTGCCCCTATCTGTTGGGGCAAGCTTTTGTCATCAAAACAGATCAACAAGCGTTGAAGTTTCTGCTTGAGCAGAAAATTGGAACTGAAGCTCAGCACAAATGGCTTAGTAAACTCATGGGTTATGAATTTAAGATTGAGTACAAAAAGGGGAAGGAAAATCTAGTGGCTGATGCATTATCCAGAAAAGGGGAACTGAGACAGGGGAGGTAGCATTACTGGCCTTGATTTCATTTCCTACGACTGATTGGATAGAGGAGCTGAAATTAAGCTACAAGAATGATAGGGAAGCTTCTGTTTTGATAGAGAAGTTGTTGAACCAGCAAGAGGTGCCTAAGGGAACATCCCTGTAGCAGGGATTATGTAACACCCCCTTCTCGTAGGTTAGGAGATGTCACTTAACTTTTTCTAAAACATTTTTCTCGAAGAAAAGAAAATCCTTAGTTTAATAATAGAAAATAAATAATATTTATTCCAAAAGCGAAGTCATACTAAAATGTCTTTTTGCGACCTTAACTGGACATAATTGAAAGTAGCTTGTGTCGTAAGACACTTATTTGCTAGAAAACATAAGCTTAACTGAAGAATAAAATCAACTTGTTTCATAAAGACACTTATTTATAATAAATCTTAAAGATTTTAAATAGCTGCTCAAATTACTCCTGGCCTGTCTGCTCGTACTGTTTGTCTTCATCACCTGGGTGGTTTTAAAAACAGGAAAATAACTAAAATGAGTCGATGACTCAGTAAATAAATCCACCACAACGTAAGATAATATTATAAGAAGTTTTCATAAAACTTATGCTCAATTTTTAAATATGATTGTACATGTTAATGTTGATGCCATGCATGACTGACTTGACTGACTAACTGACTTAAATGACTGGTCCGAATTAACTAATAGGTTTGACTGATCTAAACTGACTAACTGAATTGATTTAATTGATTTGATTTGGCTGTACTGGTTTAGCTGAACTGATCTAACTGAGTTGATTGGCCAACACACTTAACCCTGTGTGCAAGGTTGTGCACCGGTCCCACGTCCCGCTGCAGCAAGGGGAGCCGCTGATAGTACTCTAACGTACTATGGTGGACCACGCTTAGGTCCGTGGCTTGCACATCCACCCTGATCTGATATGCATTGGTACCATACATCTGAATGGCCATCTGAAATAACTGATTTACTGAACTGAAACTAACTGAACTGTTTTAACTGACTGATTTAACCGGATGACTGTTTAATTGATTTCTGATCTGATTTAGTCTTATAGTTAAATTTAATTCAACTTATGTGACATATGTGGCTTGATATGCATAATACATACTATTTCATAAATAACTATAATTTGTTGAGTCTGAACATGATGCTGATGACATAATCATATGCTATGCTGAATGACATGCTTGCATGATGTGAGAGGTATTTAAAAAGGGCTACCAAAGAAGTGGATTTACTAATAATATAAACTAATGTGAGAATCCTAGTTTTTGTGATCAAATTCACTTACCTGGATACACTGCTTCCTGAAACTCACTTTCTAGCTCGTTACCTATACGGATTACGAATCATTACTAACTTCTAAAAAGCATGTCGTACTAGACAATTAAATAAAAAAAATAAAACATATCGACTAATAACAAATATCATGAAACTAATAAATATTTTATTTGGAACATCACACCATAAGAATCGAAAGGTTTTTCCAAAACAATATTTTAATAACCAACATTTGTTATTTAATTATAGTTGGGGTAAATATTTACTTCCTATAGTAACCATATAATATAAGGTTCATTATAGACTACTTCTTAAAATCTTAATTTACACATCATATATAAGGAGAAAATTTAATAATTATTAACTTATTTAAATGTTACTTATAAAATCTCTTATCAAAGCTGATAATCTAATATCCTAATATTATATTTAAGGTAAATAAATAATATTATTAAAATATAATTAATTAGACAAATCGAGTAACAGAAAAATGTATATTAAAAATAAAATCTTAGTTTTCTAAAATAACTAGTCAAGCCCATCATAAACACAATTAAACAAATTAGGCCCAAATACTTAGATGGCCCGCACGGTTTAAAGCCCGTGATCCAGCCCTTTGTGAATTTATTAGCCTATATTTGTGATGACATCCATCGGCTACAACATAAAGCAGCACACTTAAACATAGGCTGGGGCTTGCGGAGACAAAGGGGACCGAGAGGAAAGGAAACAGAGAGGGGAGGGGTTCGTGCGATGCTTACTGTGGGGAAGAGGAGGTGCGACGGTTCGGGGGGCGGAGCTGTCTTTGCTGCAGGGCTGCGCTTGGAAGAAGGGTGCGGCTGAAGGATTTTAAAATGGATTCTAGTGAGAAGAGCTGGAACCCGAAACAGAGAGGAAGCATGAGATCGGCGCCGGAAACTTACCAGAAAATAGTGGGCTGGTAACAGCCACCTGGTCGGTGGCTTCTGAGGTGGCTGGGAGGTGCTCCGACGCCTCGAGAAGCGGTCGGCGGTGCTGGTGACTGAGGGTTCTGGGTTGCCGAAAACAGAGTATGCCTCTTTGGTGTTTTTGAATTAGGAATTTAATGATAATTTATAGATGAAATGTGATAGGTTATGTGAAGATTTTTAGGATTTGAATTTTGATTGGATTGGTTTGAAATTAAATTTTGATTCTACTGATTATTGCGGTAAGCTAAAACGGTGAAAGTGAGTTGGGTGTTTTTCATTTAATAGGGATTAAACTAAATCCGAAGTGTATATATATATAAATATATATATATATATATTTTTCCCGATCTGTAAGGATACTAAGTGCTGGGGATTCGGATTTCAAATGGGTTTGACAAGGATTCTGATCTTCCGGTGGTTGAGTAAAATTCGGGAATAGGTGTTTATACGAGCTGACAAATTGAGAGGGATAACGTTTGCACTTTGAAAAAAAATACTTAGCAACTGATAGATTGATAATAATATTTAAAAATGTAAGGATCATATTAATATTAATAATAAAAATAAAATAGCGGATAAAACAAATAGATAAAAAGGAGGAATAAATTCTAAATTTAAGGTCATGATGTTACAAACTACCCCCCTTAAAAGAAATCTCGTCCTCGAGATTTGACATACCTTGATTGAATAAATATGGGTATTCCTTTCTCATGTCTTCCTCGAGCTCCCAAGTGGCCTCTCTCGTTCACTGTGGTGACTCCAAAGTATTTTAACCATTTGAACAGTTCTGCTTCTTAGCACCTGGGCCTTTTGCGCTATGATTCTAACTGAAACTTCTTCGTAGCTAAGGTCATTTTGAATCTTCAGTGGTTCGTACTTCAAAACATGCGTAGGGTCCGGAGCATATTTCCGCAACATGGATACGTGGAACACATTGTGCACTGCTGATAATTGAGGTGGGAGTGCGAGTCTGTAAGCTGCAATACCTATTCTTTCCAAGATCTCGAAGGGACCTATGTACCTCGGGCTTAACTTTCCCTTTTTACCAAATCGCATTATTCCTTTCATCGGGGCAACCTTCAAGAGTACTTCGTCTTCAACCTTAAATTCTAATTCTCGACGTCAATGGTTTGCATACTTCTTTTGTCGCTCTTGAGCTACGGCGAGCTTTTTCCTAATAACTGATATTTTCTCACTCATGTCTCGTATAATATCTTGTCCCAAAATCTTCCGTTCTCCTACTTCATCCCAGTAGAGGGGTGACCTACATCTTCGTCCGTAGAGGACTTCATATGGTGCTGCTTGAATGCTTTCCTGATAACTGTTATTATAAGTGAACTCGATCAGGGGTAAGTACTTAATCCAGCTACCGTTAAACTCCATAACGCACGCTCTGAGCATGTCTTCAAGGATCTGAATTGTTCTCTCTGATTGACCATCTGTCTGAGGATGAAACGCTGTGCTGTAAGTGAGTTGAGTTCCCAACTCCTTCTGTACTTTTCTCCAAAATGCTGATGTAAACCGGGTATCGCGGTCCGAGATAATTTTTGATGGTATTCCATGCAGTCTAACAATTTCCTTGACGTACAACTCTGCCAATCTATCTACCGAATATGTCATCTGGATAGGGATAAAATGAGCTGATTTTGAGAGTCGATCGACAATCACCCATGCTGCGTTCTGGCCTCCTAATGCCTTCGGAAATCCTGAAACAAAGTCCATTCCAATCTCATCCCAAGTCCACACTGGTATAGGAAGTGGCTGAAGTGTTCCTGAGGGTCTCTGATGCTCTGCTTTGACTTGCTGACATGTTAGACATCGCGCCACATAAGTAATTATCTCCCGCTTCATCCCACTCCACCAGAAGTGCTGCTTTAAATCTCGATACATCTTGGTACTTCCCGGATGTACTGTGTATAATGACCGATGGGCCTCCTTTAAAATTAGATCTTTTATCTCTCTATTGTTGGGTACGCATAGCTTTCCCCTAAATCTTAGGGTGCCATCATCTGATATCAGGTAATCCGATCTTTTGTCTTTTAGTGTTTCTTCTTTTTTCTTCAACAATTATGTATCACTAGCTTGGGCAACCTTGATTTGATCTATCAACGTTGAACCTAAGGTCAAGCTTGTTATCTTGGACCTTGCATCTCGAATTAACTCAATACCAGCTCGTTCCAGATCTAGAAGTATGTGCTTTTGTGGAGTATACATTGTGGCTAGGGTACCACTTGACGACTTCCGACTAAGTGCATCTGCTACAACATTTGCTTTGCCGGGGTGATAATTAATGCTGCAGTCGTAATCCTTCAGAAGTTCCAACCATCTGCGTTGCCTCATATTCAACTCTTTCTGTGTGAAGAAATATTTTAAACTTTTATGGTCTGTGTAGATCTCCCATCTTTCGCCGTAGAGGTAATGTCTCCATATTTTTAAAGCAAACACCACTGCTGCAAGTTCTAAGTCATGGGTCGGGTAGTTACGCTCATAACTCTTTAACTGTCGAGAGGCATATGCAATAACTTTCTCATTTTGCATTAGAACACAACCTAGACCCTTTAATGAAGCATCGCTATATATGACAAATCCTTCGACACCTGAAGGTACTGTAAGAACCGGTGCAGTCACTAATCTTTTCTTCAATTCTTGAAAACTCTTCTCACATTCATCGGTCCAAATGAATTTCTCTTCCTTCCTTGTCAACTTTGTCATTGGTGCTGCAATGGTGGAGAATCCTTTCACAAATCTTCTATAATACCCTGCGAGGCCTAAAAAGCTTCGTACTTCGTTAACATTGCTAGGCTTGGCCCATTTTACCACTGCTTCAATCTTTGCTGGGTCTACAGAAATTCCTCTGGCCGACACTACATGTCCCAAAAAGGCGATCTTTTGTAGCCAGAATTCACATTTCTTAAATTTCGCATATAGCTTCTCCTCCCTTAAAATCTTAAGGGCAGTCCTCAAGTGCTCCTCATGCTCTCCATTACTCCTGGAATAAATGAGTATGTCGTCGATAAAGACTATTACAAACTGATCCAAATACTTCTTGAATACCCTATTCATAAGGTCCATGAAAGCTGCAGGGGCATTAGTTAATCCAAAGGGCATAACAAGAAATTCATAATGCCCGTACCGTGTTCGGAATGCCGTCTTTTGCACATCTGCTTCCTTAACTTTCAACTGATGATATCCAGATCGCAAATCTATCTTCGAGAACACTTGAGCCCCTTGAAGCTGGTCAAATAAGTCATCGATGCGAGGTAGAGGATATCGGTTTTTGATAGTCACCTTATTCAACTCTCTGTAGTCAATGCACAAACGCATTGACCCATCCTTCTTTTTCACGAAGAGTACTGGGGTGCCCCAAGGAGACACACTGGGGCGTATGAATCCCTTCTCCAGCAACTCTTGCAATTGATCTTTTAGTTCTCTTAACTCAATTGGGGCCATGCGATAGGGCGCTTTAGATATAGGTGCGGTTCCTGGAACGAGGTCAATCACAAACTCCACTTCTCTATCATGTGGTAATCCGGGAAGGTCTTCTGGAAACACATCTCTAAATTCATTAACCACTTTTATGTCCTCAATCTTGAGCTCATCCACTGGTGGTAAGACCAAACTTGCTAGATAACCCGTACACCCTTGTCTCAATAATCGGGTGGCCTGCAAGATTGAAATCATACGAGGGGAAGAACCATTTCGTGATGATTGGAAACTAAACTCTTCCCTAACTTCAGGTTTGAAGACTACTCTCTTATTAAAACAGTCTACACTGGCACGGTTCTGGGACAACCAGTCCATTCCCAGAATCACATCAAATCCAGACATATCAAATATGATCAAGCCCGCAGGCAGGACTCTCCCCTGAATCTCTATCGGACATGCAATTAAAACAGAATCACAGACGATATGCTCTCCCGAGGGCGTTGCGACAGACATGCTAACTTCTAATGACTCAGGTATCTGCTCAGCCAATGGTGCATAGTGTTTGGAAATGAAAGAATGGGTGGCACCAGAATCGAATAAAATGGAGGCATGGCGGGAAAACAAAAGTAGTGTACCTAACGAATGTCATATAACTCAAGCTATCAAGATGGCATGATTCATTCATCAAACGATAATGCATCTACTGTAAGGATAAGGATAAGTACCTGTGACAACATCATTTGATGCCACGGCGTCATCAGGGGTGAGGGAGAATACTCTTGGTGGAGCTGTCATTTTTTGTCCTCCAGTTCTTCCTGACTCTTCAGATTTCTTTGTTGGACAGTCTCGAGCTTGATGGTTCAACTTCCCGCACTTGTAGCACACATTCTGACCATACAAACACTTTCCCAAATGTTTCTTCCCACATGTAGGGCATGTGGGATATGTTTGTCCTGGTAGTTGTCCTTGACGGTCTACACTGTGAGGCCTCTTGTCCCTTCGAGATGCTGATTGAAGTTGTTGTTGTTGCTGACGCTTCCTCTGGTTTTGGTATTCTATGTTCTCTTGGAGATCCTCTTCGGCAATGGTAGCTCGGTTGACTAGTTCTATGAAATTTTGAATTTTGAGAGTGCGTACACACTCTCGAATTCTACGATCCAGTCTGCGCTCGAATTTTTCAGCCTTCTTCTCCTCGTCCGGAATCAGGTAGCTAGCAAAGCGGGACAGTTCCATGAACCTTGTAGCATATTGTGCCACCGTCATCGTTCCTTGAGTGAGGTCCATAAACTGGCGAGCTTTCGAATCCTTGAGTGACTGCGGAAAAAAGTGGTCAAGAAAAGCCTTTTTGAAACGTTTCCAAGGAATGGAGACTTCTTCTCCTAGCTCCTGTTGAATTAAGGGGCGAGTCGACTTCCACCACTGGTTTGCCATGTCTGTCAAGTGGTAGGTAGCATACTTCACCTTTTGATCATCCGTGCAGTAAAGGGCTTCAAAAATCTACTCCATACGTTCAACCCAGCTTTCAGCATCCATGGCATTTGCCTTACCGTCGAACGTAGGGGGGTGCTGTCGGGAAAATTGCTCCAAGGTGCAACCATCCTGAGGAGCTCTAGCTGCTGTAAATTGGCCACTAGCCATAGTTTGGAAGAATTTAGTCGCAGCCACAACAAGCGAATCCGGGTTGTTGCTCTGGTTTGATCCAGAAGGTCTTCCTCGGTTAGGATGGTTTCTAGTGCCGGGAGCCATGATCTACGTCAGAATGACACGGTTAACTACTATATGATGAGAGTGTAACAAAGGCACTATTACGACTATAATAATGATTCTAACTAATATGACTAACAAGGCGTTCGACCCTAAGAAAGTCTCATTTACTCACGAGCAGGCCAGGAGCATCTTAGATTATTATTATTATTATTATCAATATATATATATATATTTTTTTAAACAAAAGCCCAAAGAATCTCAAACCCGGGCGCTCTGATACCAAATTTGTAACACCCCCTTCTCGTAGGTTAGGAGATGTCACTTAACTTTTTCTAAAACATTTTTCCCGAAGAAAAGAAAATCCTTAGTTTAATAATAGAAAATAAATAATATTTATTCCAAAAGCGAAGTCATACTAAAATGTCTTTTTGCGACCTTAACTGGACATAATTGAAAGTAGCTTGTGTCGTAAGACACTTATTTGCTAGAAAACATAAGCTTAACTGAAGAATAAAATCAACTTGTTTCATAAAGACACTTATTTATAATAAATCTTAAAGATTTTAAATAGCTGCTCAAATTACTCCTGGCCTGTCTGCTCGTACTGTTTGTCTTCATCACCTGGGTGATTTTAAAAACAGGAAAATAACTAAAATGAGTCGATGACTCAGTAAATAAATCCACCACAACGTAAGATAATATTATAAGAAGTTTTCATAAAACTTATGCTCAATTTTTAAATATGATTGTACATGTTAATGTTGATGCCATGCATGACTGACTTGACTGACTAACTGACTTAAATGACTGGTCCGAATTAACTAATAGGTTTGACTGATCTAAACTGACTAACTGAATTGATTTAATTGATTTGATTTGGCTGTACTGGTTTAGCTGAACTGATCTAACTGAGTTGATTGGCCAACACACTTAACCCTGTGTGCAAGGTTGTGCACCGGTCCCACGTCCCGCTGCAGCAAGGGGAGCCGCTGATAGTACTCTAACGTACTATGGTGGACCACGCTTAGGTCCGTGGCTTGCACATCCACCCTGATCTGATATGCATTGGTACCATACATCTGAATGGCCATCTGAAATAACTGATTTACTGAACTGAAACTAACTGAACTGTTTTAACTGACTGATTTAACCGGATGACTGTTTAATTGATTTCTGATCTGATTTAGTCTTATAGTTAAATTTAATTCAACTTATGTGACATATGTGGCATGATATGCATAATACATACTATTTCATAAATAACTATAATTTGTTGAGTCTGAACATGATGCTGATGACATAATCATATGCTATGCTGAATGACATGCTTGCATGATGTGAGAGGTATTTAAAAAGGGCTATCAAAGAAGTGGATTTACTAATAATATAAACTAATGTGAGAATCCTAGTTTTTGTGATCAAATTCACTTACCTGGATACACTGCTTCCTGAAACTCACTTTCTAGCTCGTTACCTATACGGATTACGAATCATTACTAACTTCTAAAAAGCATGTCGTACTAGACAATTAAATAAAAAAATAAAACATATCGACTAATAACAAATATCATGAAACTAATAAATATTTTATTTGGAACATCACACCATAAGAATCGAAAGGTTTTTCCAAAACAATATTTTAATAACCAACATTTGTTATTTAATTATAGTTGGGGTAAATATTTACTTCCTATAGTAACCATATAATATAAGGTTCATTATAGACTACTTCTTAAAATCTTAATTTACACATCATATATAAGGAGAAAATTTAATAATTATTAACTTATTTAAATGTTACTTATAAAATCTCTTATCAAAGCTGATAATCTAATATCCTAATATTATATTTAAGGTAAATAAATAATATTATTAAAATATAATTAATTAGACAAATCGAGTAACAGAAAAATGTATATTAAAAATAAAATCTTAGTTTTCTAAAATAACTAGTCAAGCCCATCATAAACACAATTAAACAAATTAGGCCCAAATACTTAGATGGCCCGCACGGTTTAAAGCCCGTGATCCAGCCCTTTGTGAATTTATTAGCCTATATTTGTGATGACATCCATCGGCTACAACATAAAGCAGCACACTTAAACATAGGCTGGGGCTTGCGGAGACAAAGGGGATCGAGAGGAAAGGAAACAGAGAGGGGAGGGGTTCGTGCGATGCTTACTGTGGGGAAGAGGAGGTGCGACGGTTCGGGGGGCGGAGCTGTCTTTGCTGCAGGGCTGCGCTTGGAAGAAGGGTGCGGCTGAAGGATTTTAAAATGGATTCTAGTGAGAAGAGCTGGAACCCGAAACAGAGAGGAAGCATGAGATCGGCGTCGGAAACTTACCGGAAAATAGTGGGCTGGTAACAGCCACCTGGTCGGTGGCTTCTGAGGTGGCTGGGAGGTGCTCCGACGCCTCGAGAAGCGGTCGGCGGTGCTGGTGACTGAGGGTTCTGGGTTGCCGAAAACAGAGTATGCCTCTTTGGTGTTTTTAAATTAGGAATTTAATGATAATTTATAGATGAAATGTGATAGGTTATGTGAAGATTTTTAGGATTTGAATTTTGATTGGATTGGTTTGAAATTAAACTTTGATTCTACTGATTATTGCGGTAAGCTAAAACGGTGAAAGTGAGTTGGGTGTTTTTCGTTTAATAGGGATTAAACTAAATCCGAAGTGTATATATATATAAATATATATATATTTTTTTTTTCCCGATCTGTAAGGATACTAAGTGCTGGGGATTCGGATTTCAAATGGGTTTTACAAGGATTCTGATCTTCCGGTGGTTGAGTAAAATTCGGGAATAGGTGTTTATACGAGCTGACAAATTGAGAGGGATAACGTTTGCACTTTGAAAAAAAATACTTAGCAACTGATAGATTGATAATAATATTTAAAAATGTAAGGATCATATTAATATTAATAATAAAAATAAAATAGCGGATAAAATAAATAGATAAAAAGGAGGAATAAATTCTAAATTTAAGGTCATGATGTTACAGATTAATTCTAAGGAAGGGGAGAATTGTTATTGTGCCAGATTCACCCTTCAAGGGGAAGGTATTGCAGTTCATTCACTCTGACCCTATGGCTGGTCATTGGGGTTATTTAAAGACTTATCAAAGGGCCGAAAGAGACTTATACTGGCCAGGGATGAAGAAAGATATCAAGAAGTTGGTGAGGGAGTGTGAGATTTGCCAGGCGATTAAGTATGAGACATTGCCTCCAGCTGGCTTGTTACAGCCCCTCCCTATACCTCAACAAGCTTGGGTTGACATTTCCATGGATTTTGTAGAAAGATTACCAAAATCTAAGAAATATTCAGTAATTTTTGTGGTGATAGACAGGTTTACTAAATATGGGCATTTCATGCCCCTATCTCACCAATATACAGCTCAGGAAGTTGCTAAGGTGTTCCTAGAGTCAGTATTCAAGTTGCACGATTTCCCTAAAACGATTGTGTTTGATAGGGATCAATTATTTTTGAGCTCATTTTGGAGCGAGTTATTCACCCTCCAGGGCACTTCCCTAGACTATAGCTCGGCGTATCATCCGCAAAGTGATGGTCAAATGGAAGCAGTGAATAAAGTGGTTGAAGGTTATTTGAGATGTTATGCAAGTTCTAAACCTACAGTATGGAGTCAGTGGTTACCACTAACTGAATGGTGGTACAATAGCACCTATCACAGTTCAACAAAAATGTCCCCCTTTGAGGCACTCTACGAGTACCCTCCCCTAGGGTTACTCAACTATGTTCCTGGTACAGCAAGCAATTCAACAACCGACCAGTTCTTACACAGCAGGGCAGAAATTTTGAAGCTACTGAAAAGTAATATAACGGCAGCTCAAGCAAGGATGACACTTTGAGGTAGGGGATTGGGTATACCTCCGTTTGCAGCCGTATCGTCAGAGCACGGTGGCCTTGTGCCAGAATATGAAGCTAGCTCCACGCTTCTATGGACCATTCAGGGTGCTGCAGAAGGTCGGATCCGTGGCCTATAAGCTAGATCTACCTTCCTCTTCCTGGATCCACCCCGTTTTTCACTTTTCGTGTTTGAAATGGAAACTCGGAGATCGGATTCTGCCACTGGTTACTCTTCCCCCCACTAACAGTGATGGTGAAGTTATCCCTAAGCCCGAAGGGGTGCGTGATCGGCGATTAGAAAAACAAGGGGACCGAGCGGTGACCGAGGTGTTGATCAAGTGGTTCGGGCTCTCAAAGAACGAAAATACATGGGAAAATTTATGGAAGCTTATGGCTTTGTATCCACACCTTATGGACAAGGTTCTATTAGGGAGGGAGAATGTTAGGAAGTTGCGGGATGAAAGATCGGCAGGAGGAGTATTGCCAGATCTAGGGTTCGTATGGGAGCTCGAAGAAACGGAGTGAACTGAAGTGAATCAAAGTGTTGGGACGTGACAAAGTGAAGTTTAAGTGCGGAACTTGATACGCACCGTTTAGGTGCAAAATGGTTAAATGTTGCAATGGGCCAATGGGCTTGAAGTGTATCGGCTGGGCTTAAGTTTGCAGTCTGTTATATTTTAATTTCAGTTTTGAATAAGTTGTAAACGTGCCGTTTTAAGTATGGTCTTGAACGGTGAGTTTTATGGTTGTTCTAGAACTATTCTATAGAGACTTTTTAGTAAGTTTCTATTAGGGTTTCTGTTAAGTCTCATGCCAGAGCCGTGAGGGGATTATTCTGGAGCATTTTGTATTTTGTAAGCCTTGGCTTCTATGGAAGAATTAGGGACCTCGAATCCCCTAAGTCGTATATGAATGTTGAAGTATTTTCATCATTTTTCTGTGTCATCTATCTTTCAATTACTACTGTTGCTATTGTTTTACTGTTCATCCGTGAAGATACATAACAAGAAGTCGAAGAAGTATTTATACATTCTATTGATTATATACAGAAGTTAAAGATTGAAAATCAAAAAAAAAAAAAACAAATCTTGTTTCAGATTATCAGCCTGAGTACTTCTGCAAACAAACTCTCCAACATTCAGAAACAAGTGAAGGAATATGCAACTTCGATTATGGAGGCTCGCTGGTAGCGCCACTCGCCACTGAAGATCTGATGAAGGAGGCATGCCCAGATCTTGAGAAAGCAGAAAGAAGAGGGAAAGAGGATTTCGGGAATGGCGGAGAAGACGAGGGCTTTTCTGTTTTGTAAAACGGTGTGTTTGATTTAGGATGCTACATCAATCGTGTTTTTCTACCGTTTGTATCTTGTGTTTTTCTCTACATTTTTATTTTTTTTCCGATAATGTACTTATCTTAGTTTTGGAGCTTTATGGACTTAGAAATAATGTAACATCATATTTCTTGATTTCAAACTTGGTTGAATATTCAAAGTAGACGGGCTAGAGTAGCAGGCATGTAGCTAATATCTCTCTCTCTCTCGAAAAAGCTCTACCACTTCGTCTCTAGGTTAGGGGGTGGGGCGGAGCTTCGGCTTCGTCCACTCCCCTCTGTCTCTCTCTCTTCTTTCTTCTTTTCTTTTCCTTTCCCCTTTCCCGATCACCATGGTTGTTTCACGTTGATGGTGGTTCATTTGTTTTGTGAGTGTGGATTCGGCTAAAGCAGGTTGAGGTAGTCTAAGGGTCGGTAGTCCACCACGCGCCTCGCCGAAGTGTTCCCTGTCCGTCAATCTTGCTGTCGATCGAGGTTTTTGGTGATCGGAGTAGCACGTGACTAACACGCGCGGGGTATGATTTTTAGACAATGTTCCAATGCGCCTCGCAAATCGGGAGACTCTTTCATCGTGCACGATTCTAGTTTGATTCCATGTTGCCGAGCTACCTAATCTGGGGGTTTTCAAGCTTAGAGTAGCGCGTGTTGTCCACATGCCTCACCAGCCAATTTTGATTTTTGGTTGTCTGCATTTGTTGTGTTTGTTATATTGTTTTGTAAATAGTGTTTGTATAGAGAAAATTGTAAAACTGAGAAATAATCTCCTAGACTTTATGTCCGTTGTGAGCTTATTTTTCTCTTTTGGAAAAAAATAGTAAATGCCTCATCTAGAGACAGTGTTAGTTCTCTCAAACTTTTTCTGAGAGAAGTTAAAAACTGTGCGTCAGTATGAAATTAATTGATCGTTTGATCACATTGTAAGCTTCATGCTCAATGAGTTTTAATGAATAAAACTATTTTTCAAAAAATAAAAAAATAGAAGGGCAGGGGGCAAGGCAAATATGATAGCCATAAATGAGCAAATGAGAGAGAGGGAGATTGTAACGATCTTCTAGTTATTTTATTATCACACTTGGGCTAAGAATGTTTTCCAAGTTGGGACTAAAAATAATTGGTATTCCATTGGGTCAAGATAAAAATAGGGCCATCACATTATCACAAACTATAAAAAATTATTGAAATTCTTAGATTTTTAAAAGCTTGAGGGCTACGACATTGTTGTCAAAGAATAATTTTAAATATAGTTGTAGAGTATGTAAATATTATGTAATACTTTTTAAAAAATAAAATTTATTATTAAAAAAATAACTTTTTTTTATGTAAATTTTGTATTTACTTATATATTTTATTTAAATTACGCAATAGTTGCTACATTTTTGCGATTGTAAATATCATTATCAAAACTTGATTCCGACATTGAGCATTGTCATCCTAAGAAAATTGGGCTGTTATAAATCCAACGGAATATAGACGGAGATAATAAATTATGAATTTCTTAAAACAAAGTTGTAGCGCGCGAAAATTTAAAACCAAGAGGGTTTTCAGAAAAAAGAAAAAAAGATGAAAACATAATAATTGATTTTACAAGTTATTTTCTTCATCTAGTACTAGAAGAGAGTGGAATTTTTTTTTTTAGATTATTTCTTTTAAAAGGGCTACGATGTGAAAGATATATATTTCTTTTTTAAGAGAGAATACAAGGGGGAATAACATCCAGATCAATACACTCCCTCCGCAAGTATAGGAAGCATGGGCAACATCGTTTATGGCCTTACAAATTATCTCAATTCATCTCATCTTATTTTATTTTCTTATTAAAAAATTTTTAAATTTCTATACAAAATATAATAAACAATTCAATTTTTTCAAATTATAAAATAATAATAATATTTAAAATTAATATTCTAATAAAATTTTATTCAACTTTTATAAAAAATTATCTAATCTCATCTCACTATCCAAACCGAACTCTTTGACCCTTCATGGTCTCTAACAATCTCCTACTACTTCGCACTGAATGTTATCAATAGCTGCATCCCAGTGAAAGATATACGTGCAAAACTACAATAATGATAGGTAGTGATAATCAAATATATTAATTTTAAATTGAGTTATTTCAAATCTTATTTCAAATTTTGCGTAACTAAATTCAATTTAAAAAAGGTATACGTATCATTACTCTCGCAAAATATCAGAAAGTGAAGCTAGATGGACTGAACTTGTTCAATACAATTGGTGGACAAAAGTAGTGATTATTGAATTTGAAAACGGAAATAATGATCTCTTGAAATCTTGTGACTAATTTTAATTTTTCCCCAAAATATATCTTGTATTCACCATTTTCTAAATCATTGATTCATAACCCAACAAGTCAGGATTTGAATTTGATTATAACTCCATGTGGATTTCTTTCTGTAGTTCCTTTTGCAAATAGCAAGAATGGGGACATAACCTTTAAGATAGCTAAAATCGACCTTCTTTCTTTTTCTTCATTCTTCTCCTCCCATTTTAAGTAAATATTTTAAGTAAATAAATTAATAAAAATTCAAGAGGTAAAATAAATTGAATAGGCAACCTTCTTCTACTTCTTCTTTGCTTAGGACCTTCCTTTTAAAACCTTTGAAATCGCTTGGGTAGTAGAAGGTGTTGTCCGACAGCAGCCTCCAATGAGTTTAGCTCCTGCATCACGCCATCTTGATGCAAACAACTCGAATTTGTCATCGTCAAAACACTTCGATGGCTGTTGATGAACCATATCACGAAATTGGTTAATAATAAGGAGGCATAGTAGAATGCGGGTCTCAGTGTTTGTGAAAGAGAGCTTTTAGTAGAACAATTATATTTGCAAGCCGATGCACCACTGCAGGAACTGATTTTAGACTTCTCTAACAAATCAAATCATGCCATGTCAACACTTGGCTTGCAAGTAGGAGTTTTTAGAATTATCTTCACTTACCAGCCATCTCTTAGCTCTGCCATCCCATACCTCTCCACTATTGGGGTAAACAACTATTGCCTTCTTGGTTAACTGAGACAAGAGTTTTGCACCTCAATCACAGAGTTGAAAAATCAAATGCTTTCTATCTGTGTAAATCAACTGATGATGGTATATTTGTAGTAATTACCTCCTTAAATTTGCAGATAAGGGCTTCGATAAAATGGGGAGGCGCACAGTTAATTCCCACTGCCTGTACTTTGTTACTCTTGTTTATTATATCAAGGCACTCCTTAAAACTCTCTCCTGATGGGGCATTCTCACCATCCACAGAGCTAAAACATATCCAAGATGGAATTTCAATGTTTTGTTCTTCAAGCAACTCAACACAAGCCTGCAAAACTTTCTCATATTTAAATATGCTGTTGAGCAAAAACATTAAGAAAAATACCAAAATAAAGTTCAATGCTCATGTTTCATGAGGCAGATAAGGATTAGGATACAGCTTAGCTTCCATGACACCCACCAAACTGATCACAAAAGAATACAAGTACATATGCAGCCAACAGCAAAATCTTTCAAGATGGAAAGATAATGGTTTGTGAGATATAAAGCAATTAGTATATGAAATATCCGATGATGATGTGCGAACATCCATACACAGCTTATAATTTAGTACAACACCAAATCATAATATTATGCATGACAGTAAATCACAATGACGCAAAATATATAAATCATATTGATATATTTCGGTCTTCAAACTGTAGGCTCAAGTTCCACAGTAGATAATAAAATGGGAACGAGATTCAATCTGGGAAATTTCACATCTTTCCACTAATCTAGAAAATTGACAAGCAAAATTAATGCGTGGTTGTTCAAGTCAGATGAACAGTTAAAGATTTAACTTATCAGTGTTGTATACAGCGTATTCCATCAATGCTTGAGGTAATTGTGAAATTTCAAAAGACAGTTCGCAGACGAAAAGCCAGCATATCAGACGAAAAGCTAAGGTCACCCCCCCATAAATTCATACACAACAATTAATGGCTCACAGTGCCTAACAACATTGGATAGGAATACTTGCAATTCCTTAGGTCTCATTTTTTTATACATTAATATTACCATTAAATGTCAGAAAATGACAATTCCTCAAAAGAAATCCACAGTTTGTTACTGCTCCACAGAATCAATTGCTCAAAAAACAGGTGAGGAACAAACCTGAGCTTCAATTTTATTGGGAATAGTCTCAAAGGCAAGTAAATCTGGACCTGCTTCCACGAGAACTTGCAATCTGTGCCGGTGGAATTCCTTCAGCTTATCCAAATCCACATCAGGTCCATGGTTCCCACTGGAAGAAAAATACATTATCACATATGCAATAAAACTAATGCTGTTAAATATAATTGTGACATGAACAATGAAGATCATTAAAACTGTCTATGGACTGTTAACAGACACCTGTACTCTGAACCATCAGCAAGATAAGCTCCATAGCTTCCGATGGAGGCTGCAACCAAAGCTTTGTTATAGCAATGTCCAGGAGTCCTTTTCACAGAATCCCAAAAACTATCCCGAGCTTCAACAGCCAACTTGACACTCTTTTCTAGTAAAAACTCCGCTTCTTCAATAGAAAGTCCTCTTGACATAAATCCAGGAAGGGTGGCCTAAAGATTGTAGAAAAAAGAAGTGTGGTAAATACAAGTTGCTGCGACCACCTAGAATAGGAGGTTTGATGAAATCTAACATCCAAAATCAGATGACTCTCAAAATTATGCTGGTAGAAACGTGATACTGATCAGCTTCAGGCGCTTCAGGGGCTTCAGGGGAAATAAAAGAATAATGTGGATACTTTAAAAAGTTACCTTCCAGCTTGAAATCAACATGCTTGATGGAAAACACTTAAAATTGTCTAATATTCCTGGAAGAAATTAACAATGGAATCAGGTACAATTACATAGATCTACATTTTATGGAATGGTGAGAAAATTTTGGCTTCTGGTCGGAACTACACATTCCAGCAAGCTCCATGTTCAACTAAACTTGTGCCATAATTCAAAGCTCTAAATGAGAAATCCTCCATATTAAATTGTTGTAATACGTATCATACATACTTATCAAGCACATCATTTTCACTCAGCACATTCATTCAAACCTCTCTTTGGAAACAAGAAATTCCACCAACATTCTGATTTACTTATGAAATCCCTCTTTGGTGCATATTATCACCAAATACTTTAATACAACGTTGTGCACACGCATACCACATCCATTCATATTCTCTTTAAAGCTTATAAATACTTCTGTAAACCTCATAAAACTTTTAACAAAAAACAGAAAAACAAAAAAGGGGTCAATGCCAATTAAAAAAGCAGAGCAATGATAAATCTGGAAGATAAATAACCAGACCTGATAAGAGGAAGTGACCAAAATATCAGCACCAGCTTCCAAGTATTCCAAGTGGACCTAAACCAAATTTAAACAACCCGAAAAGAAATCATGACTCCGTCATAGTTTGGAAAACACAAGCATCCCGATTCCATGAAAGAACGAAAAATGGCAGAGAGAAAGAGACCGACCCGCTTGATGAGATCAGGGTCTTTGATGAGACATAGAGCGCTCCAAAGAGGGTCATTGATGACGGCGCCGTGTCTCTCAAGCTGCGTAGCGAATCCTCCATCTAACACCGCACAGCCCCCAGCCTTCTCTATCAGATCTTCCAACGACGACGTCTCCTTCTCCTTCCCCATTTCTCTCTCTGGGTATGGAGGTTTATGGAGAGACAGCACGTAAGAGAGAGAGAGAGACAAGAGGGCTTTTATGGGGCCGAAGACAAAGGGTTGTTGGGTGGAATGGTCTATTTCTGAATGTGGACAAAGGTTTGGTCAGTTACTTTGATTCTCAGTTTTTCTTTTCTTTTCTTTTTCTTTTTTTTTTTCCCTTTCCAATTCGATAGATCCAAGAAATAAGATCGCAGATCGGATAAAAACCTAACTATTAAAATCGGATAATCTGACACATTATAGTTTTAGAATAATGTTATATATAAATAAATTTGTATACTAAAATTTTATTTTTTTTAAATTTATTATTATATTTTTTCAAAAATTTTTATATAAAATATAATTTTTAATATAATTTTTTTATTTTAATATAATTTTTTTAAATTTCAATTCAACTTTTTCAAATTCTAAAATAATAATAATAATAATATTTTATTTAATTTTTAAAACTCATCTCAACTTATCTTAATTAAAATTTAAATCTAAACAGAATCTAACTTGTACGTCAATATATGTTTATTTGCTGTTTTTATAAAATTTAATTTTTTGATTAATTACGTTGAATAAATGCATAGTATGCAAATCACTTGTAATCAAATTGTTTTATAGTTTTAAGAGTACCGCAATTTATTTAAAAGTAAGATAATAATATAATATATAAAACTTTAAATTCTAAATTAAAATATTTTAAAATAAAAAATTTTATACACCATATCATTATTTTATTTTTATTTTATTATATTATATAAAATATGACATGTTTATTTTATTAATTAATTTTCTATTAAATATTTATTATTATTTCAAAATAATAAATATATAACATCTTATATAATAAAATAATAATAAAATAATAATATGATATATTACATTAAATAACATTTTAATTCCTTTAGATATGTGCATAAATATCTAGAAGTAGAATCCAACTCTTCCCTTCTTTTCGGCGCGGCCTGATTTTTATTCTCAGTTTTTACCTTCTCATTAAATAAAATAATAAATATAGAAATTTGTTCATATCATTCTTTGTCAAATGGAGGCTATGCCACGGTTTTAAATACCGTACCGTACCGGTCAATATGGTCAAAATTTTTCATCCTGGCCAGTCGGCTGGTATAGATAAAATGTTTTTTCATTTCGACCGTCAGGCCGATACGGTCGAAATTGGCCGAAAAATATCCGGTACGGCCGGTACCAGCTGTAGTGAATATCGGCCTTCCAAGTTTTTTTTTTTTAAATTTTTTGCTATGTTTTAACCTCAATTTAGACTAAATTAATTACATATATATATTTATCTATATAATTTATTTATATATTGACTATTATTTTGAAATATACTTTATAATTGTATTTATATATATAATTTATTTATGTGTAAATTATTCCGAAACGGTACACGAAACGATATAGGTACCGAAATATTTCATTTCAGTGACTTGACCAGTACCGATCCGGTACAGTATTCAAAACATTTGGCTATGCAGCTCCAAGTTCACTTTAAAATAAGGCTTCTCAGGCATAATTTTCTGTATCGGCCAAAATATTAGATTTCGACTAGTATCAAATTTTGAATGTTGATAAATTTTTGTTTTTTGGTTTTCGAATGTTAATAATTTTATCTTTTGTATAATTTATACATGTATATATATATAATTTATTTATATATAGACAATTTTGAAATAGATACACAAAATAATATCAATATCAACATATTTTATTTTAATAGATATTCAAAATATTGTAGTCTCGTGAGGTGGTATCAGAATGAACTTAACAAGGAATATAATTTTTTTCTAGACTGTCTTATAATTTCTAAAGAGCACGCAAAATTTGATGGTAAGCAATAAATAACATAACTTAGTAACTAATGTATCATCTAGTAAAAAAAAAAAACTAATGTATCATATTAGAAAATATATGATAATTTATATTCAAAAATTGCCAAAATATTCTCTTAAACTTGTATATTCCCTATTCGATAAGATTTACTACTGAGATTGTATTGTATCATCTTTTTTTTTTTCAGTGATAATTGCTATTTTTAATGAATACGTAATTTTTGACGGGTAGTGTTATTATTATCCTTCAAGTGTGCCTTCAGTGTTAGTTATACATTTCTTTTTTATTTTCTTTATTTTAAATAATTTAAAAAAAAATATTAAT
This sequence comes from Platycarya longipes, assembly GCA_036559045.1. Lineage (NCBI taxonomy): Eukaryota > Viridiplantae > Streptophyta > Magnoliopsida > Fagales > Juglandaceae > Platycarya > Platycarya longipes. Next base: position 19,089,538 of record CM071803.1, on the reverse strand, counting down.
ATATTAATAATCACTTATATAATTTCTAAAAAAAATAATAAAATGAAAGAATATTAGCATTATTCAAAATTGGACTTTTGTTTTTATTAAGCAATTAATGATCATAAATGACAGCCGCTCATATCGAGTTTTTTATTTAAAGGTTTTTTTAAAGTATTTTTTGTATATTTTTTTCCAACAAAATAATAAACAAGCCTAAAAGTAAAAAAGCATATTTCGATAATAAAAAAAAATAAAAAATAAAAATGAGAGTCTATCATTCTCCTAGAAATTACATGACAGTCTAGAAAAAATTCTATTATTTGCTAAGTTCATCTGAAATTATATTATTTATTGCTTCACATCAAATTTGGCGTGCTTATCAGAACATAGCCATTAAGATAGAAAGAAAAATATATAGATGACAAAAAATACAATCTCGACCGTAAATCTTACCATTCACCGAATAGTGAATATTGCAATTTAAATTGAAGATTATTTAAGAGAAAACTCCGACAATCTCAAGGTCATATTAAAAACGGTGGTAGTTGAAAAGGATTACAACACAATTTTCCTTTGTTTTTAAAATGTTTTTTTTTTTTTATGAAATTGTTTTTAAAATGTTGGTAGTTTAGATTACTCTTAAAAACACAAATTATTAAATAATATTGTTGTACTTTTTTTTTTCTTTTTTATTACCAATATTTCAAATTTTCACCAAAGGAAAAGGAAAGCAGGGGGCCCTTGAAAGTGAAAGGGGTTGGTGAGATGGAGATATGCTTTGACGTTGGTGTTGTTTACTTCCTGGTTACTCCCAACCCATACCGTGCCTCTTGCACCCCACACTTCATTATTTATGAGACTTCAGGAAATATGTAGCGGGGTCTGCATTCTCGGTTTCCAGGGGTGGGCGTTGACTATCATAAAGTAGGAAACCAAACACCAACCTCATACTCCCATTGGAATTAGTGTCTATTTTTTTTTTTTCTAAAGCAGAATTTCAACTCTCAAGAGAGGTCAATAATATACCTAAGGACATGCTCCACATTAACAGAAGAAATACAATTTAATAGGGCATCTCTAGCAAGTTGGCGAGCTGTTTTGTTGCCTTCAATTCTAACATGTGTAATTGACAAATCTTCATATAGACTCAGTTGATTCCTAACATCTTCCAATTACATTCTTGTGGCTGTCCAGTTGTCGTTATTGTTTAGTGCTTAACAACCTCTTAAGTGTCTGTCCCCTTCTGGTATAATCTTCGTGATCTCAAGTTGATGCGCAAAACAGGTTGCTTGCATAGCTTCTGTTATCTCTACAATGAATGGATCAGGGTATAATGTTCTGTGTTTCCTAGCTAAGGCAACTATCCTCCCATTCCAGTCCCTCAAGATTAATCCAATACCAATGATACATTGAGACTTGTCTAGTCTTGCATCCCAATTGACTTTGTACACGTATACAAATAGGGGTTTCAATTGTTTGACTCTAGTTGCAAAAAAGTATGCTTCACTACTGCATTAGTCAAAAGGGCCCTCAAGTCTTGCAAAGTCTCCTTAGCCAATTTAGCTACTGAATTTGGGGATCTAAAGTCCTATTTGAAAACAAAGTGGGTCCTCCTCATCTATATTCTCTTTATCACCATTATGAACTCATCTAGAAGTTCTCTTCCTCCTGCTTCAAGTAATCTTGAGATTAGATCTCTGATAGAGTTCTGGCAGGAAAGTCTTTTTTGAAATTGAATGAAGCATTGGTACCAAATATCTTGTGATGCTGGGCATGACTAGATGGCATGAATCACACTTTCTTTTTTTTTAGACATATGGGACATAGAGGTTTTTCAATAATCTTCTTCTTGTAAAGACTCTGGTTAGTAGGGAATCCCTCATGGCATGCTCTCCACATAAAGATTCTGTCTATAGAAGGGATTGATTGTTTCCATATGTTTGACCAAAATTCTTTTTGGTTGGGGTTGATTGAAGCATGTCCCCTTTTTGTGTCCTTAAGCTCCATGTACATATGATATGCACTTTTGACTGAAAAGGAGCCCTGAGTGGAGTTAGACCAAATGAGATTATTAGGCCTATTGGTAATGCTGAGAATGATTTGTTTGATTAAACTTGCCTCCTCGATGGAAAACAGCTCATTCATCATTTTTTACTTCCACTATTTTGAGCTTGGATCAACCAAACTACCGACACAAGCCTTAGGCCCCAATTATGGTATAGAATTTGTGACTTTGACAGAAGACAAATTTGGAATTCACCTGTCCTTCCAAATTTTGATGAAGTCACTATTTCCAAGTCTCCAATAAGTTCCATGCTACAAGAGAGGTCTAGCATCTAATATGCTTCTCCAAATAAATGAGGGTCTACTCCTCAACTTGGCTTGGAACAAATCACAGTGAGAGAAATACTTTGCTTTTAGGACCTGAGATGCTAGAGTATTTGGTTTGTGTTATAAGTTTCGCCCTTGTTTAGCCAACATGGCTATATTAAAGCTATGTAGTTCTTTAAAGCCCAAGCCACCAAAATCCTTTGACTTTTCCATTGTGTGCCATGATATCCAATCATTTTTTTCTTCCTCCTCTAATTGACCCCACCAAAAGTGCCTCATTACTTTGTTAATTTCATTCAATAGAGACCAAGGGAGTTTAAAGACAAACATGCTGAAAGTAAGGGGAGCCTAAACTATTGCTTTGAGGAAGATTTATTTTCCAACTTGTGATAACATCTTGACTTTATGATTGCTTAGTCTCTACCTAACCCTATCTAGTATGGATTTGAAAGATTTAAATTTGGATCTTCCAACTAAAACAAGAAGACCCAGGTATTTCTCATAGGAAAAAGCTAAGGATCAGATCGGTTTATAAACGTAAACAAATAGCCTTCCAATCACGAGCAGCCACGTCACCTCTTACAGCAAAACCAAGTTATGCTTGGTCACACTGAATCACTTGCAATCTTTGTGACTCAAAGCCCTCTTCAGCAAAAACTTAAGCCCTCTTATAGATTCAAAGCCTTCCGTCAAACATCAACTTCAATCACTTGATCCTCCCTTCATTCCATCACACTCAGACTTTTCTTCGTCACCCTGTTCCACTGCAACCCCAGTCTGATGCCAACCATCCCACTTCTCTAGTGAGATTTGGCTAATTTCACCCCGTAGGTTCCTTCTCATCAAAGAGGCTTGCAACCTCATTGGAACCGAGCCTCTCTAGAAGCTCCTCACCTTCTAAGCTATAAAAAATTCTTAAGTTTTGCATGACCCTTTTTGCATCACCTTTACTCAAGATGATATCATCTTTCTTTTTGCTTGAGCTAGTTTGTTGCTGGCTTGCTCAAAATTCGAATTCTTTTTCTCATCTCAAGCCTTTGGGTTATCAAAGTTGGGTTGGTATGGAAAAAAGACCATAATTTGGTCAAAGAACTGTGCATTTTATGTAGACAAATGGAAGTTATTTGGATGAAAAGAACATCAAGCGAAAAAGAATAAAAAAAAAATTGGATATTCTTTTCTATTGTGATGCCTTTTCCATTGTAATATAGTAGATGGAAAGTCTAGTCATAGATTATCCAACCAAGAAACAGAATCAAAAATCTGAACTCCTTACCGAGTATTAGGAATGAAGTTCAATTCAGAAAAGGGAAACACTTACTCATGGCGAAAACAAGGAAACCCTAATTTTAATCCAATACACCAAAAATAAAATATGGAGGAAAATATGAGAAATATACTTATTTAGTGTGGGTCACTGTCGCCGTGTGGGTCATTGTTGACGTCTCTATTTGGGTGAAGTGCCGTGTAAGATGAAGTCGAAGGAGTGGAGTGAAGTCTGAGATTTTTTACAAAAGGAGGGTTTCAATGGACAAAGAACCCCTAATGATTTGATGTGACCAAGCCTAAGTTATTTTTTTTAAGAGTTGGTGTGGTTTCTCGTGATTAGAGGATTGTTTTTTTAACTTTATAAGCCAGACCGGCTCCCAGGTTTTCCTTTCTCATATGGATGGGTTGATCTAACACCTGCTATGCTCATAATGATGTCTTGGTTCTCCTTAGGAGCGTTCCTGCTAAATTGAATGGAAGTTTTGTCCTTGTTTAAGCGTTGACATGAAAATTAAGCTACTTAAGTTGAGGGAATTAGATTTATAGAAGAGAAGGCAATCATCTGCAAAGAAAAAATGATTGATATGTAACCTTCCTCTTTCTATTGGATTGCCAGAGATACTTTTTGATCTTTCAACTTGGTTTAGGATGGAACTGAAGAATTCTGCACATAGAATGAATAAATAGGGAGACAAGGGATGACCTTGTCTAATCCCTTTTAAAGGTTTGAAAAGGGGTTGAGGAATTCCATTGAGCAAAATAGAATAGGACATCGACTTTACACATTTCATAATTAATCTGACCCATGCTTTATCAAACCCTATCTTGAACATTACTTCTTTAAAGAATCCCCATTTCAATCGATTATATGCCTTACTCATGTCTAACTTCAAAGCCATATAGCCTTTTCTTCCTTTCAACTTATTGTTCATGGAGTGTAAAGTTTCAAAAACCTCTATGATATTGTCTGATATTAATCTACCTGGAACAAAAGCTAATTGTGTGGGAGCTATGATGTCTTGGAGTGTAGGTTTCAACTTGTTTGCAATTGTGTTGGATACAATCTTATTAAGAACATTGCATAAGCTAATGTGGAGAAAATCTAAAACTTTAGATGGGTTAGTAAGCTTGGGAATTAGAGCAATATAAGTAGAATTTATTTTATCTAGCTTGCCATCAGAATTAAGAATATTGAGCACTGCCTCACATACCTCATGCCCAACAATGGGCCAATGATTTTGATAAAAAAAAATTAGGGGGAAGTCATTAAGGCCAAGGGAGCTTAGGGAATTTATACTAAAAATGGTCTCCTCCCCTTCTTGCCTTGTGAATCTCCTCGTTAGTCTTGAATTCATCTCAGCAGTAACTTTTATGCCTAGGTGTTGTAAGCATGCTTGGATGTTAGTAGTGTTTAATCTTGTGAAGAGACTTGTGAAATAACTCTAAAACTTGGCACTAAGACCCTCAGATGATGGTGCCTCCTCTCCATTTTCATCAGTTATCATGTTTATGAAATTTCTCTTTAGTGTTGCACACTGATGAAAATCTTTAGTGTTCCTGTCCCCCTCCCTTAACCACCTTTTCTTTGCCCTCTGTTTTCACTTGTTTGAAATTGACCCTCCCTTGGCAAAGAAATGAATAAACGTCTATGATCAAATTTTTGAACTGCTTCTGTGGTAACTAAGTACCCCGAGAATGATTCAATCCAACTAGAATTAGCACATGCCTTATTCAGTCTCTCTTTAGTGAAGTGAGGTCGTGGTTTGTTTTTACACCATGTGTATCTATCCTCTTTGAATTGCAGGTCACACAGACCACAATTTATTAGTGCAAGTTTGAAGTCTTCCATTTGTTGGTAAGGTATGGAACCTCCTCCCACTTTTTCATGATTGTGAAAGATTTCATTATAATATCATACACAAAGTCATAGGGAACTGCTAGTAGGTTTTAAAAGCTTAAACAATGCCTAACTGTTTTCCTCCATGAAGCCATTGAATTATCGTAGAATCTTGTAAAAAATCACTCCTTTCTGTCATCCTTTTTGGTCACTTTTATTAATATATGGAAATGTGAGTAAGATACCAGGTCTACTGTGATCTCTTCAGTCCATAAGGCAGCCAAACCACCACTAGCACCTCTAGTCTCCACAGCAAAACAGTTTTTTATGCCAAGTTATAATTTCACATTTTCCATCTTTACTCAATTAAAAATATGAGATTTGGGAACTTGTTTTTTCACCAAATGGTGAAGTTCATGAACCAACCAATGGTTCCTAAGTACTCGGCAATTCTAGCTTAATAAGTTTATTACTGTTGGTGGGTTGCCTAGTAGCCACCACTAATTATTCAGTTTTAATCTTCCCTTTCGGGAGCACCTCAGGTTTTCTGTTTCTTGGAAGAATCTGAGTGAAGAATCTGAGTTGTTATGGAGCTTATGAGAGCAGGCACACTCCCTCTTAGAAAGTGTCATATTAGTGACTTTGCAATGTGAGCAGAACCATTACTAGTAGATTGTAGATTTTGAGCCCTTGCTCTTTTTTTCCAAATGGGAGTAATTTTAATATTGGACAATTGTTAAATTTTGTGTGACATAAACTGATTTATGGAGTTTACCTTGGAGGCTAATGAGGAGTCCAAATCCACTAGGTGCATAGTTTCTTTGTGACCAATAGGTAAAGTAGTTGCCACTGGATCCTTGTATGACCTACTAGTTCTAGTGGAAACTTGACTTCTCGAGCCCCTACCTGCTGCTTAGCTAGTGTCTGAGCCCCTCTGTTTGTCTGTAGTACAAGTTGGTGAGACTTGTTGAGTGTTTGTTGCACATGACATTTTGCATATCCTGTCCTCGAGGCCTTCTTTTTTGGAAAAGTCAACTTGTCTTGCCTCCAGAGATTTCTCTTTTGCTACTAAAAGTTGTGCCTTGATTGCATGGAAAAGCTGGCTCTTTGGTACCATGTTGTCTAGTGTAGGACCACCTTCCTCCTTTGGCCTGTCTTGCTATGGATATGGTGGTTCTGGTGGCCAACCATCACCCCATATCTCTTTGACGAAGTGCTTCTTGCCTTTGGAGGGTTTGCACATAACCAAGCACCATATTCCTTGTTTTGTTGTCCATTGGTGCCCATAGTGTTGATTGTGCAACCTCCCATCCAATGTTTGAGTACACCACATTGGAAGCAAAAGGAGGGGAGTCTTTCATATTTGATAGGCAACTAGATTTGTTTGTCTTCGATCTTCAACAATCTTCCTCTACGCAATGGCCTTGTGATATCAATAATGACTTTATACATATAAAAGTACCCAATGCAAAGCCAAACTCGTCAGTTTCAATCTCTAGAACTTGCCCCACTCCAGAGTCAACTTTCAGGCCTATGTCACGATTCATGCTACCAATTGGCATGTTAAAAACCTGGATCCAAAAGACCTCTGTTGTGAATGTGATCTCTTTTGGAGTTTTTGAGCCATCAAAATTGTCCATGCAAATATAGGACTTGTCAAAAGTCCATGGTCTACCCATAAGTATTCTTGATTTATCCTGTTCTATCAGGAATTCTATCAAAATTTGTTGAAACCCATCTCTTTAAATTGAATCCAACCCATCGTGTTCCAGACCTTGGACATTGTCACGCAAAAAACTTCATCATTAATCATCTTATCAGAGATGACCATAGTCATCAAACAAAGTTTTCCTTTGCCCATATCACGTTCAAACACTTCCTATTGCACTTCCAATTCTTGTTGCTCTTGTTCTATCAATAAAAAGCCTTGCCAAAGTGTCTCCATTTCGTTATCCACTGCTGAATTAAAGACTAATACCTTTGAATAGAGGACCACCTTTGCTAAGCAAAGACTAAAACCTCACCCTCTCGCCAGAAGGAGGAGGAAAGGACCTTTCAAGGCTTGTTGGCTTGGCTGTGTTGGGATCTTAAAGTCTACTTTGTGTTTTGAGAATGGCACAATTAATATTAGTCACTTTGGATAAGTTTGGGTATCCAAGCATTTTGAGAATAGAAAATTTTATACACCATACTATTATTATTTTATTGTTATTTATTATTTTATTATTACTTCTCACATACTTGTTATTATTATTATTTATTACTACTCAATATTTTATCATTACTTTTTATTATTATTTGTAAAAATCTTGAGATTAATTCACTATCTAAATGCAATATTAATGATTCATTGAATTTCATAGTAGAACTACGGTTGCTATGATTGCTAGGTTTGACTATTGAGAATACCTGAGACATTCTTATAATACTTTAATACTATTCATTACTTTATTATTACTTTTCAACTACTTTTTACTACTATTAATTACTTTTCACTAGTATTTAATATTCTATTAATACATTTTCATTACTTTTTTACAACTATTTACAACTTTTCTCAACACTTCTTACTACCTATAGATAACCTAAACTCAACTTAAGGGAGCACCTATAACTTTTTATTATTGCGACCCTGCTTGTTCGATTCACAGCATATAGGATGCTACTGGAATCACCATTAGATAAGCAAACGGAACAAGTTTGAGTAAGGGTAAAAAAAAGTCAATAAATCGAATCGAATCGGACCAGATCGGGGTCCGGTACCAAGTTTGGTTGGTCCGATACCCATTTTATTTTTCTAAAAACTTAGTCTAATTTCAATTTTCTTTTTCCAAAACCAAATCGGACCGAACCAGTTCATATATATACATTTTAATTTACTTATATAATATATACTTTTTATATATAATGTAATAGCCCAAATTTTCTAAGATAAATTATTTTATGGAAATTATTTTAAGGAAATTTATTTGATGTATTTATTTTCTAAGAAAATAGAGTGGGAGATTTAATTGAGGAATATGAGATAACAATTGGTATTGGGAATTATGCATTCTCGGATTAATCTGTCGAGTTTTAGTGAAATGAGCATAAATTATTCATATGAAGTCCAAATGAGGTGATTCCAATTGGAATATAATCTTGAGAGATAGATCTAAAACTTATATGTTTAAAGTTTTCCGAGATTCGAAAGGGATCAATAACTTATTTGGGAAGCAAGTGGGCAGTTCTGGAATGGGCTTAAATGGAACTCGAGTTGGATGAAGTGAACTAATTTGAGGCATGTAACTAATTAGGCAATTGGTTTTGAGATTTTCTGGGATTAGGACATGTGTAGGGATAGTTGGAAATGGACGGAAAGTTGATTTGGAAGCTAATTCGTTAGTTAGCGTGATGGAAACACAAGGGGAGCCAAAATCTAGTTGATAGGTGACTAAGTGGATCAGATTTGGCTCTACCCTAACTAAACTAAGAAGTGGCCTTCTAGAACTTGTTAAATGGAGACTTAAGGGAGTTAGAAAGTAACCAAATGAGTTAGAAAATCTGGAGAGGGGCGTGTGACATAAGGAGAGGGCTGAAGATGGGAGGTGCATGCATAGTTAGGTGAAATGCCATCTCACCTCTTATCCCTTTAGCTCACTCCTCAGCCGTGGATCAAAATTGACAACAAAAATATCTCAAATGTGAGCCCTTGGATGACTAATCCAGCTACAAAGCCTAGGATTTGGGAGGCTTAAGCCTTATTATGAGATATGCTTAGGTGGACACCTCATCATCCATGCAAAACAGACAACTAGTGCACCTTAGGATTTTTCCCTCTTCTCCCCCTCATGGTAGTCGACCACCATCCTATAAATAGACCCTTGAGAGCTTTCTAAGCTCCTTTAGAAGGAGAGAACACATTCCCTTTGGAAGATACTCCAGAAAAACCCTCCCAAAACCCTTAAAGATTTCATTGTGAGCTAAGTGATTGAGTTTGGTGAAAAGCTTGCAAGAAGTTGGTTGGATCCATTCTCTTGAACTTTAAAGAATTTGTAAGTTCATATTCTAGATTAACTTAAGCATGGAAATGGTTTATTGAAGTGATTGAACTATGTTTACTAGTATTGAACTTGTAAGAACATGATTAAGTGACAAAGTGACATATGAGTAAGGTTGGATTTAATTTGTCTTGTAAAAATGTTCAATAAAATTTTAAGAACTTGGATTTAAGTTTTTAAGAAGCCAAATAAAGTATAGTAAAAAGATTGGCATATTTTGAGTAGAAAAACTGCTAGAGCCGTGATCTTGCTCGACCATTGCTCGACCTGTGGGTCCAGCGAAGGCAAAATATGACCCCTCGCGAGAGTATCGCTTGATACTCCGCTCGAGCAAGTTCGAAGCCGTGACTTCGTTCGATATTCGCTCGACACCCACTCTAGCGAATTCGAACTCGTGACTTCGCTTGATGGTCGCTCGACACCCGCTCAAGCGAAATGCCCTGTTTTGCTTAGACTCAGGGTTTTCTTGGAATAAAATCGGTGTTCCAAATGGAAAGAGTTATAAGTAAAAAACTCGCATGAATAAGAAAGGAACAACTAAAAAGAAAACGATGTATAAGAATAAGTTAGTCACGTCGTGACGGGGATGGTGAGACATAACGCTCGGATGACTAACGTGCCGACAGGGACGACGATACGTAACGCCTGTTGTGTTATAAAAATGTGTGGTCTTCACGAGGACGGCGATATGTAATGCCCGTGAGGCTGATCTGAATAGTGGGGACGGCAATACGTAACGCCCGCAGTGATATATGTATATGTTTTGTGTCAAGAAGGAGACGGCGAGACGTAACGCTCGGAAGGTTGACACGAGACTCATCACAACGGGGATGGCGAGACATAACGCCCAGATGATTGATGAGTATATGTGATGGGGACGGTGAGACATAGCGCCCATTAGTGGTAAGAAATAATAAGAACTTTTAAGGAAACGTTGTAATTCCATATAATATTACATATTTGGTTGAGTCAAGAAAAGTACCAGTTAGACAGTGGTATTATGATGTATAACTTAGGGTAAATTTTCCTAGTCATTCAGTGGTGAAAATATCATGGTTGCTTTTTTCCCGTTTCTTTTAAGCTGCTTATGTACTTACTGAGATTTCAAAGGAAATCTTACTCTTTTATGGTTCTATATTTTTTTTTGTACATATCAACTATATACAGGATTCAATGACCAGCAAGGGGATAGCCCCAATAAAGTAGGAGACTTCGGGGAGTCCTGAGGGACTCTCCGACTATAGTCCTTATATGGACATTTCTTTTGTTTCCTTCGGACCTCCTATCAGTAATCAACCTACAGGAGTTTGGAGCCTTGATGCATCCACGTTTGCTGAGGAGAGGCGATGCACAGGATGCTGTTTAACATTAGAACTAGATGGCTCGTTGTCCATGTGTGGGGTTTACGAGACTCCACAGGGACAATAGCTCCAGCGAGACTTTAGTGTTAGTATGGATAGGTTTCGCTATGGGAGAGAATTTCCCGAGGTCAAGAAAGAAAATGAGTGAGGTGAAGGAGAGTCTTTTGGAAGAATGTAATATATTTTAAGCTAACTTGCTACTATTTGGGCCTTGTATATGTAAAAAGGTACAATGTTAAGCTATTAATGAATGACGTGAATGTTGTGAGTATATTTTCCATGTGATCTTTAGAAAGTTTTATATCTAAAACCAGATCTGCTGTGAATTACATGACATATGCATTTTATTTTTATTAAGTACGAGGATGAGTAGCCAAGTGTTACTTATCTAGCCACCTTAATTTACGTTAAATCCCAGACGTAAATTGGGGACATCACAGAGTGGTATCAGATCTATTACGTCTTTGGGTATAATCCACAGTGTCCTAGGAGAAATGGATCACATGGCACAAGAATAGGGTTGAATCTTTATCAGATTGGAATTTGGAGTAATATGGATGAATGTTTTGGACTTTAGGAATTTGGAAGTTTCTAAAGCAAGTATAGCTTATGGTAAAGTTGGGTATGTTTCAGGAAAAAAATATGCCAAGAGGTTGTCCTCCTTTAAAATGAGTAGACGTGGTGGCCCAAAATCCTTCTCTGGTTACCCCTCCATGTACAAAAGAGCAGATGGCACCGAACCCACTGTTGGGAGAAGGACAGACGGCACCGAACCCACCGTTGGGAGAAGGACAGACGACACTGAACCTATCGCTGGGAGAAGGGCAGATGGCACGAAATCCACCCTTGGAAGAGGGACAAGTGGCGCAAAACCCCCCCGTTAGAAGGAGGCCAGGCAATAGCTGAAGCTATTCGGCAAATGACGGAAGTGGTGAGAAATCAAATAGAGCAGAGCTGTCATCATTAGCAGAATGAAAATAGAAGAGAAGCTCAAGGGTGTCCGTATGAGAAATTTCTGGCATACCGATACCCACCCTTTACGGGAACGGAAGGAGCATTAAAGGCAGACAAATGGATTGTATACCTGGAACGTACCTTCGAAGTCAGTAGTTGCACCGAAGTTCAGAAAGTGCAGTATGCAGGACATTTGCTACAGGGAGAAGCAGGACTGTGGTGGGACACGAAGCGAAAGCTGCTAAAAGTTAGAATTGGGAGAAAATGTAGTGCCCACATGGGAGAGGTTCAAGAAAGAATTCGACGATCGATTCTTTCTGGAATCTGTGAAGCAGCAAAAAGCTTTAGAATTTACTACGTTAATACAAGGCAGCATGACGGTGGAACTGTATGCAATGCGATTTATGGAATTTGCAAGATTTGCCTCGCATTTGGTAGCTACTGAAAAGATGAGAGCCCAGAAGTTTCAAGAAGGACTGCAGCCACGAATTCGTATGTAGGTGGTAAGTTTGCAAATTGAGAACTTTCAAGAACTGGTGAATATAACAGCTATAGCAGAAGCTGGACAGAGGAATGTTATGGCGCAAACTCAAGCATATGGAAAAAAAAGATTTCAATTTTCTGGAGGAAAAGATGCTAGGAGGAAACCAAATTTTAGATGCACGGATAGAGGAAAAGGAATAGCAATTAATCCAAATGTGTCGATTTTATTTCCGCAATGTGCAAAATGTGGGCGTCGACACTAGGGAGAATGTCGAGTGGATACTAGAGTTTGTTTCAGATGCGGCCGGCCAGGATATTTGATCAAGGATTGCCCTCAGAATACCTCTTAAGGAGTAGCTCTACCCTGAGGAAAAGCGAAAACTCCCACGAAAGCTAAAGTTTATGCTATCACGCCTGGAGAAGTAAACATGGAGGCAGACGAGACTATAGATGCTAATGTTATTACTGGTAAATTTCTAAGTCCCCTCTTTTAGTCAATGAATGGATTCTTTAGGAGTGGTATTAATAGTAATAGTAGAATAAAATTTTCTTTAGGTAAGGTTAAGCTGAAGCAATGCATGGTCTATGCCTTGTTTGATTCGGAAGCGACAAGATCTTTTTTTTCATATGATTGTGTCCAAAGCTGTGACTTAGAAACGGAATTCTTGGCCCAAATGGTTATGGTAGTCATGCCCAATGGAAAGGTAGTAGGATGCCATCGGATGGTAAGAAGTTGCCCATTGGAAATTGGAGGTTCACAGCTAGTCGCTGACCCGATACTATTCCATTTGATGGAATTTGATTTAATTTTAGGTATGGATTGGTTGGCCAAGTATTATGCTAAACTTGACTGTCGCAAAAAGGAAATAGTTTTTGGCTTACCCATGGAGGAGAAATTTTGTTACAAGGGGGAAATATTAAAGGCAGTTTCCTCCATTGTAATTGCTAAGCGAATAAAGAAAAGTATTAATAAATAGACAAAGGGCTACTGGGTAATTATGTTAAATTCCTCAGAAGTTGTTAAGAGTATTTAAGGAATTCCCGTTGTGGAAGACTTTCCTCAAGTCTTTTCTGAGGATTTGCCGGGACTGCCTCCTGATCGAGAAACGGAATTTGTTATTGAATTGGAACCAGCCACAACTCCAGTTCATAAGGCTCCGTATAGAATGGCACCAGTGGAATTAGAAGAATTGAAAGCTGAGATTGAGGAACTTTTAAGGAAAAGATTTATCAGGCCTAGTTCATCCCCATGGAGAGCACCAGTACTATTTGTAAAAAAGAAAGATGGGACAATGTGGATGTGCATTGACTACCGAGAATTGAATAAGGTCGATTAAGAATAAATATCCGTTGCCGCGGATAGATGACCTGTTGGATCAATTAAGAGGAGCCACTGTATTTTCAAAAATAGACCTTCGGTCTGGCTATTATCAATTGAAGATCAGGGAGCATGACGTACATAAGACGGCTTTCCAAACTCGATATGGGCACTTTGAATTTTTGGTTATGCCATTCGGAGTGACGAATGCACCAGCAGTATTCATGGACTTGATGAACCGGATATTTAGACCATATTTAAACAAGTTTGTGGTGGTTTTTATTGATGATATTTTGATCTACTCTCAGACTGACGAGGATCATAAAGAACATTTAAAAGTAGTAATGGAGATTTTGCAAAAACATCAACTGTACGCCAAACTTAGTAAATGTGATTTTTGGCTACAAGAAGTTAAATTTTTAGGTCATGTTATCTCAAGTGAAGGAGTTTCTGTGGACCCAGCAAAGGTAGAAGCAGTGATAGAATGGCAGCAACCAACCAATGCACATGAAATACGAAGCTTATTGGGATTAGCTGGATATTATAGAAGATTTGTGGAAGGATTTTCCAAACTGTCTGCACCTATGACGGCATTGCCCAGGAAGAATGCTAAGTACGTTTGGAGTGAACAATGTGAAAGGAGTTTTCAAGAGCTAAAGAAGAGATTGACTACAGCACCAATTTCAGCCTTGCCAGAACCTCATAAACCTTATGAAGAGTAGTCGCGTATGCATCCCGACAGTTTAAGGACCATGAACAGAACTATCGCACATGACTTGGAGTTAGCAACTATAATGTTTGCTCTAAAGATTTTGGAAACATTACTTATATGGAGAAAGATGTGAAATATTTAACCCCATAAGAGTCTCAAGTATCTTTTTAGTTAGAAAACCTTGAATATGAGACAAAGAAGGTGGATAGAGACAATAAGTGATTTCTAATGTGAAATCAAATATCACCCTGGAAAGGCTAATGTGGTAGCCGATGCCTTGAGTAGGAAAGTTCAAACGGAAGAATTATCAGTGCTGGCAATAATGCGAGAAATTCTGGTAGACAGATTATCACAGGACCTCAAGCTAATGGAGATTCAAGAAATTGTTCCTTTAACGGACAAGGAATTTAGGGAAGAACAACAAAATGATGCTAAGCTGGAGAAGATGAAACATCAAATATTGAAAGGAAAAGAGTCTTCGCACTTTATGATTTCAAGCGATGGGATGCTATACTTTGAGAGAAGGAAAATCATTCCGGATACCCCAGCATTGAAAGAAAGGTTGATGAAAGAAGCTCATGGTACACCATATACTGCTCATCCTGGAAGTACTAAGATGTATCAAGATTTAAAAGAAAAGTTTTGGTGGGAAGGAATGAAGAAGGATATTGCGACCTTTGTAGCCAAGTGTCTAGTGTGTCAGTTAGTAAAAGCTGAACACCAAAAACCAGCTGGTAAGTTGCAACCTCTACCAATTTCCGAATGGAAATGGGAGGATCTATCTATGGATTTTGTGGTAGGATTTCCAAGAACATCTGCGGGGAAAAATTTGATTTGGGTAATAGTGGATCGGTTGACAAAGAGTGCTCACTTTTTACCTATCTCCAACACGGATTCTATGGAAAAATTGGTAAAAATTTATGTGAAGGAAATAGTTCGTTTGCATGGAGTACCCAAGACTATAGTATCGGACAGAGATCCTAGATTTACATCTCAATTTTGGCAAAGTTTACAGAAGATGATGGGTACCAATTTAAATTGTAGCAGCGCATACCATCCTCAAACGGACTGACAAACAGAAAGAACTATTCAGACTTTGGAGGATATGTTGCGAGCCTGTGTATTGGATTTTGACAAAGATTGGGAAAGTCTGCTACCGTTAATTGAATTTGCCTATAATAACAGTTTCCAAGCTACTATACAGATGGCGCCATATGAAGCACTTTATGGGAGGAAATGTAGGTCTCCTATTTATTGGGATGAAGGGGGTGAAAGTAGCATTTTGGGACCCGAGTATTTACAAGAAGTTAAAGAGCAGATTACAAGGATTAGAAATCAGATAAAGATGGCGCAAAGTAGACAAAAGAGTTATGCAGATAATCGTAGAAGGGCTTTAGATTTTATGGTAGGAGACTGGGTGTACTTGAAGATTTCGCCTCTGAAGGGAGTTATGCGATTTGGTAAGAAAGGGAAGTTAAGTCCTCGTTATATCGGACCTTATGAAATTCTAGAAAACGTAGGTCTAGTGGCTTACTGCCTAGCCCTATCTGATGATTTGCGAGGAGTTCATAACGTCTTCCATGTATTTTCTCTGAAAAAGTGTTTGAATGATCAGCCAGTGGCAGTAATGGATCCGTGTCCTATTAATTTGCGTCCCAATTTAACTTATGAAGAGTGGCATGTACGAATTGAAGATCAGAAAGAATAGACCCTTCGGAATCGTACCATAGTGTTAGTAAAAGTAGTCTGAAACAATCCTGTTTTTCAGGAAGCCACTTGGGAACGTGAGGATGTAATGAGATTTAATTATCCCCACTTGTTTGAAACATAGTTGTAATAATATGCGTCATAAATTGAATCAAATGTATGACATTTGTATGATATTTGTATTTTCTTTTATGTTAATATTCATTAATATTTGACCTTACACAAGATTATGACTCCAAAAAGAAATGCACGTATGTTAGTCACCCCTGTAGATCAGTTAAGGAAAAGATCTGAAAGAATTAGAGAGAGATTTCGTAGGGAAAAACTGAAGCAATGGAAAGCTGGGAGATTGAGCTAGTTAAATAAAAGTGAGAGACACAGAACCCATATTATGGACATAGACGAAAAGGGTAACCCTGTAAGTAGAAGAGCGTTATCAGGTGAGGAAAGACAACCCACTCGAAAATGGTTAAAAGAAAAGAAAAGATTTTTGAGAAGAGAGGATAAAGGAAAATCTATCATAGTAGAGTTATCTGATAGATCTAAAGATCGAAAACGTCAATGTGAATATCATAGTAGAGGGACCCATAATAGAAGAGACAGAGGCAGAGAGATTACGTGCATTGCAAGAAATGAGTGTGAATATGTATTATGATCTAGATGTAGACATGATATTTTATTACTCTCAAGATTCGCTGCTTAATGAGAAAAGAGTACCTACCTCTTCAGAAGAATCTATTGCTGCTAACAACCGAGGTATAGATTCCTTAAACCCTTAATTATTTATATCTTAGCGATTTTGGTGACGAAATCCTTTTTAAGGGGGGGATGTAATAGCCCAAATTTTCTAAGGTAAATTATTTTATGGAAATTACTTTAAGAAAATTTATTTGATGTATTTATTTTCTAGAAAAATAGAGTGGGAGATTTAATTGAGGAATATGAGATAACACTTGGTATTAGGAATTATGCATTCTCAGATTAATCTGCCGAGTTTTAGTGAAATGGGCATAAGTTATTCATATTAAGTCCAAATGAGGTGATTGTAATTGGCATATAACCTTGAGAGATAGATCTAAAACTTATATGTTTTAAGTTTTCCGAGTATCGGAAGGGATCAATAACTTATTTGGGAAGCAAGTGGGCAGTTCTGGAATGGGCTTAAATGGAACTCGAGTTGGATGAAGTGAACTAATTTGAGGCATGTAACTAATTAGGCAATTGGTTTTGAGATTTTTTGGGATTATGACATGTGTAGGGATAGTTGGAAATGGATGGAAAGTTGATTTGGAAGCTAATTGGTTAGTTAGTGTGATGGAAACACAAGGGGAGCCAAAATCTAGTTGATAGGTAATTAAGTGGGTCAGATTTGGTTCTACCCTAACTAACCTAAGAAGTGGCCTTCTAGAACTTGTTAAATGGAGACTTAAGGGAGTTAGAAAGTAACCAAATGAGTGGGAAAATCTGGAGAGGGGCGTGTGACACAAGGAGAGGGCTGGAGATGGGAGGTGCATGCATGGTTAGGTGAAATGCCACCTCACCTCTTATCCCTTTAGCTCACTCCTCAGCCATGGATCAAAATTGGCAACAACAATATCTCAAATGTGAGCCCTTGGATGACTGATCCAGCTGCAAAGCCTAAGATTTGGGAGGCTTAAGCCTCATCATAAGATATGCTTACGTGGACACCTCATCATCCATGCAAAACAGACAACTAGTGCACCTTAGGGTTTTTCCCTCTTCTCCCCCTCATGTTGGTCGACCACCATCCTATAAATAGACCCTTGAGAGCTTTCTAAGCTCCTTTAGAAGGAGAGAACACATTTCCTTTGGAAGATACTCCAGAAAAACCCTCCCAAAACCCTTAAAGATTTCATTCTGAGCTAAGTGATTGAGTTTGGGGAAAAGCTTGCAAGAAGTTGGTTGGATCCATTCTCTTGAACTTTGAAGAATTTGTAAGTCCATATTCTAGCTTAACTTAAGCATGTAAATGGTTTATTGAAGTGATTGAACTATGTTTACTAGTATTGAACTTGTAAGAACATGATTAAGTAACAAAGTGACATATGTGTAAGGTTGGATTTAATTTGTCTTGTAAAAATGTTCAATAAAATTTTAAGAACTTGGATTTAAGTTTTTAAGAAGCCAAATAAAGTATAGTAAAAAGATTGGCATGTTTTGAGTAGAAAAACTCCTAGAGCCATGATCTCGCTCGACCATCGCTCGACCTGTGGGTCGAGCAAAGGCAAAATATGACCCCTCGCTAGTGTATCGCTCGACACTCGCTTGGGCGAGTTCAAACCCGTGACTACGCTTGATGATCGCTTGACACCCGCTCGAGCGAGATGCCCTGTTTTGCTTATACTCAAGGTTTTCTTGGAATAAAATCAGTGTTCCAAATGGAAAGATTTATAAGTAAAAAACTCGCATGAATAAGAAATGAACAACTAAAAAGAAAACGATGTATAAGAATAAGTTAGTCACATCGTGACGAGGACGGTGAGACGTAACGCCCGTATGACTTACGTGCCGACAGGGACGGCGATACGTAACGCCTGTGAGACTGATCTGAATAGCGGGGACGGCGATACGTAATGCCTGCAGTGATATATGTATATGTTTTGTGTCAAGACGGGGACGGCGAAACGTAACGCCCGGAAGGTTGACAGGAGACTCATCACAATGGGGACGGCAAGACGTAACGCCCAGATGATTGATTAGTGTATGTGAATGGGACAGCGAGACGTAATGCCCATCAGTGATAAGAAAGAATAAGAACTTTTAAGGAAACGGTGTAATTCCATATAAGATTACATATTTGGTTGAGCCAAGAAAAGTACCAGTTAGACAGTGGTATTATGATGTATAACTTAGGGTAAATTTCCTTAGTCATTCAGTGGTGAAAATATCATTTTTGCTTTTTCCCCGTTTCTTTTAAGCTGCTTATGTACTTACTGAGATTTCAAAGGAAATCTCACTCTTTTGTGGTTCTATATTTTTTGTTTTGGGAATATCAACTATATACAGAATTCAATAACCAGCAAGGGGAAAGCCCCGATGAAGCAGGAGACTTCGGGGAGTCTTGAGGGACTCTCCGACTATAGTCCTTATATGGACATTTCTTTTGTTTCCTTCAGACCTCGTATCAGTAATCAACCTACATGAGTTTGGAGCCTTGACGCATCCACTTTTGCTGAGGAGAGGCGATGCACAGGATGCTGTTTAACATTAGAACTAGATGGCTCATTGTCCATGTGTGGGGTTTACGTGACTCCACAGGGATAGCAGCTCCAGCGAGACTTTAGTGTTAGTATGGATAGGTTTCGCTATGGTAGAGAATTTCCTGAGGTCAAGAAAGAAAATGAGTGAGGTGAAGGAGAGTCTGTTAGAAGAATGTAATATATTTTTAGCTAACTTGCTACTATTTAGGCCTTGTATATGTAAAAAGGTACAATGTTAAGCTATTAATGAATGACGTGAATGTTGTGAATATATTTTCCATGTGATCTTTAGAAAGTTTTATATCTAAAACCAGATCCACTGCGAATTACATGATATATGCATTTTATTCTCGTTAAGTACGAGGATGAGTAGCCAAGTGTTACTCATCCAGACACCTTCATTTACGTTAAATCCCAGACCTAAATTGGAGGCGTCACGTATAATATATATAATTATATATAAAATAATTTGTATTATATAATAAGTTACTGTTTAATATAATATTAAATTTTAAAATCTTATATCACTATAGTCTATTGTATTAATCATTATACTGATACTATATCACTATATATTATAATATACTATAATATATCACTATGTTATATATTATAATATACTATATATTATATATTATATATTATATAATATTGTATATTATATATTAAAACCGGACAACCGAATGAAAACTGGTGAAATCGAAAATACCGATTTAGAAAATAATTAGTGCATAATCGATTTTTAAAAATATAAAATCAGTACATATCAGTTTGATCTTAAATTGTTTTTAAAATCAGATCAAAGTAGACTAGTTATATCCCTAAATTTGAATGTGAAAGTTTTAGCTAACTCACCAGAGCTATAGGCGGCTACGCCAATATGCTAGGTATTCATTATATTGGTACAAGTTAATGGACAAAGTGAAAACACATATTAGAGAATATATCTTGGTTGTTGTATAAGATAACAATTAATACACTTATAGATAAATATCATGAGTGTGCTAAATCAATGGAATTGTCGAGCGAGAGTAGTGATTTGTTGTTATGTACAGATGACTGACTTGATTGTAACTCTTCATGTTTGTAGAGCTTGATATTTAGTGGGTTGCTGACATGATCTGTGGAGATATTCTTTCAAGTCTGCACTGGTGACTACTATTAGACATGCATCTACAATAGCACTAGGTACACTAAAAAATAATTAATATTTGTAATTATAAAGAGTGCAAATTACGTGGTATACTCATTTTTTTTAAAAATGAATAAATATGAAATTAATATAAAAAGAGTATTCTTTTTCAAAAAGAGTAGACAGTACTTAGACAACTAATAATTCTATCTAATATTACCCTAATACCGTTTAATCCAAATTGGTCAAATTTTGGGAGATTTTTCTTTGTCCTGAACTCGGCTTATGATGAGTGCACAAAAATGTACTCTAAATACTCTATTTAAATGCTAAAAGAAATGAAAAAATAATGGATATAACTCATGTTATTAAAATTAATGGTCAGTTATCTTGATATAGATATAAGCATGATTTAATATATTGATGAGAATATAAAATACCATATTTTTCTCTCTTAATGTTTAATATTTTTATTCTTATTTGATGCCTAAATATACTCAATATTCTTATATTTTGATTTAGGACACAAATAGAGGCATTAGGAGCAAATGAAGATAATTGCGGAATTTTAGATAGTTCTGATGTCTTTTCGTAATATGGGCATAACTTTCTCATCCAATCTTCGATTGAGCGGATTCAAGATGATATAGAACCGCAAGAGAAATATCTATAACTTTTATGTTTTATGTTTTAAGAGATATCTGCTCTATCTAAGAAACAATCGACCATCAAGTAGACGCACTTGCACTTGACGTTCCTGGATATTCTTCAGCCACTTGCATCAAATCCAAATGTCATCATAATATTTTCCAGCAAGCACTCATATACCAACTTAAAAATTCAATGATCAACTCATATGCAAGATGAAGTGCACTCAAGTTTCTCCAAGACAAATTATTTGACCACAAGATATTAAGTCATACAAGACAACTAATGGATAGAGAAGCAAAATTGAAACACTCAACTTACAAGCAAAATCCAGCTCATGCATAGTGGGAAAATAAATTATCAAAATGACAACTCACAAATCACTTGGATTCAAGAATGGCACGTGGCAAAACAAGTTGAAATTGTGATGATTTTGTCATGACAACTTGCATGAAGGATGCTTATAAATAGAAGGGAGGGGTGTGTGTTCTAAGACCATGCTTAGTGTGCTTGGATGCCTTGGAAGAGATATTGTTTTGAGAGCTTGAGAAAAGAAAAGAAAAATCAAAGAAGAGAGAAGAAAATAATGGTTGGCTCTTCCATATTATCCCTTGGAGAATTTTTGTTGCATATTTTCAATATGTGTAACTAATTTTCTAGTAGAGTTAGGGATGAATTTGTATATATGATAGTATTTGTAATTGTTTTTGATTCATATATGTGTTCTTCAAATATTAAACTCTTTTGTTTAGTCATTCGAAATTTATTATAAATATTTTCGTTATCAAATAATCTTAGAATTTATTTCATTTATAGATTCAGTCATGTTTTTTCTATTGAATGCAATAATCCTTTGATTATGTTTGGTTCAATTGGTTATCTATATTAATTTAATTCTCTGCTGCAATATTTCTCTACTAGTATATTGTTGACGTTGAATTTCCTTAATATCGATAGCACTTCCCGTTCTTATATTGCGACGAATGATTTTTCGAAATATTACATTTGATTTAAATCTGGTTATTAATGTTTTATCTTCCGATTGAAAATTTGGACATAGAATTTTCAATTGAGTTATTAATGAATCAAAAATAATTAAAATACCGATTATATATAAAGGATTTCCGATGCCCTACTTTTCGTCTCATTTTTATACTTTTCAAATTACTCATTTAGTTTTAATTTACGTCACACTCTAAAATTTTCTTTTCACACTTGTCTAAATCTTTTTGTTAATTTTGTTACTGTTCTTCAATTTCTCAATCCATCTCCCTGTGGAATCGACATCCCAAAGCTATACTGCAAACGACCGCGATATTATTTGGGCGTAATCAAATTTTGGCGCCGTTGCCGGGGAGACGATAGAAGAATTTGTAGTTTTTTTAGTAGTTTGTAAAAAAAAAAAAAAAAAAAAAAAGCGGTAACTTCGTTCATTTTTTATTTAGCTTTCTGCATCTTTATTTTATTTTACTTTTCTTTTCGTAATTATTTTTTTCAGTATTATGCTTTTCTTTACTTTGCATGCGCAGGTACAGAGATGCTTTTGGACGGTTTGCTAGTAGGCCCGTGCTAGAATCAGATTCAGAATCTAATTTTTCTAATCGCTTGTTTGATAATTCTTCCAATTCTTACGCGATGAGTGAACACGCGGACCAACCTATTAGAACCCTCCAAGATTATCTTCATCCCACACGAACAGCCACACCATCCTGTATTATGTTCTCACCTAATGTTCGTCATGTAGATTTCAAAATAGGAATGATACAATTACTTTCGACTTTCCATGGTCTAGAAAATGAAAACCCCTATGTTCATATTAGGGAATTTGAGGAAGTAGTTGCAACATTCCACAGTCAAAATACCACTGACGACACGGTAAGGCTAAAGTTCTTTCCTTTTTCTTTGAAAGATAAAGCTAAGAGTTGGTTGTACTCACTAAGACCACGGTCTATTGGAACATGGAGTGAGATGACTCAAGTGTTTTTCAATAAATACTTTCCCCAACATAAGACCAATGCTTTAAAAAGACAAATCTCTACCTTTGCACAAAAGGATAGTGAGACTTTGTACCAGTCTTGGGAAAGATTTAAAGAATTACTGAGTATGCGTCCCCACCATGGATATGAGAATTGGCGCTTAGTGAGTTATTTCTATGAAGGGCTTACGCCCAGGGAACGTCAATTCGTGGAAATGATGTGCAATGGAGAATTTTTACAAAAAAATCCTGATGAGGCAATAGAGTACCTCAATGAGCTTGCTGAAAAAGCTCATACTTGGACCGGACCTAGTGCTACTGAAAGCACAAACAGGTCACAACCTACAGGAAACCCGAGTGGTGGTATTTACCATCTAAGGGAGGAGGATAACCTTAAGGCTAAGGTTGAAATGCTCACCAGAGAATTAGAGTTACTGAAAACCAAAAACTCAAAACCAACACACATGGCTAATCATGTAGAATCTTTTGGGCCATGTGTTGTTTGTGGTGGGATAGATCATCATGCCCAAGAGTGTCCTACACATACTAACATGAATGGTATGTATAAGGAACAAAGTAATGCTCTAGGTATGTACAAAAAGCCCTTCACACCTTAGTCTGAAACTTACAACCCAGGATGGCGTAATCATCCCAACTTCAGCTAGAAGTCTGAAAACCAACAGCCTACATAACCCTCTAGATCATATCCTGCACCATACCATGTACCTCAATCTTCTAGAAATTCTTTAGAAGATACTTTGCATAATTTTATTGAAATACAAGGTAAGACTAATCATAAATTTGAATCTTTGATTATGCAGGTTGTCGAAGAAAATAAGGAAATCAAGAGCCAAGTGTCTAAAATAATGAGTTCTTTGACTATAAATGAGAAATGTAAGTTTCCTTCTCAAGCTCAGTCTGTACCTCATGGTCAACATATGGCACAAGGAGACCTGAAGGACGTAAACGCCATTGTGACACGAAGTGGTAAGTCTCTACGTGATCCAATAATAGATAAAACAAAGGACGTAGAGAAAGATCAAGATAACAGCAGTCTTGAGCTTCCTAAAGAACTTGAGGTAACAAAACCCGAGGAACCTGAGGTAAAAAAAAATTCTGGTAAGGTACCTTTTCCTCAAGCATTAAAGTCAAGCAAACAAACTCTGGATCATAACAATGATATTTTGGAAAATCTTAGATAGGTAAAAATTAATCTTTCTCTTTTGCATGTAATTAAACAAGTTCCTACTTACGAAAAAATTCTCAAAGATTTGTGTACAGTTAAAAGGAAGCATCATGTGAAGAAGATAGCATTCTTGACAGAGCAAGTTAGTGCTCTAATTGAACAGCGGATTCCCCCCAAGTACAAGGATCCTGGATGTCCAACCATCACACGCAACATTGGCAATCATGAGCTTGGACAGGCCTTGCTAGATTTAGGAGCTAGTGTAAATTTGATGCTATATTCTATATATTTGCAATTAGGATTGGGAGAAATCAAACCAACTTCTGTGGTATTGTAATTGGCTTATCGTTCAGTCAGAGCACCACGGGGTGTGGTAGAGGATGTTTTAATTCAAGTTGACAAATTTTATTATCCTGTTGATTTCTTAATTCTAGACACTAGTTCTGCTGTAGAAACCACCTCTAAAATTCCATTAATTTTAGGTAGACCTTTTCTTGCTACTTCTAATGCGCTTATCAATTGCAGAAATGGATTGATGAAACTCTCTTTTGGCAATATGACTCTTGAGGTAAATATTTTTCATATTGCAAAACAGCTAGAAGAGGATGTCGAGTGTCATCAGACATACATTATTGACTCACTTTTATAAAGGGAAGTTCTTACAACTCATAACTCAGATTCCCTTGAATACTTTATTGTTAATTCTGAATTTAATCCTATAAGTGATTCATCTGATGCAGTTGACATTTGTGCTATTTTTGACAGAACTCATGATTATAGCACACAGGCATGGCAACCAAAGTTTTAGAAGTTGCCTGAAAAAAGAGAAAGACAGATTCCTTCAAGTAGGGAAGCCCCTAAAGTTGAATTAAAATCCCTACCTAAGGGTTTAAAGCATGTTTTCCTTGGTCCAGGTGATACTTTTCTTGTTATTATTTCATCTGAATTATCTGAGTCCCAATGTGAGAAATTAATTCAGATTTTATGCAAGTATAAATCAGCCCTAGGATAGAGTATTGCTGATATAAAAGGCATTAGTCCCCTGATTTGTACTCATAAAATAAATTTAGAGGAAGGAACTAATTCTCGAAAAGACCCCCAGCGTAGACTTAATCCCACAATGAAAGAAGTTGTGAAAAATGAAGTATTGAAACTATTAGATGCAGGAATGATATATCCTATTGCTGATAGTAAATGGGTAAGTCCTATGCAGGTTGTTCTTAAAAAGTCAGGGGCAACTGTGATAAAAAATGACCTCGGAGAGTTAGTCCCTACAAAACTGGTGACTGGTTGGCGGATGTGCATTGATTACAGAAAATTAAATGTCGCCTCACGAAAAGATCATTTTCCACTTCCTTTTATTGATCAAATTCTTGAGCGGGTGGCTGGTCATCCTTTTTATTGCTTTCTGGACGGTTATTCTGGTTATTATCAAATTGAAATTGCATTAGAAGACCAGGATAAAACCACTTTTACTTGTCCTTTCGGTACTTATGCTTTCCGCAGAATGCCATTTGGACTGTGTAATCCTCCAGCTACTTTTCAACGTTGCATGATGAATATTTTTAGTGATATGGTTGAAAAGTGCATGGAAGTTTTTATGGATGACTTGACTATTTTTGGATCTTCTTTTGATGCATGCTTAATGAGTTTAGAAAAAGTACTAACTCGTTGTGAAGAAAAAGAATTAGTTTTAAATTGAGAAAAATGTCACTTTATGGTACCTTCAGGTATTATTTTAGGGCATATTATTTCTATCAAAGGAATGGAGGCTGATCAATCAAAAGTTGAATTAATCTCTAAATTGCCTACACCTAGAACAGTCAAGGATATAAGATCATTTCTTGGTCATGTGGGTTTTTATAAGAGATTCATACAGAATTTTTCCGCCATATCTAGACCACTATGTAACCTCCTAGCTAAGGATGCCCCATTTGAATGGACACAAGCCTGTCAAGAGGTTTTCAAAACATTAATCTGCAAGCTTACTTCAGCACCAATAATGCAACCACCTGATTGGAATTTACCTTTTGAAATTATGTGTGATGCTAGTGATTTTGCTGTAGGTGCTGTTCTTGGACAACGAAGAGAAGGGAAACATTTTGTCATTTACTATGCTAGTCGAACTCTAAATAGTGCCCAAATGAATTACTCCACCACTGAAAAAGAGTTGTTAGCTGTAGTATTTGCTTTGGATAAATTCCGCACTTATTTGATTGGTTCACCTATCATTATCTTTACAGATCATGCAGCCCTTAAGTACCTTCTTACAAAAAAGGATGCTAAGGCACGATTAATACGATGGATTTTACTTTTGCAGGAATTTGACATCACCATCAAGGACAAGAAAGGAGTGGAGAACGTAGTGGCAGACCATCTCTCTAGACTCACATTTGAGGACACTTCTGACCACATACCAATCAAAGATGATTTTTTTGATAAGCATTTACTTTCTATTACTTCTCTACCATGGTTTGCTCATATTGTAAACTATTTAGCTGCAGGTGAAATACCAAAGGCTTTTAGCACCCAAGACAAAAGGAAATTCATGATTGAGGTATGAAAATTCTACTGGGATGACCCTTACCTTTTCAAATACTGCCCTGATCAAATTTTAAGGCGTTGCATCCCTGATGAAGAGATTGCAAGCGTTTTGGAATTTTGTCATTCCCAAACTTGTGGTGGCCACTTTTCAATGAAGAAAACCGCTGCAAAAATCCTGCAGTGTGGATTTTATTGGCCCATCTTCTTTAAAGATACAAATATCTATTGTCGCTCATGCGAAAGATGTCAAAAGTTAGGAGTTATGACCCATCGTAATATGATGCCCTTAAACCCAATTTTGGTAATTGAAATTTTTGACTGTTGGGGCATTGATTTTATGGGACCATTTCTTTCTTCTTTTGGATATTTATATATTATTGTGGCAGTAGATTATGTGTCAAAATGGGTAGAGGTAGCACCTTACAGGACCAATGATAACAGGACGGTAATTAAGTTTCTCAAAGAAAATGTATTATCTCGATTTGGTACCCCACGTGCTATCATTAGTGACCGAGGTACGCATTTTTGCAACCGTTCTTTTGAAACTTTAATGAAAAGATATGAGATGATACATAAGCTTTCTACTGCATACCACCCTCAGACAAGTGGACAGGTTGAACTTGCGAATAGGGAAATTAAACAAATTTTAGAAAAAAGGGTCAATCCGAATTGGAAAGATTAGTCTTTGAGACTAATCGATGCACTTTGGGCTTACCGAACAGCTTTCAAAACTCCCTTAGGCATGTCACCTTATAGACTTGTTTTTGGAAAACCTTGTCACTTGCCCGTGGAGCTCGAGCATCGATCATATTGGGCCATTAAACATTTTAATTTTGACTTGGAAAAAGCAGGAAAACTTAGAAAATTCCAATTAACAGAATTAGAAGAATTGAGAAATGATGCTTATGAAAACTCCAAGATCTATAAGGCTCAAATGAAAGCATTTCATGATAAAAATATTTTGAGAAAAATATTTAAGCCTAATAATCGAGTATTTTTATATGATTCAAGACTCCATAAGCATCTAGGAAAACTTCGATCTAGATGGATCGGCCCTTTTAGTAAAAAACGTTTTCACAAATGGGGATGTAGAAATAGAAAATCCAAAAGATGGATGTATCTTCAAAGTAAATGGTCAGAGCCTCAAAATCTTAATTAATAGACAAATTCTGGAAGTGGAAGACATTCCACTTACGGACCCAATATACAATTTTGACCATCTCCAAGTATGTTTTTCTTTTATTTTCTTTTCGTTCATTTTCTTTTTGTTTATTGTTTACTTTATTTTGTTATAGGTTAATTTTATTTTGACAAATACCATCTTTGATGCCAAGCAAGCCACCCATATCCCATATCAGGTGTATTCTACCTTGTTTAGTTATTCAATTCTGATTCTTAAAAATTGAAGGCAATGTTTCATTTAAGTTGGGGGATGAGAATACAAATCTGTTATTTAAACTCGGTGGCATATTTCAATCAAAATATAAAAAATTGCCAAAATTTTTTCACACAGGCATCTTTTCACACATGATACTCATGCTCATTCATAACCATCTTGGTGAATTCAACAAACCCATCTTAAATCATTTTGCTAAAGCATTCATAGAACCATTTATGCACTTCTCCAAACTTTGTAGTAATATGGTGATTTGACACATGTAACTAAAGAATTATTTTGCTCAAATATTCATGTGAATTTTGTGAGAATTGAGAGTTTACAAATACAGAAATTGTGATAAGTATCCATTGATCTGTTGAATTTGACACTTCTTTTGAAAATATCATTACATGGTTTGTGGTAAGATGGTGGATATACTTGGGATATGACGAAAGTTAACTTAGGATTAACGTTTGAGCCTTTCAAGCTGAGCTTTTTAATCATAGATCCCTAGCAGCCAATTTTAAGCCAATATACACATATGGCCTTTTCTTTTCATATCTACATCATCCATACCTCTCCACATTGGAGTATAGCTTATACACTATATTTTCCTACCATTTTACTTCCAAGTGTGTACTAGGTGTGAAATTATCATTTCAAAAAAAAAAAAAAAAAGAAAAGAAAAAAGAAAACCATGACAAAAATGGCATGGTGCTAGATGTGTCCATCAAATTATTCATGAAAGAGTTCATCAAATTGCGAAGACACCAGTGGCAAAAGAAGATGGAAAAGTATACTTAGTCAAAAATCTAAAAAATTGAAAAGTACATCAAAAGGAAAGTATAGTCTACTGAAAAATTTAACAGATTCCCTTTTGTGTATACTTGGAAGTTTTTGAAACCTTTTCACCCTTTTCTTCTTATGAACCCCAAACCTAAGCCACATTACAACCCTTTGTGTTGATTTTTCCGATCCTAAGTATGCTTGTAGAAAGAATGGTGGAAATCTCATTTGTTAGTATTCCTATCATAAGATCAATGTTTACTCGTTACTTATATATAATTGCCTGAATTTCCATGAGAGTAAATATACACCTTTGTCAACTTCATAGAGAGAATCCTTGCACAAAAACACTTATATACCTGTGAGTTATGGAGTTGAACCTTTTGCTTAAGATATTCCTACTGTTGTATGTGTTGGAACCTCTGATTTGATAAAAATAGTTTGGAACACATACACACTCTGTGGATTGCTATATGAAAATTACTTGTGAAAGGGTTATTGAATTCCTAAAATTATTTTGATATGCAAATTTGAAAAATGTGTCTTGATGGCCCCTATGTGTGATTTTCTTTGGTCTTTCTCATCATTTTGCATAAAAATTGCTAGGGATTAGCAATGAGTAAGTTGGGGGGTGTGATGAGTGCACAAAAATATACTCTAAATACTCTATTTAAATGCTAAAAGAAATGAGAAAATAATGGATATAACTCATGTTATTAAAATTAATGGTCATTTATCTTGAGATAGATATAAGCATGATTTAATATATTGATGAGAATATAAAATGCCATATTTTTCTCTCTTAATGTTTAATATTTTATTCTTATTTGATGTCTAAATATACTCAATATTCTTATATTTTGATTTAGGACACAAATAGAGGCATTAGGAACAAATGAAGATAATTGTGGAATTTTAGACAGTTTTGACGTCTTTTCGTAATATGAACATAACTCTCTCATCCAATCTCTGATTGAGCTGATTCAAGATGATATAGAACCGAAAGAGAAATATCTATAACTTTTATGTTTTATATTTTAAGATATATCCGCTCTATCCAAGATAAAATCGATCATCAAGTGGACGCACCTGCACTTGACGTTCCTAGATATTCTTCAGCCACTTGCATCAAATCCAAATGTCATCATAATATTTTTCAGCAAGCACTCCTACACTTACTTGGAAATTCAATGATTAACTCATATGCAAGATGAAGTGCACTCAAGTTTCTTCAAGACAAATTATTTGACCACAAGATATTAAGTCATACAAGACAACTAATGGATAGAAAAGCAAAATTGAAACACTCAACCTACAAGTAAAATCCAGCTCATGCATAGTGGGAAAACAAATGATCAAAATGATAACTCACAAATCACTTGGATTCAAGAATGACACATGGCAAAACAAGTTGAAATTGTGATGATTTTGTCATGACAACTTGTATTAAGGATGCTTATAAATAGAAGGGAGGGGTGTGTGTTCTAAGACCATGCTTAGTGTGCTTGGATGCCTTGGAAGAGATATTGTTTTGAGAGCTTGAGAAAATAAAAGAAAAACCAAAGAAGAGAGAAGAAAATAATGGTTGGCTCTTCCATATTATCCCTTGGAGAATTTTTTTTGCATATTTTCAATATGTGTAACTAATTTTCTAGTAGAGTTAGGGATGAATTTGTATATATGATGGTATTTGTAATTGTTTTTTATTCATATATGTGTTCTTCAATTATTAAACTCTTTTGTTTAGTCATTCGAAATTTATTATAAATATTTTCGTCATCAAATAATCTTAGAATTTATTTCATTTATAGATTCAGTCATGCCTTTTCTATTAAATGCAATAATCCTTTGATTATGTTTGGTTCAATTGGTTATCTATATTAATTTAATTCTCTGCTGTAATATTGCTCTACGAGTATATTGTTGACGTTGAATTTCCTTAATATTGATAGCAATTCCCGTTCTTATATTGCGACGAATGATTTTTTGAAATATTACATTTGATTTAAATCTGGTTATTAATGTTTTATCTTCCGATTGAAAATTTAGACATAGAATTTTCAATTGAGTTATTAATGAATCAAAAATAATTAAAATACCGATTATATATAAAGGATTCCCGATACTCTACTTTTCATCTCATTTTTATACTTTTCAAATTACTCATTTAGTTTTAATTTACATCACACTCTAAAATTTTCCTTTCGCACTCGTTTAAATCTTTTTGTTAATTTCGTTACTGTTCTTCAATTTCTCAATCCATCTCCCTGTGGAATCGACACCTCAAAGCTATACTGTAAATAACCACGTTATTCTTTGGGCATAATCAGCTTACTCCTGACTTTTCAAAATCTTGCGCATCAAAATCAACCAAACCACATAATCAAAGGAGAAAAAAATTCTGCACATTGATTGAAAAGATTGATTTCAATTAGGCCACCTTGATTTGTAGTTGTAAAAGTAATCCCTAAAAATATATTGATTGCCTTATCGACATTGATCAATATACTATACTCTCGTCCAACTTTGATTATATTTATACTGATGTGATAATAATTTTTATTTTTTTAAAATAAAAAATAAAATAAAGATGCTGTAAGTAACATTTTAATGAATGAGTATACTTAATTAATTTATTTATTTTCAAATTTATGAGCAGGGTGGGATGGACACTAGCTAGTTGCATTGGTTTGATCTCTCTACTATCCTGCAGTCCCTAAGTAGCATGTGAGGTAGACACAGCATTGAAGAGGTGCCGTACTTTATGAAACCAAACCATCAATACCAATCTCATTTATTACATTGTCATTATTAGGATAACAAATGATGTCAACCGAATTTTTGTATCGAATTCAATTTTTTTTATTTAATGATTAATAAAGTATTTTTTAATAATGATATAAATTTTTTTATGTTTAAAAATGATTTAAAACCACAAAAAAATGATCGAAACTAAATCTAGAAAAGAAAAATAAATAAATAAAATTATTCATTCGGTACAAGTTAGATTACATCCCCTCGAAAGATGTAACACCCCTCTTATAAGAATTGTAGTTGTGAATACTCTAAAGATTCGATTAGATTTGGATTGATTTCAAAACAGTTTTGGTTTCAAATCCAAGATTCTAAAGACTTAAGACCTTGTTTGGTTTCCGTGCAAACCCAAATATAAATTTTAATACGTGATCCAAACAGATTATTTTGGATTATAAAGACCAAAAGTCAAAACTTCCTTCCCAAATCCTACCATCCAAATGGAATTTAAAGTTTTCAATTTAAATTTAGAATTTAGAGTAGTAGATGGATAAAGAAAAATGCTCGTTAAACCGAGGATTGTGATGGACAATCCTAACTAATTGTATTTTTTATATCTTTATTTAATGATTGATGAAGTGATTGTTAGTAAATTAATTTTTTTAATAATTACAGATATACAAAAAGTGGTTGAAAATAAACAAAAATATTAAAAAAAAAAAAGGGATTTACACTTATCAATACAAATACAAGGGGCACCATTCTCCATTTTCCTAGCCTTGTCCAAAGATAAACATGTAAAGTTGTGGGAAAAATCACTTTTTCTAGAATCTCTCTACACAAATTGTGTCTAACTGTTCAACCACCTTCAAAAACAAATTCAATCTCTATTCCCTTTCAACGCTTCCAGATTTCTACTTGTAGTGAATCTTTAAAACCTCCAACTAACCCTCTCAATTGTACAAATTAATGCGGTAGCTTCTCTGTCAAGCTTCATGAAAATGGAATCCTTAATCCAGCAAACACAATCCCTCTCCTAGGTGGACCTAAACCTTACTCCAGCTCCAAATTCTGCAAAGAAACAATGGAGTCAGCACTAATAGGCAGAATAGTTGTTGCTCGTCCCCTCAACAAGATATCATTGCATGCTAGTTTCAAAGCAGCATGGAGTTTTGTCAGCAATTTCCACATAGAGGATCGAGATGTGAACCGCTTTCTCTTCACCTTCAAACCAGTTCAAGATAAACAAAGAATTCTAAATCAAGGGCCGTGGAACTTCAATGGGCACTTGCTGATTCTCAAGCCATGGCCCGCAGGCTCAACTTGGATAGAGATAAGTTTAAACACCTTTATATTTTCTGTTCAAATTCATGGACTCACTCGGGATCACTCAACTGAGTTGAATGCTACAAAAATAGGGGAATCACTAGGATACTTGATTGACATTGAAGTGGATCCACAATAGGGTATAACATGTAAGAAATTTATTAGGATCAAAGTGGAGAGTTAGGTGTCCCTTGACTAACTCTAAAAAGTGTTTTAAAAATTACTCTCAAGTATAAGGGTTGTTAAATAGTATTAGAAAAGTCTCTAAGTCATTTCATCAAGGAAATATTAGTTTGATATGCAAATTCACCCACTACCGACAAATAAAAATAATTATAACCTAAGACTATCTACAATGGTATAACGCAATGAAATTGATTTTTTTAGACATTATTAAAAGTGCCTTTGTTTCCTTTTTGCATGAGATGGTGAATGGTCGCACAAGTGTATGCAAGAAAAAATGAATTAAACAATGTGTCAAACACAAGTTGAGAGTCGGAAATATTTGGCTAACATCTAAGAGTTTTTACTCTAATGCACCTTGACGTCACTTCAATCACTTCCATACATTAAGTGAATTCGTGAATGTGCATTGAATAAATTGTGATTACCCTTGCTTAAGAAGCTAAACTACATTCATCAACATCATCTAATCCAATGTTTCCAAGCAATAAATGGAAAATCTTGAAGTTTACGTTCTAAGAGATATTTTATCAAACACTCTATATGTAAGACATAAAACAAACATTTCTCATTCTATCAAGTGCAATCTAACTTGAAAAAATTACACTTAAATTAGCCAACACAAAGTGATAATAAACTAATCACACTCTAAACAACCCAACATAGATATGGAAAATGCTCATATACAACCCAACATGCAACAACGTAAATGGAGTGCTGGAATTTAAAATGCGAATCCAATTGTCTCATCGTGCTCATAAACCATTGACAAGTATGCAAATGGAATAGAAATGCTGAGTGCAAAATACATGTAAACAACCAAAAATGAAGCTATAACTACTGGTATGAAGTTGTAAACCATCGAAAGAAATCTGAGCAACTAACGGAAAATGAAACACAGCCGTAGAAAACAAAACCACCAAAATAAATAGTAAACTATTGGACTACAGAATACCGAAATACATCTATGTTCAACCACCGAATACAAGCTACTCAAGCATCTAAAATAAATCAACACTGCAGAAACGAGCTGAAATAACAATAACTTAAATATTGATGCAATGAACAAGAAGCTCCAATCCAGCCCAAAGGATCTATGGATTAAAAAACAACTGTAAAACCAAAACAAAAAGCTGGGCAACTTTGGGAGTTTGGCTAGCTAGTAGTCTGCAAAAACCCTCAGCAAAAACCAGCTTCCTTCTCCATTTCCTCCCCTTTTTCTCCTTGCCATGAATTGAAAACTAAACTCTGCTATTTTCGTGTAAAACCAAATACTTTCTTTCAATGCCAACAGACATAGTGTGTCCCAAATAGGCAATTCGGTGCAGGGGTCTTGCAAGGCTTGCCTTTCGTGTGTTGCCTTATGGAAATGAAGTGGATTCCGTGTGGCTTGCTGTGCTGACCTAGGATGGGAATTGAGTTGGTGCAGGGCCTGTAGTGAGTTGGGGCAAGGACCCACATGCTGAAGGACTTCCGTGAGGTGTCTTGAATTGAAAGTCCGCTTGATGTGTAGTTCGGTGCAGGGACTTGAAGTAGCAAAATTCGAATAGGCTTCCAACAAACTGTCTAGTTGATGGGATTTAGGCTTAAGTGCCTTTAGTGCAAGCCCCGCGCATGAAGAAATGGATTCCCGTGAGTTTGAGTCGGTGCAAAGCTTTAATGTGTTGAGTTGAGGTGCCATGTTTTTGAGTGAATTCGGTGAGTTATCTTGGTGCTTTTCTTTATGCTGCACCAAAATTGATGATTTACTGGAGAATTTTCCTTTTATCCTCTCGTACAAAAACTCCAAGATTGCATAATAGAAGCTGAAATTATCCCACAAGAAAAAGCAACATCAAAGAAGTTATAATTTAATCTTTGGGCTGGGTTTCATAAGGAGAAACATATTATGGCTCTAATAAGATAGAGTTGATTTCTCAAGGCCCATTTCATTCACTCACTGGTAAGAAAAATGCGATTGACTCGAATTAAAGTATAAAATAATTACAAAATTATGGTTCAATCATCTCTTAACTCCTTAAACAGGGTTTTTGGCTACCTAAAGACTATAATATTGATACCTGGGTCTCATTTAAGTATGAACGTCTTTCAGACTTCTGCTATACTTATGAAGGATAGGCCATTCTCAAGTATTTTGTACTTTCCTTAAATCTATACCTTCCCAACTAGCATATGGTCCCTGGCTTAGAGCCGAATACCACAACTTAGGCATCTTCTTACCCCCCCAACCAGGCTAGGCAATCATTCAAAGAACTCATCTAGACAACATCTCAGAAACATAAATTAAAAATGAAGCTATACAGCCACCAAATATAGTTTTTGATTTCAGAAGGTTAATAAATATAGAAACAAACTTTTCAAGTGCGTTTTCTTCAGCTAAAGGGGAAGAGTCCACTTGCAAAAAATTCGTGGAGTTAGCATGTTAACCCAAATGATAAAATAGAGAACACAACAACAGGTTCTCGATTGGACAAGATTAAAGGGAAACTTATTGAAGAACCAAAGGATCCAACACTTATCTGGGTACCGTCGAGAGGAAAAGGAATAGGTGTCATCAAGGAACCTAGTCTATCACATAGACCAGAGGAAATCATGTTGCAAAAGATCTACTTTGAAACTCAGAGCTTCAGCGATATAGAGATATCAATTATGGATTAGTAAAATTAAGCCCTAATTTTGGGAGAGGAGTAGATTTTGCGGGAGGCATTTCGAGGCACACTTCCATGGCTGAAACCCTAGCCTCACACGACGACCAAACCACCCAGCGAGATCCGAAGCTCGCAAGTGGCCCTTCCATTAGACCACTGTTCCAGGGCTCCCATCAAGGCACTGTTGGCAATAACATTCCCAACTAACCAGCCATAGCACCATTAATTGGGGAGTAAAACCATTCCCTTCGAGTATTATCCCATCAGTCACTCAAGAAAATCCCATCCAACAGTTGACGATCAACTCCTTTATAGCATTCTAATGGAGACGGTGCTAGCACTATAGAGCTTCACGTATCCTGATGGATGGAGCAAACAGTGGATGCTGCTAAAGTGATGAGTTTTAAAGCTCAACAACTCCAAGCTGACATGGTCGGGTCTTGCAACAAGGGTTTTTCGGCCCACATTATTGAAGAAGTGACAGACTTTAATCCGTTGCAAACTGGTCAGGGGCCTCATGTGGTCAAAACCAATGGTTTTTGTTCCTACTATTACAAGCACTCTAGTGGGGCCTGTTAAAGCTCAACCCATCTTGCATGTAGTCAGTGACCCAACTCTTGAAGGCTAGCATACAGTGCAACTTTTTGCACCACCAAATCTCGACATCTAGAATATTGTGCACTCATTTTTAAAAACAATAGGCCCAATGCAAGTCCCACCTTAGCTTCCAATAGCCAACTCTCAGCCCACCAACCCAGCACCCCTTATTTTGATCCCGGTTAAAGCGAAACTTCATGAATACCCTCCCCGAAAAGAATGATGCTTATTTCCCATGATGACAATTATCAACTGAAGACTAAAGTTCCCAAGCTCACAATGCCACTAGTTACAAATCCCATTGAAGCAATAATGGGAATTAAATATGAGGATGAAGAAATGGCTCTTATTTTACTATCCATGCAGTCTAAGCCAAAAATAGCAGGAAAAATCAAAAAGCCTAAAGAATATGCTAGAACAAAGCCATATACAAGGGCAAGTTCAAAAGTGATACAAGTAGGGAAATAAGAAAAGGCTGATGAGGTAGGCACTACCATGTCTCCAACAAGTCCATGAAATCTTTGATATGGAATTGCATAGATTTAACCCACCTAAAAGCAATCATAAGTGCAAGGGCTAATATTAGGAAATATAACTCGGACATAATATTTTTATTAGAAACCATGGTGACAGATGATCGACACCACTGCTATTGTATATAGTCTAGGTTTCCACCAATTTGTACACTTCCCTGCCTCATAAAAAAAATGGAGGTGTTTTGCTATTATGGTAATTGGGTGTAGACGTAGATCCAATCAATGTCAATACTAATGCAATATCTATTTTGGTTTATTATGATCTTCCTAACAATCCTTGGTTAGCTACTTATATTTATGCTCTAACTCAAAGGCAATATAAGGCACAATTTTGTAATCTCTAAGATGCCATCTCCAACTCTTTCCTGAGGCCGAGTATATGTATCGGCGACTCAACGATCTCTTGAACCAAAAAAAGAAAATAGGGGGGAGGCAAGTACCTTCCACATTGAGTTTACAAATTTGATGGAATCACACGGTCTTATTGATATCGATTTCTCTAGGCCAACTTTCACATGGACAAACAATCGACCGGGGCGGGGCGGGGCGGGGGGGTTTAATTAGAGAGCGATTGGATAGAGGCACAACAAATATACAATGACATTTACTCTTTCTTGACGCTACAATTCAACACCTCAAATTAGATGCTTCTGGCCATTATCCAATTTTGCTAAGTGCGACAACAATTACAAAGTGAGCCACTTCTTTCAACTTTGAAGAATTTTGGACTCGAGAACTACTTAGCAAACAAATAATCCAAGAAGCTTGGAGCAAGCAAGTAACTAGAAACCCGACATATATTTTATGCCGTAAGCTAAAGGCTACAAAAAAAAGCACTCAAACATTGGAACAGAGTCCACTTTGGGAGAATTCAAGTGAATATTCAACAGACAAAAGATGAGAGCAACCAAATCTAGTGAAACTCTCCAACCTCTTCGAGTCTGCATAGAGAAAAAGTAGCTCCAATTTCAACTTCAATATCTGAAAAATGAAGAAATACTCAGGAGATAGAAATCTAGAATCAATTGGCTCACAACTTCAGATCTAAACACAAACTTATATCACCTCCCCACTACGATCTGAAGAAGGTGTAATGGGATTGACTCCATCAAATTAAGCCCAAGTAATTGAACAATGGACCGAAATATCATTGAATCTTCATTTATTGATCATTTTAGGTCTATTTACGCTATCACAATGCTAAACATCCCTAGTAACCTGAAAAATCTTTTTGAAAAAATCACTGACCAAGAGAGTGGTTCTCTAACGACAATACCTACAGAAGAGGAAATATATGGTGCACTCAAACATATTCCTCTTCATAAGGCCCCAGGACCAGATGGAATGACAACACTTTTTATAAGCACTACTAGCTGATAATCAGAAATGAGGTAACTGTTGTAGTGCAAAATTTCTTTAGAAGTCGAAAAACTACTAAAGCAATTAATCATACAAATATTGCTCTCATCCAAAAGTTACAAACCCAAGCTTCCCTCAGAATTTCAAGGCAATTAGTCTTACCAATTTCAACTTTATGAATAGCTGAAGAATGAAGAAATATTCAGGAGACAAAAATCTAGCAATTGGCTCACAACTTCGAATCTAGACATAAAATTATATCACCTCTCCACTACGATCTGAATAAGGAGTAATAAGATCAACTCCATCAAATTAAGCCCAGGTAATTGGATATTGAATTAAAATATCATTGAATATTTATTTATTGATCATTTTAGGTCTATTTACCCTACCACAACGCCAATCATTCCTAGTAACCTAGAAAATATTTTTGAAAGGAAAATTACTGATCATGATAATGACTCTCAAGACCAAGTGGAATGACAACACTTTTTTATAAGCACTATTGGTTGATAATCAGAAATGAGGTAACTGCTGTAATATGCAAAACTTTTATAAAAGTCAAAAAACTGATAAAGCAATTAAATCATACAAATATTGCTCCCATCCAAAAGTTACAAACCCAAGCTCCCCTTAGAATTTCAAGGCAATTAGTCTTACCAATTTCAACTTCAAGAATAGCTGAAAAATGAAGAGATACTCAGGAGATAGAAATCAATAATCAATTGGCTCACAACTTCGGATCTAAATACAAAGTTATATCACCTCTCCACTACGATCTGAATAAGGAATATGGGATCAACTCCAGCAAATTAAGCCCAGGTAATTGGACAATGGACCGAAATATCATTGAATATTTATTTATTGATTATTTTAGGTCTATTTATGCTACCACAATGCCAATCATCCCTGGTAACCGGAAAAATTTTTTGGAAGGAAAATCATTGATCAAAATAATGGCTCTCGGGACCAAGTGGAATGACAACAATTTTTATAAGCACTACTGGTTGATAATCAGAAATAAGGTAACTGTTGTGGTGCAAAATTTCTTTAGAAGTCAAAAAATTGCTAAAGCAATTAAATCATACAAATATTGCTCTCATCCAAAAGTTACAAACCCAAGCTCCCCTTAGAATTTCAAGGCAATTAGTCTTACCAATTTCGACTTCAAGAATAGCTGAAAAATGAAGAGACACTCGGGAGATAGAAATCTATAATCAATTGGCTCACAACTTCGGATCTAAATACAAAGTTTTATCACCTCTCCACTACGATCTGAATAAGGAGTAATGGGATCAACTCCATCAAATTAAGCCCAGGTAATTGGACAATGGACCGAAATATCATTGAATATTTATTTATTGATTATTTTAGGTCTATTTACGTTACCATAATGCCAATCATCCCTGGTAACCTGGAAAAATTTTTTGAAAGGAAAATCACTGATCAAGATAATGGCTCTCGGGACCAAGTGGAATGACGACAATTTTTATAAGCACCACTGGTTGATAATCAGAAATAAGGTAACTGCTGTAGTGCAAAATTTCTTTAGAAGTCAAAAAAGTGCTAAAGCAATTAAATCATACAAATATTGCCCTCATCCAAAAGTTACAAACCCAAGCTCCCTTCAGAATTTCAAGGCAATTAGTCTTACCAATTTCAACTTCAACAATAATTGAAAAATGAAGAAATACTCAAGAGATAGAAATCTAGAATCAATTGGCTCACAACTTCGGATCTAAATACAAAGTTATATCACTTCTCCACTATGATCAAAATAAGGAGTAATGAGATTGACTCCATCAAATTAAGCCCAAGTAATTAGACAATGGACCGAAATATCATTGAATATTTATTTACTGATCATTTTAGGTCTATTTACACTACCACAACACCAATCATCCCTGGTAATCTAGATTTCGGGAGAAATTTCAGTAATCACATTTATATCATAACAAAGCAATTAAAGTATATAGTTAAGTGAATAGCAAACATTTAATCATACCTAATACATTATGGGACTTAGGACTTTGTGATATGCACATGCTCATGCTCATGCTCGTGTCTTAAAATTTCTCTTTTTCTTTTCGTATTCTTTTTATACATTTGTCCGTATTCTCATAAAACAAAACCATGAAGCTTTCTTTCAAAAATGCTTCTTTCACAAACCCTTTTTATTTTCATATCTTAGGCACCACTTATCATATCATATATGACCCGAAAACCCTTTTCTTTTATCATGACATCTGTTGGACACCTCACAGCTCCCCTACGCACCGTGTGTTCCTACTAGTTACCGTAGCACCCGGCGACCGTATCAAACCTAAGTAGCTACGTTTCACGCCCTTTCGCGCTTTTCATCACTCGGCGATTGATCACTCCCCGAGCGACTACAAACTTTTCTGTCGGTAAGGCCGAAGCCAACACCGTCTGTAGGCACCCACTAGCTTTAGGTGCGACCATGCTCCGGACATCCATTTGGAGTCATACATGGTCTGGCGACAGTTCTTCATCGACCCAGGGGCTTTCACTTGACTTTAATCACTCCAGAGTGAACAGGGAGTTCCACTGGGACACTACCCCGTCCCAGCCTTTGGGGTTCTTATAAAACTTTACTTAGTTTTTATTCTTTTGAAAATATGTTGAAAACATGATTTTCGTGCTATATGCATGAGACGTGAGACTCATGTCACGGAACATATGCAATAGGTGATGAACATCACGTTTACCCTACGTTAAGCTCTTTTAAACTTTTCGCACCTCATAATCCTACTCCTTTTCTCCCCAAAATGCTATAATGGGCCTCCAATGCACTTAGGGGTACTCGGCCCCTTCCCACTAGGGTTGGGTCGAGACCCTCCCTTACACTCTCCTAGCTTTTCGTCTTCTAATTTTCTCCAAGTACTCTAGATCCATTCCAATCCTTTAAAAGTGTTATCCTAACCCTAAAACAAAGCTTGGCCGAAAGTTCTAAGCCTCCTATGGTGTTATTTTGTTCACTTATTCTTCTAAAATAATTTACTCAAATGATTTTCATGAAAACCTTCAACCATGACAATATAACAACTTTATTCATATGCATCTAATATCTCCAAAATTTTAAACATATCACCATCACATAATATAATAATCAAATCAATGATTTCCACCAAAATTTTAATCATGCATGCACTTTCCTTCATTCCACTTCATGTTAATCAACTAACTAAACCATATATCATTTCAACTTCTTAACTTAAGAAATTAACATAACTTTAACATGAATTCTTACTAAACTAAACACAACAAGTTTCTCTCCTAAAAAGACTCATCTTACCACATGCATACAAGAAATTAAGCAAAGCAATCAAATTCACTCAAAGATATACTAAAATTGCTAAGGATAGGATAAGAATGCACTTATTTCTTCAAGAGCAATCCTTCTTCAAAATGGTTGTTCTAACTCTTTTCTACTTAGGATATAGTGAGGTTTAGAAGATAGAAGAAAGTAGAACAAATGAAAGTCGAGGGAGAGAGGTGCTTGGCCGAGAGTTAGAAGGAAAGGCTAGTGTGTGTGTTTGTGAGCTAGCCAAATGAGGGGTGGCTTTCCTCAAGAGTTTCGGCCATACACTCCTTTCTAGGGGTCAAAAACAACTCATCATACTTTGATGTGAAGGATACAATACTAGGTATGGATGGTTGCATGGGAAAAGAAAACAATGATGGGGAATGGGGGAATTAGGAAACCGGATCCCCTTTGGCCATCCAAGCTTCACCGAAACCTCCTCCCCTCTCAAGCCTCCTTCTCTTGTCATTTCAACCCTATGACACACTCAACCATCCACTCTCAAGTCATTCTACAAGATTCCATAGCCATACCTTTGGGAAAATGAGCTTGCATGATCCGGCCACACCTAAACTCCATGTGTCATTCGAAATGCTCCCTTCCTCCCTCCTAGTCTTGCTTCTAATTCAAGCAACCTCCATTCCTTCTTCTTACACCACCATACCTCTTACACCTCTCACTTAATGTACTTTATTCCTTACACAAATCCAAGGTACACTTTTCACTAGATTTGCAAGCAAAATCCTAGGAAATCCCAAAGTGGTGTACATGGCATCCACCCGGATCCCTCTTGCTTCCTTCTTCCATTTTCTTTTTATTTTTCCTCATGATACCTTTCTTCTTGTGTCAATCACCGTGTCACCTTTTCCTTACAAGATCTTATAATGATCATTAACCTAGGTTGGAGAGAAAGGGATGGGAAAAACCCCTAAGGGTTTCGGCAATCACCCTAGCCGAATGCCCTCCCATTTCCTTTCCTTCCACTTTCCACTCCATTGCACAAGTGTCATTCCCTAAACATGTCATGTACTAGTTAGGGTAAGTTAGACCATATCTTAGTACTTTCCAAAAATATTCCCCAATGATGGGAAAATCCCATCACAAGATTTTACACTCAACCTCACCTCTCACCCACTAGTCAACTCTCACCTAATGGTAACCTCACATGTCTACCTACTAGTTGTAGTTGATTCACTAAGATTTTTCCTATGGATGACAAGTGTCCCATGGGTAGGGTTTGGTGGGTTATGGGTCATCCTCTTGGGCTTGTGGGCTTGCCATTCCTTCCTAGGCCCAATAGCTCATTCTAAGTTTCAAGGCCCAAATCTCAAGCCCATGCCCTTTTTCTCATCTCATAACATATATAATTATCCTAATTACACAGTTAACTAAATCAAAAAAATTACTTAATTAAATAATATGAGAAGAAATTCTCGGGTCGTCATAGGTAACCTAGAAAATAGTTTTGAAAGAAAAATTACTGATCAAGATAATGGCTCTCGAGACCATATGGAATGAAAACACTTTTTATAAGCACTATTGGTTGATAATCAGAAATGAAGTAACCGTTGTAGTGCAAAATTTCTTTAGAAGTCAAAAAACTGCTAAAGCACTTAAATCATACAAATATTGCTCTCATCCAAAAGTTACAAACCCAAGCTCCCCTCAGAGTTTTAAGTCAATTAGTCTTACCAATTAGTCCTATCTCAAAAATTCTAACAAGTCACTTGAAAAAAGCTCTTTCAAACATTATTTCCCCTTTCCAAACTGCTTTTGTCAAGGGTCGTAATATCAAAGGAAAATCTATTATAGCCCATGAACTGTTTCACCACCTCAAGAAGCTTGATGGAAGGAAAGGAAAAATGACAATTAAATTAAATATGAAAAAGGCTTTCGACCACATAAAGTGGGATTTGTTTTTTATAGTTATGAAGGCAGTGGGCTATAGTGGAGAATGGATAAATTTAATTAGAGAATGTATAACCACAACCTCTTTCTCCATCCTCATCAATGGTTTGCCTAGGGATTTTTTCAAGTCACAAAGAGAACTCGTACATGTGACGCCCCCAATTTACGTCTGGGATTTAACGTAAATTAAGGTGTCTGGATAAGAAACACTTGGTTACTCACCCTCATACTTATCAGGAGTAAAAAGCATATATCACGTAATTCGCAGCGGATCTTATTTCTCGATATAAAACTTTCTAAAGATCACATGGAAAATATACTTACAACATTCACATCATTCATTAATAACTTAACATTTGAGCTTTTTACATACACAAGGCCCACATTGCAGCAAGTTAGCAACAAAATATATTACATTCATCAAAAAGACTTTCCTTCACCTCACTCATTTTCTTTCTTAACCTCGGGGAATTCTCTCCCTTAGCGAAACTTATCCATACTAACACTAAAGTCTCGCTGGAGCAGTTGTCCTTGTGGAGTCACACAAACTCCACACATGGACAATGAGCCATCTAG
Source organism: Platycarya longipes (assembly GCA_036559045.1). Lineage (NCBI taxonomy): Eukaryota > Viridiplantae > Streptophyta > Magnoliopsida > Fagales > Juglandaceae > Platycarya > Platycarya longipes. Next base: position 19,045,462 of record CM071803.1, on the reverse strand, counting down.
TCCTAATGTTAAACAGCATCCTGTGCGTCGCCTCTTCTCAGCAAAAGTGGATGCGTAAAGGCTCCAAACTCCTGTAGGTTGATTACTGATAGGAGGTCCGAAGGAAACAAAAGAAATGTTCATATAAGGACTATAGTCGGAGAGTCCCTCAGGACTCCCCGAAGTCTTCTGCCTCATCGAGACTGTTCCCTTGCTGGTCATCGAATCCTGTATATAGTTGATATGTACAAAAAAGTATGGAGCCATAAAAGAGTGAGATTTCATTTGAAATCTCAGTAAGTACATAAGCAGCTTAAAGGAAACAGGGAAAAAGCAACCATAATATTATTACCACTGAATGACTAGGAAAAATTTACCCTAAGATACACATCATAAGACCACTGTCTAACTGGTACTTTTCTTAACTCAACCGAATACATAATCTTATGCGGAATTACACCATTTTCTTAAAAGTTCTTATTCTTTGTTATCACCGATGGGCGTTACGTCTCGCCGTCCCCATCACATACACTCATCAATCATCCGGGCATTACGTCTCGCCGTCCCTGTTGTTATGAGTCTCGTATCAATTTTCCGGGCATTACGTCTCGTCGTCCCCGTCTTGACACAAAACATATACATATATCACTGCGGGCATTACGTATCGCCGTCCCTACTATTCAGATCAGTTTCAAGGGCGTTACGTATCGCCGTCCCCGCTATCCAGATCAATCTCACGGGCGTTACGTATCGTCGTCCCCGTGCAAATAATACACTCTTATAACACGACATGTGTTACGTATCGCCGTCCTTGTCGGCACGTCAGTCATCCGGGTGTTACGTCTCGCCGTCCCGTCACGATGTGACTGACTTATTCTTATACATCGTTTTCTTTTTAGTTGTTCCTTTCTTATTCATACGAGTTTTTCACTCATAACCCTTTCCATTTGGAACACCGATTTTATTCCAAGAAAAACCCTGAGTCTAAGCAAAACAGGGCATCTCGCTCGAGCGGGTATCGAGTGATCATCAAGCGAAGTTACGGGCTTGAACTTGCTCGAGCGGAGTATCAAGCGAAACTCTAGCGAGGGATCATATTTTACCTTCGCTCGACCCACAGGTCAAGCGAGGGTCGAGCGAGATCACGGCTCTAAGAGTTTTTCTACTCTAAACATGCCAATCTTTTTACCATACTTTATTTGGCTTCTTAAAAACTTAAATCTAAGTTCTTACAATTATATTGAACATTTTTACAAGACAATTTAAATCCAACCTTACTCATATGTCACTTTGTCACTTAATCATATTCTTAAGAGTTCAATACTAGTAAACATAGTTCAATCACTTCAATAAACCATCTCCATGCTTAAGTTAAGCTAGAATATGGACTTACAAATTCTTCAAAGTTCAAGAGAATGGATCCAAACAACTTCTTGCAAGCTTTCTTCCAAACTCACTCACTTAGCTCACAAAGGAACTCTTTAAGGGTTTTGTGAGGGTTTTTCTGGTGTATCTTCCAAAGGGAAAAGCGTTCTCTCCTTCTAAAGGAGTTTAGAAAGCTCTCAAGGCTCTATTTATAGGGTGGTGGTCGACCAACATGAGGGAGAGAAGAGGAAAAACACCCTAAGGTGCACTAGTTGCCAGATTTGCATAGATGATGAGGTGTCCATTTAAGCAAATCTCATGATGAGGATTAAGCCTCCCAAATCCTAGGCTTTGCAGCTGGATTAGTCATCCAAGGGCTCACATTTGAGATATTTTTGTTGCCCATTTTGATCCATGGCTGAGGAGTGAGCTAAAGGGGTAAGAGGTGAAGTAGCATTTCACCTAATCATGCATGCACCTCTCATCTCCAGCCCTCTCCTTGTGTCACACGCCCCTCTCCAGATTTTTTCACTCATTTGGTTACTTCCTAACTCCCTTAAGTCTCCATTTAACAAGTTCTAGAAGGCCACTTCTTAGTTTAGTTAAGGTAGAGTCAAATCTGACCCATTTAGTCACCTATCAACTAGATTTTGGGTCCCCTTGTGTTTCTATCACACTAACTAACCAATTAGCTTCTAAATTAACTTTCCATCCATTTCCAACTATCCATACACATGTCCTAATCCCAAAAAATCTCAAAACCAAATTTCTAATTAGTTACATGCCCCAAATTACTTCAATTCATCTAACTCGGGTTCCATTTAAGCCCATTCCAGAGCTGCCTACTTGATTCCCAAATAAGTCATTGATCCCTTCTGAATCTTAAAAAACTTAAAACATATAAGTTTTAGATCTACCTCTAAAAGTTATATATCAATTAGAATCACCTCATTTGGATCTCATATGAATAACTTATGCCTATTTCACTAAAACTCGACAGATTAATCGAAGAATGCATAATTCCCAATACCAAGCGTTATCTCACATTCCTCAATTAAATCTCCCACTCTAATTTCCTAGTAAATAAATACATCAAATAAATTTCCTTAAAGTAATTTCCATAAAATAATTTACCTTAGAAAATTTTGGGCTATTACATCCTCCCCCCCTTAAAAAGGATTTCGTCCCCGAAATCGTTAAGATATAAATAATTAAGGGTTTAAGGAATCTATATCTCGGTTGCTAGCAGCAGTAGATTCTTCTGAAGAGGTAGGTACTCTTTTCTCATTAAGCAATGAATCTTGAGAGTTGTAAAATATCATGTCTACATCTGGATCATAATACATATTCACACTCATTTCTTGCAATGCACGTAATCTCTCTGCCTCTATCTCTTCTATTATGGGTCCCTCTTCACATTGACGTTTCCGATCTTCAGATCTATCAGATGTCTCTACTATAACAGATTTTCCTTTATCCTCTCTTCTCAAAAATCTTTTCTCTGCTTTTAACCATTTTCGAGCGGTTGTCTTTCCTCACCTGGTAACGCTCTTCTACTTACAGGGTTACCCTTTTCGTCTATGTCCATTATATGGGTTCTGTGTCTCTCACTTTTATTTAACCAGCTCAATCTCTCAGCTTTCCATTGCTTCAGTTTCTCCCTACGAAACCTCTCTCTAATTCTTTCAGATCTTTTCCTTAACTGATCTACAGGGGTGATTGACATACGTGCGTTTCTTTTTGGAGCCATAATCTTGTGTAAGGTCAAATATTAATGAATATTAACATAAAAGAAAATACAAATATCATACAAATGTCATACAGCTGATTCAATTTATAACACGTATTACTACAACTATGTTTCAAACAAGTAGGGATAATTAACTCTCATTACATTCTCACGTTCCCAGGTAGCTTCCTGAAAAACAGGATTATTCCAGAGTACTTTTACTAACACTATGGTACGATTACGAAGGGTTTGTTCTTTCTAATCTTCAATTCGTACAGGCCACTCCTCATAAGTTAAATTGGGACGCAAATTATTAGGATGCGAATCCATTACTGCCACTAGCTGATCATTCAAACACTTTTTCAGAGAAGATACATGGAAGATGTTATGAACTCCTTGCAAATCATCAGGTAGGGCTAGGCGGTAAGCCACTGGACCAACTTTTTCCAGAATTTCATAAGGTCCGATATAACGAGGACTCAACTTCTCTTTCTTACCAAATCGCGTAACTCCCTTCAGAGGTGAAATCTTCAAGTACACCCATTCTCCCACCATAAAATCTAAAGCCCTTCTACGATTATCTGCATAACTCTTTTGTCTACTTTGCATCTTCTTTATCTAATTTCTAATCCTTGTAATCTACTCTTTGACTTCCTGTAAATACTCGGGTCACAAAACTCTACTTTCACCCACTTCATCCCAATAAATAGGAGACCTACATTTCCTCCCATAAAGCGCTTCATATGGCGCCATCTGTATAGTAGCTTGGAAACTGTTATTATAAGCAAATTCAATTAACGGTAGCAGACTTTCCAAATCTTTGTCAAAATCCAATACACAGGCTCGCAACATATCCTCCAAAGTCTGAATAGTTCTTTCTGTTTGCCCGATCGTTTGAGGATGATATGTGCTGCTGAAATTTAAATTAGTACCCATCATCTTCTATAAATTTTGCCAAAATCGAGATGTAAATCTAGGATCTCTGTCTGATACTATAGTCTTGGGTACTCCATGCAAACGAACTATTTCCTTCACATAAATTTTTTCCAACCTTTCCATAGAATCCGTGTTGGAGATAGGTAAAAAGTGAGCACTCTTCGTCAATCGATCCGCTATTACCCAAATCGAATTTTTTCCCGCAGATGTTCTTGGAAATCCTACCACAAAATCCATAGATAGAGATCCTCCCATTTCCATTCGTGAATTGGTAGAGGTTGCAACTTACCGGCTGGCCTTTGGTGTTCAGATTTTACTAACTGACACATTGGACACTTGGCTACAAAGGTCGCGATATCTTTCTTCATTCCTTCCCACCAAAACTTTTCTTTTAAATCTTGATACATCTTAGTACTTCCAGGATGAGCAGTATATGGTATATCATGAGCTTCTTTCATCAACCTTTCTTTCAATTCTAAGGTATCTGGAATGATTTTTCTTCTCCCAAAGTATAGCATCTTATCGCCTGAAATCATAAAGTGCGAAGACCATTTTTCTTCCAGTATTTGCTGTTTCATCTTTTCCAGCTTAGCATCCTTTCGTTATTCTTCCTTAATTTCCTTGTCCATTAAAGGAACAATTTCTTGAATCTCCATTAGCTTGAGGTCCTATGATAATTTGTCTACCAGAATTTCTCGCATTACCGCCAGCACTGATAATTCTTCCGTTTGAACTTTTCTACTTAAGGCATCGGCTACCACATTAGCCTTTCCAGGGTGATATTTGATTTCGCATTGGAAATCACTTATAGTCTCTATCCACCTTCTTTGTCTCATATTCAAGGTTTTCAGGCTAAAAAGATACTTGAGACTCTTATGGTCCGTAAATATTTAACATCTTTCTCCATACAAGTAATGTCGCCAAATCTTTAGAGCAAACACTACAGCTGCTAACTCTAAGTCGTGTGTGGGATAGTTCTGTTCATGGTCCTTAAGCTGTCGGGATGCATATGCAACTACCCTTCCTTCTTGCATTAATACACACCCCAATCCCATTTTTGAGGTATCACTATATATCACGTAAGGTTTATGTGGTTCTGGTAAGGCTAAAATTGGTGCTGTAGTCAATCTCTTCTTTAGCTCTTAAAAACTCATTTCACATTGTTCACTCCAAACGTACTTAGCATTCTTCCTGGTCAATGCTGTCAGAGGTGCAGACAGTTTGGAAAATCCTTCCACAAATCTTCTATAATATCCAGCATTACCCAAGAAGCTTTGTATTTCATTTGCATTGGTTGGTTGCTGCCATTCTATCACTGCTTCTACCTTAGTTGGGTCCACTGAAACTCCTTCATTTGAGATAATATGACCCAAAAATTTAACTTCTTGTAGCCAAAATTCACACTTACTAAGTTTGGCATACAATTGATGTTTCTGTAAAATCTCCATTACTACTTTTAAATGTTCTTTATGATCCTCATCAGTCTGAGAGTGGATCAAAATATCATCAATAAAAACCTCCACAAACTTGTCTAAATATGGTCTAAATATCCGATTCATCAAGTCCATGAATAACGCTGGTGAATTCGTCACTCCGAACGGCATAACCAAAAATTCAAAGTGCCCATATCGAGTTCGGAAAGCCGTCTTATGTACGTCTTGCTCCCTGATCTTCAACTGATGATAGCCAGACTGAAGGTCTATTTTTGAAAATACAGTTGCTCCTTTTAATTGATCCAACAGGTCATCTATCCGTGGCAACGGATATTTATTCTTAATCGTGACTTTATTCAATTCTCGGTAATTTATGCACATCCGCATTGTCCCATATTTCTTTTTCACAAACAGTACTGGTGCTCCCCATGGGGATGAATTGGGCCTGATAAATCCTTTCCTTAAAAGTTCCTCAATCTGAGCCTTCAATTCTTCTAATTCCACTGGTGCCATTCTATACGGAGCCTTATGAACTGGAGTTGTGGCTGGTTCCAATTCGATAACAAATTCCGTTTCTCGATCAGGAGACAGTCTCGGCAGATCCTCAGAAAAGACTTGAGGAAACTCTTCCACAACGGGAATTCCTTGAATACTCTTAACAACTTCTGGGGAATTTAACATAATAACCCAGTAGCCCTTTTGTCTCTTTGTTAATACTTTTCTTTATTCGCTTAGCAGTTACTATGGAGGAAACTGCCTTTAATATTTCCCTCTTGTAACAAAATTTCTCCTCCTTGGGTAAGCCAAAAACTATTTCCTTTTTGCGACAATCAAGTTTAGCATAATACTTGGCCAACCAATCCATACCTAAAATTAAATCAAATTCCATCAAATGGAATAATATCAGGTCAGCGACTAGCTGTGAACCTCCAATCTCCAAGGGGCAACTTCTTACCATCCGGTGGCATCCTACTACCTTTCCATTAGGCATAACTACCATAACCTTTTGGGCCAAGAATTCTGTTTCTAAGTCACACCTTTGGACACAATCATACGAAATAAAGGATCTTGTCGCTCCCGAATCAAACAAGGCATAGACCAAGCATTGCTTTAGCTTAACCTTACCTAAAGAAAATTTTATTCTACTATTATTATTATTACCACTCCCAAAGAATCCATTCATTGACTAAAAGAGGGGACTTAGAAATTTACCAGTAATAACATTAACATCTATAGTCTCGTCTGCCTCCATGTCTACTTCTCTAGGCGTGATAGCATAAACTTTAGCTTTCGTTGGAGCTTTGGCTTTTCCTTTGGGTAGAGCTACTCCTTGAGAGGTATTCTGAGGGCAATCCTTGATCAGATGTCTTGGCCGACCGCATCTGAAACAAACTCTAGTATCCACTCGACAATCTCCCTGGTGTCGACGCCCACATTTTGCACATTGCGGAAATAAAATTGACACATTTGGATTAATTGCTATTCCTTTTCCTCTATCCATGGATCTAAAATTTGGTTTCCTCCTAGCATCTTTTCCCCTAGAAAATTGAAATCTTCGTTATCCATATGCTTGAGTTTGCGCCATAACACTTATCTGTTTAGCTTCCGCTATGGCTGCTATATTCACCAGTTCTTGAAAGTTCTCAATTTGCAAACATGCCACCTGCATACAAATTCGTGGCTGCAGTCCTTCCTGAAACTTCTAGGCTCTCATCTTTTCAGTAGCTACCAAATGCAAGGCAAATCTTGCCAATTCCAAAAATTGCGTTGAGTACTGTTCCACTGTCATGCTGCCTTGTACTAATGTAGTAAATTCTAAAGCTTTCTGTCGCTTCACAGATTCCGAAAAGAATTGATCGTCGAATTCTTTCTTGAACCTTTCCCATGTGGGCACTACATTTTCTCCCAATTCTAACTTTAGCAGCTTTCGCTTCGTGTCCCACCACAGTCCTGCTTCTCCCTATAGCAAATGTCTCGCATACTGCACTTTCTAAACTTCGGTGCAACTACTGACTTCGAAGTTACGTTCTAGGACTACAATCCATTTGTCTGCCTTTAATGCTCCTTCCGTTCCGTAAAGGGTGGGTATCGGTACGCCAGAAATTTCTCATACAGACACCCTTGAGCTTCTCTTCTATTTTCATTCTGCTGATGATGATGGCTCTGTTCTATTTAATTTCTCACCACTTCCGTCATTTGCTGAATAGCTTCAGCTATTGCCTAGCCTCCTTCTAACGGGGGCTTTTGCGCCACTTGTCCTTCTTCCAAAGGTGGATTCTATGCCGTCTGTCCTTCCCCCAGTGGTGGATTCGGTGCCGTCTGTCCTTCTCCCAATGATGGTTTCGGTGCCATCTGCTCTTCTGTACGTGAAGGGGTAAATGCAGAAGGGTTCTGGGCTACCACGTCTACTTGTTTCAAAGGAGGACGTCCTCTTGGCATATTGTTTTCCTAAAACATACCCAACTTTACCATAAGCTATACTTGCTTTAGAAACTTCCAAATTCCTAAAGTCCAAAACATTTATCCATATTACTCCAACTTCCAATCTGATAAAGATTCAAGCCTATTCTGTTGCCATGTGATCCATTTCTCCTAGGACACTGTGGATTTTACCCAGAGACGTAATAACTCTGATACCACTCTGTGACGCCCCCAATTTACGTCTGAGATTTAACGTAAATTAATGTGTCTAGATAAGTAATACTTGGCTATTCACCTTCGTACTTGTCAAGAATAAAAAGCATATATCATGTAATTCGTAGCGGATCTGGTTTCTCAATATAAAACTTTCTAAAGATTACATGGAAAATATACTTACAACATTCACATAATTCATTAATAACTTAACATTTGAGCTTTTTACATACACAAGGCCCACATTGTAGCAAGTTAGCAAGAAAATATATTACATTCATAAAAAAGACTTTCCTTCACCTCACTCCTTTTCTTTCTTAACCTCGGGGAATTCTCTCCCATAGCGAAACCTATCCATACTAACACTAAAGTCTCGCTGGAGCAGTTGTCCCTAGGGAGTCACACAAACTCCACACATGGACAACGAGCCATCTAGTCCTAATGTTAAACAACATCCTGTGCGTCGCCTCTCCTCAGCAAAAGTGGATGCATCAAGACTCCAAACTCCTGTAGGTTGATTACTGATAGGAGGTCCGAAGGAAACAAAAGAAATGTCCATATAAGGACTATAGTCGGAGAGTCCCTCAGGACTCCTCGAAATCTCCTGCCTCATTGGGGTTGTCCCCTTGCTGGTCATCGAATCTTGTATATAGTTGATATGCACAAAAAAGTATAGAGCCACAAAAGAGTGAGATTTCATTTGAAATCTCAGTAAGTACATGAGGGAGAGAAGAGGAAAAACACCCTAAGGTGCATAGTTACCAGATTTGCATAGATGATGAGGTGTCCATTTAAGCAAATCTCATGATGAGGATTAAGCCTCCCAAATCCTAGGCTTTGTAGCTGGATTAGTCATCCAAGGACTCACATTTGAGATATTTTTGTTTCCCATTTTTGATCTATGGTTGAGAAGTGAGCTAAAGGGATAAGAGGTGAGGTGACATTTCACCTAACCATGCATGCACCTCTCATCTCCAGCCCTTTCCTTGTGTCACACGCCCCTCTCTAGGTTTTTCCACTGATTTGGTTAATTCCTAACTCCCTTAAGTCTCCATTTAACAAGTTCTAGAAGGCCACTTCTTAGTTTAGTTAAAGTAGAGTCAAATCTGACTCATTTAGTCACCTATCAACTAGATTTTGGCTCCCTTTGTGTTTCCATCACATTAACTAACCAATTAGCTTATAAATTAACTTTCCATCCATTTCCAACTATCCCTACACTTGTCCTAATCCCAGAAAATCTCAAAACCAATTGTCTAATTAGTTACATACCCCAAATTAGTTCAATTCATCTAACTCGTATTCCATTTAAGCCCATTCCAGAGCTGCCTACTTGATTCCCAAATAAGTCATTGATCCCTTCCAAATCTCAAAAACCTTAAAACATATAAATTTTATATCTACCTCTCAAGGTTATATAACAATTGGAATCACCTCATTTGGACCTCATATGAACAACGTATACCCATTTCACTAAAACTCGACAGATTAATCCGAGAATGCATAATTCCCAATACCAAGTGTTATCTCACATTCCTCAATTAAATCTCCCACTCTAATTTCCTAGTAAATAAATACATCAAATAAATTTCCTTAAAATAATTTCCATAAAATAATTTACCTTAGAAAATTTTGGGCTATTACAGTACAAGGAGACCTACTAACACAATCTCTCTTCATCTTTTGCACGGAAGTTCTTTTGAAATTAATAGCTAGATCGAAAGTGAATGGTAATCTTGAAGGAGTAAAATTGAACAGGTTTTGCCCCTCAATTTCCCACCTCCTCTTTGCAGAAGATTTAATTATTTTTGTAAAAGTAGCTGAAAGAACAACGAGCTCCATTAATGAAATCTTGGAGAAATATAATGAATGTTCGGGGACAAAGAATCAACAGTAATAAGTCATCCATCTTCATCTTGCGGAATATAGATAAAAAAAAATGGAAATCATGAACTTGTTGCAATACAAAGAAGAGATATCTGAAATGAAAGACTTGGGAATCTAGACATCCTTTGGCCATTCCAAGAGAGACAACTATAAGGAGTTGATTGAAAAAATCAACAATAAGTTAGAGGGTGGGAAGTCAAAACTTCTATCACAAGCAGGCAGAACCATGCTAATTAGAATTGTGGCAAGCACAATTCCTACATACCAAATGTCAACCCAATTGCTTCCAAAAGCTGTCTATAGGTCTCTCAATATCAGTTTTAAAAATCTCTAGTGGGGAAGGAACAAGGACCAAAAGCACAAACTTCATCTAAAATCTTGGAAATCCATTTGTCAACCAAAAAAATAGGGAGAATTGGGTTTAAGATTGATGGAAAATTTGAACACATCACTCATGACCATGACAGGATGAGAAATGAATAAATCAAAAGCTAACATATGGCACAAGCTCCTCACACAAACGTATTTGAGATCTTCTTCATTTTGGGAAACCTCTTCAAAAGTATTAGGTTCACCACTCTGGAAAGGGCTTTTAAAGACAAGATCACTCCTAGAATTGGTATGCGCTTTTAGATTTTTAATGGTCTTCTAGTTAAAGTCTGGTTGGACCCTTAGATCCCGACGACTAAAAATTTCGAACTAAAACATTCTATTGTTCTCTTCACTTAGAGTCTTGGATTTCATTGACCAAACATCCAATTCTTGGAATTTTCTAAAAATGTCTAGCTTTTTCACCATGATAGTATATGCGAAATTAAGAAACTCTCTCTCCCAGCTACAAACCAAAATATAAACAATTTGATTTGGACTGCAAACCAAAGTGGGAAGTTCTCTGTAAAATAAACTTACCATCTTGCGGCCAAAATTTGATTTCATGTATAGTCTATCTTCCCAAGCTTCCCTATGGATAAAATTTGGAGATTAAAAATACTCAACCACCACAAGCTCTTTCATTGGAAAATATTGTGGAATATTGTGCCAATTCGAGGAAGATTGAAGAGTTTCACACCAAATTTGGCATCTCTTAATTGTCCATTATGTGATGAACAACAAGAAACTCTAGTCCACATCTTTAAAGTAGCTGGCCACTCAAGATAGCTTCCATGGCTATAAATGCGATGCAAGATTGGATTATGATAATTTTAAATTCAATTACAAAACTGGGGTTAAGCCCCCAAGAAGAACATATTTTCCAGATTTTTGCAATATTGATCCTAGATTTCATTTGGCGAATGAAAAACGATGTGGTTCATAACAAAGCAACATGGTCTTTATAGAAAGCAAAAGATCACCTAAATTTCTCATGTTAAGAAAATCTACATGCCTTTTCAACACAAAAAGGCAAAAAAAAAATAGATGTGCACACTTATGGCTATTCATAAAAGATGAATCGTTAAAAAAAAAATATTGATCTCAAAATCGATGTACACACTTAGTGGCGCAATAAGTAGCTACCACAAATGTTTATAGTAGCATCCCTATAGCTAATATTCCTGCTAATTTTCTGTATATTGATAGTGGTAAGGACCCTCCCACTATCTAGCATATGTTTTTCCTATATTTGCAAGTTGACTAAAAAAATAAGATAGATATTTAAAGTTGGCTCTATATTTGTTCGAAACGTATTTTGCGGCCTAGGCTACTTAGCAATGATTCAAACAACTCGAACCTACAAAATAGATGAAAGAAAAAGGATAGGGTTGGGGTCCGAGACTGTTCCCATGATAAAGTTAATATTGGTGAAAGGTAGGGAAAGCTGTATGAAGATGAGAGATTAGAAAATGTAACCTTTCTTCTGAAGACCTGTGTGCTATTTATAGGAGTGGTGGTGCTCAATTGGGGTGTGGAGATTGTAGAGATTGCCCTGTACACCTGCATAGCTATCATTTGATCGGCAGTGTCAGAGTGGGCAAGTTCACCTAGGGCCACCCCCTAGAGAGGGGTTAGGCGTCAGCTGTCCAATTCGAGCCGTATTAATCCTATAATTCCCGATCCTATGTGACTGTAATTCTCGACTAGTATTTAATGTGGCCTGACTCGCCTAGTTTAGCGTTTAATGTAGCATGGTGCTCAGCATAGTCTAGATCTGTTTCGCATTTAATGCGGCGTTAGTCACTGCTCAAATTATTCGAGCATCCGGGTTTCTTCCTTGAATCCCGCAGGTACCCAATGTTCTCCTGTTTCCCCCATTGAGTCAAGTCACCATGCCTCACCCGAATTGGGTTTGGGTTGACCTTATAGGCCTCTTGACCTTTCCCCTTCTAAATGGGCTTGGCCCGATTAGGCCTTTCATATTAATTATTGATCATTTAATATTATTCAAAAAATTCACTCCCCCACTTTAAGTATGCTTTTTTATCCCTCTCTAAATCCTGAATAAAAACTCTTAAAAGAAAAATAAAAATTGTATTTTAGAAGATTGACAAGCATTGTATCTCATTTTCATGAATGCATCCAAAAACCAATTTTACTTGTTGCCCAATGCATCATGTCATGAGCTTTTGTCTGCCTCGTGGTCTCAAAAATCCAACCCATTGGGATGGAGCAACTTCCTAACTACCTTCCCAATTATCTTGAAGAGATGTTTGGAGAATGGATAATATCAAAATTTTGTACATAATAATGAGATGGTTTGTAAATATTAGTGAGATAATATGAATTAAGCCTTTATTAAATTTTGAAAAATGATAAAGAAAAAGTTGAATAAAAATATTTTAAAATTAAAATATTTATAATATAAATTTTATTTTGAGATTTATAAAAGTTGAATTATTTTTTTAATTTTTATTTGAAAATTTAGAAAAGTCGTAATAATTAGTTTGAAAGTATTTGAACTTAAATAATATTTGAGAATGAAATAAAATATGATGAGATGAGAGAAGAGGATATGATATAAAATTCATTTCCATACATTCCCTCGAACTTATTCTAGTTAAACCAATATCACTCATAATAATAATAATAATAATAGAAATAGAGCATCGCTACTATGTCTCCCTAGTTATACTGCTCATTTTGTCACGTCAGTGTTGTGCCACGTGATTTATTAGAAAAAAAAAGAAAATATTCAAAATAAAATGACTTTTGAAAAATATTAAAAGAGGGAAACCAAAACTCCCGATTTCCTTTATCTTTTTTATGTTTGTATTTTTTTACTGTCATGAAAATTGTTTTCAATAAGCCACATGATGTCACTTCAATGAGGAAAATGTGAGCGATATGACTGGAGTGACATAATAGTATTTCTCATATAAAAATTGATTTCTTTTTATGATAAAAGTTTAATAAAAAATAAGTACTCCAAAAAAATTCATTTTTATAATTCTGCCCACCAAATTGATGCAACTTCATTTTCTTGTAATAAAGCATTCATCAAAATTCGTATTTGTAACAAATTGGCCAATAGGCCCAACCTTAATTAGCACGAATCGGTATAGCCCTCAGGTTTGACATTGGTAATTCAACAATATCTACACAAAGGACCTCTTCTACAAATGAATGATAATGGTCCGGGTCTAGTCTCAATTTTGAGATCTAGCTCTCCCATCCCCACTTGAAGTAAGCTCATTTGCTAAAGGTTCTCTCTTTCGGCCAAGATTAAGCATAACACTGATCGTATTTGGACCTAATGGTTTGGAACTTTTTGTCCTGTTTTATTTGCTAAATTATTACCGACTTTGGTTGCCATTTGATCAACTTTTAAGTTTAAAATTAAGAGTAATATCATATGCGAGTTTAAGATATAAGCCTCGTGCAATCTATTTGAAAAAAATTTAGACTTAAATTCAATGGATCCCACATTTTTCTCATTATACTTGCATGAGACTTGGGCATCTTAGGCTTGCAAATCATGATATTAAAAATGCAAAAGTTGACATGATTATGAAAAACAAACATTTTATCAAGGTTTTGTGTTGACCATCTTTTGTGAAATTAATTATAGAAAAATTTTAGTCATCATCTCTATATCCACTACAAGAAAATTGTTAATTCGTGACTAAGTATTTCTTGCCAAAATGAGTATGTTTTCATAATAAATAGTCATTTTTATCACAAATAATCTGTCACGAATACTCGTTTTTCTTGTAGTGACCAAACATACTTTTAGTTTTTATCGTTTAACTTTTTTCGTGTGTGGTTTAAAGATGATGCATAGAAAAGCTCTTAATTATACCATTTGAATTAGAAATATAATTGAAAAAGACACCACTATGTATACATGATATATAAATAATAAACTCTATTTGCTAGCTTATATATTGGTTTGCCAAGATAGATTAGTGATGTGGAAGATATAAAAACATACTAATTCTCTGATTCTTTATAACTATTTGTTCCATAAGAAGCAGTGTTGATATATATACCAGATTTGTGAGTAGCATACTAGCATAGCTCTACATAAAAATGTTTTGATATATAATTTTTTTAAGCTTGCATTTGGTTCGGCAACTTCAGTTATTCGTTGAAATTTTAATAGATTTGAGTTTTAAGGGTTCGGACACTGTAATATTTTATAATATGAATAGTAATGAAATAGTTTAAATTAAGATGTTTTATTGAGTTTCGAAATAGTAGAGAAAAATAAAATAAAAATATCATAAAGTTAAAAAAAAATTGTTTGAATATAATTCTTTAATATAGTATTTGTTTTGAAGTTTGTAAAAGTTGAAAATTTGAAATTGAAAAGTATTTTATATTTGATTGATCTTTGGAAAGAAAATTAAGTATCTTTTGAAAATTGTGTTAGTCTAAGTACAGTCCCTAATCAGAAATTGCTCCATGCAGCTTTAGACAATTTTATCTTTAAAATTTTTTAAAATTACAATAATATCTCTCTCAAAACGTGTTTTTTCCTATTTAATGAAATATATCAATATTGAGTCTGCAGTACATGCAATCCCTACTTGAGGATAGCAAATAAAATTTCTCTTTTAAACTTATATTAAAAAGAGAAAAGAAGGTAGGCTCTAGTGTTCTATGGTACAGAAAAAATATTGGAGAAAGAGAGTTATCTCCGGTCTTACAACACTATAATTTCATTTTTTTTTTAATTTTCATTTAAATATTATTATAATACTAACCCACGTTCAAATTTTGGAGTTTATTTCGTAAACATGTCTAGCTAAATTTTTAATTAAGATTGAAGTAGAAACCTCAATGAATAGTACAAATATTATTGTTCAATTATATGTTTGTTCAATGATCAATTAATAATTTAATTGTCCTTACAGTTTCACATCAATTAAGAGAGAAATTCTTGATATGAGTTCATTCATATTTTTCTCATGATCTAAAATTCTTAAATACTCTTAATCTATTAAGAGGTTGGCTCATAAATTGTTAAATGTAAACTCTAGTAATTCTTATGATTTATTTTAACAAATACAAGTTATAATTCGGTTTTATAATCGCTCCAAGGGAACTTGGTCTTTGCCCTTGCTTGACCATGGGAGCTTGGCCTAATTTGTTTAATAATGGTCTTTGCTTAAGCTTTTTTCCATGGGAACTTGTTTTAAGCTCTCAGTGAATTTTGTATATATTTCAAATCCATTAAGTAGACTATTGAGAGCAATAACATACTTAAACAAGGTTTAAAAAATCGAATCGGGAAAGAACTGATTCAATGAATCGGGTGATTCAACAAATTGAATTGAATGATTCATGACAATTTTGAATTGGATGATTTAATATTTATAAAAAAAACTATACATTGTAATTCAAAGACTAAGCATCTAAAATCATATACAAATAAGTTTTAAGAATATTATATAAATTATAAATCCACCAAGTTGGAAAAAATCCTTGAAATATTAAACTAAAGTCTTTGATTTGAAACATGTAAATAAAATCATATCTGCAACCATATAATTTCTTTTGTTCAATTCCAAAAGATATTAAGTATAGATTTAGGCCTAGTTTGTTTTTCGAGTTGAGTTGAGATAAAAGTTGAAAATTGAATAAAATATTATTAGAATATATTTTTTAATATTATTTTTATTTTAAAATTTGAAAAATTTAAATTATTTATTTTATTTTGTTTGAAAATTTGATAAAGTTATAATGATTAAATTAGATGAGATAAGTTAAGTTAGGTGAACTCAAAAAACTAAGTAGGCCTTAAAGTTCAAAATTTATAATACTAAGTTGGCATAATTATCATCCTCATTGTCCAAGTCATGTCTTGTATCTACCAAGTCGTGTTAGATAAATGCTCCTCACTTAAGCCAAATTCTACATTTGTCCCATCATGTGTAAAAAAAGATCCACCTTCAACATAATAGTTTGGATGACTTTTATTAAGATGATTATCACCCTTAAATATGGTATTTGTATTATCACCTGGATCATATAAGGAGTTACGACTACATATCATTAAATCATATTTGATATTGAGAATAATAAGACATCTTTTATACCTCGGCTTCTTCTATATTGGTCATCTCCTTGAACCCATTTGTCCAATGGAAAGTAATGAGAGTTTTGTAAGGGCATTATAAGTATTTCTTTGTCTAAGTTGTTTCTCTTGTAGCAACATACATGGACACTTATACCCTTTAGTGGCCTAGTCCACCATCGAGGCCCAAAGGCTTGAGGCCCAAAGGCCTTATGCCTTAACGCCCAAAAGGATCGTAATATAAAATGTTACAGATATTTGTTAACTATGATAATGGTCATCTGAACTAAAGTAAGCCTTTTGAAATCGTGGTTATCTAGGTGAAGGATAACTCTTGAGGAATAGGGATAATCCATCTAACCGTCGAGGATAGCTAAGGGTTTGAAATCAAAATCACAAACAAAAAGGGTTATCACCAACCTGCTACCTCTATAAATAACCCCTATGAGGGAGGGTACGATCATCTCATTTTTTCTATATAAACTTCCTTCATATTCACTACTAAGTTAGGCATCAGAGTGTCCTCTGGACATCTACTGTTGTCCCTTTCAAACCTTGCAGGTGGTGTAAAACACGTTCTTTACAGTGACGCCATTTATTGGATTCTTACAAACTTCAACGTGGTTTTCATATGCCAACTACTCGATCGCATGCATAGTGAGGGCTAAAATCAAGCATGACTGAAGTAGAAGCAAGGTTGGCAAGGTAGAAGAAAGGCTGAAATAGACATTAGAAGCCATGAAGTGAATGCAGAAAAAGAATGAGAAGTTGAGACAACAAAAATATCAACCCCTTCCTAGAATGGGTAGGTTGAGGGAGATGTACATAGCACCGAGTGTGATATTCTGAATTTTTCATAGGGAACCTTATTTGTACAACTCTTATTTGGTTTGGACCCTTTTTTTGTGCAAGACTTTCTATTTTGTTAAGGCATCGAAGGAATTAGGCCTAAAAGAACAAGCCTATGAAATCTATTATCTTGAGAACCCAAGATAAGCCTTGAAGGAACAATGAGGCGCCACTTGACAATAGGAAAAGATATAATGGACATTTCTAAAAAAGAGTACATTGGACACTTGTCAAAATTTTACAGAAAGGTAAGGAAAAGTGGATAAAGGCCCATGAGGTTTGGCCATAGTGGTGCTAGGCGCCACATTTAAGCTTTTAAAATTCCATTTGGACACATGTCAAGCTAATATACAACTTACTTTTGTTTTCCGAAAATGTGTCATACTTGGCAAGAGGGAAAGGTGGTTTCTAGAAAAAATTGGTGAAAGAGAAGGGGTTTGGCCGGTGCATGAGAGGGGGGTCGAGTGTGAGAATGGAAAAAGTCACATTGAGAATGATAAGGGGTCATCTCACTTGCGATACTTGGTTTCCTCACATACTCCACACACGCCACGTGTCAACTATATAAGAGAAGAGGGTTAGGGTTTTGAGTGAAATGACTTGGAAGCCCTTTTGGTGTTTTGAACCTGGACACAAGCTGAAGGGTGAAATAAGAAAGAGAGAAGAATAGGGTTTCTGATTTGAGGGAAAGCCTAGCCTAATCCTTCACTCCTTTTTGTCTTCCCTATGACATCCCCTCATAAGGGAAAATGTGGAGGAAATGGACGAGTGGCAAATAAGCATTAGATAGAAAAATCCATATGAGGATCCTATAAAAAGCTAGAGTCTAAAATGAAGGGCTTTTTTACATGCTTTTTATCTCCCTCTACTCTAGGGTTTTGGCCAACTCAAGCTCCTTACTAAGTCACTATTTTTCTTCACTTTCTAACTATCCAAACACTATTATATTTTTATATCTTTGAGATTTGAATGTCGTTTTTCGAGTGGGAGATCATTACACGAAGGTAAGGAAATTCCTCATTTGTTTTAACACACCATGCACGACTTAGAGTGAAGAACTACCCTTGGTATTTTTGGATCTAAGGATTTTCTTTTACCAAGATCCACTTTCACTCTATAAATTAGGGTCTTCTCTTCTTAGAAGTGGAACCCTAGGTGTTCTTAATATTTTGGCCTATCTACTTTGAACAATGGTTGCTGATCCTTTGATAGAAATAAGGAGTTTATATGACCTATATAATCTGGTCTATGTGATTGTAGATGTACTTGTTGATTATTTGATGAAACTATAATGTTTGAAGACTTATATGATTCGGCCATGAGTAAATGCTATGTTTTTATTAGAGATTTCAATGCATAAGTAGATGTATGTTTCAACCTACACTATTTTTTACATGTTAATAATGTAAACATATAAATTCACATGACATATGTACCCGACTTTGAGGAAAAGTATAACTAGAAGATGAGTTGTGATAATTTGACTGAAGAAGAGCATGTTAGTGAACTTTATGCTTTTGATTATACCTTGAAAAGTGATTTAGCAAGTTTCTTTTGATAAGTACTCAAGTGGATGCATGAGTTTATAGGATAAGATGGTGAAAATGGTTACTTTAGATGGCCCTTATGTTTTGACCAAGACCTTTTGAGATTTTATAAATTTGGTTTTCACACCTCTAAGCATGAAATGATTATGTTTATATGAAATAAGGCACATTTGCATGTTCTAATATTTTCAAGCTACATTTTGCAATGTATGATTTGGAATAGGCTCTATGGTTCAACTTTCATACCTTGCATGGATGAGTCAATGTTTGCATATAAGTCCATGTCACACGTCACATACATTTGGGTCCAAAGTTTTGAAAAAGAAGAGTAAAAGAGTTTTATAACTACTTCAAATGCTAGGACAGGAAAATGCCATAGTGGAACTCTTTGTCCACTCAGGAGTGTTTAAAGTTGAGTCAAACTCCAGAGTCGACAAATTATAGTCAAAGGACCTTGAATAATTCATATGGAAGGATACCAGAGTGAGGTTAGCACCTAAAGTTAGTGGGTGCATTTTATGGTGAACGAGAAATACGTGTGATGTGACGACCCCGAATTTCGCTACTATATCTTTATCTAATTAAATAAATAGTACAAAGGCGATTCGGGTAATTTAGTGGACAAAGCCTTAAAAGGTGGGCTTAGAAGTAGAAGGCATTGGAAACCATAACCAAGACTTCGGGCCCAAGTGGAGATGACAAGCCCATAGGCCCATGAAATGAAATCCAATAGTCAACCTAAGCCCATGTAAAAGGAAACATGTCAAGCTAGGATAAATTTTGTTAGTTACCCAAGACTAGTAGATGGAAAGAGAAAAATACTAATAGGTGAGAAGGTTGACTAGTTGTTTTGGTTGGAGGAAGGAAAGAGAAGATCAAAGATGAGATCTCCTCATCTTCTTCTACCTAGAGGGGCGTGTGAGACATGGGCACATTGCCAAAGTAGATCATCATAGGATTTTGCCATATCTAGCCAAATGATTATACAAGATTTTATGGGATTTGGAAATGAGAAAAAGGTGGAGAGATTCGAAGGACTATAGCTGAATACTCTTAGGGTTTTCTTACAAGCTTTTCCAAATCTTGAGGAATGATTACTAAGAGATATTGAGAAAACAAGTGAGGGATTGATTGGTTGATTGAGTGAGTGATGAAACAAGTGGAGGAGAAAAGAAAACTCATGGAGAGGAATGGAAGGCTATGGGTGGATCATGTAGCCGGCCACTTTCTCCCGTTGTGTACCCTCTTTTTGTTTCCAAAATCTAGATGAATTAGACATATGAGATTGTGTAAGAATATATAAGACATGAGTGTAAGAATATGGAAGGGAATAATGACTTGAGATGTTGATTGATGGATGCAAAGAGTGGGAGGAAGAGAAGGAGAGTTCGGGTGAGGTGAGTAGCCGACTCCCCCTCCCTTTTTAGTATTCTTTTTGCTACCAAATCTAGACAATAGGATTTTGTAAGAGTGATAGGACAAGTTAGTATAAGAAGTAAGGTGAATAGTTGATTGATTGAACATATAAGAAGAAGGAAAAGAGAGTAGGAAAGGAAAGAGTTTCGGTGGAAGCATGGCAAGGGCCTAGTTGAAAGGTACAAGCCCCATTCCCCAAAGAGTTGATCATGCTATCTATTGGATGGACATGTGAGTTGATGTATGAGTGTGTAAGAAGGGATGTGAGAGAAATGGTGTGCTTGACACCCTTGATACACGCCGGCCATAGGAAAAGAAAAGGGTGAGTTTCTCACCCAAGTGTGGGCTAGATGTAGGCTTGATGTGATCAAGTGATGGAAGTCGAGTGTCTTTCAAACCCACCAAGTGTCACTCCAAGTTTAGGGAAAATGAGTGGCCTAGGGTCTAGGAAAAGCCTTATGGCCTCATGGCCTTGTTCCCTTTCTTTTTGGTTGCCTCATTCGGTCACCAACACACACACATCTCCCACTATACCTCACGGTAACTCACCCTCCCATTCCACTCTCTTTGCTTCATTTCATTCTATCACCTAAACATCAAAACACTCTAAGTCTAGAGGAAGAAGAAGCAAATGGTCTTGAGAGGAAGAGTCCTAGAGGAGGTAAGTGATTTTGTTGAGCTAACACAAACCTAGAAGTGTAGGGAAGAACACTCTCTATATTCATATTTCTTTTCTAAAAGAAATCTCCTCTTTGAAAATAATATGTTCTTAGTCTAATCTAATAAAATATTTCTTATGTTTTCAGAATTCATCTAAGCTAGTTATAAGTATTGTAAGTATATTCTTATTTTGCCTCTAGCATCTCTAGTATATTTTTGAGTGAATATGCTTGTATTGCTTGATTTCTTGCTTGGTATGCCATGATGAAACTTTTGGATAGAAATTTTATTTTTAGTTAGATGCAAACCCATGCTTAGAACCTATGTTCCTTTTTAGTTGAAAGTTATAATATTTTGATGATTTTAGTGGATTTCGTTAAGGAGAGATTACTATGATACATATAAGCATGACTACGTTTAAACTTGTTGAATGTTGGGTGATGTTGGACAGATCATTTGAAGAAGCACCTTGATTATATAGTAGCAAATATCTTGTTTATTGAAATGCCATACTAGGATGAATATTTATAAAATATTGGTGAATCTAGTTATATTGTTCTTGGATGATATTATTATTATTATTGATATGGTGGATGGCAAAGAAATGCATGCTTGATAAAAAAAAAGTTTGAAGCTTGAAAAAAAAAAGGAAAGAGAACATGCCTATAGAGTTTTCGGTTTGGAGAGCTCTTGGAGTCTAAATCTTTATAATTTATTTTCCTTTCATGAAACACTTGCGTTTTGAAATTTTGGAGAATTTAGAAGTATAAAGGTTAGGAGAATATCATGTATGTATTTCATACCCTTAGATTTTATATTTCAAGTAGGATCCTTGTTTTGAGGAGATAAGGTATGAAATATAAAATCTAAGGGTGATAGGGTTTCAGATTGCCCTTTTTGTAAGGTTAAGAAATTGTCCCAACCATAGAACTAGAGCTTAGAGAGTGAAAAGAAGATGAATAAAGGAAGAAAACACCAAGTGGTAACAAGACGGGTCTCGGCCCAAACCCTAGTAATGGAAGCTGAACACCCTACTTAACCCATTAGAATCGACTAAGTGCTTACGCATGAATGATAAATCGAATGATGTGGGGTTTGTGTGAAAAATGACCAAGTGTGTACTCAGGTTCGTCTCGAGTTTTGCATAACAAGTGTTAGAAGTTGCATGTCCCATGCATAAAGCACGAAAACCATGTTTTTGAGTCAAGCATGTTTTCAAAATAAAAGAAAAGAAATTAAAGTTTTAGAAGAACCCCAAAGGCCGGGATGGGGTAGTGCCCCAGTGGAACTCCCTGTTCACTCAGGAGTGGCTAAAATTTAAAAAAACTCTGGGTCGACGAAGAATAGTCAGCTGGCCATGTATGGCTCCAAAAGGTGTCCGGAGCATGGTCGCACCTAATGCTAGTGGGTGCCCTAAGAACGGTGTTGGTTTCAGCCTCACCATATAAGAAGTTTGTAGTTATTCGGGGAGAAATATCTGAGTGACGAAGAGCGCGAAGGGCGCAAAACATATTCACCCAGGTTTGACACGGTCACCGGATGTGACGGTAACTAGCGGGGAGCACACAGTGCATAAGGGAACTGTGAGGTGTCCAAAATAAGAAGTCATGATGAAAAGAAAAGGGCTTTCAAGCCACAAGAATAATATGTATATGATAAATGGTGCCTAAGATAAGAAAAGATGAAAAGTTTATGAACAAAATGTCTTTTTGGAAAATATGAGTCAAGAAAGTTTTGCTATATAATTTCATAAACGAGTATACAACAGAAATTTGAGAAAAGAAAATGAAGGTGAATTTCGTCACGAGCATGTGCATTGGTCCCATCATGAGTCTCATATTACTTTATATGTATGCTTTTATTGAAATACTAATGTACTTGCTGAGATTTCCCCCGAAATCTCACATCTCTCTACGTCTTTATATCTCTCTCCTTTGGAAATGATAGAAGTAGTTGCAGGAAATGATGGATTAACGGAGTATGACTCCCAGGACGATACCTCAGACCCCTAGGGGCCCGATTGAGTCCACTTGTATGGGGCCAGTGACTTTGGATCTTCTGGGCTGACGGGCGGAGGAGTCACTGTCGATGGCGATGTACTATTTTGCTGGTCTACGCCCTACGTGGTGTTGCTTGGTGTTAGGAGTAGATGAGTCCCTTCACTTGGGATGCCTGTTTGAGTAACCCATTAGGGTGATTAGTGAAGTAGGGCCTAGCTTGGACCTGGACCATCTTCGCTAGGGACTAAATCTTAAGGAGATAAAGAAGGAGCCTGTATGCTAAACTTAATGGGCAGTGGGAATTGTCCCCTTTATTTTGTAATGCCTTCCTAACTTATATTTTGTAAAGCCTTCCCGCTTGTTGGAAGTGCTCTTTTGTGACTCTAGACATGTTAAGGAACTTTTACTTGGAATATGTATGATGTTTATTTTGGGATTAATAGCGAAACCATGTGATGTATGTTGTATAAGGCTTGACCTTTTTCACTGCGAAAATCTTTCTTCGACCTTTTAAAAAAAAAAAAGTATCCACATGATATGACGAGGGGTGAATTTCCTTGTGTCGCTCATCCCCGACGTTTCTATTCACGTGCGATCCCAAGCGTGGATTGGGGCGTCAACTCGTGAACTGCCGTATAAGGGTAATATAAAGTGTAAGATGTAGTCACCTCGATTAAGTGAGGGTATGTTGATGTGGTAACTAGCGTAATATCATCATATAATTCACGATACTTAAGGGAGTCGTGAGATATCGAAACATGTTAATAGTATGACATGATATGAATAAGGAATTTGAACTCCAAGAAATGATATGAATCATATACCATTATATGAAATAATATGATATGACATGCCATGATACAATATGATGCCATGCCATGCCATGATACAATATGTTTTAACATGAATTCTTACATGAAATGATGAGACTTGGTCTCCATGTGATATGCTACGATATTATGAGTCGACATGATATATGATGATATAAACAAGAACCCGAATTTAAATGATATGAACACATGTTAAAATTTAAAAGAAGGAAAGGAATGTATTTTTATAAGAAAGTGCATGATGCATAAATTAGAGTTTTAGTTCCTATGTACATGTCCATGCACTTATTTGTGTTTACCTTTATATACTAATGGTATCTGTGGTATGTTGTTTGTTTACTTACTGAGATTTCTCAAAATCTCATTATGGTAGCTTTCACTACCATTCCTCTATTGGAATGGTAGAAGTTGTTATAGGTATAGATGGAAAAATACAGGAGGATGGCACCTCCTCCGAAGAAGAGCATGCCCAAGATAGATCCGGCTAGATATGAGATCTCCATTTTGGAGAATTTAGAGAATATAGACTAGGAGATTTTAGAGACCTCCAGTCCATTGAGGAGTTTCGTCGGGTGCATTATAGGAACAAGGACAAAGGTTTGGAGAAGCGTGTGACAACCCATATTTTTTTCCTATTGTATTTTCTTCATGCTCGAAATGAATACCTTGAAATTTAGTCATTCTTTGGAAGTGTTTGGAGATATAAACCTTATTTAGTCTCATAGGCCTTTCCTTGTATAAGACACATGTGAATTAGGTCTTAATTGGAAATAAAGCTCAAATGAAGTGACAAAAAAACTAGGAGGTGCCTAAGGCTTTGTGGGATATCTTGAGATATATGACATACTATGATCATATATTTTTTCGAATTTTCAAGAGTTCTTACATGAGAAGTTTAGACATGCAAACAAAGATTTTTTTTTTCTCTAAAGAATGAGTTTCGGATTTGATGGAGTTAGAGGTGACTAGTGTTTGTGAGATTTGGGATACTTGGCATGCTAAGAACACATGCCTTTTGGAATTACAAGAAACCATTGCATGAAAATTGGAGTTAGGTAGGCCATTTCATTAGAATTTTAGTGGAATAAGTAAGGAATATTCTATTTCTTTGAAAGGCAACGGATTGGATGATTTTGGGGGGGAGGAAACTGACTTATGCCTTGTCTTTTTGTGTCTCTGTGATAGCCCGAATTCTTGCTTGTTCATTTTAATTTTCATGCTTAGCATGATTATATTTTCTTTAGAATTATTTTTGTAAACCTTTGAAATTTTTTGGAAATATATGTACATATGTTTGAAGAACTAATTGATATACTTGGCATAAAGTGTCTTGTTGCACAAAGATAGCCACGGTTTCAAGAGAGAGAGGGGATTTAGATAATTTCATAATTCTTTTAAATAAAAGTGATCAAAAGTAAGTGACGATTGGTGATAAACCTAAGGTTTCTAAATGATAAATACGGTTTGACATATGTTTGTTTTGAATTAGAAAAACATGGAAACATTTAAGTGTTTAGAAGAACATGAAGAAACCTAGTGTTGGGAGGATTTTGGGACAATTGGAAAGCTAAGTATATATTACCTTTTGGAATTTCAAAGGGTCAAGTGTTTGGAAAGTTGAATTAGGAAAGTCATAGCAAAGGAATTCAAGAGAATCAAGTAAGAAATATTATCTTGAGAAGTGTTGGCTATTAGATGAATCCTAGTGGGGAGAAACAACTTATGCCTATTATTTTAGGTTGTCTATATGAAGATTACTTTTTTAAAAATATAAGGATCAAATGACAAGTGATGATAAGATGCACATAAATGTGTTTAGTGCAAACCAATATAATTAATTAATTCTCGACAGTTTTGATATTTTTTTTGTAATCTAAGCATAACTATCTCATCTGATATCCGAATGAAATGATTCAAGATGTTGTGGAATACCAGGAGAAAGAGTTACAACTTTCATGTTTTGAGTTTTAAGAGATATTGGCTCAATCGAGAACAAAATTGGGCTTGAAGCTGACACATTTGAAATTAATTTAAGTGGTAGTCAGAATGCATACTTCACATAACTTGACCGAATTCTTTATTATCCACTTGTGCCAAATCATTCCAAACTCTTCACTCAATGAAGATTACACATCAACAAAGGATCCACAAGTTTGAAAATGAGGAAGTAAAGTTGAACAAGCCACCTAAAAGTAGATTACTTGTTGAAGTGAAACTTTACTAGTATGTGTACATATTTCGGCTAGGGTGATTAAAATGGGAACAAGACATATTCAAATTGAACACTCAAGCCACCTTATCACATGTCATCATGTTGAAGGAAGTCAATAGCAAGGAGTTTTAGTTAAATAAGTAAAGGATTTTGAAGAAATATTCTTACTCAAAAGAGGCAACCAGATTGGGCAATTTGAAATGCATAAATTGAATTTCTATGTTGTCTTTTGCTACTATATTTTAGTTTACTTCTTGAGTAAGAATCTAGACAAGTGAAAAGTGTTGCTTGGAAGACAAGAATCTATAGTTGGCAAGTGGTGATTGGAAGAAAAGGAATAAATCTATGTATGAATCGATCTAGACTATCCTCCTTCATTACAAAGGGATAGAGAGAGTTCACATCGTAGTAGTATAGGTTCTCGCCATATGGCTTGTATGCATCTGTATGACCTCCGTAGTAGGCAAGCCTTATAAAGCTGTCTTCATTCTTGTTTGGGATGTGGATTGGCCAATTAGAAGCATCATAGTATTTCAAAAACCAAAACATTAGACAATTCCTTGGATAGATTTCGGCTATAGTGTTTCTAAATGGAAATCCCAATTGGTCTTAAGTCAAGGGAAGACACTTAGCATATGGTGAACTAGTTTAGAACTAAGCAAACATGAGGAAAATATATTTTGTCACCTAGCTTGAAGGACTAATGAAAATGAGATGGAAAGAAAACAAAGGGTAACTAACTTAGGCAAGGTGAGCACCGACTTTGGCATGTTGAAACCGATTTTGTACTTTGTTTTCTTGAAATATTTTTCTAATACATATGAAATCTTGACATGTGTAAAGAAAAGTGGCACAATAAGTTTAAGATAAGCCCTAGGTCATTTCAAATGCCAACCAATCCTAAGAGTAGTAAAATGAGTATACTAAGGCCTAAATGTGAGTATGTGGCACGACAAAGAGATGTCCAAGTATTTTTGGATTTTTCTTCTACCCTTTTAGCTTAGAGATTTTGACCAACATATATAGGGATAGTCCCCCTCCATTTCTTTTTTTGGGAACTCTCGGCCAAACTCATTTGAAACAGCTTTTACCTTAGTTTCCACAATAGTTATTCCTACAACTTCTTTTCAAGGCAATTAGGGTGATCTTTCAAAGGAGCAACCATCTTCACAAGTTCTCTTGGTTTAATCACTTGAAGAACTTTGTAAGTGCACCTTTAACTCACTTTTCATGTTTACTTGTGTATATAGAATTAATATATTGAAGGTTCTTTCATTTGAATGCCGAATATGTTCATAGGATATGTTATGTTGTACTAAGTGGATTTTAAAAGAAAGTAGTGTGATAAATGGAGAAAAAATATTCTAATAATTAAGAATTTATTTTATGAAACTGTGGATTAAAAATGGGATGATGATATGTGAAGGTGAAATGACAAAAGAGCCAAGTTGAGGATTTATATAGTTTTCGGCATTGATGGAATACCTTAGAGTATTATGATTTTATTTTTTTTAGATGAATCATATGATGATCAAATTAAGTTAGTGAGTGATTGAGAGAAATTTTATAAATTAATGCTCTTGAAGAGTAGTGGAAGAATTAAGATTATTTGATGATAGAATGATTATTTTGGAAAAGAAAGGATTTGAAGAAAAATATGTTTACTATGTAAGGGAGATTTCGGCTAAAGCTATTTCACCTAGTTGGGAAATTTTCAACATATGCTAGTAAGAGAATAAGTTGATTCTAAGGAAATGAAGGGAAATTAGGAGTTTATTTCATGGTGATACTCGGCCCTACACCTAATAGGGTTAAGGTTGTAAGATTTCTCTTCAAGTGAATTGTTTATGTTTTATTTGATTAAGAATATTTGCTATAAGATAATAAGTATTTGTCATGTGTTGATTTTACATGTATAGATGTTATATAACCCATGAAAACATGTAGCATGCATAAATAAGTCTAGTGGTACATGCAAGTCTGATTTCGTCACAAAAATTTCATATTTTGGGACATACCATTTTTCAAGAAATAAGATTGTGAAATTTTATAAGAACAAGAAAATAATATGATTAAGAAAAGTTGCTCCATAAAAGTGAAAGCGATTCGATTTGCTGGATGACTGATGTGTCGACGGTGAAGGTGATTCGATTTGCCGTCGAAAAAAATTAAAGTCGTGTCATAACGATGAAGGCAATTCGATCTGCCGTATGACTAACATGACTTGGCAGTGAAGGAAATTCGATTTGCTGCCATGATAAGAAAAACTACGTCGTAATGGTGAAGGCGATTTGATCTGCCATATGGCTGACATGACTTAGCAGTGAAAACGATTCAATTTGTCGTATGACTAACATGACTTGGCGGTGAAGGCGGAAATCGATCGATCATGCAGGCCAGAAATTCGATTGGTTCGATCTGCCGCCATGATAAGAAAAATCATGTCATGATGGTGGAGGCGATTCGATCTGCCGGATACCTGATGTGAATATGAAAGCTGACAGTGAAGGCAATTCGATCTGCCATTATGCTAAGAAATCCAACAGTGAAGGCAATTCGATCTGCCGTCATGGTTAAGACAAAGATTTATATGAACAATAATGAAAGCATAAAAATAAGTTTTTCATGAAAAGATATGTCACATTACGGAAAGTTGTGCACTTGTGTCAACTAAGTCATTCTTTTGGAAAATGCAAGTTTTGTAAAGAGGTGCACAAGTCATATTTAAGTCATGCATAAGTCAAACATAAGTTATGCATAAGTCATGGTTAACAAGTTTATGTACATATCATGTGCATTTATGTGTTATCTATACGTACTATTAATAATTATATTATGTTAATTGTGCACTTATTGAGATTTCTCGAAATCTCACTTTTTTATTTTATCTATCATTCCTTATGGAATGATAGACGTTATTATAAGAATATGTGAACCATCATGAGACCCAGACGTCACAAGCGATTCCGAGGTGCCTTAAAGGTCCTACAGGTTACTGTGCTTCTAAAAGAATGATCCCTCCCTCCCATATGTGATCTATTGCTAAGTTAGGAAGAAACTACTATGACTGAAAAAGAATAATTGTATATTTGTTCTTAGAGAAATTGAACAGTAATAAGTACTAATGAGAAACTGATGCATTATGCTTTATATTTTATAAGAATATGAGTTTTTATTATAGCTTACCATGTGATAATCACAAATAATTAGATTTCTTTGTTGAATTTTTAGAATTGACCTTATTCCATTGCGATATATTTTGCATACTACTAGTAAGTTAGGTGCATACACATATTTTTTCGACATGAACAAAGAGGAATATAGCTTAACATTACAAGTCACGACGCTTTAGTTTACGTTAGATCCCATACGTAAATTGGGGAAGTCACAATCTCCATGTTAGCTCACTTCTTTTGAGAAAGATTTGACCAATGGCAAGTGATGATTTGAAGATAAACATAGTAATTCCTCTTTGTGAGTTTTGGATTGGATTTATGCCTAACTTTTTGTCTTTTTCTATACAAAAAATATCTTTTTTGAGATATGGATGACAAGTGGCAAGTGGGGGAGATTTGTAAACAAAATTTGGAACCCTTTTTCCTTGTGAGTTTCGAATGAGATAAATAGGGAAGGGAGGAGCCAAATCCTACATTTTGTTTTACATTTTCTATGTTTGTCTCAACCTTAGAATGTATAAGAACCAAATCTTGTCAGTCTAGCCAAAAATAGGTTTGTGTGCTCTAAATTTAGGGTAACACATGGCACAACTTGGAGTGTTTTTCTTTCCCATCACTTTTTTCATTTTCTTTCCCATGAGTTTCGGCTAGGAGAGCTGGCACACTCCCTCCATTTCCTTTTCACTTTTTCACCCTCCAAGCATTCCTTCTTGGCATCTTTGTGTGTGTTTCTTCCAAGGGTTTTGTGGGATAATTCCTCCTTGCAAGGTGAGTGTTTTATTTGTAATCTTTTTATGATGAAGTATGCAAAGAGATGAGAGTTTTTCCCATCAAACTTTCTGCTAGAGTGTGTGTTCAAAGAAGTGATGTTTTGGTTTTTCTTAAAAAGAAATCTATAGGTTTTAATCTTAGTTCTTGTACCTTTTTTTTTTTTTAGATTTTTGTTGCTAGATTTCTTGGAAAGTTTGTAAGTGCTCTTTTAACCTAATCTTATCATTTTTTTTTTATATATAGATTAAACATGTTGTTAGTTGTTTTATTTTAAGGTTTAACTTGCTTGATGGGTGACTTTGTTATATTTTTCTCTATATTTGATTAAGGTAATATTTTAGGATTTGATATAAGAAATATTTGAATGAATATAGTGGAAATTTGATGAAAGAATATAAGGATTATGTCATGGTTACTTTCGACTAGTGTGTGTGAAGACATGGTATGACATGTTGGGTGATGGAAATATATTTTTGGAAGTTTATGGGTTTCAGCTATGGCAAGTTATAAGGGAAAGCTTTAGACTTCCAACTCTTGGTTGAAGTATGATTATGACCTAAGACATTGGGTGGTTTATAAAACTATAATCCTTGATCATTTGGATGCATGGTTTCGAGTATGTGTTTGGTTTTAAGTGGGGATCATGCTATGACAAGATGTTGAAGTAAATAAAGTAACTAAGCACCTTAAGGTTTCAGCTATGACATATTTAGACCATGCCATTGAGTTTTTGATTGTTCTTTAAGGAACACATGAGTTGAAACAAGTAGAAGAGAAGGAAAAAAAACTAGGTTCTAAACCCTAGAGTGATTCGACCTTACCATTTTGGGTTAGGGTTGTTTGGTCAATTCTCTTTTAATGGAATATGCATGAATCATGTACCAGGCATAAGAATGTTTGCAACCCTAGAGTGTTTGCATGTTATAGCATGTACATGTCATTATTTGGAAATGCATATTTCATATGTCATATGCTCCATGAATCATGTACCATGCATAAGAATGTTTAAGTTTGCATGCATGTGCATTCTTGTCATAAGTTTCATGTTGGAGTTATCATGTTTACAAAAGAAATAAGATAAATATTGTATAAGAACCCCAAAGGCTAGGCCGGGGTATTGTCCTAGTAGAACTCCCTGTTCACTCAGAAGTGTATAAAGTCGAATGAAACCCCTGAATTGATGAAGAACAGTCGATAGGCCATGGATGGTTCCTATATAAAGGATTCGAGAGCGTGGTCACACCTAAAGCTGGTGAGTGCCAAGGATGGTAAAGGCAATTCGATATATTATTAAGAATATGATTATAACATAGTCACATCGACTAAAATAGTCGTAGCGTGATGTGATAACTAGCAGGGAACAAATGGTATACAAGTGAGCCGTGAGGTATCCAATATGTTTTATAAAAAGTCATGACAAGGAAAAAGTGTCAATGAAGGCATTTCGATCTGTTATTAAGAATGATATTGTAAAGTCATGACAAGATGGTAAAGACATTTCGATCTGCCGTAAAAAATATTATGAACAAGAATAATGACACGTAATGTTATGAATAACAAGAAAATACATGAAAAGCTTATGAAAAGTGTTATAACCCAAATTTTTTAAGATAAAACATTTACTTGAGAATATTTTAAAAGAATTTATTGGAAGGATATTTTTTCCATGAAATAGGATTTGAGGCTTAGATGCATTCAAAGAAAAATTTTGCATTGACCTTTGGGAATTTTAGCAAGGTGTCAGCTAGAGAAATTCAACTTGGACCTAAAAAAAGATAAATTTTCGAAATTTGAGAAAGAAATTCAAAGGGAAGTGATAGAACAAAACATCAAACATTTGGTGTGCCAAAATGAGTTCTTAGACTGGTCTGTCGAATTTTGGTATAATAATCATAACTCCTGCATATGAGGTCAGAACGAGGTGATTTCAATTCTTTTAGAATTCTAAGAGGCATATCTAAAACTTTCATGTTTTGAGTTTTCGAAAATAAGGAACTTATCAAGGATTAAATCTGGTGTAAAATAGACGGACGGGAATGAGAGTCAACTGGTAACCGACTTAGATGAGTTGTTTTATGTTTGGCCATGTGAGGAAAATTATGATTGGCTATCAATTTTTCTGAGGTCTTGACATGTGTGGAAACATGTGTCAAGTTGATCAGAATTGATCTAGAAGCCTTGGTGGGTAAGAAAATAAAGGAAACAAATAGAAAACTCGGATTGGATGTTCTCGGGTGAGTTTTGACATGTTTTGGTAAATTAATCATATATCTCTCATTCGATCTAGCCACAAGGAAATCCTATAAATCACTAAGAAGATTATCTAAAACTTTAATGTTTTAAGTTTTTGTAGAATCGCAATAGATCAAGGATTTATTAGGCCAAGAAATGATCAGATCTAAAAAGGGCATAATTGAAACCCGAATTGGATTATCTCCACCACCTTAGATAAGAGACGAAATCTAATTAGATTTTTGATGATTCTGGACATTTAGACAGGTGTAAGGAACAAATGGATATGTGACGCCCCCAACTCACGTCTGGGATTTAATGTAAGTTAAGGTGTTAGGATAAGTAATACTAGGCTACTCACCTTCATACGTATCAAGATCTTAATAAATAAAATATAAGAATTTTATTATACACAGCGGATAAGGTCAAGAATAAAAATTTCTAAAGATCATATATGGAAAATTTTAATTTCCAACTTCCACATTCTCCATTCATTCATCAGACATTGTACTGTTATATATACATACCTAAAATATTTATCAGCATTAACAAAATAATAATACATATCAAAAGACTATTCCTATGGTCACTTGAGTTCCTTCTTAACTTCAGGAAATTCCCTCCCATAGCAAAACATATCCAAGCTAAGACAACAGTCTTACTTAAGATATTATTCCTGTGGTGTTGAATAAACCTCACATATAGACAGAGAACCATCCAATCCCAAAGTCAAACAGTAACCTATACGCTGCTCCTCCTCAGCAAAAGCAGGAGTATTGTGATACCACAACTCCATTGGCTGATCATACATAGAAAATTCAAGGGACGCAAGAGTGAAATCTACATAAGGACTGTATTTAAAGAGTCCCTTAGGATTCCTCGGAGTCTCCTGCGTTATCGGGGCTTTCTCCCTGTTGGCCATCACATCTTGTATATAATTTATACATACAAGAAAGAAACATAAAACCACAAAAGAATGAGATTTCCTTAGAAATCTCAGTAAGTACATAATTACCTTAATAAAGCATAGACACGACCATTATTAATCTTTTTAGGAAAAGAAACTAACAAAACATGATCAAAAACATGTTTCATGTGATTTATCCATAACCTACACAGGTTTACACTCTTATGATATTTTATGTTCATTTTTCTTAACCATCAACACCTTTTTAAAAACTTATTCAATTATTATCCTCAATGGGCGTTACGTATCACCGTGCCCATCGCAGATAACTCTTTTACGGCATATTTATTTCTTATCCCCGATGGGCGTTACGTATCGCCGTCCCCATCGCATATAACTCATCAATCACCCGGGGGTTACGTATCGCAATCCCTGTTATGATGAGTCTCGTGTCAATCTTCCAGGCGTTATGTCTCACCGTCCCCGTCTTGACACAAAACATACATAACATAGCGAGCGTTACGTCTCATCGTCCCCACTAATCATATCACGTCCACGGGTGTTACATATCGCCATCCCTGTGATAATACATACCACTCTTATCATATAATAGGCGTTACGTATCGCTGTCCCTGTTGGCACGTCAGTCATTCGGGCGTTACGTCTCGCCGTCCCCATCACGATGTGACTAACTTATCCATATCTCTTATTCTTAGTTGTTCATTTCTTATTCTTAGGAATGTTTCTCAAGTACATGATGTGTCACTTTTCTTAATTCTCGCCACATACTAGAACATGCATGTACTCTTAAATTATCATATGCTCACATATGTATGTATCTTAAATTCTGCAAAGTGTTTTACACTAGTTAAATACTTAGATAGTACATATAATTTCTTCTTATTTCAATGTCTACTTTTATTCCAACAAAAGCCTTGAATTTCAGCAAAATAGGGTATCTCGCTTGAGCGAAGTATCGAGCGAGAATCGAGCGAAGTCTCGGGTTAGAACTTGCTTGAGCAGAATATCAAGCGAATATTGAGCAAACTTGGTATCCCGCTCAAGCGAGGTATCGAGCGAGATTCAAGCGAGTTCTTGGGTTAGAACTCGCTCGAGCAATACATCGAGCGAGAGTTGAGCGAAGTCTCGGGTTGCATTTCGCTCGATCCAAACATCTAGCGAGAGTCAAGCGAGAGTTTACAGTTGTTCTTCGCTCGATCCTTCGGTCAAGCGAGAGTCGAGCGAAGTTACAGAGTATGGGGTTTTTCAATCTAAAACTCGCAATTTTTTCACATAAACTTGATTTTTACTTATTATAACATAGCTTTAAGTTCTTCTAACTTCATTAAACACATTTCCCTTAACAAAATCACTTCAAACAACACATAAATTTATTCTAACACTTTAACAAGAATATAAGGGTTCAATACTAGCATGTATAGTCCAACTACTTAAATAAACCATCTCCATACTAAAGTTAAGCTAGAATATGAACTTACACACTCTCTAAATCTGGTTGAAGATGATCAAATTAAATCTTTGCAAGCTTTCTCCTCAAAACACCTACTAAGCTCACTTAGGATGTATATGGAGGTTAAGGGACTAGAGAAGGGTTTTCTTTGATTTGCTTCAAATGGATTCGTGTGCTACATTACCAAAGAGAGTTAGAAGACTCCCAAATGTCTGTTTATAAGGGTGATGGTCGACTTATGTGAAGGAAAGAAGAGGGGTAACTTGGTAAAGACAATAGGTTTCTGGTTTGTATGGGATAAGGTGTCCCTCCTAAGCCTTTTTTCATGATTAACTAAATCCCCTAAAAATCTTACACTTTGCAGCTGAAATGATCATCCAATGATCAGTATTTGAGATATTTTTGCAAACCATTTGATCAATGGTTGGGGTAAAAGCTTATGGGATAAGGGATGAGGTGGCATCTCACCTAACCATGCATGCATCTCCCTTTCCAGCCTTCATCTGGTTAGCCACGCCCCTTAGCCTTCCTCTAACCCATTTAGTTACTTGCTAACCTTCTTAGAACTCTACTTAACAAGTTCTAGAAGGCCCTTTCCTGATTTAGTTAGGATAGAATCCCATTTAGATCCATATTCTCCAACTCGAGTTCTATTTATGCTCAGTCCAGAGTTATCCACTTGCTCCCAAAATAAGTCATTGATAATGTCCAAATATTCAAAAACTCAAAACATAAAGTTTTATATCTATCGCTTTGGATTCTATACAAATTAGAATTACCTCATTTGGACCTCATATGAGTAACTTATGATTTTTACACTAAAACTCGACAGTTTAATCCAAGAATGTGTACAAAGTGTTTGATCTTTGGTTCAATCACTTCTTCTTGCATTTACACCCAAATTTTTGAGAATTAAACTCCTTCTAAGCTTAAAATGCATTTCTCTATTTGACACCTTATTCCAAATCTCAAAGATTTCTCCATAATATTTTCTCTAATACATGATCTTACTTATTCTAAATTCAACACTCTCGTTTAGGTTTCTAACTCTATTTTCCTAGAAAGTATACCCAAAATATAATCCTTTAAAGAAATCATAATAAAAATTCATCTTAGAAGTTTCGGGATATTACATTTTCTCCTCCTTAAAAATGATTTCGTCCCCGAAATCGCTAAAACATAAGTTAAGGGTTCAATGAATTAATACCTTGGTTCCTTGCAACAGTAGATTCTTCTGAAGAGGTAGGGACTTTTTCCTCATTTGATAGTGAATCTTGAGAATAGTAAAAGATCATCTCGACATCCTGATCAAAATACATATTCACACTAATCTCCTGTAATTTACGCAGTATTTCAGATTCCGTTTCTTCTATGACTAGTCCCTCCTCACATCGACATTTTCTATCTTCAGACCTATCAAATAACTCCATTATGATGGATTTTCCTTTATTTTCTCTTTTCAACAATTTCCTTTCTGCTTGTAACCATTTTTGAGTGGGTTGCCTTTCCTCACCTGGCAAAGTTCGTCTACAG
This sequence comes from Platycarya longipes, assembly GCA_036559045.1. Lineage (NCBI taxonomy): Eukaryota > Viridiplantae > Streptophyta > Magnoliopsida > Fagales > Juglandaceae > Platycarya > Platycarya longipes. Next base: position 19,009,441 of record CM071803.1, on the reverse strand, counting down.
ATTGGATTACCTTTTTCATCTATGTCCATGATATGTGATCTATATTTTTCACTCTTATTCAACCAACGTAATCTATCTACTTTCCATTGTTTCAGCTTTTCCCTATGAAATCTTTCTCTAATCCTTTCCGATCTTTTCTTTAACTGATCTACAGGAGTAACTGACATTCATGTTTTTCTTTTCGGAGTCATAATCCTGAGTAAAACCAATCATAAAAAACTATAGATGCCAAAAGAATACAAACATCATACAAATAGCTTTATATACATATATCAGAGTTCAAATATAAAACACAAATTATTACAACTAAGTTTCAAACAAATGACGATAACTAACTCTCATCACATCCTCACGTTCCCAGGTAGCTTCCTAAAAAACATGATTATTCCAGAGCACTTTCACTAATAGAATTGAGCGATTTCGAAGGGTCTGTTCTTTCTGATCTTCAATCCTCACTAGCCACTCTTCATAGATTAAGTTGGGATGTAAATTAATAGGACTTGGATCCATCATTGCCACTGATTCATTGCTTAAACTCTTCTTCAGGGAAGATACATGAAAAACATTATGGATTCCTTGCAGATTATCAGGTAATGCTAGGCAGTAAGCTACCGGACCTACTTTTTCCAGAATTTCATAAGGTCCAATATAATGAGGACTTAACTTTCCTTTCTTACCGAATCGCATAACTCCCTTCATAAGCAAAATCTTCAAATACACCCACTCTCCTACCATAAAATCTAAGACTCTTCTGTGATTATCTGCATAACTCTTTTGCCTACTTTGCGCCGTATTTATCTGATTTCTAATCCTTGTAATCTGTTCCTTAAATTCTTGTAAATACTCAAGTCCCAAAATACTGTTTTTCCCAACTTCGTCCTAATATATAGGAGACCTGCATTCCCTTCCATAAAGTGCTTCATAAGGTGGCATTTGTATGGTAGTTTGAAAACTATTATTATAAGCAAACTCGATTAATGGTAACAGACTCTCCCAATCTTTACCAAAATCCAATACACAAGCTCTTAACATATCTTCTAAAGTCTGAATGGTTCTTTCTGTTTGCCCATCCGTTTGAGGATGATATGCACTGCTAAAGTTCAAATTGGTACCCATCATCTTCTGTAAACTTTGCCAAAATCGAGATGTAAATCTTGGATCTCTATTTGACACTATGGTCTTTGGCACTCCATGTAGACGAACTACTTCTTTTACATAAATTTTTGCCAATCTTTCCATAGAATCCGTGTTTGAAATAGGAAAAAAATGAACACTCTTTGTCAACCAATCAACTATTACCCAAATTGCATTTTTCCCCGCTGATGTTCTTGGTAATCCTACCACAAAATCCATAAATATATCCTCCCATTTTCATTTAGGAATTGGTAGGGGTTGGAGTTTACCAGCTGGTCTTTGGTGTTCAGCTTTCACTAACTGACATACTGGGCATTTGGCTACAAAGGTTGCAATATCTTTCTTCATTCCTTCCCACCAAAACTTTTCTTTTAAATCCTGATATATCTTAGTACTTCCAAGATGAGCAGTATATGGTGTACCATGAGCTCCTTTCATCAATCTTTCTTTCAAATGTAATTATCAGGAACTATTTTCCTTTTTCCAAAGTATAACATCCCATTACCTGAAATCATGTAGTGTGAGGACCCTTTTCCTTCCAGCATTTGCTGTTTCATCTTTTCCAGCTTAGCATCCTTTTGTTGTCCTTCCTTGATTTCCTCTTCTATTAAAGGAACAATTTCTTGTATCACCATTAACTTGAGTTCTTGTGATAGCCTGTCTACAAGAATTTCTCGCATTGCTGCTAACACCGATAATTCTTTAGATTGAGCTTTCCTGCTTAAGGCATCAGCTACCACATTTACCTTTCCAAGGTGATATTTAATTTCACATTGGAAGTCACTTATGGTCTCATCCATCTTCTTTGCCTCATGTTCAGAGTTTTCTGACTAAAAAGATACTTGAAACTTTTATGGTCCGTAAATATTTCACATTTCTCTGCATATAAGTAGTGCCTCCAGATTTTTAGTACAAATACCACAGCTGCCAATTCCAAATCGTGAGTGAGATAATTCTGTTCATGATCCTTCAACTGTCGGGATGCGTACGCAACTACTCTTCCTTCTTGCATTAATACACACCCCAGTCCCATTTTTGAGGCATCACTATATATCACATAGGGTTTGTGAGATTCTGGTAAAGCTAAAATTGGTGCTGTAGTCAATCTTCTTTTTAGCTCTTAGAAACTCTTCTCACATTGTTCGCTCCAAACATACTTAGCATTCTTCCTGGTTGGTGCTATCAAAGGCGTAGATAGTTTGGAAAATCCTTCCACAAATCTTCTGTAATATCCAGCTAAATCCAAAAAACTTCGTACTTAATGTGCGTTGGTTGGTTGCTGCCAATCCATTACTGCTTCTATTTTTGTTGGATCCACAGAAACTCCTTCACTCGATATCACGTGACCCAAAAATTTTACTTCTCGTAGCCAAAACTCACACTTACTAAGTTTGGCATACAATTGATGTTTCTGCAAGATCTCCATTACAATTCTCAGATGCTTTTTATGATCTTCATCATTCTGCAAATAAACCAAAATATCATCAATAAAAACTACTACAAAATTATCCAAATAAGGTCTAAATATCCGGTTCATCAAACCCGTAAATACCATTGGCGCATTTGTCAATCCGAATGGCATAACAAAAAATTCAAAATGTCTATATCGTGTTCGAAAGGCTGTCTTGGGTACATCTGGCTTCCTGATCTTCAACTGATGATAACCAGACCGAAGGTCTATTTTTCAGAATATTGCAACTCCTCTTAGTTGATTCAACAAATCATCTATTTGTGGCAACATATACTTATTCTTAATTGTGACCTTATTCAAATCTCGATAATCTATACACATTCGCATTGTTCCATCTTTCTTTTTCACAAATAACACTGGTGCTCCTCATGGAGACGAACTTGGTCTCATGAATCATTTCTTCAAAAGTTCCTCAATCTGGGCTTTTAACTATTCTAATTCCACCGGTGCCATCCTATAAGGTGCCTTATAAACTGGAGCCGTAGCTGGTTCCATTTCGATAGTGAACTCCATTTCCCGATCAGGAGGTAATCCCTGCAGATCATCAGAAAAGACTTGGGGAAAGTCTTCCACAACTGGAATTTCGTTGATACTCTTAACAACTTCTGAGGAATTTAACATTATTATCACATACACTTTTGCCCCTTCTTCAATACTTTTCTTCATTCGCTTGGCAGTTACTATGGAAGAAACATAATCAATTATTTCCCCCTTGTAATAAAACTTCTCCTTCATTGGTAAGTCGAAAACTATCTCCTTTTTACGGCAATCAAGTTTAGTATTACACTTGGCTAGCTAGTCCATTCCCAAAATTAAGTCAAATTCCATTAAATGGAATAATATCAAATTAGCGACTAGCTGAGAACTCCCAACTTCCAAAGAATAATTTCTTACAATTCGGTGACATCCTGCTATTTTCCCATCAGGCATGACTACTATAACTTTTTGGCCCAAGGGTTCCACCTCTAATTCACATCTTTGGACACACTCATATGAATTAAAAGATCTTGTTGCTCCCTAATCAAACAGAGCATAGACCATGCATTGCTTCAATTTAACCTTACCTAAGAAAGTTATCTACTGTTATTATTACTCATGCAAAGAATCCCTTCATTAACTAAAAAAAAAAAAAGTTAGAAAGTTACCAGTAATAACATTAGCGTCTATAGTCTCATCAGCCTTGATATCCACTTCTTCTGGCGTGATTGCATAAACTTTAGCTTTCATGGGTACCTTGGTTTTTTCCTCCTGGGAGAGCTACACCTTGAGGAACATTTTAAGGACAATCTTTGATCAAATGTCCTAGCCGGCCATACCTGAAGCAAGCCCTAGTATCCATTCTACAATCTCCCTTGTGTCGATGCCCACATTTGGTACATATTGGAAATAGAATCAGTATATTTGAATTACCTGCTATTCCTTTTCCTCCATCCATGGATCTAAAATTTTGTTTCCTTCCTACATCTTTTCCCCCAGAATTAGGAAATCTCCTTTTTCCAGTTACTTGAGTTTGCGCCATTATGCTCCTCTATTCAGCCTCAGCTATAGTTGCTATGTTCACTAGTTCCTGAAAATTCTCCATTCGTAGGCATGCCACCTACATACGAATCCGTGGCTGCAATCCCTCTTGAAACTTCTGTGAACTCATCTTCTCAGTAGCCACTAAGTGTGGGGGCAAATCTTGCCAGTTCCATAAACCGAGCTGCATACTGTTCCACCGTCATGTTGCCTTGTACCAACGTGGCAAACTCTAGAGATTTCTGCCACTTCACATTCCGGAATGAATCGATCATCGAATTCTTTCTTGAACCATTCCCACGAGGGCACTACATTTTCTCTTAACTCTAGCTTTAGCAACCTCCGCTTCATGTCCCACCATAGTCCTGCTTCACCTTGCAGCAAATGTCCCGCATACTGCACATTTTGAATTTCAGTACAACCACTAACTTCGAAAATACGTTCCAGTTCAATAATCCATCTATCAGCCTTTAATGCTCCTTCCATTCCAATAAAATGCGGATATCGGTAAACTAGAAATTTTTCATATGGACATCCTTGGATTTCTCCTCTATTCTCATCTTGCTGACGATAACAACTCTACTCTATCTGATTTCTCACCACTTCAGTCATCTAACGAATAGATTCGGCTATCGCCTGGCCTCCTTCTACTGGGGGGTTTTGGGCCTCCTGTCTTCCTTCCAGAGGTGGGTTCTGAGCCATTGGTCCCCTTTCCAAAGGTGGGTTTGGTGCCATTTGTTCCTCCATCTTTGGAGGAGTAACTAGGGGAGGATTTGGTATTGTTGTTTCTACTCGTTTCGAAGCAGGGTGATCTCTTGTCATTTTTATCTTCCTGAAACATACCAAACTCCATCATGAACTATATTTACTTTAGAAACTTCCAATTTTTTAAAGTACAAATTATTCATCCATATCACTCCAATTCCAATCTTATAAAGATTTAAACTTTTTTATGTGCCATGTGATCAATTTTTTCCTAGGACATTGTGGATTTCACCCAAAACATAATAGCTCTGATACCACTCTGTGATGCCCTCAACTCATGTCTGATATTAACGTAAGTTAAGCTGTCAGGATAAGTAACACTAGGCTACTCACCATCATACGTATCAAGATCTTAATAAAAAAAATATAGGAATTTTATTATAAACAGCGGATAAGGTCAAGTATGAAAATTTCTAAAGATCACATATGGAAAATTTTAACTTCCAACTTCCACATTCTCCTTTCATTCATCAGACATTGTACTATTATATATACATGCCCAAAATAGTTATCAGCGTTAATAAAATAATAATACATATCAAACAGCAACCTATACACTGCTCTTCCTCAGCAAAAGCGGGGGCACTGTGATACCACAACTCCATTAGCTGATCATACATAGAAAACCCCAGAGACGCAAAAGTGAAATCTACATAAGGACTGTATTTAAAGAGTCCCTCAGGACTGCTCGGAATCTCCTGCGTCATCGGGACTTTCCCCCTGTTGGCGATCACATCTTGTATGTAATTTATACATACAAGAAAGAAACATAAAACTACAAAAGAGTGAAGTTTCCTTAGAAATCTCAGTAAGTACATAATTAACTTAACAAAGTATAGACACGGCCATTATTAATCTTTTTAGGAAAAGAAACTAACAAAACATGATCAAAAACATGTTTCATGTGCTTTATCTATAACCTACACAGGTTTACACTCTTATGACATTTTATGTTCCTTTTTCTTAACCATTAACACCTTCTTAAAAATTTATTTAATTATTATCCTCAATGGGCATTACGTATCACCTTCCCCATTGTAGATAACTTTTTTATAGCATATTTATTTCTTATCCCCGATGGGCGTTACGTATCACCGTCCCCATCGCATATAACTCATCAATTACCCGGGAGTTACGTATCGCCGTCCCCGTTATGATGAGTCTCATGTCAATCTTTCAGGCGTTACGTCTTGCCGTCCCCGTCTTGACACAGAACGTATGTAACATAGCGGGCGTTACGTCTCGCCGACCCCACTAATCATATCACTTCCACAGGCGTTACGTATCGCCGTCCTCGTGATAATACATATCATTCTTATCATATGACAGGCGTTACGTATCGCTGTCCATGTCAGCACATCAGTCATTCGGGCGTTGTGTCTCGCCATCCTCGTCACGACATGACTAACTTATCCATATCTCTTATTCTTAGGTATTCCTTATTCTTAGGAATGTTTCTCAAGTACATGATGTATCACTTTTCTTAATTCTCGCCACATACTAGAACATGCATGTACTCTTAAATTATCACATCCTCACATATGTATGTATCTTAAATTCTACAAAGTGTTTTACACTAGCTAAATACTTAAATAGCACATATAATTTCTTCTTATTTGAATGTCTACTTTTATTCCAACAAATGCCTTGAATTTCAGCAAAATAGGATATCTCGCTCGAGCGAAGTATCGAGCGAGAATCGAGCGAAGTCTCGGGTTGGAATTCGCTCGAGTAGAATATCAAGCGAATATTTAGCAAACTGGGTATCTCACTCGAGCGAGGTATCGAGCGAGATTCAAGCGATTTCTTGGATTAGAACTTGTACGAGAAATACATCGAACGAGTGTCGAGCAAAATCCCCGGGTTGCACTTCGCTTGAGGTAAACATCTAGCGAGAGTCAAGTGAGAGTTTACAGTTGTTCTTCGCTCGATCCTTTGGTCGAGCTAGGGTCGAGCGAAGTTACAGAGTATGGGGTTTTTCAATCCAAAACACATAATATTTTAACATAAACTTGATTTTTACTTGTAATAACATAGTTTTAAGTTCTTCTAACTTTATTAAACACATTTCCCTTAACAACAACCACTTCAAACAACACTTAGATTTATTATAACACTTTGACAAGATAATAAGGGTTCAATACTAATATGTATAGTCCAACCACTTAAATAAACCATCTCCATACTAAAGTTAAGCTAGAATATGAACTTACACACTCTCTAAATCTGGTTGAAGATGATCAAACCAAATCTTTGCTAGCTTTCTCCTCAAAACACCTATTAAACTCACTTAGGATGTATATGGAAGTTAAGGGACTAGAGAAGGGTTTTCTTTGATTTCTTTCAAAGGGACTCGTGTGCTACATTACCAAAGAGAGTTATAAGACTCTCAAATGTCTATTTATAGGGGTGGTGGTCAACTCATGTGAAGGAAAGAAGAGGGACAACTTGGTAAAGACAATAGGTTTCTGGTTTGCATGGGATGAGGTGTCCCTCCTAAGTCTTTTTTCATGATTAACTAGATCCCCTAAAAATCTTAGGCTTTACAGTTGAAATGATCATCTAATGGTCAGTATTTGAGATATTTTTGCAAACCATTTGATCAATGGTTGGGGTAGAAGCTTATGGGATAAGGGATGAGGTGGCATCTCACCTAACCATGCATGCATCTCCCTTTCTAGCCTTCATCTGGTTAGCCACGCCCCTTAGCCTTCCCCTAACCTATTTAGTTACTTTCTAACCTGCTTAGGACTCTACTTAACAAGTTCTAAATTGCCCCTTCCTGATTTAGTTAGGATAGAATCCCATTTGGATCCATATTCTCCAACTCGAGTTTTGTTTAAGCTCAGTCCAGAGTTATCCACTTGCTCCCGAAATAAGTCATTGATACTCTCCCAACATTTAAAAACTCATAACATAAAAGTTTTAGATATATTTCTTAGGATTCTATAAGAATTAGAACCACCTCATTTGGACCTCATATGAGTAACTTATGATCATTACACTAAAACTCAATAGTTTAATCTGAGAATGTATACCAAGTGTTTGATCTTTGGTTCAATCACTTCCTCTTGCATTTACACCCAAATTTTTTAGAATTCAACTCCTTCTAAGCTTAAAATGAATTTCTCTAGTTGACACCTTGTTCCAAATCTCAAAGATTTCTCCATAATATTTTCTCTAATACATGATCTCACTTATTCTAAATTCAACACTCTCATTTAAGTTTCCAACTCTATTTTCCTAGAAAGTATACTCAAAATATAATATTTTAAAGAAATCCAAATAAAACTTCATCTTAGAAATTTCGAGATATTACAGGATAAATGGGGTAGATCCTTTAGAAAGGTTGAGGACACTTAGACGGCCAAAGAACTGGACTTGCATCCCTTGGAGATTACCCATAATATTTTTTTTTTCTATTTCCATGTTCTGGAATGTTCAAGCCATTGATCAAGACCTGCTTTGAGGTGGCTCAAGGATGACCATTGGATGATATTAGAGCCAACTAATTCTAAGCCTAGATATGATGATGGGGCTAAAGGAGGTGAGACACACACACACACACGACAATAGAAGGGAAACTAGTCATTACCCAAGTAGCTCAAGTTATTATTCTTCCTTTGCTATATAAGTAGTCAACCACTTGAGGGAAAAAAGCTATTTCACTTGTTCTTCCCTTAAGAAAAGCAACCATACTTAGCAAAAAGAGTTCAAAAACTCTTCGTTCAATCTTTTCACCTTCCAATTATCAAAGGAGAGCTAATTGAGGGCATTGGAGGAGCGGTGCAAAATCAATTCAAGACTACTAATTTAGCTTTGGAAAAATTTGTAAGTGCACTACTTAACGTAATCTTGGTGAAGTATAAGTGACTTAATTTATAGATTTAGTTTGATGCCTATTTGATGCTTGTTTAAGCCTATGCATCATTTATGAAATAGCTTGAATACTCTTGATTTATGGAGTGGTTTTTGTTGTGGAAAAATACCAGAAAAGTTTTTAGAACCTTATGAATATGTTTTATGATCATATAATAAGATAGAGCAACCCTAGCAACTTTCAGATTTCAAGGGAGTTAAGTTAGCAGATTTAACATCCTTTAGTAAAATGGTCATAACTTCAGAGTTTGATGTCGAAATTGAATGATTCAAGATGCTATGAAAAGCTAAGAACTCTAGAAAGGATGAAATTGGGAATAAGTGACAAAATAGAGTAGATAAGTATCTCAAGAGGGTGTTTTTCTTCTATTTTAAACTATTAGTGAATTATTTGAATGAGATTTTTAACAAGTATGATAAGTTTAGAAATTTCAATAAACTAGAAAGATTTTTAAGAATTATTATGCTAGAAAGATAGAATAAAATAAAATAATAAAATTATATATATAAGAGAAATGTTTAGGAAACAAACAAAAATGCATAAGTTATGTGATTATGAAAAATCTTGACTTGAGTTAAATAAGTTAAATGAAAAAATAATTAAGAATAAATTTTCCATCAAAATTTAGCCAGCCCTGATTAAATAAAAATTGAATATTTTATTTAATTGCATAAGTATTATTTGCTAAGTTTTGACGTTATGAATTTAAGTGACGTATGTGCATGTAGGTTTTTGTGATATGCTTTTCTATGTCATATGCTTTACAAAAACATGAAACATGCATGTCACAAGTCTAAGTTTGTATGTATATTGCATTTTTTCACATACGTGTCGTCATAAGTCATGACATCCATTTATAAGAAAAGTTCATATTACATGTCGTCATGTAAGTGTTGTCACGAGTCATGACGAACATTTAAGAAATAAGATAAGGAAACTTTATATGATATGGCCCGACCACAGGTAATAATAGTGGATATGATATGGCTTGACCACAGGTAATAATAGTGGCATGGCTTGACCACGGGTAATATTAGTAGCATAATCCAATATAGGTAATAATAGTGGCATAACCGAGTAATAATAGTAAATATAAGTAAAGATTTATAAGAATAAGAATTTTAAGATAAAAATGAAAAATCCATGCATGAAATAAGTTTATCAGAGTAAGTCCACATAAGAGATAAGTCTAAGACATGCATGAGTCACATGAAGTATGACATAAATGCACACCCTGGTTGTCTGGCATGTATGTGATTATTTTATGATGTCTATGCTTTTATTAAGTTAAGTGTGTACTTACAGAGATTTTCAAGAAAATCTCATTCTTGTCTGTTTCTTTTCCTTTTGGAATTTTAACTTCACTATAGAGTCTGATATCGAACATGGGTAAGGCCTAGTTACTCGAGAGACCTGAAGAAATCCTGAGGGGTCCCCGGAGTACTCTCTCTCTGTAGAAGTTTTGACCCTGTTAGTAGTAATAGGTATTGGCATCGACATGGAGAAAGAGTTTCCCGAATTGAAGAAGGAGCCTAGGTGGCCCTAAGTTGAAATTTTGATAAGTTTGTATATTGGCTGAGAAAACTAACTAGGTTATGTATGTAAGGATACAATGTTATTTTAAATGGATGATGTGGATATTATGGTTTTATTTTACCATGTGATCATTAGAAAATTTTATTTAGAACTTTTTCGCTGCGATTTACATTAAATTTCGATAAGTACGGTGGTGAGTAGCCTAGTGTTACTTACCCTGACACTTCAATTTAAGTTTAATTATGGACGTAAATTGGGGGCATCACAAAAAGTTTCAAATATATACATGTCAACGAAAAACGAAGAACCATGAAAGTATTTTATGAAAATGCATGGTGCATAAGTCATTTGACAAGTCTCATGATCATGGTGCATGCATTTGTTTATCTGTATATACTGATGATGCTTTTATTATGTTATCTGAGTACTAACTGAGATTTCTCGAAATCTCACTCTTTTATTTGTTTTAACTATTATCCTTTTTGAAATAATAGAAGTGATTACAGGAACAGATGGCACAGAACCAAACTCAGACCTCCCAGGACATCATGAGGAGCCTTAAGGGCCCTATAGAATACTCCATTTTTGATGAGACAGCCCATCCCTTGTGTGATAATTTGTTGGGGATTTTGAGGCGAGACACTGCCAAGTCATCAGAGGATCGGCGACTTGTAGGGCATTGTTTGATTTTAAGCCCGGATGGCTCATCATCCCTCAATAGCGTCTATGCGACGCCAGCAGGGATAACTCTCCAACAGGGCCATAATCTAAGTATGGGTCGATTCCCTATTTCAGTGAGAACTATAAGAAAGTTAAGAAGGAACCCCTGTAAAGAAAAAGGGTGGTGGTGTATTTTCTTTTGAATATTAGACAGTGATATGTTTTGTTGAGAACTTGATCTTGTAGACTTGGTACATTATGGTATTATATATTATGAAGTTATGGAATTTTACAATAGTTTACCATGTAATAATTTACAAAATTTAGATTTCTTTCCCTATTTTATGAAATCGACATTATTTCGCCACGATACATATTGTATACTGCTAGTAAGTTAAGTACATGCATAATATTTTTGATATGTACAAAGGGGTAAGTAGCCTAGGGCTACATGTTCCGACACTTCAATTTACTTTAAATTCCAAACATAGATTGGCGGCGTCGATAGCGCAAGTGAAGTCCGAACCCTTCTGAAAAAGGATGCTAGAAGCATGAAAGGAAGATAGCAGGACCATTAGTACTACTTTTGTGGGAATTATGACTTACTTATTTTGAGTTTGTTATTTTGAGAAATGGTCTCTACTTATTTTGGAGTGTTAGACACTTAAACGTTTTATGTGCATTTGCTATATTAAGTTTTTTGGGATATTTGCACTATTATGGTACCAAGCGATATTATATTTGTAACACCCCGCCCCTAAATATAGCTTTTGAAAATATTTTAGGGAGCCAGTGTGCTACTGAAACTTTTCTTTATAAAAACGCACCAGATGTGAACATTTTTAAATAAATGAAATAGTTTTATAAACTTAAAGAGAGTTAGCAAAAGCATTTGCTTAAAATAAAATGTTGATATCACTCGTATTTACAAAAAATATTTTATTCACTGGAAACTACAAAATAAAACTAGTACTCTGTCTAGGCCTCTGCATCGCCTCTCTGACTCAAATCCTGCCAGCTGTATATCCTCATCACCTGTGATGATTTTTTTAAAAGGAAAATATAGCAACATAGAAATAAAAATAAAATGAATCAAATACTCAATAAGTAATACATCATACGGTAAAAATAATACTCATCGGTTCTCTCAAAACATGCATACTCATATATACATACATAATAACGTGAACATGAATTTTTCATAAATGCTGAACATGTACTTTTTTATAAATACTGAAAACATGAGTTTTTCATAAATCATGAGCTTTTCATAAAACAAAAACATGAACTTAGGCTTATCTTATCATATCATATCTTTTCGTATCATAGGCCGTTACCCAATGTTGACCCCCGTGAGTTAGGGCTAGTGAATCTAAATAGATTATAATTCCGCCCGTGGTCTCGGGTTGTGGAATTCATACATAAGGAAGACATACTGGGTGCACTACCAGCATGTACGACCTGGCAATGCAATATGCCCATACATAGGTACCGACTTCATATCATACATAGGCCACTTACATATCTTATCATACTTGCATACTTATCATAATATAGATTTCAAAAGACATTGCATACTTTTGTAACATGAGTGATGCATGCTTCCTCACATGAATTCATGATCTTTCATAACTAATTTTATGCATACTCTCATATAAAAACATGATTTTTCATAAATAACTTTAATGCATGAAATCATGATATTTCATAAATAATTTTAATGCATAAAATTTCTCATAAATCATGCATATGGATTTTCATAATTTTTCATGATTGGGATACATAAAAATGAGCTTCCAAATAATGGCTATACATACATAATAATTCTATAAATCACGAGCTTTTCGTAAAACATAAATATGAATTTAGGCTTATCTTATCATATCATATCTTTTCGTATCATAGGCCGTTATCCACTATTAACCCCCGTGAGTTAGGGTTAGCGAATCTAAATAGATTCTGATTCCACCCCTGGCCGCGGGTTGTGGAATTCATACATAAGGAAGACATACTGGATGCACTACCAGCAAGTACGACCTGGCACTGCAATATGCCCATACATAGGTACCGACTTCATATCATACATAGGCCACTTACATATCTTATCATACTTGCATACTTATCATAACATAGATTTCAAAAGAAATTGCATACTTTTCTAACATGAGTGATGCATGCTTCCTCATATGAATTCATGATCTTTCATAACTAATTTTATGCATACTCTCATATAAAAACATAATTTTTCATAAATAACTTTAATGCATGAAATCATGTTATTTCATAAATAATTTTAATGCATAAACTTTCTCATAAGTCATGCATATGGATTTTCATAATTTTTCATGATTGGGAAACATAAAAATGAGCTTCCAAATAATGGCTATACATACATAATAATTTTATAAAACAGGTTTACCGTACGTGCGTGAAAAGTATGATCATACTTCTTACACTTTAGCGTTGCGTCTTGGTTTCACGTCGTAGCTCGTAACCTATACGAGATATTAGATTTCACTAATTTTTTAGATAATCATGTCGTAATACTTGAAATCATAAATAGGGATACTAAATTTAATTAGGATTAGTACATAATAATCATCGAGAATTATAACAAATTCTTATTTAAGAAGAAAAAAAAATGTAATAAGTTTATTTAAATCTAGTTAAAATCACTCGGGTTATTACTAAAATAATAGGTGAAAAAACAGCATGACAAAATACTTTCAAGGCTTTATTTTATAAAGACGTGTATGTGAGTTTGTAGTATTCAGGTAATACCTTTGAGCTAGTGTAAAGAGTCATAAAATTGGTTACCAAATAACAGGCCCATGGACGAAGGAAATAAAATGAGTTATTGCAGCTTACGGAAGACCAAAATAATGAGGGAAACAGGGCATAAAACAGAGGACCTTGAGAGAGAGGTTGCACAGAGAAGGGAAACTTACCGAGGTGCACGACGGCAACTGGGCTTCGACAAAGGAGTTCGGCAGCGTAACTGGGCTTGTCGGAACTTTTGGGCAGGTCCGTCTAGTGCTTCGATGGCTAAAGGGGTTGTTTAGTTGGCTGGCAAAACAGAGGTCTCGGGTTGTTGGTTTGCTACAGTGGGGGTCTCGGGGCTCAACGGTGATAGCTGGGCTTCGTCGAAATGGCAGGGATCGACTGGCCGGTAGTTTCTGGGATGGATTCCAACGAGGTAAGTGGTGGGTTGGCTGCCGAGTAGTGTTTCGGTGTGAGATGACTACGGGTTGCCTTAAGAGTGGGTATTTTTCTTGTGTTGATATGATTCTCTAAGATAAATTTTTGAAGGGTGGTCTGGTTTATATAGATGAAGGGAAAAGGAAACGTGACTAATCTGGAGTGTTTGAAGAGTTTGCATTGGCTAGATTTTGAATTTAATCGGGGTTTGAAGCTGATTTCGATATAGGGGTCAACACAGAGAAGATTTTTCTGAAGAATTTAGATTTTGAATAGGTTTCTGATAATGATTCGAGATAAGTTGTCGACGCCCCCGTCCACGCTTGTGATTGGACGCAGACGTCGAGGATAAACAATACAAGGAAGTTCACCCCTCGTTCTTATTTACGTTCAAGTATGAATTTAAAACTAAACGCAGTGAATAGGAAATATTCACAGTGGAAAAGGTTAAGCTATTTTATAATCAGGCATGAACTTAAAATTTTGCCTTTCATCACATGGTATAACAATTTTAAGATCCCAAAATAAACTTCATATTACTAAATATCATTAAGTGTATCAGTCTCCAAAAAATATATATACTCTCCCAAAACATCGAGAACTTCTAAGATCTAAATAAAACGTAAGTAAACATCCTCATCCAAACGCTGACCTCGCGACCATGTCAGCAAGTGGGGAGATCACTAGACCATCAGTGGTCTAGAGAGTCTCGCCGAGTCTTATAGTCGTCGACGTCATCTTTTTCTGCAACAACTTCTATCGTCCCTACAAGAAACGATAGTGGAAATATAAAGGGGTGAGATTTCGAGAAATCTCAGTAAGTACACAACTATCTCAACAAAATCATTTCAAACATACATATCAGTGAATAACAAACAGAACATGTGTCATGCATATGTGACTAATGACTTAGCAAATGCATATGCTCATGAAGACTTTCATAAAAACTTGACTTTTTTTCAATCTTGGTTCATATACTTGCTTTTCATAAAAAGGGTTCATCATATACGAAATTCTTTTGACTCATGCTTTAAAAACCATTTTTCGTAAAACTTTTCATTTCTTTCATCATTTCTTATCTTAGGCGCCACTTATTATATTCATATCATTCTTTGACCTCGACGGTAGTTACGTATCGCCTTCACCGTCGTCGCGTCAGTCATACGGGAGTTACGTATCGCCTTCCCCGTCATGTCGTGAAAGTCCTTATCAGTGATACGGGAGTTACGTATCGCCTTCCCAGTCACTATTTATTTTGGACACCTCACGGTTCCCCTATATACCATATGTTCCTGCTAGTTACCATAGCACCCGGCAACTGTATCAAACCTAAGTAGCTACGTTTAGCACCCTTTCGCACTCTTTATCACTCGGCGATTGATCACTCACCAAGTGACTACAAACTTTTTTCATATATCGGTAAAGCAAAAGCCAATACTGCTTTTTGGGCACCTACTAGCTTTAGGTGCACCTACTAGCTTTAGGTGCAACCACGCTCCGGACGCCTTTTGGAGCCATACATGGTCTGCCAACTGTTCTTCGTCGACCCAGGGGCTTTCACTCAACTTTAATCACTCCTGAGTGAACAGGGAGTTCCACTGGGACACTACCCTGTCCTAGCCTTTAGGGTTCTTATAAAAATTTTAATTCTTTTCTTTTCCTTTAAAAACATGTTTGACTCCAAAAACATGATTTTCGTGCTCTATGCATGTGACATGCAAACCTTTAACGCTAATCATGCAAAAACCCGAGACGAACCCCGAGTGCACACTTAGCCATCTTCTTTTATAAGTCAAACATCACATCATTCAACTCACCATTCATATATATGCACAAAATTGGGCCTATTGAGTCGAGTGGGGTGCTCGGCCTCCACCCCTATGGTTGGGCCGAGACCCTCTTTGGTTACTACCTAGGGTTTCTTCCTTTTATTTCCTTCCACATACTCACTAAATCTTAGTAAAATTAACAAAACCATTTTAGCCTCACTAAGAGAGGTTGACCGAACCCTATTGTCCTTAGGATTAGTATTTTTATCACTTTTCCTTCCACCAAAATAGCACACTAAATTATACATGTGAAACCGAAACATCATACTACGGAATCCTCCAAATTTTTCATGCTTCTAACTCTCTCCAAGTATTCAAGGCTCAATCATCATATGAAAAAATAGTTAATCAATTAAAAACTTAACCCTAAAACCTTTAAAACTGAAACCCATATATGCACCAATTTAAATTCTTTTCAACTCCAAACATCATTTTAACATGCATGCATTTTGTCACCATTTTTCATACTAATCATACTCTCTTTTTCCTTTATACCAAAGTAACCAAATCCACCAATAAAAAAGTAAAGCTCAAGCCTAAAATCATACACCTTGCTAAGCATGGATTTATCACTAAGCATACAATACATTTCTTTAAGCATTCATCCTAGTATCCCAATCATCTAACAAATATTATCTTAGTCACACATGCATTTTCTTATCACTATATACCATATCAATATGCTTCTTTTTCCTTTGCATCAATTTATCTAAAACCATCAACATAATATAGATTCAAGCGTACAATAACATATGGACTAAGCATAGATTCTTAACTAAATAAACAAAACATTTCTTTCAAGAGAACCTAGCCTAGCATCTTCAAGCACTTAACAAACTTAATCTTAGTCATGCATGCACTTCTATCATCATCATATATCATATCATCATGCTTCATTTCCTTTGCAACAACTTAGCTAGATCCACCAACATAATCAAATTTCATACATGTCATCCTCCCAGTATATATATTTGTACTTCTCCAAATATCCGAACATGAATATTAAATAAAGAGGGAATTAAAACTTCAAGATTTCCACTTCAAGAAAATCCTCCAAAACATAACTCCACAAGCATGCATTTTTTTAGTAACCATCAAACAACAATAATATCAATATCTTCCAAGATCAACATAACTAGTTTCCATCAATACTTTATACATGTTCATCCTAGCATGGCATTTCAATAGGCAAGTTATTTACAACTAAAATCAAGATGCTTCTTCAAATAACATATATGCATATATCTCATATTTCCCCAATACTCAACTAACTCAATATCTTCATGCTTACATGCTTTTCCCTCATCAAACCATCAAGATCATCAATCATCTTATAACTCTTTAATCAAGAAGATCATAGGTTCTACACATGGATTCTAACCAAGATAACATTTCTACCCGCAAAGTTTCATCATGGCAATACTAAGCAAGTAACCAAGCAATACAAGCATATGCAAGCATTTTCAAGCATATTCAAACACATTCACTCAAAAATATACTAAAAATGCTAAAGGCAAAATAGAGATATACTTACCAATCTTCCTAGCTAGCTTATAAGAGTTCTGAAAATAAAAGAAATACTTTATTAGAACATGCTAAAAACTTACCATTTTCAAGAGAAAAGGTTTTCTTTTTGAAAGCATGAACATAGGGTTCTTCCTTATACTTCTAGGTTTCATCTTAAAGTAACTAAGTTACTTACCTCTTCTAGGTTTCCTCCTCCTTCCAAAATCACTATCTTCCTCTCCTTCTAAGCTTGGAGTGTTTAGGTGTTTAGGTGGTGAAGTAAAGTGAAGCAAAGTGGAGGGAATGGGGAGTGGTTGTCGTGAGGTGAAAAGGTGAGTGGGGTGTGTGTGTGTGTGAAATGAGCAAACCAAATGGGTGAGGAAACAAGGCCATTCGGCCAAGGCACCTTGCTAGGCTTCTAGGCCACTCATTCCCCTAGGTTTGGGTGACATGTAATGGGCTTGAAAGACCTTTGAGTGACTCCCATCACTTGATCACATCAACCCTAATCTAGCTCATCCTAGGTTGAAGATTTGCTCCTTCTTTCTCTCCTCATGGCCGGCCTCTCTCTCAAGGGTTCCAACCCTTTTCCATCATCTCACATCACTTCTTGTCTTCCCAACAATCATCTCACATGTCATTCCAAAGGATTTGAGGATCCCTTTTTGGGAGAATGCACAAGTGGGGTTTCGGATCCCATGGCCTCCATCCAAAACCCTCCCTTCATCTCACTCTCATTTCCCTTTTGTCACATGCTTTATCCATCAACCAATCACTTCATCTCTTACACAAGCTTGTCCTATCACTCTTACACAAATCTATAGCCTAGGTTTTGTGGCAAAAAGAATGTCAAACAAGGGGAGAGGGAGTCGGCTAAGGCCATACCCGAAACCCTCAATTTCCTTTCCTCCCACTTTTTGATCCATCAACTCACATCTCATGTCACATTTTCTTACACCCTTTTACACATCAAGTCTTATCTAATCTTACACAAATCTCACATGTCCCTTCCATTTAGATTTGGAAATGTTTTGGTGAGAAAACCCAAGGCCATTCGGCCATAGCCCCCACCGAAACCCCTCTCTCTTTTCTCATCTCCAAATCTTTTCAAATCCTACTTCATCATTTTACTAGATATGGTAGATCCTATGTTGATCTTATTTGGCAAAAATCCTATGCCTCACACACTTATCTAGGTAGGAAAAGATGGGAAGATTCCACTCTTGTCTTCTCTTTCCTTTTTTCAATCAAAACAACTAGTCAACTTTGTTACCTACTAGTATTTTCCTTCCTTCAACTACTAGTCTTATTCTAACTTACTAAACTTCTCCTAGCTTGACATGTGTCATCAAGCATGGGCTTAGGTTGACTAGTGGACTTCCTTTCATGGACCTATGGGCTTGTTTTCCCCCACTTAGGCCCAAAGCTTTTGTTATGGCCTTAAGGCCTTAAACTCCTAAGTCCACTTTTTTAAGGCTTTATCCACCAAATTGCCTAAGTCACTTAGCTCTACTTATTTAATTAAATAAAAGCAAAGTATGGAAAATTCGGGGTCGTCACATAGGAGACCATCTATTCTTAATAAAGTTTCAATTTTTGAATGACAAAGACAGAATGTTAGGGCGACACCCTTGGTTCTTTGATCGTAACTTAATTTCTATACAAGAAATGGACGAATTAGTTCCCCTAAATGAAATTAAATTCCAATTTGAACCATTTTGGGATCAATTACATGGCTTACTACTGGCCTCTATGAACGAAGAAATTGGCAAAGACATTGCTGAGGCAATAGGTCCTATAATAAGAGTTGAATCTGACTCTGATGGCCTTGCGTGGGGAAATTGCCTGAGAGTTAAAGTGGTAATAGACATGACTAAACCCCTTCTCAGAGGGAAATTGGTGCAACTTGACAATAAAAAATATTGGATGACTGTTAAATATGAAAGGCTTCAAGCCTGCTATTTTAAATGTGGTATCCTTGCTCAAAGATTTAAGTCCTGTCAAATTCAAAGAGACATGAATCAAAATTCTGATAGCAATTCCACTCAATTCGGGGCATGGATGAGAGCCCAAATAAGAGACCCAAGAATATTTGAAACAAAAAAATATGGGAGGAAAGAGAAGACCAAACCTGAAAAGGAAGAACAACATACCACTGCAGCAGAAGCAAGAGCTCCAAGTTAAAGTCCAGAACAAAGAAAGGCCATGGAAGTGATCAACCTTAGTCAGATTATCAAAAGAAAAGAGATTTCTGTTAGTGACATGGCAAAAAAATTTAAACAAACAGAGCTAGAAGATCCAAGCATCGATACTAGAGAATACAGAGAGTAAGGCTAATTCCAATCAAGCTAGTATCTCTGATGGGGCAGACAACACAATTAAGAACATTGGGGCTATTACTAAAAAGCTGTCCACCTAGAAAAGAAGGGCAAGAGGCAACACTTCACATGAACTAGTACCTCCAGGTTAGTCTACTTAGAATTCAAAAAAGAGAATAAATGATGTGAATGTTGGCATCGAGATCCTATCAAAGAAATCAAAAGCAGATTTAGAAAGGGTTAGTTGTAGTAATGATATTGAACTGGTGGAGGCTGCTTGGCAGCCCTACCAACAGTCATGATAGGCCTTGCTTGAAACTCTAGGGGCTTGGGAACCCCCTAATAGTTAATGAACTCCTTTTGCTTGTTAACTCTATGTCCCCCAATTTTGTGTTTCTCTCAGAAACCAAATGTGGTAGAAAGAAAGTGGAGAAAGTCAAGAATAAACTTGATTTTGATGCTTCTTTTGTTGTTGACAGTATCGGCCTAAGTGGTGGCCTAGCCTTTTTGTGGAATACTAAGGATGATCTCTCCCCAGTTTCCTACTCACAACATCATATCTCTATGAACTTTTATTATGAATTTGTCTCTCAAGACATTTTGTCAACTGGTTTCTATGGTTATGCAGATAGCTATAAGAGACATATGAGCTGGAACCTTTTGAAAAGATTAAAACTAGCCACCAACTATGCATGGATCTATTTTGGTGATTTCAATGAGATCCTATCTAATGATGAAAAAGTTGGAGTTTCTACAAGACCTTATCAGCAACTAGAACTTTTTAGGAAATGCATTGATGACTGTGATCTGAGAGATCTTGGATATGATGGATTACAATTCCCTTGGTGCAATAATAGAGAATATCCTCAATTTACCAAAGAGAGACTAGATCTTGTCCTGGGTAACACCAAATGGATTGATCTTTTCAATAAATTCAAATTCTCTAACCTGGTAGCTATCTCTTCATATCATGGGCCTATGAGGTTAACTTGGTCCAAAGGCGGAACAACAACTCAGTATGAGGATGAGGATAAAAGAAGGAAGAGAATTTCTTGATATGAGGTCAAATGGAACCTTCAAGGTGACTGCAAGACCATTATTAATGCAGGCTAGAGCAATGCTAACTTAACTCAACACTCCAACATTCAATTAGTTCTTGAAAAGATTAATCAATGTCGGGCCTCCCTTGATAATTGGAATAAGAATATGCTTAAGAAAGAAACTAAAGCAGCTCAAGCCAAGCTTCAAAAACTTACTCAGGTTTACAAAGCAAATTAGGGGTATAGTAATGAAGAAATCAGAAATCTAAAGAGAGAAATAGCTCAACATTTGGCTGGAGAAAACCTAAAATGGCAGCAAAGATCTAAGCAAGTGTGGTTGAAATGTGGGGACAGGAACACTCAATATTTCTATAAATATGCAAGCCAGAGGAAAAGAACCAATGAGGTCAAGAAAATCCTCAAAGAAGATGGCAATGAAACTTCCAACAAGCAAGAGATTAAAGATGTATTTACTCATTTCTATCAAACACTTTTTACTTCACAGATGCCTACTAATATTGAAGAGTGTCTAAGCAAACTTCAACCTAAAGTTACTGATGATATGAACAGATTTTTAAATAGAGAGTATTCAGAAGAGGAAATCAAAGAAGCCCTGTCTCAGATGAATCCAACAGCCAAGCCCGGATGGATTTTCTCCTATTTATTTTTTCAAAACCTTTGGGATATAGTGGGAAAAGATATTACCAAAGTCGTTTCTGATGTCCTAAATCACAAAGATATTGTATTGATCCCTAAAGTCAAAAAACCTGCTTTTGTTTTTTTATTATAGACCAATCTCTCTCTATAATGTTATTTATTAAATTGTCTCAAAATCTATTTCTAACCGTGTTAAGCACATTCTCCCTCATATTATTTCCCCATTCCCAATGTGCATTTGTACCTGATAGATTGATACATGACAATGTTATTATTGCATTTGAAGCCCTTCACTCTATGACTACTCGAGGGAAAGGAAAGCAAGGTCATTTGGTTATAAAGCTTGGTATGAGCAAAGCCATTGATAGAGTGAAATGGTTATTTCTGGAAAAACTCTTAAAAAATTGGGTTGAATTCGACTTGGATCAGATTGGTTATGAACTATGTCTCCTCTACCACTTATTCTTTGCTTATCAATGGCTACCCCCAACCCCTTATTACCCCTTCTAGGGGTATTAAATAGGGTGACCCAATCTCTCCATATATTTTTCTCTTGGTGGCTGAAGTTCTTAGTTCTCTTATCACGAATGCAGATGCGGAGAATCAATTACATGGCTATCACATCAATAGAGGAAGTGTGAGTCTGAGTCACCTTTTCTTCGCTGATGATAGTTTACTTTTTGTCGAGCCAATGCTAAAGAATGGAATGTTATTCATGACATCCATAACCTTTATGAATTAGCCTCAGGATAGAAAATCAATAAGGCTAAAACTTCTCTATTTTTCAGCTCCAACACTATAAGAGAAACTAGAAATCACATCATTTACTTGGTAGGAACTCAAGCTAGTCATTCCTATCAAAACTATCTCAGCCTTCCAGCTCTTTTAGGGAGATCTAAACACAAAGTTTTCAAGAGAATCCATGATAAAATCAGAGGGAAAATGAGTAATTGGAAAACTAAATTCCCTACTCAAGCTGCGAAAGAGATTCTCCTCAAATCTATAGTGCAAGTCATCCCTACTTATATAATGGGAGTCTTTAAACTTCCTAAATCCCTAATCTCTGAAATGAACAGTCTTATTAGCAACGTTTAGTAGAACTTTTTGGAATATGAGGAGAAAACCCACTAGATTGCCTGGAAGCATATGGGAAAAGCTAAAGGGGCAGGTGGTCTTGGATTTAGAGACTTTAAAAGGTTTAAAATAGCCCTATTAGCCAAGCAGCGATGGAGACTTATCCACCACCCCAACTCTTTAGTGGCTCAAATATTGAAGTCTAAATACTTCCCTAAAACTGATTTCATGCAGGCTAAGATTGGAGCTCGGCCCTCTTTGATCTAGAGGAGCTTATATGGGGCAAAGGGCTTAATAGAAGAGGGTTCCCTATAGAGAGTCGGTGATGGTCGAGATATCAAGGTATGGAAGGATCGATGGCTCCCTAAACCCATGAGTTACAAACCTCAAGCCCCTGCTCAAATTCTAGATGCAGAAGCAACCGTCCATGATCTCATTAATTGGAACACAAAAATGTGGAATAAAGAAACTCTACAAGCTACGATCTTAGAAGCAACTAGAAGCATCATCTCTAAAATTCATATCTGTCATCATGAAGCTAGCGATAAACTCATGTGGTTGGGGAATAAGAATGGTAGATTTACAATTAAAACTGCTTCCATAAACAAATGCTGGAAAACAAAAGGGACAATCCTCTTCCAGTAACACTAACAACCCCATCTGGATTAAGTTATGGCAAATGCAAGTCCCCAATGCACTCAAAGTTTACATCTGGCATGCATGTCTTGAATCCCTGCCTACAAAATAAAATCTTTTCAAAAGAGGTATTACTGAAATTCCTCTCTGCCTTATATGTAACAAAGAAGAAGAATCAGCTTTGCACATACTCTGGAGTTGCTCCTCAGCTTCTAATGTGTGGTGTTTAAACCCCACGAGTCTTCATAAGATAGCTACAGCAATGGAAAGCTTCATAGCTCGTTTGAAAACATTCAACATACCTGCAATCAAAAGGTAATAGAGGAATTTTCAACCATCTCCAAAGCCATATGGAATCAAAGGAACAGATTTATTTTTGAGGACACATTCACGCACCCTTCTCAAGTAGCTTCCTATGCCCTTCAAGCACTAGAAGACTCTACAACTGCCCAGATTGAACCACAACAGAACAGAATCTCTAATGAAGAACACAGATCAATCTGGATCCCCCCACTAGCAGGCACTATTAAAATAAACTGGGACATAAGCCTTTGCATGGATCAGAGTAAGATAGGGATCGGCCTGATTGCGAAGGACCACATGGGCAGAACCCTTACTACTAAGAAAATTCCCAAATACACATTTTTGGATCCTCACCTAGCAGAATTGTTGGGTGCTAGAGAGACCGCCGTTCTTGCTAAAGACATGCAATTGACCTCAGTCATCATAGAAGGCGATAACCTCCATGTTTTAAAGATCTCACCAGCAATAGAGAAAGAGGAGATAGCATTGGCCTGGTTATTCAAGACACCAAGAATCTGCTCTCTCAAATAAACTGACAAGCTCTCGATGTAAAACGAAAAGAGAATAGAGAAGTTCATTGTCTAACAAAATCAGCTAATTTGCTAGCGATAGAAGAGATAGAACTAATCTACTCACTAAATTTGTAACCTCTTCTTTCATCTCTATTGAATGTAGAGTTTATGCCCTTTTAAAATATATATATATATATATATATGCGTTATTACGAATGCTTATTGTCAACAATCTCTTCGTTTTTTTCTTCCTTTCTTTCACAATACGAATGATATATAATAAAATATCTTCTCGTCAATGGGTTTGTCTCAAAAAGCAGTCAACGGTCAACTGTGGATCATCAATCCATGGGTTGTCCTAGTCCCGTGTGAGGAGCATTATAGATTGATTATAAATTTTTCGTCAACTAAAAGATCAGAGTTTTTAACGTGGGTCTTTCATTTTGAGCATAAACACAGAAATAGTCCCATAAAAATTATTAATCTCATCTTATTTTATTTTATTATTATAATTTTTTTAATTTTTCACACAAAATATCATAAATAATTCAATTCTTTTTTAAATTCTAAAATAATAATAGTATTAAAAGAATATTCAATTTTTAATTTTTATATAAAAACATTTCATCTCAATCTCACTATTCAAATTACACCTTAAATTCAAGGGAAATCGGAATTTCTACCTGTCTCCACATATCAATTTATTTACACTTCTTCCAAGTTTTTGGTCTTTTGTTTCATGCAAACTTATTATAGATAACATATATGTTATTGCTTATGCGAGGTAGTTTGTAAATAAAGTTTTACAACTTTATATATATATATATATATTTCTTTTTTTTTAATTTAATATATCATGATCGGTATCGAAAGTGTGTTATCCACGTGAATTTATAAATAAAATTGTTAAAATGGTAATTAACTACTTCCACAAAATCTGCAATTTTGATAAGTATTTGTTGGGCTTTAAATTTGGTGAAGTTTTTATAGAATGTGCAGATCGATCCATGTTGATTCGTGTCATTATCTCATATATTTAAAGCTACATATTATCAATTATCCCACATATTTCTGAAAAAACAAGTAATGAATATTTTCTTTTTATACATTGATTCCACTTGAACTTCAAAAACATACATATTATCTCTACAACTGTTGACAAAAATCTTTTAAATTCTTACCTAAATTTGATGGCTTCAAGTGAAAAAGAAAAAAACACATAAAATGAGCCTTTACAACAGAACTTTCAAATTTGGACAAAACTCAAAGAAACTTTAAATGTAAGTATTTTAAACTTTCATTATAAAAAAATTATTTATTTGTAATTAATTAATTCCAACAAAAATAATTATATATAATCAAAATGAGCCATAAATAATTTTTTTATCAGAAATAATTAATCACAAAAATTGATTTTTATTTTGTAGTATCTCTAATTAATATAGAAGTTTTATTGATCGTTTGTTACACCAAACACCGATATATAATTTATTATATGTATTTTTGTATTTATATTTAAACATGTACTCACCTATTACCTATGAAATTGAAGTGAATCGGAAAAAATAAAAATAAATGCTACTTTTGGTCGTTGAGGAGTGGACCGATTGAAAAGCAATGGGGATAGAAGAGAATTGATGAGAGTACAGCTAGCAATAGCATTGGCTGGCTGCAACCATATCAGTGCATGGTACATTAAAGTAGGGACACCTGTCCTTTTGTAATCAATATTTTGGTTAACCATCATTGTTTTTTCATTAAATGATAGAATGAAAAATCTAAAAATGATAGAATCCTGATCTATTGTTTATTTTATTTTATTTTACTTTTATAAGCCTGATCTATAGTTTATTTATTAGCTTTCACCTACTTTATTTTATTTTTTATTGAATAATTAAATAAGTAATTATTAATAAATTTACATATTTTTTTAATATTTAAAAATGTTTAAAAGTATTTTGAAATGTACACACAATCATAATATATAGCAAGATCCTTAAATTCAAAATCTTGTAATAATATTAATAATATTCATTAGTTATCCTTTCTCTAATTTTTGGCAGACGGAAGCAAATATAGCTTTTGCTAAATATATCACTTTCCTTGTCGTTGAATCGAAGACCAATGAATAATGAATCACTTCCAGCCGCCACCTTTGATCAACAATCGGAATTTAGCAATTCCATTATTATTTTTTTCTTTTTATCTTCTATATTAAAAGAATTTATTTATAAAATTATTTTCATTATGGACCATTGGCTCATGTGATCTTTTATAATTGATAGATACTATTATATTTATTTTTTTAATTTCCTTCTTTTACATACAGATTAAGAAAGTGAGATTAGTATATGGAAAATCTCAAGAAATGAAGGAGCAAGGAGACAATGACACTGCCCCACTTGCTGCAGCGCACCAGAAGGAGACCATCCACTGTCCAAATAGTAGAGCTACATAGTTGTTTAATCAGGGCACTACATGCCACTTGTACTTAGGTCCATTTATGTTTATTTTCCTTGTCTTATTTTGTATAGAAACGTACACTTAACTGGCATGTTTGATTTTATTCCTCTATTCTTTCATATTTCCTTTTGGGTATAAATTGTAGCATACAAATGTGCCTACAACAACCTTATTCTCTCATGGATACTCAACTCGATTCGAAGAAGATCGTCTCCAACATTTTCTACATCAGCTCAACAAAAGAAGTCTGGGAGAAACTCAAAACATGTTTTGCTCAACTAGACAACGTGTGGATTTTTCAACTTCAACACCAGCTGAGCACTGTTGCGCAGGTAACTCAAACGGTTAGTGAATATTTCACTCAGTTGAATGGTATTTGGGAGGAACTACATAATTATAGGCCATTTCCCTATTGCTCTTGTGGACTTTGCACTTGCAAAGTACTCAACTCAGTTGGAGACATACAACAATCAGATTATGTGTTCAAATTTTTAATGGGATTGAACGACTCTTATGAAACAATCAGAGGACAAATAATCCTCATGAGTCCAGTCCTTCATTGGACAAGACTTTCTCAATGGTGTTGCAAGAAGAGAGGCAAAGGCAAACGAGAATCATGGTTTTACCAACTCCCAAATCCTCGGCACTTGCTACTCAGTTTAAAAGAAGGGAGAAATCAGACTTGACTTGCCAACATTGTGGCAAGGTAGGACATACTCGGGAGAAGTGCTACTGGCTCGTGGGGTTCCCTCCAAATTTTAAGTTCACCAAAGGCAAACCAGGACACTTGAACAATGCCTCCCCAAGCTTCCACTTTGCCAACCAGGTTGCTTCCCAAATTCAAGAGAAATTATCTTTAGAAGGCCCTCAGATGCCATTTACTTAAGACCAAGTTCAAAAGCTTCTGGCACTCATCAATGATCTGTCTCTATAGCCTATTCATGCTCACTCTTCCACCTCTCAAACTGCCAACACAGAATCCGTAGCCCACTCCAATATGGCAGGTACATTTCATTGTTTCTCCATCGCACCATCATCGCATTTCCCATCTCCAAAACATTCTAATCACATCAATGCTGCACCTTGGATTGTTGACACCGGAGCAACAGATCAATGGTCTGTTCTCCCTCTTTGCTCACCACAATCACCCACACCACTAAGGCACATGTTCAACTTCCTAATGGAACCAAAGCTGCTGTCACACACATTAGAAATGTACAACTTTCAGCCTCTATCACAGTCACAAATGTGCTTTGCGTTCCCACGTTCAACTTTAACCTCTTCTCCATTAGCAAGCTAACAAATGACCCTCACATTTGCTTGGTATTCTTGGATCATTTATGTTTTCTCCAGGTCCAATCTACATGGACAACGATTGGACTTGCTAGAGCTCATCACGGGCTATACTATCTTGACCTTGACTCATTCAAATGCGCCACTTCCAATCAAAAAATCAAAGATCACCCACCTTCCACCAATGCTTAGATTTGCTATGCTGTGACACAACAAGAATTTAATGTTTGGCATTTTAGATTAGGACATTTATCCAATCAAAGGCTGAATTTAATCTAGGCCTCTTTTCCGGATGTAAAATGCAAAGAACAGCTTCATTGTACCGTTTGTCACATGGCAAAGCAAAAACGAAACTCTTTTCATTTAAGTCAATCCTCTACTTTTTCTATCTTTGAATTAGTGCATTGTGATGTTTGGGGTCCTTATTCATAAGCTTTTTTGCAAGGACACCATTATTTTTTTAACCCTTGTTGATGATTATAGTCGAACAACTTGGGTTAATCTAATGAAGTTCAAATCCAAAGTCAAACAGCTCATTCAATCCTTCAATCACATGGTGAAAACCCAATTTAATTCCAAGATCAAGCAAATAAGAACCGATAATGGTTTAGAATTTCATATGCCAGATTGTTTCCACTCCATGGCATCATCCATAAAAAAACTTGTGTCTATACACCACAACAAAATGGGGTGGTAGAACGCAAGCATCAATACTTGCTCAATGTGGCTCGGTTACTTTTATTTCAAGCTTCCCTTCCAATAAAATTTTGGGGAGATGCCGTCTTAACTGCCACATATTTAATCAATAGAATACCAACCCCAAGTCTGCACAACAAGTCACCTTATGAAATTCTCTTCTCTTCTCCTCCCACATATTTGCACTTAAGGGTTTTTGGGCGTTTGTGTTACGTCTCCACTCCTAAATACAATCGGTTTAAATTCGATTCTAGAGCATGAAAGTGCATCGTCTTGGGCTATCCCTCGGGAACAAAGGGATACAAAGTCTTTGATTTAAGCACACAAAGCACACTTGTCTCTCGAGATGTCATCTTTGTGGAAACAATCTTTCCATTTCAGGATTCAGACCCCATTTCTCCCATCAACACCCAAACAACTTCTTCTCCAACTATTCATGCAATTTCTGACACTTATACCGACCCAAGTAGCACCACAAACCATTCCATTCCCGCCTCCATTAATGCTCCCACTCTTGGATCAGATGACAATTCCTCTTCAGCAGCTTCTGATAGTGAAACAACTTTTCACAATGAAACATCCCCTCTCAAATCCAATGATATGTCATCCACTCTCAGATCATATGACAATTTCCCTTCAACAGCTTCTGATAGTGAAGCAACTTCTTACAATGAAATAACTCTCGAGTCACATGATATGCCATCCCTTGTTGCAGCTCCACATCCCCTTAGGAGATCCGAAAGAACCAAACACATCCCCTTATACTTAATTGACTATTATCATGCTCTTGCTGCTTCCACATTGTACCCTCTGCCCGATCCTTCCACATTATACCCTCTCTCTCACCATCTCACTTATGACTGATTATCTCTCTCTCATAAAGCATATGCCCTCTCTCTTTCACTCACACATGAGCCCAACATTTATGAAGAAGCTGTAGTCTCTCCCCATTGGCGTGCTGCCATGCGTTCTGAACTTGATGCCCTTGAAGCAAATGGTACTTGGTCTGTCACTTCTACCCCTTGGTAAGAAAAGCATCGGATGCAAGTATGTTTTTAAGAAGAAACTCAAATCAGATGGGTCTATCGACAAATACAAGGCTCACTTAGTTGCTAAAGGGTATACTCAAAGAGAAGGATTTAACTATCAAGAAACTTTCAGCCAGGTAGCAAAGCTCACCACCATTAGATTATTCTTGGCTTTGACATCCATTCTTAATTGGCAATTGGACCAATTGGTCGTCCATAATGCATTCCTTCATGGAGACATTTCCGAAGAAATCTACATGGACCTTCCACCGGGATTTCAGTCTAAGGGGGAGTCCCAAGGAAGTAAACTTGTTTGCAAATTGACCAGATCCCTCTACGGTTTAAACAAGCCTTAAGACAATGGAATTCTAAGTTCACATCTTCTCTCCTAGCTGTTGGGTTTCGACAATCAAAATCGGACTACTCTCTATTCACAAGAATTGATGAAAATGGTTTCATGGCTCTTCTTGTATATGTTGACGACATAATTGTGGGGAGTAACAACTTGGCAGCCATAGAGAAACTCAAAGTCCATTTGCATAACCAATTCAAGATTAGAGACCTAGGAGCTCTCAAATATTTCTTGGGATTAGAAGTGGCAAGGTCATCAAGCTGTATTCACATTTGTCAGAGAAAATATACCCTGGAAATTCTTAAAGATGTCGGATTGTTGGGATGCAAACCTGCCAGCACCCCCATAGAACAAAATCACAAGCTGTCCCACACTCCCAAGGATCCTCTATCCGACATCACTAGCTATAGGAGACTCATTGGAAGGCTGATTTACTTAACAATTACAAGACCCGACATAACCTATGCAGTGAGTGTCCTTAGTCAGTTTATGGATAAGCCGAACCAAGACCACTTACACGTGGCTCATAGGGTACTCGGATATCTCAAGGGATTCGATTGGACAAGGTATATTCTTTTCATCTAAATAATCCTTGCATTTGAAAGCCTATAGCGACTCACATTGGGTAGCATATCCCGACACAAGGAGATCAGTCACAAGATTTTGTATATTTTTTGGAAATTCCTTGATCAGTTGGAAGTCGAAGAAACAATTGACTGTGTCCCGATCCTCGACAGAGGCCGAATACCGTGCCCTTGCACATACTAGCTGTGAGATAATATGGTTAAATGCATTACTCAAGGATTTTAACACAAGTCTTGATTAATCTACACTCCTTTTTTGTGATAGTCAATCAGCCATTCATCTTACCAAAAATCCTATTTTTCATGAAAGAACAAAACATGTGGAGCTAGATTGTCATTTCATTCGAGAGAAAGTATTGGCTGGAATCATCACACCCATTCATGTTGGGTCAAGGTTTTAATTGGCAAATATATTTACCAAGGCATTGTCAGCCCCTACATTAAGTTTTCTATTGTCCAAGATGGACATCTTGAACATACATGCCCATCTTGAGGGAGAGTCTCAAGAAATGCAGGAGCAAGGAGAGAATGACACTGCCCCACCTGCTGCAATGCACTAGAAGGAGACCATCCACTATCCAAATAGCAGAGCTGCATAGTTGCTTAATCTGGGCACTACACGCCACTTGTACTTAGGTCCACTTATGTTTATTTTCCTTGTCTTGTTTTGTATAGAAACGTACACTTAGCTGGCATGTTTGATTTTATTCCTCTATTCTTTCATATTTCCTTTTGGGTATAAATTGTAGCATACAAATGTAACGAGTAATCAAGAAATACAAAAATTTCCTGCATCGATTCTCTCTGTTTTCAATTCTTCAACAGAAAATATTTTTATATCTTAAAAAGATTTTAAAAGTTTAAAAAAAATATAAACAAGAAAACAAAAAAGAAAAATAAATAGACTTAATTATGCCTAGGAGGCAACCCAACGGTCATTGTTTGGCGACATCTCAGGATGACTTTCTCTTTTCTATCTTCATCTATCTTGCAAGAATAATGGAGAATTTTTTTTTTTGGAAATAAAAGACTTTATTCATCTCAATTCAAAGAGGAAACAAAAGTATAACATGATTTAACAACTAGATCCACAGAATCCTCAACAAGCTCGAAGGCTTTCTTAGCAGGACAATGTGCTACTTCATTCCCACTTCTCTTTACGAACATCACTTGCCAACTACTAAAAGTAAAAAGCAGTAATCTAGCATTTGTAAGTACCAATTCCACACCATCCATTCTCTCTAATTGATGCTTAATAACATGAACAACATGCAGTGAGTTCCCTTCAAAAATAATAATGTCCAAACCCAACTCTGTAGCAAATGTAGCAGATTGGAAACTACTTACAACTTTAGCCAAGAGAGGATCAATACATCCAGATTTGAATATCTTCTTAGTAGCCAATATACCACCCTCATGATCCTGTGCTACCAAACCAATATTGGCTCTGCCCTTTATCTCACTCAGTGCAGCATCCTAATTAATTTTAATGAGACCAACAGATGGAGGAACCCAACTTAAAATCATATCTTGTCTCCCTTGAGTGTTGGCCTTTTATTTTACTTGGACGGTCTTATAATCTTCTAAAAATTGAACTACCTATTGTGCTAGCAGTATAGGATGCAAAAATGAGCCTTCAAAAGCCAACTTGTTTCTCCTATACCAGATGCTTCTAGCTGCAACAACAAATAAGTCCATAAAGTGCTGCTCACACTAAGCACTAAGGCCTCGTTTACTTTCACAAAATTTTTCATTTTATCTTATTTCATCTAATTATTAATTTTTTTTTAATTTTCACGCAAAATAAAATAAAAAATCCATTTTTTTCAAATTTCAAAAAAAAGATAATATCAAAAAATATATTCTAACAATATTTTTTTTAACTTTTAACTATTATTTTAACTTATCTCATTTAATCTCATATGCGAAAACAAACAAGGTCTAAGTCTCTCAAAGACCTCCAAGAAACTCGCTCTCAAAGAGCTCTTGTGAAAAACTATTGGCCTTTGACTCCACACATTCATAGTTGAATTGTAGCTCCATAAAGTAAGTATAATTGATTCCTCTTCCCTGTAACAGACTGGACATAGGAGAGTCTACTATCTTCTTCTTAAACAGATTCACCCTTGTGGTCAATGATTCTAAGCAGGCTCTCCATACAAAAACCTTAGCAACATTTGGGACCTTTAGCTTCTACCACTAAGTCCAGTTTTGTGCTTTTGAACACCCTTAGATGACTGCCCCTTGGGTAGCTCATTAAGTTCTTTTTGTAGGTAATAGACACTATTGACAGTGAACATCCCATTCTTGGTACCTAACCAAATATGTCTATTCCTTGCACTAGTTGAACTAATAGGGATCTTCTGTATTACAACAGCAATATTAGGCCCAAAAATGTTTGTCACCAGCTCCCTTTCCCATTGCCTAAGCTCACCATGGATAAGGTCAACCACTTTGGCATCCTCATGCAACATCTTGACGGGAGTGTACCATATAACTGGAAGGTTGAGGTATCCACGTATCCTTCCATATTTTTGTGTCCTACCCATTCCTAATTCTACAAATAGAGCCTTTTTCACCAAGGCTCCTGGCAGCACAAATGCTTCTCCAAATAAAGAAAGGCCTAGCTCCCAACTTAGCTTGGAAAAGAGAGGAAGGGGAATATTTTACCTTTTGGACTTGAGCTAGTAAGGAATTAAGATGTTGAAGAATTCTTCACCCTTGCTTATCCAACAAAGTCAATTTGAAACTCTCTAGGTCTCAAAATCCCAAGCCTCCCACTTCCTTTTCCTTCCTTATCTGAGCCCAAGAGACCTAATAAACTTTTTTTTCATTGTGATACCATCAAAATTGATGCATGACCGTATTTATTTCCTTTAGCAAAGACTTAGGTAATTTAAACACCCCATGCAATAGATAGGAAGTGCTAGGATGGCTGCCTTTAGGAGAATTTTCTTCCTTGCGTGAAAAAGTAACTTTATCTTCCAATTGCTCAGTTTGCCTTTGAGTTTCTGACCCGAGGCCTCTTCATAGAGATTAAGCAAGCTGTGAATATTGGACCACTCCATTACATTTTGTCCACATAAAAGCAAGATGTTATGGCAAAGAATAAATGGTTAGTCCTAAACTTGCCCCTACCATAATGCCCTTAACAACTTAGTATGATTAAGTAAAATGCTTAACACTTTAGCAACCAAAATGAAGAGATAAAGGGATAAGGGATCATCTTGTCCAATGCCTCTCAAGGGTTTAAAACAACTTTGAAGGATTCACTTGATGAGAACAAAATAAGAAACAGATGAAATACACCCATTACCAAGTTTATCCATCTTTCATTGAAACCCATCTTTGTCATCACTTTTCTCAAAAGATTCCACTCCACCCTATTATATGTCTTGCTCATATCCAACTTTATAGCCATATAACTATGTTGCCCTTTCCTTTTTGTAGTCATAGAATGCATAGCCTCAAAAGCCACAATAACATTATCAAGATTCAATCTTCCAGGCACTAATGCACTTTGGGTGGGAGATATGATCTGAAGCAAAATTTTCTTGAACCTATTATCAAGGACTTTTGATACCACCATATATAGCACATTGCATATCTAAATTGGCCTAATATTCAAAACTGTTTAAGGACTTTTAACTTCCGAAATTAGAATAATATAGGTGTCATTAGTGTGGCTAATCTCCCCTCCTGAGTTGAGCACCTCAAGATTTGCTTTAGTAACATTACACCCCACAATGTCCTAATGGGTTTGGCAAAATTTAGTCGAAAAACTATCTGAGCTAGGAGAGCCTAATGGGTTCGTTTGGAACAAAGCCGCTTTTACTTCCTTTGTTGTATACTACCTAGAACGATTTCTATTCATCTCCATATCCATTCTATTCTCAACATGGCTCAAGCAATCATCAATCCCAATAGGACCAAGATAGATGAAAAGGTTTTGTTGATGTGGGTAAAATACTCTAAGATTTCATCCAAATCACTAACCACCCTACCATCATTCTTAACCAACCTCTTTATCTTGTTATTCTTCTCTGATTAGCACATCTGTGGAATTACACCAAACTTCTATCCCACTCTTTGAGCCAAGCTTGCTTTGCCTTTTGCTTCCATCTAACATTGTTCCCCTCTAAGAGTGTCAATATCCTGTTGTAGTTTCTTAATAGCTAGCCACTGCATTGGACCCTGTGTTCAAGCTTTAAAGCTTAGACATTTTTCATAACTTAGCTAGAGTCTTCTTTTTATGCTGTCTAACAATAGTCTTGCTCCAATGCAGCAAGAATCCTTACACCTCCCAATGCTTTTTTAAACCAATCTCGGTTGAGTACCCTACAAAACATGTTATTAAGATTAACTTGTGTTAATGATCCTATTACACTCTTTCGGCTGGTTCCAGCTTGCTTCATAATTGAAAGCCCTCTCCCTTACCTTTCCTCCATTTAACAATATCATCCTCCATTCCTTATAATCGTTACAAGAGGAATATGGTCAGAAATTTGAGTTGCTAGAGCAAAAATACTGAAATCAGAGAACATTTTTTCCATAGCAAATTTTCCAAGCACGGTCCAATCTCTTCTCTATAAAATGAGACCCCACTCTATTATTACACCATGTGAATTTGGCTCATTAAATCCCAAATCACTCAAGCCACAAAGCTCCACATTAACTCTAAACTCTTCCATTTGGTGATAAGGTCTCTTGGCTCCCTTTTGATTCTCATGTTGGTAGATGATCTTATTAAAATCACCAAATCAAAGCCATGCCCTCTCATCATTAGGTTTTAGTAACCTCAAAAGCTGCCATCTATCCCCCCTTCGAGCTATTAAAAGGGAACTATAGAAACGAGATATCAACACTTTATTCTATTCACTTCCTACTTATAAACCATAGAGATATGATGCTGAGAGTAAAACTCAAGATTAAACTCATCACCACTATTCCACATGAAATCTGATCCTCCACTAAGCCCCCTACTCTCAACAACAAAATTGGAATTAAAATCCAATATGTTCCACCCTTTTTCTTCCACATTTAGTTTTTGTTAAGAAAACAAACATTGGCCATTTAGTCTTCACTAATATGTGAAGATTTGTAACCGTATGGGAATTCCTAAGTCCTCTACAGTTTCAACTAAGGCCTATCACTATTGTTGGTCGAGTTCCATGGCAGCTTTGACCAACTTAGTTTTACAACTGTTAGAATTAATGCCTTGATCATACCTCTTTTTCTTTGATGAGTTGTTAGTTTCCACTGGTGAACTCATCCCCCTTTTATTCTTTCCCTTGTGTTAGCACCCACTTCCTTGGTCCGAAGTATATTTACCTCCCTAGTCCTCTTCCATGTGGTATCCCCTTTTTCATCACTGCATCATGTCCACTTTGCATTATTGAAATGACAAGCAAATCATTTTCTTGATAATTGCTGCCAAAAGTAAACATAGCTTGTTTAGGAAAACTTTCCATAGACCCCCTTATATGACTCCAGATCCATATGGTAAGTAAATCCCCCACTAGCAGACCCTTTTAGATCACTTAAGGAAACTTATGTACAAATTTGATCCTCTGACTTCTCCTTATTGACTAGTCCACTTGAGCACACCCCTTTTAAGGAGTCCCACGATTATAGGAATCAGTAATAGCTGATTTGAACTTGGAACCTGCCTCTTCCTTTAATTGTACCACAGTAGCTTCACTTCTTTCCAAATCAATTACAGCCCCTTTTGGAAACTCCTTAACTAAAGCTTGACAATCATTTTTGCTGGCATTCTTACCAACTTTAGACTCTCCATTGTCACCACTAGTTGCCACTATTTGCTACCACCTCTATTGGTGGTTGGAACTAGTAGCACCACCATATCTTTGAGAGTCAAAGACGTTGGAGCTCATGTGTTGGGCATGAAGGTAAGGCCCAAACTACAGGTGCCTCAGATCATCCCTTTGAGAATTAGTGTTTTGCTTGTTACAACCTCTTCCCTTGTGAGATAAGATTCCACACTAAAATCAGATGTTTTTTAACCTCTCATTCTTGAAAGAGATGTAGTGCTTCTGGTTATCCATCGTCATCTACTTACCTCTGAACAAAGGTCTATGCAAATCAACTATAAATCTCACCTTTATGCACTTTCTCTGTGCTATTCCATCAGAGTCAGCTCCCACTCTAATCACCTCTACAATGGAAGATCGAAGCTAAGATCCTACCTTTTCTGTCATGGCTACCAAAGGTACGTCATGTAACTGAACCCATAAAGGTTCAAAGTTGAATTGTATTGCACTAAAGTGACAGTTTCTTCAACTTCTTGAAATGACAACAGATTCCTATTAAAAAACCAAGGACGAACACCAAGGACTTTCTCAAGTTCAGAAAGGTTTTGGAATTCAATAAAAAATCAATGGCCACCTAGTTCTTTAAACTTCACCGACCCCTCCAACTCCCAAATTTGAGACTTGGTCACTCTAAACACTTCTTTATTAAATCCCTTATTATCACCCCCCAATAATGCATAATTTCCCACGTTCACCACCCTTTTTCACCCCCTAGAAGCCACTTGGAAAATAGAATTTTCTTCCATAGACAGGTTTAGTCCCTTTTATCTCTTTGTCAGTTCCTCTTCCTCAATCACCACACCGCTACAACTAAGAACTCTTACAAAATTGAGAGACTCGTACCCTTGCACAGGCAAGGATACCTTAACCTTACTCTATCTTGAGAGAGAAAGAGAAAGACCAACCCCTCGACATGATTTTTGTTAGTAGAGTTGGCAAGTTGACTAATAAAAAATAATGGAGAACTTCTACAGCCTAATATGACCATATTATCAAATATGAAAACATATCTTATACATGGTTGACATGAAGAAACCAATTTGTAACAAAATCTTAAGATCTCGAATCTCATAATTTTTTTGACGTGATACGTCTTTACTATATATGGATCAGAATGATTGCTTTGCATCGATTTATAAAATAGATTCTTTTTTTTAATAAATTATATAAAAGGCATCAAAGATTCAGGGGGAGAATGGCAAGTTGATAATGCTCGAGATGAGGCAATTGTTAATTACTTCAAGACAGTGTTTACAACCTCCCACTTAAACAGAGGTAATATGTAATTCTTGGAGTCACTTACTGGTAGAGTTTCTGAAACAATGAAAAACCAACTTGAGTCCACCTTTGAAGCCTGACAAGTATGTGATGCTCTTAAGGAGATGAACCCCACAAAAGCTCCTGGACCGGATGGTATGTCTCCTATTTTTTTCCAAAAGTATTGGAGGATATTAGGTAATGAAGTTACTCATGCAGTGCTGTCCATATTGAATAGTGGATGTTTTCCTGAAAAATTTAACCATACTTATGTGACTTTGATTCTGAAGAAAAACAAGCCTGAATTGGTTTCGGATTTTTGACTAGTAAGCCTGTGCAATGTCATTTATAAGCTAGTGTCAAAGGTTTTAGCCAATCGTTTGAAAAGAATCCTCCCTAATTGGATTTCACCATCTCAATGTGCTTTTGTGCCTAGAAGATTAATTTCTAATAATGTTCTCATTGCATATGAATTGGTTGACTTCATTAGGAAGAAAAGACATGGTTAGAAAGGTTATATGTCCATTAAGTTAGATATGAGCAAGGCTTATGATTGTCTTGAATGAAATTTCTTAGAGAATGTAATGAAGATTATGGGGTTCGGAGCAAGATGGGTAGACTTGATTATGAAGTGTGTGCAGACTATCTCATTATCTATCCTTGTCAATGGCCAACCAAAAGGATCAATCTTTCCAACTAGAGGAATTAGGCAAGGGGATCCAATCTCCCCTTACCTATTTTTGTTATGTTCGGAGGGGCTTACTGCAATGTTTCAACAAGCTGAAGTCCAAGGCGGAATTGAAGGGGTGAGGATATGTCGTGTTGTTCCTAAGGTTAACCAACTAATGTTTGCTAACGATACTATCCTTTTTTACAGGGCCAATATAGACACTAATAATCAGATATTGCAGCTGTTGGAAGAGTATGAATATGCCTCAAGCCAAAAGATTAACAAGGAGAAGACCAAATATGATTTTCAGCAAAAACATGCAGCCTACTGTACAAGATGTGATCATGAACTCTTGGGTGTTTCTCAATGCCACAATTATGACAAATACTTGGAATTACTCTCGATGGTCGGAAGGGGAAAAAGAAGAGCCTTTTCATATTTAAAAGCAAAGGTGTGGCAGAAATTACATGGGTAGAAGGAAAAGCTTTTATCGCAGGGTGGCAAAAAGGTCCTTATCAAAGCTTTTGCACTTTCTATCCCTACCTACACAATGTCTTGCTTTAAATTACTTGATTCTTCGGTGAGGAATTATAAAATTTATTAGCAAGTTTTTGGTGGGGACAAAAGAAGGAAGAGAGGAAGATTCAATGGCAAAGTTGGAAGAAATTATGGTTTACTTAAGCTAAAGGGGGGATGAGTTTCAAGAACCTTAAAATATTCAATATGGCTCTCTTAGCAAAGCAAGGATGGCAGATTATGAAGGAAAAAAATTCGTTGCTTCACCAATTATTCAAAGCAAAGTACTTTCAGAACTCAAACTTTTAGGATGCCAAGTTGGGAAATAATCCATCCTGTGTATGGAGGGGTATTTGGGAGGCTAAGAGCTACCTACTGCATAGACGTAGATGGCATGTGGGAGATGGAACAACTATAAGGATATGGACTGATTATTGGCTCCTGGATCATAAAGGGCTCATCCCATCAGAATCTATCACCAAGGAGCAACTGTAGTGGACAATTTCTGAGCTTATTGCTGAGGGTATGAGACAATGG
Organism: Platycarya longipes; assembly: GCA_036559045.1. Taxonomy (NCBI): domain Eukaryota; kingdom Viridiplantae; phylum Streptophyta; class Magnoliopsida; order Fagales; family Juglandaceae; genus Platycarya; species Platycarya longipes. Next base: position 18,970,177 of record CM071803.1, on the reverse strand, counting down.
GATATAGAAAAGGTGAGAAGGGTGTTGTCTCCAAATGAAGTTGCTGAGGTTCTGAATTTGATGATCGCTGGTGATGAGAGACGTGATAAACTAGTTTGGGAGCAAGAAAAACATGGACTATTCTTTGCTCAAAGTGGCTATCGCATGTTTATGAAAATTAAAAATGGCCCTAATCAAGTTGAAATTTCAAATAGAGCAGAATATGGCAAGTTGTGGAAAAATATCTGGAAGTTGCAAGTTCCAAACTAGATTAGAATTTTTGCATGGTGTGTTTGTACTAATGCTTTACCCACTTTGAAGAATTTGGAGACGAAAAGGGTAGTGTCTGATGCTATATGTAAATGGTGTAAACAGGATACTGAAGATGTAAACCATGCCATCATGTATTGCCCCACTATTTTTCAAGCATTCAGATATCAGTTGAAATGTCTGGAAAAGCAACAGATGCAGCGCAATATAATTCAGGTTCCTTTCCATTTAATTTGATGAAATGAGATAGAAGAGATACATAAGCCGATTGTCTGTGCTTGGGGTCTTTGGTTTTGCCGAAATCAATTATATTTTGATGCGGTTAAACTAACACCAGAGGAAGCCATCAATCATGCTCTTATGGTGGTGAATGATTATAAGATAGTTGATCTCGTTAGAAAGGAAGGAACCAGACCAGATGTTCACTGGCAGGCCCCTCCAGAATATGCCCTTAAACTCAACACGGATGGAGCAATATTTCTAGGCTATAGGAAATCAGGAGTAGGCATGGTCTTAAGGGGTCGTGATGGGAGGGTGATCTTCTCCGGAAGTAAACCTGAACATGATATCATTGTCCCGATGGAGATCGAGTTTCTAGCAGTATTTAGAGGCCTCTAATTTGTGTACAGTTGGGAATAAATGAGCTACATGTAGAGAGTGATTCATTGTTGGTGGTGAATGAGCTTAACAAGACAAAGGAGTCACAATCTATATGGGGTAACATTGTGCATGATATTAAAATGTTATTTTCCAGTTTTAGAAAGGTTGAAGTTCGGCATAGCAGTCGTAGCACTAATAATGCGGCTCATTGTCTAGCTAAGCATTCATGGCATCGTGACGACATTATGGTTTAGTGGGACTTCTTTTCGGATTGTATCTCTCAAATTATTTGGCATGATGCTTTGATGTAATTTGTTTTAGTTTGAAATGATTTTAGTACCGTTTCCTGTAAAAAAAAAAAATAACAAAACAAGGGGCGTATTTGGTTTGGTCAATTTTTTAAAAGAAAAGAATTAACAAACATCTTTTAATATAAAAAGCAAATTATTTCAAAAATTTTACCTTTTCTTCTATCCATTAGTCCAAGTTTGAGTGAAAATTCAAAAACAGTACAAAAATCAAAACGATTTATATTAAAAGCAAAAAAAAATATATTCCTAAAAAACTATATAATCGAATAATTTCTCAACTCTACCATCCATTCTCCCAAATCCTGCCAATACAAAACATATTTCAACAAAAAAAAAAAAAAAAAATCCAAGTTTCCTTATCTACCATTTCAAAACCTAATCATATATATACTACTATTGCTACCGATCAGTATTATAAATATATATAACAAATACATCTCAAATTGTTTTCAAAGAAATTCTCAACTAGATTTCTATAACCAGACATCAGTCCCTTTTACTGATCGGTAGCAGTAGTAGTAGTCAGCGTACTACCTTCACAAAACTCAAGAATGAAAAATAAAATGTGACGCAATTATGAAATAGGCTAAGCAATTATGTCTAATATCCATAGTCTATTTCATAATTCTCGAGAGATATATATATAATTGGCTTATATATATAAACCTTGATACTAACGTTTTCAAGTTGAATGATGCCACATATGGCTGGCATTTATATATATGTACGTAACCTAACAATGTGAGCAATTAATTGCATTTGGCTTTATGACGAAAGTACTGCAAATATATATGCATCATATGTTCTCATGTATGTAAAGGGAGAAAGTAAAAAGAGATCAATATGTATTATATCCATAACTAACAAGTTGAATTATACGAACTTTGAGCATCGATCTGTATGCATAATTAATGTAGCAGTCTAGATGAATTAATTATGCATCTTTATACATAATAGTTTATGTGATCCTTGAAATCACACACTTTTTATAATTGAGTTAAAGCCTGGATTTTCACTTCAAAAATCTGTCATGTTTTTGTTTGAGTAATGATATGTCAATATTGTGTTCCGCACGCAATTGGATTGGGTTCCAGCAATTCAAGTCTTTGACTTTCACCTACACACTTAGAAAAAACTCAAAGGATAGAAGCCTTGGAGACTGAGGAATCTCCGATACTAGAGTCAATGTATCGCCTTAGTAGTTTGTGCATAAGCTTAGATAAAATCTAAGAGAGATCTTCATACCTGGGGATCAACTTTTATACTAGGTTTCTAGGTGCGACAACTCATATCTGACTCCATGGAGTCCATGTCCTCTTTATTGTTCACTTTAGTTAGGATTCTTTAATGCGGTGTGGCTTCTAAGGCTGCATCATTAATGTGATGTGCGATATTGGAAGTAGTTCCCTAACTTGCTTTACCTTGTCACGGTCCCTGTTACGCTCCTCCATGCCTGTCGTCAAAAGATCAAGTGCTCATCTTATTTCTCACCCACTCGTTCAAAATGTACTCAAGGGCAAGGTGCCGTCAGGGAGGTGTCAAGGTGGCAAGTCTCATCTCCCCCTTATCATCTGCTCTCATACACGTGGGTTAGTTTGTAGGATGGTTTTGCCCATGAGCGAAGGCCTTGTAGGGGCCCACAAAGCTCTTCAGAGTATGGTCTTGGGCTTGACCATGCATGGCTAGGCTTTCTTACTTACTCCCAGTGATTCCTTGCGGACTTACCATGTGGGCCAACAGGATGGGGGAAGTAATCCCCCTACAATTACCCCCCCTCCCGGTAGCTATCGTGGACATCCTCTTCCCTAGGACCTAGCGGTCAACACTCTCCTAGCTCTTCTATGTGTCAAACTCAAGACTCTATATTATGCACGTATGTCATTTTTGTCATTTAAAATGATGTTAGGTGACTATTTCTCTCCAGACCTTATTTTTTACATTTTCTAATGGTTAGACCTGTACATGATTGTGTCCTTTCAAGCCACTTAGCAATGATGGTGCCAGGCAGCTCTTCTTCTTCTTCATGTCACATGACATCACGAGTTTCACGAGATTCAAACCTTTTCCCATCCCATGTCTGACATGTGGGTATGGAAAACCAACCGTCACTTCTCCTCTATATAAACACAGTTTTGCTGTTTCCCTTCTTTATTGCAACTTCATCTCTTCATATTCTAACTTTCTCATTCTCTTTGTCTTAGCCCTCTTCATCTCCTTTGCTTTTCTCAACTTCAAGCTTAATAGCTTCCGAGAAGGCCATTAAACCCAAGATTCATGGGAAAGTGGACCAACCTAAGGTTCACACTTTTATGCATTTATATTGTTGAATCCAAGATTTCAAGTCTCGTATCTACATATAGATTTTGATGATAACAAATAAATTCAAGACTCAAGCTCAAGTTGTCTACACATGAATGAAGCTAAGCACATCAAGAAATCAAGTATGAATAAGAAGGAGAACAAATCTACAAATGAAGCTCACAGAGTAATTTTGTACATCTCTTGATAAAATTCGAAATTGGATTAAGGTTCAAAATTAATTTTTTTTTATAAAGTATCAAATTACTCTTTTTCACATGTGCATGACATTATTAAAATGTTTAATTTCAAAATTTATTTTTTTCACATATGCATGACATCATTAAAAGTTTTAATTTTGAAAATTACTTTTTTCACATGTACATGACATCATTAAAATCTTTAATTTCAAAAATTACTTTTTTTCATATGTGCATGACATCATTAAAAGCCTTAATTTTAAAAATTACTTTTTTGACATATGCATGGCATCATTAAAAATTTGAATTTATAAGATGATTGATTGTCATCTTTGACATGTGCATGTTATTGTTGAAAATTTTGAAATGTGGTTATGCTTCTTTTGACATATGCATAAAAAAGATGAATTTGTTTGAAAAATAAATCATACTCATTTTGTTATATGAAAAAAGTAAAAGATTAGGTTTGAATTTTTTGAAAAATGAATGAGGTTGTCTTTGATAAATGTAAAAAGGAGATATTTTTATTTGAATTTCTTGAAAAGTGAACAGTACTCTTATTTGACATGTGAATATTTTCATATTTGAAAATGAAAACTCATTTGCCTATAAATAGCTCACTTGAGTTTTGTAAAATCATAACAAGAGCTTACATATCAATTGCTAAAGTTTTGCATCATTCATTCAAAGCCTTCACTCTCTATTTTCTAAGTATTGAGCCTTAATCCTTGTTCCTTTTGAGAGAGATATAGGTTACGCTGTATTATTCTTATTTCATTCATTGAGGAGTGTATTATGATAATTTACCCACTATCAGCTCTTGTATCAGTAAAATGGTACGTATAACCCTTGTGTGTGTAGAAGGTGTTCTACACAGGGAATAGTTGAATCACCAAATGTGAGGTAATCGATTGCAAGTATAAAGGGTATTCTTCACGAGTTCTTTGTAGTGGTGTTGCTCAAAGGTGTAATAAGTTTCTATCTCTACCTGAAGGAGATTGAATAGAGAATTTGAGAATCCTCAAGGGGTAACTTAAGGAGTAGTTTAAGGCGAGAATGTAGGCAGTGGGGCTAAACCTTTTTAAAATACTGAATTTGTTTCTTCTTACCCTTTCTCTTTATATTTCCTGTTGTTTCATATTTTGTTTATATTTTATATTGTGTATTTAGTTTATAATTGTTAATTTTATAATATAACTCAATTCACCCCCCTCTTGTATTAGTCATCTGGCTAACATATATATTAGCCACAACTGGCACTTAACCATTAATTATGAGTTCATGTCCCGGAGAAGGTGGTTTTCGAGGCTCTCGAGCCATGTGATGGGTTGGTCGACAATGAGCGTTATGCCTCAAAATTGGCCATCTTCCCCAACATGTTCTCATGCAAGCAAAGGTTACCTTCACTTGTCCTGTTTGTGACTTGTTACCCGTCCTATCTGTGACCTGCTGCCTTTCTCAACTCCACCCAAATTCTTGGAGGATCTTGATTCGTTGCTGCATCCTCTAGTGGCGAGATTTGTTTAAGTCAAACCCTAAGGTCAAGGACCTCCAAACTTTTCTTCATGTCCGCACAAGGGTGGAAGTTTCCAGTCGCCCTCCCTCAACCCTGTAAAGGTGGTCAAGAGTAAAACTGGAGATGTGGAGGTAGCCACGTAGAGGAGAGTCTAGTGGACATCAATCCTATCCCTATTTGGTCAAAGATGGGAAGAACCTTTGATGGGCTTCTTCCCCGAGGTCTCACACACTTGTTTAATCTTTTTTTGTCCTCTCTATCAACTTAGGCATCCCTTAATAACCATTTATATATGGGTTTGTTTTTGTTGGCAACAAGGTGCATCTCAACTGGTAGGTTACATTGTAGATGTCCATGAAGCTGTTGAATAGGAAAACCAGGCCTTTCACATGTTGGCATGACATACCTTACGATGCACTTAGTGGGAGAGGGAGGACAAGAAGTGTCTGGAAGTGGAGCTGGTGAAAGCCTAGCTCGCTCACAAAAAGAGCTGGGGGCAAGTTAGGTAGCTTCGTCGTTGATAAAGGGGATAAGGTCAAGCTTGACATGGTGAAGGAGCAGGTTGTGTTGGCTTTGTACTAACCATGAGGGTAGTTGATGACCTGATTGCAAAGGTGGCAGCCCTTGGGGAGTCAATCGCCAGTTGCAAAGGGAGAATGCTGGCTTGAGAGGCCATCGAGATTGTGAGCTTCAATTATTTGATTTGTTAAAGAAGGATTGCTAGTCTCTTTCTAAAGCTTTGAAAAGACGGGAAGATTCTTTGGCGGCTACCCAAGATGCTATCGACCAAGAAAATAGGTGGGCCAATCAAGCGTCTGAAGAGTTAATGAGAGTCGAAAAACTGGTAGCTACCTAGAGGGTAATCCTTGAAGACCTACGGAGCAACTTGTCCCAAGTTCAACAAGTTGTTCCTAGTTTAAAGTGGCAACTAACGTTGATTGCATTTGTTCGTGACCAAGCTTGGTTGTACGGACACATCAAAGGGCTCAAGAGGATCCGGGACCACATTCTAAAAAATCCTCACACAAACTCAAGGGCCATCAAGGTGACTCTTTCTAAAAAGTGTTTGATTAATGAAAGTTCTTTCCACACCAAAAAAGAAAGAAAAAGAAAGTACTCCCAAGTATAAGAGTTGTCAAGTAATATTAAGGAAGTCTCTACGTCATTTTCTCAAGGAACAGTTAATTTAATATACAAATATTTCCACTCCAAAAAATAAAATGAAGTTATAATCTAAACCTATCTATAATGATATTGACAATGAGAATTGATTTTTTTTTTTTACATTATAAAATGTCATGTTCTTTTTATTGAGATAGATGGTTGCACACTAACGTCCATGCTAAAAAATGAAAAAGAAAACAAATCAATTTTGGAATGGTAGTGAGAAATGTTTAGCTAACACCTAAGAAATTTTTGCTCTAGTGTACCTTGCCATTACTTCAATTACTCCCATAAATAAATTGGATTCGTGAACGTGCGTTAAATAAATTATGGTTATCATCTCTTGAGAAGCTAAACTACAGTCATCAACGTCATCTAATCCATGCTTCCAAGAAATAGACAAAAAGTTGTGAATTTTACATTCTAAGAGACACTTTATCAAACACCATGTGTGTGAAGCATAAACAAAATATTTTCCACCCCACCAAGTCCAAACTAAACCCCAAAAAAGTTACACTAGTCAGAATTTTCAAACACAAATAGAGTAAAACCAATTTCAGCTCCAAGTAATCCAACATACATATGAAAAATGCTTAAATAGAGCGCTGGAAGTTTAAAATGTATGAAAAATTAAATGGAGACACCCAGCTAACACCACTCAACATCTAAAATAAACGTGGATTGCCAACAAACACATTTCTGGAATATAAACAACCAATTGAAAGAACTATAAATTATTTAACTGAAACGAGAACATAAGCTAATGAGCTGAAATAAATCATTTATATGTAAAGATAGTAAAGATAGTAAATCAACACAACTAAATCATTGAAATGAAAGCAAACTAAATCAACACAACTTATATGTAAAGATAGTAAAAAAAAAAAAGCTCCAATCCAGCTACTAGTGGTCTATGGATTCAAAGAGAACTAAATAAAATGAAATAAAATCTAGACAACTAAAGGGGATTCGACCATGCTCTGGTCTACGAAAACCTCCCAAGAGAAGCCACTGAAAAATCCTTCCTCCCTTTCTTTTTGTCTCTGTTTTCTGCCAGGTCTGCTTGTCCGAATGGGGTGTATTTCTCACCCACCTTTTACTACTACCAGGTTTTGCTTGTCTGAATATAGAAAACGTCCTGCTACACTTTCGGGCAGGGGTAGGAGCTGTGTATTGCCCATTGGTGAATGGCTTTAAGTTAGGGGCAAATGTATGTAGGACTTGAAATGAGGTTAATTCATGCAGTGCTTTTCGTGAGTTGAAATTGACTGTGATGTGCCTTGAAGCATGAGGTGTCTTGAAGCTTGAATTTGATGCATGCACTAGTTTGAGGGAGCAGGTGTCCTTTATTCGGTGCACATATTTGAAGTTGTGAGATTAATTTTTCAGGGCTGGTATTTGTGCTCAAATGTTGCATAAGATGTCACATGTGTGGCTTGCAAATGTGAGGTACAAAATGGTGCACGGGTTTGCTTTCCACCTGAATGTTTGCCAATGAATTATACACCAAATGAATTTATTCAATTGCATATAATCAATTAGAAATTGGAGTTCATAAAATTAGGCATTTATCAATTGAGTTAGAGTGATCTATCAATGCCCAATTCACTCAATTTCTAGAGGGAAATGTGTGAATGACATCAAATTAAGGTGCAAAATAATGACAATATTATGGCTCAATCACAAGGCACAGTTAAGAGCCCTCAATCTTCATGAGCTTCCTTCTGATCACGATGCACTATTATAGTAGAGACATAATTCTTGACACTTTCTCACCCAACTCTGAAGCTTCTGATGTCGATCCTAATGTGCATGAGTAAGACCTCAACGCTCCTAAGCTTGATCCTAATGTTTCCGTGTAAAAAGTTGATCATTTTATTTCATTGCTTTTATTGACCTATGTCAAAGCATTAATAAAAACTTATCTTTTTTTCTTTGTTTTTTGTCCTTGAATGCATGATCCTTCTCTCACTGTCCTTTTTCTTTGATTTATTGTTTTTTCTCTTTTTCCTTCTGCCAGCATGATGGAAATGATGTGAGGGATGAGTCAAGTCCGTGGAGACACATCACTTGTCTCCCTAGATCTTCTCGTCGACCTTATAGACTGAGGCAAAGGGTTGAGGTGCCATTTGATCATCTTCTCCTGTGCATTGATGTATTCTCATTTTCCCTTGGCTTGCACTTTGCAACAATGTTGCTTCTTTTTTGGCTTTATTTCGAATGCTTTAGGGAGCGTATCGGGCAAGGGGTGATGCCATTCATATGGTGAATAATCTATAAGTAGAAATTATTCTTCATTGTAATCATGTAATCCTAATTTGCCACCATTGGCTTGGAGGGTGGAGCTCCATGGGAGTTAAGCCAAACTGTGGAGAGATTGGACCCGAACTCCATAGGGAGAGGTAGGGATGCCTTAGGCTAAACCATCCTCTTTGGCCTTTCCATGGAGGAACGAGTCATCACACAGTCAAATAGTTTAATATTCCTAGAGAAACAAGTATGTTATCATAATTTACCATAGTCCCAGTTGGCTTAAAGGGGTGGAGTTTTTGGGATTTAAGCCTTGCCATGGGGTAGACTAGGCTCGTACCTCATGGGGAGAGAGGTAGGGATAACTTAGGCCAAACTATCCTCTTAGGTCTCAGGGGGCAGGGGTTGTGACGCCCCCAAATTCCCCTTAAAATAATACGGGAATCGAGGCATCAGGATGATGACAACACGGGTCACACATCCCAACGACAAGTGTCAAACGTGTGTGCACACGTGACATACATAAAATATAAGTCGCAGTGGATAATAAATTATTATCTAAGTACCAGAATTTTTTAGAAATATTTTACAAACCAATTTAATATAAATTCTCCAACAGGAGATTTAATACAGTCATCCGAAATACAAATTAAACAAATACATATTTATAAAAAGGGAAAAATAAATTTTCCGAGATGACAATTAATAATAATAACACCTTAACGGCAGAGCCGTCTCCTCAGTCTCAGCCTCTTCATAATCTACATCCAAAAACTACGACGCCAAGATGGCATCGCAGGTAAGTACAACCCAACCAAACTAAAAGACAGAAATACATTAATGCCACAACAACAGCCATGAACAATTACCATATGCATGAGGCTTAAAATCATCTTCCTCAAAGTCAATGAAATAACCATACATGCCAAAATCCAAATTTAATCGACAATAAAATCCCAATAAAATCACCCATCATTTTCCATAAAATAATATCCTTAAAACCAATCATACCGGGCGTTACGTATCGCCGTCCCCAATATGATATACACACACACCCGAAATCATAATGGGCATTACGTATCGCCGTCCCCATTACGATTCACACACACTCATTTCATACCAAGCGTTACGTATCGCCGTCCCTGATATGAAATGCACACCTAATGACCATAATGGGCATTACGTATCGCCGTCCCCATTATGTTATCCACACACACAAGCTGATCACAACGGGCGTTACGTATCGCCATCCCCGTTATGACTCAGCCCAAAACCATTAAAATCCATTAAACTCAATAAAAACTCAATTTCCATAAACTCAATAAAAACCCAATTTCCATTTCCAACACATGAATATCTGAAATCATGAAAAAATCTAATTTCCAAATATTTCCATGAGCATGCACGTAAATACACAAAGCAGACAACCATGCACCAAATATCCAATATTTAAATAATCCAATCAACCAACAAATACCAACATCAACTAACACATAGCAACAATAATCAAACACAATAACTGTTGATGTCAAAAATATATTTAAATCTTAAAACTCGTTTGGAAAGTACTTACAGCGGTTAAAACGTAATTCCTTGAACAACGCCAATCTGCAGCGTTTGTAGCAGTCACATGTACGTTAGGCTAAAATGCTCGGTTTGATACCAAAATTTAGGGAGATACTCTTTGAAGGGTGGGGAATCTCATGGAGGTTGTGGTGTGGTGGCACAACTACCAGAAGGTGGCGGATCGGGGTCAAAATGGGTGAAAACCCATTTTCAGGTTTGAGGTTGTACCGGGAAGGTGAGGCCGCTTATGGGGAAACTAAGTTAGGGGGATGACCGGCTGGGCGAGGGGAGTCTTTTGGTAGCGGTGGTGAGGCCAACGTTGGCCGGACGGCGGCGGGCCGAAGAACGACCCGTTTAAGACCCATTTCGGGTAGAGGGAGTAACCGGCGGCGATGGGTGACTACCGATGGTGGGTTATGCTCGCCGAAGGGTGGGGAGTCTAATGGTGGTGGTCAGAGGCCAAGGGGTGGCCGGCGGTGGCCGGAAAATGCAAGGGAATGCAAAATACCCATTTCGGGTTTGTGGCCGTGGAGGGGCGGTGGGATGGCCAGAGGGGACACCACCGGTGCCGTTGAATTCGCCGGCATGTGGGGGTGAGGTTGAGCTGGGCGGTGTCTCCGGTGGGTGGCCGGCGGCGGCCCTAGGTTGAGGGAGAAGGACGGGTGAGAGGGAGAGGAGGCAGGGGAGGGGTACACAGGCTGGGAAGCAGGGGAAAAATGGAGGAAAAAGAAAGAAAAAGAAAAGAAAAAGAGAAGAAAAAGGAAAAAGGAAAAAGGAAGGAAAAGAAATACAGTCCAATTCCCATCACTTGGATCACAAAAACACTTAAAATCACAACATAAATATAAGCACATAAAAATCCATTCCACGACACATTTAATTAAATAAATAAAATACATCAAATAAAATCACATAATAAAATAAAGGAATTAAATTCCCAATCATTAAAATAATTAACATTAAAATAATTAAGAAAAGCAACGTAACTCAATATTAACTAATTAATAGCTCAAAATAAATATCTTAAATAAATAGAATACGACTAATAATATTATTAAAATAAATTAAAATAATTAATACTGAGAATAAAATAACGTGTAAAAATACACGTAAGTCCAGGATCTCACATTCTCCCCCCTTAAAAAGAATTTCGTCCTCGAAATTCGCTCGACTGCAACTAATAAAACTCCAATAACTCACTTACTACATCACTTAAAACTCATTCCAAGCATTAGCACAATCATCTATTTTCCTCAAACACAAATGGATGTTATTCCATCACAAATGTATAGTCTCCAAATAATATTTCATCTCTAAAACTCCTGAGGTAGCCAATCAATTTGAACTCCACATGTACAAGGATCTCAGTACAATCTCCCAAAATCTTAATATTCACTAACTTCATACCACACTTTGTGTCACCCTAAAGTAACTCCCAAGTTTAACTTTCTAAATTAATCATCAATAAACATAATTTACCCAACTAAAAGACAAATCCTTATTTACAAGTATCATCCCAAATTTCAAGTCACCACTAATTCCTCAAAATTCACACAAGAATTGAACCCCCTACTACATTGCACTTCATCATGCTTTCGCGCGCACTCTGATAACTCGCTAAATTCATAAAAATTTAAGTCCTCATAAATTGTCACCATTGAGCAAAAACTAGCTCAACACCTATTACAAGAAATCATTTGCCACATTTACAAATCCTAATACTTTGTCATTTCACAATTCAAGTTATGCCACCCAATATTAAAGCCTAAAAATTTCTAACTCCCAAACCACTAATATACTTCTCCATCATTATAACTCCTCACTCTCATCATAGATTAATTATCTAAATCTGTATTCTCTCAATTGAACCTTTATTACCTATGAGATGGAATAACCTCAAATATTTTAATTCTTATATGACCTCAAGTCATAACTAATTCTTTAAGACACCTTAACAATATATTAATGATCAACAATTTCACACTCACAAGAAGAGATTATCTAAAATATACTTCCAACAATCTCCCAGAAATAAAATTACAATTTAGAAATTCTAACACTCAACGAGACCTAGATAATAAATACACAAAAATAGCATATACAATACCGATAAGGAAATGCAATTGCATAAATACCAAAAAATTATCAAACAAATCTATCTCGCAATTATAAATAATAGTATACCCAAATACTAAACAAAACCCAAGTAATTCACATAATTATTATATAAAAATACAGAAGAGGGAAAAGATTTAATAAACGAATAAGTAAAAGCCAACCATTCAAGAAAACAAGTGCAACTCCTTTAATAAACACAAAGTCACCAAAAACTTTTATTAAATAGAAGAAGGAGATCAAATTAAAATAATAATAGCAAATAAAATCACAAATAAAACTTTAAAATTCTCTACAAAACCCAACTCTTAAAAAGATTATTGTAGAAATCTCTAAAATTTAAAACTTGTTAAAAGAAACGAACCATAATAAAATAATTAAATCGATAAATTAATTAATAAATAAATACAAACAAGTCGCCAAAACAAACCCACTCGTTAAAGTAAATAGATAAACTTTTAAAATAAAACATACGGAAATGTGGAAAGATAATAAATTTTAAAACTTACTTCAAAGCATGTCCCTAAAAATAAAACAACGGAAACGTGAAAAGATAATCAATTTAAATTTATTTCAAAGCATAAACTTAAAAAGAAACATAGCAGCGATTCTTTTAAATCTTTGTCTAAATAGATTTCAAACTCTTAGAAATATTTGAAATACAAGAGCCATAATTAAAATAAACAAATAATAAACCAAATCCAAAACTATCTTGTAGGAAGCCTATGAACTGAAATTAAAATCAAATCCTGATGATAATTGAATAAAAATTTAAGAAAATAAAATAACCCACAACAAAAGAAATAAACTTTAAAATAAGGAATTCTATCACACAATTATTTAAAATATCAGATTCAATAAATGGATTGATTTAAAATAATAATCTAATCCGAATTGCCCAAATTCCAACTTAAACAAAAACAAACGCATATATATAAAATAAACAAATAATTAAGTAAATACTCAAACAACCTAACTAAATATAATCAACTAACTAAAATTTTAACTGCTATCCGATTACAATATTAAACAAATATTAAAATAAAATAAAACAAAGCCAACAAACCAAACAATCAGAGCTAAGTTAATTATGAAAATAAATAAACAACATAAACATTAAAATAAAAAGCACAACACAATGAAATAAATATCGATAATCTTACCATATAAATTAGTAGGAAAACTTAGAGAACAAATAAAATAACAGAATAAAATAAAATAAAATAACCAAATCATAAAACAAATAAATTTTTAAAACAACAAACTTTTTTGGTACTGTCCCTAGGTAACTTGTGGATTTATCCAGAGCCGAACTGTTCTGATACCACTTGTGACGCCTCCAAATTTCCCTTAAAATAAAACGGGAATCGAGGCATCAGGATGATGACAACACGGGTCACACATCCCAACGACAAGTGCCAAATGTGTGTGCACACATGACATACATAAAATATAGGTCGCAGGGGATAATAAATTATTATCTAAGTACCAGAATTTTTTAGAAATATTTTACAAACCAATTTAATATAAATTCTCCAACAGGAGATTTAATACAGTCATCCGAAATACAAATTAAACAAATACATATTTATAAAAAGGGGAAAATAAATTTCCCGAGATAACAATTAATAATAATAACACCTCAACGGCAGAGCCGTTTTCTCACGCTCAGCCTCTTCATAATCTGCCTCCAAAAATTACGACGCCAAGATGGCATCGCAGGTAAGTACAACCCAACCAAACTAAAAGACAGAAATACATTAATGCCACAACAACAGCCATGAACAATTACCATATGCATGAGGCTTAAAATCATCTTCCTCAAAGTCAATAAAATAACCACACATACCAAAATTCCAATTTAATCCACAATAAAATCCCAATAAAATCACCCATCATTTTCCATAAAATAATATCTTCAAAACCAATCATACCGGGCATTACGTATCGTCGTCCCCGATATGATATACACACACAGCCGAAATCATAATGGGCGTTACGTATCGCCGTTCCCATTACGATTCACACATACTCATTTCATACCGGGCGTTACGTATCGCCGTCCCCATTATGTTATCCACACACACAAGCTGATCACAACGGGCGTTACGTATCGCCGTCCCCGTTATGACTCAGCCCAAAACCATTAAAATCCATTAAACTCAATAAAAATCCAATTTCCATAAACTCAATAAAAACCCAATTTCCATTTCCAACACATAAATATCTGAAATCATGCAAAAATCAAATTTTCAAATATTTCCATGAGCATGCGTGTAAATACACAAAGCAGACAACCATGCACCAAATATCCAACATTATAATAATCTAATCAACCAACAAATACCAACATCAACCAACACATAGCAATAATAATCAAACACAATAACTGTTGATGTCAAAAATATAATTAAATCTTAAAGCTCGTTTGGAAAGTACTTACAGCGGTTAAAACGTAATTCCTTGAACAACGCCAATCTGCAGCATTTGTAGCGGTCACATGTACGTTAGGCTAAAATACTCGGTTTGATACCAAAATTTAGGGAGATACTCTTTGAAGGGTGGGGAATCTCATGGAGGTGGTGGTGTGGCGGCACAACTACCGGAAGGTGGCGGATCAGGGTCAAAATGGGTGAAAACCCATTTTCGGGTTTGAGGTTGTACCGGGAAGGTGAGGCCACATATGGGGAAACTGAGCTAGAGGGATGACCGGCTGGGCGAGGGGAGTCTTTTGGTGGCGGTGGTGAGGCCTAAGGTGGCCAGACGGCGACGCAGCGAAAAACGACCCGTTTAAGACCCATTTCGGGTAGAGGGAGTAACCGGCGGCGATGGGTGACTACCGAAGGTGGGTTATGCTCGCCGGAGGGTGGGGAGTCTAGTGGTGGTGATCAGAGGCCAAGGGGTGGCCGGAAAATGCAAGGGAATGCAAAATACCCATTTCGGGTTTGTGGCCGTGGAGGAGCGGTGGGATGGCCGGAGGGGACACCACTGGTGCCGTTGAATTCACCGGCATGTGGGGGTAAGGTTGGGCTGGGCGGTGTCGCCGCTGAGTGGCCGGCGGGTGGCTGGCGGCGGCCCTGTGTTGAGAGAGAAGGACGGGCAAGAGGGAGAGGAGGCAGGGGAGGGGTACGTGGGCTGGGAAGTAGGGGAAAAATGGAGGAAAAAGAAAGAAAAAGAAAAGAAAAAGAGAAGAAAAAGGAAAAAGGAAAAAGGAAGGGAAAGAAATATAGTCCAATTCCCATCACTTGGATCACAAAAACACTTAAAATCACAACATAAATATAAGCACATAAAAACCCATTCCACAACACATTTAATTAAATAAATAAAATACATCAAATAAAATCACATAATAAAATAAAGGAATTAAATTCTCAATCATTAAAATAATTAAGAAAAGCAACGTAACTCAATATTAACTAATTAATAGCTCAAATAAATATCTTAAATAAATAGAATACGACTAATAATATTATTAAAATAAATTTAAATAATTAATACTGAGAATAAAATAACGTGTAAAAATACACGTAAGTCCGGGATCTCACAGGGGTGGAGGGGGCAGGGTGAGTTGTTATGTAGCCAAGGAGGTTAATCTTCTACCGTAAAAAGTAAAGAAGTCAATATAACTTTTATGTGAATCTATGAGTGCAAAATTTGCAAAAGTGGGTGGTTTTGCCGGAGACTTAAGGCGTTAGTTGTTTGTTGTTCCGTTGTTGGAGGTGGCATCCATGAGTGGTGTCGCGTAGTGAAAGGACTCAACCCATTCTCCACCGATGGAGGGGTCAGGATGCATTTGGCCAAACCCATCCATTTGGTCCCTCAAGGAGGTAACTTGTTCGGATAGCTAAGAAGTTGATCCACTCTTTGCCATGTCATGGGCGGGTAAGCTGCCTGTTAATTTTCAACTGGGCTTGCTCCCGCCTATTAACATCACATGGAAGGTAAGTGTCCTACTACCAATCGTGAAAAAAGTTGTGATAAGTTGTCTGGCAACCGAGAGGTTAGACCTGCTCCCCATCATGGGAGAAATAAGATGGCCTTTAAGGTGCATCTCACATGTTAGGGTCTCGCGAGGAGGTAGGTACCGAGCAGTTTTGGATTAGACCTGCTCTCCATCATGGAAGGAATAAGATGAACTTTATGATACTCATATAGAAGACAAATGTCGGGAAGTTAGAGACTAGTCCATAATCAACCAAGAGAGAGATAAATCAACCTTAAGCGTAACTCATCCATTCCCTCACAGGGAAGTCTCAGATAGTTGAGTACCTGGTTCGCTATTCATCATAATAGTGGTTGGGATAAGTTGTAATATATTTGAGAGGTTGGACCCAGTCTCCCACATGAGGAGGTTGAGCCGCTTGCTCACCTATTAATCCTCACATGTAGGTAAGTTTTGAGTAGTTTGGGATTGGACCCACTCTCTCCTGTTGAGAACACAGGGAAGATAAGTGTTAGGTCAAGCTGGTGCTGAGCACACTCTTTGTCATAGCGGAGGTGGAGGTAAGTTGTCGGGTAACCTAGATGTTGGACCCACTCTCCATTGCTAGAGGAATAAGATGGCCTTGAGGCACATCACACCATTTGGGCTCTCAAGAGAAGGTAAGTATCAGATAGTTTGGGACTAGACTTGCTCTTGCTTGTTGACGCTCACAAGGCAGGTAAAAGTTAGGTAGTTGAGGGCTAGCCCTCTCTCCAACATGAGAGTGATAAAGAAGCCATAAGTGTAACTCATCCCTTGGTGCCTTGCAGGGAGGTAAGTAGTCGTTGATGCAGATTAAGTCCATGGAGATTACGTTGATGGGGTTTACACTGCTAGAGATTACTTTGATGGAGATTATATTGATGGAGATTATATTAATGGAGTTTATGTTGGTGTAGATTACATTGATGGAGTTTACTTTAATGGTGCTTACTTTGATGGAGTCTCACAGTAGAGATAGGTGAGGCGTGTTATAGTATTGAAGTAGAAACGTAAATTACAAGTTATATAAAGTTCTTTAAACAATAAAGCTTCCACTTGCTTCACCCTCATCCTTGCTACTATGGATCCCTACTTCCCCTTAAGCTTGGCAGGACGGGATGCTAGCAAAGGCCTACCAAGGCTTCACGGTAAGTACATGTTCGACTCCTTTTGAGGAACTCATGAATGTTGCACATCATAGAGGTCTCTTAGGGTGTGGACCACATGGACCCTTAGATATATTTGCTTCAACTCTTGGACATAGCAATCACGCACTAGGACCTTCTCTCCTCGGATTTCTTCCACCTTTTAAGAGGTCAAGAACTTCATCTTTAGGTGGTAGGTCAATGTCACCATTAGGATAAGCAACGTGATGGTTCCAATAGGCTGGATCATGTCCCCAGAGAAGTCTCTCAATGGCATGAGGGCCAGTTGAAGTCAAACAACATCTATCTCCATTTAGGTAAGCACTTCTCAAAATAGGATGTCTGCAAATGTCGTTGTCGATGAGGCTCCACTGAATGGTAGAGTTGGCAAACAACATAGTCACCACTAAAGCATCGTCATGGGGGTAAAGGACCCCCTTCTGCTCAACTTCTTCAAAGAAGACAACAGGAATTGGTTTGCACTTTCTATACATGGCAGGACGGTATGCTACCGAATACACTCTTAGTACCTCACCCTCCTAGTGTGTGCCTTTCGATTGGAGGAGGTTGCACCCCTGCTAGTGAATATTTCCACTATGGTCCTTATTTCCCCCTGTGGTGGCCCTTGTTGCAGTGGTATGCAGGGGCAATCATGCTGAGGTCCTTACATAGCTATCTTTGGCATGGGCTCTTTTCTTTCCTTGGCCTTTCGACTCTGTCTGCACTTCTCTCCCACAATTTCCTTCTCCATTCTTGCTTTGGCCTTTGGGCAGGAGGGTACTGTGGCCTTAGCCATCCTGTGTGCTACCTTTCCTCTTTATAGGAAAGGAAGTTTTCAGTTTTGTGAGTGGTGGACTAGTGGTAAGTGTATTATAGTGGTTGAAGCTCCTCTAGTCGTCTTCTTGAGCAGGCTGGCGGTCATCTTTTTAGATGGTGAGCATGGACCGCTCAAATCGAAGCCCCAAGCCTCTTGTAGGGGCCTCTTATCTTCTATTATTGCGTGGAGTTTGCTCCGCCATATCGCGGGCCTTGCCTTTGGATGGAGGCTTTCCCACCCTTTTTGTATGCTTTAACTCTTCTTGTTAGCTTGGTCAAGGCCTGGAGTGTGTTCTTAGCATTAATGAAGTTGTCGGCCTGATGCATGAACTCACGTAGTGTGGCGGTAGTTCTCCTTCTCTTCTACTATTGCGACAAGCTTCCTCTAGCTTATCGTGGATCTTGCCTCATATTGGAGTCTTTTCCATCCTTTATGTTTGCTCTAACTCTTTCTTGTTAGCGGTCAAGGCCTAGAGTGTGTCCCTCACACTAATGAAGTTGTTAGCTTGTTCTATGAACTCAAGCAGTGAGGTGGTAATTCCCTTTTTCCATCCCCGAACTTGCTATCCATCTGTGAAAACAAGTACTCGAGGGGAAGGTGTTGTTGGGGAGGTAATGTCAAGGTGGCAAGTCCCATCTCCCCCATACTGTCTACTATCCCAAGCGTGGGTTACTTTGTGGGAGAATTTTGTTCATAGGCCAAAGGCCTTGCAGGGCCCATCGACCCCTTATTGAGTTTGACCATGCATGATTGAGCTTTTTGACTTACTCCTCTAGTAATCCCTTGCGGGCAGGGGCGGAACTAGAATTTAGTATTTGGGGGGGAGATCGATAAAATGTATGGTATGTGCAAATATAAATAGGGTGATACTACAGTCACCGTTGTATATGCACGGCCCAGTGCACTGTTAGTGTAATTTTAAATTTTAGTTTATTTATTCATTTATTTATTGTATCATTTTTTAAATATTCTAAAACATTTTAAAAAAAATAAAAAATTCATAATATTATTAAATAATATTTACTTAATAATTAAGTCTAAATAAAAAATTAAAAAAAGACAATGGTGCAGGTGTGTACCAAATGATGCCTTTAGTCTTATCTATATAAATAATGTGTCTTTTTTGCACATGACTATATATAAAAATAGCAATCATATGTTATAAAACTGTATTTACAATATTCTCACAATTATATAAATTAGAGTGAGATTAAATAAATATAATCAATAAATTTTGATAATTATATAAATTTATAATCAATTTAAAGTGACAAATGAGCAAGTTAAATTTTGGATTAAGTGAAACTAGATGAATATTAAAATTTAGGATAATTTAAAATTTTTGTAAAATTTTTGGGGGGGACAATTTTATTTTATTTTATAATTGATGGAGCAATTCTAATTATATATATAAAGAATTTTGAATATTTATATAATATATATATTTTTTGAAAAATTTTGGGGGCGGTAGCCCCCCCTATTAATAACACAGTTCCGCCCCTGCTTGCGGGCTTACTTGTTGGCCATTGGGTGGAAAAATTCCCACAAAGATGGATACTGTCATGAATTAATAAAATGCTGCATAGCTTTTTTTTTTCTTTTTAAATTGAGACCCACGTAGAAAAATAACAAAATAGTACATCATGCATGTTTGTTCAAATGGAAATTATATGGCCTCAAATATGCAATATAACGCTGAAAATAATAACATTGCTCGAGGTAAAAATTGTCACGTACAGCTTATTTGTCGTATAATTTAATCTTCTCGCAAATGTACATGATGATTTGCGAATAGAGATCATATGGAATTGTGACAAAAAAAGACAAAAAAAAAAAATTATGAAAAAATGATAATTAATTACTTTGTTTCAAATTTCGCAGATGCTTATTATATATTACAATATATAATTCATCGTGTATATAGATAACTCTTTGCAGGGTATTACTAGGCGGCCACATGCCATAAATATAAGAAAAAATGCTACTTGAACTGATAAAAATAATCGATAAAAGTGATTCATTAAATGTTCTATTTTTTATTTTATTTTACTTAATTTTAAGGAAGTGACTATTAATGAATCACATTTTTTTTAAAATATTTAAAAATGTAAAAAATAATTGAAAGAAAAGATGGTAAAAAAAACATTGACACTTATCAGTAGAGTAACTTGAATTGTTTATGGATCTCCCGCAAACTATCCTAAATATAAGTTACAATTAAAAGATGAGAAATGCCCTTTTACCGGACAAAATCTCTCAAAATTTTCTCCAGCAACTAAGATTTTTTTTAAAAAAAAAAAAATTAAAAAAAAAATACATAGTGATTAAGGAAGTATTTATCAATGATGTTGTGAATGTTTTTCATTTTTTTTTTAAAATATTTATGAATATAAAAAATAAATGAAAAAAATTAAAATATTAAAAACAAGATTTACTCTTTATGGAGACTTGGGCTACATTCCAGTACTGCTCTTAATTACGACATCCCCATCAGACTGGTTGAATAGTACAATTAATGTGGTTTGAGAGATATAATTAATTGGGAAAAGCTTTTTGTCCGCTTTTAGGAATCCCGATTGGGATTCATATTTTTTAAAATCTTTTTATATAATTTTTATGTAAGTATTTTTAAATAATGTTATTTTTTTTTGTATTTTTAAAAAATGTATATATTTTCTTACATGATCTTTTTGACATCTGAAAATATTTTTTAAAAATAAAAAAAAATCATAACATTATTTAAAAATACTTACTTAAAACTTAGATAAAAAAATTAAAAAATAACTAAAATGTAATCAAAATCTCAAAATTAGAATTCCTAACATCACGCTGTTAATTAAATTTGGTGATACGGGTCATATATGTTGGGGAAGGAGGGTTTTGGACTTTATGAAATTTGGTGGTTATAACTGCCCCGGTGACCTTCATCGGTCAACAATACAATAACCTTTGCAAACATTTGTTAGCTAGATGGTCTCTGACAAAATAGCAAATTGTAATCACTTGGTTTTGATCAGTACTAAAACCAAAAGGAGATATTTTTACAACTATTTAGTTAATTAATAATGAACTACGTACTTTATAACAATGCTAATTATTTATCGGCCGCCAATCAAGTTTGTCAGTTTTATTTCTATAAAAATATTATTAGAACACAATAATATTGGGTGCAAAAAAAAAAAATAATAATAATAATAAATAAAAACGAACTTAGAACAACAAACTTAACCATTTTCTTCCTGTTTCAGTCTGAAAATAAAACTACGTGGAACTTTATTTTTCAATCAAACTTGAAAACTTACACATGCTAAGTTGTAGCATTTCCCTTCATCAAGTTATGCTTATTACAAGACCTAATTAAAATCTTTTTTTTTTGTATCAAACCCCCAACATTGACAAGATTCTTTTTCGATGTCTTTTCCTTACGTGGAAGATCAAGACATCGAGTATCTATGCAAATAGACAGTAATACATACATACCTACATATATATATATATATATATATATAAAGAAGAAAAAAGGAAAAAATAAAAAAGAAAGGAGTAGATATAGTACTGACATGTTCTGATCAGATGATCAGAAACCAGTTGTACAGATGGATACATATATAAATGCAAAATCCATAACCCTGAATCGAACATCATGCGCAAATAATCACCATTGTCCATCGATCTGTGTACGTAGCAGCCTAGAGCTTCACAACCTCAGGAATATAAACTGGGTATCGATCAATGCAATCAGCCCAAGGACCATCTCTCGGAGTTTTGATGGTTCTGTTGCATTTCCAAACTGCGCTGTTACATTTGAATCCGCTCCCAAACGCTATTTGCCAAACCCTATCTCCCCTTCTCATCCTCGCCTTTGATTCTATGTAGCTCAGTTCGTACCACAGCGACGACGACGACGTGTTTCCGAACCTGTGGAGTGTCATCCTCGAGGCCTCCACATGCTCCGACGAGAGCTGAAGGTTCTTCTGTAGTTCGTCGATGACGGCACGGCCACCGGCGTGGATGCAGAAGTGCTCGAATGCCTGCTTGAAGTCGGGGATGTAGGGTTTCCATCTAGGGTTGAATATTTTCCGGCCAATGAGGGTGAGAAGGAAAAGGATTTGCTCGGAAGCAGGAAGGACAAGAGGCCCAATGGTTGTGATGTTTGATTTCAAGGCCTCGCCGGCGATGGCCATGAGATCTTTCTGCAGTGAAATCCCTACGTTTCCTTCTTTATCTTCTTCTTCAAACACACATCGGAAGGCTTTATCGTCGGCTCCCTTGTGGGTTCGAACGATGTGTACTAATCTGTACTTGGCACGCCGGCGTTCCGACGTCCGATTTGATAGAAGAATAGCAGCCCCGCCCATTCGGAAAAGACAGTTAGGAAGGAGCATAGCTCTCTCATTTCCTTTATAATAGTTGGGCGTAATGATCTCTGTGCTCACGATCACAGCATTTGAATTGGGATGAACCTGAAGAAGATCCCGAGCTAAATCGACGGAGATAAGTCCGGCACTGCACCCCATCCCAGAGAGGTTAAAGCTCTTAATGTTGCTTCTCAGCTTGTATTTGTTGATCACCATGGCCGATAACGAAGGTGTAGGAGAGAAAAGACTGCAATTCACGATGAGGATATCGATATCTTTAGGCTTGAGCCCCGTTTTCTCGAACAAGGAATCCATTGCTGAGAAAATAACGAGCTCAGCCTCACCTCTCGCGGCCTCCATGGTTGGGGTTGGCGGGATATAATGAATTGCGGGAGGCAAGCAAGTTTCCTCGCCAAGACCAGACCGCTCAAGGATTCTCATTTGGAACTCAACGCTCTTAGGTTTATCTTTGAGGATGAGCCTTGAATGTTCCATGAACGTAGCAAACGGCACCCGACACGTGATCGGGGGCTTGAAACAGGCGTAATCCACGAGAAAGATTGTCCGTGGCTTTGACATGAAGTAAACGGTGGTGACGAAGATGATGAGGAAAGAGCAGCAGAGGATTTGGACGAGATCAAAGTTGAGTGATCTCCAAATGTTCAAGAGTTCCTCGGGCCCCATGCGTAGAACCTCTATCAATACACCAGCCATGATGGGTATGAGTGTCAGTGTTAGAATGTGGTTGACAAGGTACTGATACCCAAGCTTGACATACTTGAGCTTCACAGAGCTGGAGAAGTTGGGTGAGCTTGGAGGCATGTTAGAATCTGTTTGTTTGGAAAGAAAGAAAGAGAGAGAGAGCTTGAGCGCCAATGGAGATGGATGGATGTGGTTTCGTGGGAAAATATGGTAAGGGGTGGTGGGAAGTTGGGGAGATATAAAGGCAAAAGGGGGACCATGGCAATGAAGGAGGCAGATGAGGAGATTAAATGAAGGGCTTCACGTCACTCAACGCCCACTTAACTTGTTTTTAATATCATCATAACAACTACTTTCCACAGTACGTAACCAATCCCTATATATGCAGTTAGCTGACCTGCTTTAGTTTAATTAAGCTGCTGCTGCAGTTCTTGCATGTATTTCAGTTTTCCTCCTTGTTTATTGGCCAATAATGGGCTTCTTAATTGCCCTTTCCCCACTGCGACCATATATGATTAAAGGACATCGATGGAATATTTATAAATCACTGCGCTGGGAAGTACATTCATGTAAAGATAATCATGTATACAGTAAATATGGCTAGGCGCTGAAGATGAATAATGTGGATGACAAGTCCGTGCTATTAATTATGATCCCACGTAGGTGTAACAATTAGGCCGGTTTTGGGTATTAAATTGATTTTAGATGAGTTGGGTTTTTTTTTTATAAATAATAGTATAATAATGAAGTGGGTCTTATGGGACTTACCGAAAATGAATTTAGATCATATGTTTAGATATTAAGATGAATTTAAATATATTTATAAAAACTTGAAAGAAATTGTAAGTCTTGCGTATAAAAAAATACATGTTGAGTTAAAAAAGTTGCTCTCATGTTTAAATTAAAAGTTTTGAATTAAAATAAATGTAGTAATTTGAGAGTTGTATGTATAACTATTAGACTCAACTTGAAATTGATCTTAGTTCAATTTAGATACTAAATGGGACCTTGATCCATGAATAGAGTTTGATTCCCTGTACTCGGTTCATTTAATTTAACTAGTTAGTATCAGTTTGAATAAAAAATGACACTACAAAAAAATTTGATTTTTGGGATAAATGTTTTTCCTACGAGTACAATTTGCCTGCAAATAATGACATTTTCCCACAAAAAATTATATGTCAAAAATGTTCTGTCGCAAATAATTATAATGGACCCATTTATTTCTGACGATGTAAAAATTGTGAATATTAGTAACTTTTTCTAGCAGATATAGAATCATAGGTAAAATTTGGCAGATAATGTTTTTTTCCTACAAGCTATAAAATTATTGCTGACGACACTAATTAGTAACAAAAGAAATACATTTTCCAATTATAACTTTGGTAACAAATAATTGTCTTTTTCTACTTAATTCACATCGTCACAAAATTTGTTGTCCCAAATAATTATATTGTACAAATTTATATGTCACGAATTAAAATCCGTGAAAATTCAAGACCTTTTTCTACCAATTAAGATCATCAAAAAAAAATTATACATTATATGTTTTAATTTTTTCCACAAAATTAATTGATGATAAATAATTTAACTAGATTATAAATTTCCTTTCCCCCCCTTCATTTCACTTCTCTCTCTCTCTAGTCTGTCGTCCGTCTCTTTCAACTGATAGCCCTCTTCCCTCTTCCCTCTCTTCTCCATCGGGCACAGCAGCGCCATCGTAGTGTAGCCACGTAGTTATCGGCGTTAGCCTCCTCTCGCTAGTGCCAACCTGCCCCCCAACCCCTACGTCGCCAGCTTTCCAACCTCCATCCCGAAACAACCCCTTCCTCACCCAATTTGCTCTCCTCTTCAGCCAATGCTGCCGCAGCCTCCCACCGTCTTAGATGACCACCACAACCTCGTTGGACCACCCCCACCTCCGATCTGTCTTTTGGCATGCCTCCCACCCTTTCCTTCTCACCTAATCGAGCCCCCTCCCTACACGTGTTCTTTGCCATCGCACGGCCTAGATCGACTACCAACATTTGCCGCACCACCTCTTCGAGGCTACCAGTCATCCACCGGCACCCCCTGCTCCCCCAAGGCCAACCCGAGTCGTCTCTCCTCTCAAACCCGTGTATACCTCTCTCTCCCTCTCCTACATATGTCATGACCTCCATCACCCATTTTATTTTTGTAGTTCTATAACACTCAATCTTTATTGTGTGGTGAATTGTGTGGATGGAATCTTTAGTGTGGATAAGAAATATGGTAAACAATTGCTACTTCAAAACAAGGTAAGCTACTATGACTTGATGACAAATTCAGTTTGTTAATGTGGTCAAATGCAGTTCCCAACTTATGATAGGCTATGCTATCTTATAAATTGCATATGTAAAAAGTGTGCTCTGATTGTGCTCGTTAAATATGTATATATTATGAACGATTGGGTTAATATGATGACATGATGATGTGTACACATAAACAAACTTGCCGGCTTTTTGTTGTGATGAGAATTTTAGTCATGAGCTTTGTATTGTTTCCTTTTTTGTTTTCGTAGCCATAGATTTGAACTTTTGCAGAGCTGGTGAATAATGAGGTTTTATTTTCACCTAATTAGTTGTAACTGTTAGGATTGGTAGCCAGATTCAGATTTGAAATTTACTAGGGGGTAGCAGTTCTATGAGGGAAATTGGGGACCAAGTGAACTATTATCTTCTCCCAATTTCTTGTATATGGTGTTTGATTAGAAGAGAGCAAGTTAGTATTTTTGCATTATCTACGCATATGTTTAAAGAAGAAAATATCATGCAAGCATGGTTTGCAATGTTGGGCAGATGGTATTCTATTGGACCAAATTTTGAGAATTTAGTGGAGAGGGAAATGAGAGAAATCACTTAGCATTTCACCTTTACTGGTGATGATGCTATGTTCTTTTTCTAGATTAGTAAGCATTTATAAGTTCAAGACCCATTGTTTCATATTCTCACTAAGTTGGGAAAGCAAATGACTTGTCTTAATTTTAGTTAAGTGTGAGTCTGTTTGAAGAAGCTAACTATTATTGTCATGAATACCTATTCAAATTATATTGAAATTGTGAGGTTGGCCCAAAAACATGGAATGAAGAGTTTTAAAGGAGTTTTGCATTTGAAATTTATTGTCTCTGTTTCAGATTGTTGGCATTGTTGTTTAATAATCATATAGGAGTTAAGTTATAAACCCATTCAAAACAGATGATATCAATTTTACATATAAGACTGTTTCAGTTAAGGCTCCACTTTAGCCTTTCAAGTTCCCTAGCAAGTGGCCAAATTAATCTAACGCTAACTATCATTTTTTATGCCCTTTGCTTTATTTTGCTTACCAACCAGTTGGAAGAAGAAGAGATACACTATAACTTTTTGGCGAAATGTTATCATCACATTTGGTTTGGTTTTAACTACTTTTAGTGTTTGGGTTCACCCCATCCAATCTCACTTTGATCCTTGGAGTAAGTGGGGTGATCAGGTTGGGTTTCCTGCACTTTGAGTTCGCTAAATTCTAGATCTTTTAACTCTTTTTCTTGAGCGTATTCAGGAGTTTCTTTGACCTATCTCTCTGGATTATATATTTTTCATATTCATGAGCTGTTCATAAATATTTATTAATATATTGACAGGTTATTGTTCAGATGGAAGCAGAAAATTGGGAAATTGCCTTTCAGAGGCCCTGAAGTTGGTTATATTAAGTGGTTTGTTATACTCACTTACTCCATATTTATCTATTTTCAACTTTCCATTTACACAAATTTCTAAATGTAAATTGCATCGTTATTTTTGGTATCACTTTATGAGAGGGATTGTTCTACAAGCATTGTAATTGATCGAGCTCTTGGTATCACTTTTTGGTTCCCAGTGTTATTGAATTGAAGTGAACCTTGCTTTCTTTTTGAGTCTCAATCCATGAAGAGGAGAAAAATTCTGGCGCCCATGATTGTTTGATCCATGTTTATCATTTCTCCAAAACGCCTGCACAAAATTAAATGGTATTCCAATTAAAATTATTTATTCTCAGGAGCCTTTTTTTTTTATAAGTAAAATTTATTCTCGGGAGCCTTTTTACATTGTTTCAAGCTGTTTAGTTATTTAAGTCATAGATGGGTATTACTTGCATGGGAAAATATCAACATTATCATTATTGTTCTTTCATCAGCTAGTCCAAATTTTTAGGTAACCCTTTTTCTTGGAAATACATGAAATAGAGACATTGGTGGAACTCAAAGTGTAAATCCAAAAGAAGTTGCAGGTTCCAGATGAGGAGTTTCTAAAGGTATCAGGGAGTGGTCTTTTCCAATGCTATTTTCTGTTTTAAGCTCACATTGCATTACCGAAGTTCACCTTTATTTTTTTTGGCTGATTGACATGGCAAATGCATGATCCTTTGTTCTTGTGTGCTAAACTGAGTTTCTATGTTTGGGATGTGCTGAATGTGTTTTGAGCTTCATGATTGATAAGGTATGTTGAAGTGGCTTATGTTGATAAGGTATATTGATAATGCAAGCACATCAGATCTATGCATACATGTACTGTCTATGCTATGTTGTCTAACTAGCATTATCTAGATTAAATGTTATGTTTCTGATCAAGTTTAATTTATTGAAATAACTATTAAGCTTAGTATATTAAGCTTAGAATAACTATTAATCTATGACCTTAGTGTGCTATTGGTAATATGTTATTCACATTTTTCTTATCTTAGGTATAAGGTTCTTATACTGTTTTACTATTTTTTTTTTTTTAATTTCATAAAAGACTATTTCCAGCGATCTTATTTCCCGTGATTTTCATCATAACATATAAGTATTTCCGACCCCGATTAACCATAGTTAGCACATTTTTTGCAACAAAATCTTATACTTTTTGTGATGAAAAGAGTATTTCTTATGATTTTTACGGTGGTAGCTTTAAGCCCTTAAAGTTACCACTTTATTCCTACGAGTCTGCTGCGATCTAATTTGGTGACAAAAACTTTATTCCGACAAAATTATATGGTATTAGCCACGAAAAGACACGCAGAAAAAGGCAGTTTTTGTTGTAGTGTGAGTCAAAGCAAAATTATATGACTTGTTTCACTAGATTTAATTAGATCAACATCAGTGAATAAAGCTAGCTCATATAGAACTTGTTTTAAAGTAGAAGATTATAAGTAACTAGCTCACTAAAAAAATGGTTACTTTTGCGGCTAGAATTATTTCGGGCAACTAGGATTAGGTCACAATAAGTGAATACATATTGTTGCAAGACTTCAGCCTGGTTTGTTTTACAAAGCATTTCATTTTATTTTATCTCATTTGATCTTATCTAATTATTATAATTTTTACAAACTCTCACATAAACTATATAATATACAATTTAATTTTCTCAAATTTCAAAACAAAAGTAATACTAAAAAATATATTCTAATAATATTTTATTCAATTTTAATTTCATGTAACTACAATAAAATTCTTTTTTGAGCAATTTTTGTTTGGAAAATAACAAAAATGTCCCAAAAAATGAGATGTAGTGACAACATTTGTCCCTAAAAAATGAT
Source organism: Platycarya longipes (assembly GCA_036559045.1). Classification (NCBI taxonomy): domain Eukaryota; kingdom Viridiplantae; phylum Streptophyta; class Magnoliopsida; order Fagales; family Juglandaceae; genus Platycarya; species Platycarya longipes. The sequence goes on along the minus strand of CM071803.1, from coordinate 18,941,366 downwards.
AGAAGCCGTTTACTGTTTCAACATGTTCGAATGGTATACATATGTAAGGAAAACAAATTTCATCTCTACTAAAATGACCATTAGAACATTGACAAAAAATGTTTGAACAAAATAAAATAAGCACTTGAATAGATATTATACATGGTTTGATGATAATTTGGCTTGTAAAGTGACAAAATTAGTAGGACATTGACTTACTATTCGAACAACATAAAACAACGTTCGAATTGATATTATATATGAATGAAGGCAAACTTGATGGGTTAGGTCACTAAATTTAGTGGGACATTAGCTTACCGTTTGAACATATTATTATACCTTTTGAACGAATATATTAATCATTGTTCGAAGATAAAATGAAGAACTCGAACAAAGAAATGTTCGAATGGTATATATTCTATTGGAATGAAGACAAAAGTTTTACAATTCTAATGGTAACACGATACTTTACTTAAATATTATAAACAAATATTTAATTTATATAAAAAATTAGAAACTAAATAATACAAATAATATTAATCAATAATTAATTTAAAAAATACAAAAATGATCTAATTCAGAATTTTATTAAACTTACAAAACACAAAATATTGTCTATACCAAAAAAAAAATGCAAATAACAGATGTAGACTACAAGACCCCCAATTTTCTATGAACATCCTCGACTGCAGCTAGGCGTGTCTCTAGTTGTGTTAGCCGTCTATTGATCGTGACCTGAGTCGTAAATATGCAATTAATTTCTGTATGTAAGTAAGAGATGCTAGCACTAATCTTTGTATCTAAGATAGAAATGCTAGCATTAATATCTATATTAAAGTCAAAGATGACACTATGGATCATCGTATGCATTACATCAATCACCACTGATGTTTATCTGCGGATCTCTACATGCACTATATCTGTCATCTCATCATGAGTAGATGTGCGTAATGACTTGACCTATGTGGATATCTCATTGGTCAATACTGCATGAGCTCTCGGGTGTCATCTCTCTGAGTATTGACGAGCTCAAGAATAGGACCATGAAGATGAAGTCTCGAGTGACTCATGCTTTGTCACAAGATGAAGGAGTTGATCAGTCCAATCAGCTTTCGAACACGCTTAACATTATCTAGTATGACCGCGACATGTAGAAGAAATCATGTAACCAAGATCCTAAATGGCAGTATATATGTTGTAATCTACTGGGCCTCTGATCAAATCCTAGTGAACATATAACCCACAAGGTCGATAGGCATTCCACGAGCAATGTGCATCATCAACTTCACTCGATCCTAGCCAACTTCTGTCTTATGCTGCTGAGGATCAATATTATTGGCGATGATCAAGTTCATTATCTTGAAGAAACCAGATAGATCTATCAGTTTGATGTTCTTCATCTCATCATAGGGAGGAGCATTTGGACGAACAACCAACTGCATCACCTCATGATTAGATAGGTCATCGAGAGAATCTCTATCAAAGCCCTTGTCCTCATCTATCTCTCCATCACCCGTAGTTGAAGACTCTCTAGACACCACATTTGGATTTGTTTTGCACAATCACGGGATACTAATGAAATTAGAGGTTTTGTTCGCAGAAAATGTAATTGAGAATCTGTGGATCAAAAAAATGTATGCATCATCATCATCTTAGTTGGAATGGCCGAGCTCTTTATAAAACTCTAAGAGAATGTTGATATATTGATGAGAATGCAAAATGCCATATTTTTCTCCCTTAATGTTTAATCTTTTATACTTATTTGGTGCCTAAATGTACTCATGTGCCTAAATGTACTCATTATTCTTATATCTTAATTTAGGATGCAAATGGAAGTGTTAAATGCAAAACAAAGCTAATTGGACAATTTTGGACAATTTCGACATTGCTTTGTAATCTAGGCATATCTCTCTTTTCCAAGCTCTGATTGCTATGATTGAAAATGATATAGAACTCCAAGAAAAATCTCTACAACTTTCATGTTTGGCGTTTGGAGAGATACTAGCTGCATCAAGGTCAAAATCGAGCTTGAAATTGCAGCACCTGCACTGCTGACGTTCTGGAACATGCATTAGTATGCAATTCAAATATGTGGATCTTACGCGGGTTATTTTTAGAAGTTTTTAAGATATGATTAGAAGATAATGAAGGAGATTTAAAGACGTAAGACTCCTACCTTCTAGCATACAAGTGTATGGAAATACATGAAGGATAATGCAAAATTTAAAAGAACTCTATCTCATCCAAATCCTATCTAGAGAATTACATGCAATGGAGGTGACTTGATTTTTTTGAATTAGGCCAGCCTATCAAACGTGAGAGAGGATGTCTCTTCCATCTTTTCATCCTGCACGACTAAACTTTCATAATTGGTCTAAGGAAATGAAAATCTCATAATCAATCAAACTATAAGATCTAATTTATTTTTATTGTTCAATTTATACTTTGAGTATTAGATGTTATTCTGTGCCTATTTTCATTATTATTTCGTTTAATTAGTAGGAGGTCTACTAGTTTATTATTCGTTGCAATCTACTGCTAGACTAGATATAAAATCTGTAGTTGTTTGATCTCTCTAATCTGTGAAGCAATTAAAATTTAATGATTTGCTGCGTTCGAAATCATTAGATCTTAAGAAGAATGTTCAACTAAATTAAATGCGACCGCTTGTGCTTGTATTGTTTAGTTTTATCGAACTCTCTAATTCTTAAGGCTGCTACTAGATTAAACCCTTAACGCTTGTTTTGGGTTGTTTAGTTAGGGTTAATTAGAAAGCTTGTTTTCTAATAAATTACAACTAAAGAGAGATAGAAAAACGGTTCTAACGGTGGATATTCAAAATATTAATTGCTATATTTTTCATTAATGATCAGTTGTAAAATTCTAATGGTGAATGTTGACTTAGATCAAGGTTTATTCTTTTAATTGATTTCGATACTTTAATTTTGATTGTTCCTTAGTTTTTTTCTTAAAATTGTTTTTGTTATATTCAAACCCTCACATCCTTGTTCAAGTAGCATTAGAATAGGCTAAATACTTTCTGTAAGAACGATATTTTTTTCTTTATAAGAAGCCATAACTTCATTGATCAGCTTGGATTACAGACAAATCAAGCCATACGACTTGAGATAAAAAGTCTGGAACGCTATCATACCTATAGAACTCAAGGTTTCAAATCTCGTATCTACGTATAGATTTTGATGATAACAAATAAATTCAAGACTCAAGCTTAAGTTGTCTACGCATAAAGAGAGCACATCAAGAAATCAAGCATGAGAAAAAAGAAGAATAAGTCTACAAATGAAGCTCATAGAGTAATTTTGTACATCTCTTAAAATTTGAAATTGGATTAAGGCTCAAAATTAATATTTTCTCATAAAGTATCAAATTGTATTTTTTACATTTGCATAACTTTATTAAAATATTTAGTTTCAAAAATTATTATTATTTTTCCACATATGCATAAATATTTAAATTTGTAAGATGATTGATTATCATCTTTAATATGTGCATGTGTTGTTCGAAAATCTTGAAGGGTGGTTGTGTGTTTTTTTTTTTTACAAATGTAAAAGATAGATGATTTTGTTTGAAAATCTTGAAGGGTGGTTGTCTTTGACAAATATAAAAAGGAGATGTTTTTATTTGAATATTTTGAAAAGTAAATAGTGATCTTATTTGATATGTGAACATTTTTAAATTTGAATATGAAGACTCATTTGCCTATAAATAGATCACTTGAGTTTTACAAAAATAACAACAAGAGTTTACACATCAATTGTTAAGTTTTGCATCATTCTTTCAAAGCTCTCATTCTCTTTTCTCTAAATTTTGTACTTTAGTCCTTGTTCATTTTGAGAGAGATATAAGTTATGCTGTATTATTCTTATTTCACTCATTGAAGAGTGTACTCTAATAATCTACCCACTATCAGCACTTGTATTTGTAAGAGGGTGCATATAACCCTTGTGTGTATAGAAGGTGTTCTACATAGGAAATAGTTGAATCATCAAGTGTGAAATGATTGCAAGTGTAGATGATGTTCTACACGGATTCTTTGTAGCGGTGTTGCTAAAAAATGTAATAGATTTTTATCTCCACCTGAAGGATATTGAATAATGAATTTGGGATCCTCAAGGGGTAGCTTGAGGTGAGGACGTAGGGAGTGGGGCTGAACCTCGTTAAAATACTGAGTTTGATTATTCTTGTCCTTACTCTTTATATTTTCTACTGCTTCGTATTTTATTTATACTTGATATTGTGTATTTGATTTATAATTTATAATTTTTAATATAACTCAATTCATCCCCCCTCTTGTGTTAGTCATCTGGGCAACAATTAGTATCAGAGCGATGGCTCTATTATAAGATTAATTATCTGTTGAGTTAAGATCATATGGCTAACATTGCAGCTACATTTGCTGAAGGTCAATCCAGTAGTCGGTCTCCGCTATTTTGTGGAGACAATTATACTTTCTAAAAAATTAAAATGAGAATATTTGTCCAGTCTCAAAATCGAGAAATCTAGAAATGTATTGTAAATGGGTCTTATATTCCAACAAAAATTATTGATGGAGTAAAGGTCAACAAGGAAAAAGAAGAATTTGATTGTGAAGATGATAGATTTTTTACAGTGAATGTAATGACTATGAATCTTCGGTATAATGCTCTCAATGACAATGAATTTAACAGAATAATGACTTGTAGGACAGCAAAGAAAATCTGGGATAACTTGGAAGTAACTTATGAAGGAACTTTGCAAGTCAAAAAATCAAAAATTTATATTCTTACGCATGAATATGAAATGTTTAAAATGATTGACAATGAATCTGTTTCTTCTATGTATACTCGTTTTACTAACATTATAAATAGCTTGACAACTCTTGGAAAAATCTATTCTAACTTGGAGATAATAAGAAAAGTTCTCAACTCTCTTCCAAAACGTTGGGAATCAAAAGTGACGGCAATTCTTTAAGTTAAAGACCTCAAAAAACTCGAAGTAAATGAACTTATTGAGTCACTTATTTCTCATGAGTACACATTGAAAAGTGGAGAAGAAGAAGGAAAGCAAAAGAAGAGTTTGGCATTTAAAGTTGTTCCCCATGAAAGTGAAAGTGATGAAGACGAAGAAAGCGATAACAAAGATGAAGAAATTGCAATGATCACCAGAAGATTTCCGAGGTTCTTAAAGAAAAATAAAGCTCCTCCAAGGAAATCTTTCAAAAAGTTTTCCAACAAAGATACAGGTAAAAACGACTTATTAACTTGTTATAAATTAAAAAAGCTAGGACATATTAAGGCAGATTGTCCCATACTAAAAAAAGATTGATACAAAGGCAAGAAAGTAATGAAAGCTACATAGGATGATGATTCAAGTAGCTTAGACAACAATGCAAGTAATGAAAAATCTGCAAATCTTTGTCTTATGACTAAAGATGATCTTGAGGTAACAAATTTCAAAAATATTGAAAATTCTTCTTATGAAAAATAGCAAAATGTTTTGGAAGAGGTATATGAGAAATTTAAAAAATTGGGTATCAAGTATACCACTTTGAAAAAGAATTTTTTTTTTAATAAATGAAATTGATATTTTAAGAAAAGAAAATATAATTTCAAAAGATGAAAATGATGAGCTGAAAATGAAAGTGACTGATTTTGAAAAAATTATTGAAAACTTTACAAATGGAAAAAGAAATTTTGAAAAACTTCTTGGAAGTCAAAGATGTGTTTTTGATAAGGTAGGTTTGGGATATATGCCAAAAGAAAAATTCAAACACTATAAAAATTTATTTGATAAATCGACTAAATCAAAATCAGATTTTCAAATTCTTTTCATTAAAATAACGTTTTAAAAAAAAAATATTATCATTCAAGATTTTCAAAAATGTCACATGTTATTTATAATTTTTACAATAAAAATGGTCATAATTATCATGCTTGTGCTTTTAGAAGAAGATATACAATGACTAGTAGGACCATATGGGTACCAAAGAATCTTGTTTCTTCTAATACTAATAAATAAATTACCCAAAGAACTTGAGTACTAATAAAAATTATTTTAATTATTTTTACAGGTATGCATGAAGTCCTCCATAGGTAAAAGTAAATGGTTTTTAGACAGCGGATTCCCAAGATACATGACAAGAGATAAAACTAAATTCATTGACCTCACTTCTAAAGAAGAAGGACACGTGATATTTGAAGACAATTCAAAAGGGAATATCATGGGAATAGGTAAAGTTGGTAAGAGTCTTCTCTCATAATTGAAATGTTCTACTTGTTGATGGTCTAAAGTATAATCTTTTGAGTATAAGTCAATTATGTGATAAAGGATTTACAGTTACTTTCAAAAAGGATAAGTGCATTATTTTGAATAATCATGATTGCAATTGTTTTATTGCTCTTAGAAATAATAATGTATCTACAATCGAATTTGAAGAAATTGCCTCACAAGATGCTATTTGTTTATCAGCTCAACGTGAAAATAGTTGGTTATGGCATATAAGATTAGGTCATGCAAACATAAAACTTATTTCCAAACTTTCAAAAAATGATCTTGTGAGAGGTTTGTCAAAAACAAATTTTTTTAAAGACAAAATCTGTGATGCATGCTAGTTTGGTAAACAAACAAAAACTTCTTTTAAAATCAAGAAACATATTTCCACTACTAAACCTTTGCAACTAATACACATTGACCTTTTTGGACCAAACAGAGTTGCAAGTCTGGAAGGAAAATATTATGCATTTGTTATTGTTGATGATTTCTCTAAATATACTTGGGTCATCTTTCTCGCTCATAATAAGGTACATAATGCCTTTACCAAGCAATGCAAGAGAATTCAAAATGAAAAGGGCTATACTATTTCAAGCATCCGAAGTGACAGGGGGAAAGAGTTTGTCAATAAAGATATTGAGTCTTTTTGTGATGAAAATGGTTTTCTACATAATTTCTCTGCTCCTTGAACTCCTCAATAAAATGGGGTAGTAGAGAAGAAGAATAGATTTATTCAAGAAATGGCAAGAACAATACTTAATGAGAATAGTTTACCTAATTATTTTTTGGCCGAAGTAGTAAGTACTGCATGTTATGTTATAAATAGAGTTATGTTAAGGTCTAACTAAGATAAAACCTCTTATGAGCTTTTGAATGATAAAAAGTCCAACATTGGTTACTTTCATGTATTTAGATGCAAATATTTTATACTCAATGATAGAGATAATTTAGGAAAGTTTGATGCAAAATCTAATGAAGGTATCTTTTTTGGGTATTCAACAAATAGTAAAACTTATAGAGTTTCAATAAAAAGATTTTGACTGTACAAGAATCTATGTATGTAGTATTTAATGAATCTAACCCTCTACTTTCCAAGAAATCTATTAATGAAGAATCAGAAAGTATAAATAACACAAGTAGTCTCAATCTCAACAAAGAGAATATAATGGAAGAAATCCAACATGGAGACATCAGGAAAGATCATCAAGACTTAGTACAAGATGCAACCAAACAATGGAAACATGTGAAGGATCATCCAATGGAACAAATTCTAGGAGAACTTTCACAAGGTGTAAATACTCGATCATCACTTAGAAATATTTGTAATCACACCGAGTTTCTATCTTAAATTGAACCTAAAAATATTGATGAATCATGGATTCTAGCTATGCAAGAAGAGCTAAATCAATTTGAAAGAAATAATGTATGGACACTTGTTTCTAGACCCAAAAATTATGTTGTTATTGGAACAAAATGGGATTTTAGAAATAAGAAAGATGAGTCTGGAATCATCACTAGAAATAAGGCTCGACTTGTAGCCTAAGGTTTCAATCAAGAGGAAGGAATCGATTATGATGAAACGTATGCACCTGTCGCAAGATTAGAAGCTATTCGAATGTTACTTGCATATGCATGTTATAAAAGTTTCAAACTTTTTCAAATGGATGTTAAAAGTGCTTTCTTAAATGGTTTTATAAATAAAGAGGTATATGTTGAGCATCATCCAGGTTTTGAAAATCATATTTCTCCTATTCATATTTTTAAGCTCACAAAAGCATTATATGGACTCAAACAAGCTTCTAGAGCTTGATATGAGAGGCTTAGTAGTTTTTTTATTGAAAAAGGTTTTTCAAGAGGAAAGATCGATACAACTCTTTTCATTAAATATGAACAGGATGATATTCTTATAGTTCAAATTTATGTGGATGATATAATATTTGGTGCTACTAATGAAAATATGTACCAAGATTTTGCTAAGAGTATGCAGGAAGAATTTGAAATGAGCATGATGAGAGAACTTAATTTTTTTCTCAAATTGCAAATCAAGTAAGTAAAAAGTGAAACATTTATTAATCAGTCAAAATATATCAAAGAGTTACTCAAAAAGTTTGAAATGGAAGGTGCGAAGGTAATTGGAACACTAATGAGTCCAACCACCAAACTTGATAAAGATAAAAGCGGTAAGCTAGTTGATTCAAAGGTATATTGAGGTATGATTGGTAGTTTATTATATTTGACAGCTAGTAGACCTGATATTATATTCAGTGTATGTTTATGTGCACATTTTCAATCATCTCCAAAACAATCTCATTTGATTGCAGTCAAGCGTATTTTTAGATATCTTACCAGTACCATTGACCTCGGGTTATGGTATCTTAAGCACACTTCTTTCGATCTTATTAGTTATTCAGATGCAGATTATGCTGGTTGCAAAGTTGATCGAAAAAGTACTAGTGGAACATGTCATTTTTTAGGTCAAGCACTCGTTTTATAGTTTAGTAAAAAGCAAAATTCTATTGCATTATCTACTATTGAGGCAGAATATGTTGCTGCAGGTAATTGTTGTGCTCAAGTTCTTTACATAAAGCAACAACTTGAGGATTTTAAGCTAATGTACAATCATATTCCTATTAAATGTGATAATACTAGTGCTATAAATCTTTCAAATAACCCAATACAATATTTTAGGACTAAGCATATTAAAATTAGATATCATTTTCTTAGAGATCATGTACAAAAAGATCATGTACAGAAATGTGATATTGTACTAGAATTTACAAGCACACATGATCAATTGGCGGACATATTCACAAAACCCCTACCAGAAGATAGATTATGCATTATTAGAAGAGAAATAGGAATGATGCAAGTCATGAATATCTGTTAAATATTTTTATTCCATTATCTCAAATGACTTATAAAAACTTGAGACTTCTACCCTCATCTTTCAACTGCATTTACTCTTCATAGATCGACATATTATTCTCATCTAAAGAATTAGACAGTCAAAATGAAGAGACAAGTAAGGATTTTAAATTCTTATTATGTTGCTTTAACTCTATTATTTTTCTATTTGACTCATAAATAAGTCGTTGAAGTACAGAGACAGTCTCGCTAAACTTCTAAATTTTGCGAGTTTTGGACTGCAACCGAGCGGAAAAAGTAACAATGGATGATGAGTATCGAGTCTCGAGACCCACAAGCTCATAAATGGCGTCATGATCTGACTTATTAACTAAATCAGTCTCTTATTACTTCATGGCACTTACGATAGAAGCAGAAATAGATTGATCATGAGAAGTACTATAGAGAAATTGACGAACCATTAAAAATTTGTAGAATGAGAATGTAAGCGAATTGCAACGATGAGAAGAAGATTTGATGCAAATTAGATAAAGCTAAGGATTGCTCTTATAAAGACGGAAATAAAAACAAAACACACTATCATCTCTTCAAATCTTACTTAGACAACTTACAAGATATGCTGGATGAGACAGGAGAGATGACTGATTGAGACAGATCTTGGTTCAAATCCGGAAGATTATCAGAAGAAATTTTCTCCATCATTCTGTCATTTTGAATAAACAAATACTTGATCAATGAGGAATGAGAGATTTTTCTTGTGAGTATTCGATGGGTGAAAATGGTCATTTAAACAAAAATAAAAAACTTTCAAATCTCTACAAAATCTTGTTTGTCAACAACTTCAAGTGGATTTGAATCTCCTTCCACACCGAATTGCCAGAGTTAGGCCTCCAGCATTTGTAGGTTTTGTCGGACACGAGTGACTCTAATTATTCAACTCTCTACAAAATCTCCTTCCACACTAAATTTCTAGAGCTAGGCCTCCAGCCTTTGCAGGTTTTGTCAGACATGGATGCGGGAAGAAATCTCCTTCCGTACCAAATTTTGATAATATTTAATTTGTCAACAACATCAAGCGAATTTGAGTCTTCTTTTACACTGAGATGATAAAGTTAGGCCTCAGCATTTGCAACTTTTGTCGAAAACGGGTGGCTCCAATTATTCAACTCTCTATAGTTTCTACTAATGCACCGTTTTATTTGGTTATTGGTTATTGCAGAAAGAAATCTTATTGAAATCAATTGCGGTTCCTTTTTAATGATGCCAAAAGGGGGAGAAGCCTTATACTAGTATTATACTACCTTGTTATATATGCTAGAATCATGTTTAAATTTTATTTGAAAATCTTACGCATATTTTTAGGAGGAGTTTAAGTATTACTGCAGATCTCAGATTTCTACTAAATATTTGTCATCATAAAAAATGGGGAGATTGTAGAACCCAAGGTTTCAAGTCTCGTATCTACGTATAGATTTTGATGATAACAAATAAATTCAAGGCTCAAGCTCAAGTTGTCTACGCATGAAGAGAGCTAAGCACATCAAGAAATCAAGAATGAGCAAAAAGAAGAACAAGTTTACAAATGAAGCTCATAGAGTAATTTTGTACATCTCTTAAAATTTGAAATTGGATTAAGACTCAAATTAATATTTTCTCATAAAGTATCAAATTGCATTTTTTACGTTTGCATAACTTTACTAAAATATTTAATTTAAAAAATTATTATTATTTTTCCACATATGCATAAATATTTAAATTTGTAAGATGATTGATTGTTATCTTTAACATGTGCATGTGTTGTTTGAAAATCTTGAAGGGTGGTTGTGTATTTTTTTTGACAAATGCAAAAGATATATGATTTTGTTTGAAAATCTTGAAGGGTAGTTGTGTGTTTTTTTGACAAATACAAAAAATAGATGATTTGTTTGAAAATCTTGAAAGGTGTTTGTGTGTTTTTTTGACATATGCAAAAAGAAGATGATTTGGTTTGAAAAATAAATCATACTTATTTTGTCTTGTATGAAAAGTAAAAGATTAGGTTTGATTTCTTTGAAAAGTGAATGGAACTGTCTTTGACAAATATAAAAAGGAGATGTTTTTATTTGAATATTTTGAAAAGTAAATAGTGATCTTATTTGACAACCTTTTCAAATTTAAATATGAAGACTCATTTGCTTATAAATAGCTCACTTGAGTTTTACGAAAATAACAACAAGAGCTTACATATCAATTGCTAAATTTTGCATCATTCTTCCAAATCTCTTATTCTCTCTTCTCTAAGTTTTGTATCTTAATCCTTATTCATTTTGAGAGAGATATAAGTTGTACTGTATTGTTCTTATTTCACTCATTGAGGAGTGTACTCTGATAATCTACCCACTATCAGCTCTTGTATTTATAAGAGGGTGCGTATAACCGTTGTGTGTGTAGAAGGTATTCTACACAGGGAATAGTTGAATCACCAAGTGTGAGGTAATTGCAAGTGTAGAAAGTGTTCTATACGAATTTTTTGTAGCGGTATTGTTCAAAGGTATAATACGTTTTTATCTCCACCTAAAAGAGATTGAATAGTGAATTTGGGATCTTCAAGGGGTAACTTGAGGTAAGGACGTAGGCAGTGGGGCTGAACCTTGTTAAAATATTGAGTTTGCTTCTTCTTGCCTTTATTCTTTATATTTCCCGCTGCTTCGTATTTTGTTTATACTTTATATTGTATATTTGATTTATAATTGTTAGTTTTTAATATAATCCAATTCACCCTCCCTTTTGTGTTAGTCATTTGGGCAACAATACCACAACACTATATCATCTACTAGCCATGCATTTTTTGCAAGGACATGTGCTACCCCATTTCCTTCTCCATATACATGGGCAAAGATACATTCCTGAAAGCAATGGACAAGTTTTTTTACCACATTATACAGCACACCGAAGAAAGAGTTATTCATACTGTCCTGATGGAGTACTCCAATAGCTAACAGGCAATCACTCTCCACAACTAATTTTGCTATCCCTATACTACACATAGCTGGAGGCCCCAAAAAATTGGTAGTAGCTCAATGATCTCGGCATCCTCAACTTCCTTCTCTAAAATGCTTGAAGCCATCCAGATATTACCCCTATGATCTCACAAAACAATACCGGCGCCTGCTTTCCTTAGTTCTGAAAAAGTTGCACCATCCACATTAAGCTTCAGGAATTCGACTTGAAGAGGCTACCATCTATAATGGGACTTTACTTGTGTGTTGCTCATCAACTTAACAACCTTGAAATTTTTCATCAAAGACAATACGCTCTTAGCCACCTGAAAAGGAGGAAGTGAAATCTCATCATGAACAAACTTGTTACATCTATACCAAAAACCCCAAAGTAAAGCAAAGAAAATAGCAAGCTGGTCAAGCTTCTTTTGCTCACAAAATCTTTGAGCCGTATCTATCACCCTCCATCTCTTGTCAATCACCATATTGGGAAGGAACTTGTTCCAGGTGCTTCTTAGTTGCTCACAGGCCACTAATGCATGGTAGCTACCTATTATCTCAGATTTGCACAAACTACACTTGCCATCAATTAGGACATGCTTTAGCATTAAGTTTTCACCTATGGGTAACCCCTCCTTGCAGGCTCTCCATGAGAATATATGCATCTTGTTTGGCATCTTTAGTTTCCAAAGGTGCTTCCAAAGCTATTTCTTATAAGGGAAGCTTGACGATTTAGCTTATTGAGATCGAGACTGGTCAGCAATAAATTTGTAGCAGCTATGAATAGTGAACTCCCCGCTGCGCTCATACCCCTAAATCAACTTGTCGACCGCCTCTGCACTCCCTACAATAATTTTCAGAATATCGATCAAAGTGAGCTTGAAGTTTATCCACATCTCATTTCCTGACGTAGTCAGTAAACAGGATGTCTACAGTGCAATTCATTTGTCCACCCATATCCATGGTCATTTTCCTATACCATTACTCCCTCCTCAATTAAAGAATTATGACTCAGCATCCATTTGTCCACCCAAATTTTTGTCTCCCTCCCATTGCCAATCCTCCACTTGCACCCCTTTGCTAGCCACTTCTTTGCTTCCCAAAGGCCCTTCCAAGTGTAAGAGGGGCAATTACGTAGGTCGGCATCAAGGAAATTAGAGTTGGAAAAATATTTTGCTTGAAGTAGCCTATAAGTCAGGGAGCCCTCATTTTAAATCAAGTGCCAACCTTTCTTTTCTAGCATTGCAAAATTAAACATATGTAGATCTTTGAAGCCCATAACCCCTTAAGCCATACTTTCACACATCTTACTCCAACTTTCCCAATCAATTTTTCTCTCATTTTCCTTTTGACCCCACCAATATTTTGTTATCATTCCTTCCAGCTCATGGTAAAGGGTAGTTGGTAACAAGAAGCAACTCATAGTGTAGGTGGATATAGACAGGGCCACTACTTTTAGTGACATTGCCTCCCCCCTTGAGAGAGCATCTTTTCTTTTCATGTTTGTAGTTTTTGCCATACTTGCTACTTTAGGGAATTGAAAGCTCTCCTATTGGATCGACCAACCATTGGTGGCAACCCAAGATACCTTTCATATTGTTGGATTTCAACATTACCCCCATGCACTTTTTATTTCCTCCCTCCTGTCTCTTCCCACATTTCCACTAAACACCATCGCTGTTTTTTCTTTATTTATCTTCTTCTCGAAGAATGTCTCATACTTCTCCAAGAGGGCTTGTAGCTACTTGTTCTCCTCCACTTTCGCTTTGTAGAAGATAACACTATCGTTAGGAAACAAAAGATGATTAATGATCGAGGCTCCCCAACAAAACTCCAATCTAGCAATCTCCTTTCTCCTTCCTGAGAAGGGCAGTTAATCCTTCCATACATAAGAGGAAGAGGTATGGGGATAGGGGATCCCCTTGTCGTAAGCCCCTTGAGGGGATGATAGGTCGGTTCCCCATTTATCAGGATCGAGAAGGACACCGAGCTTATACAGCACATTATTAGATCAATAATCCTTCAGTTAAACCCCATTACCTCCATTACTTGCTTTTTAAAGCCCCACTGAACTCGGTCATACGTCTTACTCATAACAAGTTTTGTTGACATGTAGCCCTGCTTGCCTTTTGTTTTGTGCTTTAGGGTATTAACTCATAGGCAGTTAGCACATTATTTGTGATCAATCTCCCTGACACAAAGGCGCTTTAACTTTGCCCAATAACCCAGGATAAGATAGATTTCAGTCGATTTGCAAGGACCTTTGCTATCATCTTATAGGCCACATTACATAGACTTATGGGCCTATAATTAGCATTACAAGGTTTTTTTTCTTGAAGATAAGAGTAATGTAAGTGTGGTTTAAAGGGGAGGGAAAATAACCTGAGTTTAAAGCCTTTAGTACTGCTGATGTGACTGAGCTCCCCACTATGTTCCAGTATTTTTGTGGGAATGATCCTTACTCGCACTACAACATGTATTTTTTTTAGGAGTATAGATTTTATTTTTGGTTGCCTACGACAGCACACCATATATGAAAAAAGCTCACATACTTTGGGCTTTTGGTTGAGGATTGGTGTCCAACTACGCTCAAGAAGATAGCTAGCAATGAATAGCCCTCCCAGAGAAGAACTTGAAAGTCAAAGAACCGCACTTGGCGTTCAAAAAATATTCCTCTCTCGAACTGCTTCCGGTCCCTACAAGACATTAACCTAAATTCAAAAAATACAATTAAAAAAATTAGTTTTAAAATATCATAAATAAATCTAAAAACAATTATATACTAACTAATATAATTTAAAATTATTTTGTGTTACATTGTTCAAACAAATAATTAAGCATTCGAATATTATAGAAAATTTCAAATGATTACACAACCACTCAAACATTACTAAAAGCATAAAAACATTCGAGCATTAAACACGTGTTCGAATGCTTTCGATTAGTCACTCAACCGTTCGAGACATGAGTCACACCTGTTCTAATGAATAAACCATCGTTCAAATGGTTTCTAGATCGATCTCAAAAATGGTTGAGTCAACTCGGTGGCCATTAAAACGAAAGGAATCCACCGATTTCTTTTATTTTTTCACAAATAATACATATGCAAGGGCAAGATATGCATAGAGGCATCTTGGCCTTTTGTTTTCTAACCATCTATGGTATATATAGATGAGAACTATTCATTTTCCTATTTTCTATATAAAAAATAATCAATGAAAATAATACGAAATAAATCTACTAAATGTTATTAGTTGTGTACCTCTTTATTGAAAGTGGTATTTGACGGTGATGGTGATATGGCAGTGATGACAGAGGTTCAAAGGCAGAGGAGTGTTCAATGAAATACATGGAGGGTTTAGAGAGAGAGAGAGAGGAGAGAGAGAGTGCGATCGATCGGAAAGTTCAGACATTGTTTATGTGTTATACCTTTCGAATGGTATTGTTCAAATATTAAAGTGAAATGTTCGACCAATGTTTGTTACAAGGTACTGTTTGAACACCAATATTTACCATTTGAAGGGTATCTCCTATACACTAGTATACTATTGAGAATAAACCTTGAACACCAATATATTTTATTTTTTCTTAATGGATAAAGAAGTGACTATTAGCAGATTTATATATATTTCAAATTTTTTCTTAAAAATACTTAAAAGAAAATAAAAAATCATTTGCACCAATTTTTGAGTGCACATTTGGTGTGCACCCTAACATTGTCTATAAAGCTAACCCCACCAAGACTTGGGTACTGATGGTGTCTATTGACATTTTTTTTTTGTATAAAGATATAAAAAAAGGTACAAAAAATATAAACATAAAATAAAAAATCTATTTTGCCTTATTGGAAGAATTAGTCATGCTACACCCTCAATGGGTCTAGCATGAACGACTCTACTACTAATATTATAATATAGCAGTATACTATATATTAGTATAATACTATGTACTAAAAAACACCATAATATATTATATATTAATATAGTATACTATATTATAATATCCTAAATTATAGTACATAATACCATCATATAATAATATACCAAACTATAGAATACTAAACTAATACCTTTTTTTTAATGACAACTACATAAAACTAATAATAATAATATATTATACTAGACTACACTATAATATACTATACTGTATTATATTAATAATACTTATACCATAATACTAATCATAAATAACTTAATAACTATATAATTTATCATAACTATATTATAGTATTGGAGTTTATAAACTAATGCTAATAATATTCTAATACTATATGATACAATTTGATAGTAATATATATCATTAGATAAATCATAGTTTAGTATATGATAGTATATATATTATAGTATACATTATATAATATATATATATATAATAGTATAGATTGTTGTACATATACTATATATATTATAGCATATAATATATATTATGATGTATTATTGTTTGAATGGTAGTACCTTACGTTCAAACTAGAGAGGAAGATTTGAACCTTTTTTTCCAATAGTGAGTAACATTCAAACGGTGGCTAGGGTTTTTGCCGCCTACTAAAATGGTGGTGGGAATTTCTCCTTCCAATCCTTGAGCATTGAATTAAAGTTCAAGCGATACTTTTCTACCATTCGAACAATGTCACAAAAAATTTGTTAGCAAAAAAGATTTTGTGCTGAAAAAATTTCCAAGTTTAAATGTAATGTGAGGGGTTCGAACATTATATGTTTTAAAAGGTCGCACAGATGACCACTTTTTTTCCATAATAAGCATTGTTTTAATTGGAACGATGACATTTCAATTCAAGGAACTTGTTCAACAATATTTTGTCACAATTATAAGTTCAAGAATTCTAGACCTATGCTAAATATCGTAGGGCACTCATAGCATCGCAGTCTCCTTATTTCATACTTCTTGAATTTGTAGAAAGAGCTAAGGTATTTAAGTGGCTTTTTCCTTCAAAATCTCATAGAGAGAGAGGTAATCATGCTTGCGTTTAGAGAGAGACAAAGAGTGAGAGAAACAGAGATAGAGTAAGATTGAGCGAGAGTTAGATAAAGTGCTGCAATTAATACTTAAAAAACATAATACAATATCATAATAATAAACATAATGAGTACAACTAATACTTAAAACATGCACTGAAGTGAACAAATATACTAATAAAAAATACTTGGTCAGAAGTAGTAAACATAATGGAAGAAACTCCAATTAAAATACTAAACAAAATACTTAATATAAAATAGACATTTACCAAATATATTGATGTCAAATTTAAAATCATAATGTAGAATTGATTAGATTTAAGAAAGTCATATAGCACAGTTAATAAAATACTAGGATTTATAATTATTTGTTGTTTGATATATTCTTGCATGCTAAATTGGTGGTGTATTACCATAGTGCCTTGTATGTTGCATTGAAATAAATCTTAGACTCGTTCGAGAGTTATCAATCCCATTGAATAGTTGGTTGATAATTCTTGAATTGTCCAGAATGAAAAGTTTGAAATTGTAAGATCATTCTGGAAAAGTATCCAGTTGTGTCTATTCATGTCTAGCATTATAAATTTGGTAGAGTCATCCGCTATTGTTTTTTGGATATGCAATTTCGGTGATGGTGCATTGACGTGTTACTCTTCGTTGTACAGGACCAAATGAGCATATTTGGATAACTATAGAGAGATGATGCTAGAATTTCATTGGATGACAAATAATAGTTGATAGGTCAAGGACTATAATCTTACAATCCAGAATGAACTAGGACCAAGTACCTGATGAAAAAAGAAATGAAATTGCACAATATGTTAGATACATATTTTTTGTTGATGCCCACGTGAATATTCGTAATAGGGTATTAGGCGTGGATAAGAGTTGGATGCGAGTTAAAGATCACTTAAGTGAGGATTGCAATGTATATGTTGAAAGTATAATGAAATTTTTGTAGTTTCCATCCTGTAAAGTTGATAGTAATAAGTGTATTAGATGTCCATGCCAACAATATAAGAATTTAGAATTTTATAAGATAGACTTGGTGAGAAAACATATGTTTATCAAAGATATTGATTAGGGTTTTACTGATTGGGTCTTATATGGTGAAACATGTCTAATCTCATTTGAGCCTCCACAATAAGAAGAAGATATTAATCAAGATGTACAACCAAAGATTGTTGGTGACTTTAGTCCATCAATATTATGGATGAAGGTTATACGGACAAATCAAATTTAAATAATGTGGCCCATAACACTTTTGTATGCTTGTGGAATAATTCACAACATGAGTTATATCTAGAATGCAAAAGACATAGTAGGTTGTCATTTACAATTAGACTTTTTAACATACAGTTCATGTACCTATTATCAACTAAGGTTATTAATATATTACTCGAGCTGTTTAAATATGCACTTCCAACATACAGTATTTTACCTCATAATTATTATGAAGCAAAATAGTTGAAGTGAGAACTCAAGTTTGATTACAATAAAATACATGCATGTAAGAGTGATTGCAAATTCTTTTGGGAAGAAAATGAGTAATTGAAGAAGTGTTCCATTTTCCATGAATCAAGATGAACATATGAGAAGCAGAATATGTCGTAAAAGGTTTTAAGCCACTTTGCATTGCTACCTAAATTACAACAGTTAGTTATGTTACATGCAACGGTTGTAGATATGGCACTCATCATCAAGAGTAAAAAATGATGGTGTCTTTTCATATACTACTTACACTCAAGTTTTGAAGGAATTTGACTTAGAACACCCATGATTTGCTTAATAACCTTGTAATGTGCAACCAGTTGGCAACAGATGGATTTAATTAGATTAGGAACATGAGTACTACCCATAGTACTTGGTCTGTTGTACTTATACTATATAGTTTACCACCATAGAAGTGTATGAATGATTTATATTTCATGATGAATTTGCACATTTCAAGTCTAAGATTATTGGGTAATGATATAGGTGTACACTTACAGCCGTTGATTGTAGAAGTGAAAGCTTTTTAAGAGAATGGATCCTAACATTTTAGTCATCAACAGGCAAGCTATTTTATGTACAACAAAGAATTTTTCATTTATAAAAGCTTGTCAAGTTTGAGTACTAAGAGAAAAATAACATGTTTGACTTGTAACAAACATATCCAAATTGAATGACTTACATATGAAAGAAAATTATATTTCATAGATCATCATTAATCTTTACCTGGAAACCATAGATAGTTTGGAGTTCTAAGATGTTTGATGGCACAATTGAATGGGGCAGCCTCCAACATATTTGTTTGGCCAAGATATTCTTTCACAATTGGTAGATGTTGGTTGTAATAAATTTGGTAAAAGGGAACGGAAGAGAAAACAAATTACGAATGAGTTAAATTGGATGAAGTTTAGAATATTTTTCTAACTCTTGTATTGGTCGAGGTTAAAATTGCGGCATAACTTGGATATTATGCATATTGAGAAAATTATATACGAATCCATGTTGGAAACTTTGATATCATTTAAAGGGAACTTTGATGTCAATTCTAGGCAAAACAAGGGATATGTTAAACTCATGGCAGCATATGAAGTGGTTGGAAATAAGATCGAAAAATGCACTTACAACAAAGTGGTTTGACTATTCACATGCTAATTAGGTGGTGTATATTGTCAAGAAATGAAAAGGCTACATTTTGTAAGTGGCTATTATGGTTAAATTACTGATTAGTTATGCCTCAAATCTAACAAAGTGTATGTGAACAAATGACTAGAAAATTATTGGATTAAAAAGTTGTGATGCCCCCAACCTCTGCTTAAGATGGAATGGAGATTTAGAGTGTCGGAACATGTAACACAAGGTTACATACCCCCGTACATGATAGTTAATATGCCATAACTATAAGTGCAACTAGTAGAATGCAATATTTGCAGCTGTGATGACCCGGACTTAGCGCGGCTTGTAGCTTGTTTGGAGACCTTAGTCTTTTATGAGGCTTTAGTATTTTATTTAAGAAAAAACCCTAGAATTAGAGTGAGATTGGGTCCAAGTGATAGATTAGCCCTAGATTACGACGTATAATTTGGTCTTGCTTGTTAACCCAAGCCCAAAGGCCCAAAACTTATAACTAAGCCCTAATATGAAGTACCATGTGTTATGCAAGCAAGACACAATGAATCTAGTCTAAATATAGGACTAATGGAGAGGGAAATGCATGAAGAAGGAAAAGAGTGTGCTACACACCTAGCATGGTAAGATGGACACTTGTCATGCATGTAGAGGACCTTGAATCACTCCTAAGGCTTGATTTGTGGAGAATTTTCGAATTTCCATGCTTAGGTATGGAAAGTGGAGCCTAGAAAGGATAAAAATGAGGCATTCTAGGAGATTTCCATGAAGAAACTCAAGGGACACTCTTATTTCAGAATTTTCTAGATTTGCACTCAAGAATCCCCAAAATCATGCCACATGTCAAGCATGCCTAATATTGGAAAGGGAAGCAAACACATACACACTCATCTCTTGCCATGTGTCAATTGCTTTCTTGTTTGACACAATGCATGAGTGACAAGTGTCATTTCCTTAGCCATGCGGCCCATCACAAGCATTTTCTTCTTAAGAAAAAATGTTAAGTTTTTAGATTCAAGTTCTAATTAGTTGTATGTTTTATTTACAGCTTGCTTTTCTATTTGATTCATGGATTTTTGTAAGTACTTAATCAACTTACTCTTGGTTAATACATTTATATATTTGTGTATATTCTTTTGTTGATTTCTTTACTTTCAATGATATTATTTGATTATTGCTTGTATATGTATTTGTTCTATGATCTTGGATATTGAAATATGAAATGAATACTTTGATTGGATAAGATGAAAATGGAAAATAGAACCAATATGTGTTTCGGCCTTGATGAAAATAGTATGACTTATTTAATGAAAACATGTATTCGGTTTTATCATGTAATGAAGGTTTCGGATCTTGCTTAAAAAGTATGATTTCATACTAGGTTTTATTTGCTTTGATCCTTATGAAATATGTGTGAAGATTGAAGCATGTTTGAGTGAAGAAATTCCATGTTTATGCTTATATATGTCTCAACCAAGGCTTATTCTTATAGCTCCATGTACTTGTTTTGGTATCTTGTGTGTATTATATTATCATGCTATGAATTAGATATGAAATGTTTGGTTATTCCATGCACGGCATCTCATATATATCATATGTTAAGTGCAAGGTTGCACAAGTCTTAAGTCTCGTGTCACATGCATTTGGGTAAAGTGAATTTTGAAAGGAAAATGTTTTCAAACAAGTGTTTTCAATTAAAAGAGATGAAATGTTTTGTCATGACTCCAAGTGCTAGGGCAGGGGAATGTCCTGGTGGAACTTTTTTGTCCATTATGGAGTGCTGAAAAATAGAGTGGTAACTCCTAGGTCGACAAAGAACTGTTGACGAGCCTCGAATGGATTCTTTCTAAATAATGTCGGAGAAAAGACACGCCTAACCCTAGTGGGTGCACATGGCATGTAACGCGATGAAGTACTGTCGAGTTATCATGATAAGTCTCTGTTTAAGACGTATTCATCACGATCTACGAACCAGTGATGGTGCGGTGACTAGTAGGAACATGCAAGGCATAGGGGAACCATGTTCTGTCCACCCTCTGAATAAAAATAAGAGCTCATATGTTATGGATCACTTGACGAAAGTCTCGAGATATTCTTTGAAAGAACAAGTACTGTTAAAGAATAATAAGAAGTATGAAGAAAGATTGTTTTTCTAAAAGATGATAAGTCTCTATTACAAGTTTTCTGAAAGTATCAGTACATAAGTCAAGTTTAACCTAGTCAAGTGTCAAGTGTCAGGTTCATGTGCATGCATGCATTGCATGATATGCCTTCTATATCCTTCTGTTAACTTTGATATGTCGTGTGATTGCTTACTGAGATTTTTCAAAATCTCATCTTGGTAGTTTCCACTACCATTCCCTTCTTGGAATGGTAGAAATTGTGATAGGGTTAGATGATGCTACCCCGGAAGAAAAAGGCACCCCCGACAGAGAAGGAGGTGTCAATTAGTAGTGAAGGCTCAGCGGAGCCTACTATGGTTGATGGCATTGAGACCAGCGACCACTTCATTGTTGAAATCATGAAACTCTTCGAAGAAGTAAGGAGGATTTTGAATCAAGTAAGGACAAAGCCATGATCGGAAGGATAGGGACCACATTTCCTTAGAAGGAAATGAATTTTGAATTGCCTTTAGAAGACTTGGTTATTTTGGTTTTTGGTCCCGTGTTTTGGGAGATTAACACTCTTATCGTATTTTGATGGTTATGAACATGCTACTTGATGGATTAAGTGACAATGTTTGGGCGACTGTTAAAGTTTATAGTACCATGTGTTACGCATTTGCCTATGGCATTGCTTAGTTTTAAATTGACCCTCTATATTTTTCGCTGCAAAGATATTGTATACTGCTAGTTTCCTAAGTGCATATATGTTATCTATCATGAACGTTTAGGATGTGTGACTATGTGTTTCATATCCCGACACTCAGATACCGTCAAATAACAAGCAGAGGCTGGGGATGCCACAGGGGTTGGTATTAGAGTAATTATGTCTCTGGGTAAACCTACACATTGTCCTAGGTATACACGGTACTTTTAACTAGGTTTGAGATATGTAATTATAGGCTGTGATCTTATAGCTATAGGCTTATATCTTTAAGGAATGTAAGAAGGATGATATTGCGTAGTCAACATCGATGATAAGTAATGCAGGTTTGCATCACCTTTGGATGAAGATTGCTGATCCACGATAACTTTGTGCATTTCAGGAAGAAGAAGGATCTATGGCACAGAGTCAACGTGGAAAAACTCCACCAAGAAGAGAGCAAGAAGGTGAGAATCTACCTTTGGAAGGAGGCCAAGCGATAGCAGAAGCTACTCACTAGATGATGAATGTGGTTCAAAATCAAGTTGAATAGGCGCAGAGTGATAGGCAAGGCCCTCACCGAGAAGATCGAGGGTGTTCTTATGAGAAATTCCTAACGTATAGGTTTTTGAATTTCATGGGAACTGAAGGATCCTTATGAGTTGATAAGTGGATTCTAGACTTGGAAATGACTTTTGAGATCAGGGGTTGCACTGAGGAACAAAGGTTTAGTACGCAGGACACCTGCTTCATGGAGAAGCTAGTATATAGTGGGACACCAAGCGGCAATTGTTGATTTAGGAATTAAAGACTTTGACTGCAGTTATGTGGGAACGATTCAAGACGAAATTCAATAATCGTTTCTATTTGGGAATGACTAAGTAGCAGAAGGCCTTAGATTTTGCGAATTTGACTCAAGGGAATATGACAGTTGATCAGTATGCTGCTCACTTTATGGAACTAGGAAGATTTGCACCTCACTTGATCAGTGATGAGAATATCCAAGAGAAGAAATTTCAAGATGGTTTGCAACCCTGACTCCGTAACCAAGTGGTTTGTCTGAGGATTGAAAAATCCAAGGATTGATAGCTAAGGCAAAACAACAGAGATTGATTGCCCAATCTCAAGCAGATCGGAAAAAATGTATTTCATGACATGTGCATATGTAACAAGTTTCATTTGAAAATGACATTTGTAGAAGCAACATGTTAAAATGGTGAAAATATCACATGTCATTTAAATATGCTTTCAGTGTATCATATAACATGATATTTAATGCTCAAAATGATAATAATAACATGAATGTAGCATTTATCAATAAATCATAAATAACTTATCAACGTGTAAGTTAGAGACCAACTTACAAAATTCATATTAAGTTAGGATTTGTACTACTACGGAAGACGTTTATGAAGAAAAGGCTTTAAAATAATGGGTATTTACAAAAATACTTCTAAACTCTCAAAAGTGCCATTTAGGCCCTATATTTTGACTATTTGCAAACAAATCTTCAATTTAACCAAACTTTATCGACCTCATATTTTTCATATTCTAATATCATTTATACCATTGGATTTGTAAAGTGGAATTAGCTTAAACACATTCAACTCGTGGCATGGACTCTAGTTCATATCTAAGTGCGTTTTCAACTATTGATCCAAATGAATGCATGCTTATGCCATTTTCTTCAATCACAAATAGTTACTAAGGTCCTCAATGTGATGGTATGAAAAATTTATTGAGTGAAGAAATTCATCCCAACAATCATTACTAAGGACTATAATTTTCATTAATCAAGTATGATGCCCTTCACCTAAATCATACAAGCATGCTTTCTAAATTCACCAAAAATATTCATTTTCATTCTTATAGAAATCACAAGGCTTTCTAGATGCCTAATGATCAATCCTAAGTGAATAAATTAAACCTTCATGCCGTAATCATAACTTAATTAAAAACCATACATGCTTGATGAGCAATACAAGGTAGAAAAAAAACTTATCGTGAAATGCTTCTAATCTCAAGATAAAAATTTCTATGATCATCCTAAGACATTAATAAATCATATCATAAGGTGCTAAGATATGCCATTACCGAAATTTCTACTAAAAATAATTTAAACTCTTAAACCATTCTTAATAAACCCAGTTTTGATTCAAGTATGGTAACCTTATCTAAATTTAACCAAGATTTATTCTAACACGAAGAAAAAAAGAATTGACATGAAAACTAAGATCTAGGAAAAGAAAACTCACAAATCTTGTGGCCTACTCAAGCTAAGAACACCAAGAACTGCAAGAACACTCAAGAACTTTCAAAAACTTCACTTGGTCCACTCTATTGCTCACTAAGGGGGAGAAATGCTTTCAAGACTTAAGAGAAGGCTTGGATGAGAGGCATGAAGGAAATGAGGGACTGAGGGAGCACTTTATATGCAGCAATGGGGAGGGAACGTTGGTCTTAGCCTTTAGGGATTGGTTGGTTTGAGTGATGGTGTAAGAAGTTGAAGTTTTCAGATTGCCTTCATTATCTTGTGTCATCTTATGCAGGGGGAATAGTGACATAAAATCACCATGAATTTATAAATTTAGGTGCTCCATTGAGCCTAAAGAGAGATGTTCCGGTCATGGTGCAATAGAAAAAGAAAAGAAAACACAAAACATCATACACAAACAAATGGGTTCAATGGTGGTTTTCTCTTGGGCTGATTTCGGTTTTGGATTTTCATTGGCTGAAAAGAATGAGTCCAAATTGCATGATGACCATGAGAAACTCTTGAGAATTGGGTGATTAAGGAGATAACATGGGGTGGTGGCTCAACCAAGAGAAGATGGGAGGTTGGAACTCAACCAACTTGGTTTCCATTCAACTAGAACCCAAGGTGGAACTGGTTTTGCTGATTTGGTTTAGTTCTTGAAATCAAATTCATCCAAGGCTTAGCCTGTGTTTAAAAGGGTCTCATGAGGTGTTTAAGGACCATAGTAGCCTTGAGAAAAAGGCTCAAAAATATTGGGCTTAAGGACAAAACAGTCTGATGCACACAAATGGCACATATGTGTATTATTGCCAATTGGTGTAGTTTGGGGTTTGCTATGTCATTTCTCTTAATGAAATGTGTGGATAATTATGTAGGGTCCTAATATGGTCTAATAATGAGGTATTTAAATATTTGAATAAGAAAATCTCAGATAAAAAAGGCTATAAAGATTAAGAGAGAAAATTAAACTCAAAACAATATTTAATGATCACTAATCATGGTTAGGTTGATTAAAGGTTTTAACCAGTTTTTAAAACTTAATTTGGGTGTTTAGGATATGATATAGGCTTGAGTATACTCATGGGATGGTGTATTGGGCTTCAAATTGAAGAGTGAAGAGAATTGAAAAAATAAAAAGTTTTGGGCCTTGTTGGGCTTAAAAGGGCATAAGTATGAGTGAGAGTTCTATGGGCTTTGGATGTGGTTGATGGGAAGTATTTATTTTCAGATTTCAAGAGAAGCTGGGTGGCCTCAAGATCCACAAAGATGGGCTTGAAAAGCTCACATTGACCTAATTGGACCATGGGTCAAACTAAGTTAGGCCCAAAAGTCATTCTTCCTCAAATGGGCTAACCTTTAACCTACCAAGACTTGCATTCCTTGAGAGGTATGGTCCAATGTTTCAAAAGCTTGGCCATTTACTCTCTAAAATTCAAAGCATCTTACTAAGATTACTAATGGGCCTGCTCCACTAATCCTCTAACCTTAATAAACAATGACACTAAATGTTATAATTTTAACAAATCTAACTATTCTAAATAAATAGAGTAAATAATATAATAATAAAAATAATATATATTTAATAAGGTCCAAAATCAAAAACTTAATCTAAGAACACTGAGGGACAAAGCCTAATAGTTAATTAGGTAGGGTGTTACAAAAGTCGTGACAGTCATGTATTTTTACAATGTATCTTGCCAGTTGGGATCTGTGGATACTTGAAGAGAGATTTGCATGTGGCTTTGATTGAGTTAGGTTCATTTTTAAAACTTATGTGTTAGAATGTCGAATGTAGAAGATTTGGATCGTATTGAACAAAAAATTAGTATAATATTGTTTAAGTTGGAGAGAATTTATCAACTGTTATTCTTTGGCATCATAGTTTGCCCAGCCGTTCATTTACCACATAAGTTCTAACTTGCACTAGTCGAGTATTGATAGATGTATCCTCTTGAATGGTTCATTGGAAAGTTGAAATGCACAATGGGTAACAAGGTCTATCCAGAAGATTCATCTGCCGAAACATATATTGATGATGAATAACATACATTATATTCCAAATACTTCCATGGAGTTGACACGAGGTTTGATCAGCTGGAAAGAAATCTTGATGTTCACGACGCAAGACAATGAAACAGGCTTTTTGTATTTTCTTAACATGCATGTCTACTTGGTGTAGAGCATAGTTATGATTTGTCTAGAAGAGAGATTGAGAAAGCTAAATGGTAAGTGCTAAACAATTGTCGTATTAATTAATATTCTAATTTACTTGAAAAAAATTATAAGATTATTTGGTAATCTTCAATTTCAATGATCATATTATGTGCTCAAATAATTGAGAGTAAATGGTATAAACTAGAAACATGAAGAGGATTTTCTAAAATAGTTTGAACAACTGGTAATGACATTAAGGATGTGAGTTTGAATTACCAAAAATTATTATGATCTTTTTTTTGTATGCTTATGTTTTATTCAATATGTAGATGTTACAAGTGCATACAAGTAATTCAAGTGATATGTCATACAAATTGTACGCATTAGCTCATGATCCCTAAAGATGCATTGCTCAATATTTTGCATGTATTTTTCGAGAAAATAGGTATCATATAATGGATTGAGAACACCATAGGAAAACACAAAATAAAAGTGTTCTAGTCGAAGGAAGTCATCATGAGAAAACATTGATTCCTATGGAGTTATTGTCGATAATTTGAATGAGATATTTGGAGAAGTTTGTGATGTATCTTTTTAAGTGTGGTTAGTGGGCTTTAAGCAATCCTTGAAGGAGAGTGCAAGATGATATATATTTCTTGAGTGTTACTCCATCTACAAATGGTTTTAAGATGATCATTTCTTGTAGCTTTTTCAAGTTGAGTAAGGAAATAAATAGCGAGTGGTACAAAAGCTTTCTCAAATAAATATATATGATATTATTTCCAAGGCAAATGGACAAGATGAAGAAGAAGATGATCCCTGAACACAAGAAGCATGTGACATCCCAATTTTTTTTATAAGTAACCTTATTCATATTTTGAATGAATAATATTGATAATATTTTATTTGGGTGTTTAGACTGGCATAAGAGAGCCATTTTTTATTAGATTTCAACTTTTATTTGGTTTGGACCTTTTTGTTTTTTTGTTGCAAGGCTTTCTATGTTTTGTTAAGGCATAAAAAGAACTAGGTCCAAAAGAGTAAGTCCATGAGATCTATCATTTGGAGAATCCAATATCAATCTTTGAGGAACAAGGAGGCGCCACTTGGCAATAGGGAATATATAATGGATATTTTTGAAAAAACGTATAATGGAAACTTGTCAACATCTCATGGAAAAGTGAGGAAGAGTGGATGAAGGCCCAAGAGATTCGGCCAGAGTGGTTAGGTGCCACTTTTGGATTTTTGAATCTCATTTGGATATGTGTCAAGCTAAGACATAACTTAATTCTATTTTTTCTAAAATGTGTCAAACTTGGGAAGAGGGAAAGGTGGTTTTTGGAAGAGTTTTGTGAAAGAGAAAGGGTATGGCCGGAGCATGGGAGTGGGAGTTTGAATATGAGAGTGGAAAAATCACCTTGGGAATGACAAGTTGTCATCTGACTTGTCATACTCGATTTTCTCACATACTTCACACACGCCACGTGTCAACAATGTAAAGAGAAGAATTAGGATTTTGAGAGAAAAAGACTTAGAGGCCCTTTTGGTATTTTGAACTTGGACATAAGATGAAGGGCAAAATGGGAAAGAGGGAGGATTAGGGTGTCAGATTTGAGGGGGAAGGCCTAGCCAAATCTCCACCCTTTTGTCTTTCCCATAATATCCCATCATGAGAAAAAATGTGCAAGAAAGGAACAAGTGATAAACATGCATTGGGTGGGAAAATGCATGTGGGAATCCTATATATAGCTAGAGCCAAAATGCATGTGGGAATTCTTTTTATAAACTTTTTGTCTCCCTCTACCCTAGGGTTTCGACCAACTCAAGTTCTTCGCTAAGTCATCATTTTCCTTCATCTCACTAGCTAAACACCATTATATTTTCATATCTTTAAGATTTCAACATCATTTTTCAAGTGGGAGGCCACTACATGAAGGTTAGCAAATTCCTCACTTATTTTAACACACCATGCACGACCTAGAATGAAGAAACACCCTTAGTATTTCCGTATCTAAGGGTTTTTCACACCAACACCCACTTTCACTCAAGAAACTACAATTTTAGAAGGGAGAGTTTCGAATTTCACTAGAAAAAGAAAACTAGGGCCCTAGGGTTTTTGGAATGGAGAAATGGTTTTCTAAATCACTAAGCACTCGCCCTCAATAGAGATTTCAGATTTAGGGTTTTCATTTTTAAATCTTGATGTGTTTTCTTGATTATTTTCAGATTTCTCTTGCTAACTAGTCTTGGATTTCTATAAGTATGTTCTTAATCTATCTTGGATATTTTTTGTATATATAGTGTAAATTTTTTTTGCTTGTTTGCTAAAATATTGTCACAAGTTATATGTGTATGTTATGGCCTATGAGCTTTGAAGAATGGTTGTTAATCATTTGATGGAAATAAGAAGTCCATATGACTTATATAATTAGGCCTATGTGATTGAGGACGTATGTGTTTGTTGATTATTTGATGAAACTATAATGCTTGAAGACTTATATGATTTTACCATGCGTAAATGCTATGTTTTTTGTTGGAGATTTCAATGCATATGTAGATGTACGTTTTGGCTCTATGCATTGAAGTTGCTTGTTGAACTTTTGATGAGGGTATGTTGTTTTAGTAGTTTACATGATTCGGCCTACACTATCACATGTTAATAATGCAAACTTATAAATTCACATGACATATATATTCGGCGCTGAAAAAAAGATTAGCTAGAAGACATGTTGCGTTAATTTGATTAAAGGAGAGCATGTTAGTGGATTTTGTAATTTCTGTTATACCTTGGGAAGTGACTTAGCATGTCTGTTAGAATAAGTACTTAAGTGGTTATACGAATTTATGAGATAAAGGGTGAAAATGGTTACTTGAAGGGCCTATGTGTTTCGGCCAAGGCCTTGGAGGGTTTTATAAATTTGTTTTCATAGTTCTAAGCATGAAATGATTATATTTATATGAAATGAGGCATGTTTGTATATTCTAGTATTTTCAATCTATATTTTGCAATGCATGATATGGAATGGGCTATATGGTTCGACTTTTATACCTTGCATGAAAGAGTCAATGTTTGCATATGAACCCATGTCATATGTCACATGTGTTTGGGTCTATGCTTTGAAAAGAAAGAGTCGAACGATTTATAACAACCCTAAATGCTAGTATAGGAAAATGTCCTAGTGGAATCCCTGGGTCAACAAAGTACAGTCGATGGATCTCGAATGATTTTTATGGAAGGATATCGGAGCGAGCTTGTACTTAAAGCTAGTGGGTGCATTTCACGATGAAGGTGAAATATGCTAACTGTCATGTAAGGATTTGTAAGATGTCAGACATAGTCACGTCAACTAAGTGGGTCATAGGTTGATATGGTAATTAGCAAGGAGCACACGGTATATAGGGAAGTTGTGAGATATCCATACATGTTAATAATATGACACGATATGAACAAAGCATTTAAGCTCTATGACATGAAATGAATGATATGCCATGATATGATATGGCATGCCATGATACAATATGTTTTAATATGAATTTTGACATGAAATTATGAGACTTGATCTTTATGTGATATGATATGATATGATATGAGTTGGCATGATATGTGATGATATGAATAAGAACATAAATGAAAAATGTAAGAGACCGACTCCGAAGAAAGTTTAGGAGGTCCCGAACAGCCTTAAGGGTCCCTCAAAGTCATCTGCTTTGGATAGGTTGCAAGTAGCCGATTAGTTCTTAGTTGAGATCATGAAAATTCTTAAAGAGAAGAAGAGGATTTTGAGCCAAGGAAGGGAGAAATAGGACCGGCCTAGCAAGACCATTAATACTACCTTTGTGAGAATTATGATTTATTTTATTTCGATGGTTGTTATTTACAAAAATGGTCCCTTCTTATTTTGGAATACTAGACGCTTACTCTTTTGAGGTGCAATTGCTATCATAAACTTTTTGGGATTTTTGCACTATTATGGTACTATGTGATATTATATTATATCACCATTGCCTTAGAATGTTAGAAAATGATTTTTTTGATGCGATCTTTAATACATACTACTAATAAGTTAGATGCATTGCATTTTACTTGTCATGTACGAGGGGTGTGTAGTCTTGTGTTACGTATTCTCGGTGTGCTCGATGACTGTCAAATCCCAAGGGGGAGCTTGGGCGCTAACAAAATATTCCAAGAGGTCCACTACAAGAAATTGGGGCTTTTGCCACCATTTTTTTTTTCGCAACACACATTCGTGGAAAAAGATGGCTTATTAGCACCACATCCTCTAATGGCTATAAAACACCCATTATTACCACGATATGTTGGTGGGGGATGAAGTATGGTGGCAAAAAAAACATTTGTCATGAAAATACAAAATATTATCTACTAGTTAGTTTCGTGGAATTCAGATGGGAGGAAATATAATGTTGTTCCTGGTTAAAAACTTTTAGTGACAACTTAAAATATTTTTGCAACGGAATTGTGTTGCCGCAAAAAGTGTTTAAGTTATAACTAGGGGTTTCCGTAGCTATCCTATTTTTATTGACGATTTGTGTGTATAATTACCACAACTATATTTGGCCACAATAAGTCCATATATAAAAGGATGGTGATTTTCCAAGAACAGCGTGATGAAATTTCGCACCAAAGAAACTTATACTATGCTAATCTAAAGTACGATACTCTCCCCTTCCGTATCCCTCCCCCATCCTCCCCACCTCCCCCCACCGGCATCGGCGTGATATTTAGATGGATTTCATCAGGAGATTATAAAGGTAGCATACCTTCTCTTTTTCCTCCCTCTCCATGTTGCACCCCCTCCTTTTGCGCTAAGGTTTTTGAATAACCCTAGGTTTAGCTTCTGAACTCAATTGTCTATCTCTATTTTCCCTTGTGATTGCTTTGTTTTGGTTTTCTGTTCCTTTCTCTCTCTCTCTCTTTATGTATCTCACCTTGCCAGAGGAACCCTCCAGAAGGTGCACCCCATCGACCTCGACCCATCACCATCGTCGCACGTAGCCTTCCCTCTTGGCGAGTTCCCTGCCATCGCACGATTCCTTTGCATCTGTACTATTTTGGTAAAAAATGGAGTTTTCTTTTTTTTCTTGTTCTTGTCTCTCCCATAAGTAGCATTTGTTTTCTTTCTAATGTTTTGTTTCATCTATACTACGGGAAGGGGTGCTACATTCTTATATGAACGCTACTTGTGCATATGTTGATAAAGTGATTGATATCTTCCATATCAGAAATTGCTAGTTTGAATGATTGTTTAACTTATTTGGTGGTTTGTTTATTCTGATTTGCAGCTCTATAATTAGGGTTGATCTTACTTTATTAGAGTCAACCCGTTTTTAACTTGTTTGTAGGTTTGAGCCAATATGAGAAGATTCCATTACAGAGGGAAAATATTGAGGTTCAAATTGGTGATGCGATATTTCTATTATGATTGATCGGTTTTGTATTTACATAAACACTTTATGATAAATCTTTTATGTAATGAATGTATTTAGCATTTTGAAATTATGCCACCAAAGATGAAGAAGTTAGCATCCTATCTTCACCAGTTCCTAGCTCTCCATCAAACTAACCACTAGAGATTAACTCTATAGAAGAAGGTAAAAAATTCATAGTCATTTTGTTTAAAAGGTAATTCATATAGATTACATCATTTAAAATAAGGTAATTCATACAAATTACATCGTTACTTGAACATCTCTAGAGCGTATTCCTCCAACGCCACTAGAGCGTTAGAGGAAATGAGTTCTAACATCAAGGAATTGAGTATAAGGTAGTATGAGTTAGAGACTCAATTGGTGAAGCAAGGATACATGGAGATGTGTATGAAACAATAAGAATAATAACAAGAATACAGTGCATGCTAGCTATGGTAGACTCCCTACTTCTTTAAGATTACTGATTTGTCATATCAAAGATGCATTTATAAATCGTCATGTCACAACAAGGAAACTATTTATTTGCAGTCAATTATTTTCTGCAAAAATGTCTATTTCTTGATAGAGACATCTCGATCAAAGTAAAATGTTATCAGTTTACTCTTCACTTTCTGTAAAATCCTGACCCCAGATTTTAGATTAAATTTGCCTATTATTATTATTATTATTAATATTATTATTATTACTATTTTAATTATTAGTGTTTTCTTATCTTTATTATTAGTATTCTTCTAAATGTGTATTGAAGTGGTAATTTATTTTTTTGATTAAGTTTTAGAAATTTGTAATAGATCATATTAGTAAATTGTATAGTAGCTTTCCTTATCTTTTTTCATACGTTTATCCCTCTTTATTCCTAGTTAAATCACATCTCTATCCCAAAACCAATGTTTCCTACTTCATTGATTAGGAATTTAAAACCCAATCTCATTTCAAATCCACCAGCAATTTCACATCCTCACCAATTAGGAACTCTCTCAAATTAGTTACTCATTTTTTTTGCTTTTAGTTTTCGGATGTACAAGCCATTATTTCATACTCAAATTTCAAATTTCAATCTAATTCAAACACAAATTTTACTTTGCATGCACGTCTCTCCCTCTTGTTTTTCAATAGTCTCTTATTCATCTATAAATACACATGTATTTTTTACCATAGCACGCATAAGAAAGCTACCGAGTCCCATGCACGACAAGTGCAACCCACCACCTGCACCAGGCCGAGAAGCCACTACACAAAACCAGCCACCGTGCAACACCCCTCCTCACAACCCACTGCATAGAACTTGGCCGCACTCTGCAATGACTACATTTCGCACCTCTCACCACCATTCATCCTCTCTCAAAACCACCTCTTCTCATACAGCAAAGCCACTCGCATCACCCTTGCACCCAAGAAAAACCACTCCTTGCGTTCAAGCCACGGCCCTCAACTTCCAACCATCACGTCGCACATAAGCACGCCCATTAGCCACCGTGTCTCCCCTATGGACGAGCACCGACGTAAACTCTTCCTCCTTGGACATCCACCATACATGTTGGAAACCACCCAAAGCCTTTCAGCAACTCCCCTATTTTACCACTCAAAAATAGAGCACTTGCTCTCTAAACCATAGCCTTGCCTAGCCACGGTTGGGGCCACAACATCGCTGCCATCAGCACCAAAAGAAGCCGAAGATCAAGCTTCCACCACCCAATGATGTCCAACAGCACCATCGGAAGCCCATGTACGCCTCATAATGCGTAAAATCCCTCCCTCATCTCTTGGATTCATCTCTTATGCTAGGAGCTCTACCACCATGCATGACCTTCCACCGTTGGACCAGTCCAACTACCGTCTTCATTCGTAGCCGGCCATCTCAATTAGTAACAAGTTATAGATGAAGGAGAATTTAGGAAGCAGTACTATAAGGTAAGTGTATTTGATCACAAAATTAGGATCCTCACAGTTAGATTATATTATTAGTAGAGTCAATCCTTGATAGCCCTTTTCATATACCCCTTATGTTATGTAAGCATATCATTCAGCATAGCACATGATCATGTCATTCAGAATCATGCTTAGATTCAACGAGCCATATTATTTATATTAGTATGTATTATACATCTCATGTCGCATAAGTCACATAAGTTGAGTTAAGTTCAAGTATAATATTAGGTCAGATCAGAAATCAATTAATCAGTTATTCAATTATTTCAGATGGCAAATCAGATGCATGGTACCAATGCATATCAGATTAGGATAAATGTACAAGCCACAGACCTAAGCGTGGTCCACTATAGTATACTAGAGTACTATCAGCGGCTTCCCTTGCTGCAGCAGAACGTGGGGCTAGTGCATAACCTTGCACACAGGGTTAAGTGTATTGGCCAATCAGTTCAGTTAGTTCAATTTAGTTCAGTTCAGTTAAATCAATTCAGTTATATCAAATCAGTCAAGTTAGTCAAATCAACAGTTAACTCAGATCAGTCAGTTAAACCAATTAGTCAGTTTAAACTAGTTAGTTAGTTAATACAGATAGGTCAGTCATGCATAATATTAGCATCAGCATGTAAAGTCATATTTCAGATCTCAGCATGAAAATTTTATGAAAATTTTCTATAGTATTATCTTACGTTATGGTAGATTTCTTACTGAGTCATCGACTCATTTTAGTTTATTTCCTATTTTTAAAACCAGCTAGGTGAAGAAGATGACCAGTGCGAGCAGGCAAGTTAGGAGTAGATTGAGCAGTTATTTGAATTTTCAGCATTTCTAGAAATAAGTGTCTTTATGACACAAGTTTAGTCTCAGTTGTTTCAGTTAATTTTTGGAACTTCGTTTCTACGAAATAAATATTATTTATTTTATTATTAAACCAAGAATCTGGTACCGGATTAACAGTTTTAGAAAAATCACGTGACACTCCTTAGCTTACAGGAAAGGGGTGTTACACTTTCCATTAATGAATTTATAGGCAAGATTAATAGTACAATAACAACAATATGCATAAAGGAAAATCTAGCAATATTGCAAAGAAATAATATTCGAAATTTATTTTCATAAATAATAGACATTTTAATAGAAGGCCCCCATCCCCCCCCCCCCCCCCTCCCTAAAAAAAAAGTGAGATTTTTTTCTTTTCTAAAGGAAGCTACATGTGAGAGATATTTTTCTCCAAAATTATTTCAATCTTTAATTTTTTCGCGTAAATTGAATGACTTTTAAATGGATTTTCTTACATTTGTTGATAAGTTTAAAGTTCTATTTTTTCCTAATAGAAACAAAACTTCACTGCAAAGAGCTATTAAACCTCAAGTTCAATTACAAATAAGCTTATCAACATAAACAATGTGCTCCAAGAAATTAGGAACTGAGTGCCACCAAAGCTTTAAATGGGAATCAACCTAGGCATGCCGTGCTTAGTAACCAACAGAATTAGACATTCTGTCTTCATACTTCAACTTGCAATGCTCAAATCTCAACATCATCAGCAATAGTTATTACAGGAGCTAAAGAAGTAATGACACTAATAACCTCCTTGACAAGATTTAAATAGTCACTAGCTACTAGCAAATTAGTAAGACCAATGTTAAGGCTAAATTGCAATCCTCACAAAACTTCAGTGGCCTCAACAAGCTCTGGATCCATGAAATCTTATTCCCTACTAAATGCCATCAAAGTATCCCCTTAAGGATCTCTTAAAATGGCTCCAATACTAGTTTTTTGAGAGTTAAAGAAGAGAGCATTATAAGAATTAAGTTTGAAGTAACCATTGGCAGGAGGAGTCCATTTGTAAACCAAGTTTCTGCATTAAACATGCTGTTGTAATCCTAGTGTGACTTTCAATTTCTTTGACATAGCAAAATCAATCACCTACTGGGGTAAGTGAATTTGCTCATGGACCATTCAGTTTCTTCTATGCCAAAAATTCTATGCCATAAGAAAAAAGTCTGTGAAATCATTTGCATTACTCTCTTGATAAAGCTTCATCACAATATCCATACAAGAAGAGTATTGATCTACTGGTAGCAATGTGGGGAACCTTCTCAACCAATGTACAAGTATAGAGGGACAGTAAAGTAATGCATGAGTAGTATCCTCCATAACTTAATCACAAAAAGGACAGTAGCAAATGATATCCATATGTTTTTTTATTAGATTAGAGTTTGTAGGGAGGATTTCTTTGCAAACTGTCCATGCTAAGATTTTGATCTTATGAGGTATCTTCAACTTTTGTATTACATTCCAAAACTACTTGATAGTTGCCCCGTTCGATGATTCCCCTTCATTCACATTAGCCAATGCACTAAAAAATATGTAGGCACTCTTAATAGAAAAAGAATCATTTCTCTCTTTTTCCCACATCTAGCGATCAGTCTCATTCAGGTAACTAGGATGAACTTTCAATAGTTGCAGCAAGTATTGGATTGAAGAGTTCAATGTCCCACCTGCTTTTAGTTGAATCATCAATTAAAGAGGCAACTCAAGACTCATTGCTAGTAAAACTGAGTTGCTGCTGTGGGGTTAAATCCTATACTTCATGCCTTAATTCTTGATGACCTAGTACCCATACATCATCAAGGATATGAATAGTACTACCAGTCCCAAAATTCCACCTTCCTCCTTTTTTAAGTATATTTTTAGCTTCCCATATACCTTTTCATACAAATGAAGGAGAAGAACCATGAGAAGCATGAAAGACATTACAATAAGGAAAGTACCTTGCCCTTTGTAGACCTTGTGAAATAGAGAATTTTCATTTTGTATTAGCCTCCACCATTGTTTAGCCAGCATTGCCAAATTAAAAGTTTCCAAGTCCTTAAAATTGAGAACCCCAATAGCTTTGAGTTTGCATAGGTTGTGCTAACTAACCCAATGTATTTTCCTCTTCTCTTGTCTTTGCCCCTACCAATACTTGGCCATTAAGCCCTCAATATATTTACATAGTTGCTGAGATAGTTTAAAGCAACTCATTGAATAGGAAGCAATAGCAATAGCAATAGCCACTAGCTTTAATAGGATCTTCTTGCCCCCTTATGAAAACATATGACCTTTCTACCCTTACAACTTAAGCCATACCTTATGTTTTATCTCAGCATAAGCTTGTAACCTAGACTTGCCTACTATGGTAGGCAACCCCAAGTACTTATCATAATGTTGGATAACTTGAGATTCCACAAATCCAAGAGAAGCCTCCTCTATATTGTAGGAATGTTTCTGCAAAACATCATAGCAGACTTGTCTTATTTGATGAGTTGTCTAGAGTCTTGCTCATAGGTCTTTAGTAGCTCAAGCACCTTCTTATTTGTCTCCACACTTTCATTACAAAAAATGAGAGAATCATCAACAAAAAGATGGTGGTTTAATCTTCGAGCTCTCCTGCAGACTTGGGTTTGAGAAATGGGTCTTGAAGTAGCAACATGTTTAAATAGCCTGACTAGATCTTCTGTGCACATAAACAAGTATGAAGACATAGGATCTCCTTGCCTCAAACCTCAAGATGGGGACAATATGACCAATAGGTGAGCCATTAATAAGTATAGATAAAGAATTACTTTGACCACATATCATAATTAACTAAATCATTTTTCCTAAAAATCCTAGCTTAGTCAAAACAACATGTAAATAGGGTCACTCAACTCAGTCATAAACCTTACTCATCGATTTTGAGTGACATATACCCTTTCTTACCCTTATTTTTTCTCTTATGAAAATGGAACACTTCATAAGCTAGAAAAACATTGTCGGTTATTACCCTACCAAGAATGAAATGTGATTGGTTCTCATAACAATAATTGGCAGCACACTTTTGATTCTATTTGCAAGGACTTTGATATTAGTTTGTAAAGGACATTACAAAGACTAATAGGTCTAAGATTATTGACTTTAATAGGATGTTTTTTCTTAGGTACCAAGGTGATGAAAGTGTGGTTTAAAAATTGTGGGAAAACACCAGAGTTTTAAGACTTCCAACACTGTTGCCGAGACTAATGAACCAATCTGGGGCCAAAATTCTGGTAAAAACATGGGAGAGAGTCCATTAGGACCTGGTGGTTTGGAGGGATACATATAATTTAGTGCTCTTATGACTTTCTCAACAAAAAAAGCCTTAAGAAGGTCCTCTTGCATATTGTCCGATAATCTAGAATCAATCATATCAATAATAGCATCCATATGTTGAGAACTTGCAGCACTAAATAAAGAGGAAAAATGGTTAGTAATAAGGGCATTGCAATCCTCTCCTTCTAGCCATATTTCAGAGTCATCCATAAGCTTCACTATGTGATTCTTCTTTCTTCTTTGAGATGCTTTTAAGTGAAGAAATTTGGTATTTTGATCACCCATTGCCAGCCAAAGTGATCAGGACCTTTGCTTCCACATAAGTTCCTCTCTTGTCAGCCAAGTTTGAACCTCCTCAATAGCAGAATTAATTGTTGTAAGGTCAACCTCTACATGGTATTGTTGTTGTAATAACTTCAATCTGTGTTGTGCAGCATGGAGCTTTGAGTGGACTTGTTTAAAATCGAATTCATTCGAAACCTGCAATTGAGAAGTGCAACTTGAAACAGAATCCATTATCCCTTGTAAATTAGGGCCCCTGCCTTGTTCTCTCCAAGAATTTTCCACAATCTCAAGACACCATTTTTCACCTAACCACATCAATTCAAAATGAAATAGCCTAGGCCTTATTTGGTCTGGAGGTAATCCCATTACATCAATTCATATTGGGATGTGGTCAGAGTATGATGAAGAACCGAGG
Organism: Platycarya longipes; assembly: GCA_036559045.1. Taxonomy (NCBI): domain Eukaryota; kingdom Viridiplantae; phylum Streptophyta; class Magnoliopsida; order Fagales; family Juglandaceae; genus Platycarya; species Platycarya longipes. The sequence continues at coordinate 18,902,282 of CM071803.1, read as the reverse complement.
GAAACAATAGTTTTTTTAAGCATATCACGCAATGATAAGTGTAATTTAATTTGATAAGTGTAATTTTTACATGAAATTTATTACCATTTTATTTATTAAAATTATTAATTTTCTTTATTTCTTTTGATTTGATTTGATTTTTATTTATTTTATTTATTTATTTATTCGTGTTTAAAGAAATGGGAAGGATTGTTGATAAAGAAGAGTGATTTCTGAAAAGCCAAGTTTAATCATGCACTTGGGCCGTAGCATTTCAAAGAGAGACCCACTTGACCCACTTAATTCACATGTGCCGCATGCACAATCCCAAAACAACAAGGAATCCAGCTTAAACTTAAACTTAAACATAGTCTGATGCCAAAATAAACTAAGATATGAAAGCCTTCAGTTTGGAACTACAGGTCTTGCCGGGCTGGTCCTAATAAGCCCTTCCCTTGTGCAGGATCCTTCTTAACTCTTGAAAAAGTTTCATGATCTCTATTAGAAATTGGTCACCTTCCTGCAGCCTATCACAAGCGGATGACTCCAAGGGAGCCTGTAACGCCCAATTTTTTTTTTTTTAACTATGCATGCACCTAAACTTACTAATTATGTACAATGCAAAATGCAATGGAAATGGGTAAATCTTCAATACATGCAAAGAGATCTAACTCTTGCATAAATAGATCACATGGCATAGTAAAACTATATCCTTCATAATTTTTCATTTATCATAACATATCGAATCCAGAACTTACATAACCCAGTTAGTTTTCTTCTAACATAAATCATCTCTTATTGCCATCCAATGCTCTTGCTATTCTATTTGATTACGTACGTGAGATCATTCTCTTAGGAGAGGAGTATTCTGTAAGACCCTCAAGACTCCTCAGAATCTCCTGTGAAGCCTGAGTCTCATGACAATTTATTTACTCCTACAACACCCTCTATCATTCCATAAAGAATGATAGATAAAATATAAAATAATGAGATTTCTAAGAAATCTCAGTAAGTACATAGTTAACGAAATAAGGCATAGATATCATCAGCAATTGTCATACATAGCAATGATCACAGACATATAACTTATGAGAATGCTTTATGGGAGTTATGCATGTCAATGATCATTCTTCCCATACCCACTTAGATCTTACTTAGTCCTACCATCATATAGTTAAAACTTATACTTTCATCTTATTCCTTAATCTTGTAGGTCTTACGTAATTCTTATCCTCGATAGGTGTTACGTATCGCCGTCCCCATCAATATCTTATACTTATTGCATATCCTCGATAGGCGTTATGTATCGTCATCCCTGTCGAGTCTTGCTTATCTCTTATCTTCGATGGGCATTACATATCACCGTCCCCATCACATATAACTCATCAATCATTCGGGCATTACGTCTCGTCGTCTCCATTTTTATGAGTCTCGTACCAATCTTCCAGGCATTACGTCTCGCCGTCCCCGTTTTGACATGGAACATACGTATCATAGCTGGCATTACGTCTTGCCGTCCTCGCTAGTCATGTCCATCCTAGGGGCATTACGTATTGCCGTCCCCGTAGTGACATAACTCTTAGTTATCCTTAATGGACGTTACGTATCGTTGTCCCCATCGTGGCACAACTCTTACTTTTACGATAGATGTTACGTATCGTCGTCCCTATTGGCACGTCAGTCATACGGGAGTTACGTCTCGCCGTCCCTGTCACGGCGTGACTAAGTTATTCATATCTTTTATTCTTAGTTGTTCCTTTCTTATTCTTAGGAATGTTTCTCAAGTACATACCATGCCACTTTATCTTAAAATTCATCACATACTAGAAATGCATGTACCCTTAAGCTTATCACATAATCATAACTATATGCTTAGGTAACACATATAATTCTCCTATATTGTAACTTCAACATTTATTCCAGTCAAAGCCCTGGATTTTAGCAAAACAAGATATCTCGCTCGAGCGAGATATCAAGCGAGAATCGAGCGAAGTCTTGGGTTGGAACTCGCTCGAGCAAAGTATCAAGCGAACATCAAGCAAATGGGTATCTCGCTCGAACAAGATATCGAGCGAGATTGAAGCAAGTTCTTGGGTTAGAACTTGCTCGAGCATGACATAAAGCGAGTATCGAGCAAAGTCTCGGGTTGGACTTCGCTCGAGCCAAACATCTAGCGAGAGTCGAGCGATGGTTCATGGTTGTTCTTCACTCGATTCTTCGGTTGAGCGAGAGTTGAGCGAGATTACAGATCATGGGGTTTTTCAATCCAAAATATGCAATCTTTTCACATAAATCTTATTTTTACTTATTGAAACATAAATCTATGTTCTTATAATTATTAAGAGTTTAGAATATAAAAAGAACACCTTTTTGAATTCCTCACATACTCTATTCTGCCATTCAATCCCAATTTCTCCCTCTATAGAGTTCTTATCTTTTAAATCTTAGAATAAAAAAGTTGTAGATCTCTGTCTTAGCTTTCCTTAGACTCTTGAATCATTCAATTTTGGCATCACACTAATAAGTTATGATCAATTTACTATAAGATGTTAAATCTGTCAACATAACCCCTCTTAAATCTGAAAGTTACTAGGGTTGATCTATCATTTTTCTCCAAATCAAGATCTCATATTTTCACATAATCTTCTTCATATAATAAAATAGAATATTTTTCTAAGATCTCATAATTTTTCTAGCATTTTTCATGTCCAAGAAAATAATCCATAATCTCATAGATTTCATTTCAATCCTATAAACAATGATTAAGCTCAAACAAGTAACATACATGATCTAATCATCAATTCACTTATTCTATGCTAAGATTAGGTTAAATTGTATACTTAAAAGTTTCTTCAAAGCTTGAATTGATGATAGAACGAAGCTCCTACAAATTTCTCTTCAAACTTACCCAATAGCACACTATGGTAGTGTTTGGAGATTCAAGGGTTTTTAGGAAGGCTTTTCTTTGTTTCTTCTCTAGCCATGTGTTCTTGATCTAGGGAAATAAGAGAACCACTACATATATATATATAGATGAGGGAGGGATGAAATCTTAGGCATAAGGGGATAGATTTTCCTCAAGGTAACCGGTTTCCACCCTTAGAGCCGTGTATGAGCTTCCAAGCTCTTTAGGCTCATCATCACCCCTAGAGCTTAGGCTTAGTTGGTCATATTTCTATCCAAGGGTCATGTTTGTGCCATTTATATTCATATCTTGATCAATGGTTAGAATCATTCCAGCACATGAAAGGAAAAGACAAAGTGACAAAGTAATATGATAGTTTCTTCAAATGGGGTGTATCCATCCACTTTAATTCAAAATAAATCCTTGATCTGGTTCGATTCCTAGAAAATGCAAAACAGGAAAGTTTTAGATCATCATCCTCTTAAGATTCTATAGGATTTCTAATCACCTTAGTCCGAGATCGAAGAAGAGAGATATGCTTAATAGACCGAAATATGTCAAAACCACCCGAGAGACCCAATCCGAGTTCTCCATTTATTTTCCTTTATTTTCTTACCCACCAAGGCTTCTAGATCAATTAATCTCCTCATGACACATACTCCTACACATGTCAAGACCTCAGGAAAATTGATAGCCAATCACAATTTTCTTCACATGGCCAAATATAGGACAATTCATCTAAATCGGTTATCAATTGGACTCAACCCAGGGCCGTCTACTTCATACCAGATTTAGTCCTTGATTTGTTATTTATCTTCAAAAACATAAAAGTTCTAGATATACATTTTAAGGTTCTATAGGAACTAGAATCACTTCATTCTGAGCTCATATGATCAAGTTATGATTTTTCCACTAAAAATCGACAGATAAGCCCGAGAATACCAATCTGGGCATACCAAGTGTTTAGTAGCTATTCCTTCTTGTTTCACATGAAATTTACTAGATAAAATCTCTTCTTTTTCACATATATACACACTTATCCAGATCTTAGGCTAATTGAGAAAATAATCCAAAGACTTAATCTTATCCAAAGTCCTTAGTCAACTTCAAAGTCAATGCCTATCTATATCCAATCCAGATCTTCACTTCCATCTCAATTTCGTATTTTCTTGAGTCTATATCTCTTAAAACTCAAAATATAAAAGTTGTAGATATTCCTCTTAGCTTTCTATAACCTTTTGAATCACTCAAATCCGATATAAAATGAATCACTCGGGGGCAATAACAATAGCCTTTGCCCTTCGCCGACTCATGAGGATGTGAATCGGAACAAGGTTGTTTGCACTTGGGTGAAAGCCTATCCGAATGACGAGGGGAGCCTCCAACGATATCTGCCTCCCCTAGCAAAGTTGCATCATCCAACCTGTCCATATCAATGCAAGTGACCATGCCTCAGCTTTGTAGGCATACTCTTCATTTGCTGATGGACAGGAAGAGGAAAACCCTTAAAGGGATTCTTTTGCCAAAGCCAACTCTAAAAAAATACACATTCCTCCAGGGCTATCTCCCATTGAGGTGCTCCTGCTACGGCCAGAACTATCACCACCGAAGAAAGTGGTGGTGGCCATACCACCCCCTCATGTCTCACCTTCTGCATCTTCGCTTTGAAGGGTAGGTAGTTCCAGTCCTCTTTAGCAAGTTTAGGCCAATCCTATGACGGCCACTCTTGCACAACCTGGGGGACTTTCTTATTTTAGAACCCACTTATCTAACCCTACTGAGCAACGTGTGGGTCGTGCAACTATTGCCTGGAGAGGAATTTCTCTCCCTTTGATTTTATGGGTTTCTTTTAGACTGCCTAGCTTGGGATTCTCCGATTGTGGCCCTGTCCCTGGACATTTACCTCGAGAAGGTTCGTTTGCCCCTACCCAAGGAGGGACCTGTTGAGGGTGAGGAGTTCCTTGAATGAGTTTTCATCTAGGACTCTCCCATCGCTTATTCCCTTGAAGTTGGAAATTCTCTCAACTGAGCCTAGTTTGGAGGGTGAAATGGGTGACGATGTTATGTCTGGGAGAAAGATAATGAGGGTCGTGGGATGGGCCGTGACGGTTTTGGTTGATGCATCTGAGACTAAGGCTACAGTGACATCAATGAAGTTCAACAAACCTCCAGAAGTGATGGCTGGCATAAGGGCTCCTATGACTTTCACTTACATCATCCTAGCCTTGGCTTCAGTGGAAGCTGGAGCTGGGACTAGATTTGGCCAACGCAGTGAGATCATGGCTACTTCAGTGGCTGCCGGTAATTTTTGGCCTTTTTGCTAACACCATGTTAGCCTTGGCATCAACTGGAGTTCGTGCTGAGGTAGAGACGATATTGGTTGAAGAGATAGGGGAGCCCTCCTCGATCTTGGTGCCAAGGTGTCGATGGTTGGCGAGGTTCTGAAACATGTCATGGGTGGTGATGCTGAAAACGAAGGGTAGGGCATTCCTCTCTAGGCCGGCAATTGCTAGTGCCCTCCCCACTCATGTTTGGGAGATTAGACAAAAGGGCTCAAGGAGCTCCTCTTTAGGGTAAGCTATCGACTAGCCATATTTGCTTTAAGTTTTCTTAATGCACTTTTAGAACTAACTAGAAATTTTTTGGTGTAAGGCATGGAGCAGTCAAGCATTAATTTAGATGGTTGAAAGGAGCTGGAAGTCGAGAATCAGACGCATCGATCTCTGTCACGATTGGATTTGCATGGTGCAATGGAAGAGAGGGAGAGAAAAGAGGAGTTAGAAGAGACTTCTTCAACACAAGACACAATTCAAGCTTGACTTGGCGAGGTCCCAAGAGAAGGCTACATCTTCTTGAGCCAGTACTTGACAAAGAGGTGAGGAAAACTTCAAAAGTCATTCGATCTCCGGTAGGAAGTGCTAGAGCAGCTACAAGCTAAAAACTTGATGTTACACAAACAACATGACTTTAATAATCGGTCGTACAGATGGTTGGAGTATAGGTTTAAGAAGACCTCCAAGTCTCTGTATGATAAGTGGGAGTCCTTAAGGCCCAAAAGAAACGGGTCAGGCACTAGGAGGTTGAGAAGGGTGAGGCCGGCCGTGTAATAGCCACCCATGAAGCCACCATTTGTGACCTATACTCTTACCTTCATAGCATCAAATATAACCTTCCTCAACTTTGAGAGGAGTTGTCGCACGTCCACATAGTCCACAATGATGCTTGAATTTATGACTACTTGTAAGGTTTAGAGAGAATGAAGAGCCATGTGTTCTTGAACCCTCAAAGCAACTTGAGAGCTCTAAAGGTGCAAGAACTTCCTCTGGACCTAGCGACCCTAGAGTGTGGTGCCTTGAAAGGGAAGGAGTTGATTTTGAGTGTACTCAGGGAAAACCCCGCTAGTGCTAACACCATCAACTGACTATTTTTCCTCTTGTATTGATGCATTTCCATTTTCTTCCACTTGTAGTCTATGACAACATTAATAAACTACGCACTTTTCCTCACTACTTGGTCGTAAATGCTAGTTCTTTCTCTTGCCATTCGTTTTCATTGGTTTGTTGGTTTTTTCTTTTTCTTTGTTGGCTTGATGGACCTAATGCGAGGGATGAGTCAAGCCATGGGGTTGAGGCATAGCACCTTTATATGGGAGGGGTTGGTCTCGAGCGAGCTTTTGGCCAACCTTGCCTTTGCCGACCTTATCGATAGACCTTCTCCTCCCTTGTGTTAGTGCACTTTTATTGTGATAACCCATATTTTTAAGTATCCGCTTAATTTTCATATGTGGCATGATTATGTTTCTTTAAAATCATTTTAAGAAACGTTTGAATATATGTATATAGTTTTTATGTTGAAATGTTAGGAGTAAGGTTGGGTACAAAGGTGGCTTGTTTTAAGGTAGTAAAGTGCCTAACCCGAGATCTCGCTCGACTCTCACTTGATGTCTGGCTCAAGTGAAATACAGGGAGAGATTTGACATCTTTTGGTAGAACGGTCATAACTTGCTCATTTGATATCAGATTTGAGTGATTTAAGAGGCTATGGAAAGTTAAGAGGAATATCTATAACTTTTATATTTTGAGTTTTAAGGGATATAGACTTAGTCACATACGAAAGTGAGATTAAAGTGGAAGATCTGAATTGGAGATATATAGGCATTGACTTTGAAGTTGACTAAGGACTTTGAATAAGATTAAGTCTTTGGATTATTTTTTCAATTATCTTAAGATCTGGAAAAGTGTGTAGAGATGTGGAAAATCAGGAGACTTTATCTAGGAAATTCCATGAAAAATAAGAAGGATCATCTATCAAACACTTGGTGTGCCCGGATTGGTATTCTCAGACTATTCTGTTAACTTTTAGTAAAAAAATCGTAACTTGGTCATATGAGCACTAAATTAAGTTATTCTAGTTCTATAGAATCTTAAGAAGTAGATCTAGAACTTTTATGTTTTGGGATTTTGAAGATAAGGAACGAATCAATGACAAAATCTAGTTTGAATTGGACGGCCCTAGGTTGAGTCCAATTGGTAGTCGACTTTGAGGAATTTTATTATATTCAGCCATGTGATGAAAATTGTGATTGGCTATCAAACTTTCTGAAGTCTTGACACATATGGGAACATGTTGCAAGTTGATAAGAATTTATCTAAAAGCTCTAGTTGGCCCAAAGACATGGAGCAACATGAGAGACAGAAATCTACCTGAATATGTCCAAATCTAACTAAGTGAGTTACAAACTAAAGTCTATTCAAACCAAATCTTGAAATGGCCTTCTAGAACATGTCAAGTGGTGTCTTGGAAAGAGTAACAAGTGACCAAATGAATAAGTGAAGGGGCTGAGACGTCAAACACCAAGAATGGACTGGAATGGCTTGATACATGCATGGTTAGGTGAAATACCAGCTCAAGCTTATGTCATCTGATTTCTCTTCAACCATTGATCAATTTTGGCTGACTAAAATGACTTAATATTAGCCATTGGATGGCTATTTTTACTGCCAAGCCTAAGATTTTAGGGGTTTAGACTTAATCATTTGGTTTTGAGGGTTAACACCTCATCCTCCAAAGCATGTGGGTAACCGGTTGCCTATAGCCATCTCTCATTCTCCTTTTCTTCTAAAAGGTCGACCACCCTTCCATATATATATGTGTTGAAGAGCCTTATAACCCTCTCAGTAAAGTAGAACACATGCCCAATTGGAGAGAAAATCAAAGAAGAATCCTTTCTAAACCATTGAACCTCCAAACATCACCTAAGTGAGCTAAAGAGAGTGATCTTGAGGGAATCCTTACAAGGGCTTAGTTCTATCATCAATACAAGTTTTGGAGAAACTAGTAAGTATACAATTTAACCTAATCTTGGCATAGAATGAGTAAATTGATGATTAAATCATGTTTGTTGTTGGTTGGAGTTTAAACCTTGCTTATATGATGTAATTGAAATCCATTGTGTTTTAGATGAGATTTTGTTATGGTAAAATATTAAGAAAATTATAAGAACATAGATTTATGTTTTAATAAGTAAAAAAAGAAGGCTTATGAGAAAGGATTGCATGATTTAGATTGAAAAACCTTATGAACTGTGACCTTGCTTGACCCTTGCTCGACCTATGGATTGAGCGAAAAACAATCTGAACCCTTCGCTTGACCTCGCTCGATATCCTGCTCAAGCGAGTTATAACCTGAGATTTCGCTCAACTCTCGCTCGATACCAAGCTCGAGTAAGAGATAACCCGAGACTTCACTTAATGCTCGCTCGATACCTTGCTCGAGCGAGATATCCTGTTTGTTTAAATTTGGGACTTTTCCTTGGATAAAAGTTGATGATTCAATAAAGAAGAATTATGTGTAATATAAGTGTATTGTATGATTTGAATGATAAGTGTTGCATTGGGTACATAGCATAAGGTTTAAGAGCACATGCATGTTCCATCCTATGGTAGGTTTTAAGAAAAGGGGCATGGCATGTATTTAAGAGAATAAGAATAAGAAAGGAACAACTAAGAATAAGAGTTATGAATAAGTTAGTCACGTCATGACGGGGACGGCAATACATAACACCCGTATGACTGAAGTGCCGACAAGGACAGCGATACATAATGTCTGTCGTAAAATAAGAATCATATCACAACGGGGACGGTGATATGTAACGCCCAGACGACTGACATGGTTTCATAAGATAAATGTCGTGTCAAGATGGGGACGGCGATATGTAACACCCGGATGACTGACATGACTAGCGGGGATGACGATACGTAATGCCCGCTATATTAAGTATGTTCCGTGTCATGATGGGAACGGCGATACGTAACGCCCAAAAAATTGACATGAGACTTATCACAATGGGGCGGCGAGATGTAACGCCCGAATGACTAATGAGTTATATGCGATGGGGACGGCAATATGTAACGTCCATGGAAAATAAGAGATAAGTAAGACCCAAGAGGGACAGCGATACGTAACACCTGTCGAGTGGTCATTGACATGATAATGGGTCCAAGTAAGATCTAAGTTTGTATGGGAAGAGTGGTCATTGACATGCATAAGTTCCATAAAGCATTCTCATAAGTTATATGTCTGTGATCATTGCTATGTATGATGATTGCTGATGTTATCTGTACCTTATTTCGTTAACTGTGTACTTACTGAAATTTCTTGTAAATCTCACTATTTTAAGTTTTATTTATCATTCCTTGTGGAATGATAGATGTTGTAGGATTAAACATATTACAATGAGACTCAGACAGTATAGGAGATTCTGAGGTAACCTGAGGATCCTACAGAATACTCTTCTCCGGTTGAGATAATCTCATGTACGTGATCAAGTGCAATAGTAAGATTACTGGATGACGGTGGGATACGATATTATGTTTTAAGAAAACTAACTAGGTTATGTAAGTCTTAGATACAATATGTTTTTTTAAATGTGAAGTTATGAAGGTTATAGTTTTATTATGTCATATGATCTATTCATGCAAGAGTTAGATCTCTTTGCATATATTGGAGATTTACCTCTTTCTACTGTTTTTTACATTGCATTTAATAGTAAGTTTAGATGCATGCATGGTTTATGAAGGGTAGGTAGCCCTGTATTACTTATCCGAACACTTCAATTTACATCTTAATCAAGGCAAAAAATCGGGGTGTTACATTTATTTTCCCTCACCTTGTACCTTGTTATAATGTTACCTTTGTGTGCTTTAAGGGGCGTATCAAGTGAGGGGCGACACCGCCCGTATCATGAGCTAGAGTTCATAGGGACAAAGGCTAGGATGCCTAAGGCTAGGCCCTCTTCTTCAGTCTCCCTAAAGGAGGAATTGGTTTTCATGCAGTCGAATAATTTAATATGCCACTAAAAAAAAGAATAAGTATGTTATCATAGTTTATAATGGGTTGAAGATGCAACCATCGGCTTGGGGGTCAAGCCATGTTGAGGGGAGATTGGGTCTAACCACCATGGGATAAGAGTCTGGGATGCCTTAGGCTAAACCTACTCTTTGGCTTTCCCGGGGAGAGGAGGCATGGGGGACAAGTCGTCACATAGTTGAGGAGTCTAATAGTTCACTGGAGAAAATAAGCAAGTTAATATAACTTCACTTTTAGTATATGAGTGCAAATTTTCAAATCTAGGCCACTTTGCCTAAGATATTTGGCACTAGTCATTAGGCATTTTGTAGTTGGAGATGGCGTTCTAGGAGTGGTTTGGGCAGCCAAAGGACTAAACCAGTAGTCCAACAAAGGAGGGTCAAGATGCCACAGGCTAAGCCCACCCCTATAGTCCCCCTAAGGAGGTGATTCTTTCTGACAGCTAGGAAGTCGGCCCGCTTTTCCCCATGACAAGGGCGAAGTAAGTTGTTGAATATTTTGAAATTGGACCCACTCCCGCTCGTTGACGTCAAAGGGAAGGTAGGTGTTGGATCAAGCTAACGTTGAGCCCCACTCTTCATTGTTGTGAAAGTCGGGGTAAGTTGTCTAGGAGCTAAAAGGTTGGACCCACTCTCCTTCTTAGAGAGACCAAGATGGCCTTAAGGCGCATCTCGCCCCTTTGGGTCCTACGATGAAGTAAGTACCGGAGAGTTTGGGAATGGACCTACTCCTACATGTTGACACTCATGAGGAAGGAAATTTCATGTAGCTGAGGACTATCACGCACTTTATCGCGAGAGGGAGAAAGTAGTCTTAGGCATAACTCATCCTTTTGGTATCTCGTGGGGAGGTCAATACCCTGACGATTGAGGAACTTACCCCCATACATGTTCTTGATGTCCCCAGGGTGCGGCAACTTGTTCCTGGGGAGTCTTAAACTCAACAAGAGCATGGGCAATTGTTGGCACTAACCACATAGGGGTCTTCCCATTGAGAGCCCCGCTTTCCCTCGTCTCGAGTAGACATTCCCCTCTATTTTAGCATGAGGCCCTCGAGCTTGAATGTCCTCGATCGTACTCATTTGTTGAAACATCACTCCACCTTTCTTTTGTTGACAACCATCCTTATTTCAACTTTAAGCCTAACCTCTTATGGTAACTCAAGCTACTTTTTTAATTGCTTTTTGTTGGAGTCTTGCTCGAAGTGTTGTAAGTTGTAGATGCAGATTCCTATCTTGACTGGCACTTCCACAGGACCATAAGTAAGGTTGAAGGTGGTTTCTCCTATCAAGGTCCTTATTTTGACCCGTTATGCCCATAGGACTCCAAAAAGTTTCTCCACTCAGATGCCCTTTCTAAGTACTCCCAATTGCATCTTGTTGGTCGCCTCCCCCTGTCCATTGCACTGGGGGTTTCACGAAGAATGAATAGCGAAATTTGATTCCAAGTTCTCAATACTAGTCTTGATAGTGGCCGAAATCAAACTGCCTCCTTTATCTAATATGATGACATAGGGAATGCCAAATCTATAAATAATCGTCTTCCACAGAAAATGTGTGATGTTGCTGGCCATGATTGTTGTTAAATCATCAGCCTCTACCCACTTGGTGAAATAGTTTACTGTCACAATTACAAATTTTACTCCTCCTTTACCCAGGAATGGGGGCTTACTAAGTAAATACTCCATTGGACGAATGGTCATGGTGACGTGACCGATGTCGGTCCTTTTGATGGGCAGTGGAGCGCATTGGAATACTCTTCACATTTCTTGAACTTTCTCACAAACTCCTCAGAATCCTACGCATTGGAATACAGCGCGAGGCAAGTAGTTCCCTGCCATCATTACTCTGCTTGCCAGCACCTTTGCTCTAGAGCAGTCACAACATATGCCTTCATATATTTTCGCCGATAAGTATTGGGATTATTCGAATGAAATGCCCCTCAAGAGAGGTGTAGAATGTCCCCTTCGATCTTGGACCCCCGCAACTAGAGTATACGATGGTGCTTTATCTTGACCTTTTTGGCTTCGTGCTTGTCGTTAGGTAGCTCGTTGGGGTCTAAGTACATGATAGTATCCATCACCCATTCTGGCCAGTGAGAATCTTCTTGCTTGAATGTCGCAAATGCCAACTTATCTGCCTTTTAATTCACGTCCCTCAACACTTGTTGGATTTGAAAGGACCTAAAGTGGAAGTACTCAACCTGAATCATTGCAAGATACTTCTTCAATTTCTCACTTTTCTCGGCAAACTCCCCCGTACTTGATTGATTACCAATGGGTCGACTCGCACTTCCACTTCCTCGATGCCCAAATACTAGTGATCACTAGGCCAGATAATAGGGCTTCTTACTCTGCTTTGTTATTCTTGGTTTTGAATGCCAACTTGATGGCATAATAATGTTTCTCACCCTATTCTATAACAATATGCACTCGTACTCCCCTTCCAACCCAAAAAGATGAGCCATCAATGAAGTCTTTATAAAGCTTTATGACAGGTGCATAAATGACCTTTAATGAGAAGGCGGTGAACTCAGCCACAAGATTTGCCAGTACTTGCCCCTTAATGGTATTTCATGGCATGTATTCGAAGTTGAACTCACTTGGTTCCACAACCCAATTCATAAGGTGGCCTGAGGCATTCAGTCTTTGTAAGATCTTTTTTAGGGGGTCTTCGTGAAGACCTTTATCAGATGAGCCTAAAAGTATATGAAGAGTTTTTAGGTGATCACCTTTAAGGCAAAGGAAAGTTGCCCTATATGTGGATATCAAGTTGCCTCTATTCCTCGCCCTAACACCATGAACTTTAAGAATTCCCTGAGCCTACGTCGAAGGTACACTTTGCCGATTTCAACTTCATCTGTTACTGGCTCAATATTGCAAAGGCTTTGCAGAGATCGTTCAGTTGGTTGTCTGGAGTTTCGCTCTTGACCAAAAACTCATCCACCTACACGTCCATGATTCTCTCGATTTGATTTTGAACATATGGTTGACCAGACACTAATAGGTGGCCCCCACAATTTTCAGCCCAAATGGCATGGCTGTGTACCAATACAATCTTTGATCATTGATGAACGAAGTCTTCTCCTCATGTGGATCTAATTATACCGAGAGCAGGCACCCATGAAGTTGAGGATGCAATGACCTACCATCTAGTCAACGATCAAGCCAATGCAAGGTAGTGGAAACTTGTCTTTCATGCAAGTTTTATTTACGTCGGTGAGGTTCATGCACATTCTCCACTTGTCATTTTACTTCTTTACAAATACCACGTTGGACAACTAGTCCAGGTAATGAGCCTCTTGTATGAAGCCCATGTGAGTAGCCAATCGACTTTTGTGGCAATGGAGCCATTCTTCTCCGCATAGAAGTTTTAGTGCTTCTGCCTCACTCCCCTTAGCCTTTGGGTCAACGATAAGGTGGTGTTGTATTATCTCTTGGTAGAGGTTGAAGAGTCTCTGATACCAAATTTAGTATATCATATTAGGAGTTTGTGTGAAAGCTTAGAAAGTTTAAAGAGAGTTCTTCGTACATGGCGATCAACTTTTATACTAGGATCTTGGGGAGACTTAGCTCTTACCAGACTTTGTGGGACCCTTGTCCATTTCACTGTTCACCTAGTATGAATCCTTTTAATGCAGCGTGGCTTCTGGGGTGACATCATTAATGCGGTGTAGTTTCTTGACTTACTTTATTCTACAGACTTTCTTTGTTAGCCCCATATTGTGCCTGGTGACAGGGGATTAGAAAGGGTCCTAATGTTTCCTACCTACCTATTCACACATCCCAGAGAGTAGGATACCATCAAGGGGTGTAGTGTCAGGACGATGAGTCCCATGAGACCTTACCACCTACTTATCTTGGCGTGGGTTCTTCACGAATGGGTTTTCTTCATGAGCCAAATACCTCGTAGAGGCCCACTAGCTCCCTCTGAGGGAGGGTCGTTCGGCTTGGTTGGTCTTGGCCAGGGTCCTTGACGGGCTAACAAACCATTGACCTCCCGGTGGTCCCTCGTGGGCTAACTATTTGGGGAGATGGGAAAAATCTCCATACATATACATATTTTAATGCCCCAATGGAAGGCCCAAACCATATGCTTTATATTTCAAAAAGATTAGTCAATTATACAATTGGAGCCGCACTGGAACCTTGTAAAGAACAAGAACTTCTCCCTTCGAAGTAATATGGATTCAATACACCACCTACCACTATCCTATCATTTGGGGTATCACACTCCCCCCATTAAATTCTCGATGTTCTCACATTTCTAGGTAGGATATACTCTAATATTATTTGCAATACTCCAATGAAATGTCTAAACCACATAGTCTATATTTTAAAGGACTAGCAACGATATAATTAGAGCACTATTGAAATCTTATAAAGAGCAAGAACTTCTCATTTTCAAATAATAAAGGATCTCATATACCACCTATCTTATTTTATCATATAGGATTGTTGATGCCATAAAAATTGACCAACAGGCCAGGGCAGAAAAAAGAGTCATTCCCAGTCCACTGATGCGAGTTGGGCTTCGTTTGATGTTGTTTAGGGCCCCTGGTGAGATTTCGGTGCGGCTGTACATACGTAGATAGCAAATAAATAAATATAGAGAGACAGTATTTACATGGTTCGGCGTAAAGCCTACTTCCACGAGAGTTTGGGGAAGGGGATCCACTATAATGAGTATTTTTACAGTCTCTCATGACTCACACTATACAGGGAAAATATACACAAATCATCTATGAGCTAGAGCCCGAGTCCCTTTGAGAAGGTTGAAGGAGACGATGCTGGAGAAGTCGGCCAGAGAGAGAGCCCATTGTTATCTGATCAATGCCCTTTTATAAACCCTTTAGTTATGTGTGTAAGTTGGTATCTATCTTCTACTGTTCACTTCACCTTGGTTGCACACTGCCCTATGCATCTGCTAGTCCTCTCTTTGTCCCATCATGCCTCATTTCTTGTCCCCTAGTGTGACAAATGGATCGCCTAGGACCTACTAGTAGATTTTTCTTCCTCACAGAATCCCACAAATTCTTACCAAAGATACTTTGGTGGGAATTCTAAAATATCCGAAAACTAAGAAGATGGTGGTTCGTCTTCCGAGCCTAAGGTAAAAAAGACATAAAAACATGCAATACATATTTTATTTAAGAAAAGGCCATAATACGTCGATATTCCAAAGCTTTTAATGGAGTAGAGTGCAAGCGCCCATTGTTTGGAAAATTGGCATATGAGGGTTTACGACCCCGTGATTCACAAGCGGTCACTGGTGGGAAAACAGGTGTGCAAGAGTTTACACGCAAGCCTAGACCCAGGACTCAACCCCCGTGATTCGTAAGCATCCAAGATGAGGCTTGTCGAGTGTGCTTGGTAGGAGGATCGCAAATCTCGAGCCTATCCTGGATGTGAAGGCTTGACAAGTGCGCTTGGCTATTGGACCTCAAGCCTCGAACCCTGACGAGTGAATCGTTGAACTGGTTGTGGGTGGCCGGACAACCTTGCGACTAAACCTGACCCCGTATGATAAAAGGTGTGCTTCAGCTTTGCGCTGCAAAACAAACAATTTTGTTAATGGGAATATGACTTCACATGACGCTGAGTCCGAGTGCTAAGTCCAAGTTTGCATGTGCACAGTTGGAGTATAAAATTTGTTAAAATTGATTCCGTAGTTTTACTGCATTTTTAGTTCCCGTGATTCTAGGTGACGAGTGACCTATCCAAGCAAACAAAAGAGAAAATAGGCGAGTCCCGAATGGAGACTTGCTATATGTAAATCAATGAGTTTCTAAATGGATGAGGCGAGCTATATGAGTCTATGTGAGCTGGGAACACGGCTCCCACGTGTTTAGGCGAGCTGGTGAGCGCCCAAGGGATGGAGAGAGGTATGTGCGAGCCTGTGAGCTGAGTGATTTGACGAGAGGGCTAGTACCTTGGGTGAGCATGGTGGTCCTGGTGAGCATGGTGCTCGTGGACGAGAGGTGAGGCGAGTAAGCTTTGGCGAGTAACGTGTTGTGAGTGTTAGGCAAGCATGGCGAGCTGGCAAGCCAATGCAAGTTGGTGAGATGTGTTTGGTTCCCATGTAGGGTAGTGTCCGTGCCTCACAGTGTTCATGAGTGAGGCGAGTGGTAGTCTGGTGAGAGGTAGTCTGTGTTAGCCATGGCGAGCTAGCAGGCGTGAAGGAGAAAGGTATCCATGTGTGAAAGGTGTTGTGAATAATGTGGTCCTTGCATGATGTCCCGAACAGTGTGGCGAGTGGCAAGCTTGTGCATGGCGACTGGGGAAAGATGAATTGAGATGTGAGGGCAAGCAAGCGAGAGGCGAGTGCCTTGGGAGAGCCATGAAGGAGAATGGGCATTGGAGAGGTGCTGGTGGACACGACAAGACCATACGTGAGCTGTGTGTATGGCAACTGGGGAAAGATGACCTGAGATGTGAGGGCGAGCAGGCGAGGGGTGAGTGCCTTGGGCGAGCCGTGAATCAGAGTGGGCATTGGAGAGGTGCTGGTGGACACGACAAGACCATAGGCGAGTTGTGTGTATGGCGACTAGGGAAATATAACCTAAGATGTGAGGGCGAGCAGGCGAGGGGCAAGTGCCTTGGGCGAGCCGTGAAGGAGAGTTGGCATTGGAGAGGTGCTGGTGGACACGACAAGACTGTAGGCGAGTTGTGTGTATGGCGACCGGGGAAAGATGACCTGAGATGTGAGGGCGAGCAGGCGAGGGGTGAGTGCCTTGGGCGAGCCGTGAAGGAGAGTTGGCATTGGAGAGGTGCTGGTGGACACGACAAGACCGTAGGCGAGCTATGTGTATGGCGACTGGGGAAAGATGACCTGAGATGTGAGGGCGAGCAGGCGAGGGGTGAATGCCTTGGGCGAGCCGTCATTGAGAGTGGGCATTGGAGAGGTGTGGGTGGACACGACAAGACCGTAGGCGAGTTGTGTGTATGGCGACCAGGGAAAGATGACCTGAGATGTGAGGGCGAGCAGGCGAGGGGTGAGTGCCTTGGGCGAGCCGTGAAGGAGAGTGGGCATTGGAGAGGTGCTAGTGGACACGACAAGACCGTAGGCGAGCTGTGTGTATGGCAACTTGGGAAAGATGACCTGAGATGTGAGGGGCGAGCAAGCAAGGGGTGGCGAGCTGGTGGCCATGAGTGGCCGCCGATGTCCCATCCATGAAACAGATGGGCCGAGCACAACATCTTTGCCGTGGGCGAGATGTGAATGAGAGGATCCACTCCCGACGAAGCCACCAGCTGGTGGCGCTCTAGATGGCGATAGACAGTGCCGATGACCCTCATGGTGGGCACCGGCACCAGTCTTCCCTTCCAGCGTGCTTGGGCTTGAATACCCAAGTAATGACGGGCTCTTAGTGCTCTCAAAGCACTGTTCATTGCCTCCCTCCTGGTGGGGCATGGCCTCCGGCAGAACAGAAGCTGCCAGCAGTCCCAAAGGTGACCGTCAGCGACTGCTTCGAGGCTAGGCCACGGGACTCGCCTGGCTCCTGTGGATGCACGGAGTGCATGCACGCCAACATGCGTGCATGCACATTCCGTGCATGCCTCCGGCTAGTGGATGCCTTGCCAGAGTTAGAAAATCCCTGCGATCACGGTGGTGACCGCCGGTGGTTGCTCCAGGGATGGGCCACGGGACTAGCTTTAGTCCCGTGGATGCACAGCGGGAGTGCATGCATGCCCGTGCCACTGGTCGCGGATCCGCCACTGTGGCGGCCCGAGAAAATTTCGGCAATCACTATGGGACTGCCAGCAGAGTGCCATGACTCACGGTGGAGCGCCACGAATACCTGGGCGCACGCCCATAAGGAACTGGGCACGGCACCTTGCCGTGCCCGTGTATTGTGCAAGGCACTGTACAGTGCCATGCACACGTGACCACACTGTGCACTTAAGTGCACAATGCTTCCCCCGAGTCCAGTGCACGTGGTCCGTCTGCATGCACTGTGCTGTGAGTGTATTTGCCTGGTTTTATTCTAGCGGGCTCGTGTACATGTGTTATTTTTGCAATATAAAAATAATAACTGGTGAGTATAGTGTCCGAGAGAAAATACTAAGTGTTATGCAGAAAAGAGATAAGGGCGATAAATCTTTCTTTCAGACGAGATATCTTCTCGCCTTTGCCTAATATTATACAAAAATAGCACAATTAAGAATACTCATCTGGGGACATCGTTTGCATGTCTGATAAGTCATCCAGTGTCCCAAAAAATCATCATTTTCCCACCTCTGGCCTTCACCTCCCACAAACGGGGCCATCTGTTGATGCCATAAAAATCGGCCAATAGGCCAGGGCAGGAAAAAGAGTCTTTCCCAGTCCACTGGTGTGAGTTGGCCTTCGTTTGATGTTGTTTGGGTCCCCCAGTGTGATTTCAGTGCGGCTACACGTATGTGGATAGCAGATAAATAAATAGAGAGAGACAGTATTTACGTGGTTTAAAGTAAGACCTACATCCACGGAAGTTTTGGAAAGGGGATCCACTATAATAAGTATTTTTACAGTCTCTCATGGCTCACACTGTACAGGAAAAATATACATAAATCATCTATAAACTGGAGCCCGAGTTCCTCTGAGAAGATTGAAGGAGATGATGCTAGAGAAGAAGTCAACCACAGAGAGAGAGAGAGAGAGAGAGAGAGAGAGAGTCCGTTGTTGTCTGATCAATACCCTTTTATAAACCCTTTACTTATGTGTATAAGTTGGTATCTATCTTCTATTGTTCACTTCACCTTTGTTGCACACTGCCTTATGCACCTGCCAGTCCTCTCTTTGTCCTATCATGCCCCCTTTCTTGTCCCCTAGTGTGACAGATGGCTTGTCTGGGGCCTACTAGTAGATTTTTCTCCCTCACAAGGATATCATACACACACACACACACATATATATATATACATATGTATAATTATTAAAACGGGAAACATAATATCTCAAAAGGTGAACGAACTTTACCTGCACATCAAAGACCTACGACCTTTATATTATATGAACCAACGCATTTCATACCACCTACAGAGTGCCCTTTAAAACGGGAAACATGATATCTCAAAAGGTAAACGACCTTTTCCTGCACATCAAAGACCTATGACCTTTATAATATATGAACCAACGCATTTCGTACCTCCTACAGAGTGGCCTTTTCTTGTCCATTCATCTATCTATCCATCCATCTATCCATCACATACAGAGTCATACACCAAATCACATAGAGAGTCATACACCAAACATCTGCTTCACATGCAGTAACCCTTGATGACACCTCTTTTCCAACACAAAACTGCAAAAAAAATAAACGAAATTAAGCATTGAAAACATGATATATATATATATATATATAATATTAGGCTGCAGCTTGCGTCAGCCTGCTCATTTTTGCTTTTATAACCAGATTTGATGCGCACAGTCTTCTTTCGTAACTCTTTATTTAAATATGTTTTGAGGGAAGAGTATTTTTATATAATAATTTATAAAATTAATATTATTTCATAAAAATGAATATATTTTTAAATATAACTGAAAAGAGTTGGACGTGTATATGACTCCTCATATCCATATTCATGTGAGAGAGTTAGTTGGGACAGTTGGAGGTTAGGGCTGTATAAATATTAGTAATGTATCTTTTGTTTTAATTATAATAAACACGAGGATAAAAGAGTTGACATATTGAGTTGGTGAAGACCAATAAAATGACTCTTTTGAAGACATTATTCAAACTACACAACTGCCACTCCAGGATTTGGCAATATTTTTAAATTATCACTTCAATCTTTCTGATCAGTTTGAATGCTTGTTTCCACATTCCTTAATGATTCTTGGAAGACAATTCTCTGACGCAACGGTATAGAGTGTTGTGAATGGATGACTCCGTTCAATTGTTGGTTCGGCTAAATTCAAATTAAACTCGATTTAAAAATAAAAAATAAAAAATAAAAATCTATCGTGAAAATAGAAATTCACTCGATTAGTAAATGACACATACTCACTTAAATCTAACTCAACTCGATTAAAACTCATTAAATCTCGCTTGTTCATACTTGATTGGACTCATTAGCTCGATTTAATTAGAACCTGTCTATAAATTATGAATATATAATTTTTTTTCTATTTATTAGTATTCTTACACACACATATATACTTTTATACATATTAAATTTAATAACATAAACATAGTTATTTTGAAAATTAAATATGTACTACGTAATCCACTTACTCATACCTAGTCATTTATACCCATATATTAAATATAATTTATAATGATATATTAGTTAATTAATTACTTAAGTGAATAATTAGTATATGTATAATGTGTAATAGTATAGAAGACTTGGTGGTTTCATTATATACTACAATATGACACCATATAAAAAATATATTCATATAGATGTTATAACTTTACAGTTCAACATAAAGTTTATCTATTAACTAGATTTTTATTAGATTTAATATTTATTTTATAATTTGGTATTTTTAATTTTTCAATTCATTCAAAAAATAATATGAGTACAATTAAAACTCGAATAATAACTCAACTAGGCTCAAGCTCATTAAAAAGTAAAACTAAAAATCAATAAATAACTCGACTCGGCTCGAGATCATATTTGATCCGCTTGAACTCGGCTCGGCTTGGCTTGGAAAGCTCTCAACTGGAGCTCAAGTTTGAATTCAAGTTATTTGAGTCCAGCTCGACTCAATAATCTAAAATCTCAACTCAACTCAGATCGATTACAGCCTTACGTCGGCACCTATTATTAAGAACTTGTTCAAGTAAGAAGGTGTTATAGGATATTTGAGATATATTTTCTTTTGACATATTTCTCAAATATAAAATATTTTATTAAGATTCAATAAAATTTCTTAATTTAAATTATTTTTATTATTATTTATAAATAATTAATTCATTATTATCCATAAATTTTAGAATTTGAATAGTTGAATTGTTTATTATATTTGAAATAAAAATTTTAAAAATATATAAATTGAGATGAAATAAAATAGGTTAGAAGCCTTTTTTTTTTTAATCCAAACCTTCCATATTGTATTCTATATCCAAACCCTAGGCTTTGGTCGTTAATTGATTAAAAGCCTATATATACTTCTGTCAATTTCTTGAGCATCATCAGTGTTCAGAAACTGGCCAATATATATATTAGGAGGTTGGAAGCAAAAATTTTGATTGAGGTTTTTTTAAAATTAAAGTAAAATTAAATCAATTAAAAATTTTAGGTTTTACATTATATTTTTATTTAAAAATAACGCCTATTGTTTGCCAAGTAAAATTATTAATTAAGATTTATAATACATTTTTAACTAATAACCGACTTAATCTTTATTAAAAAAAAATTGATTTAGAGAAGATCTTATCAAAACTAGTTTTATAAAACGTGCTCTTGAGTTTTAGGGGTTGTTTGGGAATATAATTATTTTTATATATTCTTAGATATTTTCAAATTCAATTTTTTTTCTCTCACTCAAAACCCAATAAATATTTTAATTCACATTATTGCACTACAATTCTAGATATTCTGAGGTATTCTTAGTATTTAAAATAGAACTAGAAGAAAATATAATAATTATTGTCAATAAAGTTTTATAAAAACGTGGGCCCTCATGTGACGTCCCCAATTTACGTCTGAGATTTTACGTAAATCAAGGTGTCAGGATAAGTAACACTAGGCTACTCACTGTCGTACGTAACAAGAATTTAATGAATACATCTAAACTTAATAATATAAGTCATATAATTCGCAGCGGATTAGGTCTCAAATATAAAACTTTCTAAAGATCACATGGAGAAAAGTATGCTTATAACATTCACACCATTCATTCATACCAAACATTGCACTGTTATATACACAAACTCAAATTGTTATCAGAGTTAACAAAATACTTATCACATCTCAAAGGACCATCCTTAAAGCCACTTAGGTTCCTTCTTCACTTCAGGAAAGTCTCTCCCATAGCGAAACATATCTAAATTAAGACAAAAGTCTCGATGGAGATATTGTCCCTGTGGTGTCGTGTAAACCCCACATATGGAAACGGAACCGTCTGGAACCGTCTAAACCTAAAGTTAGACAGCATCCCGTATGTCGCTCATCTTCAGAAAAAAAAAATGGATGCATTATGACTCCAAAATTTCATCGGCTGATTATAGATAAGAGGTCCCAAGGAAGCAAAAGTAAAATCTACATAGGGGCTATATTCCATATGACTTATGCATAACTTATACTTTACTTAACTTAAATAGGTATGCATTCATATGAGGACTTATCACCATTTTATTAAAGAAAAAACTTATTTACTTATTATCTTTGATGGGCGATACGTATCGTCATCTCCATCGCATATAACTCATCAGTTATCCGGGTGTTACATCTCGTCGTCCCCGTTGTGATGAGTCTCGTTTCAATCTTCTAGGCGTTACGTATCGTCGTTCTCGTTTTGACACGGAACATACTTAGCATAGCAGGCGTTACGTATCGTCATCCCCGCTAGTCATGTCATTCTCATGGGCGTTATGTATCGCCATCCCCGTGATGACAATAACCATTCTTATCATACGACAGGCATTACGTATTGCCGTCCCTGTCGGCACGTCAGTCATCCGGGCGTTACGTCTTGCCGTCCCCGTCACGGCGTGACTAACTTATTCATAGTTCTTATTCTTAGTTATTCATTTCTTATTCATATAAATATTTTTTATTCTCATAAATGCATGCTATGCCTCTATTAAAAAACTTATCACGCAATTGCACACACATGTATCGTAATTCCACAACATGTATCATACAAGCTATATGCTTAGATAACCAATATAATTCTTCTTTACTAAAACATCAACTTTTATCCAAGTAAAAGTCCTAAATTTAAACAAACAGAATATCTCACTCGAGCAATATATCGAGCGAGCATCAAGCGAAGTCTCGAGTTATCACTTGCTCGAGCAGGATATCGAGCGAGGGTCAAGCGAAGTCTCGGATTGTCACTCGCTTGAGTAGGATATAGAACGAGGATCAAGCGATGGGTTATAGTTTTTCTTTGCTCGATTCATAGATCGAGCAAGGATCAAGCGAGGTCACAGTTCATTGGATTTTTCAACTTAAATCATGACATTCTTTCACATAAACCTTATTTTTACTTATTAAAAGATAAATTTAGGTTCTTTTAATTTTATTTAACACCTTTCCATAACAAAATCCATCCAAATATACTTAGATTTCATTTTGTCACTTAAACATGGTTTTAAGGGTCCAATACTAGCATGCATAGTTCAACCACTCAAATAAGCCATTTCCATGCTAAAGTTAAGCTAAAATGTGGACTTACTAGTTCTCCAAAGCTTTTTAGAAATGATCAAACCAATTCTTGAAAGTTTTCTCCTCAAGATCACTCACTTAGCTTACTTAAGGGATGTGTGGAAATTTAGGAACTTAAGGAGGGTTTTTCTTAGTCTTCCTTCAAGTGGAATGTGTACTATGCTTCTAAAGAGAGTTAGGAGACTCTCCAACACCCATTTATAGGGAAGTGGTCGACCCACATGAAGAAAAGAAGAGATGAAGGAGAATGGGTGTAACTGGCTACCTATTGGTGCATGAGGTATCCATCCTTAAAAATCTCATGATTAAACTTAATCCTCCAAGATCCTAGGCTTTGCAACTAAAATGATCATCCAATGGATAACATTTGAGATATTTTTGCAGCCAATTTGATCAATGGTTGACA
Source organism: Platycarya longipes (assembly GCA_036559045.1). Lineage (NCBI taxonomy): Eukaryota > Viridiplantae > Streptophyta > Magnoliopsida > Fagales > Juglandaceae > Platycarya > Platycarya longipes. The sequence goes on along the minus strand of CM071803.1, from coordinate 18,878,301 downwards.
AGGGACTTGATGAGATAAGGCATGAGATGGCATCTCACCTAACCATGCATGAACCAACCATTTCCAGCCCTATCCTGGTATGCAATGCCTCCCATCCTTTTCCTAACCTATTTGATTACATGATAATACTCCTAAGACTCCATTTAACATGTTCTAGAAGGTCACTTCTTGGTTTAGTTAAGATAGAGTCTAATCTTGATTCACTTAGTCACCTATCAACAGATTTTGGTTCCCTTGTGTTTCCATCACAAAAACAAGCTAACTAAACTTCTAGATCAACTCCTAATCACTTGCCAACTATTCTTACACATGTCAAGATACCTGAAAACTTCAAAACCAGTTATATATTTCGTCACATGCCTTAATTTAATCTATTTCATCTAACTTGAGTTCCACTTGAGCTCAATCCAGAACAGTCTACTTATGTCCCAATTAAGTCATTGATCCCTTCCAAATCTTCGAAAACTTAAGACATAAAAAGTTTAGATTTGTCTCTTATAATTCTATAAGAATTTGAATCACCTCATTTGGACCTCATATGAGTAATTTATGCCCATTACACTAAAACTCGACAGACTAATCCGATAATGCCTATTCCGAGCACCAAGTGTTTGATCTTTGATTCTATCACTTCCTCGTACATTTAGACCCTAATTTTTGAAAATTCAACTCCTTCTAAGTTCAAATTGAATTTCTTTAGTTGATACCTTGTTCCAAGTCTCAAAGATTCTTCCATAATATTTCCTAAAATGCATGATTTCACCTTGTGTTAACTCGTCATTCTCATTTAAGTCTCCAACTCTATTTTCCTATAAAATATATTTCCAATAAATTTCTTTTAAAAACAAACTCAAGTAAACACTTCATCTTAAAAATTTCGGGCTATTACACCTCACCTCTTCAAAGGATTATACAATTTTTTTATGAGCATTTGAAAATTAGATTTTATTATTTATAATTCTCATACAATATACTAAACTAATAATGATAAAAGAAAAGTGTATTCTTATAAAAAGAGTACTTGAAATATTATTACGTCGAATATTTCTAAAACTAATAACGACATATATAATATCTATTTAATATTTGTGCTCTCTTATTGAGTTAATTAATTTTTTTAATTAGATTTTTTTTTCTTTTTAAAAAAATCTACTTTATACTATTTTTAAGAGAGCTTTTGCCATTACGGGACTTTAGGCAATTGCCTAACTTGCTTAAGGAAAGAGTAACCCCACTAATTAATTAATTATTTGGTGGGTTGCATTGAGTGGAATGCTTAGACTTTTGTTACAAGAAATGAAAAATATAACTAAAATAAATAAATAAAACAATTGGTATGACATAATATATATCAAAAAGTCTATAGACAACTGGACCTGTATCCTTTGGTGTCAAAAGGATAACCAAGGAAAACACATCTACGAGTCTTAGGATCAACTTTTTTTTTCTGTTATTGGAAAGAGTTGCCACTTAACATAAAGAACTAAAGGTTTTCATGTGAGCATAAAGAGGTTTTTGTTTAAAAAGTTACTCATATGGGGTTTAATTATTCAAAAGGGGTGTGCTGGTTCTGTTAATGAAATAAGTGGCAGTCAAAATTGATTCATTCCAGAATTTTAGAGGCATACCAGCTTGAAAGAGAATGGTCTGAGACACATTAAGTAAATGCTAGTGTTTCCTCTCAACAATTCCATTTTGTTGAGAAATTTCAACACAGCGTTTATGATGGATAATGCCTTTTTGATGGAAAAATTCTTTCAAATTACACTCAGGGCCATTGTCACTTCTTAAGATTTTTATTTTTACTTGAAACTGAGTTTCAACAATATTGTAAAAATTTTCAATACATTTTCTGGTCTCAAATTTGTTTGCAAGGAGATAAAGCCACGTAGTTCTTCAGAAATCATTTACTATGATAAAAAAATATTTACAATCATCAAGAGCTACAGTTGAACAAGGACCCCAAAGGTTACAACAAATTAATTCAAATATTTGAGAGGATAAATGAGAACTTTTAGAAAAAGATAATCAATGGAACTTTGTTAAAGGGAAAATGCTGCAAGACCTTTCATTAATAGAAGAAATTTGAGTCCTTACAAGAGGGTCAGAGATCAACTAAGCCTAGAAAGAGATAAATGCCCTAGGTGACAATGTCATAGGTCCAAACTACCTGTCCAAGTTGTAACTAAAGCAAAAAAAGGTAAAAGTGTGTTGTGTTGTGTTTGTGTTGATGTACTGAAATAGAAATAGCTAGGTCTAAAAGTGAAACTTATATGCAGTGTAAATGGTAGAGGCCATGCTTAAGATCGCCCTTCCCAGTCGTTGTCCAAGAGTGCAGGTCCTGGATGAAAAAACAAGCCAAAAAAAAAAAGTAAGCAACAGAGTAGGGAAAAGGTTAATTTAGTGGTTGGAATTAAGTTATATTTGAAGAAAGGGACACATAAAACATTCATCAAAATAAGGGTGTTGGTGAGTTGAATATTACCAATGTGAGTAACCAAAGGAGAGGTACCATTTGGAAGTTTAACCGAGTAGTTAACTGTTGATGTGATTGAGGTAAAAGATGAGGTGCTCCAGACCATGTGATTTGTAGCACCAGTGTCCAGAATCCAAGAAGCATTAGAAAAATGAGTTGATCTTGCATGTATTATTAAAAAATGATACGTGTTGCCCAGTACTACGGTCAATCATATTCGCTGCCAAGTATGGTGAAATAGTACTATAGAAGGATGATACGCAATGCCTAGTACTGTGATCAAAGCTATGCGCTGCCAAGTAATATGGTGAAGGAGTATAATCTGCCATTTTTTTATTTTGAGTTCACATTTATGTTATATTTCAAGTTTATATTCATATTATGTTTCAAGTTCATGTTCATGTTATGTTTCAAGTTCACATTTATTCTATGTTTTAAGTGCGTGTATGTTCAAGTTTATGTTATGTTCAAATTCACGTTTATGTTATGTTCAAGTTTACGTTTATATTATATTTCAAGCCTATATATGTTCAAGTTCACGTTCATGCTATGTTAAAGTTCACGTTATGTTCAGATTTACGTTGTTTCAATTTCAAGTCCATGTCATATCAAGTCAAGTTCAGTCCACATTTTAGTTTAAGTTATGCTAGTTATGCCATGCTATAGGTCCAGTTATGTTATGATTATTTTTTAATTTGATTATGCATTCATATTTTTCCTATCATACTTGCATCATTAACCTACGTATAAGTTTTCTGTAAAATTGTTGAGATTTATAGTCAAATCTCACTATGGTAGTCTCACTACCATTTCCCTTGAATGGTAGATTTTGTTGCAGGACCCAAAGGAAAATTGGGATTTAACCAACTAGACACGGCTAACTAAGTGATGGTGCGGCGTCAATATTAATATAGTAGTTAGCTTAAGTTGCTACTTATACTACAGAGTTGCATCTCCAGTACTCTTTGATCATAATCATTTTGGACTAGCGTTATGAACTCAGTAATTTATTATGTCCTTTTGTATGAATAATGTTTTAAGTATTTGAGATATTTTTAGTTTAGTGCATAGTTTTGCTAAAAAAAAAATTATTTGCTGCAATTATTACATACTGTTAGATGCATGCTACGTGCATTGTATCTTAATTTGTTATGAATGGGGACAGGTAACCTTGTGTTGCATGTCCCGATGCTTTAGATTTCCGTCTGATCCGAAGCAGAATCTAGGGGCATCATAATACTCTACGTGGTGTTGTATGGGCAAAATGGAATACGCACGGGTGTACTCCATATGTTGTATTCGTGATGTATCGTAAGGCGTGCTACGAAGATAGATGATTGCGTGATTGAGAAGGGCACGTGAAGTGTCGAAAATTTTTGAATATTGTCCCAGAGTGGTAATGTGACTGGTAGCCCCAATGACAGTTGTCATTGTCTAGCCGGGTTATGTCTCGAAGTACGTGCATAGCAACGGAGTCACGTAGCAATGAAGCAATGGAAATGTGACAAGAATGCGTGAGGAACTGTACTCATGTTGAGTCGGGAGTTGATCTGGGAGTCACATGGCGTAACGCCATGTGAAGTAGTCAATAATGGTGTAGCTCAATAGTAATCTCAAATAACATGACGCGATGTAGGTAGAGTGGAGATGGACTCGTAAAGAGTCGGGAAGTAGGTTAACCCTGCCAACCGGCATGTAGAAGGTTGATATCGATCTATGGTGCTTGTTCCCCAAGTAGGTGATCAATGTATTCTATGTTGATCTTAGGTGATAAGGAGGTAGGGTACATATGTATCTGATGACACGTGTACCAGACAGAATTACCATATGTAATGGATACTCAGTCCTAAGCAAGGGTATGCGACATTCTAACTCGAGAGCTTGCCCAATGTCGCAAGGTATGCATGTTGAAGATGATAAGGATGATGATTACGCTTAGGCTTAGATATCTAGTGTCAGGTGTACTATTTAGTATTGGAATGCATGACTCGATCGGTCTAAGTCATGCATTAGTATAAGGTTATTTGGAAAATGTATTTTCAGTAAGCTGATCCCCGAAGGTGAAGCATAATAAAGGTCACCTAAGAACACAGGGATAGAGGGGAAGTGTTTCAGTATCCGTAAGTGAGTCCCCGATGGTCTTGGCACAGTGAGTAAGGACTCCAAGGATATGAGAATAGTTTAAGAATGTCCATAAGTGTGTCCCCGATAGTTTTAGCATAGTAAGTGAGGACTCCAAAGACATGGGGATAACAGGAGAGTGTCCTAAGTGAAGTGTAAATTATCTCTAGTTTATTTGCTTATGTTTTAGATATATATGTATTGATGCTAGTTGTGTATATGCTTGTAGATTGACTTCTATATGATGCACTTGTGACTAGACTACATGGTATGTAAATAGCATGGAGACCAAATAAGTATTATGTTCATACACCTCTAGAGATTATCGGATTAGTAAAAAAAAGATAATAGGATTAAAAATACTAATATATGTAGGTAATGGCTATTCTTTATAGTCCCTTTTATTGAACCACAAATGTGTAATTGTATGCTTGTGATTGGATGTCTATACGTAGTAATTATTGAATGTATTCTCTGAAAAATATAAAATGAAACTTGAGATTTTTGTCTCATGATTTTACAAAAGAATTTCATGAACTGACATTATGCGAGGACACTTTGCAATGCGATGACTATACGAGATGTCCCTATTCGATAACCCTATGTCCCAACGATATTAAGTGCACGCACAAGCATTCGGTTCATGGATATGCTTCTAAACGATATTTTCTATAAACAAACTGACTAAGAAAAGAAAAGATAGAAAGCATAGGAAAGAAGAGGTAAGAAAGTCCAAGGAAAATAAGGAAAAGAAAAAGAAATAATGCATGAATGAATGCTATGATGTATGAGAATACGTAAGGGTCCAAAGGCAGACATAGAGTCCAAAGGAAGATCCAGTCCAAAGGGAGATCCAAGGAAAAGAGAAGGGAATAAGAATAGATGTCATTAATGTATGATGTGTATGTTATGTATGATGTGTATGAATGCTTGTTTGTTATTTATTTATTTATTTATTTCTGTAGTTGCTGGTTGTTGTACTTGCTCATTGTAAATGGTTTACTTGTTTGATATTTGTTTGGTATATTTCTTGTGTTTACTTGGTAGTTAATTGCTTGCCTGTTGATGATTGCTTGTCTACTAAACGGTCTAAAGTAATTGTTAAGAATAAGAAGAATCTTCGGATTCTTCATGAATTGAAGGTAATGAACCAAGATCCATAAGGATGAAAAGCATAATAGAAAATGAAGGCAATGTAGGGTTATAGCTATGAAAAGGAGGATATGCATTTTCTTGTATGTATGTACATATTTATGAGTGTTGATTGCATGATTGAAAAACCTAATTTGTTATATTTTAAACCGTATGAAGTAATGCTTACTAATTATTCGACTCATTTTAGTTTTTCTGTGTTTCTCCCCCATACAAGAGTGCGCAACAGGAACTAAACATTCCAAATGAAAGAACACGGCAGTCTAGGCATGTATGAAGATCCTTTTTATTTTGTAAAATCAATTGTTTTCCACTGGAAATCCCTTTTATTTAAAAGTAAATTTTATTTTATAACATGCAATCTTGCGTCGTGGTATAAACTGAAAGGTTTTAAAAATGAACGAAATCAGTCCCATTTTCTAAAATCATTTTGGGAAAAAGCCATGAAGTATGGTTCCACCTTTTTTAGGGGGTCTTTACAATCACCCATTGCATATTCTTTAATGGCAAATCCTAGTTCATCTCTAGTAATAAACCTATTAAGGAACTCCCCAAACAACTTCAATAGAGAGAATCATTTGCTACTAAAAAATCATTTATAATCTAGCAAATTAAACTTCTAAGTGTTTCCCCGACAAAAGTTGAATACAAAGATAGTCAAACTATCAAGTTTAATGGTGTTCAGTCAATATGCCCAAACCAAATCTGATCCAATGCAATATCTTAACATTTATATCAAAGTTATATGAACTCAAAGTTGATAAAATATGAAGGACTGTAGGTAGTACAGTACCCTAGGAAACGTACTCAAACACCATATCAAATAATTTTTTTCATCATCCAATAATAAAGAAGAAAACTTACAGCTGCTCTATGGTAAGCCTATTTATCAGTACAGTTGATGTAATAGCCCAAAATTTTCTAAGGTAAATTATTTTATAGAAATTATTTTAAGGAGATTTATTTAATGTATTTATTTATTAGGAAATTAGAGTGGGAGATTTAGTTGAGGAAATGTGAGATTTTACTTAGTATTGAGAATTATGCACTTTCGGATCAATCTGTCGAGTTTTAGGAAAATGATCATAAGTCAGCCATATGATGTCTAAATGAGGTGATTCTAATTGGTATAGAACCCTAAGAGATAGATCTAAAACTTTTATGTTTGAAGTTTCCTGAGATTCGGGAGGAATCAATAGCTTAATTGGGAATCAAATAGGCAGTTCTGGAATGGGCTTAACTGGAACCCGAGTTGGGTAATTGAACTAGGTTGGGGTATGTAACCAAATAGGCAACTGATTTTAGGATTCTCTGGGATTAGGACATGTGTAGGAATAGTTAGGAATGAATGGAAAGTTTATTTGGAAGTCAATTGAATGGTTAGTGTGATGGGAACTCAAGGGAGCCAAAATCTGGTTGATTGGTGACTAATTGGATCAAACTTGGCTCTACCTTAACTAAACTATGAAGTGACCTTCTAGAACTTGTTGAGGGAAGACCTAAGGGAGTTGGGAAGGAACCAAATGGATTGGAAAATCTGGAAGGGGCGTGTGACACAAGGGGGAGAGCTGGAGATGAGAGATGCATGCATGGTTAGGTGAATTGCCACCTCACCTCTTATCCCCTTAGCTTGCTTCTCAGCCATGGATCAAAATGGGCAGCCAAACCACCTCAATTGTGAGCCCTTGGATGACTAATCCAGCTGCAAAGCCTAAGATTTGGGAGGCTTAATCTTCATCATTAGATTTTGCCTAGATGGACACCTCATCACATGCAAATCTGCCAACTAGGGCACCTTGGGTGCAATTCCTTTTCTCTCCCTCATGTTGGTCGACCACCACCATATATATAGGACCTTGAGAGCTTCCTAAGCTCCTTTAGAAGGAGAGAGCACTTGCCTTGTGAAGCCAAATCAAAAAAACCTCCCCAAACCCTCAAAGTGATCACTTGTGAGTGAAGTGAGTGTGTGTGGGAGCAAACTTGGAGGAAGTGGTTGGATTAATTCTCTTAAGCTTGGAAGAAATTGTAAGTCCATATTCTAGCTTAAATTAAGCATGGAACTGGTTTTATTGGCATGATTGAGTTATGTTTCATAGTAGTGAACACTTGAGAACATGTTTAAGTGGAAAATGGATACATGAGTAGGGTTGATTTTATTTGTCTAGTTTATGTGTTTAATAAAATTGTAGAAACTTGGATTTAAGCTTGTAAGAAGATAATTAGAGTGTATGAAAAAGATTGGCATGTTTTGAGTGGAAAAACCCTTAGAGCCGTGAGTTCGCTCGACTCTCGCTCGACAGGTGATCGAGCGAAGGCAAAATCTGAACCCTCGCTTGACTGTCGCTCGATACCCCACTCGAGCGAGTCTCAACCCGAGACTTCGCTCGATACTCGCTCGACAGGCCGCTCGAGCGAGATACCCTGTTTTGCCTAGACTTAGGGTTTCCTTAGAATGGAAGTGGTGTTTCAAATGGGAAGGGTTATGAGTGAGATGACTCATGTGTATAAGAGAAGAATATAAAGAAAGAAAATAATGTATAAAAGATGAGTTAGTCACGTCATGACGGGGACGGCGATACGTAACGCCCGTATGACTGACGTGCCGGCAGGGACGGCGATACGTAACGCCTGTCGTGATATGAAATTGTGATCTCCACGGGGACGGCGAGACGTAACGCCCGTGTGATTGATCCTTGCGGGGACGGCGAGACGTAACGCCCGCAGTGCTGTGTGTATATTTCGTGTCATAACGGGGACGGCGAGACGTAACGCCCGGATGATTGACACCAGACTCATCATAACGGGGACGGCGATACGTAACGCCCGGATGATTGTTGAGTGTATGTGATGGGGACGGCGATACGTAACGCCCATCAGTGATATGAAAGAATAAGAATCTTTAAAGGGGAAAGCAATATAATTTAATATAAGACATGGGTGAGTCGAGAAAAGTGTCAGTTAGACAGTGGTCTTGTGAGGGGTATGTTAGGATATCTTCCCTTGTCAGTTGTGGTTTTGACTTTGTGGTTGTTTTCCCTGTTTCCTTTAAGCTGTTTATGTACTTACTGAGATTTCATTCGAAATCTCACTCTTTTGTGGCTCCATATATTTTGTGTATATTATTTCGTACAGGATTCGATGACCAGCAGGGGGACAGCCCCGACGATACAGGAGACTTCGGGGAGTCCTGAGGGACTTTCCGATTACAGTCCTTTTATGGACATTTCTTTTGTTTCCTTCGGACCTCCTATCAGACCCACCGGAGCTGGGAGTCTTGACGCATCCACTTTTGTTGAGGAGAGGAGACGTACTGGATGCTGCTTAACCTTAGGAGTAGACGGCTCGTTGTCCATGTGTGGAGTTTGTGTGACTCCACAGGGACAACAGCTCCAGCGAGACTTTAGTATTAGCTTGGATAGGTTTCGCTATGGGAGAGAATATCCTGAGGTTAAGAGGGAGAAAGAGTGAGGTGAAGGAAAGTTTTGTTTGGAATGAATGTAATATATTTTGCTACAGTTGGGTTGTGTATTTGTATAAAGTACAATGTTTAAGTTCAATGAATGTTGCATATATGTACTTCCGTGTGATCTTTAGAAAGTCTTATATTGCAAAACCTGATCCGCTGCGAATTTAGTAATTTATGCTTTTAGTATTGTTAAGTACGAGGGTGAGTAGCCGAGTGTTGCTCATCCTGACACCTTGATTTACGTTAAATCCCAGACGTAAATTGGGGGCGTCACAGTTGATATATTCAATATAGTCAATTGACCCATTCCCATCAGCCTAATTGCAAAACCAAAAATATTAGTACAACATGAAGCAAAAAGAATAAAAGCAAAATTTCTGAGTTTTCAATATCTTACACTAATGGCTTTCATAAGCTGCTGTACTTGAGCTTCTGAAAGCTTTAAGTCGAGACAAGCCGAGCCAATCTTGCTTTCAGTTCTTCATACATGATTGCGCCACTTTTATCGATATCAATGTTTGAGCTAGATGGTTTTAGTGTGGATGATTGTTCTCTCCCGTTTCTATTCTTTACTATTTCCCATGTTGAGACAAATGCATTGTCAATATAAATATTGTATAATTCAAACCACTTTCAAGAAAGAAACAAAAAATAATATTAAACAAGAAAGTGTAGAACCGTAACAAGACCAGACTTGAAGTAGCCAGAGACTTGCATAGATTTCCAAGAAAAAAGGATGGAGAGTTTGTTGAATGGTGCTCAAGTTAAGAGAAGTTTGAGAAGACATTGTAAATGGTGGAAAGATATGGATGTGAAAATATGGTAGAATCAAAATAATAAAAGATAGATTTCAATTGAACGTAAGAAACAGTTTTGAAAGATCCAAGTACTTTTAAAGTCATTGACTCTATTTTAAGATATGAGAGCTGAAAGATTACCACATCTCCCAAAGAACGTAAACTCATGGGAGATGGTATTATCACTTTACTTGAAATTATTAAGCAGAAAAATCCATCCCTTGAATATTGAAGGATGAAAAATATATCAAGAGAGGAAAACAATATTTTGCCATTTCAACCAATGTCCTTTCATAATAGTGACCCATTTATTAAACATTTTTTAATGGCTGATTTCTTTTCACAAAAGAATCTCATCTCATCTTATCATTATTACTTTTTCAAATTTTCATATAACATAAAATAATCAATTCAACTTTTTTAAATTTTAAAACAACTTTTTCAAATTTTAAAAAAATATTAATATTAAAAAAATATTTTATAACAATATTTTATTCAATTTTTAACTTTTATTTTATTTTATGTCATATTATCTATGAAAACAAACCAAGCATGTTGATTGATAGCCTATGCACTTTCGAGAAGAGATTCAAAAAGGGTCTCTGCCAATATTTGGATATGATAAATAAAGTTCTTCAAAACTGTTCTACAATCAGTGTCTATGAGCTCAAGTTCTTCACAATTATCAAAGCAACAAATTTCTAATTGGCAAAACCCAATAGAAATGGATATAACTGAAACCCCAATTGAAAAGAATACAATATACATATAAGACTAAAAACAAAAAAATCGAAAACACAAAGGGGAGGAGCAAAACCAAATTAATATACCACAAAGACGATGCCAATCGAAAGCCCACAGTATGCAACAAAAATAAGGCAGATAATAATTCCAACAAATCTGAGAGTGAAAATGCTTGAAAAATCAACCTGAAAATTGTCCGAGAAATTAACCACGTCAGCTTTGAACTTATCACAGCCCAAGATCTGGAAACCATGTTAGCTTTGATATAAGATGGCTGATTATTCTAGTAAAAGTCTCATTAAGAAAATGTTTGAAAAGAAATCTGAAGAAAGCTAAAGAAAAGTGTCAAGAATGTCACCAAAATGTCGGACTGGGTCTTGAAGAACCGATCACAGTGGCCTATGTCGGAGGAACTCCAAAAGCTTGCGATGCTCTCCATGGTATAGCTATTGTTAAGTGGAACCCAACAATGTAAAAGAATAAACACAATTAATCTGGCTATTAGAGGTGCCAGTCCTCCCACACACTCACTAATTGGAAATAGGCATATGATGCCTTTCATTGAGTTCAAATGAACATATTTATAGACTGGACTTGGATTGTAACGGAAACATAGCTGACTCAACCCCTAAAAGATGCTTAATGACCAACTAAATAGAACATGATTCAATTGCAAGACAATGTGGCCCAACGTGGGCTAACTATATAACAAATAACATTTGACTCAGTCTAGAATGTAACAACCCAGCCCATCCTATGTAATTATTCAAAAGACCCTAACTATTACTTTAAATGACAATTGACCCATTCATATAAAGAAAGCCTTACGAAACCCTAAGGCTCCTTAGACAACTCTTCTTCAGACACCCTCCGTTGTTTCTACGATGCATCTAACATTCGTCCCTTCTTCAAAGATTTTGCCACAAAATCTGGAGATTTCTTCTTCAAATCCTCCAAATCTTCCCATGTTGCATCTTCGACAGTTTTTCTTATCCATTGTATCAGGAGTTCTACTCCTGTTCGGTGCCCTATCTTCGTGATTCAACGTTGCAAAACCTGCTTTGCTTCTTGAGCTAAAGTTCCATCATTTTTTATCTGCGGAAGTTGAGGTATCAGTTGGATATGAGTTTCGAGTTTCTTCTTGAGACACGATACATGAAAAGTGGGGTATATTTGTGATTCTTGGGGGAGATCCAGTCGATAAGCAACATTTCCCACTTTCTAAAGGATCTTAAGTGGTCCGTAATATTTGGGGGAGATCTTCAACTTCCTTCTCATAGCAGCCGACATTTGACGATAAGGCCTTAACCTTAGGTTCACCCATTGTCCTTCCTCAAAATTTCTGTCAATGCGATGTTTATCTATGTAGTTCTTCATCTTATTTTGCAATTCCTGCAGGTTCTCTTGAACTAACTAAGCTATGAAGTCGCGGCTCCTTATCTCGTCCTCCATGGCTTGTACGCGAGTTGACCTTGGCTCGTAAGGCAGCAACCATGGCAAGGGTTGGCCATACACAACCTCGAAGGGTGAGATCTGTATGGAGCCGCGCCAAGATTTATTGTAGAAATATTCCGCCAATGGTAACCATCTTGACCAATCTTTGGGCCTGTCACTGGAAAAATATCGTAAGTAGCATTCTAGGGTTTTGTTGATTACCTCGATTTGACCATTTGTTTGTGGGTTGTAAGCTGAGCTCATCAGGAGTTCTGTGCCACAATTCTAAACATTTCCCTCCAAAACTGGCTTGTGAAAATTGGATCCCTATCGCTTACAATTATTTGTGGCATTCCGTGTAGCTTGAACACATTGTCTAGGAAGAGTCATAAAGTGTTAGAGATGTGTAAGGAAGTGCAAGAGTCATAAAGTGTAAATATTTACTTAACCTGTCAACCACCACCGTTATGACATTTTTCCCTCCAGAGGGGGGAAGACCCTCTATAAAATCCATACTAATGTCCTTCCAATTTTTTTCTGGTATAGGAAGAGGTTGAAGCAACCCTGCTGGGTGGAGGGTTTTGACCTTATTCCTCTGACAAATATCACATTCTCTAATGAAGGCTCGGACATCCTTGCATTGACCAGGCCAGAAAAATTATTTTTTAATCTTTGCATTGGTTTTGTGCACCCCCGTGTGACCCCCTAATGGGCTACTCTAGAATTGATGCAGGACTTGTTGCTGGAAAGGTACGAGAGTTCCCAAGTGTAATCTGCCCTTATAAAAGAGTATATCATTTCAAATTTGGTACAAAGCTAGGTCCAAGGTCCTGTGATGGTAAAGGCTGAAAAAGCTTCTGCAACATGGGATCTTGGTGGTAAGATTTCTTTAACTCTATTATCCATTTTGCTTGCACCATACTAATTGCTTGGGATGTCATGGTAATGGTCTATTTGTGATTGGGTTGGCTGTCTGGGTGGCCTGGCTGAGTGGCTTGGGTTTAGTGTTTGGGTCTTCTAAGTGTGGTAATCTTGATAAAGCATCTGCTACTGCATTGTTCTTCCACTTTTGTATTCCACAATAAAGTCATACCCTAATAACTTGGTTACCCAATTCTATCGGGCCCTTTGTTCTAACAGAAATTTCAGGACATGTTGATCAATGCATACCTTAATAGATTGTCCCAATAAATAATGTCTCCACTTCCTAATAGCCAACACCAAGGCTAGTAGTTCTTTTTCATAAGTGGATAGGGTCAAACTCCTTCCCTCCAATGCTTGGCTCAAATATGCAATGGGTTGCCCTTCCTGCATTAGCACTGCCCCTAAGCCTTCTCCTGATGCATCACACTCAATAATAAAATCCTTAGTAAAATCTGGAAGTCTTAATACGGGGGGACTTACCATAGCTCTTTTCAGTTCTTCAAAAGCTAATTGGGCTTTTTCTATACAGCAAAATGCATCCTTCCTTAGTAAGGCTATAAGAGGGGCTGCAATTCTTCCATAGCCTTGTATGAATTTTTAGTAATATCCTGTAAGTCCTAGGAACCCCCTCAATGCTTTAAGATTCTTAGGGACTGTCCGGCTTTACATGGCTTTTATTTTCTTTAGGTCAACTTGAACTCCTTTTGAAATAACATGCCCCCAAATATTCTACTTTTCTTCACCCTAAAATACACTTGGAAATCTTTGCAAAAAATTGTGATATAGTAAGATTCCCAAAACAGTGTGTAAGTGTTGCACATGTTCCTGAAGGGTCTTGCTGTAAATTAGGATGTCGTCAAAGAAAACCAATACGAACTTCCTTAAATAAGGCCGGAATACCTCATTCATCAACCTTGAAAGGTTGTTGGAGCATTGGTAAGACCGAAAGGCATTACCAAAAACTCATAATCGCCCTCATGAGTCCTGAAGGCAATTTTTGGTATATCTTCAAGATTCATTCGAATTTGATGGTATCCAGAACGTAAATCCAGCTTAGAAAAAACCTGAGCTCCATGGAGTTCATCCAATAACTCATCGATGTTGGGTATTGGGTATTTGTCCTTCACAGTATCTTTGTTTAGAGCTTGATAGTCTACACACATTCTCTATCTTCTATCTATTTTTCTCACTAATAACACTGGAGAAGAATATAGACTTTGGCTAATTCTGATAATTCCATTTCTTAACATCTCGGCCACAACCTTCTCAATTTCCTGCTTTTGATAATATGGGTACCTCTAAGGTCTTACACAAGTAGGGTTAGAGCTAGGCTGCAATGTAATTTTGTGATCATGACTCCTGGGTGGAGGCAGACCACTTGGCTCATCAAACACCTTTTTGAACTTGTCAACTACCCCTTATACAGCTACTGGAACAGATTCAGATGGGTTTTTGTAGGCTCTTTCCAAAAACAATAACCAAACTCATTTGGCAGAAGGATACTTGAGGGTCACATATTCAGCCTCCTCTACTACTCGACTGGGTAGTTATATTCCTCTTAATGCAACAGCAGTGTGATCAATAGTGAAAGACATAATTAAATCAGTAAAATTCCATATCACTGTCCCCAATTCCCTTAACCAATCCATGCCTAAAACAATGTCACATCCCCCCAAAACCAACAAGTACATATCTGGTATAGTGTCTAAACATTGTAATAGGAGTGGGACTACCTTACATAAACCAAGGCAAGGGATGTTGGCTCCATTAGCCGGCTTTACTGACATTTGGCTCTCTTCCATTGTCAGTTTGGCCTTTCTTGCTACATTTGGGTCAATAAAGCTATGCGTACTCCCTGTGTCAATCAAAACAATTACACTAACTTTATTAATAATCCATGTTAACCTCATGGTTTTTGGTGCTAGTGATCCAACAACAGCATGCAAAGAGATCCTTAACAATTCAGCTTCTTCTCCTCCCTCTTCTCTTTCATTGGAAATACTAATGGTCGTATTGCAGCTAGGGCTCCCTCATTTTCTTCATCAACTTGTTCCTCTTCAATACCTTCTAATAAGAAAATTTTGGGTCTATTACATCTATGCCCAGGCTAGAATCTCTCATCACAATAATAACATAACCCTCGATCCCTTCTTTCTTGCATTTGGGCTGGTAAAATCCTTCTTATAGGCATGGTTTGTTTTCTGTTTTGGTATGGATTTCTATTGTTGTTGTTTTGGAAGGTCTAAATGGGTTTATTAGGTGGAGGTGGAAGTCTTAGGAGTGGTGGAGGTCCTAGTAGTTTGGGAAATGTATTCTGGTTTGGGGTGTTGTGGCTGTTTCGAGTTACATATTTATGGGTTCTTCTCAAGGTTTCTTCTTCTTGTAACCTGGCAAAGCTAAGTGTGATAGATCAGGTGGTGGGTTTGAACATGGTGATAGTGATTCTGAGATCATCTCTTAACCCACTCAAAAATGTACTTATCTAAAATTCTTCAGTTAATCCCTTGATTTTATTAGACAATTCCTCAAAATAGGTTTGGTACTCTTCCACTATTCCCGTTTGTCTCAACTTAGTAAACTGACCCACTGGATCCTCATAAGAGGTGCCAGTCCTCCCACAATGTAAAAAAAATATACACAATTAATCTGGCTATCAGAAGTGCCAGTCCTCCCACACAATCCCCGATTGGAAATAGGTCTGATGCTTTTTATTGAATTCAAATGAACATATTTATAGACTAGACTTGGACTGTAACGAACACATAGCTGACTCGACCCCTAAAAGATGCTTAACGACCAACTAAATAGAACATGACTCAACTGCAAGACAACATGGCCCAACATGGGCTAACTGAATAACAAATAACATTTGACTCAGTCTGGAATGTAACAACCCAGCCCATCCTACTTAATTACTCAAAAAACCTTAACTATTACTTTAAATTTCAACTGACCCATTAATTTGAAAAAAGCCTTACAAAACCCTAAGGCTCCTTAGACAGCCTCCGCCATTTCTACGATGCATCTAATAGTTGTAAAAGGAGTGAAGGTGTCTACTCCATCAGATCAAAGCTGCGGTCTCTTCGAAAAGAGTGTGATGGTCTTTTCGACTGAAAAAGTGAATGCTGGTCTCCTCAATCGAACGAACCAAAGAGATAGAAAAGAGGACGTTGCACGTTGGTCTCTTCAACTGAAAAAGTGTGACACAGAGCAGAAAAACATATAACCGAAATGCTTCACCCATGAAGGCAACCAAAGACAAGAATTTTCATGGCCTCTCGCAAGTTGTAATATCCCAAAATTTCTAAGATGAAGTTTTATTTGGTTTTTTTAAAAGGATTATATTTTGGGTATATTTTCTAGGAAAATAGAGTTGGAAACCTAAATGAGAGTATTGAATTTAGAATAAGTGAGATCATATATTAGAGAAAATATTATAGAGAAATCTTTGAGATTTGGAACAAGGTGTCAACTAGAGAAATTCATTTTAAGTTTAGAAGGAGTTGAATTCTCAAAAATTTGAGTGTAAATGCAAGAGGAAGTGATTGAACTAAAGATCAAACACTTGGTGCACATTCTCGGATTAAACTATCGCGTTTTAGTGTAATGATCATAAGTTACTCATATGAGGTCCAAATGAGGTGATTCTAATTCTTATAGATTCTTAAGAGATATATCTAAAACTTTTATGTTATGAGTTTTTGAATATTTGGACAGTATCAATGACTTATTTTGGGAGCAAGTGGATAACTCTGGACTGAGCATAAATAGAACTCGAGTTGGAGAATATGGACCCAAATGGGATTCTATCCTAACTAAATCTGGAAGGGGCCTTCTAGAACTTGTTAAGTAAAGTCCTAAGGAGGTTACCAAGTAACCAAATGGGTTAGGGGAAGGCTAAGGGTTGTGGCTAACAAGATGAAGGCTGGAAAGGGAGATGCATGCATGGTTATGTGAGATGCCACCTCATCCCTTATCCCATAAGCTTCTACCCCAACCATTGATCAAATGATTTGCAAAAATATCTCAAATACTGACTAGATGATCATTTCAGCTGCAAAGCCTAAGATTTTTGAGGGATTTAGTTAATCATGAAAAAAGGCTTAGGAGGGATACCTCATCCCTTGCAAACCAGAAACCTATTGTCATTACCAAGTTACCCCTCTTCTTTCCTTCACATGAGTCGACCACCACCCCTATAAATAGACATTTGGGAGTCTTCTAACTCTCTTTGGTAATATAGTACATGAATCCCTTTGAAAAAAATCAAAGAAAACCCTTCTCTAGTCTCTTAACCTCCATATACATCCTAGGTGAGCTTAGTAGTTGTTTTGAGGAGAAAGCTTGCAAAGATTTGGTTTGATCATCTTTAACTAGATTTAGAGAGTGTGTAAGTTCATATTCTAGCTTAACTTTAGTATGGAGATGATTTATTTAATTGGTTGGACTATACATGTTGGTATTGAACCATTATATTCTTGTTAAAGTGTTATAATAAATCTAAGTGTTGTTTGAAGTGGTTTTTGTTAAGGGAAATGTGTTTAATGAAGTTAGAAGAACTTAAAACTATGTTATAATAAGTAAAAAAAATAAAGTTTATGTGAAAATATTGCGAGTTTTGGATTGAAAAACCCTATGCTCTGTAACTTCGCTCAAACCTCACTCGACTGAAGGATCGAGCGAAGAACAACTGTAAACCCTCGCTTGACTCTCGCTATATGTTTGGCTCGAGTGAAATACAACCTGAGACTTCTCTCGACACTCGCTTGATGTCTTGCTCAAGCGAGTTCTAACCCAAGAACTCACTTGAATCTCGCTCGATACCTCGCTCGAGCGAGATACCCAGTTCGCTTGAATTTCGCTCGATACCCTGCTCGAGCGAATTACAACCCAAGACTTCGCTCGATTATCGCTCGATACTTCGCTCGAGCGAGATACCTTGTTTTGCTGAAAGGCTTTTGTTGGAATAAAAGTGGACATTGAAATAAGAAAAAATTATATGTGCTATCTAAGTATTTAGCTAATGTAAAACACTTTGCAAAATTTAAGATACATACATATGTGAGCATGTGATGATTTAAGAGTACATGCATCTTCTAATATGTGGTGAGATTTAATAAAAGTGATACATCATGTACTTGAGAAACATTCTTAAGAATAAGAAAGGAACAACTAAGAATAAGAGATATGGATAAGTTAGTAACATTGTGACGGGGATGGGGAGACTTAACCCCCGAATGACTGACATGTCGACGGGGACGGCGATACGTAACGTCTGTCGTATGATAAGAGTGTTATGTATTATCACGAGGACGGTGATACGTAACGCCCGTGGGAAGTGATATGATTAGTGGGGACGGTAAGACGTAACGCCCGCTATGTTACGTATGTTCCGTGTCAAGACGGGGACGGCGAGACGTAAAGCCCGGAAGATTGACACGAGACTCATTATAACGGGAACGGCACGTAACGCCCAGGTGATTGATGAGTTATATGTGATGGAGACGGCGATACGTAACGCCCATCAGGGATTAGAAATAAATAAGCTTTAAAAGAGTATATATGATGGGGACGGCGATACGTAACGCCCATCGGGAATAAAGAACAAATAAGTATTGAAAAATGCATATTTGTTAAGAAAAAGAATATAAGTTTTTATAAGAGTGCATACCTATATAGGTTAATGATAAGTCACATGAAACATGTTTTTGATCATGTTTAGTATCTTTTTCTACAAAGATAAATGATGGCCGTATCTATGCTTTATTAAGCTAATTATGTACTTACTGAGATTTCTAAGGAAATCTCACTCTTTTGTAGTTTTATATTTCTTTCTTGTATGTATAAATTATACACAGGATGTGATGGCCAACAGGAGGAAAGTCCCGATGATGCAGGAGACTCCGAGGAGTCCTTATATAGATTTCACTTTTGCATCCCTGGGACTTTCTATGTATGATTAGCCAGTAGAGTTGTGGTACAGTGCCCCCGCTTTTGCTGAGGAGGAGCAACGTATAGGTTACTATTTGACTTTGAGATTAAATGGTTCTTAGTCTATATGTGGGGTTCATTCGACACCACAGGGACAATATCTCAAGTAAGACCGTTGTCTTAACTTGGATATGTTTTGTTATGGGAGGGAATTTCCCAAAGTTAAGAAGGAAACTAATTGATCATAGGGATGGTTTTTTGATATGTAATAGTATTTTGTTAACGCTGATAACTATTTGGCCATGTATATATAACAGTACAATGTCTGATGAATAAAAGGAGAATGTGGAAGTTGGAAGTTAAAATTTTCCATATGTGATCTTTAGAAATTTTTATACTTGACCTTATCCTCTTTGTATAATAAAATTCTTATATTTTATTTATTAAAATCTTGATACGTATGAGGGTGAGTAGCCTAGTGTTACTTATCCTAACCCCTCGACTTATGTTAAATCCCAGACGTGAGTTAGGGGCGTCACACAAGTCGCAAGGATGACAGCCATAAACGTTTTGGCGCAAGAAAGAAGCTTTAATATTTCTCTCTTTGTTTTTAAAAAGCAATACCGTGCCACTTTGGGGCGCAGGCCCGCTATTCCTAAAATTGTTGAATATTATCTATATATATATTATACAGGTTTAAGAAAACTTCTTTCTTCAATCACTAATTAAGAAAAACTCAAGAAAAATATCTTCTAAAAATAACTGAATTTAAGATAGTCCTATTTATTACATAGTCCTGTTTATTATATTCAGAACTAATTTCAATTCATCTCATTTAATCTTAAATTCATAATTACACTTTCCAAAATATCTTCCCCACCCGTGTGTCACAAGTTTTAATTGTTCAGGTGTTTCTTTATCCTCCTAATCTAAGGTAAGATTTAATGAATAATCTCCACTCATATAAGCCACACAAGATTCTGAGCAATCGAGTTTTTCTTATCCTCTAGTGATCTGACACAATGTTGAGATTTTATCTAGCTTATTGCCAATCCTAAATTCTTTGTGAATTCCATTATTAATAAGGGTGATCATCCGTTTACCGGATTGGATATTCAGGTATACCCATACCAAAAGTCGGATTTAAAACCCAGGCTAGGTTTTGGCATAGGTATAGATTCGAACCGGTACCCTGATGAATCTAGATTTTGAAAACCCGAAATTTCACCCTTTTTTTAACAAGAACCTATATAATGTCATATCTGGTTCTACGCAAATTCTCTGCAATAATGGGTTTTACGTTCATGTTAGATCTTAGTCAAACCAAGCTCAAGTAATGTATGCAATATCAGAAAAGAAAAGTCTTTATAAAGTGTCTGAAATGGTAGATATAATCTGCACATACAAAAAATTGGGTATATATTGTTTTGGTCTAGAAATCATTACAGAAGATCATATGACATATATGGAAGCTGCATTGAATGATATGTCGTATATCCATGAACGTTTGTCTCATATATTCCTTTGACACTACATGATGGTCAGACATTCAACATGGTTTATAAATTCGTATATATGCTCTTGATCACAAAAGTGCAGAAAAATAAGGATCGAACAAGCTTCTGAAATGAAAAACAGATTCCACAAATATTGTGAGACTCCAGGTTTTATGTACTTTATGTATTTATGTATTACTTTATTATTATTAGTTGTTGATTTATTTTGTCATTATTGTTGGTGTTTCTATTTAATTGTTATTTGAATTATGTTATTTATTTTTTTAATGGCTTTTGTCTATTTTTTGGACTTATTATTATCAGTTATTATGTTCACATATTAATATTAGTCTTTTCATTTGAATTGCTATCTTTATTGTTTTTGGTTTTAATTATTATATTTTATAGTTATTCAATTTGTTGTATTGATTTTGTTTAATGAGCATTTTATTTTTATTGGACCTTTTCCGATTGATTTATTTATTTTTTATTAAATTATTAGGTGTTATTACTTTTATTCTATTTTGTTTGGTGGCATTTTGAAGAGCTACAAATATTATAATTGTACAAGATCCTTTTATTATCTTGCTTTTAGTTATTTAAAGTATTTTGAAATTTTAATGTGCTTTAAGCATATTATTTAAAATATAAGGCTTTACTCTGTTAAATAATATTCTATTTTAATTCCCGTGAGTGTTTTTAAGTTAAATTAATTTTACGTGTTTTCAAATCAGACTTTTAAGCACATCATTTGTACGTTTGAAGAACTGGAGATGTCGGGTCTATAAATAGCCAAAGAGGAAGCTTGAGCATTTCACTTTTTCCCTCATCTCTTCTTCTTTTTCTCTCTCCTCCTTTTTCTCTCCAGGGCGCAACCAGACCTCTCCTCCCTTTGGCCGTTTGGCCTTAGCCTAGACCCAGTCACCGTCGGCCACCGACGATGTCATCGCCCACCCCATCGGTACCACCACCTGCGGCGACTTTCCTCTGGCCACCATCCGGCGTCACCGCCACCACCATCATGCTCCCCCACCTCAAGCGACCGCACCCCCAGCTCAGCTTCTCCAACTGAGCCACCACCACCTCTCACTTTCCTATGCACGGGTTGCACACTTTTGTACAGATTCGTCACCTTTCGATGGTTGCACCGCCTCATCACTACTACCATGAGATTCTCCTTCCTTTAAGGAGTATTCCCCTAGCTTCCGGCGATAAACTGAGTACCCTAACCCAAACCACCACTAGTCATGCCAGGAGATGAATAACGTACGATTTTGCCAGTTATGGATCATGGATCAACGCGCTTAATCCTTTGAGTTGCTTATTTGCACTATAAGTACCAGTCGTGTTTATAATTTATGTTTGTCTCTATTATTTATTTATTTAATTATGGACTAACCCTTTTTTGTAGCTTGAAGTGTTTGGTAATTGATTAATAATATTAATAAACCTAGAAGTAGGTTGGTTGGGTTCGAGGCCATTAGAAAAAGGATGGGATAACCCCGTAGTTGGAAAATTGTTTGAGCTTGGATTTATTGTGGATATTGTCTGGTTGAAATTATAATTGTTGAATTGGAATATGCAGAATTTATTTGATGAAAGAATTTAAGGAGTTTAACCTAGTAATTTTGGCGAAGGGTTTGAATGATAGTAAGATTTATAGTGACTTTGGCTTAACTGATTGAGTGGAAATTGAATGATTTTTGATTGAAAAAGGGGGATCTATTTTGGACTTATAGGTTTGGCCTTAGTCTATTTTTGACATAAAAATATTGCTTTTAACTCATGCATGGAGGTATGATTATTTACTAAAATTCCTTGAATGATTCATGGATTAATTTCATTATTGGCCTTATAATGTGATTCGAGTACATGCAAAGAGAATGAGAATAAGTCATGTGGATTGACGTAGGAAAACCATGAGGTGAGTGCATTAAGGTTCGACTTAGGCTTTTATTGTAGTCTAAGGAGGTGTTTTTGATAAATGCCTAAATGATGCATGAGTTGGTATGATATAATGAAGAGAAATGAGGTGTAATAAGACTTGAAGGGTTCGGCCTTGACTCTTTAGAGGGTTTGACCGAGCTATGTGATGCTTTCATGAGATTGATTGACTATGTTTCCATGTTTTGAATGATTTTTGTATGTTCTAATATTTTCGAGTTATAATTGGAAAAATCCATGTTTCTTATGTCATATGTCACATGAACCATGTGCCATGTATAAAAAAGTCCAAGTTTGCATGCATGACCATTCATGACACAAGTCCCATATTTTCGGTCATCATGTTTTCCAAAAGAATAAGACTAAGAAAATAACAAGAAAGATGAAAATTCATGTTAGGACGGTGAAGGCGATTCGATCTGTCGGATGACTGACATGCCGATGGTGAAGGTGTTTCGATCTACCATCAAGGTTAAAAAAATTGACAGTGAAGGCGTTTCGATCTACCATCAAAAGATGAAAAGTTATGTCATGACAGTGAATGCGATTCGATCTGTTGTATGACTAATGTGACCAAGAAAACTGACGGTGAAGGCGTTTTGATCTGCCATCATGCTAAGAAATCCAACGATGAAGGCGTCTATTGTCGTGATTAAGGAAAAATTATGTCAAGACAATAAAGGCGATTCGATCTGCCAAATGACTGACATGAATAAAAGAACCCAATGGTGAAGGCTATTCAATTTGTCGTTGTGGTTAAGAATAAGAATGATAGTAAAGGTGATTCGATCTGCTGTCATTTCAAGAATAATAAGAATTACAAGAAAAAGACATGACAAAGTCATGAGAATTTTTGTTGTGAAATCCCCAATTTTCATTCATAAATCAACGCAAATTGAAGTGTCAGGTTAAGTAACGCTTGTCTACTCACCCCCGAACTTATCGTAAATCAATGCATGCACCTAGACTTACTAGCACATGCAATGCAAATCGCATCAAAAAAATTTTGAATAAAGTTAAATTCTAAAGATCACATGGTGATACAAAACCTTAATATCCATATCATCCATTCATAAAAAAACATTAGATCCTTACATGCATAACCTAGTTAGTTTTCTCAGTCCTTAAATTATATACAAACTTATCAAAATATCACATTAGGGCCGCCTAAGCTCTTTCTTCACTTTGGAAACTCGCTGTCATGCCGACGTCGGTCCCTACTACTATTAACTGAGTTAAGATTTCTATAGAGAGAGTACTCTGAGGATCCCCTCGGGGTTTCTTCGGGTCTCTCGAGCAACTGGGACCTAGCCCATGGCCGTCGTCACACTATGTAGCGAAATTTAAATTTCGAAAAAAAAAAGAAACATACAAGAATAAGATTTTCTTGGAAATCTTAGTAAGTACACACTTAACTTATTAAAAGCATAAGTATCGTAAAATAATCACATACAATCCAAACAGCCAAAGTATGCATTTATGGCATGCTTAATGTGACTTATGTATGACTTAGACTTATTCCTTATGTAGACGTATACTGATATCCCTCTTTCTGGACAATCTTATACTATGCATGGACTTATTATTCTTTCCTTATAATTCTTATTCTTATAAGTTTTACTTATAGGGGCCCTTCTTATCTTAACATCGACGGACATTACATATCGTCATCCTCACCGAGTTTCTTAGCATGACGCGTCAGCTTATCCATACATATAACTCGTCAGTCGGTTGGGCTTTACGTATCGACGACCCCGTCGTGACGAGTCTCATGTCAATCTTCCGGACGTTACGTATCACCGTCCCCATCATGACACGACACTTATCTTATGAAACCATGTTTGTCGTCCGAGCGTTACTTATCGCCGTTCCCGTCGTGACATGATTCTTACTTTACGACAGGCGTTACATATCGCCGTCCCTATCAGCACGTCAGTCATACAGACGTTACGTATCGCCATCCCCGTCATAACGTGAGTAACTTCTTAATCTTTTCACTTATAAAGTTTTCTTCACGTATTTTCTTATAACAGACTTCATGACTTATAACGACACTTATATGTGACAAAATGCAATGTAATATAACCTTAAACTTATGACATGCATATTTATTGTCCTTATAAACCTTATAACATATGAAAATATTTCATAATAGCATACATCACATGTACATATATTTACGTCACATCAATTCATAACGTCAAAACATAACGAATAATACTTAACAATTAAATAAATTATTAAAATATTCACACATCAAGGCTAACCGAATCCTATGGATAATCAAACCTCATTTTTTTCTTATTCAAATCAAGCTAAAATTCACATATACAACTTGTCAAATTTTCCTTAGCTTTCATAAATAAACTCAAACTTAAACTATATTGTTTTCTTGGTTAATTCTCAAATAATTTCTTGTATGATGATTCTTGAAATTTTCCAAATAAACTAAAGCTTCTAAACTTACCATAATTATTAAAATATCATTCAAATAACTAGAAATCAAGTCACTAAGAATTTTAGAAGAAATTCACCAATAAAATCAATGCCTACTATGATAAACTCAGACCTGCCACTTCAATCCTAGTTTCATCCTTGATTGAGTCCTTATCTCTTAAAACCCATAACGAAAAAGTTGCATATATTTCACTTATCTTAAAATAACCTCTTTATTCATTCAAATCTAATATCAAAGGAATACGTTATGCCCAATTTACCAAAAGGTGTCAAATCTGCCGATAATAATCCTATTAAGGCCGAAATTCACTAGAGTTGTTTCTTCAATTTTTTCCAAATTAAGACCTCATGTTTTCAGATAATTCTCTTCATATAACATCATAGAATATATTTCTAAGGTCTCATAATTTTCCTAGAATTTTTCCATAGCAAAACCACTCCAAAATCCAATATGTTTCAACTTAACACATAAACAAAGATTAAGCTTAAATAAATATCAAACATAATCCAATCACCAAACCACTTATTCTATGTAAATATTAAGTTAATATATGCACTTAAAATTTTCTTCAAACTTGAATTGATGCTTAGGATAGGTTTTGCACCACTTCTACTCCAATGCCCTCAATTAGCTCCATTTTGGTACTTAGGTGATGTGAGTGGGTTTTTGTGTATTTTTTTTTGTTTTTTCTCAATACGGCCGTGTGATATCACTAAAAGGGAAAGAGGATAAGCTCACACACATATATATAGGAATAGGAGATATCTCAATGCATGACTTTAGGGGTGAAACACTTGAGGCCATCGGTTTTTCCTCCAATATCAGAATGTGAGAGGTGTCCCTCATTACCTAGGTGTTATCATCACCCTTAATCTAAACTTAGCTGGTCTAATATTCATCTAAGGGTTAGGATTAAGTCACTTGACTGCCTCATGTGATCAAGGGTTGAGAAATAACCACATAGGGGGTATGAGTTGGCATGGGCTAGCTGTCTGCGCCCTAGCCACGCATAATCTAATCTCTTGGCTTCTTCCATCCCAAATAAGTCCCTGACACAATTATATTTTTCGAAAACTCAAAAAACAAGGTTTTAGATCATCCTCTTAAGATTCTATAGGGTTTTAATCACCTTATTCAGAGAACAAATGAGAGAGATATTCTTAATTTACCGAAACACATCAAAACTTATCCGAGAACACTCAATCCGAGTTCACCGTTTGTTTTCTTTTGTTTTCTTGCCAACCAAAGCTTCTATATGACTTATCTCCATTTTCCACATGCCTCCCCACATGTTTTCAGATCAAAGAAATGGGAGGAACCAATCAAATTTAAGCACCTATAGTGAGGTGGTGGCACACTTTATTTTCAGGTTCCAGTTTTCATCCAATCCAGATCAGTCCATTTCAGTCCAAATAGGTCATTTATCCAGTCAGAATCTTCAAAAACCCAAAACATAAAAGTTTTATTTTGCCTCTTACAATTTTATAAGAATTGGAATCACCTCATTTTGACCTCATATAAGAAAGTTATGTTCCTTACACCAAAACTCGATGGACCAGCTGGAGAACTCGTTTTGGCACACCAAGTGTTTGATGTTTTGTTCTATCACTTCCCTTTGAATTTTCCCCTCAAATTTCATAATTTGCATCTTCCTAATCCCAAGTATAATTTCTCTAGTTGATACCTTATTAAAATTCTCAAAGATTTAACCATAATTTATCCTAGAATGCATAATTGAATCACTTTCTTGGTTCAAAATTATTATCCAATTCTCAAGTTTTATTGCTATGGTAGATTATACTCCAAAATCTCCTTAAAATATAATTATAAATTCTAAAATATTTTAGCCTAAGGGAAAAATGGGCTATTACATTTGCACATGTGTTAACGAAAAGCTTTTTATGAAAATATGAAAGTATTTTTATGAAGAACACGAAAAAAATGCATGGTGCATAAGTCATGTCCCAAGTCTCGTGATCATGATACTTACATTTGTTGTGTTACCTGTATTTTAATTATTTTACATTGCCATGTCATCCAAGAGATGAATACCATTCTTACTGAATGGTCTGGATTTTATTGGGTGGATGGTGAGGTATTGTGAGGTAATGATAGTCTAGTGGTTTGAATTAGTCGAGTTTGTTGTTGAGTCCATTTTGGGAAAGAACTATTAGCGATATGGGATTCCTTTTGGGGAAAAGGAGTCTTATGTGTGTGTTTTCAGAATTTAATTGCTTAGTTAAAATTATTGCAATGTTGGATTTATTAATTGGTTGTATGCTGACTGTTTGTCGATGCCCCAACCCACGCTTGGGATCGCACGTGAATAGAAGCGTCGGGGACGAACAACACAAAAAAGTTCACCTCTCGTCGTAACATACATTTACGTTTTTTTCTTTTTTTTGAAACGTCAAGTAAAGATTATCGTAGCGGAATAAAAAGGCCAAGCCTTCTATAACATACATCACATGGTTAGACTACGGATCCCAAACATAATATTAAACATAGCCAAAATTTAATAATTACATAACTTGTCCAAGAAACCAAAATAGTGCTTCCCACATGCGGGAAGACTTTACCAAAATCAATAATACAGGGCATCAAAATACAGTACGGGTCTTAACATTGCCCATATATTCATCTGACGGGTTCCTTCTTCACTTTCTTAAGGTTCGGGCCCCAGCGAAGCCGATCCAAATCCAGCCTAGGCCCTACCTCACATATCGCCCTAGAAGGCGTCCCAAAAATACGCCCCAAGTGAAGGGACTCGTCAACCCCTAGTACTAAACAACACCCCAAAGGGTATAGACCAACAGAACTGTACATGGTCACCTTTAGTGACTCCACCTCCCACTGACCATGGGCGGTCAAGAGTCACCGGCCCCCTGAGGGCAGCCTCAATCGGACCCTCGAGGGTCCGAGGCGTCATCACCGGGGTCATACCCATCTGATTCATCCTCACCTGCAAGTAGTTCTATCGTTCTCAAGAGGGAAGGATAGTAGCAAATATAAAGAGTGGGGTGAGATTTCGGGAGAAATCTCAGCAAGTACAGCTATACTTTAACAGAGGCATTTTAGGCATATAGTCAAGTGAATAACAAACAAAATTTCTTACATATGCACTAACATGGGACTTATGCTTAGACTGATACACATGCTCGTGACAAAAATTCATCTTTCTTTTCCTTTTCTCAATTTCCAAAACATGCTTGTTCAAATCGCATAGCAAAGCTTCTTTAATGCATATTCTTTCGAAAAACACTTTGTTCAAAAACTTTTCGTCTTTTTCTTATCTTAGGCGCCACTTATCATATCATATCATATATGGCCCGAAAGCCCTTTTCTTTTCGTCATGACTTCTTATTTTTGGATACCTCACGGTTCCCCTATGCACCGTGTGCTCCCCGCTAATTACCGTCACACCCGGCGACCAAGTCGACCTAGGTGACTACGTTTCGCGCCCTTTCGCGCT
Organism: Platycarya longipes; assembly: GCA_036559045.1. Lineage (NCBI taxonomy): Eukaryota > Viridiplantae > Streptophyta > Magnoliopsida > Fagales > Juglandaceae > Platycarya > Platycarya longipes. The sequence goes on along the minus strand of CM071803.1, from coordinate 18,849,886 downwards.
ATTCATCACTCGGAGATTTCTCTCCGAGCGACTACGACCTTATCAGATGGCGAGGCCTAAGCCAACATCGCTTATAGGGCACCCACTAGCATTAGGTGCGATCATACTCCGGACACCTTTTGGAGCCATACATGGTCCGCCGACTGTTCTTCGTCGACCCAGGGGTTTTCACTCAATTTAGACACTCCTGAGTGAACAGAGAGTTCTACTGGGACACTTCCCCATCCCAGCCTTTGGGGTTCTTCGAAAACTTTTAATTTATTTCTTTCAAAAACATGCTTTTCTCAAAACATAGGTTTTCGTGCTTATGCATGGGACATGCAACTTTCGACTTTGTGAATGCAAAACTCGAGGCGAACCCGAGTACACATTTTTGGTCGTTTTTCCTTCGAAACCTTATTCTCTAAACTCATACTCATGTGGAAACACCTAAACAAAGGCATTAGGGGGAAGTGGGGTGCTCGGCATTCACCCCTAGGGTTTGGACCGAGACCCTACTTTGTCTCCCATTGATGTTCTCTTTTTCCATTGATCTCCCTAACACCATCTAGCCTTAGTTCAAAAATTTAAAACAATTTCATAGCCCTATAAGGGTCAAACCCAAAACCTATATAGCCCTCAAGCTTTGCATTTTCTTTTCTTAGCCCTTCAAACTAGGGTCTTACTTGAATACTCTATGTAAAACCTAATCCATACATGTCATTCTCCCAATATACATACTTCTACTTCTCCAAAACATCCAAACATGAACATTAAATAAATAAGGAATTAAAACTTCAAGATTTCCTACTTCAAGAAATTCCTCCAAAACATAACTCCACAAGCATGCATTTTAATAATCATCAAGCAATAATAACGTCAATATCTTCCAAGATCCATGTAACTATTTTCCATCAATGCTTTATACATATTCATCCTAGCATGGCATTTCTATATGCACAATATTCACAATAAAAAAAAAATCAAGATGCTTCTCCAAATATCCTGTATGCATATATCCATATTCACCAATACTCAACTAGCTTAACAACTTCATGCTTACATGCTTTTCCTCATCAAACCACTAAGACCATCAATCATTTTATAACTCTTTAACTCAAGAGATTATAGGTTCTACACATGGATCCTAATCAAGATAACATTTCTACTCTCAAATTTTCATCATGGCATTTCTAAGCAAGTAACGAAACAATACAAGCATATTCAAACATATACACACATTCAAGCACATTCACTCCAAAATATACAAAAAAATGCTAAAGGCAAAGTAAGGATATACTTACCAGTCTTCCTAGCTAGCTTATATAACTTCTGAAAATAAAAGAAATACTTAGTTAGATCATGCTAAAAGTTTATCATTTTCAAAAGAAAGGTTTCCTTTTTGAAAGGTATGAACATAAGGTTCTCCTTCATGCTTCTAGGTTTCATTTCCAAGTAACTAGGTTACTTACCTCTTATAAGTTTCTTCTTCTTCCACAAACACTATCTCCTTCTCCTTCTTAGCTTGGAGCATTTAGATGTCTAAGTGGTGAAAAGAAGTGAAACAAAGTGGAGAGAAATGGGGAGGGTGCCGTGAGGTGCAAAAATGAGAGATGTGTGTGTGTGTATCCGAAATGTGCAAGCCAAAAGGGTGAGGGAACTAGGCCATTCGGCCAAGGCATTTTGCTAGCTCCTAGGCCACTCATTCCCCTATGTTTGAGTGACTTGTGATGGGCTTGAAAGACCCTTGAGTGACTCCCATCACTTGTTCACTTCAACCCTAATCTATCCTATCCTAGATTTGGAGATTTGCTCCCCTTTTTCTTTCCTCATGGCTGGCCACACTTCCTAGGGTTCCAACCCATTTCCATCACCTCACATCCTGTCTTGACTTCCCAATAATCCCCTCACATGTCATTCAAATGGATTTGAGAATCCATTTTTGGGAAAACACCCAAGGGGTTTCGGATTCCCCATCCTTCATCCGAAACCTCTCTTCATCTCACTCTCCTTCCTATTTTGTCACATGCTTCTTCCATCAACCAATCACCTCACATCTTACACAAGCTTGTCATGTCACTCTTACACAAATCCTCATCTAGATTTGGTGGCAAAAGCAATTCAAACAAAGGGGGGGAGGATTCGGCTAAGGCATGTCCGAAACCCTCATCCATTTCCTTCCACTTTTTGTTTCATCATCTCCCATCTCATGTCACTTCCTCTTACACACCATGTCTCATCCAATCTTACACCAATCCTACACAATCCCTTCATGTCCTTTCCCCTAGATTTGGAAAAGTCTAGGTGGAAAAGCCCTAAGGCTATTCGGCCAAGCCTCCCCACCGAAACCCTCCATTCCTTTCTCATCTCCAAATCTTCTCAAGTCCTTTTCACATCATTTTGCTAGATATGGTAGGATTCTATGTTGACCTATTTGGCAAAATCCTACACCTCACACCCTTATCTAGGTAGGAAAAGATGAAAGATTCCACTCATGTCTTTTCTTTTCTTCATTCAACAAAACAACTAGTCAACTAGCTCACCTACTAGCATTTTCTTCTCTCAACTACTAGTCTTGACCCAAATTACTAAACTCTTCCTAGCTTGACATGTGTCATCAAGTTTGGGTTTGGGTTGACTAATGGACTTCCTTTCATCTTCCTATGGGCTTGTCTCTCCCCCACTTAAGCCCAAAGCTCTTGCCATGGCCTTAAGGCCCTAAACTCCCAAATCCATCTCTTAAGGCACTAGCCACCAATTTGCCTAAGTCACTAAGCCATATAAGTAAATTTAAATAAAATAAAATACGATAATTTTGGGGTCGTCACACTGTTGCTTACTGAGATTCGCATCTCATTAGTGTATTGGGTCCCCCTACGATTCCGTTTTATGGAATTGTACTTTGTGATGCAGAGAATGAGGATGAGTCCGAGGGGCAGGTTTTGCTAGATGAAGTGATATGGCTAGATGACGAAGAGAGAGATTTTAATCCTAGATGCTAATGATCTATTTATTTGCGTTTCCCTCGGGATGACTGTATAATCTCCACTAGAAGAAATATTTCAGACTGTTTTGTATGTTTTTTTAAAAATTTTGGTATCGGATTGAATGACCATTTCTTTATTTTTTCCACTATTAATATTTATTGTACACTTATTTCATGCTTTACACACACTCCTGAGCACTAAACGATGGACACGTGTGACGATCATTCGGATGTCACGAGTTCCTCTAAATCTCATGGGGAGTGGTGGACACCACAAACATGGTTGCTTTAAAAACATCTCCAATCCTCTTTTTAGCCTTCCAAACCCATAAAGCATGAAACACATCAGAAAATCAAAAACAATAAATTGTGTCAGTATAATAAAATAAAACCCATTAGAAAGGTGGAGCCCCCTACTGACGGGGCCATATGGGCTGCAGGGTCTGCCGAATCAATCTTATAGCAACCAACAATAGCATAGGCAATAGAAGCTACAATCAAAGTCTCGGAGATAGGGGAGTAAAAAGGAATGAATCAAATCCAAAATCAATGCCAGTCTAGAGTACTCTAGACTAATGAGGCAGCAATGTTCTATTTCTGGCATACTAACGTCAAAGCTACTTGCTAATAAAGAATGTATTGACTTGCATAAAAAATATATATATATATTCAATAGTTTATTACTTTATAAAAAGTGTCACACTCGTGATTATCAAAGAATAACGCACTTAATCTAGGTTATCATAAATGGGAAGAACGACTTATAGCAGCCTCAATGAAAGATGAAACTACATTGAGTTCAATCGATATTAAAAAAAACTATTTCAAAATTCAAACTTACATTTAATGTCCATCAATTGTACATAAGTATTCTTCCAACTCCCGAATGTCGACAGGTTTGGCTCTCAACTAATTTTGGGTGCAAATGAGAACTTCGACAGTTTCTGGAGACATCGAACTCCTAAAGGATCCAATTTGTGTCCTCAATACTGAATGCGAACTCTGAGACAACAGTGAAAATAGGGGTGGTACCACATCACGTACTAACTCAACAACGACAGGATAATTGGCAAGAATAACTCTCCACCAATCCAAATTATCAAAACCGAGCGAGTCATTTATGCACGCCTTAGATAAATACCTCTCTAGCCCCGATCTAAACTCCATAACACCTTGTTCCTTAAGGTTTTGGGTGAATATGATCCAAAATTTAGTCAAAGGTAGTGCCAACACAATAGAACTCCCCCCCGCTAGTAATGTGTGGCCTCCTTTGAGCTACATTACAACTCCCCCCACTAACCACACGAAATGTGTTATACTGCTCAATCAATCAACTTAAAAAGAGTTTAACCTTATCCTCTATCATCTCTGTCACATCAAACCCTTTGCATTTTATTAATCAACATTTTATTACCATCATTTTATATCATGGATTAAGCATAAAAGCAATATATATCATCAAGTTGGACCTATTTGTATTACCCCAATACTTGTCATACTTGCGTCTCATACTTGTGCCCATAGTACTAGTGATATCATCATTACTCAACTTCATTTCATTTAATGGATCCTTTATTATATAAAGTTACTCAAAATAGACATTGGTCGCCACATAAAAAGAACCATAAATGTTCAATATAACATCATAAAGAAATTTTAGCAACTCCACAAAAACTCGTGCAATCTTCCAATCATCAGGAATGGGGTTCTCAAAATTTTCATCCACAAACACAAATTATTCATAAGCTTGTTTATGTCATTTAGAAGTACTTAGAGTTCCATCTAATAGAAACATCCAAACAAATCTTGATGGCGAAGATTTCACATATTTGACGACATCTCTAATCCTTGTTACTAGATTAGAAGCATCCTTTAGGCTATCCGTTACAATCAGATTCAATATATGGGCAACACACCACATATGAAGATGTTAACCACCCAATACCGTACAACTATTACTTTTTATTCTCCTCCTCATGTAATCCACAACAACATCATTTGGGGAGGCATTGTCAACTGTGATGGCCAAAATTTTATTAACATCAAATCCATGCAATGTCGAATCTAACATTCTCCCAATATTATCACCCTTATAGTTAGGAATTTGACAAAACTTAAGTATTTTCTTAAGAAATCTCCAATGGCAATCAATAAAATGTGCAATAATGCACATGTAGCTTAGATTTTGCATCGATGTCTAAGTATCAGTGATAAGACAAATTCTTTGACTATCCAACAATTTTTAGTTGTCTTTTCTCTTCATTATACAGTTTAAAACAATTCCTTTTTTAGAGTGATTCAGGATGTCAAGATAAATTGAGGCTCTAAATCAACCACGTACTCAACAAACTCTTCGTTATCCACAAGCCTAAAAGGCAATTCATACCTAACAAAAAATTTAGCAGTTGACACCCACTAGACCTTGTAGGCTACACACTCTTCCCTCCGCATCCCTCTTACCACTAGAGGAATTTTTTTTAACAAAAAACTTAGCGGTTGACACCCACTAGACCTTATGAGAATTTGGACAATTATAAAGGTGGTACTTCATAGAAGAAGTGACATTCTTATAGTGGCAACTGTTTTGCTTTGCACAATAATTGCACTAAGCTTTTGGCTTATCAAGATCAATAGGTTACACTTTAATAAAGTGATTCCAAGCTATCGATTTGTTACTAGGTATTTTTTTAGATTTTTTGGATAAAGGTGAGATGGAACGAGTAGGGCATTGTGTATATGTGGATGAAGGGGTTGGAAGACTCTCATGCTCCTCCACATCCACCAAAATAGAAATGAGTTACCACTAAACCTTGAGTTGTACCGACATTACAACTCATAAAATCTCGTTCTGTCTGTTATTATGTAACACAACCACAAAAATAAATAAATAATCAAACACACATATAATAAGTAGACCATACATAGCCCAAAACATATTCAGCACATCCCAAACAAACACTTGCGTCTATATTACAGCTCTTTTAAATGATCCATTTGACAGGTTTAGGGAACAAAATAAACTGAATTACATTACCCAAATATGCAATGCTTGTCAATTCAAGAAGAAACAATGCTAAAACAGCATTTAGTAGTAGTATCTTACAAAATCATAATCAGTACAGGACAACAAGAATAAATTATAAAGAAATTCTTCTAAATGATTTTTACACATGTATCATCAAAACATAAAACTGTATCTAATATGTTGATAACATATTGCAATTTTGTCAATAGGGCATGACCAAATAAAAATTTTGCATCAAAAACTGAGAGATGACAAAACTAATTGTTGAAAGTCGAAGACTACAATATTGAGAGAAATAAATGCAATAACTCTTGAAAGTAAACACAATAAAAGAAATCCATATAAAGAAAGTTCGTAAAAGGGTGACGCTGGGGTGCGGTCGGGCTGCACCCCAGCGTCATTGCAGCCCAACCCCTAAACCCCTATAATTTTTATAAAAATACAATAAAAAAATATTAAAAAATATAATAAAAAACACTATAAAAAAATAAGATTTAGAAAACACAATAAAAACACAATAAAATAATAAAATAAAATAAACATAATAAAAAACACAATAAAAAAATAAAATGAAGATGAATTTTTAAAAGAGATTTGGCCTCAGCCCAACCCTCACCGCCGCCGAGGACGGCAGGGTCTGCATTTGGGGGGTTCGGTTGAACCGAACCCTAGGAAATCTCTTCGTAAAAATAATAGTGAAACTACTCGAACAAAGTTCAAAAACCACATACCTACTAAACACCGAACCCAAATGACTATGGCTGCTACTCATAGATTGAGATTCAAACCTAGAGTTCGAATGACTATGGCTTCTGCTCATAGATAGAGATTCAGACCCAAACAATAACCCAACTTAGGGACTAAACCGTATACTGCCCATTTCGTCCCAATCAACCCAAACAAACCAAGCACCCAAACTATTATGCACACACAAATCATGCTAAAGAAACATAGTTACAAAAAGGGAGAGAGAGACTACCCTAGAAGCAAAGGAAACAACCAATCGACAATGACGACTCTACAATGGAGATCAGCGATGGCGATAGGTCACAGGGTCACAGCGATAGATCATGGAGATCGGCAACAGCTTGAGGGAGGCTAGGGTTTCTAAGCTTATAAGCGAGAGATGGAGAGAGAAGTCTCGGGGAGGAGTCATTTTACTCGAGGGGATTTTTTTTTTTAAATTCAGGTACCGTGTTGTAAACCCATGATCGTTCCTTGTTGATCTAGGTTATAAAGCTCGACTTCTAGCCTGGGTTTCATTCGAGCCAGAAACTAGAACCAGAATCCAATTATCTGAGTTCTGGACCAAGCCGGGAAAATACCCGACCCCCTTGAACACCCATAATTATATGTGATGTTTATTAAATTGAAGTTATATGGAGTATATATAATAAGTTAGAAATCACTTATCCCAGAAAACCATATATATATGCAATCTGATTATTATAAACTAAAAATACAAGTATTTTATTAATTAATTAAGTTGTGAAAGGATTAGCTTAAATAGACATGACATGTGGTATAATAATGTAGAAATAAGTTATTCAAGAAAACCATATGGAAGAGGCTTAATACCACTTCAAGGCCTATTGGGCCGCTTCACGGGCCTGGGCTATAGCTTAAGCCAAAACCTAATCTCTTGAGATCCCAAGCCATTCCAACTTTTGAAAGAATAACCAATTGAGAGTCTTCCGGATGAGGAGAACTATTTGGTCGTTTTGATCTGGTTAACCTCTACATCCCGAGACTTCAATTTCAAATAACAAATAAGCCCTTTATCGCATGGCAACAGAAATCTCAGGGTCTCTCTCTTTCTCTCTATATCTATATATATATATATATATTATTTATCTAGATATGTAAAGATCATTTGATTCATTTTTATAGAAAATGAGATTTTCATTATGATCACTGACTGAGACATCGGAAGTGTTCTCCAAAACTCCCAAACCACACAACTCTTCAATCACAAGTGACTGTGTGTGAAGTTGTGAAACGCGTCTATAACACCATGTATAATATTAGACATTTTTTTTATATAATATTAGATATATATATTGGACTTTTTCTAAATTAGTAGAATGTACATATATTGGACTTTTCTAAATCGAGTTTCATTATTTTGTGCATGCTATAAGAATTGCTCAAGTTTATAAAATTGTCACAAATACATTTTGTTACTTGACTTTATAGGGTTTGAACTTCATATTGTATAATTATATTTGCTGGATCAGGATGAGATCTACTAGTCATAAAGATTTGTTCATATGATACTTCTTCCCGAGAATATTTTGGGTCAACTTTTAGTCATAATTTTCTCCCAATATTTTAGTGTGATATATATATATATATATATATCAAAACTTGATAATCATATTTATAGTGTTTGCTAACCCGTCACACATCAACACCAGTGATGTTCTACTTCCAAAGTTTCACAACTGATGTTAGTGTATATATTGTATCTTAGAATATCCGTAGAATATTTTATTTTATCCCTAATTTCCTATAATTGTGCTAGGTTAGAATATTTCCTTTTAATGTATTTTCTTATTTACTTTGGTCTCATTCCACTATACATAGGCCTCCTTTGGATAATTTGATACACATAGAAGTACACAATCATATGATTCTCCAGAACTCTCTTTATTTCAACATTTCTTGTCCGTGCAAGCCATTTCATTAGTGTTTTCTTGTTCCACACCAACATTGGCTTTCCCTACACTGACAATGGGATTTTCATGGTTTTACGTCCAATTTCTGCTCCTTTTTTTGTCAAACCTATTCATAAATGAAGTCCTAAAAATTTTATCGGTATTTGTGTCAATATTTTTTCGATATACATCCTCACGCACCCTCACACACCACCTCGATTTTCTATGTGTCTAACCATGCGCGACTCAACTTTAGCAGCTTTCTAGGCACATTATAGCCCACTCCATGCCCAACTTCAAGCCCAACCCATGTAACTCTTCACAACCCATTTTTTCTTTATTTTATAAATCGGCCCATTAGGTTCAAATTACAGCCCAAGTCCACTCATTGACCATTGACCCACGACATGTTGACCCAAGACCATTGACCCATTGATTGTTGATCGTTGACTAAAACAAAACAAAAAAAAACTCCAACAGCATGTTTCACTCTTCTCTTAACCTTGACACCATTGTTCGGCTTACTTATGATATTTTATATGGGTCTAATTATAATATGTGGTCTCAAAATATGAAAGTATTTCTTAGATGATGAAAATTGTGCCACTATATTTCTAGTGATATTCTTGTACTCAAGTAAATAGATATTGAGAGTCTTGATACATTTGCATGCCGGCTTGAAGATTGACATAGTATTCATTGTGAAATCTTGAATTTTTTTATCAATACTTTTGTTACATCCATCCATAGCCTGTTTCCCAAGCTTGGTAATGCTAAAACTGTTTGGGATTTTCTTGCTAAATGATACTACTCATGATACTTCGTTGCAGCTCTAACTTGAGACTAAGATTTATCGAATGCATCAAGAATCAGGTTAGTCCACTGCTAATTTATATTCTCAAGTTAATAATGTTTGAAAATAGTTGTTTGTCGTAGATCCTCAACTCATGTGTTCTGAAAATTTTGAGTTGTTTGCAACCTATCGTGATCATCGCAAATTCATGCATTTTATTATGGAACTTCGTGAGGATTTTGAATCCACTCAGGCATCTCTTTTACGTCACACACCTCTTCCCTTTCTTGAGGGTGCTATTGCTAAACTTATCTTAGAAGAGAATCATCATCCAAATATAAAGATGCATACTCAAAACTCAGTCGTTGCTGCCATCTCTAGACTTTTGGGCCTTCCACAGCCTCAGACTGTTCTCCTTCTCAATCCTCAAAACTATTTTATGCAAATACTGCAAACATCCTGATCACTCTATTACTAAATAACATAAATTACAGAATAAAAATCAAACTCGGGCCCCCCTATTGCAAGCTACCACAGTGGCTTCAACTGCTTCTTCTACTCTCGAGTTTGCGCCTGAGCTTTAGTGTCACTACTCTCACTATTGTTGACATTGAGCCATCAAATTTTATCCTGATCTTCTAGTGCTTTGTCTGTCACCTCTAGTACATCTTTTTTGGTTTTTTTTTTTTTGTATGTTGTAATCACATGATATTTGATTCTACTCTCTTTTTTTTTCAAACATTTGCTTTGTCAGCCAATCCTATCATATATACTACTAATGGTTCTCATTTATCTGTCAATCATATTGGGTCCATTTCATCCCCAACCTTATCTGTTGACAATGCATATCTTGTTCCTAAATTATCCTTAAATCTTCTTTTAGTTGATCAACTTTGTGAATTAGGTTTTAAGTTTACTTTTTCGAATGCTGGTATTAATGTGCAGGATCCACAGATGGGTCAAATCATTGGGAAAGACTATAAGATTGGACATTGTGACTATTGCTATATCTTCCCAATTATGGCATTCTTCGCTGGGTTATGCCTCTCTTCCTTGTATTCGTCTTTTGGCCTCCCAAGGTCACCTATGTTCTATAGGGTTTCAGTCTTTTAATTGTCTCTTGTCAACATGGAAAACATACTCATTTACCTTTTAACTTAAGTAAGTCCTTTTCAACTAAATCTTATTCGATTACACATTTTGATTTGATTCACTCTAATATTTGGGGTCTTGCACCCACTCCTACTAAAGGTGGATCTCGTTATTTTGTTATCTTTGTTGATAGTTTTTCTCGTTATCATGGTTATATTTGTTACAGCATCGATCTAAGCTTGCTCATATTTACCAAACTATTCATAAAATGGTACAAACTCATTTTTCTCATTCCATTAAAGGTTTTCATTCAGATAATGACATGGAATACAATGACAAAACTCTTCTTGAGTTCCTGAATCAACAAGGCACACTATCACATCATTCTTGTCTCTATACCTCTCAACAAAATGGTCGTGTAGAAAGAAAATATTGTCATATCCTAGATACTGTAAAAGCTCTTTTACTTTTTGCTTCTTTACTTAAGTAGTTTTGGGGTAAAGCTCCGCTTACCACTTTGTATACTATCAATCGGGTCCTCTCACCTATACTTCACAATAAATCTCCTTATGAGCTTCTCAATAGTATGATTCCTAACTTTTTCCTACTTTGAATTTTTGGTTGTACTTGTTTTGTTACTCTTCTTCCTCATGAACGGACTAGACTTAAACTCCGTTCTCGGTTATGCTGTTTTCTTAGCTATGGTTTAGCTCAAAAAGGTTATCAGTGTTATGATCTTATCTCCAAACGTCTTCAAGTCTCTCATCATGTGGAGTTTTTGAAACACAAACCATTTACTAACCTCTCCACATTCTCCTTTCCTCCTCTACCCACTCACTCATATTTATTTATCTCTCTATTGCTCTGTTTTCTGACTCTTCTGCAGAGATTCTGAGCACCTCAGATAGTCCTTCCATTGCTGCACTCAATCCAGTTAATGCGTTTGATGGATCACCTACAACACTACCTATTCCTCAGTCTTGTCAACTCCCTGAATCTCGTCATTCCAATAGGAAGTGTCTCGCCTACTCATCTTCATGATTATCATTGTTTCTCTTTCTTTGCCACCCTTCACGAACCTCACAATTATATAAGACTTATACTAACCCTTTTTTGTAGCAAGTTATGTCTAATGAATTAAATACTCTTATGAAAACATATACTTGGCATCTGGTGGACTTGCCTTCTAGAAAAGCTAATGTAGGATGCAAGTAGATTTATAAAACCAAGACTTGGGCATATAGATCAGTTGAACATTATAAGGATCGACGTGTTTCAAGGGAATTCACCCAAAAGTACGGGATTGACTATGAGGAGACATTTGCTCATATTGCTAGACTTACTTTTATCAGATCTTTAATTGCAGCAACTACTATCCAACTTTATAAAATTTTTTAAATGGATGTTAAAAATGCCCTCCTTAATGGTGATATTATTGAAGAAGTTTATATGTAGCCTCCACCTGATTATGAACATACTCCACATAAAGTTTGTCGTCTTCGTCGTGCACTCTATGGGATCAAACAAACTCCTCAAGATTGGTTTGAAAAATCTTAGTCAGTGATTTCTCAACAAGACTTTCTTTCTAGCCATATGATTCTGTACTCTTTTTTTCCACTACTGGGATGGGTACTATCCTTCTTCTTTTTATGTAGATGTATAATTATTACTAATGATGATAATAATAGTATTGGAGATCTTCAAACCATTCTTAGTTAGAATTTTGAGATAAAGAATTTGGGACATCTTAACTACTTTCTTGCCTTGAAGTTATTTCGAATCAAGATGGTTATTACCTCACTCAAGCCAAATATACCTCTAATTTACTTTCCAAAGTTGGATTGACAAACAGCAAGATAACCACTAGTCCACTAAAGTATAACACTAAGCTCTAGGCACTAATGGTTCCCAACTTGAAGATGCAACACTTTATTCACAGTTAATTGGCAATCTCATTTATCTTACTGTCACCAAGCCTGACATTCCATGTATTGTTCATCTAGTTAGTCAATTTGTGAGTGTGCCTTGATCTGCCAACTTTACTGCGGCTTTTTGAATTTTACGCTACATCAAGGGTACTTTGTTTCATGGTCTGCACTTTTCATCCCATTCCTCTCTGGAGCTATAGGCCTATTTTGATGCAGATTAGGCTGGTGATCCTTCTAATCTTCACTCCACCACTGATTATTGTTTCTTACTTAACACTTCTTTGATTTCATGGTGTGATAAGAAACAGTTCGTTGTTGCCCATTTTAGCACTGAGGTTGAGTACCGTGCTCTTACGAATATGACATTTGAACTTTTGTGGTTATGTTGGCTTCTTAAAGTTATGGATATTCCTCAATAAATAAGATATTCTCTTAACTATGATAATCATAATGCCATCTAGATTATACTCAATGATGTATTTCTCTAGCATACTAAACATTTTGAAATTGACTGTCGCTTCATCAACCACCATTTTTAGCATGGTGTCCTCCAGTTACACTCAATTCTTTCTGAAGATAATCTTGCTAATATTTTTACGAATTACATTTACCTGGTCGACTTATTGATCTTGTTTCCAAACTTCAGTTGACTTCGCCACCAAGAATTTGAGAGGGATGTTAGTGTAAATATTGTATCTTAGAATATCCATAGAATATTTGATTATATCCTAAATTTCTTGTAATATGCTATATTAGAATATTTCTTTGTAATGTATCTCCTTATTTACTTTGGCTTTATTCCACTATACCTAGGCCTCCTTTGTATAGTTTGATACACACAAAAATATATAATCATATCATTCTCCAAAACTCTCTTTACTTCAACAACCATCCAACTTCCTTCCTACAAATGGCATGTGTTCAAAGAATAACAAATTCATAGATCTTGCAAATGAGCAATCCTTAGATGTGCTACCTTTAGTCATTGTAATACCTAACCATATCCAACACTTTATGAGAATGACCTTGGATATATAAGTGATAAATTAGATATATCATGTTGAACATAAATGAAAGTTGTCAACTTATAATGCTTTACAATGGTTTACTTTTGAAAAGGTTTTGTACCATGTTATTTTTTAACAAAGACATCAAGTGTAGTAACGACAAGTAGATTATATAAAAGTAAACCTACATTCTATAAAAGTAAACCTGCAAATTGAGATTGATTCATATAATGTGTTAGATCAGTTTTACAGTAAAATAGTAACCTTACAATTTAACATAAACGTCAAACTATGTCAGCTTATGAATTTAGTTTTGAAAAATCTCTTTATGATTAAAACATTTCTCTTTAAGGAATTATATATATTAGACTACACCACTTTTTGTATCATGCATGACACCTATTTTATGATTTAATTGTTGTATTAATTATCTTAATTTTCTTTTTCTCGTCTTGAGAAGTTACAATAAATGAATTTTTAAGGGAGAATCTGAGTCATTTATATTCACTTATGGAGCTAGCTGCTATGACGCCCTCAACTCCCACATATAGATATATGGGAATCGAGACGTCAGAATACTGACAACACGAGTCACGCACTCCCAACGTCAAGTGCTAAGTGTATGAACACGTGACATGCACAAATAAAAGTAGCGGATAAATAAAGTCAATATCTAAGTACCAGAATTTTTTAGAAGTATTTTATAAAACAGTTTAACACAAATTCTCCAACAGGAGATTTAATACATTCATCCCAAAAACAAAACATAAAAATACATATTTATCAAAAACGGGATTAACAATTCCCAAGATAATAAATTATAATACCATAATTCAACAGCGGAGCCGCCTCTTCAGGCTTAGCCTCCTCGACATCTGCATACAAAGTCTACGACGCCAAAAATGGCATCACAGGTAACTACAACCCAAACAAACCGCAAGATATAAAATATATTCATACAACAACAATACGTATGAACACGATACCACATGCATGAAACTCAAAATCATCTTCCTCAAACTAAATAAATAAACCACACGCGCCAAAATCTCATTTTGGCTCAAGATAAAACTCCAATAAAACATCCATCATTTTTCTAGAAAATTATACACGTCAATCCTTTAAAACCACAATAATTTTCCCAGAAAATGGTCCATGTAAAACCAATAATCAAAACCCGCCATTTTCCAAGAAAATTACCTCAATATCCATTTTATTAACTGTATGCACCATGGTCTCCCCTAGGGACCATCTGCATACCCTGGCTCTCATCATTATATCGTAAGTAACGACCACACATGTGATTTCGGAACGGGCGATGCCCAGTTAACCTCGCCTAGCACGTACCATGATCAGGCATCCCCTAGCCCCTACCAGCAGAGGAGCCACGGAGTGGACACGAAAGCGTAACCACCACATCCAATCTCATTGTTGCCCGGCGACAACCCAGGGAACATCACTCAGTATATTCTGCTCCCGAGTGACCAGAGGAGCTCCACCAGGATAATGCCCCATCCCGACTTAGGGTCATGATACACACGCACCCGAAAACCATTAACACATTTGAAAACCCAGTTTTCAAATCCAACACATGAACATGGATGCAATTATGCAAAAATCCAGTTTTCTTTTACAAATATGAACATGCGTATACTATGCAATGCATACTACAATACATAGAAATATCCAACAACCAACAATATCAAACTTCAACCAACACAGAATTTTTAATGCAAAATATATTTAAATCTCAAAATTTATTTGGAAAATACTTACAGCGGGTAAAACCAAATCATCGAGCAAACGCCGATCCATGGTGTTCACAACGGGTTACTTCATACGTTGGACTAGAGTGCTCGGTTTGACACCAAAATTTAGGAAAATACTCAATGGAATGTGGGAAATCTCATGAAAGTAGTGGTGAGGCGGTGCAACCACCGGAAGGTGGTGGATCAGCTCAAAATGGGTTAAAACCCATTTTCGGGTTTGGGGTTGTACAAGGAAGGTGGGGCTGTGGTTTGAGGAGCTGAGTTAGGGGAAGGATCGCCAGAGGTAGGGGAGTAGATTGGCGGTGGCTGTGACGCCAGACGGCGGTGGGTGGTGGTGGATCGGGCTAAACCTGTGAGCCACGAAGCCCATTACATGGGTCACTCGTGTGAGAGCAAGGGGAAGCTTCCATGGGTCGGTTTTGGTCAACGGTGAAGAGGGAACTTGTAGGGAGATCGTCGGCACCAAGGGTGGCCGGCAGGAGCGGCGGCTGACTTAGAAGCAAGCCAAAACCCATTTTCGGGTTTGCTCAGGTAGGAGGAGAAAGGGTGGTGCTTGGGGGCTGCCGGTGGTAGGGGAGGGTCGCCGGGGGATGGAGAGTCTGCTAGTGAGGGTGGTGACGCCATGGAGTGGTGGACGGCGGCGCTGCGGTGGCTTAAAGGAGGGAAAACCCATTTCGGGTTCTAGCTTGCTGGCGGTAGGTAGAGCTACCGTGGTTGACACCACCGGCATAGGTGAACTCGCCGGAGCGAGGGGGTGCAGGTGGTATGGGTTGTGAGGGCCGGTGGCCAGCGGTTAAGGTCGGGCGAAGTTGAGGCCGAATGGCCATGGGGAGCCATCGCATGAAAGAGAGAGAGAAGAGAGAGAAAAAGAAGAAAGAAAGAGAGAAAAAGGAAATCTGCTCGACTTGAATTACCTCTTCGGCTATTTATAGGCCCGGCACTTTGGGATCTCCAAACTGATAAACAATGTAACTCAACATATAAACATAAAAATAACGTAAAACTAATATTAACTAATTAATAGTTCAAACAATTATTTTAAACAAATAAAATACAACCAATAATATTATTAAAATAAATTAAAATAATCAACAACAAAAACAAAGACAATATGTAAAAATACACAAAACCTGATATCTCACAACTGTGAACAAAGAAAATGTTAGGCATGGAAACAGATCACCAAAAGGAATCCATCTTGCTTGCACATTGCCTATAAAGAAACTAAATGCAAGGCATGAAAACCTCCTTTTGATACTGGATATGATAGTTTATTCACCTTAGGTGCACATTTTCCTCAACATCTCTTTGGTACTCTGCCTGATCTTGAAATTCAACACGTCTTTCGAGAATGAAACCCTCTTGCAAATGGATTGACCAACTTAAAGTACTATTGGATATGATATGTTATTCACCTCATTTGCACAACTTCTACACCTTTCAATGGTATAAGACTTTGTATGTAAATATCTAAACTGTTTTTTGTTTATTTTAATATGTAGGTTCTAATTTTTCATTTGTATTGGTTTAGCTTTTCCAGCCTAAACGCTTTTGTAGAATGTGTTCTTTGCTGAATGAAGCGTTTATTATAACTTGAGGTACTACTATTTTGTGAAAAGAAATAGAATTCAAAAAGGTTGAACGGCACCAAACATTTTGAAGGGGGGGCAATAATCTTGATGATCATCACCCAAAAATTTTGAAAGAGCATCGAATTCTCGAGGGTGGCCAAAACTCCAAATAAGTACAAAATATCCCTAGAGGGGTCAAAAATCTTAAGGACCAAAAACTTCATGGGGTAAATAATCTCCATGATCAAGATTTCCTCAAAAGACCTATTCCAAATAAAAATATCTAGGAAAATGTCCTAGTGAGTTTTTATATAGAAACACTCATTTCTCCCCTTAAATTGCCTAATAGAAGGAGTGGGATAACTCTTTATAAAAATCAGAATGAGTTTGTTCGTAAACCGTATAGGAATTCTCATCATTCTATATTGCGGAAGAAAATGTTCCAATAATGGCTAAGACTATCTCGAACAACTTTATCTAGAAGAAGAAAATATACCAAAGAGGAAAGTGTCCCGAAGAGCTTTATGATCTCAAAGAAGAAAATGGTATGTGGGAAAAATATCTGAAGTTGTTTTATCTTGATGAAGAAAATTATTTAAGGTGGAAAATATCTTGAGGAACTTTATTTTTCCAAAAGAACAATGGAAAGATGTCGAGAAGGACCAAAAATAAGTTTGAGATAATATTGCATCTCAAAGCAAGATTTACTCCATCTTTGAAATAAGAGAATCTTTAGTTATGATGAGATGCCCTTAGCCATGTGGCCTTTATCCTATATACAATAACCCATTTAATTACCACAAAAAATGTCAGCTATTAGTGTCATGGTCAATGATAATTGATACATGGCTCGAAGACAATGGAGGAGCAACAATCGCACCATCATATTACATGATATAAACTAAGAGAAATTCTATGGACAACTGACCGAGATAACCCCCACAGCATTGGCTGCCGCATGACCTTCCCCCTCGTCGTATGGTTGTACTACATCTTTACAAATTTCTTGAGGATTTTCTCCTCCTTTTTCATCCTCGCTACCATGGGTGGCTCCATCTTGCTTTCCATAATTCAGAATTTCATCCCCACTCTCTTTCTCTCTATCAATTTTCTATAACCCTTCCTCTCTATCTCCATCTCCTCCCACAATCGTACCTCATTCTTCCAGTTCCAGTAGTCTTCCTTTGGATCACATTCACACTCTCGTTGTATAGTTTCTTTCTAATCATATATATGCTTTCTAAGGAGAAAGAACATTTTTAAGATCTACTACAACAAATAAGATTTTTTGCTGCGCTTTGTTTAGCTGAGAATTAAATTCTGCCATAAATAGTAGCATTTGCTGCGTTTTCTCGCTGCAAATAGTAGCATTACGGCCAGAAATTAGGCATTTGCCGCGAGAAATTAGACTTATTGTTACGTCCAAATAGCCGCGGTTAACCCGCGATTTTCAAAATGCGGCAATTTTGAGGCTTTTGCGGTGACTTATCAAACGCCGCAAAAAACCTTATATGTTATAATGATCCTAAAAAAAGATGTTGCTTTTATGATTATCAGGTTGAGATGTAATTTAACATAAATCAGTTAATTTTATTTATAGGGTTACTTGTTTTCTTATAGTCAAGTCTCCAGTGTCAGATTTTTTTTGCTCTTTTTTTTTTTTTTTAGCAGTCGAAGAAAAGGGATATCTGTAGGCTATGAAGTCCTCACAAGAGAGAGAGAGAGAGAGAGATTTTTTTTAATGTGGGTTTTCAAAATATAGCCACAAAACAAGCAATTTGCTTCTTGACTTGGTTATTAATGGAACCTTTTGTGGTTGGGATGGTGACAAATTCAATGATGTAGTGATTCTCAATTTTTGAGAGATCAATTATGTCGTAAATAATAGCATTTGCTGCGTTTTCTCGCTGCAAATAGTAGCATTGCGGCCAGAAATTAGGCATTTGCCGCGAGAAATTAGACTTATTGTCACACCTAAATAACCGCGGTTAACCCGCGATTTTCAAAACGCGGCAAATGATTTTTTGCCGCGATTTTGAGGCTTTTGTTGCTATTTTGAAACTTTTTGCGGCAATTTTAAAATTTTTTGCGACGACTTATCAAACGCCGCAAAAAACTTTATATGTTGTAATGATCCTAAAAAAAGATGTTGCTTTTATGATTATCAGGTTGAGATGTAATCTAACATAAATCAGTTAATTTTATTCATAGGGTTACTTGTTTTCTTATAGTCAAGTCTTCATTGTCAGATTTTTTTTTTTTTTTTTTTTTTTTTATGCAGTCAAAGAAAAGTGATATCTGTAGGCTATGAAGTCCGAGAGAGAGAGAGAGAGAGATTTTTTTAAATGTGGGTTTTCAAAATATAGCCACCAAACAAGCAATTTGCTTCTTGACTTGGTTATTAATGGAACCTTTTGTGGTTGGGACGGTGACAAATTCAATGATGTAGTGATTCTCGATTTTTGAGAGATCAATAGGATGTTAAAGGAAACTAACGTTTCCATAGGCATGAGATTTGTATACAAGGTGAAAGGTACAACTTCCTGAATTTTTTTCCTTCTGTGATTTTTATCACGATAGAGAGAGAGGGCGAAGCTATTAGATAGACAAAATTTGGGGTTCCCTATTTTTGACAGTGAGAAGACGAAGCTAGACCTATTTCATTTCCTTCCATTTTCCTTTTTTTTTTAAATAAGGTGGATGACATTTAGTTGAGGCCTCGGCGAGGATGCAACTACAGTTTCCTATAGAATTTCTCATAAAATGAGGTTTTTCTTTTTCTATCATCTTACATTTTTTAGATAAATGATAATTTAACAAGGAATCAGAGCAGATATTCTCAATTCGAAGTCTTAATTTTATACTATATTTTATTTTATTAAATATTCCATTTAATGGATCCACACATTGAGGAGTCTGACCCACAGTACATGAGAGAGAGTATCAAGATCTAAAATAGAGTCTACATCTTTTCATTAATTTGAACTTTTATGACACGTGGTAATTTTATATATAATGAAATATAAAAAAATAAGGTAATATGAAAGAAAGATTTGCGTTGTCTTGCTAGTACTGAATCTACATAAACATGACGTCTATAGTGGATAAATCCCTTATAAATTGCGAGGTTACAATGTGGTACCCCAATCTTCTTACAATGTTGATTTTCCTTTTTCTCTCGATATCACAATTCTCTCTACCATTTTCTTTGTTTTTCTTCTCTCTCTACCCTTCTCTCTCTTATTACTAAAATGAAAGAAGAAGACGAAGAAGAAGAAGAAGAAGAAGAAAGAAGCCATTTCATATCTCACATCCATGCCCCCTTATTTATATATATATATATAACCTCTAGCTTTTTATAGTTTTTTTTTTATATATTGAGGAAGGGGGACGAATCCATATTGATCTCTATTTTTATTTGGAGAAGTGGATCTTGTGCCACAAGGCCTTTTGGACTTTTGCTTTTTATAGTTGCTTTTGCCTTAATTGGTAGGTGTGCCCTAGGTCATTTAACATGTACCGAGCAAGAGTGTTTTAGGGTGGCTGGTAGTTAAAATGCCTCCTTTTGCTTGTCCATGTTAGATGGGCCATGCTCTTTTAACGTAGTACTGGAGTGAGTAGGTTTTTTAATAAGCCATATATAGTTAGTATCCTCTACAAACCATGGCCATTTTTCTTTACTCTCTATACGTTGAAGCCGATGAAATAACCTCTATATAACTGGAAACCAAGACAACAAGAATCCAGAGAGAGAGAGAGCGATGGAAGTGTATTGTGTAACAGGAGGAACAGGGTTGATGGGTGCATACCTGGTGAAGACCTTGCTAGAGAAGGGCCATACTGTGAGAACAACAGTGCGAGACCCAGGTTTATATCTCTTGTTTCTGCATTTCTTCATCCAATGCGGACAACTCAAGATGTTTGTACTAATTAACGTAATTAAGGATTAGCATAAACATAATTGTGTGTGTTCACATATGTATGTGTGTGTCAGTGTGTGTGTGTGTGTGTTTTCCCAGGTTCTAAAATCTTGGTGTGTTTGGCAGAGGATATGAGAAAGGTTGGTTATCTCTGGGAGTTCAATGGAGCCAAGGAGAGGCTTAAGATCATGAAAGCAGATTTAATGGTGGAAGGAAGCTTTGACCAGGCAGTTCAAGGGGTTGACGGTGTCTTTCATACCGCTTCCCCTGTTCTGGTTCCCTGCGACAACAATATTCAGGCAAAGCTACTGATCTTTATACCACCAAATAAATTTTCATTTATACACAACACTGTTGTTACCTTGGAGATACTGAGCTAATACAGTAAAATTATCACTTGTTCTAAAAGTTTGAACAAGATGTAGTTTTAATTATTTGTATTATATTCTTAATATTTTCCTCATATATGAGTCACACTTTCCCTCAATGAATGAGCCTATTACAGGAAATATTTAATTAAATGGGATGAAATATTGTGGAGTCATATATAAACCATGGTTTTATGCATTCTAAAATTATCAAATAACTTTTAAAATAAGTCACTGTCCCCATTTCTTTTAGACTTCCAAGTCCATGGAGGTTCCTTTTGCATGATATCGTACGTATGTATCAGAATTTTATATTACATGATTCGTGTGGATCGATATACATTATTCATGCAGGCAACTCTGATCGATCCATGCATAAAGGGAACCTTGAATGTGCTGAGCTCCTGCGCAAAAGCGAACAGAACTTTGAAAAGAGTTGTTCTTACATCTTCCTGTTCTTCAATAAGATACCGTGATGATGCCAACCAGATTTCTCCTCTGAATGAATCACATTGGAGTGATCTTGATTACTGCAAACGCCACAACGTAATTACACTTCTGGCTCTATTATGCTACATATACAAAATAAATCTACAAACTGATATGATTTTTTAGATCTATTAGATTTATTTACATTAAAAATAATTTTACAATCTAACATACGGTTACATTAAGCCACATCAGTTTATCTATTTACTATTTAAAGTGTTTTGCACACACACATATATATATACACACGCATGATATCTCTTTCTGCAATCTGCATCATTTTAAATATATGAAATCATGTAAATGCTGCATTTTTTTAAAAGCGTTTTTCTTAAGAATAATATTAATGTTGAGTGGATCTTGCTTGCATATTGCAGCTTTGGTATGCATATGCAAAGACATTAGCTGAGAAAGAAGCTTGGAGAATGGCTGGGGAAAGTGGAATGGATCTAGTGGTGGTGAATCCATCTTTCGTGGTTGGTCCCCTGCTTCAACCACAACCAACCAGCTCACTCCTCGTAACATTGGTCTTAATTAAAGGTTAAGTTTCACTACCAACAATAACGATTTTTCTGATCTGAATACTATTTGAAACTCTTTACACTACACACCATTCACTTAGTATAATTTCATTTGAATGATAAATTTTAAATAAAATCTTATCATTTAAGTGAAGTAGATAATTTGTTCTACATTCCTTTATCAGGTGACAGAGGTGAATATCCAAATACAACGGTCGGATTCGTGCACATAGACGATGCCATTGCCGCACACATCTTAGCTATGGAGGAAAAGAAGGCATCTGGAAGGCTTATATGTTCAGGCTCGGTGGCTCATTGGTCTCAAATCATTAAGATGCTGAGGGCCAAGTATCATTCCTACCCATTTGAAAACAAGTGAGCGAAAAAATGCCCTACAACTCGTCTCAATTATTCCTGCAAAAGCATCTGGCTCATGTTAAGCGATATAATTTAAATAAGCAAATATATTCTTTAAAAAATATTACGTACAAGCAGATTTGTGGACCAATCTGTACACCAATATATGCGTATTGGCTACTTTTATTAAAGTCTGACTTTTTAAACAATCACATTAGATGAGTACGCATATTTGTGTACAAAATGGTTTGCAACTAGATTTTTCCTCTATCACTTCTCAAAAGTTTAAGTTTTGGGATAAATGATGATGTAGCCTCCATTTGTATACAAAAACGATTTTATTTGATCTCATCTAATCTCATTATTACAGTTTTTCCAAATTTTCTTACAAAATATAATAAATAATTCAATTTTTTTAATGCTCAAAATAATAAAATATTAAAAACTAATATTCTAACAATATTTTATTCAATTTTCGTTTAAAATCATCTCATCTCATTGCACTATCTAAACGAGACCTTAATATATATGATATGAGAGAAAAAGTTTTGAGTTTGAGCCATGTCCATCACTCTTACTTCATCCCATTTGATTAAAATATTTATATGGAGTCTTCTCTCTAAATAATTTCATAGCTTTCCTTAATTTGCCTGAAAAGTATCTGCGATTGTTATGACAATTTTGTAGGTGTGGCAGCAACGAAGGAGACAGCAATCCACATAGCATGGACACCACTAAGATTACTCAATTAGGGTTTCCTCCATTCAAGACCCTTGATCAAATGTTTGATGACTGCATCAGAAGTTTCCAAGAGAAAGGATTTCTGTGAACAACATGATATCGTCTTCTCCAAGATTTTTCTTAGCCTTACGTGCACGTCATGGACTTGTTATGACAGATTTTGTTTATGAAATTCCCAGTAATAAAAATAAAGAATATTACAATAAAAGCGATAATTAAAAGAAATTAGTTTGGACTGAGGCACAGAAATCTTACTCCTTTAAAGAAATTCAAGCCTTTTACTGTTTGACAAAATCTAAAACTGATGCAACAAACGGCCACAAAGCTTTTGGCTTGTCTTGTTTAGGATTCAATAGTATAATTATTCGTTATATAATTCGAACAAACACCGATCAAGTGGTGAGGCTTTGAGCCTAAAACTTAGGAAAAACATCTAATTTGTTTTGCCCAACAAGTATTTAAGTACCGTGTGGCGCAATTTTTGAACTTTTCCCTTAATTAGATCTCTCTAATTCGACTTGGCTGAAGGAGGCTTATAGCAGTTTTTTTTTTTTTTCAAACTTTCCTCATAAAAGACTCAATAAATAGTGATCGGGATCGATCTGCTGGCCGGACTATTATGGAAAATAATGAAATTTTACGGTAATAATTTACAGTTTTGAGTAAAAGTTAAAAACAGATGGAAGAGTCGAAGACAGTTGGTGGGATTAGTTTTGGCCCAAAGGCCCAACCGCAGTAAAAGCCCACCAGAAAGGAAAAGCACACAGCGGGCCCAACTCTGCAGAATCCAAAATACATATCAACCCATTGCCACCTTTCATGGGATCTTATACAGATACGAAATATCGCCAAACTCAGAAAGATATCTCATGCAGATACGCGATCACGATAATTACGGAAGGCGTTACACAGGATATGTACCGCCCCGGAGGCCTATAAATATACCGGGTAAACCTCAACTGGGGGCATTGATAATTTTTCCTCATAAATACGTGACCACTAACTTAAGCATCGGAGTTTTCTCGGGTGGAAAACCACCATTTTCTTTTGATTCTTCTTGCAGGTTTCGAGAACAGGAGGCCGGCGAGACACGTCCTCAACATTGGTGCCATTTGTGGGATCTGACTTCACAAACGATTAACGTGGCTCTCGCATGCCAATTGTGACCCGTTCCGTAGCAAGCCGAATGACAGGAGCATCCATGGAAGCGCGGTTAGCAGCGGCGGAGGAAAGACTGAAAACAACATTGGAAGCCTGGGAAGCGCTTCAAAAGGAGAACGAAACTTTGCAGCAAAAGAACGCTGAATCCAGCAACACTGCCGTACCACCTAACGACGGGCAAGGAGAGCAAGAAGCGGACAGTAATGTTGGGGTCGAGCTGGAGCGCGCGGAAAAATAAAAACTGCACGACGAATTGAAGGATCTTGCAGGCAAATATGAAGAAATAGCAAAACAGATGGGGGGACCTTCCTCGGTCGACAACTTACTGAGCCAGACCGACCTACCATACAGCGACCGCATCATGGCGATCCCTTTGCCGCCAAAATTCAAACTTCCCCAAATCGAACTGTACGACGGGTCTAGAGATCCAGTAGACCACTTGGAAAATTTTAAAGCCCACATCACACTCCATGGCTTCCCAGACGAGATCGCATGCCGAGCTTTCCCTTTAACCCTAAAGGGGACGGCGAGGGGATGGTTCAGGACCCTCAAGCCGAGGTCGATCGACAGTTTCGAGGAGTTAGCTAAACTTTTCATAACCTAGTTTATGCCAAGCAGAAGGCGCCGGCATCCAGCCGCCTACCTACTAATAGTCAAGCAAAAAGAGGATGAGGACCTCAAGACCTACCTCACACGGTTCAACAAGGAACGCTAAACAACGGATGATCAGAACGAGAAGATCACTCTGGCCGCCCTCTTGGGCAGGATCTGGCCTCAGAGTCTCTTCATGGTCGATCTGGCAAAGAAAACCCCCTCGACCCTAAGGAAGTTCATGGATCAAGCGGAAAGGGGCGAACGGCGAAGCGGGCACGATGACAAGAAAGTGGGAACGAGTAGGCAGGAAAGAAGACAATAAAGGTACATGGATCGAAACACCAGATTGATGCATAACAACCTGAGTGTCAGGGAGGAAGAGGATGGCAAGGGCGAAGGACGCCCACATCAGACAGGAGACAGCTATTGCAAGTACCACCAGACAACGTCACATTGGACCGAAGATTGCACAACCATGAAAAAGAGGGTCGCTGACCTAATAGGAACAGGCGAATTGGAGCACATAATTGCAGAGCGATCAAAACCGATGAGGCGCCAGGAAACCGGGTGAAGAGGTAAAAGGAGCTTTAGCCCCGAGCGGAGAAACTGTGGCGACAACCCTCGAAACGATGGCAGCCGGGCGAGCAACAGAGGGAACGTCAACAGAAACAGGACCCCCACCAGAGGCGGCAGGAATAGGTCACCCCCGAGAAATAACAATAATAGAGAACCGATCGGGGAAATCAGGACGATAGACGGAGGATTTGCTGGAGGTGGGATATCCACATCCAGTCGCAAGGCACATGCACGAAGAGCTCGGTACGAGGAAGTATATGTAACGGACAGGGCGCCTAAGCAGCAGAGACTAAACCAAGACCGAGAAGTGATATCCTTCGGAGAGGCGGATAGACAAAGGATACTATATCCGCATGACGACGCCCTGGTAGTCACCCTCATTATAGCCAACTACACGACTAGGCGGGTACTAATTGATAACGGAAGCTCAGCTGACATATTGTTTTGGGACGCGTTCAACAGAATGGGCATTGATACCAGACAGCTACGACCTTCCCCAACACCATTGAAGGGTTTTTCCAATGAAGCAATCCAGCCAGTAGGAGCCATCACACTCCCAGTTACCGCCGGGAGTGGAGCACAAACAGCTACTACCATAACCGACTTCTTGATAGTGAAAGCCCCTTCCTCCTACAACGTTATGCTAGGGAGACCAACCCTTAACAGCCTCAAAGCAATAACTTCCACGTATTACCTCAAGATGAAATTTTCAACCGACAGCGGGGTAGGAGAATTAAAAAGAGAGCAGGTACTGGCTAGGGAGTGTTATGTACAGGAATTGAAGAAAAATTGAAATGAGGTTTGCACAATCGAGGAGCTAGAAGAAACCTTCCTCCCGCCACTTCCCCCCGTCATGGTCGAGGCATCACAAGAAGAAATAAAGGTCAGAAATGAACAGATTCAACAGCATGCCGAGGTCAACAAGCCTTTGGAGCTTATAACACTGTTTGCAGACCGCCCGGAGACAACCGTGCGCATAGGAACAAACTCCTCCCCTGCAGATAGACAGAGTCTAAAACAGCTGCTGGTAGAGCATAAAGACATTTTTGCCTGGAGCCACAAAGAAATGCCAGGCATAGACCGCACCATCATCGAACACAGACTAGGCGTGAACCCAGCGCATAAACCTGTGCACCAAAAAAAGAGGTCTTTCAGCGCGGAAAAATACGCCGCCATCGGCTTGGAGGTCGAAAAGCTGCTCGCCGCCGGTTTTATCAAGGAGGTCCATTTTCCGGAATGGTTATCCAATGTCGTCATGGTGAAGAAAACCAATGGGAAGTGGAGAATGTGCGTAGACTTTACCAACCTCAACAAAGCCTACCCGAAAGATAGTTTCCCCTTGTCACGCATCGACCTCATCGTGGATGCAACAGCGGGACACCGAACGCTCAGCTTCATGGATGCATACTCAGGATACAATCAAATACAAATGCACGCGGCGGACAGGGAAAAGACGGCACTTATAACCGACTGGGGGTTGTACTGCTATCAAGTAATGCCATTCGGATTAAAGAACGTAGGAGCAACTTACCAAAGGTTAGTCAACCGAATGTTCGCAAAGCAGATGGGGCAAATCATAGAAGTCTACATAGACGACCTCTTAGTGAAAAGCAGGGAGCCTGCCCAACACATCGTTGACCTAAGAGAAGCATTCGAAGTGCTGCGCCAATATAAGATGAAGCTGAACCCAGCCAAATGCGCCTTCGGCGTCGAGTTAGGAAAGTTCCTGGGATTCATCATATCAAAGTGAGGAATCGAGGCTTCCCCCGAGAGGATAGAGACTATAATAAATATGAAGCCACCAAAGAACCTGCACGAGACACAACGGTTAGCAGGGAAAGTGGCCGCCTTGGGGAGGTTCATAGCCAGGTCAACCAATAAGTGTGTGCCTTTCTTCCACGTATTGCGTAAAGCACATCCTTGGAATGAAGTGTGTGACGAGGCGTTCAGAAACCTGAAGCAGTATCTGGTCAACCCACTGCTCCTAAAGTAGCCCGAAATGGGTGACGTGCTCTGCACTTATCTAGCCGCCTCCCCGCATGCGGTGTCCGCCGTCCTGGTAAAAGAAGAAGGAGCCGACCAACATCCCGTATATTATGTAAGCCGAGCTCTCAAGGGAGTGGAAGTAAGGTACCCTAAGATCGAAATGCTAGCCTTTGCCTTGATAACGGCGGCCAGGAAGTTACGCTCATATTTCCAAGCCCACACAATAAGGGTACTCACAGAAGCACCGTTGGCAAAAACCCCCAGGAAACCAGACTGCATGGGAAGACTGATAGGATGGTCAATCAAATTGAGCGAATTCGACCTGAGATACGAGCCCCAAGAAGACGATAAAGGGGCAAGCACTGGCAGATTTTGTAGCAGAATTCACAGGATTCCCCCAGGAAGCTCAGGATGCCGCTACGATACCGGCAAGAACACCATGGGTAATGCACATAGATGGATCTTCATGCAAGACCAGTGGCGGCCTGGGAATACACCTCATAAGCCCCAGCGGCGAAGAGAGACACTATATGGCTACGCTTGCATTCAAAGTGACGAATAACGAAACAGAATACGAAGCACTAATCGTCGGTCTCTCAGTAGCCGCCCGGATTGGAGTGACAGAAGTAGAAGCCAGGTCAAATTCACAAGTTATTGTCAACCAAGTATTGGGACTGTACGCCACCAAGAGCGTAAAATTGAAGAAGTATTTGGAACAGGTATGGGAAGTACAAGACCTTTTCTCATATTTCACCATAACCCAGGTCCCACGAACAGACAATGACGTGGCGGACAAGCTGGCCAGAGCTGTTTCGGGAATGGAAATGGCGCCCCTTCCTTGGCAAGTAGAAAGGAGAGTCATTGAGATACCCGCCGTGGACGCAGAGATAGCAGCATTAGATCGTGGTTTTCTCGAATAGGCAAACGAAATAGTGGAATATCTAACATTGGGCAAACTTCCAGAGGGACGAGATAAAGCAAGGAAAGCGACGAGATTCGTGCTCATCGAAGGGATCCTTTATAAGAGAGGACTCTCCGCCCCTTTGTTGCGATGCGTCTCACCCTAGGAGGCACAGTATGTCCTTGCCGAGATACATGAAGGAATCTGTGGGAACCATTCAGGTGGGAGAGCCCTGGCCAGGAAGACAATCAGAGCGGGCTATTACTGGCCCAATGCAATAAAGGATGCGCAGGAATTTTCAAAAAAATGCATCAAGTGCCAGGAATATGCACCCATACCTCATGCCCCCCGCCAGAGGAATTGACCTCCATTACGGCACCCTGGCCTTTTGCCCAATGGGGCGTGGACCTAGTGGGACCTTTCCCACCAGGCAAAGGTGGCGTCAAATTCATGATAGTAGCCGTGGACTATTTCACCAAGTAGGCGGAAACCGAACCCTTGGCGACCACTACCAGCAAAGCGGTAACACGGTTTTCATGGAAGAACGTAATTTACCGATTCGAAATCCCCCACAGTATAATAACAAACAACGGGCGGCAATTCGACTCCGATCAATATCGAGAATGGTGTGCCAAGCTAAGAATCAAACCCAAGTATTCCTCGCCAGGTCACCCCCAAGCTAACGGGCAAGCCGAATCAACTAACAAGGCCTTACTCTCCATCCTAAAAAAGAAAGTCACAGAGAAGAAAGGGGATTGGGCAGACGAGCTTCCGGGAGTACTTTGGGCATACAGGACGTCAATCAAAATGCCAACCGGGGAATCCCCATTCACCCTAACATACGGAACAGAGGCCATACCGCCGGTGGAGGTAGGACTGCCCAGTTGCAGGACAAGTCATTTCTCGGTTAACCAAAACAACAGCAAGCTCGAAGAAAATCTGGATTTAGTGGAGGAAGAAATGGGAAGGACCTTACATAGTAGTGACAAACATTATAGGGGGATCATACCGACTGAAGGACAGTCAAGGGAGAGAGCTACCTCAGCCTTGGAACGCGGAACACTTGAAGAAGTTTTACTAGTAGCAATTCTAGCTGTCTTTTATTAAGATTTTCGTCAGTTCGCATTTACCAGTAGCAATTTCAGCTATGTTTTTTTTTTATCATGATTCTCGCATTTACCAGTAGCAATTCCAGCTATGTCTTTTATTAAGATTTTCGCCAGTTCGCGTTTAATCAAATTCCGTCCTGGAGTCCTTATTTCAATTGGATTCTTGAGATACTTCATCTTTCCTGACCCAAAAAAAAGGGCGCAGAATCAATTGACTATGCCACTTCAAACAAAAAGAAGGGGCGCAGAGTCAATTGACCACGCCACCTCAAGCAAAAGGAAGGGGCGCAGAGTCAATTGACCACGCCACCTCAAGCAAAAGAAAGGGGCGCAGAGTCAATTGACCACGCCACCTCAAACAAAAGGAAGGGGCACAAAGTCAATTGACCACGCCACCTCAAATAAAAAGATGAGTGCAGAGTCAATTGACCACGCCACCTCAAACAAAAAGAAGGGGCGCAGAGTCAATTGATCACACCACCTCAAGCCAAAGGAAGGGGCGCAGAGTCAATTGACCACGCCACCTCAAGCAAAAGGCAGGGGCGCAGAGTCAATTGACCACGCCACCTCAAGCAAAAGAAAGGGGCACAGAGTCACGCCACCTCAAACGAAAAGAGGGGCGCAGAGTCAATTGACTACGCCAGTAGGGGCGCAAAGTCAACTGACCATGCCACCTCAAACAAAAAGAGGAGTGCAGAGTTAGTTGACCACGCCGCCTTGAACACTCAAGACAAGTAAAGACCCACTACTCGACCCAAAAGACGCACATAGTCACAAGAACGAAGATAAGCACGCAATAACAAAGGTCAAAGCAAAGATCTATTACAAATTATAAACTGAGCCCAATTACAAATCGTGGCTATAGCATACAACAACAAAAATATATACAAAGAAGAATGGCGAAAGGTAAGACAACTCCTCATCACGGATCGCCGCTTTCTTTGGGAGCGGCAAGGGGGGCACGCCAACAAAGGCATCGGGGATTTCATTACGCCCAAAAGTGTCGGCCCGGCGGCAATCAGCTATTTCTGGAGAAAACAAGCCCGTATCGAGAGCTTGCAGGTTGGTCGTCGGATCAGCCAGAAGGCGGTTCCGAAGGCACAGGATCCCGGAGCCATGACCAAAAGTGAAGGCTGTGTCCCGGACCTGAGGAACTAGGGCCAACTGAGCCCGAAGGCGGGAATTTTCCTCCCGGACAACAGACAACTGAGCAGCTTTTCAGCCAACTACTCATCCCTGGCCATTGCAACCAGGTTGGCCTTCCTGAGCTCCTCATTTGTGTTCGCACGGCTCGCCTTGTACTTTTGATGGCGCTCACGAAGCTCGGCCAGCGAACCCTGCGCCTCGAACACTTCTTAGGCGGCCAAGCGAGTCTTTCCCAAGGCTTCCAATAAGTCATTGGTCAGCCCAATGCACCTTTCCTTAAGGCCAACAACTTCCCCCCGGACTGAGCACAACTCCCCCCTGCTGGCGCGGAGCTCAGAAGTTAAGCGGGCAATTTCAGCATCGAAGCCTTGCCGGGCCTCACGGAGCTGCACCATCGCCAGGTCTCTCTCCGACTGCAAGACCTGGCAAGAGAAGTCTTCCCTGACTTTCGCCTCCTGAGCAAGGCGAACAGCATCTCGAAACTCGAGAACTTCCCCCTCATGCAGCTCAAGCTCCCCCTGGAGGGAGTCCGCAACACCTTCTACTTAGGCAACCCGTAACTCAAGCTCCCTATTCCTTTCAATCAGGGCCTCCATTTCGGCCCTGTCTGCTCGCCACCTCCTGGTAATTCTCTCCTCCCGTGCAAGGAAAAAGTCGCGAGCTGTGCCGCCAAGCCTTCAACCCCCTGTAAAGGAAGGAAAACAACCTAAGTATATAGCAGGCAGCAAAGGCAAGTAAAGGGAAAAGATAGCAACAAATAATATAAGTCCGAGTAATACCGTGGAGAACCATTCCCTCAGCTGGTTAGCCATGTTGGCGGCAACTTCCGCATGAGCAAAATCAGGCATAGGGGAAGCCTCCCGAGGAGCCACGCTCATTGCCGGATCGGGCACATGCCCAGATACGGGCAGCAGTCCCGGATGAACAGACCCAACCCACGCGGCGTGGGAGTCATCACGGAGCATGTGATCCAGCCCCTCATCAGTCAGGGACTCCGGGCCCCCTTCAAATGAAGGGGCATGAAGTGGCGGTGGAGAGAAATGCTCCCCGCTTCCAACCAAAGATGGAGTTTTACCTCTAGACACGGTAGTGGGGGGAGTCTCCGAGCTGGGCGGCCCAGCCATCGAGACACCACGGGCGCCCTCAGGAGGGAGGGATACAAGGCCCCCTTGACCAGAAGATTGGGCATCGTTACGGCCCATCTCCTCTACGCCCATAGAAGGAGCGCCCTCCTCCTCAGCAACACCTTCCGAGGGCGATTGATGGCGTGAACTGGGGCCCGCAACTCCTTCCAAGTGAAGGGCGGCTGAGACACAGAGAGGGAGCTCGCCGCCCCTCACTGGTCCTTCAACAGTTGGCGCCAAGAAAACTGAAGCAGACGCCTGGGAGCTCGACTGAAGAGGGGCGTGAGCTTGAAAAGTGGCGGCCAGTTCAAAGAGAGCTATATTGGCCAGCATCTCCCTGTCCCCCAAACTGGCGAACTGTGGCCTCGCGGGAGAAGTGCCCTGATTACGCCCAAAGAATAACGCGGTCGTTTGCAGTATAGCTTTGGGGTGTCGATTCCACAGGGAGATGGATTGAGAAATTGAAGAACAATAACGAAATTAACAAAAAGATTTAGATAAGTGCGAAAAGTAAATTTTAGAGTGTGACGTAAATTAAAACTAAATGAGTAATTTGAATAGTATAAAAATGAGACGAAAAGTAGAGCGTAGGGAATTCCTTGTGTATTTGTGGTATTCAAATTTATTCTTAATTCATTGATAACTCAATTAAGAATTCTATATCCAAATTCTTAATCGGAAGATATAACATTAATAACCAAAGTTTAAATCAAATGTAACTCTTTGAAAAATCATTCTTCGCGCTTAACTCTCATAAATTGTTATCGACATTGAGAAAATCCAACGACGACAATATACCCAAGAGGCGATATTGCAGCAGAGAATTAAATCAATATAGATAATCAATTGCTCCAAACATAATTATAGAACTAATCCACTCAATAGAAAAAGCATGACTGAATTTATAAACGAAATAGATTCTATAATTATTTGAAGACGAAAAACATCACAAATAAATTGAGAATAATAGAACAAAAGAGTTTTAATATTTAAAGACCAAATACATGAATCAAAAATAAATTACAAACACCATCACACACACAAGTTCATCCCTAACCCTCTTAGAGAATTTAGTTACACATATTGAAAATATGTAACAAAAATTCTTCAAGGGATAATATGGAAGAGCCAACCATTATTTTCTTCTCTCTTCTTTGGTTTTTCTTTTCTTTTCTTAAGCTCTCAAAACAATGGCTCTTCCAAAACATCCTCCCACACTAAGCATTGTCTTAGAACACACACCCCTCCCTTCTATTTATAAGCATCCTTCATGCAAGTTGTCATGACAAAATCATCACAATTTCAACTTGTTTTGCCATGTGCCATTCTTGAATCCAAGTGACTTGTGAGTTATCATTTTGATCATTTGTTTTCCCACTATGCATGAGCTGGATTTTGCTTGTAGGTTGAGTGTTTCAATTTTGCTTCTCTACCCATTAGTTGTCTTGTATGACTTAATATCTTGTAGTCAAATAATTTGTCTTGAAGAAACTTGAGTGCACTTCATCTTGCATATGAATTGATCATTGCATTTCCAAGTTGGTGTAGGAGTGCTTGCTGGAAAATATTATGATGACATTTGGATTTGATGCAAGTGGCTGAAAAATATCCAGGAACGTCAAGTGCAGGTGCGTCCACTTGATGGTCGATTTTGTCTTGGATTGAGTGGATATCTCTTAAAACATAAAACATAAAAGTTATAGATATTTCTCTTGCGGTTCTATATCATCTTGAATCAGCTCAATCGGAGATTGGATGAGAGAGTTATGCCCATATTACGAAAATACGTCAGAACTGTCTAAAATTCCGCAATTATCTTCATTTGCTCCTAATGCCTCTATTTGTGTCCTAAATCAAAATATAAGAATAATGAGTATATTTAGGCATCAAATAAGAATAAAGTATTAAACATTAAGAGAGGAAAATATGGCATTTTATATTCTCATCAATATATTAAATCATGCTTATATCTATCTCAAGATAAATGACCATTAATTTTAATAACATGAGTTATATTCATTATTTTCTCATTTCTTTTAACATTTAAATAGAGTATTTAGAGTGCATTTTTGTGCACTCATCATGCCCGCAGATGAAAAGGGCGCCACAATCCGAACACCTGATGACTTAGACCCCTCTAGCGGGGTTGGCGTTGTGTCCTCACCGCCTCCTGGAGAAACCACATCTCAAGGCGTTGGCTCAGGGGCACTCATTTCGGGCGCCAAGCTCCCCTCCAGAATTTGGGCGGCCTGCGTCAACTCCCGATCGCCTCTAGTGGGCGCCCTGCTTTTCTTGGGCGGAGGGTTCGCATAAGAGCCCTCTAGGCGGTCTCTTTTCCTATAGCCCTCATCATTCTTCTTCTTGGACTTTTTTTCCTTTTTGCCCTCCACTGCGGCAGTTTCTGGCCGGTCAGTTTCCCCAGGCTTGCCCTCTGCGTCTCGCACAAAAAGGGGACCCCTCGCCATCTTCTTTGAAGGCGCCGATAAAAGGGCGGGGATGACATCTGTAATCATGAAGTCACGCCCCTAAACAAAGGAACGGCTCAGAGACGTCAAGAACCGGTCAATATGAGCGGGCGTCAGCAATTTGTCAGTCCAAAGATCCTCCAGATGGTCTGCGGCCCAGGCTTTGACAGCATTAATCCGGGCAAGTTCTCGGCGGGATAAGGGGGGCATAGTTGACCACAAGCATTTACCATCAGGAATTGGGCGCCAAATGGCCCTGACAGGGAAATCCCTAAAGACCTCATCTTGACCAGGGAACTCCCATCCTTGGCCACTAATAAAAAAGAACTTGGCAGTCCACGCCTTGGTATTAGAATATCTTCCCTCGAACCTCGCCAAGGACTGGCCCTTCTCCTTCTTGCGAAAACCAGCCACGCATCCCTTAGTGGCCGCCCTCACATCATAGAAGGCAAGGAAGTCACGAGCAGTGAGATCGGGATAAGGATCACGAAGGGACTCCAACACCATCCGAAAGACGATGCAAGCACACAAGAACACCCTCAGGGCAAAAGGGTGAAGTTGAATCGGAGCAAGTTCTAGAAGGTCTAGAATATCTCGAAGAGGGCGGCAGAAAGGGAGTTTCAAACCATGCAATAACAGGGCGACAGAGATGGCCACCCAACCAGAAAACCCCTCGTCATCGCAACAGCCCGAATCGGGGGCTTTCATTACAACCGAACTCGGAATTTTAAACTCTTCCCTAATCCTGGCCAAGTGCTTCTCCCCGAACACTAGAACGCCACGAATAACCTTCAAAGGTCGTGCCCTCAAGAATGTCGAAAGGCTGAGCCAATCCGCTGCCTTGGTCTGTCATAGGAGTAATGAAAGAAGAAGAAGAGGAAAACAAGAAGTAAGAAAAAGCAAAGAAGCAGAGACGAAAAGAGCTTAATAATAAAAGAATACAGAAAAGCAAAATGAAGAGAGAAAGAGAAGAGGTATTTAAAGAAAACAAGTGCGGCATGCCAACAAACGGAGATATGATGACCTAACATAAATACAGAGGTGTAACCGTCAGATGAGAAGACGGGAAGACAGCACGCGCCCGATGATCATGGGAAAGGAACGAATTCACAAGTTTGCCTTTGCGGGAAATCAATACAAAAAAAAAAAGAATTAAATTCCCTACGCCTCAGGGCGAAGAAAATCTGCGGGGTAATGGTGGGATCAGTTTTGGCCCAAAGGCCCAACCACGGTAAAAGCCCACCAGAAAGGAAAAGCACACAGTGGGCCCAACTCTGCAGAATCCAAAATACATATCAACCCGTTGCCACCTTTCATGGGATCTTATACAGATACGAAATATCGTCAAACTTAGAAAGATATCTCATGCAGATACGCGATCACGATAATTACGGAAGGCGTTACACAGGATATGTACCGCCCCGGAGGCCTATAAATATACCAAGTAAACCTCAACTGGGGGCATTGATAATTTTTTCCCGTAAATACGTGACCACTAACTTAAGCATCGGAGTTTTCTCGGGTGGAAAACCACCATCTTCTCTTGATTCTTCTTGCAGGTTTCGGGAACAGGAGGCCGGCGAGACACGTCCTCAACAACAGTGTTGAG
Organism: Platycarya longipes; assembly: GCA_036559045.1. Lineage (NCBI taxonomy): Eukaryota > Viridiplantae > Streptophyta > Magnoliopsida > Fagales > Juglandaceae > Platycarya > Platycarya longipes. The sequence goes on along the minus strand of CM071803.1, from coordinate 18,814,012 downwards.
CAAAAATAGTTCGAGGGGACTCTGAATGCAATTAATGAGGAATGTGAATGTGCCAAGCAACCAATTCATCCAATCTTCAAAAACATTAAACAAGCTAATTAATGCAATTAATGAGAAATAAAGGTCATTTGTAGGCAAAAAGGAGACTCTCCATATAACCAAGGAAAATTCTGTATATTTAATAAGATATATCTAATGATGTTAAATGTGTCACATCTTACCTACTATAATGAACATTATTCTAAAATGAATCAATCAATTTGTAACCACAACTGCAAGAATGTGAAGCGTCGTTAGTTTTAATTTGCCAAACTCTGAGTTTTTTTTTATCTCTAAACAAAATTTTACGAGGTTTAAATTAAAGGGAACATCGACCTTTGTGGAGCACAAGCTTAGGATGAAATTGGAACACGACCAAACTTTGGCAAGTCATATTTTAAAAATAAATAAATTATTTCAAGCTCCTCCTGATTGAAATACTACACGCTAGCTACTGGTATTTCTTAAAAAAATAAAAATTCAAAAGAAACATTTTCATTCATAAAATCAGGCATTACAATACTTATCATTCAATACAAAATTAAAAATTATGACTGCATGGCCCCTCTTCCATCCATATAATGATCAATTCAGTACCATAAAAAAATAAAAAATTAACTAGCTTGGCTAGCTGATGAGCTACCTCATGCATTTGCTTTTATATGCAAACTGGACTTTCCAATATGGTTTCATATTAATAGTCTTCTGAAATCATCAATTAATTATTCATACCATGTCCAATTCTCTTATTCACTATTGGTTGCTTTGATAACAGCTTCAGTATCTCCTTCAAATACTACCTTTGTAAAACTTAATTAGACCATCTTATCTAGTTATCTCATCTTATCTCAACACTAAACTTCATTCAATTACATACACTTTTTAATTTCAATTTTTCAATTTTTTCATCCAATCATTATTTAATTATTACTTTTTCAAACATTCAAACAAATCACAACAAAAATTTGACATTTTAAGTTTCAAAATAAAGATAATATTAAGAAATTATATTATGAGAACATTTTAATTTTATAATATTATTATTCAATTTTTTCTCTCTTTTTTCTTAAAACTTCGTAAAACATCTTAACTCAAACTATTTCATTATTATTCATATATTTCTCATCTTATCTTATCTCATTTGCATAATCAAATGAGGCCTAACTCTGAATAAAATTCCATTGCCCTTCTTAGTGCAAGAGCATCGGCCATATATAATGGGTTGCAAGATATACTTGATATTTGCACATAAAGATGTCAACATCTCTCCCTCTGAATCTCTCAGAATAATTGCAAGCCTAACCCTCCTTGAATGAGCATCAACAGCTGCATCCCAATTTGCATTCAATTCATTTTCCCTTGGTTTATTCCTTATGATCAATTCCCATGCATTCCTAGATGAGTTTTATTATTCCTTATGGTTAATCTTAGAATGGTGGAACTCCTCTACCCTTTAGTAGCCACTTGAATTAATTATTTTAGACATTCAAGCTAATTTTAAGATACGAAAGTATTTCTTGTTATCAAAATCCTTCTCATTGTTGCCACCACCAACTCTAATTTTTTATATTGTAGCTTCACTCTCAATTTCTTCCATAACCCATGCAAGTCTTCCTCTGATCTCGACCATTTGTGTACAAAGACTGCTTAATCTACCCTCACATCACTAGCTATTGGACAATCCCATAGACAATGGTCAACTGATTCCTCATTTATTTCACAAATCAGACAAGGAGTATCTATTATTTGCCACTTGGAAAAGGTTTTGTCTGGTTGGCAGTATATCATGACTTGCTTTCCAAACAAAGTGTTCAACACAACTTGAGATTTTTAAACCCCTTATTTTTGCCACTTTGAAGTTTCTCCTCTTATAACTCTCTTTTTAGTATGCTCCAAATGGTATGCACATTTGATAAAAATATGTCCCATTTTAGGTAAACTGCAAATCACCTCAGCTTCTTCTGTACTAAAAAACTCTTTAATGACAAATTCGTCCCATCTTCTTATTTCTTTATAAACAAGATATTTAACTCTGAAATCTCGATCTAGGATCTTAACAGGAGACTAAGCTTTATAAGAAGTTGGAATTGGTATCCACTTATCCGTCCTTATCTTGATCTTTTGACCATTCCCTACCCTTCATATTAGTTTTTTTAAGCAAATCTATCGAGGAATACAAACTTTTCAATATCAAAGAGAGGCCATGTCCTAGTTCTTCTTCTGGAAGATGGTCGTATTTGAAATACTTGTCTTTCATAATCTATACAGCCGTAGAAGATTGGTTATTCAACATCCTTCAATACTATTTTGTAAAATTTGCTTTATTGAAACATTCTATATCTCAAAAACGCAACCCTCTCTGTTTTTGTTCCCCCATCTTTGGCCAACTTTTCCACTAAATTCTTTTATCATTTTTCTTGTGGCCCCACTAGAATCTAGACATCATTGAGGATATCTCTTTATACAACTTTCTTGGTAGTCTGAAGACACTCATAGGAAAAATGAAAATTCCTTAGAGGACTACCTTGAGAAATATCTCTTTACTCGCTTAGGACAAAAAAATTATTCTCTCTTTTATACTTCTAAAGGTGTTTTATTTGATCTACCCATCATTGTTGGCAATTCTAAGTACTTTTGAAAACTACTACTAGGTGAAATAGTAGCAGCTTGAATAATCTAGTTCATCATTGTTGAACAAATATTGGAGCTAAAATAGATGGACGTTTTCTATTTGTTTAAATATTGACCAAAATTTTTCTCAAACTTGTCTAGTAATTGCTGGATTTTTGTCCATTTAGTCAGGTTACCTCTATAAAATATTACAGTCATCTATAAAAAATAGATGATTTATCCTTGTGCCTTCCCTTGCTACTATCACCCCCTCTTTGTGTCACCTCTTCTTTCAAATAGATCTATCAGAGAACTAAAACCTTCAACACAAAGAATATATAGATACAGAGATGGAGGATCTCATTATGTAATGCCTCTTGATGGTAGTATTTTTTTTCCCTGGTTGTCCATTAACAAGAACAAAATATGAGAAAGTGGTAACAATCCATTATCAAAGCTACCCACTTGTCCAAAACTTAGTTTTTTCATCACAACTTTTAGAAGAAAAAAAAACCATTATATTCTATCATAGGCTTTAAACAATATATCTAACTTGAGAACAATGCTTCATATGTTTCCCTTTTGTCTAGTTTTCATAGTATAGAGGTTTATAGGCTACCACACATTATCAATGATAAGTCTACCAGGAGTAAAAGAACCTTGAATGCTAGAGATAATGGCTGTGAGAATTTTCTTTAACATGTTAGCTAATACTTTTAAAATGATTTTGTATAGTACTTTACAAAAGCTTATGAGTCTACATTCACTTACAAGATTGGGATTTCTTTTGTTTTTGTAATTAAGGAAGTATAAGTAAAGTTTATGGAATGATTCATACCCTCACCTTTTAAGAAATTAAGGTCGCATCACATACCTCATTTTACTATATTCCAATAGGATTGGAAGAAACATGCTTCATAACCATCTGAGCTTGGGGACTTCAATGGTATCATCTAATGAGGTGTCTCCACTACTTTGACTCTCGTGAATTCCTTTTAGAGTTCTGCATTCATTTCCTTTGTCAGTCAAGGCCCAGTTGGTATCAAGCATTCTTCTATCACCTCCTTTATGGAGTTGAGGATATAAAATTGTCTTTAGATGATACATGAAATTAGCTCTTTCAATCTCGGTTTGCTCCTTCAACAACCTACCTTGAAAGTCAGTGATTTGCTTATCCAGTTCTTTCTTCTCTGGTTTTCACGTGCATGGAAGTATTTTATATTCTTGTGACCAAACCGGTACCAATTTCTTTTAGTTCTCTGTTTCCATTGATGTCTTTCTATTCTAGTAAAATCTCAAACTCTTCTTGCAGACTTTTGATTGCTAGAACATTGGTTTTCCTCTTCCTCTTGCATCTTGTTTAGCCTTTCTGTTTTGATCTCTATATTATTTTCACATTCTTGAGACTTTTAGGAACTCCATTGACCCAAAGCCCCACTGCAAGAGTTTAAATTCTCTTGTGCTCTTCTTAAAGGTATTGGATTAACTATAGCCTTCGACCATTCTACTATTATGATCAGCTCACATTCTTCATCTTTTTCCCAACTAGCTTCATATCCGAACACCTTTTTTTTTTCATATGTCTTTGACGTTGTTTGTCTTTGTTAATAGACAACAGCATAGGCTTGTGATTTGAACTTTTTGTGACCAATATTCCATCACTAACATCTTTATTAAGATCTTACCATTGAGGGTTTGCAACCGCTCTATCTAGTCTTTCTTTTATGAGAGAATCACCTTCATGCTTAGTGCCCTACGTGTATTTGTTAGTCCTCCACCCCAAGTCATATAGATTCTTAATTTCTCCCTAAAATCTTTCATTTGGCTTTCTGCCCTTTGACTGCCCCCTCCTTTCTCAACTTGTGAAACAATCTCGTTGAAATCCCCAATTATACACTAAGTTAATTATCATAAGGTTTAAGAAACGACATAGTGCTCATGTCTCCTTTCTCTTCCTAGTTCAAGGTGTCCATAAATACCCATGAGGGTCCACTTAGTATTATTCTCCTCATCATTTATCAAAGCAATGATGTGTTATGAGAGAAGGTCATTATTTCAACTTCAACTTCCAATCTCTATTATGTTGCATGCTAATCCCCATTCCACTCTTCTACCCATCGATTGTACCACAAAATAAAGTCTTTTTTTTAACTTTCAAACTTATTAATTGTCTTTAGTTTTTTATCAATGAGAAAAACTGGCTGCTTATCCCTCACCAGAAGGCAGAGGTCTTGAATTGTCTAGGATTCTCAAGTCACTGACAATTCCAATTTAAAATAATCATGGTGATTCGCAGGGTTGATCCGTAGCCACTATCATTGACTTGTCAAAAGCATCAATTCTCTTCATATCATCCCTTTTCCAAAAGCCCCTTCAAAGAACACTCATATTCACTATCAATCAAATTACATTTTTTTTTAATCAAGCCTAAGAATTTGAACATCATTATTACCTTGTTCTCTTGCTCTCCTTTTTCAGTTTCCTTTTGCCGATGTCATTTTACTTTGTTGCTACCAGCTTTTCCACAATTGCAATGCACTAGGGGCAGGGGGCCATGGCCGAAAAAAATTATTCAATCTCTTATTATGCATACAACTTTCACACACTACATTTTTTTTATTAAATATTTAATATATGAATAATAAATAAATAAATAATCAAATTATTTTAAAAAAAAACAAATTCAAAATAAAATATTAAAAATTTAAAAAAATTAAAAAAAAAATTAAAAGATGTTGGTGTGTGGAAGTTGGGGAGATTGTGTAAAACTAAAATATTAAAAAATTAAAAGCTGTTGGTGTGTGAAGGTTGGAGAGGTTGTGTAAAACAACTCGGCCCTACCCCTACGATTTTGAAAATTATATATATATATATTATTTTTAGAAAATATATATATTTTAGTTTTTAAAAATATATATTATTTTTTTATAATTTAATAAGATGTATCATCTTGTATTGGCCTATTTCTAAAATATTATCTTAGCCCTTCTTCTACAAAATTATTTTGATTTTATAAATTAATTACTTACAAATCTAATTTAGAAAAATTCATCTGATTTAAAATTAAAATACAACTCACATAAAATAAAATAATCTAATAACATGATTACACATTGAAAATTGTAAAAACAAGATTTCGTAACAAAACTGAAGATAAATTTCTAGCAAATAATTTAGTTATTTATATTGAAAGAGAAATAACTAAGAATTTTGATTTAAATTTAATACTTAGTTGTTCTATACTGCAAGAAAACATATATAGAGAAATATATATATTTTGTTATACTTTTAATTTTACTTGGCCTCCCTAAACCAAATTTTTGGTTCCACCACTTATCACACCAACTTTCTTGGCCCATCACCTTCTAAATTTTCTTTCTTGCCCCTATCCACTCAATAATCTTATATTTTCTCTTTCATTTATTTGAGATTTTGCGCTCTACTCAATCGCCATCATCTTCTACATGATTGAAGTGGGAGAAATTTCTGCTATTCCCATTTCACATGTTACCCCAATTTGAACCTCTACATGTATTTCTTCCTTCTCAGCCTCTAAATCACCATGATTCTCATCCCTTATTATGCTCCTTCGTAATTTCATTTGAAGAATTACCCTATTGGAGGAACACTTTCTTCACACGTGCCATCACTCACTCTTACTTAGTAGTTGAAGCGAAGAGGAAGCAGAGAACCGAAACGCAGAGCCCCAAACCAAAACGACAACATCTTTTCTCAGTAGTTGGCTGCTTTCCGTGCACCACGTGCGAGGCTATCGGGTTCAGGACTTCGGCGCTAGTTGCCTGGCCTTTTTGCAACCCTCTAGAGGCGGTGCGTGATCTCACACGCCGCTAACAACAGCGGCCTCCTGTTTTTTATGTGTTTTTGTTCTTCTTGGTTTTTGCTTTTGTTGTTTTGTTCTTTAAATTTCTCCAAGGTTGAAAATAGATCATTAGGATATGATTTTCCCAGTTTTAGTTTTTTCCTGTCTTTTAGTTTTAATAAAAATAAAAACTAAAAACTCTAGTCTCTAGGACTTGTAGTCCTTAGAGTTTGTCCCCTAGTCCGTCTTAGTACGAAAGTGGGGCTTGATTTGGTTGATTGTCACTCTGTTTTAGAACAGAGAAATGGCCGTCTCTCAGACTGCGTTCTGGAGAGTTCTGCAGCTAGGACTAGAAAATGTCAATCAGTGTACTGGGGAGTTACAAATCGACAATTAGTTAACTTATAATTTATATTTTAAGTTCATTTGTAACGCCCGTAATTAATGAATGGATTACCATTTTCCTCAAAAAAAAAGTTATGCTTGGAGCCACAAACCAAATTGGCTTTCATTCATACTATTATATTTCCTTTGATTCCCAATATTGCTGCATCCTGCCTCCCATGGACTATTTCTCATGCAAGCACTACAACAAAAACACTTTTTTCCAAGAAATGATCTGTCCAAAATACTCAATTTTGTTGTCGAAAATAGTTTATTGTAGCATTTTTCATTCGCAGGAAAGTCATGAGAAATAACTGGCTGAAGAAGCATTTTACCCGCCATTCTTTGAACTGCCAGAAATGTTAGTATTTCTGGTGTTATCACATCGAGGGAAATGACAAATTCTGGCCATCAAAACTATATGAAATAACTTTTTATGGCATTATATTTTCTCGAAAAATAGTCTTTTATGAAATAAAGAAAAATAACAGTAAAATAATATCACTCGTCTTAGAGCCTTACTCCTAAAATACAATAAGAATGTGAATAATATATTAAAAATATATATATTGGAATACAAATAAGAATTTGTAGATAGTTTGAAAAGAAATGGAAAAAAATAAATACAAGTACTAAACATGAAAAAATACACTAAATGAAAAAAAAAAGTAAAAAGAAAAAATAAATAGAGGGGAAGTCTGCTAACTCCATTTTGTATGAAATAAAATAATAACAATAGAAAAGAAAGTACAACTACACTTGATAGGGCTGTCTAATATCCACAATGGCTGCTTCTGGGTTGGGGTAACTCCTTGCAACTTTGGGCAAACCACAATGCATACATCATCAATATACAAATTAAATATATAGACATCATAATGAGATTCTTATTCTATATATAACAAAACAAAATTCCCCATAATAGACAAAATATATCATATCAACGCCAACAAAATTTACCAAATTTAAAAGTATCTTAACTACCTACTCATATCAAGTTGGGGTCCATATTCAAATTATGGAACCACGATGCCATGAGAAAAATAAATCCTTAGAGAGGAAAACTCATCGTAGAAAGTACCAGAAGTGGCCTACAAAAGCTTATAACCAAAAACCAAAAAGAAATTGATAGACAAAATGTACTTCTCAGCCATACCTAACAGAGAAAGCAACACGAACATACATTCCATCTCTGTTAAATTATGAATCATAGACATGATCAAACTTGTTGGCATTATGAAGACCATCATATGTTGCAAATACAAGTAAAATGTAAATCAGATAAAATAAAATTCTAGCAATTAAGAGAAAAATGAATCTAATGTAAAGGAATCAAATATAGACATAACCCATGACTCACGTAATTGCGCTCAGCAGTTCAATGCGAAATCACAAATGTTTCAATAACAAGAGAAAATCAATAAAATAATCTATGTTAAGTAAACAGGTCAGTTCTGTAATCTGCTTCAGGAAAAAGTATTAAAAAAAAATAGCAAAATCTAAAATTTACATCTTCACCTTTTCCACCACCAGCCTACCAAATGACTTCCCACCTAGCAGATTTGATAAATAAAGAATAATAGCCAACTAGGTTGCAAAGTCATTACTAAAAGCACACATTAGTTGCCTCTATAAACAACTAGGCTGTCCAGATTTAGAACAACCAACACAGTGCACAAAAAGGTCATTAACAAGTATGCCTTCCAAAGAAACAGCAAAGGATCATAAGTTATACAGAAAAGAATAAAATCATATATTCTACAAGAGATCAAGCTTTTCACTTACCTAGCTACCAATTGCTTCGTACTACATTAGGGGATCATGATAAAATTATAATGTTTAAATTAGGAGTTTCTTTCCATCTTACAATTAGCCAACTAGGGAGCATATCACAAAAGCAAAGCCAATCTCTACTGCCATTTAAAAGCCAAAGCCAAGCCAATATTTGAAGCCACTTGAGCCCTAAAAAATAACAACACTTTCATCTTGAGAGAGGGGAACAATTAATCCACATATATGCAGTAAAAATATATTCTCAAAAGTCATCTTTCACTTTTTTTTTTAATTATAAATAAATCATAGATTGAATTGCACCTACGAAAAATTGGGCACAATTAATTAGTTAAAATGTCACTGCAACCCTACAAGATTAATATAAAATCATGAGAGGAAAAAAACTGAGCATAGCTTGAGGTTCTAGGAGAGAATTTCTAAACCAAATAGATCATATAAAAAAAGAATGAACCAACTAGAATAAGATATTTATGATACAAGTGATTGATCAATGATGAACAATGAATATCCATATTCGGCTTCATCCCATCAATAAATTAACTCCTCTAGCTATATGCTAATAATGAATACCTGATCAGATTGTAGGACTGAAATTTGCTACTACTATGGCAGGAGTGACTTTCTTATTACACATTTGTGGCCTGCTAGTTTGAAAAAACCCAGAAAAACATCATTATAGCCTACACAAATAGATCAATTCGTGTATATACTTAAAAAAAAAAAAAAAAAAACACCAAACAAAATATATAAAATAGGGGCAATATTTTATTCTATATTGGGCAAACATTTGGAATTATATCTATACAAGATGACAATTAAAGCATTTACAGACATAGGAGACAAGCAAACCATCTCCATAAACTATTTTACCAACCATTACTCTCTTTCAACCATTATTTCAACTCCAATATCAATCAAGTTGAATTGCTTACTATAGGAATCAGATCAAAAGTAGTTCCTTAACCTGGCCCATTATCAGTTCTGCTAACAACTAAAAGCAATCAATACTTTGATTTTCAATCTAAAGGTGTTCAAAGAAAGCTGAAACAGAACATTGAGAGGCAGAAGAGCACATAAATAAAGAGTTCACCTACAACATGGAACCCATGCACTAATAATGACTTTAGATTACATCATTGTGGTCTTTTCCCCAAGAATAGAAAATGTAACTAATCAAGGACCAATGAAAATAATAAAGATTAGTATGCAAGAACAATTTAACACACTTGAGCCCCACAACGAGATATAACAATATTCAATGAAACTCAACAAAAAAATAATAAAGGAGGCTCAACTATAATGGTACTATGAACTAAATAACTCACTGCATCCCATGAACTCACCAAGAGGATTGACTTCTCCTCCATAGCCATGAGCTCTGACCACCTCCTTGAACACAAACACCACTTCTCTCAACTCTAATGAATATTAGATACCTAACATTCCAAAAAATAGAGAAAACCTTTAGCATAGGACAAGCATTGGTTATAAACCGAAACATGAGTGTCTATATCTCTCTGTAGACGAGAAAATGCATAAACTCATATTATAGTGCATAAAGACGATAAAGTTTTAGAAGATCCAATTTTCCTTGATCTGAAATACTACAAGTAATTTACCATACAGAAAGCACTGAATAAAAACATCAAATTTTATTAAATGAAAAAACAAAGTGAATAAACACAGAAAAAACACATCAGAGAGGGACGACAGAGATCCTAAAAACCTCTAATCCTAAAAACATCAGAGAGGAACACAGAAAAAAATTTTATTAAAATGTTGTTCATATTTAGCAACTTCGGATTCTTTAACACCGAAACCCTAAAAACTCAATTTTACCTCCATAAATCATCAAGCTCGAAGATTCCTAGTAAGCTGTAGCGCGATGGTGTTCCTACGACGGAGAGAGGAACGACAAGGAGAGAGATGGCGGAGATCTAGTTCAATGGATTGAGTGAGATCAATTAGATATCTAGAGAGAATAAGAAAATGATGAGATTTTTGAACCAGAAAGAGAGATATGACGAAGAGAGGGATGGCGGAAAGAGACTTACCTTGGAAGTGGAGATACGACGGCGCGGCAGCTAGCTGTCGACGATGAGGTCTCGCCAAGTTTCGAATTCTTGCCGTCCGCGTGAGAATAGGAGAGAGCGGGTATCGAGTTTCATTGGGAATATTTTGGGGATTTCTTTTGTAACTAGCACAAAACATATATTCAGTGTAATTTAAATCCCCTTTTCCCACAAGAATTGACCGGCAATTAAAATAGTGTTGTAATAAAGTGTCTTTGCGGTAATTTCTTATGCGGCAAAATTAAAATCGTCCCAAAATATTTTATTTTTCTGGCAAAATATAGGAGTTTCAGAAATTGTATATTAGCAAATGGAAAAAAGGTGTTTCTTGTGTGTATTGTGTCCTGAAAAAAAAACTTGGCAGCAAAAACCACTTTTTGTTGTAGTGAAGCTATGCATAGTTAACTTATTTATATAATAATATGTTTATGTAACGGCTAGTTTATTTATATTTTCTTGAATATATCCAAAACCTAATCCTGCATTATTAATTACTTCAAATTTATCACCCAAAATTATAAGTATTGATTAACCAAACGCACATAATAAAAAAACAGACATCCCTCGCTTTAATTTGAGCTAACATATGGGTAGTTTGAAGATATTTCATTGATCGACTATTGCCTCTATCAGCCTACACTTTATGTTAAAATGTTTACTATCGAGGGCCAGTAATAAAAATTATAAAACTCACATCATGTTATTATCACCCGGCTTCGAATTACAATAATTACTCGAGACAAAAACAAAAAAAAGTAATAATAATAATAAAATAATAATAATAATAATAATATAGAAAACTTCGATTTATTGTTCATTGGTTTTGATCTTCAAGCTCCTTTAAATTTCGTCCTTTTCAAAATCTAACACATATAATCAAAGAGTAACGTTAGGAGTACATGACTCTATGTATTTTTTACAGAATTGGTGACATAATAAAAATGTCAAATCAGTCAAAATATTAAAAGAATTTCTTAAAAAGATAAAAACATATAATAAAAGAGAAACAAGAATTTAGAAAAAAAAATACGGATAATTGGATTAAAACATGTGTCAAAATAACATTTATATTTGGATGTACGCAAAAATTTACTCAAACCATATACAAATAATATTTCTCATTATAACCAAATAGAAATACTGAAGTGCCAATATACATGCCATCAATATTAATTTGAAGTTCAAATTTCATGATTTTTTAATTTATTAATAAAGAAATTTTTTTTTTTTTTTTTGTAAGTTTTTCTTCAAATATATTTAATATGTTCCTTATCCGAAACCGGACATTTTTTTTTAAGTTGCAACATCAAATTCGGTTAAGAAATTTATAAATATATATATATATATATATATATCATAGTGGTCCATTTCTAATAAGCATTGCTCTGCCGGCCATGATATGATTATTCCAAAGTGGGTTAGTTGAGGTTATACTAATCTAACATCTTATCTTATAATAATAATAACGTTAAGCACAAGCATTGACCATTGCCTTTTCGACACAAACAGAAGCACAACTGACGGAAACAATGAGAACAATACTTTCTGCAAATTGATATAAACAAAATGCAATCTTGTTTGGAAAGAAAGAAAGAAAGAAAGACAAAGGATTAATCTTTTGTGGATAATCGAATTGAAAAAGATACCCAACCAATTGTGAGGAAGTCAGCCTAATGAAGTACCAATAAAACCAAATTAAATAACCTCAAATATCTTCTAATCTAAAGCTTCAGTGACTCATACCGCAATTTGGCACGTGGGGGCATTTCAGGCATCCAACCCATCTCAAGGCACCATCAAGATTCTTAACCTACAGTCAAGTGTGTGGTTTTTGTTGTCCTTTTGCAGCTCTAAAGAATCTCTTCGTGCTTATCATCTGTCCTCCTTTCTCTTCCCTCATATCTGACCAACGGAAAATGACATTGATGATTTTTTAGGGGTGAGTTTTAATAAAATTCGTATGAAAAGAGAAAGAAGCACGACCATGAATTTATATTAATTTAATTTCATGGAATTTAAACTTTAAAAAAATAGTACAATCTCGTTAATGAGTTGATATAAGATTAGTTGTGTGAAAGTTAAATTAAATAAAATATTATTAAAATAATATTTTAATTATTATTAATTTTTTTTTTAGATTTGAAAAATATTTAATTATTTATTATATTTTATATAAAAATTTAAAAAAATTATAACAATTAAATGAAATAAATTGATATGAGTATAGAGAACCTTAATCTTCCATCATCTATTATATTTAGTTTTCTTTTCTTCTAAGCAATAACTTTGTTCTTATAGGACCATATCATCAATTTTGTCTCAAATAATTTGAAAATTCATGTGAAGTTTCAAAGGTTAAGAACACTACAACTTTATTTATTTTCTTTTTCATCTTTCCTTTCGATATAGTTTATTTATATTAGTAGTCAAAGAAAGTCACATCATCGTCATACTAAGGCCCGGTTTAAATTTAGAAGTGTTCTCAACTCATCTTTATTTCATCATTATACTTCTATAATTTTTTATATAAAACATAAATTATTATACATTTTTTTCAAATTCTAATACACCTTTTTCAAATCTCAAAATAATAATAATATTAAAAAATAAACTAAATCTATCTCAACTCAACTCATCTCATCTCCTATCTAAATCCAAATAGAATCTTAATATGACGATTTATTATATTTATCTAATATACCAAACTTCCAATCATTTAATATCTAATGGCATGAGATATATTAAAAGGTAAAAGCTAGTTATTCTTAGGAAAATAAGTGCATTAAATCTGTGTAACCACCCCTTGACAAGTAGCTCAATTAAATGGGGTCAGTGAAAGGGGAAAAGTGTTGAAACATAGCCAGCAATTGGCATACAGCTAGCTAGAGAAAGGACTCTTCACAACTACAAACAACTGTTTGCCGTCCCTAGATGAAGACTTGGAGATATGCTTTCTCTGGGTAAAAGAAAAACAACTTTGGTCCACTTTCCGGTAAAGGTACTACCTTGAGTACGTTATCACTCTTCAGAAGAATCGAAAGCAGAAGCCCTCACCAGTCACCCATTACAACTTTACCTCTCTCAAATCATGCTAGAAAAGTCCACATTCACTATTTTTTTCCCTTCCCACAGAAAAAAGCAGCAGCCTAAACAGAACAAAAATCATGGTTGATGTAAACTTTCATCCCAAACATAATAAAGTCATCTCAGTGAAAAGGCGTGAGAATATGGCATAAGTTTTGTGCTTATTCAACTGACAGGAAATTCAGAGTATGTGTGAACAAATTAGGAAGAAACCATTACAATAACATGAACTTCAGTTTCATTTTCATTCTCATGACATTACAATGACGAGGGATGCTGAAGAAATGAGCCAAATCTTTCAGACTCTTGATCAGGAAAATACATCTCCAGAACAGACTTGAGAACCCTCTGGACGGCTCATACAGCACGGGAAAACCCAGAGGACTTTCTCATCACAATGTTTGGCTCATCCCTTTCTCATCTCTTAGAAACAAAAATAAATTAATTAATTAAAAGCAGACCACAAAACTTCACTCTGAAAACAGTAAACAAAACTTTTGGTAAAATAGTTCCTAAGCTGCAAAACTTATAGGCAGGGTATATTGAGGGATTCATTCATCCAAGCAAAATCATCGCAAACATCTGCAAAATCCCAGTCAGGAAGCTCATTAGGTCCACCTTCCTCAGTCCCACAAACATCAAAGTCATTGAAAATCTCCTCCCCTTTAAAATCAAACCATAAAGAATCAAACTCCAGCCCAGCATCGATCTCTTCTCCAAATGGAATAGGATCAAACAGTTCTCCTTTGAGACCCAAATCATCAGGTATCTGCAACAAACCAGCCAAATCAATCTCTGCATTAGTATCAATACCCTCTTCTTTGACAGAATCAGTGACAGTATTCCCATTGGTGTTGGAGGCAGAGGTCCCCAATGGCGGAACCAAAGCCGGGGGAGTGTGAGACAGAACACTTTCAGAGGTCTCCAATGGCGGAACCACAGCAGAAGATGAAGATGCCACATCGTTACTGCTCTTCTTAGAGGCGGCATTGGCAGTTATAGCCGCTTCAAACTCGAGCCTCTTGCTCTGATAAGCCTCAGCAGCCTCCTCAGGAGTATTATAAGTACCCAACCAAATCCTGGCTCCTTTAAATGGGTCACGAATCTCAGCTGCCCATTTTCCCCATTTCCTTTGCCTAACTCCTCTGTATTTGGAAGATGATGGCCTTTTGCTAGCCTTAGCGGTTTTAGCCAAAACCATTTTCATTTTGGCTTCACTTAAATTGGGGGTTCTGCTCCCATTGTTACTGTCTTGACAAGAGCTCTCACTCTGAAGAGGCTTCGGGGGCGGTGATTTCAGAAGAGGAAGATGAACTTCACGAACGAGTTGCTTAGGTTTCTTAGCTCTCTTCTCGCACCTCCCAGACTCGTCTTCGCTCGAAGATGAGTCAGTAGCATAAGGATCCGAACAGATTATACGGACTCTTCTCATCATTTCAACTGGAAGTTTGGTTTTTCTAGATTTTTTGCAGAAGCTTGGATTCGCAAGTCGTTTTTTGGGTTCACTCATTTTTTGTTTTGAAAAAAAAAAAAAATCTCTCGTAAACCCCTCAAATACCCAGAAACCTCACAGGAAATTGCAATCAAAATGGGAAGAATTTAAAAAACTGGAGCAAAATCTGTCTCAGGATCACGAGCTATCAAGTGAGACCCACTCTCAGGAACAAGAAGAGGAAAGAAAATCGCTTTATATGAAAGGCCCCAAAACACTTCACTCCAGAACAAGTCCTGCAGAAATCCAAAGGCATCCATAAACAGATCTGAGATTCAGCAAAGAAAAATAACAAACCGAAAAAACCCGGAAACCAGTAAAGGGTTTAACTAAGATTTAACAAATAACAAAAAAAATAATAACATACCTTTTTGACCTCAAACGCATCGAAACGGAACGGTGCACCAGATTCAAGCTCTGCCTGAAACAGCAGAGAAGCATACGCCAGCAGAAGACGAGAGCACACAGCGCAGAGAGAGTATAAATAGCTAAAACACAGAGCTGCAACAGAGCTCCGATCAGCAACAAATCAAACTCAGCCGACATAAATCCGCTACCGCGACCTTGCTTGCTCTCTCCCTGGACTCTGAAACGAAAACGAGAACAGAGAGGAAAGACGAAAGAAGAGGAAGAAAATTATTACCTCGAAGAGATACAAATATAACCCACAACAGATTCGCGGGATTAGAAATCTATGGCCAAGATTTTTCTCCGGCCCTACAAGAGACAAACTCGGGATTAACTATTTTCAAAAGACCAAAACAGTGGCGATACAGACCGATTTTTGAAGACCAAAACTGAAAGAAAAACAGAGCACTGGAACGACGGCGCAAATCTCTATAAAATCTTAAACAACAAACAGAGACTAGAGAGAATTAAAAATTACACTGAGAAAACTTTGAAAACCCCCCCGGAAAATGCAGAATTCATAAACCCCAAGAAAAATATAAAATTCATACCTGTCTGCACGGTTTCTCACACACACTGACACGGTCTCTGCCCCTCCCTCTCTCTTAGCCATTCACCTTTTCCCAAGCGGTCAAAAATGGGCATTAAAAGTCGGCACAGGAAAACAATATTATATTTTAAAAATATTTTAAAAGAAACTGATATAAGATGCATGACATGATATACATGATAAAAATTTTAAATATATATTTGTCAGAAAAATTTATTAATATTAAGTTATTAATAAATGAGAATTAATTTTTGAAGAAATTATTCTATAAAATAATTTTACCCTTTAATGTGCTATTCAATTCTTTTAAGGTTTTATTTATTTTTATAAATGAGTTAAAGTAAAATAAAATAAAAGTAATATTAAAATTTTGAATAAAATATATTTTTAATATATTTTTTAATATTATTTTTAGTTAAAGTTTTTTTAAAAAAATTACTTTATTTTTTATGAAAATTTTAAAAATAAATAGTAAATTTTAAATAAGATAAAATAAAATTAATTGAATGTATTTATAAAAACAAATGAGGCCTCAGATATATCTAATATACTCTTTTGTAAATTTATTTTCTAATTTTATTTATAGTAAGAAAATTTTGGTGTATATATTTATTTAATATACCATATGTTATATACCTACATAATTTGACGTGATTTATCAAGTTATTATTTTTTATTGTATAATAAATTTATTATTTTAAATTAAATCATATCAATATAAAAAATTTATATAAGGTTTTTGTATTGAACTATTTATACAAGAAGTTTAAAATCATATAGTTTACAAAATCAAAATATTGTATGTCACGTATATTTCTACAATCATGTTTTATTCATATATATAGATGATATAACAATTCATCAATAAATAAATTAAAATTTTACATATTGCACTTGTCCTATATTTGTACCATTAAAACGATGTGATAGGACATTTCAATACTTAATTTAAAAAACAACATAAAATACCATAAAAGATTCATATTTTAGGTAGTGACCTCATATTTTACAATAAGATATAAATGAGCTCCTTCCCATTAAATACAGTTTTAAAATATATATATATATATATATGATATATTATTTTTTTTTAAAATATGTAGAGTTTAGATTTATTTAAAAGAAAGTGAAATTTATTATTAAAAAAAATATTTGTCTAATTTATTATTTTCTCACAATATTTTTTCTCTAATTTAAATATTAAAAAAAAAGTGGATTTTATTTATTAATTTATTTTAAATCATTAATATATTAGTGATATGAGGTAGGTATCATAAACGTGGCCATGGCCATATTTTGGCATGCACATTCATGGAGCATGCATGTCGATGCCGTCGAAATCATGCATAGCACGCCTTGGTGGGCCAGTCAAGTGCGACTGGAATCCTCGCCACTCACAAGCGCGCTTGATTTACAACCTCTGTACTGACGGTGTTAATTCCACCGTCAGGAGAAAAGTTGATACACGCGGCTTATGTCGGAGATTGGGAGGAGTATCCAATGTTTCAAGATTCTTTCATATCAAGATTGAGGCCCAACTTTTTTATATTTATGGTAATGCCCCTGAAAAATGCAATAATTTTCTGAAAATATTTCTGTATTACTTTATTAAAAATAATTTTCATTCTTACTTATATATCCTCTATTTATAAAAAATTTCAGTAAATATGTTATATAAATGTGTCGTCTCATCCGATTCTCTTTAAAATTTTAACTAAAAACACACTTCTTAAAATTTTTTCTTAAATTTTACTCATTTTTAAAAAAAATTCTGCATCTCATTTTCTAGTATTTTTTTATTCTATTGAAATAATATTTTTTAATTCTTTTTAATTATTTTTTTCACTAACTTTCATTTACAAACTTAACTAAATATTTTTTCTTATCTTATGAACTATTACTTTAGTAAATATTTTAAACAAAAATTTAAATTATTTTTTGTGGGTATGATACCATTTTTAAAATTAGTTTTTTATTTTTCGTAATTATTTAAATTGTTTTTAAAATTACTATTTAAAACTGTAAAAAAAATATTAGTATGAGAGAGTGGATAAATAATTGAAAGAAGAATTTGTTTTATTTATTACAATAAAATCTTGATAAAAAAATATTTAAGAGATGAATGGTAATTTTCTATATTTGGACAATCACTATTTATTCCCTAAATCAAATATCTAAAATAGGAATTCGGATGGTAAGAGGATTTTAAACAAAACACTAAAATCTTACTAAAATATAGAGAAAAATGTGCTATACATAATACGACACCGGATGCAAATGCCTAAGGACGAGAGATATATACATAATTGAGTTATACAATAATTGTTTTCTTTATAAAGTTATATGCTATTTATTAATGTTTGCACTGGTTTCTCAAACATTGTACAACTTATTTTCACATATATCTGTTTATATAAGTTGCAAGAAATGTTTAGATGTAAGACTTTATAGAAAAGAAAAATAGACTTTGAAAAAGTTAAGATGGATTCCATAAGGTATGTCCTAAGAATATGAGAATGGGTAAACTTAGTAAGAGATTCGGTAAGAATATGAATTTGACATTATTTGTATGATATGTTAGATTTGTTTTATAATAAAAATTATTTTATAATTTAATATATGATATAAAATCATTTTAATTTATAATTTTACTTTTCTAAGATTTTTTTATAGCTAAAATATTTGTCTAAAATTATATAATGATTAAGAAGGTAATGTTATTGAGTATCACTAAAGTGGTAGTCCAGTTGGAGTAGTGTCTAACCAGGAGTCTATGGGATAGATTTTGGACCGACTGGCCCCTTAGTAGAACCATGGTGACGGACTCGCCCTTTTGAGCAACAACTATGGTTCAAACCGAACATTCCACAACAAGAAGAAGTTCCTATGATCATGTTCAGGAATGGTAATTATGCTAGTCGTCCACACCTCTCCTTTTGCTAAAAAAAAAAAAAAAAAAGAAGTAATGTCATTGAGTTTTTGTTGGTGTTACAAATGGTGGAGTGGCCCACTAAAAACATGTGTTTAAAAATTGTGATTTTTTTAATCATATAAGAAGATTATTTTAATTTTTATCTTGATAAAAACAAGTAACAATTATGAGAAAAATTGTTTGTAATATTGTTTTGTTAGTAAAAATATTTACTGAAAATAAGAAATTTATGAAAAATACCTTTTTAATCTTGACTCTACATGCACATATGTGGGATCTTGACGGAAGATCCTACTAGTGCTTTATTTTTCTTTTTTAATTTTTTTTACATGTGTTTTTTAATCTTTTTAATAATTCTTATAAAAAATCATAATATTAGTAAAAAAATTTATTTAATTACTAAATAAAAAGAAGAAGAAAGTTCGAATTCTCAATAAGAGTAGAATTTTTCTTTTCCTAAACATGACTAAAGTTCGAAGAAGAAGAACTTTATAGAATCATTAATCCGACAGACTCAATAACTCTTTTGACTTTATCGATTAGCCACAATAATAGCAAGTACAAATTTTATAAAATAAAAGGAAAATAAAACGAGAAAATCAATATAATTTAAAGGTCAAATTTGTTATTTTGAAAAAGTAAGAGAATGAAAGTTGGGCAAAAGGAAACTTTGTTTAATTCATAAACAAGATTCAAACATTTCGGCTAAGAAGAGAAATAAGATAGGATGGTTATGATAAAGATAAATATTTTAACTATAAAGAAATTTTTTTAAATTATATTTATAAATTGACATGTATTATTGTAGTATTTCAGTGTAAAATCATTTTTATTTTAACATAAATAAATATAATATATTATATAAAATTATGTTAGTTTATAAAATTATTTATATAAAATTTATTTGTGATGCAGCACTTATTTGTTTAAAATATAAACTTATTATTCAGATTGAAATAGTAATATTATAACGAACTGAGTATAATTTCACTTGGTATATCATCTGATACAGATCGGTACGGTCGGTATTTAGACTGATACGAAATAAATCATATTTTTATACTGACTATTATTTCAATATGATACTAAATTTAAAATACTGATTTATAATATCAACGTTTATTAAATATTTAGTGAGCTGAAAATCCACAAAAACAGGAATAAATGAGCTAGAGGACGACAAAGAAACTCCATAGGGATCTAGATTCTACGTACCCACCAACCTTTTTTTATTTTTTGTGTTTTTTATGAGCTACGTACCCACCAACCTAAACCGTCTAAAGTAGGTAGCCCATTCGTTTTGTCTTGAAAAATCCTACGCTTTAATAAGTTATTCCTATACTACAATATATAATTTTTTTTCTTTTTCTTTTTTAATTTTCTTAGCAAATATGTGTATAAAAATGATTAATAAAATAACTCAATTAATTAGCATAAATAAAATAAAAAATAAAAAATAAAAAATAAAAAATAAAAAATAAAAAATAAAAATAAATATAGTATGTGGGATAATAAATAACAATAGGTATTTTCCTTTTTCTTTTTGATAATATTAGGTTATTCTTTAAATTGAATAATGATACATGTACAATTTTTTTTGTAATCTTTTATAATCATGTTTTAAAATGAAGATATTTTCATAACAGAAGTATTTTAGTTATAAAAAAATAATTTTAAAAATTAACACAGTTTAATATAATATATTAGATTATAAAATTATTTTTAGTACATATTAAATCTAATAGATCAAGTGAAATCAAATAAATTTAGGAGTTTATATTTGTGTATTCCGTTTATATTTGTTGCAGTTTTCTTTATATTGCTTTTATTGAGTTACTTTGCACCTGTATTTAAAATATAGTTATATTAAAAGTATTGCGCGCATGTCTTATCATTTTCACTCTAAACATTCCTCCAAGTATGCCCTTGTGTATTTTTTTTATTTTTTTTCCTTTTTTTGTCTTTTTTATGTTAAATATTAAAAAGAAAAATTTACTGGAAGGCATATTTAAAGGGCACCCAAGCATTTTCCTTGCCTACTGGAAAAGAAAAATAATTCAGGTGTGAATTTTTAATTAATATAATAATATTCATCATGGTTTACACCTTATCTACTTGTATTTAACAACTTGAACTTTGAGCATTTTAGAGCATCTACATTTTACTTCTCAAAATTTTCTCTATAATGAAAAATCTCACTCTCTATAAGTTTTTTTTAAATTTTACTCATCTTCAAAAATTTCTTACATCTCATTTTTTATTATTTTTCTATTCTATTAAAACAATAAAATAATATTCTTTTATTATTAATTTATTACTTTTTATACTATTTTATTTTATATATTTAACTATTCTTAATAAAATATACTTAAAATTTAATATAGAAATGCATAATAATCCCTAAATCCATCCTTAATCTGGGGTGGGGGGTGCGGATGTAGATTGGTTTTGGATTAAAACCTCAAATCAAACCGAATAATTTAAGGATTAATAGTATTTTATGTATTCAAGGTTGATGCTCTTATTATTATTTTATCATTTATTTAATTTGTTTTTTGTATTTTTAAGTATTTTTTAATATCATTAATTATTAAGGAAAATTTTTTTAAAATATATAATTTTATTAAGAATTATTCTTTTAATTATTAAGTAAAATTAAAAATAAAAATAAAAATAAAAATAAAAAAGAGTAATAGAAAGATGATAACAAAAAATGTAAAGTGGTAGAGTAGTAGGGGCCACCCATGATGGTTCACGCTATTTTGGATATATTTCACCGCCATTTGTTTTTTGTATTTTTAAGTATTTTTTAATATCATTAATTATTAAGGAAAAATTTTTTAAAATATATAATTTTATTAAGAATTATTCTTTTAATTATTAAGTAAAATTAAAAATTAAAAATTAAAAAAAATTAAAAAATAAAAAAGAGTAATAGAAGGATGATAACAAAAAATGTAAAGTGGTGGAGTAGTAGGGGCCACCCATGATAGTTCACGCTATTTTGGACATATTTCACCGCCTGCAAGTAATCTCGATGGCTAACCTGTGACTAGAGATGTAACAAAAAAACAAAAACAAAAAAATCGGTTGAACCGATACGGTACCGATCCTAAAGACGCACAGGTTATTATAAGAATTATAATTGGTTTTAAATTGGTGCAATACCAATTTTTATATTTCAAAAATCAGTTTAAATAGAACCAGGCAGGTATATATTTTATAATTTCTTACATTATATGTCATATATTATATTATATTATATATATTATGTTAAATCGATAATAAATATAACATAAAATCTTAATATTATTATTCAAGACTATTAATCTTGTAAAATAAAATTAATATAACATGTAATCTAACACAAATCTAATTTTATAATTTTTAATATAATATTTGATATAACATATCAGTTTTAGTCTTAAACATAAACATTAATATTAACTTATTAATATAAAGTCAATTTTTATACATATATATATATATATATATATATTTCAAAGATAAATACATTTTTCACATGATCAATCATAGAAAAAACCCATCCGGTCCAATTTGTAAAGCTTAAAAAACCCCCAATAGTAATGCAATACATAAGCGGTTTTATGGAGTCAGAAATTTATTTTAGGGAGCCAAGTAAAATTAATACAAAATGTATAAAATATTTTTTATTCTATTTCTATATATATTTTTTATGTAGTATAAAACAATCTGATATTAAAATCTACAATAAAAATAAAATATGTTTAATACAACTTATATATTAAAAAAATATATAATATATTAAGAACATGTCATTATAATAAAAAAGTATTAAATATAGGTTAGAAATTATCCAAATTCTTTTTTATTTTATTTTTATCTATAATGAAAAACATGCTATCATATTATTATATCATCTTATTTATATAAGATGTATTTTATTTTTAAATTAGATTAAATTTTGTTGAAGGTGTTAAAATAATTTTTAGAGAGGGGCCAACACAAGATAAAATTAATATTTATTTTACTAAATTATAAAAAAATTAACCTATATTATTATTTTTTAAATATATATATTTTTTAAAAGGGGGTGGGGCCGGGGGTAGGGGGCCATGCCCCCCTGCCCCAACGTAGCTCTGCTACTAGGTTATATGTAAGAATAAATCTGGGCTGCAGCCCCTGTTTGCTGAATTAATTAATTATTTTTTTAAAGTGATGTGAGTGTGTGCTGCTGGCCTACAGCAAACAGGGGCTGCAACCCAGCTGTGCTCTATATGTAAACCAATTGAACTCGTGACTCACTCAATCAACTTCATCTTTTTCTCTGTATTTATTTTTTGTAAGCTATTTCCTCTATCTCATTTTTGGTCGATAGAAACTCTTGCTTTCTACAATTTTTTTTTTCATCTTTCTCGATTTCATTGGTGCCTTCTGGTGTTTCGATTACATCTATGTTGACCAGTGGTGCACCAAGCGATTTTCGGCACCTTTGTGGTTGTTGTGCTTCAGTTTTGTGATTTTCTCGGCATCTGACCATTTGTGTTTTTTTCTCAAGAAAATGAAAGAATTGGAAATAATCTCCCATTTCGGACCCTGAAATCCCTTTCTCCTTCAAGAAACCAAGTCAGATTAAGTGAATGAAGAATTTTTCGATGAACTTTTGTATGTTTTTTAAGTTGATTCATCAGATGAACTGGACAAGACACAAGCGGAAACTGTTTCTTTGATGAGAAATCGAAAGGCAAAATAGGCAAAAAAATGAATAAGAAATCAAAAGGACCCGATGTGAGCTACGCGATTCGGTTTGATTGCCAAGAAGGAAGCCATCGATTCGGTGTGATTCATTTCATTTGGTTTTTCTTGAGTATTTCTTGCTGGAAGAAAAAAATTATCTTCAGTGCTCTTGGATTTTGACAATGAGTTTTTTTATTGACTGATTCGGTGTGGTTAAGACTAAAATATTTTTATTGTACTAGCTGACATGGCAGCTTGAGAATGGAGGGCTGATTTTTAAATTAAGCCCGACTGGACAGTATAATCTCCCTAAATTATAATAGATATAATTATTATAAAATAATGTATTCATACTATATTATTAATAGAGTAAGTTTAGTATATGAAAACATTATATTATTACTAACTTAGATGATCCATAAATCCAAAAATATCGAATCAAACTCTACCAAAACTAGAAGTTTGGTTTTAGTAGTGAGTCAACCCAGTTTCTTAAATCTTCAAAATCAGTGTAAATCAGGTTGCTTATAAAAAAATATACAAAATTGGACAGAACTAGACTGGTTATGTCTCTACCTGTGATAATAAAAGAGAGTGGTTCGATGTGCCTGGTGCACTTCCAACGCCTAAATTAGAAATATGTATGTATTACCTTGCAATGTGGGGTCATAAAATTATCTTGGACTGCTGGCATTTGGCCTTTATATAGATGCAGATTATTGATCAAAAAGGTAGTTCAATATTTTTCCCAAATTTAGAAGACTTGAATATCATTTCTTGGGATTTACTTTAAAGAGGAAAGGATTAACATATTGAAGATAAATATCCTAAATATCCCGTTGTTTCCTTGGGAGTAGATATTTTTACTTAGTAATAGTTACCATATTAATCCCATTAGGCATAACTGTAAGCGGAGTATTCCCAAAGCTTGGGCCGAGACGAGCAAGCCCAGCCCACGAGGCTCATGTGATGTAAACTAAGATTGGGATGACTAAGACAAGGCCAATCCAAGAAGCCCATAGTAGGTAAAGGAGGGAGACGGGTTGAGTGTGAAACCTAGTCAAGAAGATTGGCACAATCGATCGCCGACAACCCACAACTAGGGTGTTAGGAAAAATCCTGACACACAGGTATCTATGGATGCACAAATTTGTGCACAAGAAACTGACACACAACTCAGGTTCAGAGTGTTAGGAACAACCCCCATACTCAACTGCTAACATCTGAACAAGTTTGAGCAATACGAGTTCACCTGTCTGAGGCCACGCCATGTTGAATGGAGGGTGAAAACGAGCATGACACGACATGGACTGGGGTGTTGGTGGTCGCCACAATCAGGCGTGAGTGTTTCTAAGTGACAAAAGGTTGGCACGGGATGCAACTGGAGTACGAGCAACATCCCTATGATCACGTTGTCAGGTATGGATGACACTACCTCTAATTCTTTCATCAAAAGATCTCCCAGGCTAAGTATATAAATACTCCCTCCCACCCTATGAGGCGGATTCTAAGTTCATTTTTTACATTCATTCGACTTACCATACACACTTCATGTCAAACTTAAGTATCAGAGGTACCCCAATTATCCCGAGCCCCCTATTCTCTACATCAACAAGTATCCAAGCGATCCAAGCCAAGTGGCGTTGCTCAAGCTGCAAAACACGACATCAAAAGTGGCGCTATATGTGGCATCTTCTCTCCTATAGTAATGTGTCATTCTCATACCGCCAACGATATGTTCCTAAACCTCATGATGAGAGGAAGACCAATTCAAAACAATGGAAGCAAGGACCAACGAGATGGGTGAAACTATATGGAAGCTAATGCAAGAGATATCGGTTCTCTTATAGGAGAATACGAAGCTGTAGAAAACCAATGGAAAACTAGAAGGAGGCGACCCAACCAGAATAGGCACGTTGAATCATGGCACAACTTAGAGGCCACTATGGTCGAATTCGAAAGGCACATGATGCACCTTGAGCTTTGGGAGCTTGGGAATAAGTATGCTAAAATAGTGAAGCAGATAGGCTCATCCTCCATGGACCAACTGTTCACTAGAACGAACTTGCCATATAGCGCTAAAGTCATGGTGGTTCCTCTCCCTCCAAAATTCAAAGTCCCAAAATAGATGTGTACGACGAGTCCAAAGACCCCCTGGAGCACTTGGAAACATTCAAGGCTCACCCAACCCTCCCGAGGTCCTGTGTAGGGGTGTCAAAACGTGTTAATGGGTCGTGTTCGTGTCGTGTCAGGGCGTATACATAATACTTAAAGGGTCAACACGAACACGACCCGTTAAGGGTTTCGTGTCAAAAACTTCACCCTAACACAACCCGTTAAGATAACGGGTTGACACGACACGACCCGTTAAGACCTTTGACACTATATGACACGACACGATACAACACAATCTGACCTGTTTCAACCCGCAAACCCGTTAGTGACTCGTTTGAGTTTAACCTAATTGATTTTATACAACTATTAAAACTTAAATAATAGTTATAAAATATAAAAAATTAATTATAAGTTACAATCTTAAAATTACAATTCAATAAGTAGTACAATATAAAATATGATAAACACACAAATATGATATACACATTGTAAAATATTAAAATTATAACCCAAACATATTAGATAATAATGAGTTAACTCGTTAATGACTTTTTAATAAGTACTTAAATGGGATAGCAAAGTGTCTCGGAGTATAAAGCTGATTTTAAATTAGGATTTTTTGAAATTTAGCTCAAGAGTATAAAAGTAAATTCAAATTTCTTAACGGATCTTAATGGGTTTGATCCGTTATGACCTATTATCAAATCGTGTCTTAACGGATTGACATAAATTGACCCAAAACCCGTTAAGGTTAAACACTAACCCGCTTTTATCGTGTCGTGTTCATTTCGTGTTAATGTGTCGTGTCACATATTGTCACCCCTAGTCCTGTGAGAGGTCTTGTGCAGGGTGTTTCCGCTTGCATTGAAATGGGTGGGAAGAACTTGGTTTGGTCCTTGTCGATCGGTACTATTGAAGCTTCAATGAGCTGGCCCATCTCTTCCTAATACAAGTCATGGTAAGCAAGAAGAGCGGGCATCCAGCCACCTACCTTTTGATTGTGAAACAATGGGACGTCAAGAGTCTAAAATCGTACCTCTCTTTGTTCAACTGAGAACACATGACAACAAATGATCATGATGAAAAGATAACCTTGGCATTTTTGTTGGAGGGAATTTGGATGCGCAACCCGTTTATGACTGAAGTCACAAGGAGAACCACCACCTTATTGAGGTGGTTCATGGACCAGGCCGATGCTTTCATTAATGCCAAGACACATTGTGGGCAATGATTGGTTCCCAAAAGATCCAGTTAGAATAGTTGAATAGAGGGCCATAGGGCAACAATACGTGATAAGCCATAAGGGAAAAAATAATGAGATGTCGGAAGCTAAGTTCAAAAACGAACAGCCTGCTTGGGGACGGGTCAGACCATGCACACACGCTAGCATAGTTGTGAAGGCAAAGCATAAAAGTTCGGGGGAGGAGTAGCAGCAGGGCTCGGCCAACCATAGATATTGCATCTAACATTATATAGATGCTCACCAGATTGGGGATTACTTCTCTAGGAATAAAAAGATGAGCTAGAAAATCTTCTTGACCAGTGTCATTAGAGAGGCAAGCACCACAAACAACAACCTGATAACCGCTCGAGATACCGGCAAAGTGAAATCTCAAATGGGCGAAGGATGGGGAGACGGCCCAAAGTAAGCCCACATCGGAGGATTCTGGCTAGAGCAGATGGCTCTATGGGCAAAATCCACACCATTGCGGGAGGGTGGGCGCTGGGGGACCACTTTCTCAACACGGAGGGCCCATGCCGAAAAGGTGCAGTACAAGGAAGTGTTCACTACTGGGAGAGTCAACCCAAGCTCTAGGGTCATTTGAGGGGAACAACTATCACATTCAGTGAGAAGGATGAAAAGGGAATCCTCCATCCCCACGACGACACCTTAGTGGTGACTCTGTAAATTGCCAACTCCACAACAAGAAGATTCCTAATTGATACCGACAATTTTGCCGATATCCTATTTTGGGAGACATTTGCTCAAATGACGATCGATTATGCCCTTCCTCGATGCCCTTAAAGGCATCATAGGAGACATCATCCAAACGATGGGCACCAGCACGTTGTCTATCTTGGTAGGGAAGTCTCCCAGAACTTTAGCAACTATGGCATATCCCTTGTAGTGAAGGCCCCATCCTTCTACAATGCGATCTTGGGGCGATCAACGCTAAACAACTTCTAGGCGGTGACTTCCACATTCCACCTCAAGATAAACCTCCCAACCAACTATAGAGTAAGAGAGATTTAAGGATAATAAGTGGTGGCATGGGAGTGCTATGCGCGGGAGCTAAGGCAAGAGGCTAAAAAGGGTCGAGATCTCGAAGAAGTGCGAGGGGCTACCAATCCACCCCCACCACGAACTATGAAAGGCAGAGCCCAACAATCCATAAAATTGGTTTGTAGACTTGCAAAGACCTGAGGGGACCATATAGGTGGGAACCAAAATGGCTCTCGAGCTAAGGAGGTCTGTGAATTAAGTCCTCGTCGAACATCAAGATGTGTTTTCCTTGAGCCATGATGAAATGCCTGGGATCGACAACGCAATCATCTAGCACCACATATGTGTGGGCCAAGAAGATTAAGCAGAAGCATTAGAGATTCAATGAAGAAATGTACACGACCATTACTGAAGAAGTGGACCTGCTTTTGGCCACAAGGTTCATTTGGGAAACTCATTACCTCCAAATGGCTTTCTAACATGGTGCTGGTGACAAAGCCAAGTGGAAAATGGAAGATATGCGTCGACTTTATTGGCTTGCCAACCTTCGTACTACAAGCCGAGTACCTTGAGTTGACGCAAAGTAAGTTTAAGGCCAGAGCCTCCTGAGCTCTGTCTTCACCAATCATCAGGGCACAAGTTCCTTGAATTATCGACCTTCATGCTACAAGCCGAGTCACTGGCTCTCCACAAAGTAAGGTTTGGGCCAGAGCCTCTCGAGCTCGGCCTCACCAACCAGGTAGACTCGATTACCTTAACTTGCCAACCTTTATGCTGCAAATTGAGTCGTTGGAATCTTTACAAGGTAAGGTTCGAGTTAGAGCCTCTAGAGCTCTGTCCCACTAACTAGTCGGGTACAAGTCCATTAACTTGCTAACTTAGCGACCTTGTCAACTTACCAAACTCCTAAAAGAAAAAGCAGCAGATAAAAGCGAAAGGAAAGTACACATGAGTAAAGAGAATGTGATGGCAAGAAAAGAAGAAGGCACTTGGAATCATAAGAGTGGTTGATTACATTAAAGACTCAATTGGTCATGAAAAAAAAAAAGAAACAAAAAAATACAACAAAGACACAACAACAAAGTTAGGGTGGAGGATGAGTGTCAGGGAAGGCCTGCGACATCACGTTCCTCCCTAAGTTCTTGATGAACTTATAGGCTTGAGGATCGAGCATGAGGGAAGAAAGGTAGATTGTGCACTCAAGACCTTCCTTATAGTCATAAGCCCAAACCTTGTCCCAAATAGATGATGTGTTATAAATTTAGGACCTGACCGCTCCCTAATACTTGTGACTGGTCTCCTAGGTGGACTCCAAGGTTGAAGATTGTGATTCCTCTGGCCAAGATAATGTTCATTGCATGAGCCAGCTCCTTTTCTAAGGAATGTTCCAAATCTCAGCATTGCTGTGCTTGGACCTTTAGTCAACCAATGGACCGAGTGAGCTTGAAGCACCAAAATAGAAACCGCGAGCACCGCACTTCGTCCTAAGCCCGCTCCTCTTGTAATCAATCCTTCTCTCTCGGAAGCCTCTAGCGCCCCTTTTAGACAAACTACAGCCCACCCTCCAACCTCAATATTTCCACTCCAGCTTTGCCTGCTTCTTTACTAATGTGTTGGCACTTCTTCATAAATTGAGAAATTTACTCCATTGATGAGGCCAGCTCTCGATCCTTCACCTCCTTCAAGTCATGAAATTCCTTATTCTTTTTGCACAGAAGTTTTTTGGACTTCGTCAGAGTGTCTAAGCCATCCACTAAGCCGTCTCCAGGGATAACTTGGCCACCTCCTAGTTCACCTTGCTGACTTTTAAACACATAAGAAGGGCTAGGGAGCAAGGTGTCATGTTCTCTTCCTCGAGAGCCTCCTGCTCACCCACGATCACGCCCTCCGGCTAATCTACAACCTGAATCCCAAAGGCAATGTTAAAGTAAAAAGGCTCTAAAAAGGCAAATAGGGTAAAAGTATAAAGTACCTCAAAGAAAGACTTAAGCTTTTAAGTTTGTTGTTAGATTACCTTGACCCGAGCCTTCTTAAAGCTTGAGCCTATCACCTAGGCATCTTTTGTCGAAATGGGGATGAATCCATACCCGCCACAGCCAAGTGGACCCAGACGCATCAGGAGCAGTTTTGAAAGGAACTATGCCAGGACTAGTCACTGTCGATCTAGGCTTCGACCCTCATGACTCAGGTACTCCTTGCAGGGTTGGCCCCGACTAAGGTTCTTCACACCGCTAGGCTTGTCTTCCACCATCGGAGACACCTCCTCCTTGTGTATGACCGACATCAGAGAGGTAAGCTCCTTCACAATTACTGGCATATCTTCAATTGTTGGATTAACCTCCCCTGCCCATGGGCCTATCACACCTGAGGATTGAGATAGCTGAGCTCGATCATCTGAGACCAAGTAAGAATCAACGTTAGGCTTAGAAGAGTGACCCATCGAAGGTGAAGGAATAGATATGCGGAAGTTGCTAGGCTTCGGGATCGAGGAAGTACTTGGTCTGACCTCCTCTTGCTTAGTCGGGATAGAATGTGCTGGTGGAGATGGGGGAGCCGCTCCCCCGCCCTAGGGCTTGGCATGAGTAGCTTTGATTTGGGCGAAAATCAATCACCATTTCGGTCCCGTGAGGAGATGGGTTGATAGAAGTGTTGAAGAAGACTGCACTATGGATGAGCTCATCTTCCTCATCGTCTAGAATAGTAGGTGCCTGCTAGAAATGGGCGAGAAAAATTAGCCAAACCATGGTGTGTGGTGCCTGTTGGAATGTGGTCGGCCCAGCTATGGCAGAGGATGCCTGCCAAAGCTTGGCAGGAGGACTAGTCGGGGCCTCTCGAGAGGAACTTAGCGGAATTGCATAGGAGGAGTTAGGGAGAACACTGGCTCGATTGACATGCATGCTATCCTGAGAGGTGGAGCAAGGGCGAGGGCGAGAACCTCTAGCCATAGTTCCAAATGCTACTCGGTATTACTACAATCTGTTCAGAGCCGTTTGTCCGGATCACCAATTGTTGGGGGAACACTAATACTTATTCCCCAAGGATGAAGGGAAAATGCCAGGAACTCTCGACTGAGCTCATAGGAACAGTTGAGAACTATCAAGAATTGTTTGTTGTTGATTTTTGACAATACCGAGTTTGTCTCAATCTTGATGGGAAGAGCGACCACTCAGAACAACATGGTCTCAACCCTAAGCTCCTCTCTTTAGTTTGATCAAGAGATACTTACCTTTTGGTACATGGGCCCAAATGGCACACACATGGAATTCCTGATGGACCTCCTCACCCTCAAGATATTCTCAGCCCCAACTGGAAATGAAGAAGAATCTCTGGGACTAATCCTTAATGTGGGAGAAACAACTCTCTAGAGTAAAAAAAACGTTTCTTAGTAGAACGAGTCTAGAAATTGTATAGAATTCCATCGAGGCACAAGACTTGATACTTTGAAAAAATTCCCAAGCCGTTAGATCAGAAACTCTTTTAGATTAGCACTTAGCACCAAAAACTATGCAATTGGCAACCATGAGTCGCCAAGCATTAGGGTGGAGTTTTGTAGGGGCCAACCCCCAAAATTTGAGAATGTCTCGGATGGGACAGTAGCATGGCAAGCACAGTTTGTTAGTGAACATCAATAGAAAAAGCGACACCTACAATGCCATCCATCTTAGCCCAACGCAGGAATGTGACGATCGAGAATTTATAGAATTGCAAATTGTGGGATGTTGTAAGTCTTTTGCCAGGCACGAAAGTCGTCATCGGCCATAGATGATTTCCATCTCTACCCAGCAAAGTACAGGTGACGGGTCTCGAACTAACTGGAAGCGACTGTTGTAGAACAGGCAAGGGAGATAATGGAGAGAACCATATAAAAAGAGAGCTTGAAGACAAAGTAAGAGAGACTTTGGGAACCAGAAGCAAAAATGAGTGAAAGGTGGGGGAATAAAGGAAGGAGTGGTGGTTGGCATTCAATGGGCAACAAAATGACTACAGGTCTAAAATTGAAGGGACAAGTTAGCCTTTGAGAAGCGTGCAAGGTGATGTCACGGGACCAACTAGCACTAGATGAGCGAGTGGCTAGCACGACCTAGTAATTGGCACTGTGCATGGATAGGAATCCTGTCGACAGGTTAGCTTGAGTGGGGAGGATTTGAGGTGATGCCTTGACATTAATGGGGTAGCCAAGCAATAGCGGGGTCATTTCAGGAACTTCAATCCATGACGAGCTCGTAGAAATTCAAACAATTGGGCAACACATGGATGGCTGGCACTGTCCAACCCTAAAGTCACACATGAACGGGTGGGACTCAAGGTGCCGCTAAGGCTTCAATAGAGAAGATATACGGTCGCGGGATACAGAAGGACCGTACTTTTTTGATTCTCATAATACATGTATGTTGAAAATTCACAGGATATTCTAAAGGGAATAATTCCCAAGGCCTGGGTTAGGCTGAGCAAGCCTAGCCCTCAAGGCTCGAGTGACGTAAACAAATATTGGGCCGAAGAGGGCAAGGCTAGACCAAAAAGCCTATGGTAGGTAAAGCAAGGAGTTGTGTCAAGTGTGAAGTATAGTCAAGAAGACTGGCACAATGGATGGCCGAAAACCCATATCATGGTGTCAGGAACAACCCTGACACTCACTTACCGATGGTTGCACAAATCTACTTAAAAAGAACACATAGAAATTACCCACTTAAAACACCCTGATCATTTATCATTTCACTTATCCTATTGAACTGGAGTTTATAATTATAAGGAAAAATGATAGATCATTTGTATTTATTAGCTTTTTTTAAAATAAAAATATTTTTATCTTTTATTTTTTATATTGTATTCTTTAAGAAATCTATAAAAATACTTTGAAAAAAAATTACTATACAATTTCCCGGATTTACTTATAAAAAAATATAAAAACTTTTAGGCCTGGTTTGGATGGCCTATTTTATCTCATTTGGTTTTGTATAAATGGGAGAGTTTTGGGCATCCAAATGGTAAGTATTTTATTTCTATTTCTTCTATAAGTTTTCGAATCCATCTCATTACTTTTTGATATAAACAATCAAAAGAATCCACGTGGTAAAAAGAAGTCACTAATTTTGTAAATATTGAATAGATTATAGAAGTGCATTTTGAAATTTTATTAGAAAATTCGAAACTAAGAAATTATTTAAAACAAATCTACAACATAATTCATATACTTATATATTACGATAATCAAAATTATTATAAAATTATAATTAGAATAAAAAATGATGAGTTTCCTATAAATAAAAAAATAAATAGATAAACTATCTTTTAAAAAAGCAAATTATAAATTTCGGCCAACAACTTTCAAATATATTTTAGCAATTAAATTATTTTTTCGAATAATGAAATATTTTACAATAATATCTTTTAAAAAACAGAAATTATTTTTTAGAATTATAGAATAATTTCAGTCAACAACTTCCCAATATAATTTAGAATTTAAATTTATTTATGTTAGATTATTTAATTAGTCATAAACGTGATTTTTATTAATATAGTCATAACTATTACTCAATTATTTTAATTAATTTTTAATAGTGGGTAGGATCTACCCATTTATCAAATTTCAAAAAATAAAATTTATCGCAATTATAATCCAACCAATTAAGAGAGAATTAATAAATTCATCTCATTTTATTATTTAAATATATAATTTTTTTTTTATAAACTATTTATTTCATCTTAATTTAATTTTTATTATTATTTAAAACATCTAATCTCATTTAAAACACATATTCAAACTGGGTCTTTATGGACGGCTCCCCACCTAATTATGGGAGCTGCTGTCATGCATGTATTGCATGATGTGGCATAGGTACATGATGAAACATATATGTTATCTGATTATGTGAAAGAGTATGGATGGATGAGAGACAAATGAGGAAGGAAGGCCACATGGGCCTTGGGTTCACTCAAATGGAGATGTCAGATGTGAATGTTGCTTCTTTTTCCCGCCAAAGCCGACGACGTGGAAACCACCACTCCTCTTTTCCCTCTGTTTTTAATCTCTCTCCAAGGCGAGTTTAACACGTGTACTTCGTTTTTATATAGCGACAATGGCGAAGGAGGCCCATGCAAATCGAAGCCTTTTTTTCATAGCTGTAATTGCGTGGAAAGTGCATTCATGTATAACTGGAATTCAAGCGTTCTCTCCTCTTGATCCGGAAGGTCCAGTCTAACACTTTAGATTGACTACTGCATTAACTACTGACACTTCAGTAATTTTTACTTGGAGTATAAGATTCATTGTGTTATTTTTACATCAAATATGATATTTATAAAGTGTATATATGTTGCGTATTATTTTAAAAAAAATAAATATAAAATATATAAAAAAATTAATTTTATAATTATAGATTAATCTCTTTTTTAAAAGAAGTGTATAGTATTTATGTAACCTATATTTATATCTAGAATTACTCATTTTCATATATTTCTATTTCTTTTCTAATTTTTGGATTATTCTCTGTCTAGTCACGTCACATTGCTTTGCTAAAAATAAAATTGAAGTGACTAAATAAGATTAATAGATATGGAATTTATATTTATAATAAGGCTTATAGGTGTGTAGAGACTCTCCTATATCTAGAAGCGGAATTAAGATTTGATATTTAAGAGATGATTGATAAAGTATGTGATATATGTGAATATAACTATAAGTAATTTTTTTTTTGCACATGATTATATATAAAAATAATAATCATACATTATAAAATTGTATACAAAAAATACATGTTTATAAATGATTTCTTTCTTAGAAGTTTTGCAATTTGCTAGAGACCATTCTAAAAAAATATAAACTTAAGATTTTTCCAACAAATTAAGCTTGACGATGATCTTTTATGAAATAAATTCACCTATTATTATTTTTAAAGTGAAATTATTGATTTTTTTTAATCTAAATTAGCAAATGATTTATAAAAAACTCATCTTTAATTTGAGTATGTAATCTAATTTTTATAAGTTTCATGCCAAAAATGCTCGCTCAATAGTACCAATAAAATTTAGATGCGTTAGCACACAAGGTAGAATGAGGGAGACAATTTAGATGTCAACTGCCAGTGAAGTAAAAATTTAGAATGAGACTAGGTATATATTAAAATTTGAAAAAATAATTTTAGTAATTTTTAGAGGACAAAGGATTGGGGGGGAGGGGGGGAATTTTTTATTTTTTGATAAATTGGTATGGAAATCTTAATTATACAAAAAAAGTTATATATTTATATAATATGTATAATTTTTTAAAAAGTTTGGGGGGGCTGTAGCCCCACCAGCCAAGGGGTAGTTTCGCCCCGGCTTACGCCTTCTCTCTTTTTCACAAAATACCACGGCCTTTTGATCTTATTTTTGTGGAAGGAGCTCCTTTTTCCTCTTTTTTTTTTTTTTTTTTTATCTCATTTCTCTATTCCTTTAATTTGTCTATCAAGATAATTCTTTTTACTTAGTTTTATTTTATTTGTTTAATCTTATTTTGCTTCATTCAAAATAAAAAAAAAATAGAATTACAACTTTTCGACAACTTTCGAGAGATGTGTGACACAAACAGATCACCAAATTGCAAATTGTTCACAAGAAAGTGACGGTTTTACAAAAATCACTGCATGGGCCTTACGCGTTGCCCACATCTGCATATGGTCCTCACGTGCCGCCCACATCTGCACATGGTCATCACGCATCACCCACACTTACCTGTGGTCCTTATGCGTCACCCTTTTCGATAGCTCTTTTCGCCACACGAACTAGATCATCGAACTCGCTATCACCAAAACTTTTAAATCTAACCTTTGTGGCTGAAAGTATAAAAGCGTGTTCCTTCACATCCCGTCACAAATTTCAAAATCTACTAGGGTTGGTCCAATCTGTAATCTGTCTTGTTTCACATTTATCTTACTGCTTTCTTTTTGGCTCCTTATTGTTAATTAAAACAAAAAAGAGTTTGTCTCTTGAAATTTTATCTGTAGAGATTGAGTCATCTCCTTGTATGAAGAGTGTGATTGAGTTTCTGTTTAAGTAGAGAATATTGTCTTTAAAATGTTTGTCTACAGAGAATATCAGCAGCAGTTAAGACCAGACAAATAAAAAAAGAAAATAATATATTGGTTGAACTTCAAATGTATTATTTAGTTTATTATGTCATGTTTGATATGAGGACATTCCAAATTATATCTGGTCATGTATGTAAGTTTTTTGATGAATAATAATATATTTTCTCTTTAAAAGAATCTTATATAGTACTCTATTAGAAAAAGTTTCCATCACTAGAAATAATTTTTTCACATGAATTCCAAATGTATATTTTTCTTTTAAAAAAATAAAGAAGAAAAGAAATTGGCTAAACGTGCATATCCTAAAATTAAGTCATATAATATTTTTAATCAATGTTAGACTACTCCATCATTTATATTTTTAGTACTTTTTTTTTTAATAGAAGACATACTTTAGTGAATAACTTCTAACTTAGAAAATGAATACAATGAGAAATATCCTCCAAATCAGTCAAAACAACAGTAATGCCTAGAGCATTGTTATCTAACGCATGAGAAGCCTTAGTATTAGCTCTCCCTATATAGTTAACTTACCATTAATAAAAAGAAGCCAAGATTCTCATGTATAAGCTATGAACATTCCAAAACAAGAACCATTATCATCAAATCTTTGAACCCTCTATAGTACTTGAAGTGCATCACCTACTACAAAGATAATTTTGTATACCAAATCCTTGCAAAAACATGATAGGTTATAGTGTTGCATATGATTTTGCCAGT
The DNA here is from genome assembly GCA_036559045.1 of Platycarya longipes. NCBI lineage: Eukaryota > Viridiplantae > Streptophyta > Magnoliopsida > Fagales > Juglandaceae > Platycarya > Platycarya longipes. The sequence continues at coordinate 18,776,983 of CM071803.1, read as the reverse complement.
AATGGATTAGGGAATTATTCTATGTTAATCCTCGTCGTTGCAAGAACTACACCTTCCTAGTCAGGAATGAAAGCATCAATACCAACCTTGCTATTAGCTTTATCCACTACCGCATCCCAATTAAGTTTATAGACACACTATGAAGGGCATGTCAACTTATTTCCACTACTTCATGACTGCTCTTGGGATTATTAGTATTTCAATCAACCTGTTTGAACTGTCAAAAGTTGTTCATAATGTTGGACTATCTTAGTCGGATGAGTAAATTCATCTTTGAAAACAAATTCATTTCTCATTTTCCAAATTTTTCATGTGATCCCTAAGAATTCTTCCATTCCAAACTTATCATGTAGTCCAAACATTTTCCATTGTCCTTGAAAGTCTGTCTTACAATCTTGCATTTTTTAAGTCTGATTGAGCATTGCGACATTGCATTACCCCCATACATCTTTGCATGATATGCGCTTTGATAAAGCACGCTCTATTGTTTATAATTCTTGCCCATAAATAGGGTAGGTTGAGTTGTCAACCAGCTTTTTGTCTATGGAGATTGGATTTAGTGGGAAGAGCATTTAAATAAGCCCTCCATAGAAAGATTTTGCAAGCATTAGGGATGGCCAAGCTCTACATCATTGTCCAATTATCAATCTTTATATGACTGATTGTTTGCCTTTTTTATACTCTTGCCGGTCACCTTGAAGGTGGTAAGCACTTTTGACAAACAAGAGGACATTGGTGGTACATCTACAAATTAACTAGTCAAGTTTGTTATAGTGACTAATAGATATAAGTTCTGAAACCTTTGTATTTGCTTGGAGGAACCCAATTGGACTTTGTCACTTGAAGGTAATGGGTTGAGAGGTTCACTTGTCAGTCCAGATGCTATCTTTCTTTACATTGCCAATTCTCTAGATTAGACCTTCTTCAGGTAGAGATCTGGATAACATCAAACTTTGCCAGATGTAAGAAGGGTTGCAACCTATTTTTGCTTGAGAAAAATTAGCAGTAGGAAAATGTTTTGCTTTTAAAACCTATGATGCTAGTGATCAGGATTCTAAACCATCCTCAACTTTGCTTAGCTAGCATGACAATGTGAAAATTCTGAAAATAAACCCGAGTCCATCTAATCTCTTTGCTTTGCTCATTTGTAGGAGAAATGAGGAAGAGGAGAAATAGAGAAAGTGAAATTTTCAATTTAATGATGACTCAGGATAAGCATTCTATATAGAAAAAGATGAAGCCAAAACAGTTTAAGAAAAATAAATGGTTAAAAAAGAAACAAAATAAACCATTTTTCTGAAAAATATTTTAAGTGTGGAAAGAAGAGGAATTATAGATCACAATATTCAACTAAAGGAAAAGTACAAGAAAGTAAGCAAATTGTGATGATAGTATTTAAAGCAATACTCGTGGAACTAACAACAGATTCATGGTGGATTAACTCTGCAACAACAAGGCGTATATGTAGGAATAAAGATTTGTTTGTCAAACTTGAAGATAAACAAACAGGAGAGCACATAATGTATATAGATAACAATACATACAAAAATGTCTTGGGATAAAGTACATGTGAATTTAAAGTAATGTCCCGTTATTTTACTTAGTGATGTATTATATGTATTTAGTATTAGAAAAAATTTAGTATCAATAGTATTGATTCAAATAAATGGCTTGAGGTCATGAAAGATGAAATTGAATCAATAAACAAAAATAATATTCGAGAGTTAATTGATCTTCCAAAAGATAAAAAAGTTAGTGGTTGTAAATGAGTTCTTAGAAGAAAATTTAAAGTTGATGGTAGTCTGGAAAGATACAAAGTAAGGATAGTGGCCAATATATATACTCAATAATTAGGTGTAGACTTTGTGGATACATATTCGCTTGTGGCAAAATTCACATTCATAAGGATCATCATGTCCATTATTGCCTAAGTGAATTCAAAATTACATCAGTTAGATGTAAAAAGGGCTTTTCTAAATGGTAAGTTAAAAGAAGATATCTTTATGATTCAACCAGAAGGATTCCGGATTCCAAACTGAAGGATATAAAGAGAAAGTCTTACAGGTTGAAGAAGTCACTGTATGGACTTAAGTAATCTTCAAGACAATGATACTTGAAGTTTTACCAAGCCATTTAAAAAATGAGATATGAAATGAGTCCACTAGATTATTGTGTGTACATATGAAAAAATGACAATAAATTAACGTCATTATCATTATATGTTGATGAAATTTTACTAGTCAATAATTATCTATATATAATGAAAGAAATAAAAGATTACTTGAAATCTAATTTTAAACTGAAAGATATGGGTGAAGCTACCTATGTTCTTGGCAAAATAATTAATGGAGATAGAAATTAAAATATATTGTATTTAGATCAAGAAAAATATCGAAAAAAAGTGCTTAAAAAATTTGGTATGAAAAATTGTAAATATTTAAGTATGTATTTTTGCAAAGGTCATACTTTAACTAAAAATATGTGCCCAAAATATGAGGATGAAATAAACGAAATGATTAATGTTACTTATGCTCAAGTTGTGGGAAGCCTTATGTATGCAATGACAAATACAAAATCATATATATGTCATATAGTAGAATTGGTAAGCAAATATCAATCCAATCCATGAAAGAAATATTGGCAAGTAGTGAAACATATTTTAAGATATTTACATGGTACCAAAAATTTGAAATTGTGTTTTGGAAATAATAATCTAGAGTTAATTGGCTATAATGATACTGATTTCAAAAGTGATATAGATGATAGAAAATCTACAACTAGATATATATTTTTATTTGGTGGAACAACAGTTTATTGGTTAAGTAAGAAATAAGGCTGTGTTGCTAAGTCTACTATAAAAACAAAATATATTACTTGTAGTATTGCAGTGGGTAATGCGGTGTGGATAAAACGCTTTGTAGAAATCTTAAATTTGACTACATTCACAGAACCAATCAATGTGTTTTGTGATAATCAGTCAGTCATCTCATTGATAAAATGTGAAACACAGAGTTCCAAGAGAAAATACATTAATGTGCACTATCATTATATTCTAAATATTGTGGAGAGAGGAGAGATCAATGTTAGTTTTGTTTCCTCGACCGAGATGGTAGCAGATCTGAAACCAAATGATTGTCTTTCGATAAATTTAGAGAACATGTGACTAGAATGGAGTTGAGAGAAATCTAGAAAATCTAATGGTTTACATGTATAACTCACGAAATTCTAGGGACACCTAGAGAATTAGAGTTATGGTGATATCTAAATAAAATTTGGTCATGTATAAAGTCACTAATAAGGTAATTAAGAAAAACCTCAAAAATGGTCTTAAGGTAAGTATTTAATTAAATTTCAATGCAAGTTGATTAACTAAATAATTAGTTAATTATGTGCAAAATCGCTAATAAGGTGATTAGAAAAAGCCTCAAGAATAGCCCTAAAGGAAGTACTTAACGAAAATTCAACACAGGTTGATACATATGTTATGTATTCAGCTAAAGTCATCAATTGTGACAAAGATATTGATTATAGATCAAGTCACGGAGAATTGATATCATTCACTAAATATTTTAGTGAAATAAAGTCTTCCTTTCTATGTGATCAGTGTGAGCACATGTGATGGAGGGTGCAGTAAGTAAAATAATGACAAAAATGTGCGCATGTAGAGGCTTGTCATGCTCTGATGTCGATATGTAAAGGTATGCATATGAGAGTTAAGTAGTGAATAGCTCATATTGGTACCAAGGTAATAGTTAATTGGATCATCACCATTTTGTATGATCTAGTGGGAGATGTTATTTCATAGGATGTGATCATCAAATGGTGTACCCCTTAGAATTGCATCTTCTCTATGGTAATGATTGTCATGAGGGATGATGGTGGTTAAAGATGTAGAGACACACTTTTTAACTAATTCAAAAGGCTGTATCTCTTGTAAAATGTCAAAGGACACAATATTTTGAATAAATCAAAGTGTTGTGTCACTTACTAAGAATTGTTCCACTTAGGAATTATTGAGATATCAATGATTGCGGCCATATGGGTGCATGGTTGCCTATAAATAGATACCACTAATATACAAATCATTCACTCACATTTTTCTTCTTCCCATTACCAATTTGTGGGAGAAACACTCTCACGAGATTGTCACCATTGGAGTTTCTTCTTATCCTTCATTTTCTTACAGTCATCACTCATTTATCTGTAGCCTTCCACATGACAAATCTTGGTGATCTACACTAGTTTCTGAGGGTGCAAGTCACACGTGATGAGAACACTCTCACACTAACTCAGACAAGGTATTTGCTTACACTACTTTAGAAATTTGGCTTGGATGAAGCAAAATCCATGGCAACCCTTTTAACTTCCAGTGCTCACTTATCAGCTACTGAAGGCAATCTTTAGTCTATATTGATAGTTTATATGCTCTTTTCAATATCTTACACTAACTAGTTCAGACATTGCCTATGCATTTAACCTCGTTTCCCAATTCATGGAAAATCTTGTGGACCCTCATTTAGTTCTAATTAAATGTATCTATCGCCATTTGAAGGGAACGATAGGCCTCATACTTCATTCTGTTAAGTCACCAATGACTAGGCTAATGGTTATTGTGATTCTAATTGGGTAGGTTTCATAGGCGATTGCTCTCCACAATAAGGTTTGCCATTTATATGGGAGCCTTTCTTGGGGAGCAAAGTAAGCTATTTTTTCTCTATCCACGGCTAAAGCAGATTGTCACGCCTTGGCAGCTACCACTGTCGAGCTTATGTGGTTCTCACATCTTCTCACTAGCTTGCGATATGTACTTCCTCCACTCACACTCTATTGTGATAATATTAGGGCTATAATGGTGGATAAAAATCCAGTATTTTATTATCACATGAAATACATTGAAATAGACATTCATTTTGTTTGGGAACAAGTAGCTTGTGGAGTAATTTCCCTAGAGCATATTTCAAGTTTTGAATAAATAGCTGATATTCTCACCAAGCTGTTATGTGCACCCAAGTTTCTTCCAGATAGACGCCAGCTCTCCATTCATTCAGCACCTCATTGAGCTTGAGGGGGAATGAAGGTACACTTTGTTTTGTCAAATTATAATGCCCATATTCGTGATTTTCTCTTAATTGTGTAATTGCATAATGTTGACCATTTATTTGTAAATACGTAACTAATACTTCCCAAGTGTAGTAGATACACAGATATAATATTTTCATACCAGCTGCACGCAATTAACTTGTAATCTATTTAAATCAATACAATGTCTACACGAAAGGCAGGCTATTACCCTAGATTTTCTTCCTTGAGTAGGGCTGCAAATAAATCACAAAAAAATGGATCTAATGTGTTGATATAGGGGAATTCAAGTTAGATGAGAGCATGGTGTGTAATAGGGCATGATGTGATGATACTAAATTGTCAGATTCTATGTTGATGGTGCTGAACTACCATAAGACGACAAGTTAGCCCAAGTATAGCAAGAAACAATTGACTTTTTTCCTTGATTTGTGGCAATTTTGAGCATGTATCAATATTTTGACTATAACTTTGACTACAAGTATCACATTTGCACATATGACTTCCATTTAGAAAGCTCTTTTACTTGCACTCTATGGTCACTAGCTATTTTAAGTGGTCATTTTTTAAGCCAAAAATCACCTATTTTCCCCTTCAAATTTTTAAATTTAGATACTTTTTCCCTTTAATGGTGATATTTCGTTTTTCAGTTAGAAATGAATTTTTATCCCAATTTTGGCCAGATTTTTGACATATTGCTTATTTATTTATTTTCGATTAGTTTATTAGGATCTTGATATCTTTTGCATAATCCTGATACTTTTGGATTTACAACTATTTTAGCTGGGCTTGTGAGTTGTGTTGGACATTATGGAGTTATGATCATTTTTAATTGTAAACAGAGTTGTTTTCTTTGTGTTTTGGGCTAATTTCTTGTCTTTTCTGTTTCCATTATTTGTTGAAATTAACTGCCACAATAAATTTAAATTCTGTTCGGTATCATTTCTGGAGTACTAAAATAAAGGGGGACCTACACCCTTGGCTTTGCAACTGAGTATTTTGGCACTTTTTTACGAAAGAAATTTGGAAAATTTATACACCTTAAAATTATATCTAACATTAGTCTTTATTAACATGCTATCTTCAATGATACAGCTTTTTTTGGGGTCCACAAGTTACTTTCTTCATATATGCGAAAAAAATGTCAAGAATTTTGGCTCGAAAAGTCTGGAAAAACACACAGAAATACTCAAAGAGATTTCCAACTTTACATACGGCCTTATCTATCTGATGTGGATCTTAAAGTTCTAGTTCTATTTTTGTTTGAAGTTACTCGTCAAAGACGTATCAAAGATCTTTCACACCTACTATCATTTCCATCATTTTCCAAACGATCTCAGAGTCGCTTAATTAACTTCAATATATTTTATTTGACACACAAATCACTAAACTCATCAAAAGCCAAAACTAGTGATATATAGATTGATATTTATATAATAACATAATTGAGTGCCAAATAATCTTTAGGTAAAGAATAAGGGAGATGATTGTTATTGCTAGGGCTTTGTTAAACGAAAAAGTATAAAAAACAAATTAGAGTCTTTGTGTACAAAAGAAATACGCAATGAACTTAGTAGACATAATTATCACTTTCAACAAAGAATCTCATAGGGATCGCCTTCTTTTTTCTTTTATAGGATATTACACAGCCCCACATATATCAAATGCTAATTCTGTGGCTTATAAGTAAAGAGATTTACATGATTTGACATTAAGGCCTCGGCATGTAGGTCTTCGACTGAAATTTACTATAAAAGAATTTAAATAGAAGCAGCTCTCATGATCTGTCATAACTTATTAGTACAACTTTCATAGATGAGATTAATGATGAAAAAGAAGTCGAGGAAGAATGTGGTCCCTTGCATTACCCGCTCTCACTCTAGTTCTCTCTTGCTTTATGTCTCCTACTTAGCATGTCTTTTTTCTTTTTTCTCAATTCCATTTTCTTATCGTGGACTTTCATTAGCTGAGCTATATTATCCCTCGTTATAATATTTTGTCTCCAACAATAACTAATAAGTATAAAAAACAAGAATAAATTCATTTATCATCCACTTTCTCATCATCTCATGACGTGACATTAGATAATAGACTAATAAATAAAACATATTAAATAATTTCTAATCATTTAATGCCACATCATAAGATGATGAGAGGATGATAAAAAATAGGATGATGAGTAGCATTATTCAAAAAATAAAAATTTATTTATTACATATAGCGACCCGCATCAAATTGGTTATCTAAATTTTACTCTAGACCCGTCAATATTAATAAACTTCTTAATTTTCTAATGAGGAAGCACGTTATATAACGAGGAAGAAAGATATAAAAGGAGAAAAATAAAACTATAAAACTAATAAATCTAAGTTAGTCCATGCACATATTTTCATTCTTCATTCGAACATAGTTAATTAGGAGTGGTCCTATGCCACTGACACCGGCATAGGGCCACACCCCATATCGCCCGAATGAAATACTATTCTACACTTCGTCACCCACTAGTAAGGCCCTCGTTTATTTTTTATGATCAATCTCTTCAAATGGAGTGCGAAGCTGGCACGCCCTGTGACTATATATATCTTAAGGTTACTCTTTTTTTTTTTTATCCGAAGAACCAATCTGTAAGTAAAATAAGACAATCCCAAAGGAAATATATACAATAATTGTCTTATGTTTGGATTCCCTGTAACAATAAACAGAAGACTTGTCCCCATCAGACAGATTTCCCAAGATTCAGTGATAGATTCTACCTGCTAGGAAGGATTTTGGTCCCTCCACTGCCATTAATTGCTAAGAATGTCACCAAATATGGTCCCAAACTTTGCCTCACTGACCCAATGGCTCTGCTAAAATAAATTCTCACCGTGGAATGTGGATAAGCCACAAACCAAATAGCCCATAAATCAAACATTCCAGTATGTCACCAGATGAAAGAAGGAAAAACAAAAAATCTAGTAAATTAAAAAACTTACTTATCATGCTTCACTTGTCTATCTTGAACTTTTTCTATCCATGTCAATAATGATTAAAAAAAGGCATATTATTTTCAAAACTGAACGTACCTTATGCTAAAACATAATAACAGATTCTTGGTAGTGGCTCAATAGTTTGAGTCACTCGTAGTTTGACAAGTATTAGATTTTCGATTTGAACTAGAATACAGATTTTGTCTTAAACTATTGCTATTATTCGCCTAAAGATTCGTTGAATTCCCTAATGGACTTGTGGTCTAAGTTATAGTTCAAAGGGCAGCTGCAAGTTACTTTCTCGTATGGAAATGGGAAAAGAAAACATCTAATCCTCAAATTCTGTTCCTCATTTTCCAGGAAATGACAAAGTTCTTGCCTACAGAAAATGGCAAGCCTTGAATCTCTATCATCACAATCTTCTTCTTATCCTCTCCATCGTCTAGCTCCTCTAGCAACTTCTGCTCTGTTATGTTCATCTTTATGTTCAAATCACGCGTCACAGGTTTTCCATCAATCTCAAGCGAAGATACCTCTCTCCACTTCCATCCAATTCAGCACTGAAATCTTCTCTATATGCCAACCCCTACTCAAAGCAAACGTGCTCTCCTTGACTTCTGACCACAGCTTAACATTTCCCTTAGTAATTGTTCCATAGATATCAATATAGGTGGAATACCCATTTCCAAGTTCCATATCTGGAATCTCATCCTCATCAAGGAAAAGAGTTTCCTTTGGCTTCTCCTTCAGGATTTCCTGCTGGGAAGGTAACAACAAGGCTAAAAGGTGGCATTCTAGCTTCCTTTGAAATTAGGCCACCCCGCTGCATCAAGTGTAACATAGCGGCCTTCTTTCGATGCAATGATTTCCTCTGTTTTCCCTTGCTCAAGAGCTAGTGGTGATACCATTAAACAGTTACGTTAAACAGTTATATCGCCTTAAAAAAAGAGTTACATCGGACACTGTAGAAATAGTTATGGCCGCACTGTCTTTGTTACTTGTTAGGATACCGTAGGGGTGCACAACATAATTGTAAGAAAATAATGTAATAACGGTGGAGATGATGACACAATAGTGATAGAAATACCTCAAACGTTCATACGCCTTGAGATATTTGAGGTTCCCAATTTCTTCATGAAAGATAACCAGTTTACAGATGAAAATGCTCCAGAATAAATGAGAAATTCAACTAGGCGTGAAACTTAACTGACTCCAACAAGGAAATTACATAAAGCTCCCAAGAATAACAAATTCTAGGACTAACCAAAAACACACCGTTTTTATGCAGTACTAAAGCGGTGCATATTACGAATGAACCCACTACTAATTAAAACTACGCCGTTCCATCCATATCTTCCAGTTACGTCGCTTAGCCCATGAGACTTGCTGAAGTTACGTTGTTTGGGGATCGACTGAAGACTTGATTTTAGACGAGATGTAGTAGAAAAATTGAATAAAATATTATTTTTTAATGTAGCGGGATCCTGTTCACCTTCTAAACAGTGATCTACATGAGACTTGCTGAAGTTACGTTGTTCACCTTCCAGTTACGTCGTTTATTTTTTGATGTAGTAGAAATTTCTTGAAGCCAAATACAGTGATCTACATGTAGCGGGATCCTGTTCACCTTCTATGGTTTATTCATTTTTTGTATTCTCGATTAATCTGAAGCTTCTCTTCACTTTCTCCTATTTGCATTTCAGAACACGAATCTTGTTCCATACCCAGAACGAAAACCCATTACCCATAACGAAAAAAACCAGATAAAAAAGGAAAACAATACATAAAGAAGAGAAAAAACCCAATGGAAGCGACTATAGAGAGAAAATAAGCTTACCTTCATCAGCAGAAACTTCTGAAGCTGCTAGAAGGGGGAAAAAAAAAGGGGAGAATAGTCATCGAAAACATACAAACCCTCCAAAACCAAAACCATACAAACCCAGTAGACCAGCCTCAAAACAAACTGTTACATGGCTCAAAAGCTGGGATTGAAGCAGAGGAAAGTTGGGAACTTTAGGAATATGAGGGGACTGATGCAGCGAAGTAATTTGGGGAGAGTGAAGCTTGAGTTCGAGTAGTGTCTTTGGGTTTTGTTAATATGGCATGGTTTTAATAAAGAGAAATAATAGAAGTAGTGGTGGACTTACAAGTCTTGTACCATCATTTTGAAAAAAAGTTAATATATATAAAATTTATATGAAAAAAGGTTAATTTTTTTAACAGTAGATTTTATTTTTTTTTAAAACGATTATATATCACTTGTAATTTTATAACTGTATGTAATATTACTCTTTAATAAAATGAGGTACAATTTAAAAGAAATAAAATGGGGCAGGAGTTCTAGTGATACGACACACTTTTAATAAAATTGAGAGATATTGTAAATATTAAAATATATAAAAAGATTGAGAAAATATTTAAAGGAACAAAATAGCCGTGCCTCGTTCTCTTCAGTGGAGTTGTTCATTGACATATTTTAATATCATAATAACTTATGAGGTATTCATAATTTCATTACAATGATTGTTTGCTGAGTATGAGATATTGGTGGTACTACTATTTGATTCAAACATTGGGATAGTATTATAGTTTGGTTTGCTTCAAGTTTGTACACAAATATAAATAAAACACTAACAAAATCTACGTAGACACCCTAAAGTATGTAAATTAAACAATGGGCTCAGAGTGATATTATTTTAATGTAATAGTAGTTGGCCAACAAGAGACATGCATGAATGGCTACAAAATCGTAAATCCCGGTTGCCAATTGGTGGCAATCCGAGTTTCATGAATTATTCTGCCATATCAATGGTACCCTATACCTGAACACTCGTGAGTTGAGCCCACACATTACAGCCTAACACTAAACATTCATCCCGAGAATCATCCTAGTAAGAAGTACATAATGACCTATAAATTACAAGGTCGAGCAATAGAAGCATGTAGGAGACAAAAAGTGACAAATGTTAAGAATTTCATCATTGAGAAAGCAATGGTAGCTAGATACACACATTATATGCACCAATTAGAGTAATGGACATTTGTTAAGTAGCACAAAAGGAACCCAAAGAGACATGGCAGCACCAACAATCACAAACAACCATAAAAAAGTATCGAATAAGGTCCTAAACAGATATGATAGCACCAACAAGTGAACATGGACATAAAAAAGTACGAAATAATGTCACAATTAAACATGGCAGCACCAACAAATGAAACGACACATTTTGGAGTATGATAATAATCAATTTAGGTCCCAATTAAACATGGCAACACCAACAAGTGTAAATGGGCTAAAACAATAATCAATTTAGGTCCTAATTAAACATGGCAACACCAACACGTGCAAATGGGCTAAAATAATCAATTAATTTAGATCCCAAATAGATATGACAGCACCAACAAGTGAAAATGGGCATAAAAAAGAATCAAATAAGGTTCCAAACTTCAATGGCAACACACACAAGTAAAAATATGCAAAAAATAATAATCTATGTAGGTCCCAAATAGATATGGCACCACCGGCAAATGAAAATGGGAGAGAAAAGTATTACATAAGGTCCCAATTAAATATGGCAGTACATACAAGTAAAAATATGCAAAAAATAATAATCAATTTAGGTCCCAAACAGATATGACAGCACCAATAAGTGACAATGGGAGAGAAAATATCAAATAAGGTCCCATTAAAACATGGCTGCACCAACAAGTACAAATGGGCATCAACAATAATCAATTTAGGTCCCAAACAAATATGGCAGCACCAACAAGTGAATAAGGATCCAAACAGATATGGTGGCAAACAACTGAAAATGGGCATAAAAAATAACCAAAAAAGGTTCCAAACAGACATGGAAATAATGCTCGAACCCAAACATCACCAACAAGTGAAACAACACATCAAAAAGTATAAAATAAAGTCTCAAACAGACATGCCAGCACCAATAAGTGAATATTATTTTTCAAAAAGTATCAAATAAGGTCCCAAACAAACATGGAAGCAACCGAGTATAAAAAATAATACCAAAAAAAATCAATGGTAGCAACATAAAGGTCCCAAAATAAGAACTTGAAACCCTCAATATACATGAACATGAGCAATGTGCATTAGTGTGAATAATTGAAATTTCAACAAATCCACTGAGAACAGAATATACAATAAGCATAATCCCAAAACCCTAGAGATATAGATAAAAAAATCGAAAGAAAGTATTTTGTGAATGAATATCATTTAAAAGTCAAATCAAAAGTACTTTTATTCTATTCTTTCTATTTTCTTTTGCTCATTTTTTTATTAAATATGACAAAAGCTTTTTAATGGATCCGATGTAGGACCTTTTTAGGTGTTTCATTTCTATCAAACTTGTACTTTCCATCAAATTTTGAAGGAAAAATTTGATGAAATCAATGCTAGCGCTTTTAGTTGCTTTTAGTAGCTTGTATGTCCAACAATTTTAGGTTGGACATGGTAGGTTTGTAGAGTATTTGAGAATATTTGTTAATTGATATACTATATAAAAAATCTAATATTTTTAGGTTGGATACTGTAGATTTTGCTAATTTATATAGAGAAAGAAATTTTCAAGAATTTCATTTTAGAGATGATACTGGATATATTTTATTCCATAAAAGATCGTCGTCGAGCTTAATTTGAGAAAAAATTTTAAGTTGATATTTTATTATAATTTTTTACCACACTTTATTGATGACTTCTCCAAATATCAAATTCTGGTTTCACTCTTGATTATAGTGTTGTTTTGGGAGAATTTTTTTTTTTTTTTTTTTTTGTATATCAACGGATCAAATTAGAATTTATTAAGGGAGGTAAAATATTAATGTTGTAGGATCAATTTATAAAAATTATAAATATTTATAAAACAGACATTTCGTTTTTTCTAATTATAGCAATAGGTTCTTATCTTTTATTTTTATAAGGGAGACGCTGGGGATCGGTCTATCCAACCTCCATGAAAAACAGCCTATCAATAAAACACAATAAAAATATAATAAAAAATTTTAAAAAATATAATAAAAAATACAATAAAAAAATAAAATTTAGAAAACACAATAAAAAATATAATAATAAAATAAAATAAAAACACAATAAAAAACATAATAAAAAAATAAAATAAGATGATTTAAATAAGTGTTTGGCCTCAACCCAGACGACGTCGGCGCCGCAGGCTGTGGGCGACACCGCCCACCCCATCATGACCGCCGGAGTCCGGCGACCCCACTCCTGCAACGGCGACCCCCGTCGACCTCCAGTGTGCCCCACACAGCCTTAAATTCGGTTCGGACCCGTACATCGCTGGACGTCGGCGGTTATGATGGGGTGGGCGGTGTCGTCCACCGCCTGCGGAGACGCCGGCATCCGTTTTTCAAGGGGATCGGACAGACCGATCCCCAGTATTTCCCTTTTGATAATTATGTGTTATTTTATTGTTTAGATTGTATAGGTCCAAAATGGATCTAAGGCTGTGTGGGATACATCAGAGGTCGCCGTTGCAAGGTAGGATTGCCGGACATCGACGGTCACGATGGGGTGGGCGGTGTCGCCCATTACCGGCGGAGATACTGTTGTCCATTTTTCAAGGGGATCGGATAGACCGATCCCTAGTATTTACCTTTTTATAATTATGCGTTATTTTATTTTTTAGATTCAAGCTTAGTAGAATAGATGGTTAGAGTTAAGATAATAAAAAGATAAAACCGAAGGAAAAATCACTTTTAGTGAAAGCAAACGCCGGACATCACCATACTAGGCCTCGGCCTCATATGGTGCTAAAAAATTATTATCATAATTTCAGTGGGCTTGGAAAAGTAAAATAGCGTGCATGGAGAAAGAAAAAGATCCACAGACGTAAGGAGAAGATGTAAAGAAATCCCAAATCATTTATTTAAGCATGAGACTTATACAAACATCTAATATATCACTTGGAAATACAATTTTCATCTAAAACTAATTACATATATATTTCCTCAAACTACGAAAACAAATAATGACACTTTATATGCTACCGTCAATATTGTGTAATTTCACTTATTTAAGCAATCAAAATTGAGAGTGCAAAATGTCAGTTTAAAACTAATAATAATAATAATAATAATAATAATAATTTGAGAGTACAATATGTTAGTTTTGATAATTTTGAATGCAAAGTACTTTTTTCCCTAACTAAGATGATCAAGTGGCCGTATTGCTGTTTAGATAAAGTTTCAATTTGATTTTATTAAGCTTGACAACCACATCTTTGATATCGATTATTTCATTTGGTAACTCTTCAGAACACCTTAAGCCCAATTCCACGAGAGTAGAGAATATGCTTTGCAAGGAAATCATGTCTCTTCCTCCTTCTATCTTTAACAAACCATCATCCACAACTTGTGTCATTTTGGTCGAAAATGATGCATTCACCCACTGCCTCAAAGTCAATTCTTCAGCAAACATGTCGTTAATTTGTGGGTTTCTTTCTTGTGATCATCTCCAACAATATTATACCATAACTATAAACATCGACTTTGATAGACACTTTTCCTTCAAATCCATATTCTGTCAACACTCGCAATTGTAAAGAATGCCTTTATAAATTAGTAACATAATAGTAATTAAAGAAAAGAAATTCATATCTCGATTGGCTGAAAAGATTAAAACAAAAGTATATATAATACATATATATTAAAACAAAAGGATATACAAGCCTAACACTTAAATCAAACACTAAACTCCGAAATTTTTTATTGTTCACTCCTGGTGCAATATAGCCAAGAGTACCAAGAGTTTTTGTTTGTATCCTGTCTTTGTGTTGGGCTAGAATCTTTGCAATGCCAAAGTCACCCACATGTGCAACCATCTCCTCTCCCAAAAGGATATTACTAGGCTTCAAATCACAGTGCACCACAAGTTCTGATTGACCGTTGTGAAGGTAGTCCAATGCTAATGCAACATAAGCATACTGTTTATTCTTTGAAAAAGATTCAAACAGTAGTTGTGTGAGTACAACCATCTTTCAAGGCTGCCATTCGACATGTATAGCAACACCAAAGCTCTAAACTCGGGGTTAGAGCATGTACTTACAACTTTAACAAGATTTCTATGTCGGATAGTGCGTAACACCTTGCATTCTATATCAAAACTTTTGAAAGCATATGCCAATTGTAAATTTAGAACTTTAATAGCAACTATGGTTCCATCAGATAGTATTCCTTTATACACAAAACCAAAACCTCCAATTCCGAGTAAGTTGCTTTCAGAGAAGTTGTTTGTCCCTTGAAAGATCTCTTGATATGATATCTTTTTGTGCTCCAAAGAAGGTAATACATTAGCTACACTTGAAACCTGTGCCTTGTTATTTTCTCAACATTCTCTCAAAATATAAAGCAGCACCACAAAGATAAGGACTAATGCTGCAACTGTAGGATAATATATTTCACCAAAATCTGTTTCACCCTTGATCCTTTTGAGCTTGGGCTTGGACAAGATTGAACTCCAAAAGTTGAATTCCCACAAAGTGCTCTATTTCCCAAAAGCAATTCCATTGTAAAGTTTACAAAAGGCCCACCAAATGGAATCTCACCTGATAGCTAGTTGAAAGATAAATTCAAGAACCTCATAAATGGAAGTGCCTCAAAGGACTTGGGAATTGGTCCAGAGAGATTATTGTAAGAGAGATCTAAGTCATCCAAACCTTTCAAGTTTCCAAAAGATTGTGGAATGGCTCCTTGAAATGAAGTATTCGACAAGTCAAGATATCGCAGGCTTTCGAATGCTCCAATGATGCTTGGAATGTTACCGGTAATCTGGTTTGATGATAAATCCACATGTTCAAGAGTCTCTGCAGGTTTCATATTCGAAGGCAGATACCCACCAAGTAAATTCGATGATAGATCCAGAAACAACAAGTTTTCCAAAAGCCATACATTTAATGGTATTGATGATTTCAATTTGTTAGAACCAAGGTATAGCTTTTGTAGTAAAGTGAGGTTTGAAATGCAATCTGGGATGGATCCAGAGATTTTATTATTTGAGAGATATAATTCTCCCAAATTCTTTAGCTGACATAATTTTTTTGGAATGAATCCTTCAATCCCATTATTACTAACATCCAATCTTTGTAACTTCCCCAATCTCCCAAATGATGATGGCATGTTCCCAATCAAATAGTTACTGCTCAAATCAAGACCGATCATGTGACGCCCCCAATTTACGTCTGGTCTGGAATTTAACCTAAATTAAGGTGTTTGGATAAGTAACACTTGGCTACTCACCCTCGTACATAACAAAAATAAAATGCATATATCACTTAATTCGCAGCGGATCAGATTTTAGATATAAAATTTTCTAAAGATCACATGGGAAATATACTTACAACATTCACGACATTCATTAAAACTTAACATTGTACTTATTTACATACACAAGGCCCACATTGTAGCATGTTAACAACAAACTATATTACATTCATCCAAAAGACTTTCCATTACCTCACTCTTTTTCCTTCTTAACCTCGGGGAATTCTCTCCCATAGCGAAACCTATCCATACTAACACTAAAGTCTTGCTGGAGTAGTTGTCCCTGTGGAGTCATACAAACTTCACACATGGACAATGAGTCATCAAGTCCTAAGGTTAAACAGCATCCTGTACGTCGCCTTTCCTTAGTAAAAGTGGATGCTTCAAGGCTCCAAACTCCGGTAGGTTGATTACTGATAGGAGGTCCGAAGGAAACAAAAGAAATGTCCATACAAGGACTATAGTCGGAGAGTCCTTCAGGACTCCCCGAAGTCTCCTGCCTCGTCGGGGCTGTCCCCTTACTGGTCATTGAATCCTGTATAAAGTTGATATGCACAAAAATATATAGAGCCACAAAAGAGTGAGATTTCCTTTGAAACCTCAGTAAATACATAAGCAGCTTAAAGGAAACGGGGAAAAAGCAACCATAATATTATCACCACTAAATGACTAAGGAAAATTACCCTAAGATACACATCCTAAGACCACTGTCTAACTGGTACTTTTCTTCACTCAACCGAACACACAGTCTTATACGGAAATTACACTATTTTCTTAAAAGTTCTTATTCTTTTTTATTACTGATGAGCGTTACGTCTCGCCGTCCTCATCACATACACTCATCAATCATTCGGGCGTTACGTCTCGCCGTCCCTGTTGTGATGAGTCTTGTGTCAATCTTCCAGGCATTACGTCTCGCCGTCCCCGTCTTGACACAGAACATATACCTATATCACTGCGGGAGTTACATATCGCCGTCCCCGCTATTCAGATAAGTTTTACGGGCATTACGTCTCGCCGTCCCCGCTATTCTGATCAATCTCACGGGCGTTACGTATCGCCGTCCCCGTGAAGACCATACACTCTTATAACACGACAGGCGTTACGTATCGCCGTCTCTGTCGACACGTCCGTCATCCGGGCGTTACGTCTCGCTGTCCCCGTCACGACGTGACTAACTTATTCTTGTACTTTGTTTTCTTTTTAGTTGTTCTTTTCTTATTCATACGAGTTTTTCACTCATAACCCTTTCCATTTGGAACATCGATTTTATTCAGGGAAAAACCCTGAGTCTAAACAAAACAGAGCATCTCACTCGAGCAGGATGTCGAGCGATCATCAAGCGAAGTCTCGAGTTGGAACTCGCTCGAGCGGAGTGTCAAGCGAAACTCCAGTGAGGGGTTATATTTTGCCTTCGCTCGACTCACATGTCGAGCGATGGTCGAGTGAGATTACGGCTCTAAGAGTTTTTCCACTCTAAACATGCCAATCTTTTTACTAAGCTTTATTTGGCTTCTTAAAAACTTAAATCTAAGTTCTTACAATTTTATTGAACATTTTTACAAGACAACTTAAAACCAACCTTACTCATATGTCACTTGTCACTTAATCATGTTTTCAAGAGTTCAATACTAGTAAACATAATTCAATCACTTCAATAAACCATTTCCATGCTTAAGTTAAGCTAGAATATGGACTTACAATTTCTTCAAAGTTTAAGAGAATGGATCCAACCAACTTCTTGCAAGCTTTCTTCCAAACTCACTCACTTAGCTCACAAATGAACTCTTTAAGGGTTTTAAGAGGGTTTTTTGGTGTATCTTTTAAAGGAGAAAGTGTTCTCTCCTTCTAAAGGAGCTTAGAAAGCTCTCAAGGTTATATTTATAGGGTGGTGGTTGACCAACATGAGGGAGAGAAAAGGAAAAACACCCTAAGGTGTACTAGTTGCCAGATTTGCATGGATGATGAGGTGTCTATCTAAACAAATCTCATGATGAGGATTAAGCCTCCCAAATCCTAGGCTTTACAGTTGGATTAGTCATTCAAGGGCTCACATTTGAGATATTTTTGTTGCCCATTTTGATCCATGGCTGAGGAGTGAGCTAAAGGGATAAGAGGTGAGGTGACATTTTACCTAACCATGCATGCACCTCTCATCTCCAGTCCTCTCCTTGTGTCACATGCCCCTCTCCAGATTTTTTCACCCATTTGGTTACTTCCTAACTCCCTTAAGTCTCCATTTAACAAGTTCTATAATGTCACTTCTTAGTTTAGTTAGGCTAGAGTCAAATCTGATCCACTTAGTCACCTATCAACTAGATTTTGACTCCCATTGTGTTTCCATCACACTAACTAATCAATTGGCTTCCAAATCAACTTTCCATCCATTTCCAACTATCCTTTCACATGTACTAATCCCAGAAAATCTCAAAACCAATTTCCTAATTCGTTACATGCCCTAAATTAGCTCAATTCATCCAACTCGGGTTCTATTTAAGCCCATTCCAGAGCTGCCTAATTGATTCCAAAATAAGTTATTGATCCCTTCCGAATCTCAGAAAACTTAAAACATATAAGTTTTAGATCTATATTTCAAGATTCTATACCAATTAGAATCACCTCATTTGGACCTCATATGAATAATTTATGCCCATTTCACTAAGACTCGACAGATAAATCCGAGAATGCATAATTCCCAATACCAAGTGTTATCTTACATTTCTCAATTAAATCTCCCACTCTAATTTCCTAAAAAATAAATACATCAAATAAATTTCCTTAAAGTAATTCCCATAAAATAATTTACCTTAGAAAATTTGGGCTATTACAGACCAAGCCTATCAAGGAACTGATTCCCATAGGAATATGACCTTTTATTTGGCAGTGAGATGCACCAATGGTGTGAAGTGAACCTGAAGTGTTGCCAATGGAATAGGGAAGGCTAATATCCAATGGATTGCCGACTACATGCAACTCCTCCAAAGATATTGAATTAAATAAAGATGATAATAAACTAGGCTCCCCTGTTAGCTGGTTTAAACTCAAAAGAAAACTTTGGAGGTACTTCATGTTTCCAAGACTAGTGGGAATTGGTCCTGAGAGTAAGTTTTCAGTAAAATCTACTTGGACGAGCTGGGAACAATTTGAAAGAGAAGATGAGATACGACCGCTGAGTTTATTGGTATTTAGGACTAGATATTCAAGATTAGGGCAGGATAGCCCAGCATCTAATGGAAGATTTCCAGACAAGGAGCAATTTGCCATGTAGATTTCTTGTAGAGAAGACATGTTAAAAATTGAGTTGGGTATTGCACCCGTGAGAGGGTTATCTCCGACACCCAATATTATAAGATTCTGGAGAAGCCCTAATTCTCTTGGAATGCTTCCCTTAATGTAGTTAGTCTCAATTCCAAAGGCATATAACATGGACAAGTTACTCAAGGTAGGAGGTATGTTGCCAGTCAAATAGTTACCACCAAGAACTAGCGCTCCAAGCTTCTGTAAATTGCCAAAAGATTTTGGAATACCCCCTTCAAATTTATTGTATGAAAGGGACAAGTCGATAAGCTCTCTACAAGAATTCAATTGTGAAGGGATCTGACCGCAAAATTTGTTTCCTGAGAGATAAACATGTTGAAGATCTGGACAGTTGCTACAAAGATCCATGGGTAGAGTTCCCGACAAGTGATTTTCTGAAAGAGCAATCTTGATTAGAGAAGATACGTTAAAGATGTTAAAAGGAAATGGACCAGTGAGGTGGTTGTATTCCAAACTCAAAGCCTCTATGGATGATAGATTATTGAGGGACGATGGAATTGCACCCATAAAACTATTTCGACTGAGATACAATGTGCGAAGCCTGGAAAACATGCCCAAATCTTTGGGTATGCTACCGCTTAACCTGTTTGCTGCAAGAGATAAATGTGTAAGCTGGTGGCATTGATGTAAACCCGGTGGGATGCTCCCTTCCAATTGGTTAAATTGCAACCAGAGTATTTTCAAGCGATGTAGATGACTGATCTCCTGAGGTAAGAAACCAAAGAAGCTATTGTTCTCCAGAAAAAATGCTGCTAAGAAGGAGAGATTACCAATATGAGGTGAAAGTGTGCCTTGGAGACCCATGTAGGAGAGGTCTAAAGCGGTGACTCTTTGCCTGCGTCGACTACACCAGACTCCAATCCAACTGCAGAAGTTTGTTGATGTGGACCAGTTAGCAGCCAATACAGTTGCATTCGGACTACTAAAACTGATTTGAGATTTGAAGGCAATAAGAGCAGATTGATCAGTGACGTTGTTGAAAAACTGCGCTGAGTGAATCATGCATGAGTACTGCACTAACAAAAAACCCAGGAGCATGAGGATGTATGGCTTTTCTATTAGAGAGAGAGAGAGAGAGTTTCTATTATAGAGAAGGCATGGGGAAGAATGGGTGCTAAGCAGCAAGCTTATACAAATTTATACTGCATATGGTAAGTAAATTGCAATCATTGAATCAAATATCTATTCTACAAAAATTGTATTGGTCTGCCGGCTCATTTGTTCTCTACTGGATACCAAGTTAATATAACCATGAACTGGTCAGATCTCCATCTTTTGTTTAGTATTGTTGCTATTTAATTGGGCTTGGGACTGTCCATTTTCTTAAGAGTATAATTTTATACTCAATAGTCTTTATTTTTTTAAAAGTATTGCTGTTTGGTTGGATGAGGGTTGAAAATCTATTCGGCTGATTGTTTGAGAGGCTATGGAATTTTTTTTTTTTTTAAGTTTATTTAACAATGCGCTAGGACAAGGAATTTGGGGATTAGCATAAACGCAACAATGACCGCAAACTCCCTCCAGAACTTAGAGGCCAGAGAAACTCCGTCAGGTCCTCTCCTCCTCATCCATGTTCTCTTTATTTATGTGCGCGAATGTTCTATTTCTCAATTTTTAAGGTTTCGGAATAATTCTACAAAACTACAGGCTTCATGGCAAATGTTGATGGTTTGAGGACAGGAATTTCTTTTATTGGTGTCACGAATATGAGAGTCGAGATACCCCTTGTTCAAATTGCAAGCCATATAAAGAAATATAGATCTAACGTCCAAGAATCATATTACAGTGATCTAGGAAATAAGGATAAGAACCATGCCCTTGGCGTCCCTCCCAGAAGAACCAACATATTTCTTTCATTTTTTTGTTAAAAAGAAGCAACATATTTCAAAGAGCAAATATATAGTTGATGAAATTTGTATAAAGCATAGAATATAAGAGCATCATCAATGGATTTAGCCTAATCCAAAGGCTAAATCCATTGAGGATTTAGATAATATATCTTAAAATAACATCATATTAGATTAGTCAAAGTTTATATATTTCGACTTTAGCTACCGTGAATGCTAAATTAATTTTTAATTTTGGAAGTGATTGTTTCATAAGTCAAATATTGTATATTTTATTTAATGTTTCTCTTTCTTTTTCTCATCACAACTACTGCTATGTCATAATTTAATTAAAATATAATTATTAATTAACATATAAGTAGAATAATAAAATATGATAAATAAAATAAAATAAAATAAAAATATATTATCTTTTAACTTTAGACAATCACGAGTTCTTTAATATCTCAAGGGTAATATATGCTAGGTTGCCGCTGAACAATGACCAGTATTGGGCGTGTCCCCTAGTGCAAATGTGTTTTTTTTATTTTACTTATATATATATATATATTAATATATTTAAATATTTTTAAAAAATATTAATATACTAAACAGTCAAATAGAGGATACAGGCGGCATGGTATGAACTATCAGGAACCTGCCTTTCGTCCTTCAAAACAGCTATAAGACCCGCGGCTTCAGTAGGCGACACGTGTGAAGGTGAGTGTGGGCCACAGTTTGAATGGTTGCCATCAATCTTCAATGAAATGCTGGATGCCATATATATGGCAGTGAAGATGCCGGCGGCATCTCATTTTATTTTGTTCATTCTTTTATTTTTTATTCATTCAAAGTTCAGAATATGTTCATTTACACTACTGCTCACAACATTAATAAATAAAATAACCTAAACAACTCACCACTCTCTTGTTTGCATATATCATCCCTTCTCCTTTTGGCATGAATGCAGAATGCGGCCTAATTAAAATGATCATCTTATTTTTCCTTTTTTTTATTTTTCTTAAAGAAAAAACAAACATCGAAGGACAAACCCCAATGTGTGTAAAAAAGTTTCCTGCGCTCAATTGCCAGCCGATGATCTCATGGTTGAAAAACTTGACCCCCTTAAACACTTAACAAAAATTGACAAATAAAAAATACCACATCAATCAAAGGAAGCCTCTGTTGGAAACCATTATCGTAAGCAACTTTCTAGTTTTCACAATTTTGGGCCAAGAAAGAAAATAATATAAAATAATAATTGGCACAATAATTGACAGATTTTTGATCGAGTTTGAAATTTTTAATTTTTAATTTTATCTTTTGCAATCTGTGGGTTTTATTATATAAAGAATATATATCCAATTGACTTTTATTACGGAAAAAATATAAATCATAAATTACAAAAAAATAAATGATAAATTTTGTCAAATAATTGTAATTTGTTATGCCCAATAGCATAATCCAAATAAATATATTCCACAACTTTTGACATCATCCATTTCAATAGGCGTACCTATTAAAGGAGAAGAAAGCAAGGTCATGAGGGTCCAACTAGGAATTGATGGCCTGGATTATGCCAGGTGGGAGGTAAATACACTTGGCAAGAAAGATGGGCGTGGATTTCTTAAGAGTGAACAGCTCTTGGAGGTTTTTATTTTTATTTTTTTAATGCAAGTTAATATCTTTAAACTAAGTAAATGATATAAGAAGAGAGAGTGAATTTCCAACAATCATCTTCAAATAAAAAACAACAATAAAATAAGTAAAAAAAAAAGAGTATATTTGGAATCAATTTCTTGATCCTTACCTATGCCATAAAAAAATATGCCGTCTTATTAAAAAATAAGAAAATAGTTCACCAAAAAGGTGAACAAAAGAACCACGATTGATAGAAGTGGAACTTCTGCTAGGAGCGGTGAAATTGGCAGAAGCAGTGTCGGTTGTTGTTTGGAGATCATTTTTATTAGGTCCACGAGCTTTCTTTCAATATCACAATTTATGAAAAGTGATAACATATAGTAGTATTTGGAAGCGGAGCTGAGTTGCCAGCAGATGAGCAACATAGGTAGTGGCAGCGCGTGTCACACACACTGCTAGTTGAGATGCACGAGCTAATAGTTCCAACGGATCTAGTGCCTTTGAGGCTATGGAGGCTGTGCATGGCCTTCATAGCCACTATAAAATGCGGATGTATGTGAGCCATGCCCATAACAGGAGTCGCATGTTTGGCAAATGAGCTTATTGAAAATGCAAGTTTCTCCTCCAAACTTGAAGATCGACATCTGTAGTGGTTAGGGAGCTGGCGTGTGTTAGTCGGAGAACAACAAAAGGCAATAGATCAGTGGTGTTCGGTGCTATGGAGAAAAAGTAAAGGAAAAACAACAAAAATCTAGAAAAACAGGAAAAACTAGGAAAGTAAAAGTCTCTAGGACTGGCTAGGAAAGGAGGAGGTTAGTGAAGAAGAAGAGATAGCATACGGCCTTTTGGTCGAGAGAGGAAAAGGGAGGGAGTAAGAGAAAAGAGAAAAAAGGACAGCAGCTCTTGGAGCTTACGCGTAGCCGAGTGGCAGATCTAGTGCCAATGTAAAGATAGAAGGAAACATGCAAATTGCAAAGTAGCATAAGAGCCAAAACCCACCTATCTCTGTCTATTAATCCAACATTTGTGGGTAATCTCCAGCCACACCTTAGCATCTACACTTAGCCATCGAGTGCGTAAGCGATGCTGCATTTCCTTGAGAGATAGTGTCCCTATCCCTTGTTCTTGAGCGTTGTTGTTTTGTTCTAAGGAGTGATTAATGTAGCATGTTTTGCTTAGACTGCAATGTCAATGCTTTTTGCTTTTACTGCCGTTCTTCCCCGCACAATGATCGTCGTGTCATTCAAATATAGTATAATACTAGTCGAAGGTGCTACATGCAAGGCACGTATGCCTAGCACCTAGTTAGTGTTTGTTTTATTTAATGATATATATAATTCCAACACTGAAGGATTTGATAATAGTAGATTTCATTTTTAAAAAAAATTGCTATTGCCTCACGTTAACAAAATTGACGTATAGAACTTCCAGTTTGTTTTGGTGAAGTTAATTTTTACGGCAAGATAAATGACTTGTTCATTTTCAAGAACAAAATTAAGCTTTCTTATAACAAAAAATATAAACCAACATAGAAAAGATTCTAGTCATTGTATTTAACAGTTAAAATTTGATAACAAATATTACATCTCTTTTAGCATTTATTGAATCTCTCTTAAGGTGAACAAACTCAATTTAAAAGAACAAAATATGAACTAATACATTACTCAAATACATTGAATGTTTTTACATTGCATTACACAATACCAATAGGGCAAAAAAAGAAGAAAAAGTTACACATAATTTTGAGGACTTAAATTTTTTTTTTTTGTGATCAGCTCAAAAGCATAAACATCTTCTTCATTGAAATCATGGGTCAGATATAATCAGATACCACATAGTTTTGAGGACTTTTAGCATTGCATCTTTCTATGATCAGCTCAAAGACACAAGCATCTCCATTGTTGACTCTTGAAAGAATGTTGCGTTATTGATTTCATTAGGGGTGCTACCTGCCCCACCGGGGGTGGGGCACCCATACATCTGCCCCCCGTCCCCGCATGGGTGGGGTGGACTTTTCATCTCCTCACCTTGTAACCGTCTACGTGGGGGCAGGGTGCCCCGTCCCGCAATGGGGTGGCGAGGGTGGGGGTCCAACCGCCTGTCCCCTGCCTCTGCACCTAAAGATCTTGGCTCATTTCACTTTTTTAGGTCATTCTTGGCAAATTCAGTTTTCTAGACCAATAAATAACATCTAATTTGTTTTAAATACAAAATTAACATTCAAATATATTAGTCTATTAAATACTAAATAATAACCATCACTAAAGTTGCTTGAAAAAATAAACCGTCACTAAACTCTAAACTACTATGACTAAGGCTCTAAGCAGTAAGCAATTATAAAATTATAATAATATAAAAGAAGACTTAAGAGTCTTAGACAACTAATAAAGTTTAAACTACTACAAAAACACAAAATTAGAAATACATCTAAAAATAATAAATTCTACAAATTATATTATTAACTATTAACATTATAATTTACAACCACTATTTCTAAAGTTTTAAACTAATAAAATCATAATTCATAACATTGAAGTTTTGAACTTAAGAGTTGTTGAATCGTTGACAATGATTTGACTGCAGTAACAATGAATATGATAAAACCATCAATAATAATAAATTCAAAATAAAACAAATTAGAATTATGCTTACTAAATTTAAAGTTATAACTTATAAACATGAAAAAAAATTAAAAGTACTAATCAGGATTAGATTGGATCATTTGGTTGGACGATGTTAGATGAGCATAGAAAGATTTAACTCTTGACATACGCAATCAAACTATGAGTCATGAGAATATAAAAGCTACAAATTGGATGATAGTCATCATACTAAAGCTTGCAGTAAATCAAACTAAAGCAATTTCATTTGAACAACTAAACTAATGCAAACACAAGTTCCACGAAATTCTAAAAAGCATTATAACAAATTGACATAAATTTGTAGTTCATTCTTACTTATCCGGCAAGATTTATATGGACTCAAAATATAGTTATATGGCTAAGTTCGCTTAAGATATTAAGACATATCATCGGGTTTTAAGGTAGAAAACCGTAATACATAACAATCTATCACACACATGTATAATCAATCTCCACAGCACATAGTTTACATCCCATCCTCCATCTTCATTAATAATCCTATCATCCATTTCCCTAAATTTTAAAAACGAAAAAATGGAGATTTCAGAATCTCGGATTTACCTTCGGTGCGAAATGAGGAGACTATATCATTGCGATGAACAGATGGCGAGATGACGGCGATCTGTGACGATGACGAGTTCGCGGTGGGGTTTCGATTTGGGGGCTAGGGTTCTTATTTGGGAAGAAACCCGAAAATGAGAGAGAGAGAGAGAGAGAGAGAGAGAGAGAGAGAGAGAGAGAGTGCAAAGTCGAGAAAGAGAGAGGTGTGAGAATGAAGTGAAATGAATGGAGGGTTTAAGTTACACTTATATATTATATAATTATATTAATATATATTATATATGAGAAATACTACTTGTACACGATTTGTGTATCTTTTTGTGTACATGTTGTGTACATGTTGTATACAAATATTATTTTTACACATATTTTAATCTAACTATTCGTATTTTTTATTTTTACTTCTCTCTTATTATGTTTTTATATATTATATATATATATATTTTTAAATGCCACATCACCGATGCTGTAAAAGGCATACGGAGTCATGTACCCCTAACATTGCTCATTATATACATATATATATATATATATATATATATAAATGGGGGAGGGGTATTTGCGGGATGTGGATCCCCTCATACTGTCCCCACCTCGCCTTAGGGGCAGAATGGGTGTGAGGGTCCCTTGCCCCCTGCGAGACGGGTTAAGCTGTCTCGCCCTAGTGGGACGAAGCGGTTAATGGGCCCGCACCCGCTACCCACCCCTAGGTGTCATAGAGCAAGCACTATCAGAAGCCATAGAGTAGGCATTCGATGGTGTTGGGTGTCATAGATGAGGGACCATCAAATGCCTTAGACCAGACATCATCATATGCCATAGACCAGGCATCTAAAGATACCATGAATCTTATATCATTACATTTGATAGACCAAGCATCATTAGATATGATAGACCAAGCATCATTATAAATATCATACTTGACAAATTTGAACCATTCAAAATAATTCTCAACAAATTCCATAGGCGATAACTATGAAAGAAAGAAGAATTAGAATAAGTTAACTTAAAAAAGTTATACACTCTATGCGATAAATCTGAAAAAATAGATAACAAAATAATCTTAAAATGAATGAAACAAAACAAGGAAAAAAATTACAATAATGTCAGATTTAATAATAACAGTCTTAGCAAAGAGTTTCTTACTATAACTCTATTCATGTATATTGCAAACAAATAACACTACAACAAATCCTGCTTTTTGCCACGAATTATTTTTCCATGATAAAATTTTGTGGCAAATAGTGTTCTATTGACACCAAAAATCTTTGTGGAAACAAAACATGCTTTTTACCACGAGATCATATCGGTGAAAATAATATAGTGGTAACAGATTTTTTTCCCATGAAGAAATGTATTTTTTGCCACCACTTTGTGTTAATGGTAAAAAAATTCACAATAACACTTGGTCCTCATGGGTTCAAACTTTTAACGTCACCAAAAAGCTTTTTGTCATGAAATTGACATCATGGCAAAAAACATGTCCGATCACAAGATTTTTCTTCATGAGTAATCAATTATTTGTCACGAAATTAATTATTTTTTGCTATAAAATTAAGTGGCTGCAAAAAAGAATGAAATTTAAAACCCCCCTTAATCCCCTGCCATACCCCTCTGCCTTACACTCACTTTTTTCCCTCCCTTCTCTCTCTCTCTTCCCTCAGTGTCATTCTGCTTCTCTCCCTCGATCTCTACTCTTCACGCCTCCACGCAGTTGCCATTGCACACCGCCGTTGACCTATCGTCACTATCCACCTCCACCGTTGTCAGCCAATCCAACCAAGCCCCTCCCTCTATCGCGGCTTCTCTCTCTCCCGCAGATCTCCCTCTCTCTTCACCCTCGAAGTCCTTTCTCTCTAAGGTTCCTAGTGCCGTTGCATTCTCAGCCGCCGCACCACCTCCAGCTACCGGTGTAGCTACCCCCCAAAGGTCCCCAGTGCTGCCACAAGCTCTCCGTCTCTCTCACTGTTGATCTGCTCTCCTCTGCACAAATCTCGCTCAAGCGCCTCATACAAGCCCTGCACTGCCTTCCTCCACAGTGCAGTACTACCGCAACTCATCCCTCTACACAGCTGCAACGTCATCCCCATGCTCCACCGCCTCCCCTTCAACGCCGTAAGCCAACCCAGAATACAGTATCTCTCGGGTTTGTGACTAAAAAATACCTTTTTATAGGTAATAAGATATTTTATTCCATGTGACTAAAAAATACCTTTCAGTGCTATAATATGTTTGTGATGTTGTCGTTAGTTAAGCATGATAGAGATTTCTTTGTTTAATTTTTTAACTGTTGATGTATGAATGGTTTGAAAATTGCAAACTAACAGCCTAGTTTTGCATTTACAGAGTAATGGAGCTTATAGGGAGTTCAATTTTTCCGATTGGTACCTAATTGGGTGTTTGACTCTGTATCTTCTTTCTATTGTTTCATGTGACCAACAGTAAGGTATGAGTACTTGTTACTTCTTTTTGTAGTCTGTTGCATTGAAATGTGACAAAAATGATGAATTTTTTTGGGTGCTTCAATAAGGTTTAAGGATCTCGAATTCTAAAACTAATATCTTAACTTTATTGGATGTGGTTTGGATGTCTAATGGTAAAACTGTTAGTTGAGCTGTGTGTGTGTTAGGCTAACATTTCAGGGGCACCCAAATTACAAAGGTGTATGCCATATTGCTCCTATGCCATATCTATTTTCTTGCCAGTTGGGAGAACTCAAGTTCTTTCTAGTACTGGAAGGAAGTTGGAGTTCTTTTTGCTGTATGGATTATTATCCTTGGACTGGAGATTGCTAAAGTTATTTTTAGCTAAATGCTTACAGTTAGAGCCAATACCTTTTTGTTTATCTATATGCTTAGTTCTTTATTAGAGCTGGTACTTTTTTGTTTGATTCATGCATTATTGAGCTACATTATTACACCCTAGTTTGCTTAATTGTATTTTGTTTTATTATTATTTCTTCTTCTTTATTGTTTTAAGACATTATTCCTTATTTTTGGACAAGATCTTGGTAAGGACATGTAAACAAGAGTACCATTTTTTTTACAAGTATAAACAAGAGGACCTGAAAGGCTTGTAATTATTTTTGTAATCATGGGCCTAGGATAAATGTAACTGAAAAAAGAACTAATCCGACACTATGCATTGAGCTTTTTAAGATCTTGTTGGCCAAAAAAAGGTTAAATATTTAATTAGTATTAGTTGACATAAGCACATTTTACTTACCTGGTCGTGTATCGTTTATTTGAGAGCTTTATTTTTATGGCATGTTATAAATTCCCTCTTGTGCATTATTGCTCTATGTATAATTTCTTAAATAAAAGTTATTACCTGAATGCCTGCGAACTCTTATAATTAAGTATTTAAATCTTAGTATGTTCTACTTTGATGTACTATATCTAAAGTTCTCTATGAATCTTTAATTCTCAACCTGATAGTGAAATGTCATTTATTTATTCTTTATAACTTGGAGGGATTTAAGAACTATAAGCCTTAGTAGACTTTGAATTATTTAGATGCAAGCAACAATGATGTTGAATGTCAATTGAGGACAAATATTTGTTTTGGATACTACATACCACCATTCTGCTACGGCATGGTAAATGATATAGCAAACAAATATTAGAATATGTAACTCTGTACTTGCACTAGCATGAAATCAATGGCAGGTATACAATATAACTAATATCATGGGTATTCAACTATGATGAGTTTGAAACTTCCCAAACTGACCACAATAGAAAAAAAAAAATCCCCATGAATCTGTATACACTATATATGGGCAAGAGTTTTGTCTTTAAACACATGAACAAAGTGTGTTACAATTGTTGCTATAGAAGATTTCTAGCCCAACTCATGTCAATCATCAATTAAGCCTCTTGAGTTTTAATATAGTTTTTTTTTGGATAATTTCAAGTAACAATAGGCAACATGCTTTGTGGAGCAAGAGGAGGCTACAAACTACTCGCTAAGTAATGCTGTATAAAATCTGAACATATTTCCTGAAATTTATCATTGTTGCTGTTGGCATTAGTATTTATAAATCTCTCGTGTATTTGACATGGAGTTGCAAACAAATTGTATGCTAATGGCCATGAACTATTTGGTCTCAAATTAGACGATGATATTTGTTGGGATATCATTTGCTATTAACGGATATAATTCCAACATAATTAATTCTATGGTAATTGAAGTATTATTTCTTTTCTAGTGTGCAGTATGTGAGAAAATGTATAATTCCCACAACCTTATTTTCACTAAACATGTTTTCGTGACAAAACAAATACTTTCAACAGAATGTAGTGGTGGAAAAAAATATCCATAGCAAATGAAAGCCGGATAACACCGTATTTGCATTGGATCTTTTCATTGCAAAAAAGAAAAAAGATACTATAAGATTATCGTAATGAGAAATGTCACAAAATTCTTTTTTCCACCAAATGCACCATCCGAAATGATAGTTCCCACCAAATTTTCCACAAAAAGGTTCATGGGAAATATGATTTTTCCACTATGCGTTTGGTGGGTACATGACTATATTGCACCACAATGGCTTGGTTGGCAACAGATTTTGTCACAAAATATTATAGTTTTTACCACAAATTAAATTAATGGAAAAAAGTTATTATTTCCCACAAAAATTTATTTTGGTGGCTATAATATTATTCGTCACTCATTATATGCCACGAAAGTCTCGTGATAATATTCGATGGAAAAAATATATTTTTGCTACCTAATTCCAACTTTTTGTCACCACTATTCTTCATGGCAAAAGCCATTATTTATAAAATAAACAAAGGATGAACAAAGCCAGAAACACAGAACAAAACATCACGTAAAAAATCGAAAGAACTAAAAAAACAATTACGACTTACACAATGCGATTTCCTTTTAGATCTTCACATACATTGTATATTCTGTTTGAACACAGTTGTGTCTCCAAACTCCAAACACAGTGTCAACCAAGCCAGAAACACAATATACGGTTTTTAAATGCTTTTTTTTTTTTTTTTGTCTCTACTTCTCTGCCAAACTTCTTTTAATTACTCACTAAACAGACCACAAAAATAAATAAATAAATAAATGTGAACAACAGTAAAGAAAAAATAACAAAAGAATAATGATAATTTTACATCTCTTTTATTATCCTTCTACCACTTTTTTTAATTTTAATAAATTACTCTTTTACTTAATTAATGATTAAGAATATTAAAAAAATATTTAAAAGAAAATACCAAAAAATAAATATATTATGAGTAGTAAATGAATAGTAAAGTGACAGTAAACCCTATCATTACTCGTAACAAAATAAACTACACCATACTCTAACAAAGATAAAAGTCAAAAATGTACCCCTCTAAAAAGTCTCCAACTACTATTAGTATTAGATTCATTAAATATAAATATGATAATTTTATCTAAAATAATTCTACAATAAACTCATAGAGCATAAATTTAAACCGAAAAACCGGCTCGGATCGAAATTTCCAATTTTGAACCGGTTCGGTTCGATCCAATTTCATAAATTGAAAAATTGGACTAAAATCGGTCCAGTTTCGATTCTAGCCATTTTAAGATCGGACTGTACCAAATCTAACTGATTTTATTTATTTTTATTTTTATTATTTTAGTAGTATTATATAATATTTTTATACTCTATATAATAATATAAATTATAATTAGATATAAGATAATGTAAAATTTTTAGAACAGATTTTATTTGATAGCAGATTATTTAATGCAATTTGTTTTACTAAAACAAATTGTTTTTATAGAACAGTTTTTTTAATATAATAGCTTTTTATTTTACAGCAAATCTTTAATGCAGTTTTTTTTTTTTTAATATAACATGTTTTCTTTATGAAAACATATTTTTGTAATAGACTACGATTTTTTTTACTAACACAGATTTTTCAAACTATTTTTTTTCTTAAAAAAAAACAAATGTCGTTGTTAAAAATTTATATTTTATTAAAATTAGAAAATCGGATTGGAACTGGTAAAACTGGTATTACTGATTTTGGAGGATAATCAAGACGTAATCGGTTTTAAGAAATACAATATTGATGGCACTGGTTCGATTTTTAATTTTGTTTAAAGTTAGATCGAATCGGATCAGTTACATCTCTAGACTTATCAAACTCTTTCATCTTAAATTTTGAACTACAATAATTTAAGCTCATCATTCATCTTTAAATGGTTATTATTCACACTCTAAATTAATTATTTAATATGTTAAATTTTCTCACTTTTTTTCCTCTTTTTTTTCCTTTCTTTTTTTCTTTAATGTAGTTGTGAAGTTTGATTAGAAATAATATTGGCATAAATTCTGACTTTAGATGAATAAATTATAAATATATTTGTTAGTTTAATAAATTATATATATGATTGTTTGGTACAACAAGGGTTCATAAAATGTGTTTATTAGATAATTAGGTTAAAAAAATTTAGTTAAAAAATAATAATTGAACAATCAAATTAAATTATTAATATACATATGGTTAGTGGAATTATAAAATATGAAAAAATAATTTAAAAATATTCTTTTAGAAAAATATGACTATATTATTGATTTAATCAATCAAATTATGTATTTAATGTGGAGTTATAATTATAGAGGTGTTAATTTCTATCAAATTATATTTTTTATAAAAATTTTAAATTTTATGATGAATCTAATATCAATGCTCTAACAATACCTAAAAAGAAATCAACAAAAATAACCAATAGAAAACAATAAGGACTGGAGTAAACAACGAAAAAAAGCAGAAAGAAATAAAAACCAACATAGAACAATAAGAAAAGCTAGTAGCAGAAGAAAAATAACAACGAAGAGTTAGACGGGAATGTACAGCTCCGAAAGTAATCACCGAACAAGCTGGCAGGGAAAGGAAAATAACCCGCGAAAAAAGAAA
This sequence comes from Platycarya longipes, assembly GCA_036559045.1. Lineage (NCBI taxonomy): Eukaryota > Viridiplantae > Streptophyta > Magnoliopsida > Fagales > Juglandaceae > Platycarya > Platycarya longipes. The sequence goes on along the minus strand of CM071803.1, from coordinate 18,743,741 downwards.
AGCTAGCATACAACGTAAAGAAAAGTTTTGAAACAAAGAATAGCTAGTAAGAACGCTCTCTTTAGATGACTAAAAGTCAAATTTAATATATTTTTAGTTAACAGGCCTTAAAATAAGACTCATTGAATTGTCTAAAGTCTAAAAAAAAAAAATTAACTATAGCTATAATAATGTTAAAACTTATTCCATCTTTAACAATCACTTTACCTTGACAAATACATATTATATTAATTTATTCTTTCTCTTATTCATACAATTATCTATTTTATTAATTTCTTTAGTATAGAAAAAATGGTTATATTCATGCGAATGTTTATTTTATTAAGTAGATCTTTTTAAAATTATTAATTTAATTTAAATAAAATATGATTATTAATTAATTTTTTAACCCATAATTTAATTATAATATGATCATTAATTAATATATAATAGGTAGAATAGTAAAATATGATAAAATAGAAAAAATTAATAATTACAAAAGGTTAAATATTTTTTAATTATTAATTACATATAAATATATAATGAATAAATGAATAATCCAATATAAAAATTTGATATAAATAGTTAAAATCAAATTATTATTATATAATAAAAAAATAGCTAATCCAATATGAAGACTTATATTAATGAAATAATCAAAAGTTAAATTCATCTTTCATTGGCTAAAATTGTCCTTTAGAATCTAATGAAAGTGCTCTAAGAGTATTCATATCCGATCTCTTACAATTTTCTTCAAATTTTAATAAAAAATTTCACTTGTAATTTTCTTTTAAAATTTTAACCATCTTCCAAAAAACTCCTATATCCTATTTTCTATATTCTTCATTATTTATTAAAATAACATTATTTATTTTTTTACTACTTTTTTTATTATTTTATTTTATATTATAATACTATTTTCAATAAAATATAATAAATTTTAGTTTTAAGAATGAATAGTGCTCTCAATATGGTGCAATATCCTCTTGAACAGTCCTCCAAGCGACGTCCTATCAGCCATCATATCTAGGTAGGAAAAAAATAAAGTGCAATTTTTCTTTTCCAAGCAAGTTTGTGATATTGTATTAATAAGAAAAAATAATAGCTAATACATATAGAAAGCAAATTAACGGGATCCTTTTCGCTATCCAGGAAAATAATATACCTATGCTTTAAAAAAAGATTGATTGTTGCCCATTGTACTATTAAGTACGCACATCAATTTGTAGATCGATAAATTTTTTCAAATAATTAGAGGGGGTGGGAAGAGGTGATGTGGAGAATATTGCCTATAATAAGAGAGATTTTCTAAAATGAATATTTTTTCAGGATTGCATCCAGCACCATTTGAGAGTCTCCTTAAAAAATAGCTTGCTCTTGCTTCCTGTTGGAGGCCATTTTTACTGCTAGAAGCACCGCTTTCAATTCTTCTATCAGAGGAGATGTGGTATGAATTTGCTTTGTTTGAATTTCCAGAACTTTTTCCAATTGGTCTTTGCATATCGCTAATGCAACTGAGAAGTTTTATCTGATGGCTGCATCAAAAGAAAAACTTTGATGATTTGGGGGCGATGCAGCTTTCTGTTAGAGTCTTCTTAGAAAGCCATGCCTCATTGTAGCCCTGGTAGATTTTCCTCAGTGGCAATGTTGCAATTTCGATGGAGAAAACATGTTGGTTGTGAAGTATATTTGTGACGACCCGAGATTCTCGTCTCTTACTATTTTATTTAAGTAATTATTTTAATAATAATATTGGTAATTTAAAAGAGCGAGGATGAAGGCTTGGGGCTTAGAATTGAAGCCTTGAAAGCATAACTTAAGTTAGTGGGCCAAGAGGGGAATAACAAGCCCACAAGCCCATGAGATTGACCCATGATCCACCAAATCCACACAAGGGACACATGTCATCTCTAGAGAAATCCTAGTGAGTCATCCAAGACTAGTAGATAAAAAGTAGAAATTGCTAGTAGTTGGGAGATGGCTAGTGGGTTGCTTTGTAGAATGGAGTGTGAAATCTCATGATGAGATTTTCTCATCATTGGGATATCTTGGAAAGTACAAAGAGATATTCTATTTTAGTCTTCTTAGGAGTATACCATATCTAGATAAGTAATACATGTGGTTGAAATAGGAAATAGAAGAAAAGAGAAAATGGGGCTTCGGTGGAGGTATATAGTCAAACCCCTTTGGGGTATTTTCCATGCAATCTAATCCTAATCTAAGCAAATGATCAAAATAGATCTTGTAAGAGTGAGTTGACAAGGTGATTGACAAGTAAGAAGTGGTATCATTGGAGAGAAGGAAGAAAAAAGAGAGAAGAAACCATGGGAGGGCTTTGGGTAGCCTTGTTGTGGGCTTCATCTTGGAGTCTTCCTAGAGTTTTGCCAAATCTAGGTGAATGGACATATGAGATTGTATAAGAAGGGAAATGACACATGTGTAAGAGCGTAGGGAGGAGTGGTGACTTGACAAGTTGATGGATAGATGCTTGAGAGGAGGGAAAACCATGGAAGACATGAGAAGGTTTCGGATGAGATTATGGGCTAGCTGAACTATGCTTTGTATTTTTTTCCAAAAATGTGATCTTATTATCATTTGAATTAACATGTGAAGTGACTTAAGAGTGTGTGAAAAGCAAGGAAGAGCTTGGAGCCCATGCCATGCTCCAGCCATAGGAGAGAAATGGGGAAATAAGTTGTCAACTAAGTACATGCTAGCTTAGGCATGATTTCACTCTAGTGAAGGGAGTCAATCATAAGAGTCTTTCCATCCATCAAATGTCTATCCTAGAAGTAGGGAAATGAGTGCCTAAGGCACCTATAAACTCACATGGCTGAATGGCCTATAGATGGGATCTCCCTCACTTGGTTGTTTCATTTGCACACACCCTCTCACTCTCTCTACCTCTCGGCCAACACCTTCTCTCACTCCATTTTCTTTTACTTCACTTCCTTCTATCCTCTAAACACAAGAACATCCTAAGTATAATGGAGCTAAGGCAAGCATTCTTGAGTGGAAAGTGTTGAAGAGGTAAGTGCTTAAGTTGATTCAAGCATAGGAAGAACACACACACCACACCTATATTCTCATTTCAAGAATTTTCTCTTCAAGTCTCCATGTTTATAGTGAATCTAATTGGTTATTATATATATATATATATATATATATATATATTTTCAGATTTAAGCTAAGCCTACTAGGAGTATTGTAAGTATATTCCTATCTTACCCTTAGCGATTCTAGTATACTTTTGAGAGAATTTGATTGCATTGTTTGAATTCTTGTTGTGTATGCCAAAATGAGATTCCTTAAGTGAAAATGCCATGCTTAGCTAGGTATGAATCCGTATTTAAATTTATGATTCTTTAAGTTTAAGAATATAAAATGATGGGTGAATTAGTTAACTTATTTCAAAGAAACCCTGATGCATAGATTGAAGAAATGCATGCATGATTAAGGTTAGCTTGTAAGATATTTGATGATGTGGGTTAGATTACTTGAAAAAAATGTTTTATTCATTTGGTGGCAAAATACATGTTTAGACTAAGTATTATTTTAGATTAAAGGTTATATTATATTGTGGATTTGGATACTTTGATACAAAGAAAGAATGTAGCTTGATCAGCATGATGAGAGATAATGATATGTATGCATGTTAAAATTTAACTTGGAGTTGAAAAGGGTTAGATTGGTTCATATAGGTGTTTCGATTTTTTTAAGGATTTTAAGTTGAGCTTTCTTTTCAACTATTGTGTTACATTATGATTAAATTTTGAATACTTGGAGAAATTAGAGGTATGAGAACTAGAGGAATGTAATAGCAAGATATTCGATTTTCATATGAATGGTTAAGTGAGATATCTTGATGAAAGAAAAGTGATTTAAAATAATAAATATAAGGACTCTAGGTTTCGGCTAAGACATTTTGTGGTGTTAAAAATATTCCATTATTTTTATTGAGATTAGATTGGAGTATTTGGAAAAGGATAGGAAAGGAAAATATTAGGAAACAACTAAGGGAGTGTCTTGGCCCAACCCTAGTGGGGGAGGGCCGAGCACCCCTAAATGTGTGCAAGGCCCATTTGTGTGCTTTTAGATGGAAAAGAAGTAGAATTCTTTGGTGCTTGACTGGTGAAAGAGTATGACACTTAGTACACATGTGTTCGTTTCATGTTTCACATGTTAAGTGTTATGAGTTGCATGTCTCATGCATGAAGCATGAAAACCATGTTTTAAGTCAAACATGTTTTTAAAAGAAAAGAAAAGAATTAAAGTTTTATAAGAAATCCAAAGGCTGGGATAGGGTAGTGCCCTAGTGGAACTCTCTGTTCATTCAGGAATAATTAAAGTCGAGTGAAAGTCCCTGGGTTAACGAAGAACAGTCGGCGGACCATGTATAGCTCCAAAAGGTGTCCGGAGCGTGGTCGCACCTAAAGTTAGTGGGTGCCTAAAAGCGGTGTTGGCTTCTGCCTTATCGTTATATGAATAAGTTTGTAGTTACGCGGTGAGTGATCAATCATCGAGTGATGAAGAGCGCAAATGGCGCGAAACGTAGCCACTTAGGTTTGATACGGTTGCCGGGTGCTATGGTAACTAGTAGGGAACACGCAGTATATAGGGGGAGCCGTGATGTGTCCAAATAAGAGGTCATGACGAAAAAGATGGGTTTTCGAGCCACATGATATGATATGATATGATAAGCAGCGCCTATGATAAGAAAAGATAAAAAGTATTTGAAAATGATAAACTTTTGAAAAGATGTTTCATGTGTTTTTCTCATGAATTTATAAGCAATGATATGAAAGAAGTTAAAGAAAATAAGTTGAAGAAAGTGACATGAGCATGAGCATGAGCATGTGCATAAGTAAAGTCCTGAGTCCCATAATGCATGTTGCACATATGACTGTTTGTTATTCGCTTAATTATATGCTTGAAATGCTTTTGTTGAGATATTAATGTACTTACTGAGATTTCTCCCGAAATCTCACCCTTTTATATTTCCACTATCATTCCTTATTAGGGACGATAGAAATAGTTGCAGGTGATGACGGACCAACCGAGTATGATTCCCGAGATGACACCTCGGACCCCATAGGGCCCGACTAAGCCCACTATCGTCAAGCCGGTGACTCTCAGCTTGTTAGGCCGATAGGCAACGGAATCACTGCCACTGGCGACGTACATTTTGGCAGATTTATGCCTACCGGGTGTTGCTTGGTCCTAGGAGTAGACGAGTCCCTCTACTTGGGACGCCTGTATGAGTCATCCTCTGGGATGAGTTATGAAGTAGGGTCTAACTTGAGTCTGGATCGTCTACGCTGTTTTGTATCTACTTGTTTATATTTTTCGCTGTTTTGGGAAACGCACTTTTGTGGAGCCAGATACATTGGTAATATTGACTCTAAAGGAGTATGAAATTATTTTAGGCTTCTGTGTTTTGGAAGAAGAAACAATTATGAATTATCGTTGTAATTATATTTATAGTAATGAAGTACTTTGGGATATTAGAGTCTTCGAGCCATGTGATGTATGTTTAGAAAGGTCTAATCTTTTTTCACTACGAAAACCTTTATTCCTGCTTTAAAAAAAATATATATATATATACATGATACGACGAGGGCTGAGCTTCCCTATGATGCTCATCCCCGACGTCTCGATTTGTATACGATCCCAAGCACAAACAGGGGTGTCAACAATATTGTTCGTGTTTTTTCATATGAAATCAATCATAATAACTGGAAAGAGCTGGAATTGGTGTTTTTCACTCCCGTTCAGTCCCAAATTTTTTTGGGAAGATGATCATTTTTACCCAATTTGATATGGATATGATTGGCAGATTTCCTAAGTTAAGTGGCCAAGAGCTTTGAAGCTAGAGAACTTGGACCACAGGGCATTGGATGAACAAACGTAAGACTGTTTCGGAAGCTAAGTTGCATATGGGGCATGTTCCTAATTCCTATTTATGAAGTATTTCATTGCTTCTTAATTTTGTTGGTATTATGTTCCACACCAATTCCACAAAAGTAGCTTATGGTGATCATGTATCTTTAATTTCCATAATGGCTTGAAAAGACTCTAATTGATTGGAGGTGCTTCTAATTCCTGGTCTTTGAGCAATCTCTGGTATGTGGATTTAAAAGAAAATTTCCTATTGACATTTGGGATCCATAAAACTTTATCCTGATGATGAGAGGAAGAAGGCAGAGGTATCTTCTGATTTCATTAATGCTCATATTGTCCATTAAAGTTAGCATTGTTGGGATGTCCTAACACCTTGGGTTTTCATTCATGATATCCGAGACTTGTAATAGAGGAAGAATCTGATCAATACCTTATATTGACCTTAGTGTGAAGTTGCTTATTTCTGGTATCCAAGGATCTGACTATAGGTTGGTGGTATTTGCATTGTTAATTTGGATACTCCTTCCTTTTTTTAGAATTTCTCATGTGCCTAGAATTCTTTTCCACATACTTGAGTCTGATTGTTTAGGTTGAACATTCCAAAAGGCTGAGCTCTTCAAATATTTTTCTTTCAGGAGTTTGCTTCACAATTTGCTAATTCCTTCACTCATATCCCATCATGTTTTTGCTAAGAGTGATAAATTCGCATTCGACGTCAGTCTTAAGCCCCAATCCACATTGTAGCTTCAGTTTGCATATAGTCTTCTAGGATTTGAGAGTTAGATTATGATTCTTGTCTTTTGAAAATCCATAGCAGAAGTTTTTAAAGCTTGTATCTAGAGATTTACATAATGCTTTTGGAACTTTGAATGATGACACGTAATATGTGGGGATCGCACTTACAACAGATCTGATCAATGTTGTTCTTCTTGCTTGTGAGACTATTTCTTGTTTCTCGCCTTCTAATTTTCTCTCCACATTGCTTGGCAATTCTTGATAGTCTTCTTTTTTAATCCTACTAAAAGAGGTTGGTAAGCCCAAGTATTTCACTTTTGCTAAAGATGCTTTTTAGGGTAACCATTGGGAGATTGCTGACTTGGTGTTTCTTGAGATAAAGATTGATGATTTGCTCATATTTATTTTTTGTCTTGACCATTGTTGATATTTTGCTAAGCGTTTAGAAATCAATAGCTAACTTTTGCAAAAATAATTGTGTCATCTGCAAATAGAAGGTGAGAAATCGATGGGCTATTTGTACTGATCTTTATCCCTTTTTTGTTACCTTGTACTTCCGCTTTCAATAATATTCTTGATAGAGCTTCCGTTACAAGTATGAAGAGAAAATGTGATATTGGATCACTCTGTCATAATCCTCTTTGAGCCGAAAAAAATCCCCTTAGTGAACCATTGATGAGCACAAAAAAGGTCATTGTGGTGATGCATTCTTTTATCAACTTGATCCACATATTACTATAGCCCAACTGTTTTATAACCTTTAAGAGAAAAGCTCATTCCACTAAATCAAAAGTGTTTTCCATATCTAATTTTATGGTCATCAAACCATTTTTCCCAGATTTTTTTTTGAGATGGTGAAATAGTTCAAGAGTTATGATAGTCCTTCATTTGATGTTTCATCCCGAGACAAAGGCTGGTTGTAGAGGTGAAATAATGTTATCATGGGTAGTTTTGAGACGGTTGGCCATAATTTTTGTGATGATTTTGTAGATAACATTTGTGAGGCTTATAGGACGATAATGACTTGGGCTATTCAGGCTTTGGGTTTTTGGGATTAGGGCTATATTTGTATGGTTTAGTTGTTTGAGCAGTCTACCACTTCTGAAAAAAAAAATTTAACTGCCTCAATTACCTGTTTTTGATGATTTGCCAATAATGTCTAAAAAAAATGCTGTCATTCCATCCGGGGCTTTATGGTTCAAAATCTGTTTCAGAGCTCTATATATTTCATTCTCCTCTGGTATAGTTTGAAGCATCTCATTTTCTTGAGCTATTATTTGACTTTCAAAAAGGTTTTCTAGCTCAATCGGGAAGTTTGGACTTGAGGTGGAGTAAATAGAATGAAAGTGATCTATGAAAGTGCTCTCAATTAAAGCTGGATTAGTAGTCCAATTACCTGTACTCAATTTGATGGAATCAATTGAGTTTCTTCTTCTTCTTCTAATGGTGGTGGACAAGTGGAAAAATTTGGTGTTAAGGTAGACCATACAATTCTAGACTTTTGTTTCCATAGAGTTTATTCATGTTCTTTTTGTTTGTGGAGTTGATATTGCACCTCTTTCTCTCTTTCTTGATCAAATTGTCCCACCGGTAAGTTTTGTATTTTAAGTAACTCATTTTCCAATTGTTGAATGTTGTCATGACTTTTGCCAAAGTGAGATTTATTCCAGGATTTGAGTGCCTCTTTGGTAATCTTGATTTTTTTTTTTGCACAAAATGTAAGTTGGGTTACCCTGAAAAATTGTTCTCCATGCTTCTTGAACAATGTTTCGGCTTAGAGGCTCTTTTGTCCAAAATGCTTCAAACTTGAATGATGTTGCTTTACAATTGCTATTGACTGTGTGAAGCAATAATGAATGATGGTCTGATGTTGACGATGGCAAGTGTTGAAGATTAGCATACGGAAAAAGTAATCTACAATCTTGATTTGCAATTGTAATGTCTAATCTTTCTTTGATTAAAGCTAGTATGTGTCTATTGTTGGACTAAGTGAATTGTGGACCTGAGTAGCCAATGTCAATTAGACCTTGTCGATTCATGAATGCTTTTAGACCACTTTTTTTATTTGTTTGTAATGGTCGCCCCCCATGTTTCTCATGAAGGTAAAGCATATCATTAAAGTCTCCCATACAAATCCATGGGTCTTTGTAAGCTTGTTGTATGGAGTCTAAATGATTCTAGAAGTGAGCTTTTTGGTTCCATTAAGCAGGAGCATAAAAAAAGGTTATTTACGAAAAATAGTGCGAAGGATCCGAGTAAACCAAAATAGAGATAATATTAATATTCACATTGACCGATTCAATATCAACACCTGATCACCACAAAAGTAGAAGGCCTCCTTTTTTACAGCTCACTAGAAAATGCACAAAATATTGGAAACCTAAACTATGTATAATAGATGTGGTACGATCATCCGCCACCATGGTTTCTGATAGGAATATAATATCAAGATTATATATTCTAATATTAGCTCTTAAGTTTCTTAGTGCCTAGGGTCGAGCTAATCCTCAGCAATTCCATACTAGTGTCCTCATTCAGATGGGGGAGGCTTCTTTGAGCTGGCCTCATGAGCTTTTTAGGATTAATTGGAGGTTGGAATATTCTACCTGTTGTAAGGACTCTAACGAACTTTGCTTTTTTTCTTCATCTTGCCATGTGAAGCTGATAGTATTTCTTTCAGGGTTTGCTCCGTTGGGTAGTCTTTCATTTCCTGGTTCTGTAGGCTTGAACCCTTCTCCATTTCTCCCATTTGTTTTTCTATATTCACCTCTTTTAAGTTCTTCAGTGGTTGAGATACTTCTTCATTCAATTCTATGATGGACCTCTTGGATGATTGTGACTCGATTTGCTTATGACCCAAAGGAGAATGAATAAATTGTGAGGGGTTTTGAGTACTACCTGTGAGGGAGTCCTGCTAATTGAGCTGTTGGTTCTTCTTGGTTTTCGTAACAAAGTTCTTTTTTCTTAGGAGTCTCGGTGACTTGAGAGTTAAACTTTGAACTGGAGTGAGTGTTCTTGATTAGCAGTGGCTCAAAGGCTGGACAATCTGGATTATGCGTAAACACTTCGCTATGCTTCGATGGCAAAGTAGGTTGCATGGGACTTGCATGAGGTTTGCATGGAGTAGCTTCATTTTCTTCTTCAGTTAGGGCCGAGATTTTTTCCACTTCAAATACTTTTGGTGGAAAGTGGATATGAGAATAATGGGGACTTGAGAGAATTTGGGCTTTGAGATAAGTTCAAGAACTTTGTATTTGAAATTCCTGGGGGAGGCCCCGCAAAAATAGAAATGATGTGTGGCCTTTTGATCCATTACCTTGACTTGTACTATCCTAGCTAGTAATCTGTAAAGGTGGACCTTCTTTAACATTGGCTAGTTTATCTTGAAAGCCCAATAGAGTTGGACCCTTGTAGTTTGAGGTACCTGGCTGGGAGGTCTTGGCCCAATTTTCCCCTTGGTCTAGATTAAAGAACCTATCTGAATTTAAAGAATTGAAGTGGGCAAAAGTTTCACCTGATTGGGCTGAAAAAGGTTTCGGGTGGGTGTAGCCCCAGCTTGTGCGGGCCCAAATATTTCTTCGTGCCTTTTTTGTCCCTTCGTTATATTGCGAAGTTGTTGCCACTGTGCCTTCAATGGAGTATAATGAGGTGGTGCCACATTCTTTCGGGAGGTATAAACTAGTCCTGTTGGAGTTAAAGCAGCTGAATCCTTCGAGATTTTGTTCTCGATCTCTACTGTAAAATAGAGGGAGATCAATTTCCCTAATTTCTTATCTGCACTCTTAATGGAGTTCGGCTGCACAATAATTGAATTAAATTCAATTGGTGACTGGAGTAAAGAACCATTTGTATTGTAGCTAATAGTGATTCCGAGCGTGGGATTGGTTCTTCTATGATAGGGCATGATGATTCTACCAGAGTTGAGGCAGATCTGGAAAAAATTGGTGCACCGTCGGCTCTTTTGTAGTGTCCTCATTTCTGTTGTGATTGATACGTTTGAATGGGCTGGAAAAGTGAAGAGTGTAACTTTTCTTTCGGACCTCATCGTAAATCTGCAGCTCTTTTCCTTTAGTTGGATTTTCCCAGTCTTTTTGTTGCTCATTCTCTGATGTTGATCTTCTGGTGTTTACCTGTCTATCTGGTGTTTGAGGGAAGTTTTGAAAGGGGTTTGGGTTTATGTACTTTGAACATAACCATGGACCATATTCATTGAATTCTTGAGGATAAGCATGATGATTATAGAACACCTGTGTATGTCCAATTCTTCCGCATGCATAGCAGTAAGATGCCAAGAACACCAAAGATTGGGTTTTCTTCTCTCACAAAACAGAATGCAATAAGATAAATTGCAAACAAAGAAAATGCAAGGACACTAGGCATGCATGGAGCAGCCAAAATAAATCTGCTTTATCCTGCAATCCACATGATGCAGTAAGAGCAGATGAAAAGATGCAGACCAGAGCAAGAAAAGAAGAAAGCAGTAGCAGCAAATAAATCTGTTTTATCCTACAATCCACATGCTGCAGTAAGAGTAGATGAAAAGATGCAGACCAGAGCAAGAAAAGAAGAAAGCAGTAGCAGCATGGAGAAAGTGTTGGTGCAGAAATTAGAGGTCTTAAGTAAGGAAGCATATGGCTGCACTCAATCAGAATAGAGAATAGAAATCGATGTATAAAGCAGTCCCTAGCCATGTTGTCCATAAAGCTGTGGAATGTTTGCTTGTAAAGTTAGTTTTTGTAGAAAGTCTTTCTTTTTACTTTTGTAAGAGTATATAATAGTGGTTTGAGCATCACCAGAAAATCATCAATGAAACAAGGATTTTCTCTCCATTACCTTGTCCATTTTTCATTTCACTTCCTGTTTTAACATGGTATTAGAGCAGGAATCTCTCCTGCTACATTCCCTTAAGCTTGCAAGCCAATATCCTTATTTCCTCATCTCATAAGTCATGGCATCCCCTTCCTCTCATCTTTCATTTGAGGATCCAAATAGTCCATTCTTCCTACATCATAGTGACAATGCCAACACTGTCATTGTATCACCTTCATTGATTGGTTCAAACTACATTTCTTGGAGCAGATCATTTCTACTATCCATTTCCATCAAAAACAAATCAGGTTTCTTAGATGGCTCCATCTCCACTCTTGATTTGACAGACCCTTCCTATGTTTCATGGCAGAGATGCAATAATATCCTCCTTGCATGGATTCTGAATTCTGTTTCAAAGGACATTGCATCCAATGTCTTTTTCATGACTTCAGCTAAACAAGTCTCGAATAAGCTCAAGGAACGATTTGCACAACCTCATGAGGCTCGAATCTATCACCTCCAACACAAACTGAGTAGCATTGTACAAGGACACCTCTCTGTAAGTGACTATTTTACACAACTTAACGCTGTTTGGGAAGAATTGCATAGTTACAGACCCCTTCCATGTTGTTCTTGTGGCAAATGTACATGTGATGCTTTAAAAAATGTTGGTGAGGTTCAACAAGGAGACTATGTTTTCAAATTCTTGATGGGGTTAAATGATAGTTATGATGCTGTGAGAGGACAAATCATTTTGCTAAGTCCCTTGCCTTTGTTGGATAAAATTTTTTCACTAATATTACAAGAAGAGAGACAAAGGCAAGCAAGGAATGCAGCCTTGCCCACCTCAGAACCATCTACCTTACTTGCCTACCAAAATTTTCCAAAGAAGAAAGATAAAATTGAACTAGTGTGCCACCATTGTGGTAAATCTGGGCACACAAAAGATAAATGCTACAGGTTGGTGGGATTCCCACCAAATTTCAAGTTCACTAAGCAAAGACCTAGAAGCACCTCTGCTGCACCATATTCTGCAAATCATGTTGCTACTCAAGTTGTCACTTCACCACTGGGAACCCCTGCTCCAAAGGTCCCTCAATTGAATCTCTCTCAGACACAGGCACAGCAGCTAATGGATCTTGTCAATGTTCAATTTCCCCAGTTAAACTTAGGGCAAGACAAACCGGTGTTACCAAACCCTATAACTCCAGAACCTGATCCATCCACCACTTCCTTCTCAAACTCTGCAGGTAATCATCATGGTCTCTCTCTTTTTTTCATACCTGAAAATCATGACTCATCTCATCACTCGAAATATTCTGATATCTATGGGACACCATGGATCATAGATACAGGAGCCACTGATCACATGGTGTGCTCTACTTCATTTCTTGATAAAATGTCTCCTTGCACACAAGCCTTTGTGCAACTCCCAAATGGGACAAGGACTCAAGTCACACACATAGGGACTGTGAGGTTGTCAGATTCATTGTTGTTGACCAATGTCCTTTGTGTACCCTCTTTTACCTTCAACCTCATCTCAGTTAGCAAGCTCACTCAAAAACCAGATACATGTCTATTTTTCTCAAATAATCTTTGCTTCATTCAGGTCCTCTCTTCATGGATAATGATTGGGTTTGCTAAAGTTCACAACGGCCTCTATTACCTATTGCCCCCTTCCCATAACAGCAGCATCAACCCTTCCTTGACTCTCACCAATCAAGTTCAAGTCAACTAAGTTATCATGCAACAGGATTTTGATCTGTGGCACTTTAGATTAGGGCACTTATCCTCACAAAGAATGAATTTAATTCATTCTCTTGCTCCTAATGTAAAGTCCAAAGACCTATCTTGTTGTAAGATCTGCCATTTGACCAAGTAGAAACATGTTCCTTTTCCTTCAAGTGTATCCACTAGTTCACTACCATTTGATTTAATCCATTGTGACATATGGGGGCCATATTCTCAGGCATCTATTCAAGGCTTTCATTACTTTTTGACTATTGTGGATGACTATTCGAGAATCACTTGGGTGTTTTTAATGAAATTAAAGTCAGACACAAGATCTATTCTGCAGTCCTTTGTTCAGTTAATCCAAACTCAATTCAACAGCAAAGTTAAAAAGATCCGGACTGACAATGGCCTTAAATTTGACATGGTTAATTTCTATAAAGATAATGGCATCATTCATCAAAAGTCATGTGTGTATACCCCTCAACAAAATGGTGTTGTTGAGAGGAAACACCAACACCTCTTAAATGTTGCCAGGGCACTCCTCTTCCAAGCTAAATTGCCTATTCCTTTTTGGGGAGATGCCATCTTAACTGCAGCTTACATCATCAATAGGCTCCCCACTCCTCTTCTCTCAAACAAAACCCCATATGAAAAACTCTTTTCATCACCACCTTCTTATGATCACCTTCGAGTCTTTGGTTGCCTAAGCTATCCCAGCACTCTTAAACACCAAAGAACCAAGTTTGAACCTAGAGCTAAGCCGTGCATATTCTTGGGATACCCTACAAACATTAAAGGCTACAAACTCTATAACTTGGAAACACACTCCACCTTCATTTCTAGAAATGTGATCTTTCATGAATCTACCTTTCCATTCCATTCCCCCCCTTCTATTCTTTCTTCACTTGAAAAACGGTCAGACAGTGATCTCGCTCGACCTTCGCTCGACAACTCACTCGAGCGAACACCAGACAGTGATCTCGCTCAAACCTCGCCCGATTATTCGCTCGAGCGAAGGCCAGACAGTGATCTCGCTCGACCCTCGCTCGACAACTCGCTCGAGCGAAGGCCAGGCAGTGATATCGCTCGACCCTCGTTCGACAACTCGCTCGAGCGAAGGCCAGGCAGTGATATCGCTCGACCTTCGCTCGATAACCCGCTCGAGCGAACTGTTGAGACAACCCCCCTTCTGATCCGTTTGTTCCACAGTCTGCATTACCTCACCCTCCCATTAACCCTGCTCAACTCCCTACCTCATCTCCACCCCTACCCTTCGAAGATCCACTAAAGAGAGGCACAAACCTGCATATCTCCATCATTACCATTGTCAAATAGCAGAAACTATACCTCTCAATCCCTCTTCTCCATCCCCAACACTCCATCCACTCAATCAACATCTCAGCTATCACAAGCTCTCCCCATCTCACCAATCTTTTTCTGTTTCCCTTTCTTTGACCTCTGAACCAAACTCCTATAATGAAGCTGTGAAGTTTAAACATTGGCAAGATGCTATGGATGTTGAACTTAGTGCTTTGGAAGACAATGAAACTTGAACTGTTACTCCCCTTCCTCCCAATAAAACTGCCATTGGTTGTTGGTATGTCTATAAAGTCAAGCTCAAATCAGATGGTTCTCTTGAAAGACACAAAGCTAGACTCGTTGCCAAGGGATATACTCAAAAAGAAGGTTTTGACTTCCAGGAAACATTCAGTCCAGTTGCTAAACTTACCACCATTCGAGTGTTCCTTGCATTGGCTTCTATTCACAACTGGTTTTTATCTCAAATGGATGTACATAATGCTTTCTTACAAGGGGACCTCAATGAGGAGATTTACATGGAAATGCCACCAGGTTATCACACCCACAGAGAGGGGGGAGAAACTAGTATGCAAGTTAAACAAGTCTCTCTATGGACTTAAACAAGCATCAAGGCAATGGTACTCGAAATTTTCTAACTCTCTCACCTCTATTGGATTCCACCAATCTAAATCTGACTATTCTTTATTCACTAAAGTTAGTCAAAAAGGATTCATTGCACTTTTAGTCTATGTAGATAATATCATAGTGGGTGGCAATTCTCAAGATGAAGTTGACTCGCTCAAAGCTTATCTCCACAGCCAATTCAAAATTAAAGACCTTGGACCTCTCAAGTATTTCCTACGTCTAGAGGTTGCAAGATCATCTTCTGGAATCAATATCTGTCAAAGAAAATATACTCTTGAAATTCTTGAAGATTCAGGGTTGCTTGGCACCAAAACAGCTTCTACACCCATTGAATTAAATCACAAGTTGAGCCACACCACTAATGAGATTCTTCAAGATCCCACAGCCTATAAAAGACTCATTGGAAGACTCATTTATTTGACAATCACCAGGCCAGACATCACTTATGCTGTGAATGTCCTGAGTCAATTTATGGATAAGCCATCACAAACTCACATGTACTCAGCCTATAGAATTCTCAGGTACCTCAAAGGATCAATAGGCCAAGGCATTTTTTTGTCCTCAAGATCATCCTTACACTTAAAAGCTTATAGTGACTCTGATTGGGCTGCTTGCCCCGAAATTAGAAGATCTGTCACAGGCTTTTGTGTATTCATTGGAGATTCATTAATAAGTTGGAAATCAAAGAAGCAAGTGACTGTATCCAGGTCTTCAGCTGAGGCAGAATATAGGGCATTAGCTTCCACAAGTTGTGAAATCCTGTGGCTCCTTGGTCTGCTGAGAGAATTCAACATCAAGCATGAGCAATCTGCTCTCCTGTTCTGTGATAACCAAGCAGCCATTCACATCACAAGGAATTCTATCTTCTATGAAAGAACTAAACACATAGAATTGGACTGTCATTTTGTTCGAGAAAAAGTTCTAGCTGGAGTCATCACTCCTGTCCACATAGCTTCGAAATTCCAATTGGCTGATATCTTCACTAAGGCTTTATCATCTTCTGTTTTCCAGTTTTTATTGTCCAAGATGGGAATCTTGAATATCTATGCCCATCTTGAGGGGGAGTCTCACAAAACAGAATGCAATAAGATAAATTACAAATAAAGAAAATGCAAGGACACTAGGCATGCATGCAGCAGCCAAAATAAATCTGCTTTATCCTGCAATCCACATGATGCAGTAAGAGCAAATGAAAAGATGCAGACCAGAGCAAGAAAAGAAGAAAGCAGTAGCAGCAAATAAATCTGCTTTATCCTACAATCCACATGCTGCAGTAAGAGCAAATGAAAAGATGCAGACCAGAGCAAGAAAAGAAGAAAGCAGTAGCAGCATGGAGAAAGTGTTGGTGCAGAAATTAGAGGTCTTAATTAAGGAAGCATATGGCTGCACTCAATCAGAATAGAGAACAGAAATCAATGTATAAAGCAGTCCATAGCCATGCTGTCCATAAAGCCGTGGAATGTTTGCTTGTAAAGTTAGTTTTTGTAGAAAATCTTTCTTTTTACTTTTGTAAGAGTATATAATAGTGGTTTGAGCATCACCAGAAAATCATCAATGAAACAAGGATTTTCTCTCCATTACCTTGTCCATTTTTCATTTCACTTCCTGTTTTAATATCTTCCACCATTTTAAGTTTCCTAGAGCCCTATGTTGGTCGTATTACAAATTGTCATGTAGTCTAGGGGAAATCCATGAATTTGTATTGTGAAAGTGGAAAATCTGAAACTTTGATTGTCAATCCTGATGTCCATGCTTTCAATACCAAGAGATGACCTCTAAAATTACAGGCCCTCGAGTTAAAACTCGTTGCTTGTCTTGAGAGGTTATGAAGGTGAATTGGAACATATTAGCCTCCAGAACTTCTATCCGAAATTTCTTCGCAAAGTTCCGGGCAGCTCGAATACTTGCTTACACTGCTTGCTTATTGATCGTTCTATCTGCCACTATTTTGTCTACTAAAATTGTGTCTGAATTTTCCCGTGCTAACTCTGGAGCTGGTTATAGATCAAGATCTTGCCAAGAGAGAGCTTCTATCTACATGATCAATTTTTCCATTTCCATCGTTGACTGAGTTTCAAGTTGTTTCCAAATCTAGAAACTTCATAGTGTGTGCTTTTTCAACTTGAATACGGAAAGTAGATGTCAAACGTGAACGAAAACCAAAAGTGTGGGGGCCTCTATTTTCTAGAGAGAGACCGCTGTTTCCCTAGATGTCAAATTCTATTGAAGTGTAATTTCAATTACCTAGAAAAATAAAATGCTTACCAATGGACTGATAAACTAACACAATGACAGGATGTAAGAACTGACAAAATGAGACTTGGAATTTTTTTTCTGTCCAGTAATGAGTACGGATTCTTTTTATTCACTGATTAAGGATATTTTTTTTAATGTTTTTTGAGATTTTTTTATTTCTTTTTACATTTATTTCTTAAATGTTTAAAATTGTTAAGTGGAGAAGGAAAAAATGTAAGTGCATTAGCATCAAATTTATCAAAAAAAAATTTAAAAATTTGATGAAAAAATAAAAGATTACTAGTTAAAAACCAAATTAAAAATATTTATATTTTATTTTTTCCATTTTATTTTTCTTATTTTTATCAAATATAACAAAAGTTTTTTTATGAATCAAATATATGATTTTTTAGGTATTGCATTTTCATAAAAATTATACTTTCAAATTTTAAAAAAATATTTTGTTGAATCTAATACTAATACTCTAAACTGACTACAATTACCTATACACGCATGGACAGATGAAATGGCAAAGCTATGCAACAGTCAGGTTTTCGCAATGACACAGCTGACAGAAAATCATCAACTTTTTTAATATTAATAATTCTAAGTATAACTGGATTCGTAAATATCGTATAATTATTTAAAAAGAGTGAGATTTATTATTAATTATTAATTTTTTTAATATAAATTATATATATATTTTTAAATAATTACGTAATAATTATTTAATCTTACGATTGTATAAATATTTTTTCTTTTAAATTTTACAAGCTTTCGCACTGACAACCGACGAGATTTTTTTTTTAATATATTTTTGTAATTTTTTTTTTAATCTCTTTTTCTCTTTATAGTAAATTGCTTGCACGAAACATATGAAATTGCAGAATAACTGGACGGTGAACTAACTTTTGAAGTAGCCAGTTTGTGCCAATTCAATGGATTGCAATGTAGCGCGCGCGCGCGCGCATGTATAGAAATGACGTACGTGATTGCAGAATATAAGTCAAAGGAAAAGAGAAACAAAGTTAAAATTAGGGATTCTAAAATTCTCATTATCTACCGTCCAAGAATACAGATATTCCTCATTGTTTAGGATCCAACAAAAGAGAGATTGATTCCATTGATCAAAACCCGGATGCAGCAAATTTGATTCTTTTTAGACAAACAAAGAAACAAACAATCAAGATTAAGGATAAGTTTAATTTTACAAACTCTCTCAATCTCATCTCATCATCATTATTTTTTCAAATTTTTATATAAAATAAAATAAATAATTAAAATTTTCGAATTTTAAAATAACTTTTTTCAAATATTAAAATAAAATTAATATTAAAAAAATATTATAATAATATTATATTCAATTATTAACTTTTATCTCATTTTATCTATAAAAATAACCTGGACCTAAATAGTAACCAATGAGGAGAAATTCACCCTCTTTAACTCATGTTGCTAAAACTTAAGATGAACATGCAAGTAAAAATTAAATAACATTTCATTTCAACATTCCAGAAGCCAGAAACCCTTTCTTTCTGGTTGCAAGACAATTTAATTCCTGCAAACTAATTAACTACATCACATGCATGCGCATGAAATAAAAATCAAACACACACATGATTCTGTTTGAATTTGTCCAGGTTCAGCAAAACAATTATATCCTTATGTAGACAAAACAATACACGATAGGAAACAAAAAGTAAAAAATAAAAAATCATTTCAAATTTGAACAAATTAACCTCAAAACAAACACTCAAAACAACACAAACTAAATCAGATTTATAATGAACATGCAAGAAGAAACTTTATAACATTTATTTAGGATTTTAACAAATTCAATATAAATCAAACCCACACATAATTCTTTTTGAATTTGTGCAGGTTCAACAAATTCAAACATAACATTTCCAAACTTATACAAAGATAAAAAAATAAGTCATACCCCAAATACACGACAGGAAACCAAAAAAGAAAAAATCCATTTAAAATAATTTAGGGTTTTAACCCTCCACAGCGAAAAAAAAATGGAAGAAAAAAAATCGAATCTAAAGATAGAACACACAGACGAATATAAAGCAAACGTCAGGTCTTCTAACACTACTGTATAAAAAAAGAAAAGAAAATTTATTTTTAAAAAGAGAAAATAACGAAAAATTATTTAGGATTTTAACCCTCCAAAAAATAGAAAACAAAAAATTATTTAGGGTTTTAACCCTTCACAATGAAAACAAGAAATGGAAGAAAGGAAACGAACCTAAAGAAAGAAAAGACAAAGACAAACATGAAATCGAGATCAGATCTTCTACCACTGCATGCAAAGCCAAAAACAGAAAAGAAATCCATCTATTTCATTAAAAAAACCCGTATAAAAAACCCATCTACAATCCTCAAACTAAGTTCAACGATATGAAAAAATAAAAAATAAAAACCAAAAATCCAACGACGCAGAATACAAATCAAAAGAATGAAGATGCAGAGATGAAGACGAAGAGAACACGCATAGAAGAGAGAGATGAATAGAAGAAGCAAAGAAGAAGTGGTTACTTTCAGAGAGAAGAAAAACTAAATTAAGAGCGAATAGGAAAACATGAAAGTAAAAACTAAAAGACTGAAACAGAAAGTAAAAAGACATTTATACTCTCAAAATACATAGAAACAAAATGCACCCATCGAAATAAGTAAAAGGAAAAGAAAAAATCTACTCAAAGTCCGGTTTAATATCACACGACACACGAAGGTTGATATGGCAAACGTAATTTATTTACATTCTGGTTTAGGGGCTAAATCCCTATTCTTCTCTCCCGTGAATCCCTAAGGAAAAATCTCTCTTTATTAACAATGGTACAGGTTCTATGTAGAAGATGATACAACCGTTATGGACACACGCAAAAGTAGAGGAATAACAGAATGACAGAGATGTCACTACAAGATTTTTGGGTTTTAATCAAGGAAGGTTTTTGCAGCTAAAAGTGTCTGTTTTGCGGCCATTGAGCAATTGCCACCAATTTGGTCTGTGGAAGGTTCGTAGCATAAAAGTCGCAGTAAATACTAATTTTTGCCACAAATATAAGTTTCCATGGCAAATTATACCTTATTGCCACATGGGCTTTCTTGGCAAATGATACCTTGAAATCTCTATTGTACAGTAGCTATTGGTTGATTGCCACGATACCATATCGTGGCAAAAAATTTGTTCCTGCTACTCATATAGCCACAAAAAAATATTTGTTACTATCTTTGGTCTAGTGGTTTGAGATAATTAATCTTTTACCATGACTTTAGCTTGTATGGATTGTTAACATCCGGCTACTATTGTCATCTCTAATGAGGTTTGCTTTTATGGAAAAATAGTATTTGCCACGAGTTTCATGACAAAAAATAGACTTTTATGGGCAAAAGATTTTTGCCAAAATTTGTCTTCACAGCAAATTCTAAAAGATTTTAGAAAAAAAAATTTGTAAAAATCATAAAAAAAAAACTTCTATTATATGCTAAAAAATTATATACAAACATTGGAGATTCAAGTTGATACTAACAATAATTTTAAAATAACAACTAAAATTATGCTAACATGTTTATAAGAAAAACTCTTAATGAGAACTCAAGAACTGGAATTTTCCAGCAACCTCCCAAGAGGAAGAGCAAGAAAAACTCTCATGCATCCAATATGTTGCACTGCAATGCATCCAACAAAGTAACACTTTAGACTAGAGTAACTAATTAAGTTAGACTAGCTCCAGGACTCATCCAAATCTGTGGAATAGTACAACAAAGTAAGTATCTAGAGATGACAAACTGAGGAATTACAGAAAAGTTGGTAACTTCCTCTGTTAGTTTTCAGTATAGAAAAGTTCTCCATTTGTGAATCCTGCATTGAATAAAAGTATATAAACTGATGGAATACAAAAAATAGGCTAAAGTATAATGATGTTAAGATGGTGAATTTATTGAGAACAGGCAAAAGCTGAAGGACAAATAAATGCTAATCATGAGTCTCATAACAAAAGAGTAGCTAAATATATTTTTTATACAAGTATACTAATAGTTAAATTATAATGATGCTAAAATGGGGACTCTGCAAAAGGTTAAAAAACATGAGCCTAATTTTAAGACTTCAAGGTAACCCTAGACATGAGCCTAATTTTAATAATGTTATAGTCCTCACTACATGAATGGTTAAAAAACAACTCTCAAACTTGACTCTATACAAATACCACATGACATGTGACCAATTTCAACATGAAAGCGGCATATTCCTAGGCATCATGTTTATTCTCTTCTAAAAATCTTGTTAAGTAACTTATGAAAAAAATCAATCTTTCCTCTGTAATTAATTGAATAAATGCAGAATATTAAGACAACAAGAGGCCTTAACAGCGGGGCAAAGAGATCTAAAGTTTGGGAGTTTTGGTATATACACAATACTTTAGAAAGATAAAACCACCTCTAGTGTCAATATAGAATAGGAGATGTAAAAGGTCTCAGCCACATGTAGTGTGCATATAGTAATTCAGTTGATATCTAAGAATAAAATACGCGAAGTGCATAAACTAATAAAGCACAGCATTATCTGAATTAATTACAAGAACAAGCTCACCATTATTTCAAATTTTAACTTGAAAAGGACTTTTCCTTATCTCTGCAGATCTAATTTAGCCAAATAGATTTTTGCACTCCTCATAAAATAAAATAACAATACCTCTATTTAAGTAGACAAATGATAGGCAACTGTAAATCGACCACAAGTTGGCAGGGGTGGGTGGATCTCCATTTAATACTGCTGCCATAGACATGCAAACATCAATCTGCCAATTGTATATAAAATGCACCAATATACACAATTTGCAGGTCTTGGTTAGAGTGTATTACCTCAAAGCAATTAGGGCAATCATGATGCAAAGCTCCTTCTACATAAGCAATTCATATCGAGTAGCCGTCATGCTTTTATTATGTATACCTTTATTGATGTGGGGATGAGAGGCCTAAGTTTTTATCGAGTTAATTCAAATCTAAACTCAATGTTTTAGGCTTATGTAATTTTTGAAACTTTTAAAAGACAAAAATATACTTCCACTTTATGGATGTGGGGATGAGAGGCCTAAGTTTGTATCGAGTTAATACAAATCTAAACTCAATGTTTTAGGTTCATGTAATTTTTGAAAACTTTTAAAAGACAAAAATATAGTTCCACTATTTGAGAAATATCATCTTGACTTTTCTTGGTAACTACAGAATGTGGTCAAAGGTAGAACTAGGAAATTTTGTTGGGGAGACAACCTACAAAAGTACATAAGAAGGTAGATATATATAGTCTTTCTATATGGGTACATACTTATGCAAAAAATAAGACCAAACAAAACTTAAATGAAAAAGTCACATATTTATAAAAGAGCTAAGTATACCTATCGTAATAATAAAATATGATAACCTTTCATATGGAATTAATTAGGTCTGGTACCTACAGTAGCGCCATAAAGAAGATAAAAACATACAGAATTTAGAAAATATAGACAAGACCAAAAGAAGAGAAAAGACCAAAAGAAGAGAAAAATATCCAATCAAATGAATTGTATATATAGAAGAAATTAATTGATCACAAAGTCACTTCCTTATTGTGGGATTTCAATGGCTTCATTGTAGTTTTGTAATTATATTTTATTTGATAACATATTTGATTTTCTACACTAATTTTATACAAAGTTTAAATACAGATGTGGCGTAATATCATACTTTAATATGTATTTAAAAAAAATGATTTTACAACTTATTGGATTACATTAAACCATGCAGGTATATAAACTTTCTTGTACAAAATTTATTTGTATCAAACCATTCTTATCTTTACCAGAAATATAATCATGGACTTGGAAGATGGAAGAATGGTGTGGGAAAATGATGAGGGATATCGTAAACTTTCAGCTTTTATCCATCATTATTTTGTTGTCATTTGCATTATATGATATGTGAATTCATGAGAGCTAAACTGCACCTCTATGGACCCTCTAATGTTAGTTTAATTATGAAGGGTTTTGGTTGTTTTCTATTAGGCAACAAAAAGCCAAAGGGAGGGGACTTGAGTGGCGATTAATAGTTCAAAACTAGAGTTGATTTTTTTCTCATCTTCCCACTTGAAACCGAGAGTTTCATTGAGAGTGTTGTCTAGCTTCTTCCTTCTCTTCTTTTTCTGTCTTCCAAACAACTATACTTAGCTTGAGATACTAAACTAAACCCTCCACACTTGTTGCAAACCGTGAGATAGGAAGAGTTAAGGAACTTAAGTTTTTCTAATAGTTGTGGTGTGATCATCAATCCCTCTATCTTTATAAGGTTGAGTTTTGGACATTTAGACCCTAGCCAATCAAAGTGCATAGTTGTAGACAAACGAAACTTATATTATATTTGGTAAGAAAACCTAAAATCAAAATTAATCTCCAACAAAATAAATCTAAGAATTTTTTTGAAATAAGCCTAGGAAAAAAATAATCAAACAGAGATTAATCAATATTATTCTAAAAGAAAAAATTAGAAGCATTGCACTGCAGATACTCAACAACATTACAATCAAAATGAGAAAACCTAAAATCAAGATTAATCTCCAACAAAATGCAACAAAGCATTAGGAATCATTAACTAGAAAAATAAAAGGCATATAATAAATCTTAAGAGATCATGATGCCGGAAAAATAAAGAAAGAACATCTAGAGATGTATTAACTAATTCTTATTCTTCATAAGATGCAAATATAAGCATCAAAATAAGGGAAATGGAAGTGCATTTACGAAGGAATAGAGGATGACTCACGACTGGAAGCATTCACAACATTTTCATAGCAATGCTAGGTTGCGATGTCGAGAGATAGGGGAATGGAGAGAGAGCAAAAGTGAGAGACGAATGGGAAGAGGGGGAGAGAGAGAGAGAGAAAGAGAGAAAGAGTCACCTGCTAGGCCAGGCGATGATGGTGTGGTGGGCACAATGTGGGAGAAGGCGGTAGTGCACGGCGTGAAGGGCAGAGAGCGATCACACAAAACTTTCCACATAAAAGAATCTCACCATTTTTTTTTTTTTTGGGGAGGGGAAAGCAGAGAAGAATCGGAGGGAGGAGTGGGGAAAGAATCGACGCGGGGGGGGGGGGGAGAAGGGAAAAGAATCAGAATGGAGGAGAAGCGGAAAGAATCACGCGCCGGGGGGGGGGGGGGGGGGGGGGGAGGGGGGAGGGAAAGCAGAATCGAGATTGGGGAAACGTTTTGTGCGCTTGGTTTTACACAAAATGACGATAATTTGTTGTGTTTCGTACAAAAAAGTTTTTCCCGTGGTCTGAACTCGCCGCAAATGCTTTTTTTACCGTGAGAAATAATGGACTCAAGAAAAATTTGTGGCAAACGCAATTTTTTATTTGTCAAGGGGCTATTCGTGTTATATGGACTTATTAGCCACGGGAGCTAGTTCTAGGATGATATATTGGTCCTAAAAACTCAAAAATCTTGTAGTGTGTGAAAATTAGATTGTGGGAATAATGCTTGTATTGATTTCTGATGTATTACAACTATTTAGAGCTACAAATAAACAAATGACAATTATTGAATAAACAATGTGTATTTATAGCTCAGCAAATGAAATGATAATGAAATTTATCTCTTTTCGAGATGTTCATTTGGTGGCCTTTCAGGTGTTTAAGAATAGTCCTCTTGTAGTTTCAATAGCCCCCTGCAAGATGGAGAGTAAATATTGATGACTCCCATCTTAAGCAATAATTATTGAAAGTAAGAGAATGTAAGGGCTTGATGAGCAGGTCCGCCAGCTGAAAGGAAGAAAAAACATGAGCATTTTTTAGTTCGCCTTCGAAATGTTTTTCACAGACTAGATGACAATTCAATTCGATGTGTTTGGTGTGTTCATGGAATACGGGATTCGCAGCGATGTGCATGGCAGCGAGATTGTCACAGTAAAGAGTGGTTGGAGCTGCAATGGTGAGGTGCAAATTGCTGAGTAAGTAACGAATCCAAGTGAGCTCATAAACGGTGGCAGCCATTGCTCAATATTCTGATTCGCCTGAGGACCTTGAAACCATGTGGTGCTTTTTTGATTTCCACGAAACAAGAGATGTGCCAATAAAAACACAAAAGCCGATTGTGGACCGTCGCGTGTCTGGGCAAGTTGCCCATTTGGCATCAGAATAAGCTATAAGTTCCACCTTTGAGATGGCTGGAAAAATACTCCCTTGGCCAAGAGATCCTTTGATGTACTTATGGACCTTGATTACATCCTCAGTGTGGCACATGAGGGATGTCCATGAATTGGCTTAATAGGTTGACACTATAACTTAAGTTAGGCCGTGTATTAGTCAAATAGATCAGATTACCCACTAATTTTTGATAAAGAGTGGGATCATGAAAAATATCTCCTTCGTCCTTCTTGAGCTTGAGGTTCGGTTCCATTGGTAAAGGAGAGGGCTTGGCTGCCAAAAGTCCTGTCTCCGAGAGGATGTCTAGTGCATATTTGCGCTAGCAAATTTGTATACTAGCTTGTGAACGACCAATTTCCATGCCAAGGAAATATCCTAAGGGCCCTAGATGTTTGGTGCGGAACTTGGTTTCCAATAATTGTTTGACCGCAAGACTTGAGCAGGAATTTAAACTCATGAGAATAATATCATCAACGTACACTAGCAAGGCAACAAAGGAATCGTTTGTGTGCTTGGTAAATAAACTATAATCCACCTTCGACCGGATGAAACCAAACTCAGCCAAGGTTGATGTGAGTTTCGTCTTCCATTGACAAGAGGCTTGACAGAGGCCATATAAGCTTTTCTGTAAATGGCAGACCAGCTTTGTCTTGGAGGCAAAGTGACCAGGAGGTGGTCCCATATAGAGTTCTTCATCGAGATCACCATATAAGAAAGAGTTGTTGACATTGAGTTGTTAGAGATCTCAGCCTTTGATGGAAGCAACTGCTAAGAAACAATGGATGGAAACCAATTTAGCAACGAGCGAAAAAGTGTCGTGAAAATCAATACCTTCACGTTGGGTGAATCCCTTTGAAATGAGACAAGCCTTAGCTCGTTCAATTGTGTCATGAACCTTGAATTTGTACTTGTAAACCCATTTGCAATCAATTGGGGTCCTGTCGGGAGGAAGATCAACGATAGTCCATGTCTCATTAAGCTCGAGAGCATTGAGCTCTTGGTTCATTGCCTTACACCAAACTGGGTGTTTGATGGCTTGATTATAAGAGGTGGGTTTGGAGTGAAGTGAAACAGAGGTGGTAAAGACACAAAACTTAGGTGAGAGAGAAGCATAAGATAAAACAGAAGAAAGAGGAAAAGAAATTTTACGTGGAGAAACAATAGAGTTAGGTCGCTTCATCATGGATGTCGAGTGGGGTGTGGCAGATGTGGAAACTTGTTGGTAGTGAAACTCACGGAGTTAAGCTAGGGCTGTTCTGGTACGGTTCGTTCTGCGAAGGGGTTGGTGGGAGTTTGGGGCTGGGAGGAGGGAAGGTTGGAGGATAAAATGTTGTCATTTGTGTGTTAAGGAGAGGTGGGAAGAGTGATGGGTGGAGAGATTGGTTCATTGAAAGGCTCAGTGTGCATGCTGGGTTGATTGGGTGGGCTGAGCAATTTGAGTGGCACGAAGGGTGTATCAGGTGATGGAGTCTTCCAGGTGTTTGATATTTAAGGTAGAAAATGTCTTCATGGAATACAACATTGCGGGATAGGAAAATTCGCTTAGTGGTGAGATCAAGTAATTTATATCCTTTGATACCGTAGGGGTATCCAAGGAAGAGACACTTCTTGGCTCGAGGGTCAAATTTAGATCGAGAATGGGAGAGTGTGGAGGTGAAGCACAAGCAGTCGAATACCTTAAGGTGAGTGTACGAGGGTTTGGTTTTATAGAGGACTTCAAAAGGGGTTTTATGTTTGAGAATCGGAGTTGGTGTTCTATTGATCAAATAGATAGATGTGGTAATGAAATCAGACCAATAACGAAGAGGTAAGCCAGATTGAAATTTGAGTGCGCGCACCACATTAAGGATGTGTTGGTGTTTACATTCGGCAAGGGCGTTTTGTTGAGGTGTGGCAACGCATGTTAATTGGTGTATTATGCCTTTGGAGTTATAGAAATGTGGTATATCAAACTCAACTCCATTATTGGATCTAAGGATTTTAATTGGAATGCCAAATTGAGTTTCTATAAGAGAAAAAAAAATTGATCAAGGAGGTTCAAGCTTTAGCTTTGGTTTTAAGTAAATAAACCCAAGTGCATCTTGTGAATTGGTCAACAAGTGTTAAAAAGTATTTTGCACCATTGTAAGATTGGGTTGAACTTGGACCCCAAATATCAACTGAAACCAGATCAAATGGTCTGGTGGCCTTGGGTTCTGATTCAGGAAAAGACATTTTATGTTGTTTTGCTAGTGGACAAAAATCACAAGGTAATTGAAGAGAATCCGAGTGTTTGGAACTAAGATTGAGATCATGTAATACTTGTGTAGTCATGGAACTATGCCCAAGTCTATAATGCCATAACATAAACTGATCAATTTTGGTGATGGAAGTATGATTAATAGAAATTGAAGGAAGTAAAGTATGAAAAATATAGTGCAAAAGGAATGGTGCAGGTCTGGATAATTGCAAGTGGTACAAGCCGTCACGCACCGTCCCCACTCCAATCATCATCCAAGATGAAAGGTCCTGAATATAGCAAGAACTTGAAAAAAAAAATTAGACAACAATTGGAATGATGTGTGAGAGATTTGGCAAAAATTAAATTGAATGTAAATGCAGAAATACATAAAACATGACGAAGAATTCAATGTGGTGATATATGCACATCACCAACATGTGAAGCAGCGGTGATAGATCCATTTGGTAATTTGACTGTGCGGAAAATGGGAACAATGTTGTGTGTGAAAAATTTTGGGTTACAGATCATATAATCTGTAGCACTGGTGTCTATGATCCATGGTGTTTGGGCATAAGGTAGTGTGTGTGGAGGGGAAAAGGATGAGATACCAGACACAGGAGTTGGGTGAACATTGACATTGTTTGCAGTAGGAGTGGTTGATGCGCTGTGAGTGGAATTAAGTAAGGCAATGAGCTTGTTGTATTGCTCTTGAGTAATAGGTGGACCATGGTTATTTTCCTCCTGCACAAGAGACGATTGATTAGTACTGGATTTGGACTTGGAGTGATTCTTGTGGCCAGGAGGGAAGCCATTCAACTTGTAACACTTATCCCACGTGTGTCCAGGTATGCGATAGTGAGAGTAGATAGGCAAGTTTGGGTTTGCCTTGAAACATCGCTCCAAGGAGTGTCCAAGAGTGTTGCAATGAGAGCAAAAGAGACGCTCCCTGTGTGAGCTACCTGGACTACGATAGTTTGGTGCTTTTGCGACCATGGCCAGGGGAATGGGTACCAAATGTAATTGTCGTCGCCGTTCTTCTTGTTGGACGAGTGAGAGCACTCGGTTGAGAGCTGGAAGAGAATCCTAGAGGAGAATTTGGGCACGAACAAAGTCGTAAGAATCATCTATTTAATGAGAAATTGCATCACCTTGTTTCAGTGGTTGTACTCTAACAGCGTCTTGACGGCTCCACAAGTGTAGGTTGGCATGGGCTCATAGATCTCGAGTTCATCCCAAAATGTCTTGAGTTTGTTGTAGTATTGGCTTTCAAAATCAGAGTCCTGTGTGGAAGATGAAATTGATTTAGCAAGCTTAAAAATCCGAGGTGCATTTTGGATGGAGAAACACTCCCGAAGATCATTCCAAACACTATCGGCAATTTTGGCATGCGCAATGCTTGGTCAAAGTTCTAAGCTAATAGAGTGTTGTATCCATGCTATAACCATATCGTTGTAGTGTTCCCATGGAACATAGAGAGGGTTAGAGGTGTTTTGTGGCTTGGTGATGGTGCTATCGACGAATCCAAGCTTGTTTTGATGTTGAGAGCTCGGTGCATCGTTCGCGCCCATGCGACATAATTTTTGGTGGTTAGAAGGTCCAGGACTAAGGGAGACGAAGCACCTTCACCTGGTTGGATAATATACGAGCTAGAGTGATGGTGGGGGTTGTTCTCAGATTTGGGTGGCATGTTGGCATCAGAATCGTCACTCCTTTCTCTAATACCATATTAACAATGGTACAGGTGCAATGTAGAAGATGATATGACCGTTATGGACACATGCAAAAGTAGAGGAATAACAAAATGGTAGAGACGTGAAAAACAAATTGTGAGAATAATGCTTGTATTGATTTCTGATGTATTACAGATATTTATAGCTACAAATAAACAACGGAAAATTATTGAATAAACAATGTGTATTTACAACTAAGCAAATGAAATGAAAATGAAATTGATCTCTTGTCGAGATGTTCATCTGGTGGCCTTCCAGGTGTTTGAGAATAACCTCTTGTAGCTTCAATACTCTTCCCCATGACGATTGCATCTTTTCCATCCCTAAACTACGTATTCCTCATCTGAAAAATCTCTGGCCACTCACCCACCCACCCATCGATCTGAGAAATCTTGTGATAAATATTAGATTCCTCTCTGTGCATCTCTACATTTGGATGGTTCCTAGAAAGCTGAGGGAAAGGAATAATACATATGTGCTTAGATGGTTTTCTTTTTTCAAACTATAGCCATGGGTGCTTGGATGTTTCAAGCATGCGTGGTTTTTTAATTGGGCCCGACGGCCATTCACTTCATCTTAATGGATGGATCTAGCACACTAGGCGTACTTGTGGTGGGTGGGAGGAGAACAAGTTGTTTGAGCTGGCTTTGGCAGTAGTTGATGAACAGGACCCAAATTGGTGGGAAGTGGTTGCAACCATGGTTGGGGACAACAAAAGTGTTGAGGATGTCCAGAATTGTGATTTTCAGAGTTTGATAAAAAATGTATAAAAATAAAAAATAAAAATCCAAACTTTATTGATCCAACAACGATACCTATAATCAACATTTGTCTTCAATTATGAATGCTTGAGAGGAATTTACAGAGCATAAGTTTCTTTATGGGTTAGGGTAAAACTAAACACAACGATTTAATAAAAAAAAAAAAATAGCCACATCAGTTGCTTCTTGTGGTGTTTATAAGGAAGAGGTAGATGAGCAACTTTACTCAAAGGAAAAATTGAAAAAGCAAAAAAAAAAAAAAAAAAAAAAAGGACAAAGAAAATTGAGGATGATGAAGCCTTGTCTTACATAACCTCTGCCACATTCCAAAATCCATGGCCCTCTCATTTACCCATCCATCATCCATTCACGACAACCTTTATCACCAAATATACGGTCACACACAGCAACTGTAGCCTTTTCTTCTAAGAACAAGATGCTCCATTTTCAACCCCATGGCTAGTGCAAGCCAATCCACTCCAAGCTCCAAGTGTCCTTTGGTTTTGACTAATCTATTGAGAATACGCTTAGAGATGGCCATTATCACTAAAAAAAATGAATATTCATGATAAATTATTTGTAACGAAAATAATTATTTACAGTAAAAACAAACTTATTTTGACATGGCATAACTAATTATAGATAAATAATTTTTTTATAATGTATCCTTTAATTTTTCATGGTTGGCTATGTATCACATGAATAGATACAAGGTTTTTGTTTTATATGAGATTTTTAATCTTTATACTTCTAACTTTGATCTAATCAGTCATTTCGTTAATAATCTATAATTAGTTTGCTTGAAATATTACATTTAACTTTTTTATTTTTAACGACATGTGACAATCAGTGATTGGTATTAAGGATGTTCACCGACCCAACCCGACTCACCAGCAACAATTCCTAACCCAACTCGATCATGGTTTGTTCTGACTTTAGCCATTAATCGATTCTCCGATAATTGTCTTTTTCAAATTTTTTGAAAACGAAACGTGTTGAAATCGAGGGTTTCATGGATATGGAATGAGTTTCTCATTTTTTTTTCTCTGGCATCAAAACCTCTCGGACCTTGTTAGCCACGTATGGACTCTGTTGTCGGTAATATGACGATCCCCACCGCTCGTTGACAGTGCAAGAAGGAGAAGATTGTGTCGGCACCTCAGCTTGCGCCTGGGATCGTACGCAAATCATGACGTCAGGGATGAGTATCATAGGGAAGTTCACCCCTCGTCTTATCGTGTACTATGGTTTTTTTTTTTTTTACAGAATAATGTTTTTGCAGTAGATGAAGGTCAAACCTTTCTAAGCGCACATCACATGACTTAACAAAATAATATCCCAAAATATTGCATCACTATTAACATAAATATAAAGATCATCCATAATTGTTCATTCTTCCAAAACAACGGAAGACCCAAAATATAAGCAATAAATACAAAAACTGCATAGAAGATCCCCTACCATCTCTTCCTAATCCAATGGCTCCTTCTTAATCTTCTTGAAATTTGGACCATAACGAAGGATGACTCATACAGGCGACCTATGTGGAGGGAATCGTCTAAGGGTAGTTACTCTGCTGCCCATCGGCTCAAATAGTCGAAAGTCACTAGCTCAGAGGTGACGAACTCAGTCGGGCTCGTGGGGGTCCGAAACGTCGTCCCTGAGACTATATTCTTCGGGGTCGTCATCACCTGCAACTACTTCTATCGTCCCGGAAGAGGGCGATAATGGAGAGATAAAAATATGTGAGATTTCGGGGTAAATCTCAGTAAGTACATTTATATCTCAACAAAAGCATTTCAGGCATACAATTAAATGAATAGCAACCAATCATCTATACTTTATGCATTATGAGACTCATGACTTTACTTTATGCATATGCTCATGCCATTTCTCTTTCGATTCTTTTTCTTTATTTCTTTCATGTGTTTGCTCATAAAACAAAACGTTTGAGCTTCTTTTCAAAATTCATCTTTTCGCAAATGCTTTTCATTTTCTCTTATCTTAGGCGTCACTTATCATATCATATATGGTCCGAAAGCCCATCTTTTCGTCATGACCTCTGTTGGAAACCTCACGGTTCCCCTACGCACCGTGTGTTCCTGCTAGTTACCGTAGTACTCAGCGACTGTATCAAACCTAAATAGCTACGTTTCGCGCCATTTCGTGCTCTTCATCACTTGGCGATTGATCACTCATCAAGTGACTACAAACTTTTCTGTAGCGGGAAGTCAAAATCCAACACCATCCTATATGCACCCACTAGTTTTAGGTGCTACCACGCTCCGGCAGACCATGTATGGCGCCGTGCGACCACCCCCACGGTGCCATACATGGTCTGCCGACGGTTCTTTGTCGACCTAGGAGTTTTTATTCAACTTTAGACACTCTTGAGTGAACAGGGAGTTCTACAGGGGCACTACCTCGTCCCAACCTTTGGAGTTCTTATAAAACTTTAATTATTTTCTATTCTTTTAAAAACATATTTAAAACATGATTTTCAAGCTGCATGTATGAGACATGAGACTCATATCACTGAACATGTGAAATGTGAGACGAACATAACGCGTATTTTACGTCAAACTCTTTCACAATTTAGGCACCACATAAATTCACTTCTTTCCTGCCCAAAAATACTTATTGGGCCTCACACACACCTAGGGGTACTCAGCCCCTTCCCATTAGGGTTGGGCCGAGACCCTCCCTTAGTGATTCCTAGCCTTTTCTTCTCTTATTCTTCTCCAAACACTCCAATTTAATTTCAATAATTTAAGTATATTTTTCTAACCCCCAAAACATGTCTTGGCTGAAACCCTATGTCCTTTAAATTATTATTTTCATCACTTCTCTTTTCATCAAGATAGCTTACTCAATTACTTTGATGAAAACCACAAATCGTGCTAGTATAATCCTTTAGTTCTTATACTTCTAATTTCTTTAAATGTTTAAATATTTAACCAAAACATAAAAACAATAATTGAACCAATAACTCAACCCAAAAAAACTTAAGTCCGAAATACCTATATGCACAATCCAACATTTTTCAACACCAAATCATACTTTTGACAAGCATATATATATAACATCATCACTCATCATGTTGGTCATACCACATTCTTCCTTTATAACTAATATTCAAATCTACAACATGATATAATTTTTACTCTAGCAAGATACTTAGACTTAAACATAGATTTTGTCACCAAATGAACAACAATAATATCATCACCCAATATCCTACTAGTTAACCTAAAGTCATGCATGTATTTTCTTCATTCCACCTCATGTTGAGTGAGTTACTAATTCCACACATTATTTCATGTTCTTAACTTAAAGAAATCATAAACCTAAGCATGGATTTCTACCTAACTAAGCATGGCATTTTTTTCTTCCTCTAAAGAGTTTCATTTTAGCATACATAAGCAAATATTCAAACAATCGAACCAAATTCATTCAAGAGTATACTAAAATTGCTAAGGGTAAAATAAGAATATACTTACAATACTCCTAGCTAGCTTAGATGAAATCTGAAAATTTATTAAACATTTTATTAGATTAACTCAAGAACATAACATTTTTTGAGAAAAACTCCACACAAGGGACATGAATACGGTGTGTGCTCTTTTCTAGGTTTTTAGGCTTGATCTTAACTTAAAAGAAACTTGCCTCTTCAAGAGCAACTCCTTCTTCAATAATATTTGTTCTAGCTCTTCTCTACTTAGGATAATTTGATGTTTAACGGTTAGGAGAAAGTGAAGCAAAAGAAGATTGAGAGAGAATGGGAGTTGGCCGTGGGGTAGAGAAAGTGAGAGAGCTTGTGAGAATGTGAGATAATCAAGTGAGGGTATGAACATTCTCAAGGTCATTCGGCCATGCCCCTTTTTCTTAGGGCTCAAGGACACTCCCCCATGCCTATGGTTGAAAGACACATGATTGGACAATGGTGGTTACATGGGGAAAAAAAAAACAAATGGTGGAAGTGAGCAACCGGTTTGTGCTTTCCTATAAGGTTGCCAAATTCTTCATGGGAGATGGACTAAAATGGCAAGGTCCCATCCCATCCTAAGGATATTCCTAAGATCTAGCATCACATTATGGCCATTCCTTTAGAAGATCTTCTCATTTTGGAATGAAATCCCCAAAGGACAACAAGACCTAAGGCATTCGGCTCCATGCTCTCCTACTAGTCTCGACTGAAACTCCCATCCCTTTTGTTTTCTTCTCTTGTCATTTCAATCCTCTTACACACTCATCTAACAACTCTCATGTCATTCCTCAAGATCCTAAGGCCATACTTTTTGGAAAAAGAGCATGCATGGTCCGACCATGCTATTCCCTTGGTTTCATCCAAAACCTCATCTCCTCCTCCCCTAGTTTCCTCCTTTTACAAGCAACCATCAATCATTCCTTACATCACCATACCTTCTTACACATTTTACACCTTGTACTTATTCTTCTTACACATCTTACACATATCTAAAGTGTCCCCTCAACTAGATTTGAAAATGCTCTAGAAATCTCCAAATGTGGCTCACGGCATGCTTCACCCAACATTAGCTTTCTTTTTGTTCCCTCTTTCTCATGATTCCACTTCTCACTCGTCAATCATCTTGTCAACTTTTACATGATCTACCTTTGATCATTGACTTAGATTGTGAAAGACTGCATAGGAAAAACCCCTAAGGGTTTTGGCTATACCTTCCACCAATTCCTTCATTCTCTTTTCTTCCACTTCCTATTTCATCTACAAGTGTCACCCATCTAAATATGGGATATACTAGATAAACTAAAATAGACAATATCTTAGTATTTTCCCAAGATATCCCAATGATGAAAAAATCTCATCATGAGATTTCACAATCTATCCTACCAACCATCCACTAGTTAACTCCCAACAGCTAGAAATTTTCCACTTTCACCTACTAGTCTTAGGTGACTTTCTAAGGTTTCTCTAGAGGTGACAAGTGTCTCATGTGTGGGCTTGATGGTTCATGGGTCAATCTCATGGGCTTGTTATCCCTTTCTTGGCCCAATATCTTACTTTAAGCTTTTAAGGCTTAAATTTTAAGCCCAAGCCTTCACCCTCACCACTCAACATTTTCATTATTCAAATTAAATAAATCTCTTAGTTAAAATAATAGGAAATGAAAATCTCAGGTTGTCACATATTGGGTGTCACCGAAGCTAGAAAAACGAGGCTCTCCGTCAAGCTTGCCAGCCGATTCCAAGCCACCATCTGATGGGGGAATTCGACCCCATCAACGGAGAGTTCACCCCATTTGAGTTCCACCATCTTGCCGGATCCATTATCTCTGAATTATTCGCTTCTCAAAAGAAGCTGCCCTTCATCGTGGGTGGGCCAACTCGTTCGACATAGATGAAGTGCTCAACTCAGGTATGTTCCAGAAGCATGCCGAGAAACTAGAAGTAAGTTTAAATTGGTAACGAGTAATATCCATTTCCGATTTTAAGTGATCAGGTCGGCTTACTTCAAACAACAGGTGCAGTTAGCTTTCTGTCCAGCCCTAATTGGTATTGACCACGTATTTCACAGATCAGAAATGTTTTGGGCCCTTGTGTTGGGCCCCTTGGGGCCCATGGGGTTTTTTAATATAATTTTTAAAAAAAAAATAGATATATTTATCTCCATATATTCTT
This sequence comes from Platycarya longipes, assembly GCA_036559045.1. NCBI lineage: Eukaryota > Viridiplantae > Streptophyta > Magnoliopsida > Fagales > Juglandaceae > Platycarya > Platycarya longipes. Next base: position 18,707,852 of record CM071803.1, on the reverse strand, counting down.
TTATTATTTTTATAAAAAAAAATGAATTAGTAAAAAATGTAAAAAAATATATATTTCGGGGGCACAAAGGAGCCCCAACCCCGGGGCCCCATATCACTGCTCAATTATAGTTTTGGGTTTATTTATCCAAAAAGCAAACCACACGGAATATTTTAATATTTAAACATTTTTTCTAATTATAAGTTGTTCGTGTGATAAACAACAGTAAAAATAAATCTGACCATTTGGATAATTATAGAGGAATAAATTGGTATCTTCATCCACTCTTTGTTAAATTTTTAATAGAAGATAATGGCATGATATTCACTTGTTATATCAAGAACAATGAATTGGGAAGACATAAGAAACGGAATTGAAAAGTTTTCGAAGAGAGAAATAAAAATCTAAAACCAAATAAATAAAATTAAAATGGCTTTGTGGTACAGTATTTTTTTAAAATTTTTTTGGTTGCTAACAACTATGTTTACACATCCTCATATTATTACAAAATTGGACAGAGTGACTGATATTTAACATGGCAATAAACTTGCCAGAATCTCCTCTCTCACTTTGCGAAAAATGGTTAGTGGTGGTGCCAAAGTCTGTGTCTACTTCTATTAGTGGAGTGGGAGGTGGTCAGTCCCTGATTCCGTCGCAAATCCAGGGAGGAGGATTGAAGCGCTCAAGGATGTTTGGAAGCGGTTACAGCTTAACAAAGAGGAAAATTCCCTAATTATGTTGAAGTCTGAGCATACGGGGATGGCGAGGTGGACTCGGAGAATGAAGCTTGGTTGGCAAGGTCTTCGCAGATCATACGGTTGGAGGCAAGGTAGTTAGGAAGACAATGGAAAAGATCTGGAAGATTAGTGGTCCTATTATCTTCAAAGAGTTCAGACCTAATTGTTTCACTCTCACCTTTGCAACTCTAATGGATAAGAATCGCATATTGGAGGGAAGACCTTGTTATTTGACAACCATGCTTTTGTACTAAAGGCATTCGATGCATTGATGCATCCACATTGTATGCTTTTTGCATTCGAGCTATTTTGGGTTAGATTGCACAATCTACCCTTCGATAGCATGAACCGAAATACCGGAGTGGCAGTGGGAAGTATGATTGGAAAAGTTGTTGAGGTCGATGTAAGAGAGGATAATGCTGGTTGGGGGGACTATTTGAGAGTGAGGGTTGAATGTGACTTGAGGAAGGTGCTGGCAATGGGGAGAACTGTAAGCTTGGGAGGAATAGATATGTGGGTTCCTCTAACCTACGAAAACTCCTAAAAGTGTGTTTTAAATGTGGGCGGATTGTCCATCAGGAGGAGGGTTGTGTGGAAAGGGGAGGCGGTTAGTTTGGGCCTTGGTTGAAGGCATCTTCTTTTGGGTGTAAGTGGACAGGAGGAGGAGTGAAGGGAGAAGGAGGGAAGCAGGAAACAAGGGAAAAGGGCAAGGGAGAGGAGGGAAAAAGTGATAGCAATGAAGTTGACTTTTTAGAGGGGAGAGATGAGGCGAGAAAAGGAGATACAAGAGGGAAGAGTATTGAGGAAGTCCAATAGGGGATCTTAATCCCTGTGGAGGTGATCGAGGGAGTGATACTGAAATTTCTCAAAATCTCACTCTGGTACTTTCCACTACCATTCACTTTCCGGAATGGTAGAATTTGTGACAGGTTTAGAAGACGACTCGGATAGCCAAGAGGAAGAGGAATGTGTCTTTTCCAGAGAGGATTGTGCCTAGGGTTTTTATGAGTAGGCTTGAGCTATCTATTCTGGAATGCTAAGAGAACATAGACCAAGAAATCACGAAGATTCTCCAGTCCATTGAAGAGTTTTGCCGAGTGCATAATAGAGATAAGAATAAATGTTTGGAGAAACAGGTGAAAGAAGCCCATTTAAAAAGAAAAGAAAAGAAAAGATGAGATAAGGACCACATTTCCTTAAAAGGAAATGACTTTTGAGTTACCTTTGGAGGCTTAGTTATTTTGCTTTTCTTGTTTTGTGTCTTGGGAGATTACTACTCTTATTGTATTTTGATGGTTATGAACATACTACTTTAATAGATTATGTGATAATGTATGGGTAAATGTTAAAGTTTATAATATTATGTGCTATGCAATTGCCTACGGCGTTACTTAGTTTTAATTGACCCTATATATCTTTTGCTACAAAGATATTGCATACGCTAGTTTCCTAGGTGCATACATGTTATCTATCATGAACGTTCAAGATGTGTGACCTTGTATTGCATATCCTGATACTCAGCTACCGTCAAAATATTTGAAACGTTATTTCATTCAATGATTAATAAAAAGTACCTTTCACAATTAGTTAGTCATGTACTTTAGGACAAGTACCTTTCACTTATTTATGTTTGATAACGTATTCTAATATTAGAACGATCCCATTTGAGGCAAGTAATTTACAGAAGAAGAAAACTGTGCAACAGAGGCATAATCTAATACTTCAATGTATGATAAAAAGCAGCATGTGACAACTCCACATTTCATATGTACATGACATAATCTTCATACTTTTGATCCTTTCCCCAAGGTAACAAAATATTTTAATGGAGGAATGGAATAAAAACATGAAACAAAGATTAAATAAGCAAAAATCTGTAGCCAACACGCTTCTATCTTCACTTGTAAAATGTCATCATTCTTACATGTGCTGGTTTCTATTTTTTCGCCTCGTTTATCTATTATCCACTAATTTGCCAAACAATACCCCTCCTAATCACTAGATTTCAAAATCCTATTTGAAATCCAAATCCTACTTGAAATCCAGTGATTATAACTGTAGCCACTCAAGTTTCTGAATGAAACTCTCTTCAATTCAACCAAAGAGAAGAATATATAGGAAATGAATTTATTACCGGAAGAAAGGCTCAATCCCTGACCATGATTGAAGGAAGAAGACGAATAACACGAAGAAGACGAGGAATACGGCGTCATTAAGAGACGATATGCACTATGCAGAGAGATAATCCTATTTTCTCGATTGAATCAAAGCGAGTTCAGCATCGATGCCATAATGCTCTTATTAGGCAAAGTCCATGCCCTGCCTGCACTGCGCATGCGCGATAGGATCAATAGTAAGCCGAGCTCGCGGGATCGAAAGCGTAATTTTGTCACAATGTTAGGACCATTTTTCGTCGAGTGAAGAGGATCGAGGGAGAGGACGACCGGCGAGAGGGTGAGGGTCAGCTTGGGACGATTCTTAGAGAGAGAGAGAAAGAGAGGGCAAATAAGAGAGAAAGAAACAGGGGGAATTGGAAAATGGGGATGAAAATACAACGCGTGAGTTAAAAAGAAATGTAGGCTACTTATCATGGCTACATAATAATTGCTATAATAATGGTAACACAAAAAAATATCTATATCTTGAGGGGAGAAACTGTTATGGCGACAAATATTCGCCTTAATAGGTACTCATTTGCCGCTATTTCTTTCCAGCGCACATAACTCGCGGGGAAAAATATATTATTCCGACGATTGGCTAGATTACTAGAAATAAGGATCCGAAACTGTAATATAAATTATTTCTGGTGAAAATTATGCCACTGAAAATAAAAGTAGCCCAATATGCTACTTTTTCCTATAGTGTGTAAGGTGTGAAGGTCTGCATAATTTTGACTGACATAGCTTCTTGATTAGTCCAATATAGCTGGATGGCCACTTTATATGCACTAAACTGGATGGTCCCTTTAAATTCCATTAAATGGTAGAAATAGTCTCACATTCATGATGACAATGGATTAATTTTGAGTACCCAAAAGTGATTTCCCTACTCTATCTGAAACAGAGAAAATGTTCGAGTGTAGTCAAAACATTAGACCCACCATGGCTTCTTTGTTAAGTCTTTTTCGGCAATCTTAATGTATAATAGTAAATATGACCAATATATCACATGAATAGCACTAGTATTTCTAGCAGTATTAAAGTCATTTCCCACGATTCAGTCATGCCAAAAATTTAGGCTATTTCGGACATTACATAAAGTCACAAGAAAAAGTAGCATGTTGGGCGCATTATTTTCCACGAAGTTCCCACGATTTGAAACTGCAAGAATAAAGTATTTCCGGCAGCAAATATGTCTATTTGGGAGAAGATATCTCCTGGGAAAAATCGTTGTTTGTTGTAGTAATTCCATATCAAATTGATTGAAAATCAGACCGAACTAACTAGTTTGAGCCAGTTTTCCGATCTCTCGATTTATTTTTACACCCCGGCCCTACATACACGACAATTCATTATTGGCATGATCGATCACGATTATATTTGTAAGATTACTTAATTTTAAACTTCTGATCTTGCTAATAAAATTTCACAATATCGAGGATCATGTATTGTCGTACACATCAACCTGTAAATATAATTAGCTTTATTTATTTGCGTATTCTTTTGTGTTAAAATATTATGTTAGAATATTATCATATTTAAAAGATATTCACAATATTCTAATATTTATGATAATATGAGTTATTTTATACCATATTTAGTTTAAGGTATTGCTAATGGATTATCCAGTAGTTACCGCTAGCGTGCCCACTAGGGTATTTAAAAAAAAATAAAAAAATCTTCTATTATTTGCTTTTCAACATTTTCTAACATCCTTTGTAATTAAGAAAAAAGAAAAAAAAATACACAAATTTACTAATAGTCACTTTATTACTCATTAATAAAAAACATAAATTAAAAATTAAAATAATCAAGCGATAAATTTGAGGTAGAAAATATTGTTCTAAACGATTTTACGCGTCAATACGTGTACCAATCTAATTAATGTGATTAGACAAAAAGTTAAAACTTTAATGAAAATGATTTGATGAAAACGACGACAGGTCATTGGTATCTAGATGGATTTGCAAATTTGCTTGTACACAGCAAATCCTAACTTTAGGGACTCCCCTAGCATTTTCCTTTTATTTATTGTGTAAATCAAGCTATATTACTTTATTATGTTTTTATTTTCAATTCCCAATAAATAGTTAGGGATATAATATCTTTATTTTGTTTATTTATAAATAATATTACTTATCATCTTCTTATCATTTTATAATAATGTGATATTAAATTATAAAAGATTATTAATTATATTCCACTTATAAACATATTATTTAGCGTCACATTAAGGAAACATTAAGGAATATATTGAGAAGATGATGATAAAAAATAATAATAAATAAATTTTTTACGTGGTTAATTGGTCTTTTGCCGCCGCTAATGTAAGCTAGCTCTGACTGATCCATGAAAACAGGCTATTAACTCCCAGTACTACTTATTCAAAGTACTTCTCGATAAATTCCACATATTATCCAAAAACTTCGATCGTTTTCTCAACATAACATGATATCTTTATATAAAATATTTATTCAGAACGCTAATATTATATTCCATACACGTGGGAAAGGGACTTTATAATAAATAAGACACGGGCATTTTTCTTCTTGTGAGTTGTTGGCCGCATGCATGCAGGATATTTGAAGTAAAAACTCCTTCAACTTTTGTGAGTTCAAGTTGGCCACTTGATCATCACGAAGTTTGAAGGAAGACTATGTCAAGCACATGCAACGGACAATTTGATTTTATTAGTTTATTAGTAAGCCGGAGATTTTTTCTACTATCTAAAAACGTGATACAAATAATTATTTCAAGAAAAATAAACATTTATAATTAAATACTTAAAATGAAAAGAAATATTTGCGACCAAAACATCGTTTTTCTTATAGTGACTATACAAAACAAGAAGACTTTTGATACCGACCCGACTGATTTAATTTAAAGAAACTCTTCAAGTAGAACTTTTTTTTTTAACTAACTAACTAACTAACTATATATATATATTAAGACTTTTTGTTTGTGGTATAGTCTTAGAGCATATTTGTCAAGGGAGGCTAATTAGCGCCTGCCAACCCGCACTAATTAGCCTCCCCTCTAAGACTATACCAAAAACAAACAGTCTTAATATATATATATATATATATATATGATTCTTTGAGATTCCTCATGCATGAGTGATGTGCCCTTAATATCGTCACAAAGTTATTATAGCCACCAAGGATCAATATAAATAGGTCATATGCTAGAAGGCTTAAGCACATGTTCCACAGCAACCCATATAAACAGAAAAGGAAAGCTTCACTAATGGCTCACACAATGCAATATCTTAGCATTATTGATTCAATCCGAAATTGCAATCTCCCTACATTGCTCCTGCCTAAAAGAGCTGTCTTAGCTTTAACAAGAGGAAAAGGTGGCGAGGTACCTCATCCTTTTGAAAGAATGGCCCCTGAAGAAAACTCAAGTATTGGCTCTGCTATAGTCTGACAGTCAGCAAAACCATCCTACTATTTGGGATTATGGTTACATCCAATCAATAAGAAGTGAATACGTCGTAAAGTGTGCAATTTCTATTTTTTTCTTGGTCGTCTCAATAGTTTTTATAATTGTTGTTAGTTTATTCGAGAATTGGTTGAACTTGTAGGGGCATTATTCACCCAAAAGATTGATAAGTTGAAGGAAGAAGTGACAATGATGTTTCACAACGTGGTGGATCCTATAAAGCAACTTGAGTTTATTGACACTTTGCAAAGACTTTGAGTATCTTACCACTTTGAGGACCAAATAGGGAGGATATTGGAAAATAAACACAATACTCATCATAATGGTGTTGTTTGCGAGAAGCAGAGTTTATATGCCATTTTTGTTGAGTTTAGGCTCCTGAGACAACATGGATATGATCTACCTCAAGGTAAACGACATACTAGTAATGCTCTAACAAAAATAAATATCATATTTGTATCTTGTCATTTATTTTTAACAATTGGTGTGCATTGTTGATTGTAGAGACATTCAAAAGTTTCTTCAATGACAAGGGGAATTTCAAAGAATGTCTATGTGTTGATATTGAAGGGATGTTGACTTTGTATGAAGCCTCATTCCACTTGAGAGAAGGTGAAAGCATTTTGGAGGAAGCAAGAGATTTTGCAACCAAACATCTTAAAGAGTATATGCATCAAAGCAAAGATCAACATCTTTGTATGATTGTGAATCATGCCGTAGAGCTTCCACTGCATTGGAGAGTGACAAGATTGGAAGCAAGGTGGTTCATTGATACATATAGAAGCAGAGAAGATATGAACCCTACCTTGCTTGAGGTTGCAGAACTAGATTTTAATACGGTACAAGCAATCCACCAAGAAGATCTAAAAGAAGTATCGAGGTAAAAAGAAATGTTTATCCTCATTTTATAACTTGGACATTAGCCTCAAAAGCTTCAAGGATATTTAGGGCATGGTTGAGTACTTGGAGTATTATAGAAATTGTGAATAGTGGTGAAATGATTTGAGCAGAGATGTTTTATAAGTTTTTCGGAAAGAAGAGAAATATAGTTGAATGAAAACATTACAAAGTTAAAAATTGTTTGAACATAAATTTTTAAAATAGTTTTTATTTTGAAGTTTGTAAAAGCTATATTGATTTTTGTTTTTGGATATTGAGTAGGTAATGATTTGATCAAAAGATTAAAAATTTGAAACTGAAAAGTATTTTATGTTTGAGTGACTTTTGGGAATAAAATTTTGAGAATTCTCATGTTTGCCAAACATCCCATTACTTGATATATATTAGATTAGAGAGGAAAGAAAATGCAATATATGTTCTATTTATAAAACTTATATTATTTTCTTGTCTCCTAAACAAGGTGGTGGAGGAGCACTGGCCTTGAAAATTTGAGCTTTGCAAGGGATAGATTGGTGGAGAATTTCCTTTGGGCAACAGGAGCATTATTTCAACCTCAATTTGGACATGAGAGGAGAATGTTAGCAAATCTCGATGCATTGTTGACAATAATAGATGATGTCTATGATATCTATGGAACTTTAGAAGAACTAGAGCTCTTCACAAATGCTATTGAAAGGTTAGTATTAATAGTAGCACACCTTAAATACTTCAAATATGGCAGTTATTTTTTTTTTATGGAAATGCTTAAATATAACTTGTTCTTGTGATCTAGATGGGATGTCAATGAAATGGATCAACTTCCTTATTATATGCAAAATTGTTTCCTTTCTTTCTATAACACGATTAATGAAATGGCTTTTGACACTCTCAAAGAAATGGGATGCAATAGTGTTTGGTACATAAGAAAGTCGATAAGGCTTAGATTTTATTATTCATGAATATTTAACGTTAAATTTATTATCTATTATAACTCTTCTAATTCCTTGATCCATCACAAATCTTTTAGTGGGTAGATATATGCAAATCTTACTTATTGGAGGCAAAATGGTTTTACAAAGGATATATACCAAGCCTTCAAGAATACCTTGAACATGGATGGATGACAACAACAATAGCAACTATACTGATGCACTGTTATTTTTTCGTCACAAATCCCATAACAAATGAAGCCTTGGATTCGTTGGAAGAGTATCCCGATATAATTTGTTTGTCATCATTGATTGTGCGACTTGCAGATGATCTTGGAACATCTACGGTTTGCAAAGCATACTTATACTAATTCTTTCTCAATAATTTGTTGGCCTACTTCACACGAACATAGGATGACATGTTTTTATGTATTTTGTAACCTAGGATGAGTTAAAGAGGGGCAATAATCCTAAATCAATCCAATGCTACATGAATGACACTGGTGCTAGTGAGGAACATGCTCGTCAATACATGAGGTCCTTGATTAGTGCAATATGGAAGACAATGAATGGAAATTGCATTGCAAGTTCTATATTCTCTGGAACATATAATGAGATTGCAATGAACATTGCAAGGACGTCTCAGTTCATGTACCAACATGGAGATGGGCACGACATTGAAAACCATGAGACTAAGGATTGCGTGTTAAAGATGTTTATTCACCCCATTCCCATAGCTAAGAATTGATGAATGATTGGCAAAATCATATACAAATATCTTTATACTTTTTCCATGTAATTTCTTTCTTATATTTGGAGACTAGATCACGTACACTCAAAGGTAAATTGTCTTTTTACCTTAATAATAATATCAGTTATCCTTGCAAAAATAAATAATGTACAAGCCAACTGAAATTCAATAATTTTCTTGTTTTTCTTGGAAATAAATACGAGTTTCTCTATAATATTATAGATATATGGCAAGCTACATTTCTTTCTTGACATATATATATATGTGTGTGTGTGTGTGTGTGTGTGTGTGTGTGTGTGTGTGTGTTTGTGTATATGTATATGTATATATATATATAATTATGCGCTCTACATGCCTGAAAGGAACTAAAAAAGAATGATGAAAGAGAATCTTCATAGGCATTATAGGATGGAGAAAGTACACTGCAATCATTTGCATAAGAATGGAAATAGTACATCATCTTCGGATGTTTTCCAAAAAGTTAGCAAGCATCCCGCTTTTGACAATCAAGCCGACCGCCCAACTTGATTACTTGAAATGTTCCAACCCGATTACCTGACCCGATTACCCTAAATGTCGAAAATGGAAGTACCTGTTATTTGCAATCCTCTCTCTCTCTCTTTCTCTATCAATCTTTGGTTTTTGCAATCCTCCCTCTCTCTCTCTTCTCTTCTCTCCCTCTCTCTCTCTCCACCCTCACTAGCATCAACCTCCAGACCCCGCCGAACCAAGCTTCCTGTCGCCGACATCCACCTTAAATAGTCAAGCACGGCGCACTAGGAAAGTTCAATTTGGCAGCATCCACCTTATTCTCTAGCTTTCTATCTCTCTCTACTGCAACAAGAATGGCAGCAACGACTCTCACTCTCCTTCATGGCAACTTATAGAAGATTTTACGATTCTCATTCTCCTTCACGACTAGTCTGTCCGGTTCTCCAGCAATCGCCCGACCTCCTTGAGCTGGTCCATCTTCATCTCCACTTGTGGCTTGTGGGAACGACAGTGACAACAACTAGGTCATGAAGCGGACCAAGCTTCCATCGTCGTCGATCTTAGGGAATTGCTTAGCATTAGGGTTTCGATTCTCTGGAAATGAAGAAGAAGAGGAAGATGATGAAATTGAGTAATTGGGATAAGTGGGTAATCGGTAATCGGAAGTTGATAAATTTGAGGCGGGTTGGAAGCGTGTCCAATCGGGTCGGGTCGAGTCGAAGAACAGCTCTAGTCACATGAGGGCGTTTTCCAAAAGTGCATAAAATAAACCTTAAAAATGCACAAGAACAAACGTAAAGGTAGAATCCTCGTAGTAAAAAAATCTGAAGTCTGTTCTCGAGACCAGAACATACGTAAGGGTAAAATCCAGTCGTGCACATGAAAAACATACAGAATACATTACTACAACAAATTCTAATATTAAATTATCATGATCATTTATTTATGGGAGAAAGGGGTGGGGATTTGCCTGTTCTATCAATATTAGAAATGTGAACCTTATTGAAACTCAAGATAACATCAGAAGACTTCAGAACCTGAGATTAAGGAGCTAAGAACGATTCTTTTGATTCGTACACCCTTCTGATCCGGTGTTATTCCCATTGCCACGCATAGTTCATCAGGGTTATCCATCTTCTGCCACTCAACTCCGAGAATTGAGAACCCTATAAATTTGAAGGAATGAAAATGAATCCAAACATTTCAATAATATTGAACAGACAATGACCATGACATACAGTATAATCACCTTTATATTTAATTATATACAATAAACAAATTTATGCAACAACTTCATACATAATTATAAAAAACTTTAGGTTATTTCAGGAAAATGGAGATTTAATCGAACTAGAACACCACCCAGAGATACCTATATATGCCACATTGGTATGACATTATAACCAATGTTCTCCTCTAGGGTTGGTTTGCTTACAAAAATGAAAATATCTCAATCCTATCTCATTTTATATCATTATTATAATTTTCTCAAGTTTTCATTTAAAATATAATAAATAATTTAATTTTTTTCAAATCTGAAAATAAAATTAACATTAAAAATTATATTTTAATAATATTTTAATTAACTTTTAACAAAATATCTCATCTAGAAATTATTGAAAAATTAAGAAAACACCACGTTTACTAACAAATATTTCTCATATTTTCATCCAAATTTCTATAATAACCCGAATTTTTAAATTGTTCATTTTTTGTATGATTATGTTTTTTTAAAAATTATTTTAGGGAACCTTTAGAATTTTGGATATATGTATATTTTATGGCTATTTGAGGAAAAATAATGGGAGACACTAAATATGATGAGAATATATGGTCTTTGAATATTCAATGAAATATTATATAGAAATTGAAGGAAATTTACAAAGGAAGTCAAGTGATATAAGTAAGAGATATACTCTATAATATTTTCAGATTAGACTAATTTAGACAATTTCAGCATTCTTTAGTAATATGGATATAAATTACTCATTTTATATCGGATTGAGATGATTCAAGATAATTTGAAAAACTAAGAGGAATATCTACAAATCTTATGTTTTGAGTTTTAAGATATATGGACTTAATCAAATACGAAATTGAGATTAAAGTGGCAGATCTGAATTGGATATATAGGTATTGACTTAGAGTTGACTAGTGACTTGTATAAATATGTCAAATGAGGAGATTTTCTTTAGTAAGTTTCGGGTGAAACAAGAGGGATCATTTATCAAGCATTTGGTGTGCCTGGATTGGTGCTCTCGGGTTTATCTGTCGACTTTCGGTAAAAAAATCATAACTTGATCATATGAACTCTGAATGAAGTGATTATAGTTCCTATATAATCTTAAGAAGGATATATATAACTTTTATGTTTTTGGTTTGTGAAGATAATGAATGGATCAAGGACGAAATCTGGTGTGAAGTTGACGGACAGGAATATGAGTCAATTGGTAATCGGCTTAGATGAGTTGTCTGATGTTTGGCCATGTGATGAAAATTGTGATTGGCTACCAAACTTTCTGAGGTTTTAAAATGTGTGAGAACATGTGGCAAGTTGATAAGAATTTATCTAGAAGTCTTGGTGGGTAAGAAAATAAAGGAAAACAAATGGAGAACTCGGATTGGGTGTTCTCGGGTGGTTTTGACGTATTTCGGTAAATTAATCATATATCTCTCATATAATCTCTGAATAAGTTTATTCAACATCCTATGGATCACCAAGATGATTATCTAAAACTTTTATGATTTGAGTTTTTGAGAATCGAAGTGGATCAATGGGTTATTTGGGCTGGAAGTGGACTGATCTGATTTGAGCATAAACTAAAGCCTGAAAATGAATTACACCACTGACCTACTTTAGAAGCTCGAATTTGGTTGTTTCTCTACATGTCTATCTTTTAGACGTGTGAGAATATTTGCGTTTTGTGGTGGCGGAGTTTCTAGAAGGAAAACTTGTCTATAACCATGGGAGAAGTAGGAACAAATCTGATTGGTTTAGAACTAACTAAATCAGCCAAGTTACCCTTCTATTCTTAACCAATAGCCAACCAAGCCTTAAGGGAATTCTTCCAAAATGATTTAAGGGTGCCAAGGAGAGCTGGTACATGTGGGGAAAGGAGAGGAACTGGTCTAGAAACCGTGGGGTGCAAGAGGGAGGCCAAGTGGCCAGTTGGATCCCATCTTGGATATGCTAAGATTTTTGTTTTATTTTTACCCATGTGTTGTAATTATTTGAACCATTGATCAAGATTATTTTAGAGTAAGATTAAGCTCAGCCATGGGATGAAAATCTTAGAAGATCACTAGAGGTAGGGGTGATCATAAGGCCATGCATCTAAGGGCGGGGCGGGGCGGGGCGGGGCGGGGGGACACTTCACCCATTCGGCTAAGGGTGTTGTCGAGACACCCCCTCCCTTTCTCAAGTCTCTAGCACCTTCTTACCCCTATAAATAGACACAAAAGCTTCTATTTATTTCCTTTTAGAGAGTTCATATGGTTTCTTTGAGAGAAAACTAAGAAAAATACCAAACATTCCACTCACAACACCTAAACATCAAAAGTAAGCAAAGTGGGAGCCTTAGAGAAAAGGGTGGTGCAAGATCAACTCTAGACAACTAATATAGTTTTGGAAAAATTAGTAAATGCACTACGTAACACAATCTTGGTATATATATAAGTGGCTTGATTTATAGATTTAATTTGACACTTGTTTAAGCTTATGTATTACTTATGTAGTAGATTGAAAGCTATTGACTTATGGAGTGGTTTTTGTTATGGAAAAATGTAAAGAAAAATTTTAGAATTTTAGAAATATATTTTATGATTATATATTAAAAAGATTATATGAAAATATGAGGTCTTAATTTGAAAAAAAAAAATGACAGATCAACTTTAGCAACTTTCGGATTAAAAATGGGTAATGTTGTCAGATTTAACATCCTATAGTAAATTGGTCATAACTTGATAGTGTGATATCGGAATTGAATGATTCAAAAGGCTATGCAAAGCTAAGACATATATCTACAACTTTCATGATATTAGAACTTTCTTGTTGATAGATTTAACATCCTATGGCAAGCCACTGTCCAAAATCCAATTAATTATGTAATTGATTTCTCATGTGATCAATCCAGAGCCTTGCAAAGCATGCAACACCTTCTGCATTGACTTTGTGAATCAATGCCTGGAGATAACTTCATACTATGTGTCAATGGCTGACCACCGCTGCCTTGGGAAGGCTTTGGTGGCTCATTCAGATGGACAAAAATCCATCTGAACAAGAAATTTGGTGACAAAAAAAATCGTCTCAAAAAATAAAAATCCGTTCAGATGGATAATTGTTTCTCCAAATGGGATATATTTGGAGGGAAATGTGATAGGAAACTTGCAAGACCGTTGAACGGAGAAAATACTATTCGAACGAAAAACAGATTCGAAATTAGATTGTAATTGTTCATCATCATTAATTTGTGTATATATATTTTTTTTCATTAATTTCATTTTATCATTTTCAAAATATAAAAAATGTGTTTATATTACATATTATAATTTATAGAGCATTTAATATATTTATAAATGCACAAATTAATTTTATGTAATTAATTTCAAGTTGTTATTTATTTTATTATCACAAGCGGTAAATAAAATGAGAAAAATAAGAAATCAACATTGTTATGAACACCAGAAATAAAAAACACATACTAATTACGTCAAAAAATATATAATATTGTTCAATAGAACACATAAAGTAAAATACTAAATAAAAATATGCCTACTACTTCAGTATCAAATCTGTCCTCCTGCATAAATTTTACCCGTGACTCTATATTAGTTAGTTTCTTGTTGAGGTGCTCATCTGCCTCCCTTATTACACATTTGGCAACTCTCTTCACCACTGCCTCCACCACTACCTCTCATTGCTGTAGTGTAAATCCAACAGCCTGGTCCCAACAAGTTGGGCAGTAGTACTGGACATTGCAAGCACGTTCGATGTGAGAGTCCTCACATGACTGGGATGCTCCTTGCTCTTGCTAAGGGTGATCTTGCTGAGAGGCCCCATCTGTAGGGTGTTTTCCTCACCCACCCGCTCGAAGTAAGAGTCCAGATATCATTAGTCCAAATGGGAGACTGCCTCTACTCCCATAACATGACTCTGTCTAGATGTGGAAGAAGATGTAGAGGGTAAGATCAACCGGCTGCATCTATGCAACCCTCGCTAGAAGTTTGGCCCGATCGATCCCAAAATCCTTCTTATGCTTCTTCGGGTCCAGGTTGTAGCAGACTATTTGATGAAGCATCCTCAAGAACTCGGTGTAGTTGTCCTATTTGATGATCTTCTGCCATCATATGGTGGAGCATCCATATGTCAAAATATAGCAAGTACCTGATTGTTTGTGAGACCGTCATCAGGTATGTACTCATCATCAAACTCAATATTATCTGAGTTAACATGCAGCTTCTCGTCAATGAATACTAGAGCTAGCCCTGTGGTGGAGGCCTCTCTATTAGCATTGGCTGCTATAGTTTTTGCAACTGTAGATGGTGCGGGATATTCGTTTGGGATGCACAAAATATCCAAATACTCCACAATAATCCTCGAATTGAATGATATCATGACTCCCCACACCATCAGGATATAGTGGAGCAACTCTCTGGATTGCTCACCCATAGAGCGGTAGAAGTCAGGGTACGTGAAGTCCCCGCTCGGCGTGCATACCGGCCCCCATCCTCACTCAATGAAAATGTGCAGGCTACTGCGTCCTTCCCAAGCCAGGTCCTGGAAGTCAACCAACTTCACCAGCCACTCTACAAGGACGCCGCTTTTGGGAGTAGCAGGGGTGATAGGGGCAGCGACTAATGGTGTTGTGCAGACTGGAGCACTAGCTAAACCGCTACCTATCTCAGGGGGCATGCTACTGGGTACAGTGGTTTGATCCCTCCCACGCTTTCTTCTTCTAGACACCATTTGTACACTTCTCAAGAAATGAGTGAGGAAATATGTTAACTGTGATTAAACACCAAAAATACATGAATAGAAGTCATATGAATACTTTAAATGTGTAGTGTGCCACTTACTTGTTTAGACAAGTTATTACTTGTCCGGACAAGTAAGGGTCATCTTTTTCACCTCATTCGGATGGGGTTATTTCCGTCCAAATGGAAAATCTTATCGAAAGAAATGACCAAGTTAACTCAGCCATTTCACCATTCTCTACAAAATTAACATCTATTCAGCCTAAATCAACCCTAGTTCACTCCTAAAGGTCCGAATAGATGTATTCTTTAAAAAAAATACAACAGTAACTATGAAAAATGTGTCAGACTCAATTTGAAATCCGGCCCTTACGAAAATGGATGTTCACAACTCATTTCCAACCAATAGAGAATGTTAGAATACACATACCCAGGGGCGGAACCAGGATTTACTGTTTGGGGGACGATCGATAAAGTGTGTTGTACGTATGAATATAACTAATGTATATTTTTTACATGTGACTATATATAAAAATAATAATCATACGTAATAAAATTGTATATAAAAAACACATATCCATAAATCATCTTATAAAATAATTTTCTTCAAAATTTTCATAGTTAGCTAGAGATCATTACAAAAAGAAAAGAAAAATGAAATTTTAACTTGGAGTTTTCCCTTCAAATTAAGCTCAACGACGTTCTTTCATAGAATAAAATTCATCTAAAATCATCTCTGAAGTAAAATTCTTGACAATTTCTTTCTCAATATAAACTAGCAAATGATCTGTAAGAAACTCATCTTCCATTCGAGTACGCAATCTAGTTTTTACAATTTTTTTGGCAAAAAATGCTCACTCAATAGTTGTAGTAGAAACAAGAAGAGTTAATATTAGACAAATTAACCTATCAATCAGATAATAAATCGTTGACTTTTCTGAAATTGCTAATCCTCTGGATAACTCAGATAATGTAGACATATTTTGAAAATCTGGATGTGTCAGCACATCAAGCTCATAATGCTGCAATTGAATTCTCAAAATGAATTTTTCTTGCTCAGTAAAGTTCTGTGGATAAAACTTCTCAATCAATTTGCATATGTCATCAATCTTAAATGATTTGTATGCACCTTTAGGATTTAAAGCAGCACTAAGAATAGAAGTTCCATTGCTTGGTCATTAAATCTATTGTTCAATTCTTATAACTGGAAGTCTATTGTAGCAATAAATATATCAATCCTAAAATGATACTCCATCATTGTCCTTTCAACTTGATAACGGGATTTGCTTCGAGCTCTAGTATTTTAGCCATTCATATTAGGAATATAAATTTGATTTTTTTTACAAAATGATTTAACATTAGTAAGCAAAGACTCCCACCTATCATCTTTCAGTTTTTGAATGAGTACTTTTGTGGTTGAAATAGGCTTATGGCATTTACAATATCTTGAGAATTTTTTTGTAAAGATTGGCAAAGTGAATTAATGATTCCCATGATTTCTTTCATCATATGTAATATCATAATAAATTCAAAATATGTTAATACCATATAAGCTGCTTCCGCATCACCACGTTGAGAATAATTTGATCCTTCATTTAATATAGTATTGATAACTGAGCAAGTAGCACTGAACATCCTCATCAAACTACAAACAGATTGAAAATGAGATCCCCATCTAGTATCTCCAACTCATTGTAGCGTACCAATTTGATTTTCCCCTTTTCCAGTCTCAATCTCATTGGAAGAGATCAAGCATTCAATTTCAACAGCTTGAGCAATTGCAATTCATCATGACATTTAGAAGATCCAACAAAACTATTGATAATTGATGTCAAACGGATAAATAATTGATAAACATGTTTGACTTCTCTAGAGGTTGCAACCAAAGCTAATTGTAGTTTATGAGCCCATCAATGCACATAATATGCATAGGGACAATCTTTAAGAAACAAAACTTGCAATCCATTTCATTCACCACGCATATTACTTTCTCGATCATATCTCTGACCTCGAATATTCTCAATTTGAAGATTATAACGAGAAAGAATAACACATATCTCATTTTTTAAAGTTAGTGCCATAGTATCTTTAACATGCACAATATGAAAAAATTGCTCTCTAATAAAACCATCTTTATCCACAAACCTCAAAATGATAGTCATTTGTTCTCTTTTAAACTCATCCCGAGTTTCATCAACAAGAATACAAAATTTAGCATCCTCGATTTCTTCGCGAATTACATTTGGCACTTTATTTGCAAATATATGCAAAATTTCCTTTTGAATTTTGGGTGATTTATGTTTGGCATTATGTGGAGTATTTACCGTGATTTTTTTAATTAGAGCTTTCATCATGACCTCTAAAGGCACAAGCTTGGAACGCCAGTCATCGAACATTATTTATCGAAGCTTTGAGACACAACCGACTATTCTCCATCTCTTGTGATACTTGTTTTTCAACTATTTTATCAATATGTCTTGAATGATTAATTAGATCCTCACAACATTTTACAGTATTTTTATTTTGTTTGTAAATGCATCTGATCCTGGACGGCCTGCTAATTTCTTAGCAAAGACGAAGCATGGAAGACAGAATACGGCATTTTTTTACGGTGAGTACTCCTAACAATTTGAATATCTTTGAAATCAAGAAAACTGAAATCGGCGACATGAAAATGGATATTCTAAAAGTTTAGATTGATATGGACTAACTTTAAAATACGCATGTCGGATCTCATCTTGTATGTTAGTAGGAAATTCTCAAATTTGTGGACGTAATCCTGGATCATGTTCCAAAGATGTAGCATCCATTTCTTCAAGTTGCATTATTGACATCAGTGATAGAAGCATCACGTTTTAGTGTTACCAATCTCTCTAAATGTATATTACCCTCCGACTTGTCCACATATTTCTTTAAAAAAAAAATCAATTTTTCTAGGCTTGCTCATACTTTTCTATAGTTTAAAAAAAATCTAAATCAGCATATAAATTTAAGTTTATATACTATATAATAAAAAACTAAATTAGCATATAAATTTGAGTTATTAACAATAATTTTAAACAAGAAAGGGGACTAAATTTGCATCAAAATTAAATTGAAATTCTAATATTCTAATATTCTAATATAAAATATAAATCAAATTTTTATTCAAAATATTCTAAATCGGCTAAAATATTTGAATATAATATAATTAATAATATATAAATTAATCAACACTTTATTATCTTAAGCGGCATGCATACAAATATCAAACTGAAATTGAATTAAAAAAAATTGAAAAGCTGCATATTAAAAAAAAAAAAAAAAAAAGGGGCAAATCATTATCAAATAAACACACGCGGCACGTATCAACAAAGACTACTTTTTAATGTCTTCTTAGGCAAGCTTCAAAGTTCAGCCTTCGAATATTCTAGAGAAAATGAAAGTGATCTTACAGTCTTACCTATTAAAAGTGTAACGCCCCGATTTTTTTTTTCTTAAACTATGCATGTACCTAAACTTACTAATTAAGTGCAATGTAAAACGCAACGAAAAGAAATAAATTTTCAATACATGCAAAGAAATCTAACTCTTGCATAAATAGATCACATGGCATATTAAAATTATATCCTTCATAATTTTTTATTTATCATAATATATCGAATCTAGAACTTACATAACCTAGTTTTATTTGTTCTCACAAATATCATCTCTTACTGCCCTTCGATATTCTTACTATTCTATTTGATCACGTACGTGAGATCATTCTCTTAGGAGAAGAGTATTCTGTAGGACCCTCGGGGCTCCTCAGAATCTCCTGTGATGTCTAAGTCTCATGACAATTTATTTACTCTTGCAACACCTTCTATCATTCCATAAGAAATGATAGATAAAATATAAAAGAGTAAAATTTCCAAGAAATCTCAATAAGTACATAGTTAACGAAATAAGGCATAGATAATATCAACAATCATCATACATAGCAATAATCATAGACATATAACTTATGAAAATACTTTATGGGACTTATGCATGACTTGGACTTATAAACTTGTATCATGCATGTACTTTTCATTCTTATTTTAAAATCCTTGTTCTTATAAGTCTTTACTAATATCCACTATTATTACCCGTGGTTGGACCATGTCACTATTGTTACCCGTGATTGGGCCATGCCACTATTATTATCCGTGGTTGAGCCATATCATATAAAGTTTTCTTATCTTATTTCTTAAATGTTTGTTATGACTCGTAACAATACTTAGATGACGACATGTAACATAGACTTTTCTTTAAAAAATGGACGTTATGACTTATGACGACACGTATGTAACAAAATGCAACGTACATGCAAACTTAGACTGGTGACATGCATGTTTCATGTTTTCATAAAGCATATGACATAGAAAAGCATAACACAAAACCTACATACACATACGTCGCCTAATTTCATGACGTCAAGTTTAACAAATAATACGTATGAAACTAAATAAAATATTAAATTTTTATTTAATCAAGGGTTGGCCGAATTTTCGTGAAAATATTCTTAATTATTTATTCCTTTTAACTCATTCAACTCAAGCCCACAAGTTTGCATAATTTCATAAATACATTATTTTTAAGTGTTTCTTGAACTATTCTTATATATAAAATTTTATTATTATTTTATTTTATATTTTTATGACAATAAATCTAAAACAATATTCCTAATATATTAAGGTTCCTAAAATTATAATATTTGTTAAAAATATTTTTCAAATAATTCACTAGAACTTTTAAAATGAAGGAAAACTCCCCTTTTTAAGGGTTACCTACTCTATTTTGTTACTTAATTCCGGTTTTGTCCTTCATAAAGTTCTTATCTTGTAAAACTTAAAAACATAAAAATTGTAGATCTATGTCTTAGATTTTCATATCCTTTTGAATATCAATTTCGATATCATACTAACAAGTTATGACCATTTTACTGAAAGATGTTAAATCTGTCTACTTAACTCCTTTTAAATCCGAAAGTTACTAGGGTTGATCTATCATTTTTTTCCAAATCAAGACCTCATATTTTCACATAATATTCTTCATATAACATCATAGAATATATTCCTAAAGTCTCATAATTTTTCTAGCATTTTATCATAGCAAAAACCACTCCAAAACTCAATAGGCTTCAATTTAACACATAAACTAAGATTAAACTCGAATAAATATCAAACATGATCTAATCACCAAACCACTCAGTCTATGCCAAGATTAGGTTAAATTTTATACTTACTAGTTTCTCCAAAGCTTGAATTGATGATAAAACCAAGCTCTTGCAAATTTCTTCTTTAAACATACTCAATAACTCACCTTAAAAGTGTTTAGAGATTCAAGGGTTTTAGGAAGGCTTTTTCTTTGTTTTCTCTCAAGTTAGCCATGTGTTATTGCTCAAGGGGATTAATAGAAGCCACCACACACACACACACACACACACACACACACATATATATATATAGGAGAGGGGCGAAATATTAGACAAGGAGAGGATAAATTCCTCAAGGTATCCGGTTTCCCCCCCTTTAGAGCCTTATATAAGCTTCCAACTTATTTTAGGTGAAATGATTTAGTCTAAGCTTAGGTTTGGTGAGTCATATAGATATCCAAGGGTCAGTTTTGAGCTGCCTAAAATATCTCATTGATCAATGGCTCCAATAAACCCCAGCTTATGCAAGGTAAAGACAAAATAGTATGATAGTTTCATCCAATGAGATGTATTCGGCCACTTCCCTCCCAAATTCGTCCTTGATATACTTCGATTATTCGAAACCTTACAACATAAAAGTTTTAGATCATCATCTTAAAATTCTATAGAATTTTTAATCACTTTATTCCGAAATCAAATGAGAGAGATATGCTTAACACACCAAAACATGTCAAAACCACCCGAGAAACCCAATCCGAGTTCTCCATTTGTTTTCCTTTATTTTCTTACTCATCAAGGCTTCTAGATCAACTCATCTCCTCATGACACATACTCCTACACATGTCAAGACCTCAGGAACATTGATAGCCAATCACAATTTTCTTTACATGGCCGAATATAGGACAGTTCATCTAAGTCGGTTATCGATTGGACTTAACCCAGAACCATCTACTTCACACTAGATTTAGTCATTGATACGTTATTTATCTTCAAAAATCAAAAACATAAAAGTTCTAGATCTACTTCTTAAGGTTCTATAGGAACTAGAATCACCTCATTCTGAAATCATATGATCAAGTTATGATGTTTCCACTAAAAGTTGACAGATAAGCCCGAGAATACCAATCCGGGCACACCAAGTGTTTAGTAGATATTTCTTCTTATTTCACACGAAATTTCCTAGATAAAATCTCCTCATTTCCACATATATACACACTTGTCTAGATCTTAGGCTAATTGAGAAAATAATCCAAAGACTTAATCTTATCCAAAGTCCTTAGTCAACTTCAAAGTCAATGTCTATCTATCTCTAATCCAGATCTTCCACATCCATCTCAATTTCGTATTTTCTTAAGTCTATATCTCTTAAAACTCAAAACTTAAAAGTTGTAGATATTCCTCTTAGCTTTCTATATTCTTTTGAATCACTCAAACCAATATCAAATGAGCAAGTTATAGCCGTTTTATCAAAAGATGTCAAATCTCTCCTTATATCTCGCTTGAGCCAGACATCAAGCGAGAGTCGGGCGAGATCTCGGGTTAGGCACTTTTTCCACATAAAATAAGCCACCATTGCACCCAATCCTACTCCTAACCTTCCAACATACAATTATAAGTCTTTTCTTTATTATACTATTCTTTATTTGATCAACCTTCAATGATCATGCCACATATGAAAATTAAACGGATATCTAAAAATCTGGTGTAATAGCCCTAAAATCTTCATCTTAATTTAATTATTTAATTAAATGCTAATATACAAGATTAGTGGTAATTTGTAAAAATAAGCTCTAAAGAGATGGGCTTGGGAATGAGACTTTTGATGAATGGATCAAGTGAATGGGCCAAGAGAGTAGTGGTGAGCCCATAAGCCCATAGAGTGAGCCCATGACCCATCAAGCCCATAGTAGAGACACATGTCACTTGGAGAAAAACCCTAGAAAATTATCCAAGGCTTGTAGGAAAATTCTAGTTAGTGGAGATTGACTAGTAGGTAAACATGTGCCATGTAGGATTGAGTGTAGAATCTAATGGAGTGATTTTCCTACCATGGAATCTTGGAAGTACAAGGCACCATTCCTTGACTTTCCATTAGAAGTCATAGTGTATAGGAATGTGACAAATGGCATGAAGAGAAGCATGGAATGAAGGAGCAAGGAGGGATTCAGTGGATGCAATCCGTGAGGCACTTTGGGAGAGTTTCATGGGGTATGGCCACCAACAAGTTGATAGGACAAGGGAGGAGTGTGTAAGTGAATAAGGTACAATGTGTAAGAGAGTATGGTGATGTGAAGAGAGGTATGGTGTGGGTGTAGGTGATGGAAATGACAAAAGCAAGGAGAAGAAGCAAAGTGGGTTTCGGTGGAGGCAAGCTTGGCTGGATCATGCATTGCTCAATTCCCAAAAAGCATGGCCTTGAGATCACTTGGATGGACACTCAAGGGAGGCGCCGGCCATAGCAAGTGAGGGAGGAGAAAAACAAATCCTCTAAGGCATGGCCAAGATTTGATCTTGGAATGGCCTAGTGTTGTTAATCACTCAATCTATCATTGGCCATACTTAAGTATGGTAAAAAGTGTACCAAAGACCCTAGAGAAAGGGTTTGGCCGTGTGACCCCATATCCATTTCCCTTAGCTCACTTCATTTGGATACATGCAAGCATCCTCCTATCTCATTCTCTCCTCACCTCTCGGGCAAAACCACCTAAGTCACCTCTACCTTTGTTTCTTCTTCTTTCACCACACAAGTTGAAGAATCCTAAATTAGTGGAGCTAAAATCAAGAGTGTTGAGGTGGACAATACATTGGTGAAGGTTAGTGCCTAGATCCATGCAAGCTTAGGAAGAACACACACATACACACATGTAATACCTTTGTTTTGGTTAGAAGGAAATAAGGTTTCTTTTAATATTTATAACTAGTCTAATAAGAGATTCCATGTGTGTATTTTCAGATTTTAATCAAAAATCTAATAGGAATATTGTAAGTATACTTCCACCTTTTCCTTAACAATTCTTGTATATAGTTAGGTGATCACGCTTGTTGGATTAATGATTGGATTGCCATGTTTGGATTAAATTGATTATACTTGTCTTTGATATGAATATTCTTGTGTAAATCTCTATGATGAAATAAGCTTAGAATGTGAGTATAGATGATGGATCAAGTATTAGTTGCAAAAAGAAATGAAAAGTATGATTATTATATGAAATGATGAAGTTGATGCATGATGGATTTTAGTATTAAGCTTATAAATTTGGTGTTGCTAAGATAGAATTTATTTGAGGAAATTAGTAATGAAATTGATTTATTCAAGGAAAATGTTGTCTTGAGGAAATGAAAATGGACATGGGAATAAAGTACATGATTGATATGAATTGAAACGGTGTATACGTGCATATGGAAAGAAGTAATCACTTGTATATAATGATTAGTAATGATTAAATGGAATTTTATGATATTTACGGTTGAGATTAGAAGATTGAATTATATTGCTTGTGGTGGAATTATTTAGTTTAAGCTTATAGAAGAAACTTATGGAAAATGAAATTTTGAATAGATTAATAGAAGGAAATTTCCCCAAGTTGAAAGGTGAAGGAAGGAAGTTGGAATAAATTAAGTTGGAGATGAAAATGTCTACTTGGTGGATTATAGGGTTTCGGTTACCCCTTTCTAAGGATGGTATATGTTTTAATTTTGACACCTTTAATTCTTGGAGGATAATTAGAGTGAAGTGATGAAGAAAAGCCCTAGGAATTACCCTAGGAGGGTTCGGCCATGATGGGTTGGAGATAGGCCGAGTACCCCACTTCAATCCTAGGCCCAAATTTTGGATGTAGAGCATGATGACTAAGTAGCAAGTTGTAAAGTTATCCCAATGAGGAAGAAAAGAAAATGAAATATGAATGCACTCGAGCTCGTCTTGGGTTTTGCATGAAAATAAGTAAGTGTTGCATGTCGCATGCATAAGTCATGAAAAGCATGTTTTTAAAGTCCAATATGTTTTTAAGAAAAAGAAAAGAAAAGATTGAGTTTTTGAAAGAAAAGAAAAGAAGTAAAGCTTTATAAGAACCCCAAAGGCTGGGACGGGGAAGTGCCCCAGTGGAACTCCCTGTCCACTCAGAAGTGTTTAAAGTCGAGTGGAAGCCCCTGGGTCGACGAAGAACAGTCGGTGGACCGTGTATGGCTCCAAAAGGTGTCCGGAGCGCGGTAGCACCTAACGCTGGTAGGTGCCAAGGACGGATAAGGTGTAAGGACCTGCCGTTTTATAAGTTATATGACGCACTCACTTTAAGGTGATGCCGTAACCAGCAGGGAACACGCGGTGCTTAGGGGAACCGTGTTGTGTCTCATATATGCTAAGTGATAAGTCATGACAAGATGGGCTTTCGAGCCATAAGAAAAGATCTGTCTATGATAAGTGGCGCCTAAGAAAGAATAAAAGATACGAAATATTTTAAAGAAATGATTTGAAAAGCAATGATATGAAAAGAAGTCTGAAAGGAGCAAGTCCGTATGAAAGTTTTCATGAGCATGTGCATGAGTCAATCATTAATTGCATATGCATTAGTTACGAATGTTTTGTTCACTTATCTGTATATTTGAAATGTTTTGGTTAATGTGCTAGTATACTTGCTGAGATTTCTCCCGAAATTTCACCCCCTTTTTATTACCTCTACTATCGCTCCCTTGGGAACGATAGAAGTTATTGCAGGAAATGATGGATCCCCGGATTACGACTCTCGAGAAGATGGGTCGGACCCTCATGGGCCCGATTAAGACCGATACTGCTGGGCCAGTGACCCTAGACCTGTTGGGTCAGTGGGCGGCAGAGTTGCTTCCTATGGTGACGTATTTTTTTGACGACTTACGCCCTACGGGGTGTTGTTTGGTGCTAGGAGTGGATGGGCTCCTCCACATGGGATGCCTGTTTACGTCATCCTCTGGGATGATGTGTGATGTAGGCCCAGGACTGAGTTTGGACAGTCTTCGTTACGGTCCGGACTTTAAGAAGATAAAAGAAGAACCCGCCTATTAGTATGTTTGGCGGAAGGGAAGGGGGAGTCGTTAATATCTTTATTTTGTACCAACTATGTATTTTGAGGAAAAATCTTTCCGTTGTTTTGGGAAGTGCTTTTGTATAAACTATATACATTGGTGACTTTAACTTTGATGTATATGTATATGATGCTTAATTTGGGTTTTATTTCATTAACCATGTGATGTGCGACAAGCGTAAACGTTTTGTCGAATGTTTTTGGCTTGACCTTTTTCCGCTGCGAGATAAAAAAAATATATAATATAAAATAATGCTCTCACACGTAAATATGGGGGATGACTTCCTTGTATCGTTCGTCCCCGGCGTCGCAATTTGCGTGCGAATCCAAGCGCAAGCTGGGGCGCCGACATCTGGATTATGAGAAAAAGCTTAAACAGCGATGTGTGAATGGGCAAATCGGAATCAACCAGCGATGGCTCTCCAAGACAAAACGATGGAAGTCTTTTTGGGATTCTAGGCAAGTCCTACAGTCTTTAGGAATACCAAATAAGATGATTTCCTGATGTTTTTTAGATTTTCTCTAGGATTTTGTGCAGTTTCTTTTCAAGTTTCGAGTTATGAAAAGTGAGGTAGTTTTCAAGGTTGTGGTTTGTAAAAACCTTGATCTTTTCATTTTTAGTAGTGTTTTTTTTTTCTTTTTTCATTTAGAGTTCTGTTTGTTACTTGTAATGCTCTATATGGAAACACGGCACCAACACCATCAATCCTCAATCACAAACTACAAAAATCATGGATTACTTGTCAATAGACTATAATGGTCTCAAAACTCAACAAAATGCTAAGAGAACCAATGGGTAATAAGTTAATAACTATAGTCTAATGTGTAAAAAGAAATTTGTACGCTGTGGGGAAGTAGTTTCAATTTGGGGGGCTAATTTTAAAAATATTCTTGTATATAGGAGAGAAATTAGATTAATCTATATACTATATTATATTTTTTTTTTAAATTTGGGGGGTGGTAGCCCCCCTTAAGCTACATGTAGCTCCGCCCCTGCATATACCTTTGATATTTTGATAGAGAAATGGAATGTGGCTTGTTTTTGGGCGATTGACGATGGTTTGTGAGTGATTGTGAGATTT
Organism: Platycarya longipes; assembly: GCA_036559045.1. NCBI lineage: Eukaryota > Viridiplantae > Streptophyta > Magnoliopsida > Fagales > Juglandaceae > Platycarya > Platycarya longipes. The sequence goes on along the minus strand of CM071803.1, from coordinate 18,681,212 downwards.
TCTTGTTCGATGCAAAAATAAGGCCATTTAGAGGTTCTGGGTATTATATACCTCGATACTCGTTCGGACGAGCAAGTGAGTGTGTGGACAAACATTGCAATTGTTTGGCGCATTCGGATGTTTTAACTAGCATCTGAACGAGAAGTTATGTCGAGTTTGCATCGGTGCTCGTATTCGTTTCATATCAAGACATGTAAATAATAAAATTAATTATATTTAAAAGTATCACAATAGTATTACGAAGTTATAAAACTAACCATAAGGTTAAAAAAACACACACCGATCTTTGGGGGTGTGTGTGTCGTTTGTAATTGTGTGTGTGTGTGTCTCATTCGTAATTGTGACAACTAATTACAATCCAGAAAATTGCTTTTCCTAATGAAAATATGAGATTTTCTTGTAATTTAATTACCATCGACTAATTAAATTATATTTTTATGAAAAATATCGTGAAATTAATTTGACCTAATTTAACAATTAAATTGTAGTGTGTTCGATAATTTCTCGATGAGAATTGTCGTATCGTATAACATATTTTCACCTCTACTGCTATTATGTATTATAATTATAATTATACAACATATTATGTAATATTATTACAAATTTGTATGTTTAAATTAACTACATTATACTTATATGTCTATATTTTTAATTAATATATGATCCATTCTGAAGTGTTCGAATGTGCAAATTGTATGTTAGGATGGATGGAGTAGCTATCCAAATGTCTATTGGAGAGTTTGGGATTTGACCTTTCGAGTGTCAATTCAGATAGTTATGATGACACTAAAAGTTACTATATGATATACTTAGTACAAAAATATATTAATATCTTTCATATAATATACTTATATACTATACATATGACTAATATGATATTGTTATAGATAATACTTATAGTGGTTAGTACTTCGTACATACCAAGTATGGGTAACATTCTATAATGCTGCTATACTAGTATAGAATAATCATATAAATATTATACTATTTAAACATAATACTTAGTATAACTAATTAAATACTTATATAAATTACTTAGTCTCATAACTCGTTCTTCAATTTGATATATAACTTTTAATATACATTACTCAGTATAACATTATCCTACTATTATAATAATAATTGAATAATATTATATTAATATAATATTAAATTCATTACTTATTATATTAGTATTATACTACCAATATAAGATTACCTAATGATATAATCTAATTACTTAGTATATTACTATTATAATAATGATATAATATTGCTAATATATTATTTGGTATATTAATATTAAGTACATATTCAAACTGTAATCTACTATTTTTTAACGTAATTTATCTCGTAGTTTATATTTTGAATTTGAAGGAAAATTTTCACGCCAAATGCCGAGGATATTTCTACATTCTAATAGCAACTTGCCTGTTCGAATAGTAAATATCCGTATATGCTTAGTATATGCTTAAAATAAAGTGTCCGCACCTAAAAAACTCCTGTTCCGCTAAAAGTTGAAAGCCTCAACAGTTTTTGAGTCACTCGTAGTTTGACGTGGATTACATTTTGGATTTGATCAACTAGAATATAGATTTGTCTTAAACTATCAATCGCCTAAAGATTCATTGAATTCTTGATGGACGCGTGATCCTAAGTTATAGATCAAACTTGACTTAAACGAACGCCTGTGGCTTGTAATCATCTAGATTCCTTCTGCTCGATTCTCAGTTGATAGGGTGCTATTATGGTCATATGGAAGCTCTTCATGACATCATGTAATGTAATGGACATGCATGCACGTTTTGACAAGATGTATCGGCGCTTACTTGACAGATGTCCCGACATTTGAGAGAGAGAGAGAGAGAGAGAGAGAGGTGGGTTGGGGGGTAGCTGGAAGTAGTTACTCGTATGGAAATGGGAAAAGAAAACATCCAATCCTCAAATTTTGTTCCCCATTTTCCAGGAAATGGCAAAGTTCTTGCCTACAGAAAATGGCAAGCCTTTAATGTCTATCATCACAATCTTCTTCTTATCCTCTCCATCGTCTAGCTCCTCTAGAAACTTCTGCTCTGTGATGTTCATCTTTATGTTTGAATCACCCGTCACAGGGTTTCCATCTATCTCAAGCGAAGATACCTCTCCACTTCCATCCAATCCCAGCACTGCAATCTTCTCTATATGCCAACCCCTACTCAAAGCAAACATGCTCTCCTGGACTTCTGACCACACCTTCACATTTCCCTTAGTAATTGTTCCATAGAAATCAATATAGGTGGAATGCCCATTTCCAAGTTTCATATCTGGGACCTCATCCTCATCAAGGAAAAGGTTTCCTTTGGCTTCTCCTTCAGTAGTTCCTGCTGGGAAGGTAACAACCAGGCTATAAGGTGTCATTCTAGCTTCCTTTGAAATTAGGCCACCCTGCTGCATTGGTAGGATGGTATTCTGATACAAATGAACATTAACTACGTTCAAAGGTGCATCGAGTGTAACATAGCGCCCTTCTTTCGATGCAATGATTTGTGTCATATTAAACAAACTGTACCAACTACCTGGGAGGAACAGTGCTTTCACCTCTGACTTCCCTTGCTCAAGAACTGGTGATATCATGAGACTGCTCCCCAGCAAGAACTGGGTGCTCAACCCATAACACTCGGTGTAACTTGGGAACGAGAAGAAAAGTGGCCTGGCTATTGGCGCTCCACTAATATGAGCCTCGTAGTTCAAGGTATATAGGTATGGCAGGAGCTTATACCTCATACCAAGTGCGTTTCGAGCAGACTCAGCAACTGACTCCCATTGATAAAGCTCCTGGCGTGGGGAATAGTAGTTTGCATGATCCCTCGAGAATGGGTAGAAAGCACCAACTTCAATCCAGCGGTTGCAAAGCTCTTCAGTAGGAGCTGGATAGAACCCACATATATCTGAACCAACCATTGGCACCCCAAATATGCCAAAATTGAGTACAGTGGAAATTGAATACCGCAAATCTTCCCAAGTTCCCTTGTTATCACCTGTCCAATGGGCAACGTATTTACCCGACCCAACATAAGTTGAACGAGATAATATGAACGGCCGCTTGCCCTCAAGTCCTTGGAGGGCTTTGTGAGTTGCAATCGATTGAGAGAAACCATAGAGACTGTGAGCATCGTATTCCAAAATGCCATTGTAGTGAGTTGCACTAGTGGCTATGGTTTTGAACCCTATAGGCACCCGCAAACCTGATGCATTTATTTTGTAAGGAGGATCATCCCATCTTGTCTTTGTAATGTTGTTGCAGTCCAAGCAGCATTCCCAACCAGGTCCTGTACCAGATGGGCACTGCTTGCCCTCAGGGATCTTGCACTTTCCAGAACAGAAATTCGAAGCTTCATTCATGTCAATCCATAGACCATCAACAGGAACAAGTTCATGAAAGCGGTGGATTTCATCACCCCACCATGTAACAGTTTTTGGATTAAGGAAGTCTGGGAAGTTTACAGCCCCTGGCCAAACTTGAGCTAAGAAGGGTTCACCCTCATACTTTATGAAAACATCATTGGTGATGGCCCTCTGATATACGCCATAACTGGAATTAACGGCAATTCCTGGATCAATAATGACAATGTACTTCATACCTATGCTATGTATTTTGTCTAAGAATGCCAAAAGCTTTGGACGAGGGTAGTTGGTGGGATTGAGGGTGAAGTCCTTTTTTCCATCCATGTGATCATCATCATTCCAAATCACATCCAGTGGGATTCTTGCTTTTTTGTAATTCTCAACAACATCTTCTAGTACAGATAAATTATGGTAACCCCATCTGCATTGGTGGAACCCTGTAACATCAAATATGAAGAAGAATTTAATATGATGAACCATACTCTAAAATGGAAGGGCAAGACTATTATGTTAAAAAGAAAACATTACCATCAAAACTGATACATTGGGAGTTTGCTTAACAAACTCAAAAAACAGCCCAGGTTGTTTTTTAATTTATTTTGAAAATAAAATGAACTCAATTCTCAAATAGATTTGAGTTTGTAAGTAAAAACTTTTCGGTCCTCATGTGGAAAGCCATGCACTCTAGTTTGAGTGTTGATGATCATGTTCGTCGTGTTGGAATTCCTCTTGTTTCCAAGTGTGAAGGTTGCCAGGAAGGAGCTTATGAAGATCTCAATCATGTTCTCTATTGGGGTACTATTGCGACAGCCTTATGGAAATTTTGCTCAAGTTTTATTGGCATTCCTTTTATACCTTCTCGATCTTGGCATGCTATGGTGTGAGGCTTGGTTTCTTAAGGCTTCAAAGTCTTCACAGGTTGGCATCATTATTGGTTTAATTCCTGTTATCATTACTTAGCATTACTTGTTATTATGGAGATGGAGATGTAATTCCCGTATGGCCGGTCCAAAAGAAAGGTCCATGCACTCTGGAATTCAGTCAAATATTGGGTTCATTGGGTGGGTAATAAAATCCAATCTACTTCACGTTTAGCTCCTCGTGATGTTGCCATATTGAATATATGCTAAAGCTGCCGGTGAAAGGGGAAAAAAGAAAAAGTCTTGGCTATTTGCTTGGAGGAAACCACGAAGAAGTTGGTTTAAATTAAATGTTGATGGAAGTAGCATTCACAAGCCAGGTTACATAGGAGCTGGCGGTCTGGTGAGGGATGATCTCAGAAATTTGATATTTGCTTTTTCAGCTTCAATTGGTAGGGGCACCAATAACCAAGCAAAATTAATGGCTCTTCGTATTGGTCTTAAAAAATGCAAGGATTTGGGACTTAACAATATTGTTATCGAATTGGACTCACTGTTGATTGTTAATTGGATGCACAATGGAAGGTGTAGGCTTTGGTATTTGGAAAATTATTGGGATTATATTCAAAGTCTTTTGAGGGGCATGCAGCTTTGTGTTCAACATATCTACAGGGAAGATAATAAGTCAGCTGATTTCCTTGCTAGATTGGGGAGTAATGGATGCAATAGTGGCTGGAATGCACAAAGTACAGTTCCTTTTTTGCTCAAAGGATTATTGCATACTGATTGTAGTGGTTTGCCACATATACGGAACTGTTAAGGCTTCGGATTTTTCTGTGCAAGAATCGGTTTTTCCCGTTGGTTTACCGCCAGTGGATTAATCATCTTGGACATTTGCTTTGTTGGTCAGTTCTTTGGTTTATTGGTATTGTTTTGTTTTATGCCTTTATTCTGTGTTTCTTCTCTAGGCCTGTTTAGTTGGTTTTGTTTATTGGTTATGTCTTGCTGTTTCTTTTTTATGCCGGGGGACATGAATCCCTCAGGTTTTGTTGTTACCAAGGTATTCCTCCACCACAAGCCAGGGTTGCTTTAATAAATTTGGGATAGAGACCACTATTGGACATGTGGTCTTGACTCTTTGCTAAAAAAAATGTAAATATGCACTAAAATTATTGCACAAATACATGCTACATGTCCAAATGCAGAATAAGCAAATAACATATGAGACTACATATATAATTTAAGGTCAATATGGATGAAATGAAGAGATTGACTTGAAAAGGATTGCTGTTGACATAGCAAGATAAAAGAGATTTGCTTGTGAAACAAGAAGTAACAAGAAGAAGAAAAGCAGGCGTACCCATTCCTGTTATTTTCTATTTTGGTTCAATCTTGTACATTAGTTACAGTGGTACCGAGTTGAGAAAGTTTGGATGGTAAGTTTAGATGAGATGAGATGAGTTGAAATGAGTTGAGAAAGTTGAATAAAATATTATTAAGATGAGATGAGATGAGATGGATAGTAAATTAGGTATGGTTTGTATAGTAAGTTTAGATGAGATGAAATGAGTTGAAATGAGTTGAGAAAGTTGAATAAAATATTATTAAGATAATATTTTTTTGGGATTTAAACAATAAAATATTATTGTTTTGGGATTTAAACAAGTTGAATTGTTTATTATATTATATACAGGAATTTGAGAAAGTTGTAATGATGAGATAAGATGAAATGGGTTTTATATCCAAACATGTAGTTACTTTATCAAACTGAAATAAAATCATTGGGAGGGAAAATAGTGAAAGGGGATCTAATTTGCCGAGAAAAAAAATTCAAAGGAATTTAATGTTTTGTTTTCAGGTGTTGGAGACTGATGGCTATTTACCTCCCTTTATTTGGCTGGCTTTGCAATTGGGCTAGGACAGTATTTTTAAGTGAGAAATTGAATAGCAAGATTTTAAGTGAGAATTGGTGAGGAAATCTGAGCCTCCAGCCTTATATCATTAGCAGGTTGAAAAGCAAGAATATGGAGAAATAGAAGAAACAAATGAACAACATCAACAGATGTAGAACTACCAGTCCAGCTAGAAAGCCAAGCCAACCAGAAAAGCCAAGAAAGAGCAAGTGTCGTGTGCATGTCGAATAGGAAGGAGAATAGGTAAGTATAATAACAATGAATATAAAGGCTAAACATCAACAAACAAAAGTGGAAGTACTTGCAATCAATTAGGAAATATGGCAATTTTTACAGACCTATTATCATTATTTGTTTGGTACATCTTCCCTCTTATAACAAATATCCCCTCCATAACTTCTATAATCTGAAGAAGCATCTAAGAATAAGCTAAAGGGAAATCCTACATTGCCTAAAAAGGAGATTATCCTGAGTTTTATAAGATGCATCATCTCTACTTCCTAATAAGGCCTTTTAGAGAATGGTGCATGGGCTTCTTTATGGTATCAGAGACAAACCTTCCAACAATACACTCCATCTATTGATTCAATGAAGTCAACTTGTAGAAGCACGAAAAGGATCGGCTTACAAGTGAGAAGGAGTAAAATGAAATTCCACATTGCTTAAAATGGAGATTGTCTTGGACTTTATATAAGACATCATCCCTTCTTCCTAATAAAGCCTTTTAGAAAATGATGCATGGCCTTCTTTATAAGCTTAGAGAGTGAGATGAGAATTTTGTGAATTGTAATAAGATAGTTTGAACGCTTTTGGAGTTTTGGGAAATGAGAAAAAAAGTTGAATAAAAAAAATTATAAAGTTAAGATATTATTATAATACAATTTTTTAATATAATTTTTTATTTAAAATTTTGAAAAAGATGAATTGTTTTGAATTTTTTATTTGAAAGTTTAGGAAAATTGTAATAATTAGTTTGAAAAAATTATAATGATTAGTTTGAAAGTATTTGTGTTTGAATGTCTATTTTTGGGCTTGAAGCTTTTTTCAAACAAGTCTTGACTCTTTCATGTCCCTGATCTTATAACTAGATTGTTCACTTAAAACAATAATCTAATTGATTAAGGGTAATGACTACTTCTCTTACCACCACTTTACCCTTTACTACTTTTAATGTATTTGGAATTTTTTTTTTCTTCAAGTATTTTTTTAACATCCTTACTCATTAAAAAAAAAATTAAAAAATATACAATTTCACTAATAGTCACCTTCTTAACCATTAAGTAAAAGAATTTTAAAAAAAAAATAGTAGAAAGGTAGCATGGATATCATTATTCATTGATTGAACTAAGAGAGCAGCTTTGCAATGGTTGGGCTAAGAAAGGCCCCAGAGCAGCCCTTCATTTATTGTTGCCATGTAAGGAAAAATACAATAGGAGAAATAGACTTACCGCACAAAAACCATTCTAAGCACCCAACCCAAGCTTTTAGCTCTCAAACCCTCTCTTCGTCAATGTCCATCTCTAAGTTCAAAGCTCCCATTAATTGAATAACCATCGATAAGCTTGATTATCTTTCCATTCAGTTCCCACACATGGCAATAATAGCAAACTCTTGGAATTCTGATTTTGGAGTTTCATCTCTTTTGAATCAGTTTGGCTAAGCAGACTCACCGGTAACTTTTCCATAAGTCTTAGAAAGTCAGAATGATCAAATCTTTTTTGGATTTAGCTCTTTGTGGCTAGAAGGTCATTTGATTTTGTGCACAAAAACTGTTGAGGTTAGGTTGGAGGGGCGAGACGCTAAAAATGCAATTGGGCAAACTAAGTTAAGGAAAAATAAAATATTACTTTGACATTCATCTCAGTAATGTTTACATCGGCCTTGAGAAACTAACAACTGAACATGTCCAAAACAAAAACGTTAAACATTTTAAACAAATACAAATAGATTACTAGTTAAATGAAAAGGACTACTCCATGATAGAAGACGACCCTCTTTTCCAGTTACTCGAAAATTAAAATTTCTGATTACTTAACACAAGTAATTAATACAAAACATATAAAAATTAATAAATTTGTGTGATTTTCATAACAAAACCATTATTACCTAATACAATCCAAGACATCATTATTATTATCGGAAAGAAACCAAAATCTAAAAGGAGAAAGTGGAAGACCTTCCACAATCCAAAGTGATTTCAATTTCTTCCCAACAATGATAATATTTTCTTGGACTGTATTAGGTAAGAATGAGTTTGTTATGGAAATAACACAAATTAATCAATTTTTATATGTTTTGTATTAATTATTTGTGATAAATAATCAGAAATTTTAATTTTCGAGTAGCTAGAGAAGAGGATCGTCTTTCATCATGGAGTAATCCTCCTTATTTAACTGGTAATCTATTTATATTTGTTTTAAATGTTTAATGTTTTTGTTTTAGATATGTTCGTTAGTTTTCTTTAATCTCAAGGTCGATGTAAATAATATTGAGATGGATGTCAAAGTAATATTTTATTTTTCCTTAATTTAGTTTGCCCAATCGCATTTTTAGTGCCTAGAGCTGGCCTCTCCAACCTAACCTCAACCAGTCCTGTGCACAAAATCAAAGGGCCTTTTAGCCACAAAGAGCTAAAGCCAAAAAAGATTTCATCTTTCTAAGTTTTTAAGGCTTATGAAAAAGTTATCGGAATCAGAACTGGAGAATCTGTTTAGTCGAATTGATTCAAAAGAGACAGACTCCAAAATCAGAATTCTGACACTCTGGCATCATTGTCATTGCAGGAACTGAATGAAAAGATAATAGGAGCTTTGCTGGAGCTTATAGACAGAAGAGATGGGCATGGACGAAGTTGAAGACCGGGTCAGAGAGCTGAAAGCCTGGGTGCTTAGAATGGTTTCTGTGTGGTAAAGTCTATTTCTCTTTTTTTGTTTTTTCTTAGGCGGCAAGAATTAAATGGAGGGCTGCTCTTGGGCGTTTCTTAGCCCGACCGTTGCAAAGCTACTCTTAATCACAAAACGGTAAAGCAGGGAACCACTGACTCAAAACAATGCCACAAGTCACAATCCAAAAGAACCACTTTCTGCCTATGATAGGCATAAGGTGACCCTCTAACTAAAATGGCCATAATATTAAGTCTAACTGTATGAATTATCCACAGAATTAAGCTGCTGCACAAGGAAGTAAGGAATGAATCGAAAAGGGTGAGAAAATTTGAGCGTACCAAGAGACCAGTAAGGCATTGGAGCTGGTCTGCCAATGAAGGAAGTGTACTGATCAACCACACTCAAAGGAGTAGGCCCAGCAAAGAAGTAAAAATCGAAGACGCCCCCAATAACCTTGTACGTCAAAGAAGTCCCCCCATAAAACACATCCATCCCATTGCTGTTCAACAACAGAACCGCGTGTGCATATGCCCTTCCGCCATCGTTCCTAAGATCCATGTACATCGGGTGCGACCCATATAGATCTGTGTTAAGATTGATGGCCGATACATCGGCCGTGTACAAAGTATAAGGATCATTTGGATACAGCTTGATGCCGTGGGGCTGAGAGTTCTCTCCCAGGCCGTACAGCGAGGCGTCTTTGGGTAATTTGGTGGAAATCTCGAGGTATTGGTCCTTAAACACCAAGTTACCAAATGGGTCTGATGCGTCAGAGCTTGAGTTGAAGAGGGTTTGCCCATTTGATTTCCTCTTCACTGCGAATCCAAATGGGTCCTTTGTGTAGCTGAAGATGAGCTCTGCGCCGGAATACTCTGACGCAGTGATGGAACTAATCTTTCTGGACTTGCCAATGGTTTGCTTCAGCTTTGGCGGTTGCTCTCTGGGCAAGAGATCATAAGGTACCTCCCATCTCTGCTTCTCGGCGTCGGTGATGTGTACCCTTAATCGGTCCCGCCTCGTGCCTGTAATCACTTGCTTTTATCAGTTGAGATTCGCTGTTTGTGTATTTTTATTTAGAGGCTCAATTACTCGTTCGATATTCACTCGATTAAATTTGAATCGAATTCAATTTGTGAAGAAAAAAGTTCGATTGTGAAAGGCAAAATTCGCTTGATTAATAAATGATACATACTCGATTAAACTCAATTCAACTCGACCCGATTAAGACTCGTTAACACACGCTCATTCATACTTGACTCGGTTCGTTAACTTGATTCAATTAGAACTTGTTCATAAATCATGTATATATATAATTTATTTTTATATATTAGTATTCTTACACACACACATACGTATATGCTTTTATACATATTAAATTTAATAATATAAACATAGTTATCTCAAAAATTAAATATGTAATATGTAACTCTCTTATTTATGTATAATCATTTATACGTATGTATTTAATATAGTTCATAATGATTTGTTAGTTAATTAAGTACTTAAATGAATAATTACATTATATGTATAATGTGTAATAAATAGCATATAAAAACTTGGTGGTTTTATTATATACTATAATATGTAACCATATAAAAAATTTATTCATAAAGATATTATAATGTGTAATAGTTGAAAAGTTTTTTATATATATATTTTTTTATCACTTTTAAACATTTTAAAACAATAAAAAAATCACAATACTAATAAAATATGTTTATAATTATTATATATTAAAAAAAATAACTCTTATAGTCGAGAATCCCAATCGAGATTCCCGTTTGTAAGAGTAACATTTCTCTTATAGTTTTATAGTTCAATATAAGATTTATATATGAATTAAAATTTTATTAAATTTAATATTTTATTTCATAATTTGATATTTTTAATTATTCAATTTATTCAAAAAATACCTATAAGAGTACAAATAAAACTTGAGTAATAAGTCAATTTAACTCGATTTAACTTAAGCTCGTCAAAAAATATAAATAAAGATTGATAAATAACTTGATTTAGCTCGAGATGGTGTTTGATTAATTGGAACTCGACTCGGCTTAGTAAGCTCTCAATTTGTACTCGAATTCGAATTATTTGAATTCAACTCGACTCGATAATCCAAAAACATGATTTGACTCGAATCAATTATAGTCCCAACTATGACATATTTTCTATTAGGACCTTTCTTATGGAAAGGGTTTCTATTGGGCCCCTTTCTTATCAATTTCATCCCTCACAATTTTTGGAGATCGAATGGAAATTAAATTATTATTTTTGTTTTAAAATGATAATATTTTTTCTACATTTATTCACAAAAGAAAAAATAAAACAAGGATAAAGAGAAAGACCAAGCCCCCAGGAGTACATAAGAAATGAAAATTTTTAATAATACTTTTATAATTATTTCGCTTTTTCAAAAAGAATTACGAATTTCAAATTATTTTTTTTAGTTTTTAAAGTATTTTATATGTGCCTCCACGTGGCCAAAACGGCAAGTTTTCTACATTTATTCACAAATAAAATAAAATAAAACAAGGATAAAGAGAAAGACCAAACCCCACAAGGAGTACATAAGAAATGAAAATTTTTAATAATACTTTTATAATTCCTTCACTTTTTCAAAAAGAATTACGAATTTCAAACTATTTTTTTTAGTTTTTAAAGTATTTTATATGTGCCTCCACGTGGCCAAAACGGCAAGTTTTGCTGATGAGCGGTGCTACATCCCTTGGGTGTTGGGGATGTAGCCCTAATCTCTCTCGAAAGATCAATATTTTTTTTTTTATTATTTTCAATCAATATTTTGATAGTTTTAAATAATTTTAAAAAAATCATATCATTATTATAAAAATATTTTTTAATCATTTAGTAACAAAAATTTCAAAAAAAAATCCATTAAGAAAAATCTATTTCACCCGAATTATAACATTTTTCTTTGTTAGTCACATAACATTTCTAATTATTTATTAAAATGAGTACTGTTATGTTTATAAAGAAATTATACTAATAAATATAACAAATTGATGTGATTTCATCTAATTTATTAAATTTATTTTATAATAAAAATAATTTTATAACTAAAATATTACATCAAATTATATTAATTTATAAGATTATTTTTATATAATTAATTTATGAATAGAATATTTTCCTTATTATTTATGAAAGACCTGTAAAAGCCTAAAAGGTAGGTCGTATGAATGTTTTGTATGCTAAGGACATCATAGAATACATATATAAGGGCTGAACTAATTTGAGGTAGGAATCATCTAGAGTGTATCAATAAAATGAGTGGTACAGATAAATGAAGATAAATTCTTTAATTATAAAAACAAATATAAAAACTGACATGAATTGGTTGATACGTTAGATAATAAAATTATTTTTATTATAAAATAAAATAAATATATTGTAAAAAGTTGTATCAATTAATGAATTTTTATGCATATGACCAGCGATTTCTAGTATTTGATGATTTACTTATGGAAAACAAACAAGTGTGTGAATGTGAGCGCAACATAGAAAGAAAAAGCAGTACGTACTTGACGAAGAGCTGCAATTGAGGGATATCAGGACCGTAGATTTGGTTATTCTGGATGACTTGAAGATGACCCAGAAGGCCACCATCAGGAGTGTTATCAATGGAGATCAGACGGTAGCCATTGCCAAACTTGGTTGGTGGAATGGAGGTGGAGATTGAGAAGTTTACTCCTGCTGCTGCATAAAGGACCAAAACTAGCACCAGAGAGAAGAGAGGTGAAGAAGGGCGTGAGGTTGGAGAAACCATTGGTGACTTGATTTACTACTGCTGTGAAAGAGTGTCTCTGAGAACTGTTGATGGAAATTTGGATACAGCTTTAATGTAATTTGGTCTTTTTAAAAGGCCGACAGAGTGCTGAGAAGTGTGATGAGAGAGATGCATGTGAGCAAGGTATACGAGGAGGCCACTTTGTTGGCATGCGATGATGATTGCAGACTTGCAGTCCGTGATGAGTGAGGTGTGGGGGCACATTTATACTCAATTTAGATATAAAGATGACATAAAATAAAATTAGATAATTTTAGATTTTAAATAAAAATTAAATAAAATATTCTTAAAATATTATTTATGTATATTATTATTATTTTAAAATTTTATAAAAATTAAATTATTTATTAGATTTTGTATAAAATTTTGAAAGAAAAATATTAGTATGCTCACTATTTTGACACTTTATTTTGATACTTCTTGCATTTTAATTATTTTTTATAATTTTTTATTTTAATGATTAATAAAATGATTATTAGTGTATTGACATTTTTTATATTTTTAAAAATATTTTAAAATAATAAAAAATGAGAATAAAAAATTAAAAAAACAAAAAAGCAACTGGGTGTATAAATGAACAATACCATTCAGGCAGCAGAATAACATCACGTAATTTGAAAAATAAATACTTTTTGAATCCAAAAAAAAGACTTGTTATTAATTAAGATTAGGATTAGAAAGTGAGGTGGTTGCTCAATTTATGAATAATAATTAATAAATTATAAAATAATAATAATAAAATATTAAATAATAATGATTATTAATAAAAATAATAAAATATTAAATAATAATAAAGTAATTTCAGATCACTCCATTACCAAATACAAAACCAAAAATAAATAAAAATGCTGAACTTACTTCCAAAGTCACATTCTAAAGTCACAACTCGCTAATTTGTTTTACATAATCATTAATCATATTTTAATAATCTGATTTTTTTTTTTTAAATTATTAAAAAGTTAGATAAAAAATGAAAAAAAAAAAAAAACAAATCCCAAATACAATAGCCGAGACTCAGTCGGATCTCCTAGTTGTTACTGTAGCATTGTCCAAAAAGAAATTACACATGAGCGGTGTCCTTCTGTATGGAATTGGGGCAACCTTAAGAAGGGTATTACCTCGGTGTGTGGTCCAACACTTTTTTATCCTGTTTTGCTGACCATTGGCCACTAAAAAAGAGACGCTGCATCTGTTTTGATCTCTTCAAAAAATTAAAATTTGAAAAATGAGCTATAATAAATTTAGAAATATTTCAAATTTGAAGATATATTATTTATTTTCAAAACTAATCTTTTGTTGTAAAAATTATCCAACTGTTTTACTTTTCATTTTTCATTTCTCGCAATTTTTATCTTTTCACTAAACATCATTTCACTTTTTTTCTCTTTTTTTTTTTTTTTCTTGACGAACACCTAATTTTCTCTTTTCTTGATTTCTTTTAATTCGTCTCTGCGATTCAGCTTTTTCTCTTTCCTTCTCTTTATCTTTATTATCGTCCTCAAAATCTAACATCGGTTAGGACTCATTTAAATTCAAAGATAAGATAAAATGAATTATAAATAATAATAAAATAAATAATTAAGATGAATTAAAATTTAAAATGAGTGATTGAAATGAATTAAAAGTACGAAATGAATTGTGAATAAATAAATCTAATTTGTAAACACAAATTGGGCCTTAATTTCTCTTAAAGCTTTCACCAAATACCCTTGAAGTCTTCTCTCTCAACATAAGACAAAATCAACATCTAAAATCAAGAAGGAACAACAATGGGATAGAGGAATCGCAATTTGAGATATGTTGATTTGGCAGAAGAAATCAACCTCTGCATGTTTGTCCTAGATTGCCTCTTTAAATCTTCCTTCTTTTGAATTCTTGGTAAGCTTCAGATGATTGGTTGGTCTGTTTATTATTTAATATGTGTATTGCTTGGTCTGTATCATTACAAAAAAATTGGTTATTTGAGATCAATATTTTTTGTCAAAATAGTTATTTTTTGTCAATTTTTATAATAAATAATTCATCATGAATGTTCATTTTTCTAGTAATGTGTATTGCTTTGAAATCTAGAGTGCATGTTTGCCCTAGTTGTGGTCTATTGCTTAGTGTGTGGAACTAAGGGTGATTGAACAACAAGATTTCTTTTTTCTTAGCTCTTTTGTACATTTGATTCCAAAACATTTTATTTTAGGGGTAGATCACTTGCAGCACTACATCAGTGGGATATTATTCTCTCCCAAATAGCATGATTATGGTGTGGTCTATAATACAACATTGATTATGGTGTGCTCGCATGCGTGTTGTTTAGAATGGCCCTTCTTGAATGGCAAGCTGAATCAACAATAATTTACATGAAATTACAGCATGGGAGACGCTGGGGACCAGTCCGACTGTCCCCAGCGTCTAAAGCAGCCCAACGTTAGTTGGACTGCTTTATGATGAAAAACACATTAAAATAAAATTAAAAAATATGATTAAATAAAAAAATGAAGATTAAAAATATAATAAAAAAATAAAATGAACAAAACATAATAAAAAACACAATAAAAAAATAAAAACATAATAAAAAACACAATAAAAAAATAAAATAAAAATGAATTTAAAGGAATTCGGCCATGGAGCGAACGGAGCCGCCACCGGTAGCGGTGTCGCCGGGTCCGAAACGGGTTTAAGGCTACCGGGGGCACACCGGAGCTCGCCGTCGTAGAGGTGAGGTCGCCTGAGTCCGCCGGTCTAGATGGGGTGGGCAGTGTCGCCTACCGTCACCGGGGGCGGTGGGGGCTGCTTGTGTGGGGGGGGGGGGGTGCAGACGGTCTGCCCCCCAGGATTTCTCTTACAGCATCCACCCAACTCATATATTATTTTTCTTGATAAATCTAACGTATTCTTTGGTGAAAAAGTAACTGTCTTTCCCCCATCACGACAATCTTAACTGTAGATGACTAGACCTCTCCCCATTGTAGACGAAAATTTTAACATATTCTCTAGACATATGCATAACAATTGCTTGGTGCATGCAATTGCAGTGTCCCCACTTAGACTATTCTCATCCATTTTTCTGTAGACCTTTTTTTTTTTCTTTATAGTTTGAGATAAGCTTTAGGTCCCGTTTATTTATAGGAATAAAATTAAAAATTTAAAATATATCTTAAATTTAAGGTTCTATTTTTTAAAATTTTTATATAAAATATAATAAAAATTCAACTTTTTTAAATTTCAAACCACAATTTTCAAATTCCCAAAAAAAAAAATTAATATTAAAAAAATATATTACAATTTTCAAAACTCCTAAACGACGCTGTTTCTCCATCAGGTACACATTAGTTGATGCAATTATGGTGTTCTCCTTCCTCGCCCCCATTCCCAACGGTTTTCCCCTGTTTACGTTTCCGTGTCTCTCTCGCCCAGCGCCACGTCTCCGACGGTTTTACTTCAAGATGAATAATCCTCTTCATTTCGTTAATCTTGTGCTGATGTTATACCCTTACAAATTTCTCTCTCTCTCTCTCTCCCTATGGCAGTTGTCCTCTGTTCAGGTCTCTATTGCTGCCAATTTTTCTCTGGCTTCTTTTTCCTCTACAGCGCTCACCGGTAAGATTTCTTTTCTAATCACCCATTAGTGTTCTCAATCTTTTCTTCTTCCTATCTTTTATTTGGTACTGTTTTAGGTCTCGAAAATTTGGGTTTTTTCTTTTGGTAAGGTCGTGGAACGGGTGATTAGAAATCCATCTCTAACGGCATCTTCTCCGAACGAAGCGAGCAGTCCTCTGGTTTGACAGCGTGTAGTCCTTTGTTTTAAGGGTCACAATGCATTTTTTGAGGTATTGTTAATTCCAGTGTTTCTACTCTGTAATGTTTGACAACGATTGTAGAGCCTTATGAGTGTGTTGACGAATTTTGAGGTGCACAATCTTTGTGGCTGAGTTGGTTTTGCTGGGTTGATATTTTGGAGATTTTGTGATTTATGTAGTGCGCTGATTTGCTTGTTGGAGTTGTTTATGGATTTTCATTTTTCTTGGTTGTGTTTAGTTAAAAGTGTTTTGATTAAGGAGATAAATAGTAGCTGGTTGTATTGGTTGTATGGATTAAGGAGATTAATTCAGTACATCTTAGAGTTATTTAAGATGACTAAAATATTGGTTCTACGTGCATTTTTTTGGGCTGCCCAGGTCACGAAGTGGCTGGTTGAGTGGTAATATTGTGCTATGTTTATAGTTTAGAAGCATAGAACTTGACCTTTTTAGATTGAAGATAATCGCTGGTAATTAACATTAGTGAATATCTTATAAATAGGTAACGAGACTTTTAGAGGTTGGATTCAAAGTTTTGATTATACGCTTCAGGAGTCAGGTAAGCAGGGTTTCTTTGTTAGATTTGCATAAAAAGAAAAATGATTTGAGGTTGGTTTTATAAAATGTGCATGATATATTTTTAAAGAGAAAAGCGGGAAAACAACCTCAGTATATGTATTTATGCATCTTCTCATGAAAATTCATATGATAGAGAAAAATTCTTTTTAACATGAAATGTGTAAACACGAGCAATATTTGACATACTTCTGAAATGTACATAAGAGCGAACATGAATAATGATGTTTCTTGTACATGTGAAATAATATGTTTTGATTGATTTTTGTTTATCTGAATTGATAAGAAAGTGAAAAGCACGTGGTTTGATATGATATGAACATGGAAAATCCTTGGCATATTTATCTGTTTTGTTTGTTTCTGGATATGGTTTTGAGATGAGGGTATGGATTCACGTGATATGGTTGGTACCACCGTGATATGATATGATAGGGGTGCAACCACTTTGGAAACAATTTGGTCATTTATGTGTTTCTTTCCTATGTGCACACTCGGGACTCCGAGAACGAATAAAGGAAAGTCTCACAATATGATACCGCCTGGTTTGGCCACCAGGGATAGCACAACCCTGCCACGGGGATTAAATATGGTACATGTCCTGATATGATGATAAAATGTGATTTCTACAGTTACTTATACCAATATGATGTTTTTTTTTTGAAAAGTTATTTTCTGTTTATGTAAAACGAAAAAAAATGGCCGCTCAAGTTTTCAATTGATAATATATTTTGGGAAATGTTTTCTATGACTAAAAGGTTCCTATTTTCAAGCATATAAAGTTTTTATAGAAAATGCTCATGTATTACACACTAGTATAGGTGTTTTGCTTACTGAGTTGTGGATAAACTCACCCCTTATCTCTGAATATTTTTCAGATGAGTTTGGATTTTCAGCCAAGGATTGGATTATGAAATATTAGGTGTGATGACTCAAGAATGGTTGATTAAGTATAGAGAATTTATATTAATATTGATAAGGTTTAGTAAGAAAATATTATTGTATTATGATGACTTAGCATTTCTGGAATTGGTGATATTGAAAAAAGTGATTTTCGAAACAAATTTTATATGATATTTGAAAATTTGGAATCTATAATTATAATATTGAATGTGAGTATATGTGATAGGTAGTAATTCTCGGACTCCTACAGAACCGAAGCGTTACAAATAGTTCAAAACATAAGAAAAGATATTGAGTAGTTAAGTTTATAAATGAAAGTGGGAAAATAGATAGGAAATTTAATGTAAGTGAATTTTTTAAGATGAATAAAATTTAAAATAAAAAATTTAAGGAGTGCCTTTTTTACTAAATTTTTTAAAAAAAATAATAATTAAGGAAGCGGATCTGAATGCAATTAGTGCCACTTTGGTGTCCTGATGATGTGAGTAATGGCTGCATATTTTCAGTGGTTTTCTTTGTGGAGTAAGTGCTTGCTGTCATCATTAGTTTGACTTGCAGTAATGAGTTTTGTGTAATCATGATTAAAATCACTAACCATCCTGAATCCTTTTATCTCTAATGCTATTGTTACAGTTCCTTTGACCATGATTTTGGTGCCGCATGTCAAAGTGGGATGGTTGGCTATTATAAATTCTAGATTTCTAAATTTTTACCGCCACCTGGTTTTGTACGACGGAATCAAGATTTAGTGTTTAAACGAGTGATCAACTTATTTTATTTTATTTTAATTAAACTCGATGATAATTTTTATAGAATAAAATTTCTTCATTATTTATAAGAAACTAGTAAATGATCTATAAAAAACTTATCTTCAATTTAAATACGTAATCTATTTTTTACAAGTTTTATTGTAAAAAATGTTCGCTCAATAATAGTAGAATAAATAAAAAGAGTTAAGATTAGATGAATTAACCTACTAATCAAATAATAAATTTTCACTTTTTTAAAATTACTAATCTTCTACATAATTGAAATAATGTAAATATATTTTGAAGGAGTAATGATATACGTACAACGGATTTATAACCTTTTTATAACTTATAGTGTTATAGGACTCTTTTTTATCATTTTATTTTAAGTATTTTTTTAATATGCTTAATCATTAAGAAAAAAAAATATAATTGTATTAATATTTACATTCTTTATCACTAAGTAAAATTAAAAATTAAAAAAATAAATATTAAATAATTATAAAATAATTGTAAAATGGTTGTAAGTATATCATTTCTGATCTTAAAAATTTGGATGCGTCAGCATATTAAACTCATAATGCTACAACTAAATTCTCAAAAAGAATTTTCCTTACTCAATAAAGTCTTGTGGATAAAATTTCTCAAACAATTTGCATATATCATCAATTTTAAATAATTTATATCCACCTTTAGGATTTAAAGTAACACCAAAAATGAGAAGTTTCATTGCTTAATCGTTAAATCTATTATTCAATTCTTACAACTTAAAATCTATTATAGCAATATATATATATATCAATCTTAAAATGATACTCTATTATTATAATTTCAACTTGATGATGAGATTATATTGGCCAATCATATGAGAAATTAATTTGGTATTTTTTACAAAACGATTTAACATTAGTAAGCAAAGTCTCCCATCAATCATCTCTATGCTTTTGAATGAGAACTTTTATGATTGAAACTAGACTCATGGCATTCACAATATTTTAAAACTTTTGTTGCAAAGATTGACAAAGTGTATTAGTGATTCCCATAATTTCTTTCATCATATGATTTCTTAGTAAAGACGAGCGTGGAAGATAAAATATAGAATTTTTCAAAGGTGAGTATTCTAACTAATTTGAATATCTTTGAAACCAAAATAATTTAAATCGGCGATATTGATTTCCTAATCCTGAAAATGGATATTTTGAAATTTTAGGTTGATATGGACTAGTTTTAAGATAGGCACATCGGATCTTATCTTGTAGGTTAGTAAGAAATTCTCATATTTGTAGACGTAATCCTAGACCAAGTTTCAAAGATGTAGCATCCATATTTTCAAGTTGCATTTTTAAAATTTTAGATGGACGCTCATCAATAATAGAAGCATCATGTTCCATTGTTATCGAGTACTCTAAATATATATTACTCTCCAACTTATCCACATCATTTATTTAAAAAAACAATTAATTATTCTTGGCTTGCTTTATATTTTTCTATACTTTAAGTAATTCTAAAAAATTGTTAGATTTTTTTTTTGTATAGTTTGTAAATTAACAAATATTCTCAATTATTTTTCTAATTTAAGAATTTTTTTTTTAATTTATTATATGAGAGTAACTGTCTAAGTTGTCTAAATAAATGAGAGCAAATTAGTAATACTAAAATTTGAGGGTAATAATCAAAATTATCTAAAAGTTTAAACTTAATCAAAATAAAAGTCTAACAGAAAATTAGTAATGTTAAAGCTTAAAAGTAAAAATCTAAACTTAAAAAAATAATAATAATAAAAATTTTAGAACAAGCTAGATAAAAAAAAATACTTAAAGATAATTAAAAAAAAATTAAAAACAAACAAACAAACTAGACAAGCTTGCTAACTGTTGTTGGTTAAATATAAATGATAATAATAGAACAATAGAATCTGATACGGGACGTTGGAAATCGTCGCAAGCCCAAGATTCAAGAGAAGAAATCAACACCCAAGGGGTCAAGCGGCAAGGCTTCAAGCTTTAAGGCTTCGAGAAGCACGTTCCATGGTTCCAGACTGGAAACTTCCAGACTCTAGTTATCGAAAAATGGCCCTACTTTCCAGTTAAAATAGCTCAGCAATAAAAAGAAATAGCTCAAATTCAAAAGAAAAAGAAATAGGTAGCAACGCCTGTCTTGTGCATGGTCTCGAGCTCACAAAAGTGATTAATTTTTCTATAAAAGTTATTTGTTTTGAGCTTTTGGGCAGCAACGTTCTACTGAAGTGATTTAGGATATAGGAAAAATGATAATATTCTTTATGCAAACTTAATTTTTAATTTTTTTTTATTGGAGGAGGGGCGCAAGCATGAATGTAGTTCCCGTGGTTGTCTTTATAATAAAAATAATTTTATTTGTGTAGGAGAAAACAAATGTGCCTAATTTTTGCTTTATAAAAGCTTTTGCATATTAAAGTTTTTTAGTGCTTCACCCGAGTTATACATTTGTGTCGAGCAGGATTTTATTAGGATAAATTCTATATGCAAGTTTGTTTACCAAGGCACTAAACATGCTATTACTATGAAAGTCTTAACATATAAAACAATATTGGTATTTTGAGTTCTTTTGGATTGATCGTTTGCAGTAGACTTATCACACCTACACATTTACTATATTCTGTTGTATAACAAATCACACTATAATCACTACATATTAAATTTGACATATTTACTATATTCTGCAGGTTAGTTATTATTCTTTTGTTTGACTCTTTAAAATTATAATCTCTTAAAAGATGGACACTTCATTTGAGGATGACCCCTTCTTCACGAGTCTCTTACAAAGTGGAGGAGAAGGGTTGTAATAGCATCCCAACATATACGCAATATTCTAATGTTGTAATCCAAGCAACCATCCTTGACGATGAAAAGAGGCTTCCAACAAAAAAAGTTTTGAGATGTGCATCTTTCCCAATAGAGGATAACCTTGTTGTCTCCACCTTCACCTTTTCACATTGAAAGGCAAAATTTATGTACAAAGAGATGGAGAAGATGAACTTCAAAATGAAATATTGTTAGTGTCTTGAAAGATACCAATTGAAATGGAAGTAACACATGATGACATAAAATACGAGAAGAATGTCACACGATAAATGTCCAGCTAATAGCAATCAAGTGAAGTTGCCAAAGATGCTGGGGAGGAGAACGTTGAGGTTCTTGCTGAGATGCCTCAAGGCAAAAAAATTGATAAAGAGAACTTTAGGAAGCAAATTGCCTAAGAATCATGTGATGCTAAGATCAACATGGCGTTTGGTCAAATTACCAAGGATAGACAGATGTGCATGGTAGAGAGGAGAGCATACATGATTAAGGTGGATCGTGATTGAGAAGCACAACTGGAACTTGATACAAAGAAAGTGGGACACAGAGATGATGAATATGGACCTGGCTGGCATGCATGCCATGCAGCAAACCTACTTTCTTAATTTTCAAAGGAAAAATTATGAGGCATATATGTATAATTTCATCAATACATTCAAGAAATCTCCATCTACACATCATGGAGGTGTGTAACTATTAGGTGGAATTGCGGTTAATATAATTTTAGTGGTTGACCGGTCACATGTGAGGGAAAAAATATATGGCTGAGAAGAAACTATGAGATTTCATTTTTGCTGTTTGAAATGAAGTATGTTTCTTTGAGAATTGTGATATGATAAAAACAATAGCAAGGGAGGTTTTGGGTTGCTGATTTGGGTTTTTGATGGGTTCCTACTTTGTCCCGCAACAATAGCAAGGGAGGCTTTAAGCTTCACAAGTGCCTAGACTAGTTTTCTAGCTTATGGATTTCATTAATTACCAATAGCAATAGAAGAACATATATTTAATCCTTTTACAATCAAATAACAACCCTTAATCCACCAACAATTAAGAACAACCCTCTTTGAACCAACCTCAGAGAGTTACAATTATTGCGCACTAATAGTACTTAAGATATATGAAACTATCACTATCAATTTAAGGGACATTTAACAATAAAAAAAACTTATCATGTTGGCTTGGTGACTCTATTTCCTGTTGAAAATGTAATTCCAAATATTTGACTTGATTGTGCCTCGACCCTAACTTGCCCTTGACTTGAGTGAACTTCAAACAAGTTGTTATTTTGATGTACTTTTGTCACTCCGCTTGAGCGAATATTCAGAACACCTAATTTCCGTACTGTTATATATATATATATATATATATTTATATAAACATATTTTTGTAAGGAAAAATGAGAGAAGTGAGGCTCATTGGTGACAAGTCCAATAGAGATAAGTCATTTGTGATATTTAAAAGCTCATTGGTGTATTGGATTTTGGGATTGAGGAGTTATGCTACAGTTTTTCTACTCTATCTTGATCGACTTTGCTAGTGAAAGTAGGTTGTCGTTTAAAGTCAAACCAATTAAATATAAATATTAGTGTGTTTATGTGTGTTGCGACTTGGAAATGCTACTGGTATGAGTTTCATTAATCAATCCTTTGTTACAAGATGTCAAAGTCTGAAAACTCGCTCAAGCAACACATCGAACGAGCATCCAGTGAAGTTACGGGTTGATTCTCACTTAAGTAGCATGTCTAGTAATGATCAAGCGAAGTTACGAATTGAGGATCGCTCGAGTAAGATAACGAGCGAGGATCGAGCGAGAATACTAGATTCTACAGAAACTAATAAAGCACACTAGCAGGATCAAGACAAAAGATATCATATTGCAATGTCTGCATGGCAGAAAGCACATCAAGACAACAAGCAACCTTTGCCTGCCAAGATAGTTGTGTGTTTTTTAGTACATTGATGTAAAGTGTAAAAGTGATAGTGATCTTGTATAGCAGTGACAGAAAAGCAACATCTTTTTCTTACTTTCTAATTTTTGTACTTTGTTAAGTTGTGTATAAAGAGAACTCATGTAAAGATACAAACCAACACTTTTGAATGAAAATATTTTTCACTTTCTTCAGCTCCTTTTCTTACAAGGTATCAGAGAGCTAGGTCAACTTCTTCCTTCCCTCTTGCTCCTTTTCAAAACCCTCCTTTGTTTTCATCATGGCAGAGCAATTGATCAACCCCTTCCTCAATTTTTCAAACCCAAACAACCCTTATCGTGTTGACCATGGGGATAACACCACTGTTACCCTTGTCACTGACCTCCTTACCACTAATAATTATATAACATGGTCACAAGCCATGGGCCGAGCCCTTAGAGCAAGGAATAAACTTGGTTTCATCAATGGGAGTATTACTAAACCCACCACTTCTGAAGATCCTCTATTTGATGCTTGGGAAAGGTGTAATAACATGTTTGTTTCTTAGATACAAAACTCTATTAGCGTTTTATTGATGATGCGAAGGATGTTTGGAATGAGCTCAAGGACCAATTCACTCAGCAAAATGGACACCGTATTCTTCAGCTGAAGAGGAACTTAGTTACCCTACGGCAAGAAAACAATCCAGTGAGCATTTACTATGGCAAACTCAAGACCTTGTGGGATGAAATTGCTATTCGACCCCCTACCTATTTGCAGCTGTGGCCAACTTACTGTCCTAAATGAAAGGTATCAAAGAGTCGATGTTAGTCAATTTCTTATGGGCCTAAGTGATAGGCATGCTAATGCTGGGAATCAAATTATGTTGCTTGACCCCATTTCCCCTATTAACAAAGTTTTCTCACTCATTCAACAGCAAGAACAACATCACCAAATTATTTCCTTGTCTCCAAATCCTGACACTATGGCTTTGTTTACAAAAGCCTCTTATATTGCCTTCAAACCTAGTGTAAAAAATTCTATCAATGGAAGGAAAGATAGGCCATATTGTTCCCATTATCGTATACAAGGCCATACCATTGATAATTGCTTCAAGATAGGAAATGCTCAAGCTCCTATTTGCAGTTGTTGTAACTAGACGGAACATATGATTGAAAAGTGCTATAAGTTACATGGGTACCCTCCCGGGCACAAGTTATACAAAGAAAAGAATTTAGGGCTATCTGTTAATCAAGCAAGCCTATCAATTGACTCCAACCAAAAGGAAACCCGTGATGATCGAGTGAGTTTTACTAAGGAGCAATATTATCAACTCATAAGCTTGCTCTAGTACAAGGTTACCTTTACTACTTTCTCTTCTATTAATCAGGCACAGGTTATTCACCAACCACTTTCCAGTGATCCTAAACTTTCTAAAATATCTAGTATGTCCCTTTGTTTTATCTCTTTCAATGAGCCCCTACAATTCCATGGATAATGGACTCGGTTGCCACAAATCATATGATCTGTGATACCTCCTTGTTTTCTTCTACCATTTCAGAGGTCTCATACTTGGTTAAGTTACCTAATGAGACTTCTATTCCTATCACACACTTGGGAGATGTTCAAGTCACTAAGAGTATCTTTCTCAAGAATGCTTTATGTGTGCCATTATTCTCTTTTAATTTGATCTCTGTCACAAAACTCACAGAATCACTAACCTATTGTTTGTTTTTCTTGTCTAACCAATTTTTCATTCAGGACCTTTCCATTTGGACCACAATCGGGATAGGTGAAGTCAAGGGTAGCCTCTACCATTTATTGCCCAAAAATGTTCCTGCAAATGCCTTGGCAGCAGTTCTATCTTCCACACTAGCTAATTTTCTTCCTTTTTCAACTTCTGTTGTTAACAGTAAAGATATTTCCTACCTTTGGCATTGTCGCCTAGGTCACATCTCTAATCCTAGACTTGCTTTAATTGATGATCCATGTGTAAGAAACACTTTCAATTCTAATGATATTTCCCTTGTTTAATTTTTCCAATGGCTAAGCAACACAAGTTAGCTTTTCCTACTAGCCATCACAAGAGTAATGCAGTTTTTTATATGGTTCATTGTGACCTTTGGGAGCCATGCTCCACACCTGCCTATGATGGAAGTAGATTCTTCTTAACTATTGTTGATGATTTTTCAAGAATCACTTGGGTTTATTTACTCCATGCGAAATTAGAAACTAGGAAATGCCTTGAATCTTTTCACAACATGATAGAAACTCATTTTAATATCAAGATTAAGGTGCTTAGGAGTGACAATGGGATTGAGTTCCAAATGACAGCATTTTTCAACCTAAAAGGGATTATCCATCAAAGATCTTGTGCAAAAACCCCCCAACAGAATGGGATAGTTGAAAGGAAATATCAACACATTTTAAATGTTACTAGAGCATTACGTTTCCAAGTTGGTTTGCCCTTACATTTCTGGAATGACTGCATCCTCACGGCGGTTTACATCATCAACAGAACTCCCGCTCCTTTACTCAACAATAAGTCACCATATGAGACCTTGTTTTCAAGGAAACTCATATATGCACACCTTAGAGTCTTCGGGTACCTTTGTTTTGCCACCACCATCACACATGGCTGCAAGAAATTTGATCCAAGAAGGAAACAATGTCTGTTTCTGGGATATCCTTTTGGGGTTAAGGGCTATAAACTCTTGGACCTTTAAACTCAAAATACATTTGTTTCAAGAGATGTTGTTTTCCATGAAAGAATTTTCCCTTTTTCTTCCTTCCATTCCACTGATTCCGAGCAGGAATATCCACCTGTTTTCACCACTCCTATACCTAATTTCCTCGACTATCCTACTTCAACAGCTCTTATCACTCCATCTAGCCCCTATTCCATTAGTGATAATTCATAACCTTCTGTTATCATGCATTCAGAACCACCACCCGAGAATGACATACCTTCACCTCCAGTTTTTGTTCCCCCTACAAATGAGTCCACCTTTCGCAGGTCTACCAAAACTAGAATAGCCTTTCATTATCTTCAAGACTTTCATTGCCAACGGGTTGCTTTAACTTCCACTTCCCAATCCAAGGTTCATGTATCTCCTCCAACTTCCACTTGTTCTTTCAAGGTTTGTCTTATGAAAAGTTTTCGCCTACTTTCAAGGTTTTTTCTTCTTTCATGTCTGTTGTTACTGAGCCAATTTGCTATAGCCAAGCAGTAAAGCATCCAAAGTGGCGCATTGCTATGGATGCTGAATTGCATGCCTTAAAGCAAAACAACACTTGGGTTCTCACGGACTTGCTACCTGAAAGGAGGTCAATTGACTGTAGGTATGTCTACAAGGTGAAATACAATTCAGATGGAAGTATAGAGAGATTAAAAGCTAGGTTGGTTGCAAAGGGATACACCCAACATGAAAGCATTGATTATACCGAAACTTTCTCTCTAGTGGTAAAAATGGTAAATTTTAGATGCTTACTTTCCATTGCAGTCATTGGAGGTTGGCATTTGCATCAATTTGATGTCAATAATGTCTTCCTCCATGGTGATTTAGAAGATGAAATTTACATGAATAAACCACCTGGTTATTCAAAGAGAAATTCTAATCAAGTTTGCAGATTATTGAAAAGTCTCTATGGCTTGAAACAAGCCTCTAAGCAATGGTATGCCAAATTGACTTCCAAGTTGTTGGATTTTGGATTTTCTCAATCAAGGGCAAATTATAGTTTGTTTGTCAAGACTATCGGTGGCACTTTCACACCTCTTTTGGTGTACGGGGATAACATTCCTATGGCAAGCAACTATCATGAGTGTATCTCGGTTCTCAAGGATTTTCTAGATAATCAATTCAAGATCAAAGACCTTGACAACCTCCTCTACTTCCTTGGGATTGAGATAGCTCGTAGCCCCTAGGGAATTCACATAAACCAGCGAAAGTATGCTTTAGACATACTCAATGATTCCACATACTCAATGATTCTGGGATCTTAGGTTCCAAATATGTCAAGGTGCCGATGGAACAAAATTTGAAGTTAAGCAAGGAAATAGGTTCCAAATTAAAAGATCCATCTGTTTATCGTAGGCTGATTGGGAGACTATTGTATCTCACTATCACTCGTCCAGACATAAGCTATGTTGTCCCTACACTAAGCCAATTCATGGCAACACCCACCTCGGCACACTTAAATGCAGCTTATAAAATTCTGAAATATGTTAAAGGGATTCCAGGTCAAGGAATTTTGTTATCTGCCACTTCACCTTGCAAATATTTTCCTATTGTGATTCGGATTGGGCCTCATGCCTAGAAACTCGAAGGTCAGTCACTGGATATTGCATTCTCCTCGGTAATTTCCTTATATCTTGGAAGTCCAAGAAGCAGACAATAGTTTCATGTTCCTCAGCGAAGCTGAATATAGAGCTATGGCGTCCACCTGCTCTGAAATAACTTGGGTTAGATTTCTGTTGACAGACCTTCATGTTGATTATCCTCAAGTTGCCAAGCTCTTTTGTGACAATCAAGCAACACTTCACATAGTTGCCAACCCAGTATTTCACAAGAGAACTAAGCATATTGAATTAGATTGTCATCTAATTCGAGATAAAATCCTTGATGATTAAGTTATTACTTCACATGTTTCAAGTCATTAGCAACTTGCGAACTTCCTAAGTGCTTGCACTTCCTTCATCTATTTTGAATTCCCATTTGCTCAAGATGGGAGTAGTAAATTACTACTCTCCATCTTGGGGGGGGGGGGGTTGGGGGGGTTGCGACTTGCCAATGCTAATGGTATGAGTTTCATTAATCAATTCTCTGTTGCAAGATGTCAAAATCTGGAAACTCGCTCGAGTGGCACGTCGAGCGAGTATCCAACGATACGGGTTGATTGTCTCTTCAATGACATATCGAGCGAAGATCAAGCGAAGTTACAGGTTGAGTCTCGCTCGAGCGGCATGTTGAATGATGATCAAGTGAAGTTACAGGTTGAGGATCGCTCGAGCGAGATAACGAGTGAGGATCGAGCAAGAATACTGGATTCTGTAGAAACTGATAAAGTACACTAGCAGGATCAAGGTAAAAGATATCACACTGTAATGTCTGAATGGCAGAGAGCACATCAAGACAACAAGCAACCTTAGCCTGCCAAGATGGTTGTGTTCTTCAGTGCATTGATGTAAAGTGTAAAAGTAATCTTGTATAACAATGACAAAAAAGCAATATCTTTTTTTTACTTTTTAATTTTTGTACTTTGTAAAATTGTGTATAAAGAAAACTCATGTACAAATACAAACCAACACTTTTATATAAAATTATTTTTCACTTTTTCCAGCTTGTTTTCTTACAATGTGATCGCTAATTTTCATTTATGTTTTATCATGATTTGCTTCCATCTGCATTTAGTTTGTCTCTAGATCTCCCATCGATCCCAACTTAAACAAACGCCCATATGATGCGACCCTAAATTCACACCAACCACAGGTTATGCTTTTTCACATTCGTGAAAGTTGAATCTCCTCGAGGCATCCTCAGAGACTTGAATAGCATGGTGCGACAACAGAATCTAGGGACAGAGATCATAATTGACAGTTTAAGATCCTCAATGCTTCCCTATGAGACAACTCGACCATGAAGATTGCAAGATAAAACCAAAGTGTAAGCTCAGCCTATGTAGCATTGAAAGTCTCCCCAAAGGAAAAGAAAGTATAAGACATAAAGTGCTGAATTGATAAGGATGCGCACGTGAGGATCACAACAAGAATATGGCAAAGAAAGACAAGAAGTACAAGTGTAGCAGCTGGACTAAAGAGGGATACGACATAAAGTAGGGTTTTCTACACTTGGGTAACTAGACTATCTTCATCATCTCCCCATTCTTTCTCCGTAGAAACTGTAACCAAAGAACTTGAGAGAACATGAGAGCTTGTGAAAATAATCACATATAATGGATTTTTCTCTCAAAAACTCAGGGATGTAGGCTTCAGCATTGCAAGGTGTGGCGCATGCATTAAGTTTATCCTATAAAAAATGTATGAAGTTACCATATTTATTTATTTGAGTTGCTTTAAGTTTATATGACTTTGTGATTAAAAAAAAAAAAGTTTATATGACTTTGACCGATATAATTGATGAGCATAAATGTTGTTTGAACTTAAGGGAACCGAACTAAAGTTGAGTTTGTATAACTAAATACGAACACTTCTTAAACCATTATGTCCACTCCTGACCTAAATAGAGATAAAATTTAAGAAAGTTTTGTAATAGCCCTACCCAATTTCGTTAGGGATGGGGTAAAGATAATTTGTTAGCCCAAATTAAGATTAATGTGTCTTATTGGCCGATAAGCTCATTGTTCTAAATTTATTAGGGTTGGCTATGAATTTTTATTGGTCCCATAGGTCTAAGAGTGTATTTTTAAGGCACATTGATGTTTAATGGGTGATTTTTTATGATATTAAATTATTGATGGATATGTTAGGAAAGCCATTGGGGTTCAATCGGAAAATTTTGAACAGATCCATTTAACTTGATTAAACCCATTTAATATTTATGGTTAATAAATTTTATTGGGTCCAATAACTTGATTAAACCCATTTAATATTTATGGGACAGGTGAGCCTATATACTTAGCGAGTAATAGGATCAATACATTATTTAAGAGCTCATGGGATTTTATTGAACAAATTGAGCTTTATTTGGACTCAAAATCTAGCTCATCAAAATTTATTGTGACTTAGCCCATGACAACATAGGCAAGCACAAAAATTTGATTAGACCCATTAAATGATTTTAGAATAATGTTACATATAATCGTGAAGTTACAAGCGACATACAGTTACTTTGAAAAAAATTAAAATCTACTATTAATTTTTTTTTTCATGTGAGTCTCATATATATTCACTTTCTTTAAAGTGAAATTATACGTTACTTGCAACTTCACGACTACAATTATCATTTCTCAATCACCCTAATCCATTTGTTAGACCTTATAGATCACAATTTGTAATGTTCTTTAAAGAATGTAAATAAGTGCACACGTTTGTTTTTCCTTTTTTAGTGTTTCTGCATGACACGAGGTACATAGTTGAGTTGAATTAGGGTAATGTTTTAGACCCAAAAAGGTATTTTTTTCAGGATTTTCAAAAGAGCACTGCAAGGGCTGCTGCAGTCCAACATCACACACTTACATTATTTAAATAAATAAATAAAATAAATAAATTTATATGAGTGTGTGCTGCTGAGCCACAGCAAATAGGTTTGCTGTCCAAATTTATTGTTTTCAAAATGCATAACGGCGAGTTCACGTGCTAGCTACTAATGGAAGTTGGGACCCCCATTATAAAGAATTGGAGACTGAAAAAGCTTCCGACAGCAATGTCTAGCTAGTTAAGTAGAAAGCCTCCACAAGCTGCCACATACACACACATAGCTAGTTTCTTAGGCATCATGATTAATACATGAATATTAGTCAATAAGTGGTTTGATTCATGCCATGAAAATTCACAGGATGATAATTCATGTACCAATCGATGTCGATCATTACTCATAAAAATGGCAGTAGCCTCCCATTCCATTTCCATAGGGATAGTAGCATGGGCTATTTGGATCTTGTTATCCGAAAAGTGCTTGGTTAATGCACTTCATCAACCTCTTGTTGCTACATCTCGATCATCATCTTCCCTTCAACTTAAACAAGCCAAGGCTACTTTTGCAGCATACTGGGTGGTGGTCTCTACTCCCCAAGCCAGTAGTAATTATTCAAGTCGTTGCCATTAGGATGGTATTACTTGTAATGCTGGTGGAAGCGTCACAAGCAACGATAGATCTAATCAAAGTTTTGGAGGTAAGTTGAAATGCAACTTCTCTTTCTTCCCAAATTTAGCTCGTCTTGATTTTGGTGGGAACAACCTTAGGGGGCTCACCATTTGAGATAGGAATGCTGAAAAATCTGACGTATTTAAACCTTTATTCCAACTTCCTCTTCGGTCTAATCCCTACCAACTCTATGCCATTTAATTAATTTGAAATCTTTGGTCCTTAGTTTGAACACATTGGTTGGTCCAATCCCTTCCACTCTATGCCAATTCACTAATTTGAAACACGTCGACCTTGGAATAAAACCAATGGATTCATTCCTCCCGAAATATGAATGATTAAAAATTTGAGCTTTGTTAATCTTAACTACAACTTTATTAGTGGATAAATACCTAGAACACTTTGAGGCTTTTGACCCTTTATTGACCTTGGATCTTAGCTACAATAATCTTATTGGCAACATTCCCTTTCCTCTCACTAGTATAAAAATAGTCAACTTGTCACATAATTTTTTGAATGATCGGATTACAAATGGTTATACTGTATATTATACCTCCCACACATTAATTGGCAATACACAACAAGAGAATGAATTTTTTTTTTTGGACTAATCATTTCGTCTCAAAAAGTAATTGTGAGAATAACTTTTTAAGATGAAAAAATTTCTTCCCTCAATTGTCTTGAAATTCCTATCTCAAAAGATTTCTTAAGATGAAATTTGATTTTCATCCAAAAAAATATTTTCAGAGATGAACTTTGGCAAAACTAAATGAAAGTATTCGGATGGGTTCTTTTTTAGACGAACAATTTTCTTCCCGAAAAATTGTTCGAATAGAAATAATTACATTCGAGCAAACACATAACGTTTCAATGGTACAGAAACTTGATTCGAACGATCAAATATATTTGCTCCTGTTTGAATGGCCAAAGTATTGTTTGATAAATTTTTCATATTACTTTTTCTTAAACAAAAAATTAGTTGCTTGAATAGACAAAGGCGGGCCTACATGGTCCATTAGCCCCCACAAAATTTTTAAAATTTTTATTTTACTACATAATTTTATAAAGATATCTTAATATAAAAATAATTTGCCCTTCCTAAATTAATAAAACAAATTAGTATGTAAATAATTAAAAACAATTATATAATTAAAATCCTCCACCCCCCAATGCTAAAATTTTTAAAAATTTTACTGAAATTTTCCTCTCAAATTTCAAGATTTTAAAAGTTTTTACTGAAATTGTCTCTAGTGAACTACGAAAATTTTAAGAAAAAATATCTTATAAGATGATTTATAAACATTTATTTTTTATATACAATTTTATGATATATAATTATTATTTTTTATATCGTCACATACAAAAAATGCATATTACTTTTATACATACGTACAACACATTTTGTAAATCGCCCCCAAAACATTAAATTCTAGTTTTGCCCCTATGAACAAGCCTTATTGGTTCGAAAACTATGTTCGTTCGAATGGGCTGGATCTCTCACAAGTCATTCGATTGGTTCCTTTTTTGTGCAAACACAAGGTCTAGAGTTATCATAGAATTATAAATTATAATTTACCGTTTCAATTGAATATTTTTCTCTTCGAACGGTACTCATTATTCATAACTAAGTTTAATTAAAAGTATTGTACTAACATTACACATTATAATTTTAACATCACAATTATTCAAATGTTCTAGGACAAAATAATAAAATTACAACTAAAGAAAAATAAGTTCCAAGATTGTAGCGGTGGCATAAAATTTTGGGACATTATTGATTGCCACTATTCAAGTATTTTTGGGATTGAATCTCCAACTTCTTCTGCATTTTTTTTTTCTAATTAATTCTCAAAATCTACTACTTGATCTAATTGGACCAGCAACTCTTTTTTATTTGGACCTCAATTGCTCTATTATAAGCATTGCTTCCTCTAATTCTTGGGTTTTGTCATTTGATCTGAATTGAGAAGAAAATAATGATTTTAAGAATGACTTCACGCAATGTCTTAATCCCCTCAAATATTCAGAATGTGATCCAAGAGCTCGAAAAAAAAATCTGAGTATCATTAACAAATGATTCATTATATGGATCCGCAACACTTTCCTTATGTGATATCTTCTTATCCTAATAAAAACATTAAAGTTAGTGTAAATAACAAAAATATTATTAGACAATTAGATTAAAGAAAGTTAAACTTACATAATTTGCTTTTGCTTTTGCTTCGAGATTGGTCTGCACACCACTACGATTTTATATGCTTTAGCATACAATTAGATCAGATTATAGTTAGTAGGATTTTCTTCTTACTACAAAACAGAAAATTATATTAGGACTTAAATTAGAAAAGTATATATGTTAATATTTAAATGGGACTAGTATAACGTTACCATTTTTTTAAATAAACAAAGAAAAGATTGAGAACTTGCATAATGATGTATCGTTAAATTTGATCTATTTACTTTATTCACAATACTCCATTGCTAATAAAAATATTATGTCTATATGTTTAATACATCTATCATCTACTATAAAAAAAGGTTGCAGTGAAATTACCTAATAAGAAGAATCTTCAAATCATAAACATTCTCCCATTCATTTAGTAGCATTGCTTGAAATGGATTTTGACACACATTTATTGCAGTAATGAGCTTTTGATGCTATGAATGGTATTGACCTTTATATTTCTGAAATACATTGGAAATCAGCTCCTCAATCGTTAGTCAATCTTCTCGACGGCCAAAATTAAGTTCAAACTCTTCCTTTAATAAATTATAAACAATTAGTATAAATACAAACTAATTAAAATTAACATGTTACATTTAATTTTTGGGAGGTAGTTTATTACCAGGCAATAATTTTTTATGTGGCCTTTCACATATTAAGGAATTAGCTTGGGAGGATGTAATCATTGATGCATATGTGCGAGTAAGGGTACAAACATAAGAAGCAAGCCAAGCCGCCGAATCCCTAAAGTCACCGATGTGATTATCAGGAATATTTATTTTAATTTTACCTACTTTCATTACTTACTCTATGCAGACATCCCTTGTAATGCCTTTGCATCAGTATTGGCTTACAACAACTAAATATAGTATTTAAAGTACGTATTTTAATTAAATTATTTTATTTTGAAAATGTTATGTTAGTTAAATTGAGTATTAAATGTGATAATTGATTTGATAAAATACTTTGTTTTAGGTTTGGTGATATTGGTCCACTATTAATGACAGGTGAACCAATTCGAAAGTCAATAATAGACAGGGATGGCACATACTATGCTTTGGAATATCGGAGGCATATCTATTTGAAAATATAAGAAATTATTATTTGAGTTTTTTTTTTTTACTTATATTTATAATAATGATACTTATACAAATATCAAATTCATTTACTATCAATTTTACTGGACCAGTCGCCCTCATCCTCACTAGACACTTCGACTGATTCATATTTCTTTGGCATTCCATCCTCAATTACTTTTGGTTGAACATCTTCTCTATACAATCGGACCATGTCATATTAGCTTAGATCAGCAAATAAATTAATGTCTGTTTCGTTTTCTTGAAATGCTTTTTCATTTGTTGGACTATTAAATTCTTCGTGTAGTTCATCTGCCTTTGGAAGACTGGAATGTAATCATATGCTTTTTTTTTGTGCAAAATTCTCCACTACATGCCATGGGTTCCCATACTTCGGATTCATTAAATAAAAAACTTGATTCGCTTAGCAAGCGAGAATGAAATGATCGTTCTCATACTATGTGTGAGATATATTGACACTAATAAAATATTGATCATTACGCACTCTCATCCTAGTATTTGGGATATCCCACCAATTATATTTAAACAACCAGACCATATATCTCCTCATGTATTTTAACGCTATTATATCTTCTACAACTCCGTAGAAGTTAATATTATCATCCATACTACTTCCTACGACTACAACTCCACAATTTTAAGTTTTTCCATAACATTCTCAGTCAGCCGTATGAAATCTACATTTACGACCAAACATCTTGAGTATTGGATTGCCTGCTTGGACGGACCACATGCTAGAACATACAAGTCTAGTGAGATTTTACCTAAATTTTCATCATATTTCGATACAACCTAAATCGACAAATATTATTCTAGTTATATCAATCAATATTTTGAATACCGTACCGGTAGGCATACCCGTCAAGGTACTGAAACAAAATATTTCGGTACCGATACCGTTTCGTATACCAATTCGAAATAGTTTATATATAAACAAATTATATATATAAATATATATAAATTATATTTCAAAATAATAGTCAATAAATGAATCAATTATATATATAAATATATATATATGTAAATAGTCTAGTGTGAATTAATTAGGATAAAAAATAGTAAAATATATTAAAAAAAATTATCAAAATCCGGTACGACCGATATTTGGGCCGGTACGAAACAGACTCTATTTCTGTATCAGCCATTGTTTCGGTAACGGCATGTACCGACTATACCAGCCAGTATGGTACGAAATTTAAAACACTGATATCAATGCCAGATAGAAAAAAGTATAGTTTAGTGGTATAAAGTTCGTAGATAATAAGTTTTTTTAGTATTATTGTATGTTCAAGTTCCTAAATATCATCAAAAGAAATAGACTTGTTATTTCAGCCAAAAAGATTAAAATATTTCAAACCAAGATTAGATTTCTTGGGTATGATATTTTTTATGGCAAAATCAAGCCAATCCAAATGGCCATTGAATTTGTTGATAAATTCCCAAACACTATTATTGATGAAACTCAGCTCCAAAGATTTATCGGATTATTCAATTATATTTCTGATTTCTAGAAGGACATGAGAAAACAATGTCGTCCTCTCTCCAAAAGACTTCATCTCAATCTTACTCCACGAATAGATATCCACACTAATTCAGTCAAACAAATCAATGCATATGTCAAAACTCTTCCATGCCTTAGAATTTCTACTTCCAACTCTTTTAAAATTGTTAAAACAAATGCCTCTGACATAGATTATGATGGCATTCTCAAACAAATTATTTCACCAGGTTCTTCTGAAAAAATTGTTCGTTTCTATTCTGGAATCTAGAATTCTATACAACTTAATTATAGTACTATTAAAAAAGAAATATTATCTATAGTACTATGTATTTCAAAATTTTAAAGTGATTTACTTAAGCAAAAATATATATTACATATCGATTGTAAAAGTGGTAAATATGTATTAGAAAAAAATGTTCATAACATTGCATCCAAACATATTTTTACACGATGGCAAGTTATTTTAAGTTTTTTTTATTTTGACATTGATTATATTAAAGGAATTTATAATTCAATCCCTGACTTCCTTATCCGTGAATTCCTATATAAAAACGAGTAGAAAAAATGATAAAAAGCCACTAATCCCTCCTGTACCCCCAACAAGGCCACCCCTTCCCTCCTCCCAACCTCTTCTAATGCTTCATTCCTCCCCACTAGAGATTGCTAACAGATTCACTTTACTAGAAAGTATTCTTAGACCTATTTCACCTAGTTCTTTTAACTCAACTCTCTCCATACCTTATGATCCTTATGCTACTCCTTTAGCGACAACAAGGCCAGCTAATTTCTTCTTACCAACCTCTAAAGTAAAATATTTCAAAAAGACATTTTCAAAATCTGTTCTACATTGAACCTAATAGATCAATGTATACAGATCCATTTCAAACTGCTTCAAACTATTTTCTCTAAATTTTTACTAGATTCCTTGAAAATTTAACAAAAAACCTCTAATTTTATTTAAGGATACTTCTCCATACAGGGTCTCTCTCTTTTAAACCTATCTATTGCAAAATAGATAAATCAAAAATTATTTTTCATAATTGCTATCTTCTATTTATAATGACTGAAGAATAATGGAAAACTCATTCATATACTTCCAAAAGTATTCCACAGTCAAAAATTCAATATATTTACTATGATTATATTGAAGCTTGGTTCAAATTGCCCTTATTTCAAACTTCTGATCACATGCATTTTTTGTTCTTTAATTTTGACAAAAAATAAAAACATAGTTTTCCCCTTTGGTTCCAAAGACGATGGAATCAGTTCGGCCCAACCCCAAAATATTTCCAATAGAGTTTGCCTACACGGTGACGGTTAGTGAAAAGTGAAATGTATATAGCTTTGGAATGTTGGCATTAGAAGTATTAATGGGAAGGCATCCGAGAGCATTCATATCCTCATCATCATCATCATCATCTCAAAATATGCACTAAATCAAATATTCCAACGTCTGCCACCTCCAAATCGTCTAATTGAACATAAGATTTTGCTTGTTGCTACAATAGCATTTGCATGCCTTCACACTCCGTTAAAGTCCCTAATTATAATGAGATGTGTTGCAAGAATTTCTCTCTCGCAAGAAGCCAAATGTCATACCCTTAAATATAGTTTCACTCTTGCAAAATTGAGGAAACGGGCAACATGTGTTGCTGGATTAAGATTTGCTTATTGTTAGGATGTTTTCTTTGCTGTCAATGTGTCATTTACATTTCCCGAATTTTTTTGTAGAAAAATATTAGTTGTAAGCATTCCAATTCACTCCATAAACCTAAAGTATTTTCAAGGTTGGAAGCGGCTAAAATAGATTGGGTCATTGTGCTTGTATGAGTTCAGTGTGCAAACAGAATGGGTCATTATGTTTGTCCTACTAAAAGAAATAAACAAATTTTACGTCTAGTTAGAGTATTACTTAGCATAGGAGCTCAGAATTTTAAAGCCTTAAGTGGAGTCTTTCGATACTCCTCTGTGATCTTAACATGACAAGAAATTATATTTAGATAAGGTTAACAGGAAGTGTAATAAGAATACAAGTTAATTTGTCTATGCTTTAGGAAAGAAAGGAAATCATTGATCAATAACAAATATATGACAATGGTCATATTGATGATTAACCATGTTCTGGGCATGACGACAAAAGAGAAAGGGAAAAGGTTATGATGAGGAACTTAATTAGCTTGTGAACGTATAAGATGTTAGTATTGTCAAGACCTGTAACTGTAATTCTACCTTGTTGCCTGAGAAACAACAAACTTCCACTTGTTAACTTTAAAAACAAAAAAGAAAAAAAAAATATCAGTAAAAAAAATGTATTCTACCCTTGCAACAGACAACTCATATTCAACAAGCTTCGCCAAAATAGATAAGATCATTAAACCAATTGTCTTATTGAAGCGGGCCTTATAATCTATACAATTTCATACTTTTTTTTTTCAATTTACACATTAGTGTAGAGTCAATTGTTTCCAAATTTTTTTAGTGGCTTCCTCGAGATCTTTTTTAAGCCACCAAGGATATTTACTTGTGACGGATTTAGGTTTTGTTGGTAATACCATTATGTCAAGTCAGGATTATGGATGTAACCGGTTCGATTTAGTCCGATTTTGGACAAAACTTGGGAACAAATTGTATCCACTGGTTTTATATTTTCAAGAATCGATTCTGTACCGGTTACCTTCCTAAATGGTACTTTCGATTTTACCAATTTCGTTTCAGTTCGGTCTAGTTTTTCGACTTTAATAAAATGCAAATTTTTCATAAAAATCTGTTTATAAAAAATAAAAATAAAAATTATTTTAAAGTTTAATTTTGTAAAACTATAGAATAGTATTAGTATAATGATTAGTATAACTATATTATTGATAGTATTAGTATTACTATATAACTATAGTTAATAGTATCATATAGTGATATAGTATTAATATAATTAATACTATAGTGATGTAATTTATATATAGACTTAAAGTATATTATTAATAGTAATATAGTATTAGTAAAAAGCCATAAAGTATAAATTGTAATTAATATACATTATATTAAATGTATATTAATTTATATACAAATGTATATTAATTTGCTAATGTATTTATCAAAGGAATATATCGAGAGTTTATTAGGCCATAAATAAATTCCAACCGCAAGACGCTATCACAATAGCCCCAACAATCAATACAAGTCCCTTCCAAACCTCTTTTTATTTTAATGAATCAACATATGCACCATTAAGGATATTTGGAACAACTAGACTAGGACACAACCCAAAATATTCAAAATTAAACCCAAAATAATAGTAAGATCATCCAAAGCAAGCTTAAATGAACAATGCCACTAAACAAAGATGATTGAATCATATCAAGTACACTAGTTTCAAATTTTTTGAATCTAGCATCTCAAACATAGAGAAACATAGAAACATTTATACCCTTACGAGTAAAGGGATTAATAGCAACATGAACATAACTAATATGCAGGAATTTATAACCTTTAATAAGAACTTCATGAATAGATTTTAGATTAAACAAACAACATTTATTCATGAGTTTTGGTTATAGCATAAGTTTGTTCAACACTCTTAACAATAAACTTAGTCCTAAAAGCAAAGTGAATAAAACTAGTTTTGTAAATAGCCTTGGCATCAATCTTAGGAACACTCTATTTTTTAAAATTAGAGCAATTAGACCCTTCAATAGAGTAGTCTTCTTCATTAATAATATTAAGAGGTAAAGTAGATCTAAAACTAAAAGATAAACTGAATTTAAATATCGTATTCACTCTCAATCACACTTAAACTCTAATGTCAACACTTACTTATCATGTTTTCTCCTAGGTCTTTGTTGTATTTCATAATACATAACCTAATCAATTGTATACCACTCATGCCTTAGACTCTAATAATGGCCTTACTAGTATCAGAGCCAACTCGGTTTGGCTAGTGATAATTGTATTATCTCTATTATTTTTGTTCATTTTCGATCTTCTATTCTTCTATCCTCACCATTTACTCTATTGTGTTTTTTTTTTTTCACTATTGCGCCTCCTAATAGTAAAGAAGTTTGACCAACAAATAGTAAGACCCGTTTAGAGTGTAGAGCATAAGTGGTGCATGGTTCATTAGGGTATATGTTATGAAATGCAATAGCAACCATAGAGAAAACATGATAAGGAAGTGTTGACCTTAGAATTTTAGTGTGATTGAGAATGAATATAATGTTTAGATCCAATTCATTTGTTAGCTCTAAATCTAGTTTAACCCTGACATATTAATGAGGAAGAGTACTCTGTAGAAAATCTTGATTGCATTGCTTTCAACAAATGGAGTATTCCTAAGATTAACATCAAGGTTATTTATAAAATTAGTTGGCTTCAGTCTACTTTTAAGAGTGAGTTTAATATTAAGATTGTTAAACAAACTTACACTATGTAATAGTCCTAAAATCTTCATCTTAATTTAATTATTTAATTAAATGCTAATATACAAAATTAGTGGTAATTTGTAAAAATAAGCCCTAAAGAGATGGGCTTGGGAATGAAGCTTTTGAAATATGGATTAAGTGAATGGGCCAAGAGAGTAGTGGTGAGCCCATAAGCCCATAGAGTGAGCCCATGACCCATCAAGCCCATAGTAGAGCCACATGTCACTTGAAGAAAAACCCTAGAAAATCATTCAAGGCTTATAGGAAAATTCTAGTTGGTGGAGATTAACTAGTAGGTAGCCATGTGCCATGTAGGATTGAGTGTAGAATCTCATGGAGGGATTTTCCTACCATTGAATCTTGGAAGTACAAGGCACCATTCTTTGACTTTCTAATAGAAGTCATAGTGTGTAGGAATGTGACAAGTGGCATGAAGAGAAGGATGGAAGGAAGGAGCAAGGGGGATTTGGTGGATGCAATCCGTGAGGCACTTTGGGAGAGTTTCATGGAGTATGGCAACCAACAAGTTGATAAGATAAGGGAAGAGTGTGTAAGTGAATAAGGTACAATGTGTAAGAGAGTATGGTGATGTGAAGAGAGGTATGGTGTGGGTGTAGGTGATGGAAATGATAAAAGCAAGGAGATGAAGCAAAGTGGGTTTCGGTGGAGGCAAGGCTTGGCCGGATCATGCATTGCTCAATTCCCAAAAAGCATGGCCTTGAGATCACTTGGATGGACACATGAGATGATGTAGGGATGATGATTGAGTGAGAAGCAAGAAAATGAGTGCTAAACACTCAAGGGAGGCGCCGGCCATGGCAAGTGAAGGAGAAGAAAAGCAAATCCTCCAAGGCATGGCCAAGATTTGATCTTGGAATGGCCTAGTGTTGTCAATCACTCAATCCATCATTGGCCATACCTAAGCATGGGTGAAAAGTGTACCAAAGAACCCTAGAGCAAGGCTTGGCCATGTGACCCCATATCCATTTCCCTTGGCTTGCTTCACTTGGACACATACAAGCTTATTCCTATCTCACTCTCTCCTCACCTCTCGGCCAAAACCACCTAAATTACCTCTACCTTTGTTTATTCTTCTTTCACACACACAATTTTGAAGAATCCTAAATTAGTGGAGCTAAAATCAAGAGTGTTGAAGTGGACAATACATTGGAGAAGGTTAGTGCCTAGATTCATGCAAGCTTAGGAAGAAACACACACACACATGTAACACCTTTGTTTTGGTTAGAAAGGAAATAAGGTTTCTTTTTAAATCTTTATATTTATAACTAGACTAATAAGAGATTCTATGTGTGTATTCTCATATTTTAATCAAAAATCTAATAGGAATATTGTAAGTATACTTTCACCTTTTCCTTAACAATTCTTGTATATAGTTAGGTGATCATGCTTGTTGGATTAATGATTGTATTGTCATGTTTGGATTAAATTGATTATACTTGTCTTTGATATGAATATTCTTGTGTAAATCTCTATGATAAAATAAGCTTAGAATGTGAGTATAGATGATGGATCAAGTATTAGTTGCAAAAAGAAAATGAAAAGCATGAGTATCATACGAAATGATGAAGTTGATGCATGATGGATTTTAGTATTTTGGTGTTACTAAGATAGAATTTATTTGAGGAAATTAGTAATATAATTGATTATTCAAAGAGAATGTTGTCTTGAGGAAATGAAAATGAACTTGGGAATAAAATATATGATTGATATGGATTGGAATGGTGTATACGTGCATATGGAAAGAAGTAATCACTTGTATATGATGATTAGCAATGTTTAATTGGAATTTTATGATATTTAAGGTTGAGATTGGAAGATTAAATTATATTGCTTTGTGGTGGAATTATTTAGTTTAAGTTTATAGAAGGAACTTATGGAAAATGAAACTTTGAATAAATTAATAGAATGAATTTTCCCCAAGTTGAAAGGTGAAGGAAGGAAGTTGGAATAAATTAAGTTTGGAAATAGAAAATGTCTACTTAGTGGATAATAGGGTTTTCGGTTACCCCTTTCTAAGGATGGTATATGTTTTAATTTGACACCTTTTAAACTCTTGGAGGATAATTAGAGTTTCAATGATCAAGAAAAAGCCCTAGGAATTACCCTAGGAGGATTCGGCCATGATGGGTTGGAGATGGGCCGAGTACCCCACTTCAATCCTAGCCCCCTAATTTGGATGTAGAGTAT
Source organism: Platycarya longipes (assembly GCA_036559045.1). NCBI lineage: Eukaryota > Viridiplantae > Streptophyta > Magnoliopsida > Fagales > Juglandaceae > Platycarya > Platycarya longipes. Next base: position 18,638,358 of record CM071803.1, on the reverse strand, counting down.
GATGACTAAGTAGGAAATTGTATAGTTTATTCCCAATGAGAAAGAAAAGGAAATGAACTATGAATGCACTTGAGCTCGTCTCTGGTTTTGCATGAAAATAAGTAAGTGTTGCATGTCTCATGCATACATCATGAAAAGCATGTTTTTAAAGTCCAATGTGTTTTTAAGAAAAAGAAAAGGAAAGATTGAGTTTTGAAAGAAAAGAAAAGAAGTAAAGTTTTATAAGAACCCCAAAGGCTGGGACGGGGTAGTGCCCCAATGGAACTCTCTGTCCACTCAAGAGTGTTTAAAGTCGAGTGGAAGCCCCTGGGTCGACGAAGAATAGTCGGCGGACCATGTATGGCTCCAAAAGGTGTCCGGAGCGCGGTAGCACCTAACGCTGGTGGGTGCCAAGGACGGTTAAGGTGTAAGGACCTGCCGTTTTATAAGCTATATGACGCATTCACTTTAAGGTGATGCGGTAACCAGCAGGGAACATGCGGTGCTTAGGGGAACCGTGTTGTGTCTCATATATGATAAGTGGCGCCTAAGAAAGAATAAAAGATGCGAAATGTTTTAAAGAAATGATTTGAAAAGCAATGATATGAAAAGAAGTCTAAAAGAAGCAAGTCCGTATGAAAGTTTACATGAGCATGTGCATGAGTCAGTCATTCATTTGCATATGCATTAGCTAAGACTGTTTGGTTCACTTATCTGTATATTTGAAATGTTTTGGTTAATGTGCTAGTATACTTGTTGAGATTTCTCCCGAAATCTCACCCCCTTTTTATTATCTCTACTATCGCTCCCTTGGAAACGATAGAAGTTATTGCAGGAAATGATGGATCCCCGGATTACGACTCTCGAGAAGATGGGTCGGACCCTCATGGGCCCAACTAAGACAGATACTACTGGGCCAGTGACCCTAGACCTGTTGGGTTAGTGGGCGGCAGAGTCGCTTCCTATGGCGACGTACTTTTTTGATGACTTACGCCCTACGGGGTGTTGTTTGGTGCTGGGAGTGGATGGGCTCCTCCATATGGGACGCCTGTTTACATCATCCTCTGGGATGATGTGTGATGTAGGTCCAGGTCTGAGTTTGGACAGTCTTCGTTACGGTCCGGACTTTAAGAAGATAAAGGAAGAACCCGCCTATTAGTATGTTTGGCGGAAGGGGAGGGGATCGTTAATATTTTTATTTTGTATCGCCTATGTATTTTGAGGAAAAATCTTCCCGTTGTTTTGGGAAGTGCTTTTGTAGAAAACTGTTTACATTGGTGGCCTTAACTTTGATGTATATGTATATGATGTTTAATTTGGGTTTTATTTCGTTAACCATGTGATGTGCGACAAGCGTAAATGTTTTGTCGAATGTTTTTGGCTTGACCTTTTTCCGCTGCGAGATAAAAAAATAATAATAAATATAATATTAAATAATGCTCTCACACGTAAAGATGAGGGATGACTTCCTTGTGACGTTCGTCTCCAGCGTCGTAATTTGCGTGCGAACCCAAGCGCAAGCTAGGGCGCCGACACACTATTTTCAAAATTTATGGAAAATGTTGTTTGTCTAAACAAAAATCCATTCATAATTTTCTTATTAAAGGTTATAAAGTCTTGCATATTGGTTTTGTTTAAGCTATTATTAAGCGTCTTAATTGTAAGAGTGTAAATGCTTTTGTGCTTCTATGTTTGAGAGGTTGAAAATTTTAAAAATTTGAAACTAGTATGCTTGATATGACTCAATCACCTTTGTTTAATGGCCTTGTTTCATTTTGATTACTTTCCTGATCTAGCCCTTGCCTTGGATGATATTAATACTGGTTCAGACATACAACACATAGTCGTCTGACAAGTATTTTTGTATGCAAATTCAATAAGTGGGACATGTTGCTCCTAGGGTCCCTTAAAGTCTATTATGCACAAACTCAGCATGTGCTCGAAGGTTTGGGTGGTCCTTTTTTATTGTCCATCCGTCTGAGGGTGGTAAGCTACTAAGACTTAATTTCATACCCATCACTTTTGTAAACTTCTCCAAAAGTGAGATGTAAACTTAGGGTCCCAATCAGATACTATAATCTTAGAGACTCCAAGTAATTTCACCACTTCCCTTATGTACAATAGGTAAGGGTGAGTTTGTTCATCATGTACATGGTACTTACTGGTAAGAAGTCAACATTCATGGTTAATTGGTCTATTATTACGCATATCAAATCTTTATCCATAGAAGTTTAGGGTAACCCAACTAAGAAATTCAGAGTGATGTTTTCCCATTCTCATTCGAGAAAAGGTAAATATTGCAAGTTTTCTTATGGTTGTTGATACTCCACCTTTACTCTTCTACACATACCACATTTTTTGATTTAGTAGATTGTGTCCCTCTTTATTCCTTTCCACCATTATTCTATTTTGAGATCTTGGTACATTTTTGTTCCTCCTAAATGCATGGCATATGGCAATAAATGGGCTTCTGCCAAAACCCCTTGTATAAATTTTGGATTGGTTGGGCTTGTCTTCTATCTTTTGAACAATACAATCATGTCCTCAACCAATCTAAAATGGATAGGTCCTTCAACCCTACCAATGGTCCTTCACCACTACCAATCTTTCGTCAGATTTCCTTTCCTCAAAACCACTTATCCTTAACTGCTATAGTGTAGTAAAAACCTCTCCTAGTGACCTACCAGTAAGTGTCTCATCTCTTCCAACAATGATACTACTTTCAAAGTTTTTCCTTTGTCCATTGTCTTTGACTTGGACTTAGGGCATTGGCGACTAAGGCCTTATTTATTTTTACTGATAAGATAATATAAAAATTGAAAGTTGGATAAAATGTTATTAGAATATATTTTATTTAATATTTTTTTTGTTTTTAGATTTGAAAAAGTCGAGTTCTTTATATTTTTAATAGACACGCATTAACAAAGACCAAAATGTGCATGGGGTTTGCGTCAGTATGGTTGCTTGTTGTGAGTGAGGTGCCTAGTTTTTTTCTTGGCCTTCTCGGTGGCTTCACGGTGGAGGCTGCAACGTGCTGCGGTGGCTGAGGGTAAACTAAGAAAGAGTTGTTGCTGGGCATTGCATGGTGGCGTTGTACTCACTAAGCTATGTGGGCTGACTGTGAGAGCTTATTTAAGATCGTTGCCTACTCAATCCTTTTGTGGCTGGGGCTCAAGTTAGGTTCCTAGAATTCAACGACGACAGCTTGGGAGGGTGTCAGTGGAGGTCTAATGGTTAGGCAACCCAAATGTGTAGCCTGGAGATACAACATACATGGAGGCAAACCGGGTAGAAGGTTTATTTGTAAAGCCGGGTCATGGGTTTTGGGTAATGGGTGGGTTCATTCAAAGGTCTTGGGCTAAATTATGGGATTGACCCATGAGTTTTAGAGTTTCTCCTTGGATTTTATTTGTGGACTTTTTAGGGCTCATTTGAAGAGTAAGATGAGAACAAAATTTTGTGAATAATAATAAGATAATTTATTAATAATAATAGAATATTTTAAGTTAAGTTTATTTGAATTTTTAAAACGAGAGAAAAAATTGAATAAAAAAAATTATAAAATTAAAATATTGTTATGATATAATTATATAATATTACTTTTACTTGAAGATTAGAAAAAAGATTTGTTTTTATTTTTTGTTTGAAAGTTTGAAAAAATTATGATAATTAGTTTGAAAATTTTGTAATTGTTAATTTAAAAATTTTGTATTGAAATTAAGTTTGAAAATTAGATGAAATCAAATCAAATGAGATGAGATGAAATTGAGAATTTTAGGATGAAATTATATACAAAAATGGACTGGACCATTTGACGGGTCTAACCAAATTTTAGGATTTGTCTATAGTTTCACGGGCCAAGTCACTTAACAATCATAATGGATCAATTTTAAATTTTGAAATTAGCCTAACTCATGCAATAAATACTCCTCAGCTTTTAAATAATTATCAAATGAGTTTTGATAATGAGTTTTGACCTAATTGTTGGGCCCAATAGAATTCCATAACCCACCATAATAAATTTTGGGTCTGTAGTATATTCGAAATTAATTGGTAAATTTCAATTGGGCTTTCCAAAAACATTAGCCCACTAATACCATCCAAATCCTTATTGAAACTTCAATGGGCCTTGAAAATAACTTTTCGGCCTATGGACATAATTAACAGCTCCTAGTCAATTTCAATATCATATGCTTGTGGGCTAGTTATTAAAAAAATAAAATAAGGACTTATTCAAAATGGTCTGTTAAATCTAATTTAGGCTTTTTTTTTTTTTTTTTTTGTGAAACAGATCATTTAGGCCCAATTAAATTAATCTCATTACTAGCCTTAGAAATATTGGACCAAGTCTTACACTTCCCCTCGTAAAAACCAAAATTGTTCTCAAAATTGCTATGTTTGAAAGAAATTTCTCAACATCCAAAAATTCTAGATCTTACCTTAAGCATCCTCATGGCAAATGGGGTGGTGTCCGATTCATCAGATAACAAATCGTGAGGTCTAATTTCATTCTTCAAGTGGATTCGGAGATCCGTCTTCTAGATTCCAGTTCGTTTAACCCTTGCTTCTCCCATCTGACTCATTTTTATTTCCCTTCCAAAGACCTGTACACAACTCTTTAGGACTAGTTTGGTTTTATAAAATCAAACTATCTCATTTTATTTTATCTCATATATTTATTATAATTTTTTTAATTTTTATATAAAATATAATAAAAAATGCATCATTTTTAATTTTCAAAATAAAAATAATATGAAAAATTATGATTATATTTTTATTCAACTTTCAACAAAACATCTCATCTTATCTAAACCGCGTAACCAAATTGGGTCTCAGCAAATTGTGAATTAATAGTAGTACAAGGCGCACACTTCACTCAAGAGAAAACCAAACTTATAGGTAGGGGTGTAATCAGTCCATTTTAATCTGGTTTTAGATAAAATTTAGAACCGAATTGGTATGTAATAATTTTTCATTTTTAAGACCCGATTCTGCATTAGTTTTCTCCAAAATTGGTACTTCCAATTTTATCGATTTTGACGCATTTCGGTCCAATTTTCTAATTTTAATATACTATACCATATATTATATAATATATATAATATAGTATATTATAGTAAATAATGCTATAGTGATAATATATTGTAATATATTATCATAGGCATTATAATTGTATTATAGAATATAGTGATAGATTATAATATATAATATAATATAATGATATATTATAATATATTATAGTATATTATAATATATAGTGATGTAGTATTTGTATAACTATTAATATGCACTATATAGTTTTGAATATAACTATTAATACAAAAGACTATAGTGATATAAGATCTTAAACTTTAATATTATATTAATTTGTAATTTATATTTCCATAAAAAAAAATTATAATTTATTATATAATACAAAACTATTTTATATGTAATTAAATGTTGTATATAAGAATTATAAAAATTAAATATATATATATATATGAACTGTTCCAATTTTAAAAAAAAAAAATTAAAACCAGACCAATTTTAAAAGTTTTAAGAAAAGTAAAATCGATATCAGATCATTCCATACCAAACCAAATTCATCAATTTGTTCCAGTCCGATTCATCGATTTATCAATTTTTTCTTTCACCATTACTTGCAAGTTACAAGACGTTGCGAGCAAATAAAAATCAACATATATTTATTGACTCTTTGGCATCTTAATTTTGTTATTTTTTAGTCAAGAGCATCATGACTTGATGGCATATGATCTTTTCAAACAGAGTACTTGAGTTCGGAAACCCCCACCCCCTTTATTTAAAAAAAAAAAAAAAAATTGTTATTTTTTAAATGTTTGCTTTAACAATACTCTTTGCTTTTTCTTTCAAGGAAGAAAGGCTGGTTTTACAATTACAACATCTATGTCCGCTAACATAGAGACCGTCCTTCTTCATCTTACACACAACTTTTATGAGAGAACATTATCTTCACACGTTACAATCAAAGAAAATAGATGACATTATTGCTCTATTCATAGAAAAAGATAAAATTTGCATTGCTGTACGCCTGAAAGCAAATGATTATCCTTATAGGGACAGGGCATACACCCATCCCTTAATCATTTCTTTCAACTTGCCTATGGAAGGGATAATGCTAATAATATAAATAAGTTTTCAGAATTAATATAAAGATCAAGCATAAATTAGTTAAAAAGAAACTTATAAACATGTTCGTCATATCAGGTTTACTCTCAATAATTATGTTCTTTGAATTTGTTTGATTTAAGAAAATGTTGCGATGCAATTTCATATAATATATTAGATCTATTTTATAATAAAAATATTTTTATAATTTTATGTATGTTAATTTATTAATATATTTTTATGGACTTACTTTGTGATTAAAAGATTTCTTACGAGCTAATTAATATCACTCGTAAGCCGTAACAAAACATTGGTTCTTAAAGTTTGAAAGCATGAATTATCCATTCTAGTTTAAGGTATGTTTGATATTGGTTTGATAATTTTGAAGACTACTTTCAGTTTCTAAAACATACATCTATCTTACGAAAATTAAAAAAAACAAAACAAAACAAAACAAAAAACACACACACAAATAGCATACAACATGAATCTACTGTCAAATTGCTTATATCGATAAATATAATTGAAAATGAGAAAATTATATAATAAAAGATAAAATTAATCTAATATTAAACTAATTGCAACTTGCAAGGAATTAAGATCACCATCAAAATTGATTTCTGTTGAGCACGTTCGGTACACGCATAACTCTGGCAGCCTCAAATCCATCGAATTTGGCCGCTGGTTTATCATTTTTAGTGACACATGGTCCTCCACCAACTACCTACTACAAATGTAGTTTTTTTTTCTCATCTTATTGTTTTCTCTAGTCTAAAATCAAGTAAAAATAAAAGTGATAATTTCTATTACTCATTCTAAACTAAACATAATATAGCACATACCTTACTACTGTGACTTTTAACTGTAGCTCAAAATCTTCATCAAGCAGTCCCTTTTTTTATTTAGAATTGAACGGAGCTATTCATTTGATTCTAATCTGTTTTTTGTTTTTAAGAAATCATTTGTTTGACTTTTTTTTTATTGCACTATGTATTAGTTTTTAAAAAATATATATATAGAGGATTTTCATTTTATTTAAATGTGTATTCTATAATTGATTAATTTGATTTAATAAACTTAATTTACTTATGAAAAATGAATCACCGACAAAATTGATGTTTGTTGTGCAGGTAAGATTGGCATCTCAGTTACCTAAAAAGGATATAAATACGTTTCCTGTCTAACTTTGTCTCTATTCATGTGACTTTAGACATGATGATGGGGATGACATGTTTATCTTTACTTTATTATATATTTATTTATTTATTTATTTATTCTTTTAGTTTTCGTAATGGACATGTTCATCATGATGCTGTATTAGCTTTAGGCTTGTCCTTTCTTTTTTTTTTTGTCGGTAGGGGATGTCTCTCTTACAACGTTGATCGTGTTAGGCCATCTGCTTTTTTTTAGGTATCACGTTTATTTTACAGTCTAATATCGACGCTGACTTTAACCTGTTTTTTTTTATGTTTTTTTCTGTAATTATTGTCAAATAAAGTAAAATGCAAGAGGAAGGACGGGAATTTTTTAGATCTCATTTAAATTAGGAGATGAGATAAATTAAAATGATTAATTTAATTTATTTATTAATATTATTATTATTTTAATATTTGAAAATATTAAATTAGAATTTAAAATATATGTATTATAATTTAAAAAAATTATATTGAAATTTATATTTTGTATACAAATTTAAAAAAATATAATGATAAATTTGAGATGAGTTGAAATGAGTTTGTCGTGTCAACGAATTCGAACCAGCCTTAACCAAAACAAATCTCTTTAGCTTAAAAATGTGAAATTTCCAAATTGATTAATCAACATTTGAAGATTCTAAAAAATAGAATGCAAAGAAAATGAGTACATAGAGTAGCATTATCTTGTTATCTTTTTCTATGATACGCCAACGATAGAGATGTGAAAGGCATGAGCTTAGAGATGGAATGGCTATCGGCTAGGGTTGGATTGGCTAGGGTTGGATTGACCTAAGTGAAAACTTCTTGAGAATATTACGTGGCCGAATGGGCCCAGTATATGGGCTTGTCATTAAATGATGCAAGAGGAATTATATGGCTTCGAGATGATCGAGTTGGGCTTGGACTTGGGCCTATTTATCTTGTTATTTCCTTTCATACAATAGTTATATTTCAGCTCATGTAATTTGGGGCAATTTAATACTTACAATATCTTAATGTATAAATAACTCCGACTAAAATTAGAAAACTATCTAAAAAATTTTGTAATTCTCATCACATTTGGAGGTGATGAGAGTTTCAACAAATGTGTGTTTATTCAGAAATCAATATTTTTCTCATTCATCTACAAGTAAGTTGTTACAAAGTGGTATCCAGAACCTTCAATTTTGCATTTATGGCTAAGGGAACATGTTTTAAAGATTTACAAGAAAATTTTCAATCTCTAAAGAAATTCACTACTAATCAAATTAAGATTAATGAATCACAATTTGCTGCCATTGAAGCTGAGATGCAGGCTATGTGAAAACAAATGGAGTCGATGATGAAATAGTTTTCTTCCTTTGCTGCTAATTTGCATAAAGAAGATTCAACAGGATCTGGTCAAAATAATAAAGAGAATAGCCAAGATCAATAGATTATACCTCATTCTGGTGAGATCCTTCCTCACACTGTTAGGTTGGATTTTCCTTTTTTAATGGTAATGATCCACAAGGTTGGATCTATAAGGCCAATCTGTTTTTTAAATTCCACAACACTCCACCACATCATCGATTAAACCTAGTTTTATTCCATGTTAAGGAAAGGGCTCTTGTATGATTTTCAGGATATGGATGAATCTGGAGTGTTACCTTAATAGGAGAACTTTGTTAAGGTAATATTGCTTCATTTTGGAACAGACTACTAGCTTAAGACAATCAAAAACAGTGGAAGATTATAAAACTCATTTTGAGTTTTAATCTAATAGAGTGAAAGGATTGTCTAAATCTTGTAAACTGAGTTGTTTTTTAAGTGGCATGAGGGATGACATCCATTTACCAGTACAAATGTTCAACCTTAACACTTAACTCACTGCCTACGGCTTGGCTAAGATTCTAGAAGGGAATATTGCCCTACATAAAAGAGTCCGTGCCAAATCATATACTCTTCCCTATACAGAATCAGCTCACTTAATTCCACCCTAATCCTCATCTTCAACCTCATACCAATAATTAATCAAAAGCTATTATCCCTATCCAAAAGATCTCACAAAACGAAATAAAGGAAGTAAAGTCAAAGGCCTTTGCTACCACTGTGATTCTAAGTGGAGCACTAGCCATAAATGCCACAACCATAAGTTGTATCTTATTGAAGATGTGGATGATGATCAAGAGGCCACTGAACATGTTTCTGCATTGAATTCAAAAACTGAGACATTATTGGACTTGTCTAAACCTATCAAGTGTTTAGAAATCTCATTACATGCCATCTTGGGTTCCCTCACTGTGCAAGTTGACAGTCTAGACCGAGTTATGGGAGTTAACCTCACTGTGCAAGGGCATATTTTCAATGTGCATATGTATGTTTTAATTTTGGTAGGGTTTGACATTGTTTTGGGCATTCAAAGGCTGCAAGGTTTAGATTTTATTATATGGAATTTTAAACAAGTCACTATGCAGTTTAATTACAAGTTTGTATTAGTGACTTTACAAGAGCTTAGAAGCAACATGTTGATTGAAGAAGGCCAGCTGCATAAATCCAACAAGTTGGAAAATAAGGGCATTTCACTCTAGTAGATAATCATCTCAAACCATAGAAAACCATTTCCTACCATGTCCAATCACTTTTAGACCTCTATCTTGATATTTTCCCACTCCCATTAGCCTATCCCCTTCCAGATCACGTTACCACAACATCACCCTTCAACTCGAGACTAAATCCATTGCAATTAGACAATACAGATATCCATACTTCCAAAAAGATAGAATTGAAATAATTATAGAGGTACTAGAACTGAGATTATTAGACCCAGTCAAAGCCCTTATTCCTCATTGGTACTATTGGTGAGAAAAGCTTATGGCTCTTGGCATCTTTGTGTTGATTATCGAACCTTGAACAGTGTTTCCTATTCATATTGTAGGGGAACTCATGGATGAGTTGTATATAGATAAAGTATTCTCTAAAATCGATGTAAAGTTGGGTTATCAAACTATTAGGGTGAAGCCTGAGGATATCCCTAAAACAGTATTCCACGCGTATGAAGGACACTACGAATTTTTTGTCATGCCATTCAATTTAACCAACGCTCCCTCTACATTTCAATGTCTTATGAATCAGTTTTTCCACCCTCATCTTAGAAAATTTATTTTAATTTTCTTTGATGACATATTAATTTACAACAAATATGTTGATGCTCATGTGGATCACTTAAGGTGGCTTGTGATATTTTAAGGGGAAATAAACTTTTTGCTAAGCTTAGCTAATGCAATTTTAGCTGCTCAAAAATCTCCTATTTAGGACACCTAATTTCTGACCACAAGGTTAGGACTGGTCCTGAAAAGATAGGAGCAATGTTGGACTGGCCTCCCTTAAATCTCTAAAGGCTTTAAGAGGTTTTTTGGGCATCACTAGTTATTACAGAAGATTTGTAAAAGGCTATGGCTCTACAGCCGCCAAGTTGACCAGTTTACTCAAAAGGATTGTTTTGTGTGGGATAATGAAGTTCAAGCTGTCTTTGATCACTTAAAAAGGGTCATGGCTGAACCATCTATTGTAGCACTCTCTAGTTTTCAAACTCCTTTTATTATTGAATGTGATGCCACAAGAAAGGCCATTGGGGCAGTCTTAATGCAGGGGCAAGCCTTTAGCATTTTTCAGTCAAGCTCTTAAAAATAAGTCTTTAAATTTGTCAACATATGAAAAAGAACTCCTTGGACTTGTTTTCTCAATGCAAAAGTGGTACCATTATTTGTTAGGCCAGTCCTTTGTGATCAAATCAGATCACCAAAGCTTCAAGTTTTTGTTGGAAAAGATGGTAGGTATAGTTATGCGGCAGAAATAGGTTTCAAAACTCATGAACTATGACTTCCTAGTTGGATATAAGAAAGGGAAGGATAATCTTTTTGCTGGATGCATTGTTTCGGTAAGGAAGTGACAAGGACATCATTGTGTCTCTAATTTCTACACCTAATTGGGACTGATTGTCTGATATCCAGGCTTTATACATGGTTGATCCACAGGCAAAGAAGTGAATAACCAAGCATCAGGAGGGTATTTTACCCTCCCCTTACTCTATGAGAAATGGCACATTATTCTACAAGGATAGATTTACATCCTTGCTAGCAAAGTCCTTATTACCAATGTCGACGCCCCAATCCATGTTTGGGATCGCACGTGAATAGAAGCGTCGGGGATGAGCAACGCAAGGAAGTTCACCCCTCGTCATATCATACGTGTACGTTTTTTTTTTTTTGAAACGTCAAAAAAAGGTTCTCGCAGCGGAATAAAAAGGTCAAGCCTTCTATAACATGCACCACATGGTTACACTATGGATCCCAACATAATATCATACATAACCCAATTTCAAATATTTACATAATTTTGTTCGAGTAATCAAAATAATGCTTCCCACAGACGGGAAGACTTTACCAAAAACATAAATACAAGGCATCACAAAATAAAATGGGTCTTAACACTGCCCATAGTATTCAACCGATGGGTTCCTTCTTCACCTTCTTAAGGTTCGGGTTCCAGCAAAACCGATCCAAGTCTATGCTAGGCCCTACCTCATATATCACCCTAAAAGGGGTCCAAAAATACGTCCCAAGTGAAGGGACTCGTCAATTCCTAATACTAAGCAACACCCCGCAGGGTACAGACCGACTGAACTATACATGGTCATCTTTAGTGACTTCACCTCCCACTGACCCGGGTGGTTCAGAGTCACTGGCCACCTAAGGGCAGCCTCAATCGGGTCCCTGAGGATCCAAGGTGTCATCACGGGGGTCGTACTCATCTGAGCCATCCTCACCTACAATTACTTCTATCGTTCCCAAGAGGGAAAGATAGTAAGGACATAAAGGGGGGGTGAGATTTCGGGAAAAATCTCAGCAAGTACATCTAAACTTTAACGAAAGCAATTCAGGCATATAGTTAAGTGAATAACAGACAAATTTCATACGTAAGCGATAACATGGAACTCATGCCTAGACCGATGCACATGCTCGTGACAGAAACTCCTTCTTCTCATTTTTTTTTTCTTAATTTTTAAAGCATACTTGTTCAAAATCATGTAGCAAAACTTCTTTAATGCAGACTCTTTCAACGAAACACTTCGTTAAAAAAATTTTCATCTTTTCTTATCTTAGGCGCCACTTATCATATCATATATGGCCCGAAAGCCCTTTTCTTTTCGTCATGACTTCATATTTTTGGATACCTCACGGTTCCCTTATGCACCTTGTGCTCCCCGCTAGTTATTGTCACCACCGCGACCAAGTCAACCTAGGTAAATACGTTTCGCGCCCTTTCGCACTTTTCGTCACTCGAGGATTTCTCTCCGAGTAACTACAAACTTATCAAATGGTGAGGCCGAGGCCAACACCGCTTTTATGGCACCCACTAGTATTAGGTGCGACTACGCTCCGGATACCTTTTGGAGCCATACATGGTCCACCGACTATTCTTCGTCGACCTAAGGGTTTTCACTCAATTTAGGCACTCCTGAGTGAACAGAGAGTTCTACTGGGACACTTCCCCGTCTCAACCTTTTATGTTCTTCTAAAACTTTAATTCATTTCTTTCGAAACATATTTAACTCAAAACATGGGTTTTCGTGCTTATGCATGGGACATGCAACTTTTAACTTCGTGAATGCAAAACTCGAGGCGAACTCGAGTACACACATTTGGTCATTTTTCCTTCAAAACCTTGTTCTTCTTAACTCATACTTATGTAAAAACACTTAAACAAGTGCATTAGGGTGAATAGGGTGCTCGGCCTCCACCCCTAGGGTTTGGGCCGAGACCTACTTTGTCTTCCATTGATGTTCTCTTCTTCCATTGTTCTTCCTAACACCATCTAGCCCTAGTTCAATATTTGAAACAAATTTCCTAGCCTTACAAGTGGGCAACCCGAAACCTATAGCCCTCAAGTTTTGTATTTTCTTCTCTTAGCCCTTCAAAGCTAGGTCCTACTTGATTGATTACTCTATATAAAACCGAATCCATACATGTCATCCTTCCAATATATATATATATATATATATATATATATATATTTCTACTTCTCCAAGTATCCGAACATGAATATTGAATAAAGAGGAAATTTGAACTTCAAGATTTCCACTCCAAGAAAATCCTCCAAAACAAAACTTCACAAGCATGCATTTTTATTTCTTTGTAACCATCAATCAACAATGTTAGCAATATCTTCTAAGATCAATATAACTAAATTCCATCAATACTTTCTACATGTTCATCCTAGCATGGCATGTCAATAAGTGAGGCATTTGTAACAAAAACCAAGATGCTTCGTCAAATAACATATATGCATATATCCCATATTTTCCCAATACTCACTAATTCAACATCTTCATGCTTACATGCTTTTCCTCATCAAACCATCAAGATCATCAATCATCATATAACTCTTTAATCAAAAAGATCATAGGTTATAGACATGGATTCTAACCAAAATAGCATTTCTATCCACAAAGTTTCATCATGGCAATACTAAGTAAGTAACCAAACAATACAAGCATATATAAGCATATACACACATTCAAGCACATTCACTCAAAAATATACTAAAAATGCTAAAGGTAAAGTAAAGATATACTTACAAATCTTCCTAACTAGCTTATATAACTTTTGAAAATAAAAGAAATACTTAGTTATAACATGCTAACAATTTACCATTTTCAAAAGAAAGGGTTTTCTTTTTGAAAGCATGAACATAGGTTTCTTCTTTAAGCTTCTAGGTTTTATCTTAAAGCAAGTAAGTTACTTACCTCTTCTAGGTTTCTCCTCCTTCCACAAACACTATCTTCTTCTCCTTCTAAACTTGGAGTGTTTAGGTGTCTAAGTGGTGAAAAGAAGTGAAGCAAAGTGGAGGAAATGAGGAGTGGTTGCCGTGAGGTGCAAAATGAGGGATGTGTGTGTGTGTGTCCGAAATGAGCAAACCAAAAGAAAGGGAAAGCAAGGCCATTCGGCCAAGATGCTCCACTAGGCTCCTAGGCCACTCATTCCCCTAGGTTTGAGTGACTTGTGATGGACTTGAAAGACCCTTGAGTGACTCCCATCACTTGATCACATCAACCCTAATCTATCCCATCCTAGGTTGGATATTTTGCTCCTTCTTTCTCTCCTCATGGCCAGCCTCTCATCCTAGGGTTCCAACCCCTTTCCATTATCTCACATCAACTATTGTCTCCCCAACAATCCTCTCACATGTCAATCCAATGGATTTGAGGATCCATTTTTTGGGAGAACTCACAAGTGGAGTTCCGGATCCCATGGCCTCCATCCGAAACCCTCCCTTCATCTCACTCTCATTTCTATTTTGTCACATGCTCTTTCCATCAACCAATCACCTCACATCTCACATCTCACATAAACTTGTCATGTCACTCTTACACAAATCTATAACCTAGATTTGGTAGCAAAAAGGAAGTCAAACAAGGGGAGGGGGAGTCGGCTAAGGCCATACCCGAAACCCTCATTTCCTTTCCTCCCACTTTTTGATCCATCAAATCACATCTCATGCCACCCTTTTCTTACACCCTCTCATACATCAAATCTTATCTAATCTTACACAAATCTTACACGTCCTTTCCATCTAGATTTGGAAATGTTTTGGGTGAGAAAACCCTAAGGCCATTCGGCCAAAGCCCCCACCGAAACCTCTCCCCTTTCTCATCTCCAAATCTTTTCAAATCTCACTTCATCATTTTACTAGATATGGTAGAATCCCATGTTGATCTTATTTGGCAAAATCATACACCTCGCACACTTATCTAGGTAGGAAAAAATGGAAAGATTCCACTCTTGTCTTCTCTTTTCTTTCTCCAACAAAACAACTAGTCAACTATCTCACCTACTAGCATTTTCTTCTCTCAACTACAAGTCTTGATTCAACTTACTAAACTCCTCCTAACTTGACATGTGTCATCAAGTATGGGCTTGGGTTGACTAGTGGGCTTCCTTTCTTGGACCTATGAGTTTATCCTTTCCCCCACCTAGACCCAAAGCTTTGGACTCCTAAGCCTACCATTTTTAAGGCCTTATCCACCAAAATGCCTATGTTACTAAGCTCCTCTTATTTAATTTACTAAAAGCAAAGTATGAGAATTTCGGGGTTGTCAGAACCAAGCTACTGGAACTTGTACATAGCAGCCAATGCGTGGTCACATGGAATTTGATAAAATCCTATACAGGTTGAAGAAGGATTCTATTGGCCAGGACAAAAGGCAGCTCTCAAGGAATTTCTTAGGAAATGTACAACTTTTAAAACTATCAAAGTGGATAATTCCCTTCCATGAGGTCTTCTCCAACCACTCACAATTCCTTCTACATCTTGGTCAGAGATCACTACGGATTTTTTGGATGGTTTGCCTAAATCAGGGGGTTTAATTCTCTATGGGTAATGCTTGATAGGTTTACCAAATACACCCATTATATTCTTATCTCTCCCCTATAAACAGCTAAATCAGTGGCTCAGTTGTTCCTAAAACATATCGTTAGACTTCATGGCCTCCCAGACTCTGTCATCTCAAATAGAGACTCTACTTTTACAAGTCATTTTTTTAGGGAACTATTTAATCTAAAAGGAGTCCAATTGGCCTTTAGTACTGCATACCATCATCAAATAGATGACCAAACAGAGACTATGAATAAATAGGTGGAAAACTATCTTCGCAATTATGTGGGAGACAAATCAAAAGAATTGTCGCAATGGGTGCCACTTGCATAGTGCTGTTACAATTTAGTAATCTATGTTTGGACAAAAATAACACATTTTGAGGCTTTGTACGTGTATAAACCCCCAAGATTGGTCAGCTATACAATGGGAACAGCCAAGGTCTAAGAAGTGGAAGACACTCTCCAACAATGTGACCAATTGTAGTCACTGTTGAAACAAAATCTTGTTTGGGCTTGGGAACGTATGAAGAAGTATGCAGATATGGGCATAAAGGAATTAACTTTTCAGGTAGGGGTTGGGTCTACCTAAAATTACAGCCATATCGCCAAGCCTCCACCGTCAAAATCTCAAATTGTCTCCACCTTTTTATGGGCCTTTCCAAGTTCTTCAATGCATGGGGGAGGTGGCACACCGCCTCCAGTTACCATGAATATCTTAGATCCACGATGTGTTTCATGTTTCACAGTTGAAAAAGAAATTAGGTCAGTCGCATATTCCAATCGCAACCCTTCCACCTGTGGATAAAAAAGGAATTTTTAAGCCAGAATCTGAAGAGATCCTTACTAAGAGAATGGAGAAAGTTCAAACTACTTCTTGATTGAGCTTTTGGTGTGTTGGCAAGGACAACCACCAGAAGAAGATTCATGGGAGACTTTCCATAAGTTGTGCGTTGAATACCCTCACCTTACGGGCAAGGTGTTTTAGAGGAGAAGGTATTTGTGATATGCTGGTAGGAGAGATGTGAAACGGGTGAGCTTGGAGATGGAATGGTTGTCGGCTAAGGTTGGATTGACCTAAGTGGAAGCTTCTCGAGAGTGTTAAGTCACTGAATGGGCCCAGTATACAAGCTTGTCATTAAATGGTGCAAGAGGAATTATATAGCTGCGAGATGATTGAGTTGGGCTTGGGCTTAGGCCCACTTATCTTGTTATTTCCTTTCATACAATAGTTATATTATGGCCCATGTATTTTGGGGCAATTTAATACTACAATTTCTTAGTATATAAACAACCCAGACTATAATTAGAGAACTATCTGGAGCATTCTGTAATTCTCATCACATTTGGAGGTACTCCCTCAAAGCGAATTTTCATTGAGTTTCAATAAATGTGTGGCTATTCAGAAATCATTATTTTTCTCATTCATTTACAAGTAAGCTGTTACAATTTCTAATCGTGACGAGGTCTCTGTAATGTAGGATGAAATGTGTTTTTTTTATCTATAGCAAAAATTATCCATTAGTTTTAATAAAAGAAAACGAAACTTGGTCCCATTTGGCATTCTTTTAAGGAAAAATTCTTTTATTTCATAAATTTCACAATTTTTATTGGTGCTTGTCGAATATAATTGGAAGAAAAATTAGAGAAAATTAAGAAAATTATTTTTATTAGTAGTAGTCAAAAATAGTTGTGAAAATAAGTAGCATGAAACCTTTAACAAAGATATTTCTAACCTAATTGTACGATATTTGAAGTTAGGAACATTAATTCGGAACATTAATTCGGCACCGGAAGAAGCTATATATACTTGTCGACGAAACAAATTTTTTTTTAAAAAATTAAAATTAAAATAAATAAATAAAGTAAGTCTAGTTGCAAAGAAGATCTCCCACATGGTAGGGTTTTATTGTATGATGATGTTTGAATCACACATTTCCTACCTGTTAAAGCGTCAATTGCCATTGCAAAATTACAGATAGGATATGGTTCAATTTTATTTTCAAAACTTTTCTATTTTAGTTTTAAATAATTTTTTATTTCAATCTAAAAGTCTAATCTAAAGCTTATTCGGAGTTACGATAAGAATTCCGAACAAGCTTTAAAAAATGCTTAAATAGTTTTAAAAGTTCTTCAATGAAAAAACTAGATTATTTGGGTATTATATATTAAAGTGTTTTGATGTTTTTTCTTAAATGTACTTTTTTGAATAATCTAAAATATAGTTCAAATTTCTTTAAATTTTTATCAATTGACGAAAATTTTTATACAATTTTTAGATAACTATAACTTTCAAATTTTGAAAGATATGATCATAATTTCAAAAAAGAAAAAGATAAAATGATCTTCATTTCAATATCATAAAGTATTTTTTTAATTTGTTTCTAAACCAATATAAGTTGTATGAAAGTGTTTTAAATATAAGATTACCAAACAATAAATAAGTTTTAAATAATAAAACTTATTATTTGACCTAAAGCTCTACGATATATTTTTTTAATGTAATTTCAAACATGCACTAAATCTATTTATCAAAATAAAAACTTCATCTAATAATTTAGGAATAAAAAAAAACCCAAAACCAAGAAAAAAAAGTCAGAAAATATTCCCATTGTTCAGGGAGTTGGCCATAATCTTCAACCTACGTATATCCAAACCCAACACCAACCGATGTTTGGATCAAGATTTCCCACCGGCACAATCCAATTACCAGTCCTGTTTACAGGCAAGAAAAGAAAAGTAGTTGCAACGCAAGAAATTGCTTGGTAATTAGGACAAAGGAAAGAATTGGTTCGCGGGCCATTTTCTGGAAGATAAGTCCTGAAAAGCCAACCAGAAAAGAAAATGCAAACTTAATGCAACTTCAGGAGGAAAATAGGTAGGAATTGCTTTCCGAATGAATTTTTGTTAATTTCAAAATTATTTAGCTATAAAAAAAAAAAATCAACAAAAATAATATTAGAAACTAATATACGTAGTTTAATATAATATATTAAATTATAAAATTATTTTTAATATAAATTTAATTTAAAATATTATAAAATCAGTTTTTTTTTTTACGAGAATTCTTTGTCATTGCGGTGCTTTTTTAACATTTTTGGTCCTCCATCTAGTACTCTCCATATATAGATAATGGCCAATTGTCCCTTTTTCTTTTCCAAGTTTGATCGATGTGATTCCTATTAATTTCCAGCTTCAAAGTCAAGTAAATCACGCAGAAAATGTGAATATACATATATATATATATATAGACCACGGGCTAATTAATCTAATTCCCCCGTATGGGAAAAATGTCAATGTCCTTAGTCTGCACTCATCATGTATGAAAAGAATTTTGATAGAAATCAAAAGCCACATGAGAACCCGGCCTCATCCCATCTCAAAAAATGTGTTCCCCCCCTCATAATCAAGGGACTAGAATCTTTGAACCTACTTTAAAGTTTACAAGATAATGTTATAATGTTGTCCACTCAACCCTCCGCGTGTCCAACGTGTTTCACTATGGGTGTTACTCATTCAACCATATTCTAGATCTTTTCTTTTGCTCTATACATATCATACATAATTTACCCACATTATGAGACCCATTCTTTTTTTAAATAGATAAAATTATTATAAAAATTTTAGGTGCAATCATTTTTGTGTATTTTTGATATGCTTTATTAATGTGATTGACTGTATTATTTTTTTTAATATAAATTAATTATTTTGATCAATCATATCAATAAAATATACAAAAGTAATTATATGTAGTAAAAGTCAAAATATTAATATTTTTTTAAAAAAATACTACATATAATTAGAGAATGTGAAAGTTTCGTGTACTCCTATTAATAGATAAATATGTAACATTCATAAGAACTTATTATTTTTTTAATGACGGATTTCATTATTTTTGCCTAACTCTATAATTTTATTTAGCATTGTTCTTTTTTATAAATTGAAATGTGGCAGTCTTTTACATCTGTAGACTGTAATATGTTTGATGGCTTTATAATAAACAGAGTTGAAAATTATAAAAACATTAAAAATATTAGTATTAGAAACTACGTCACTATTTTATAATCATCTCAATCTGCGAAGCGCAAGTTGGAATCAGTAGATTAATCTTCGATGGAAAAGACAAAATTGAAGAATTATTTAGTCTTGGCACGTGAGATAATCAAATAGATGGCGCAAGAAACTGAGTTTTTTGTTTTTTATTAGGCCATAGAAAGGAAATCTATGGATGATCAAACAACGTTGCAAGGACGAGGACCATTCAACTACTCATCTCTTTGATTAGTCAGCCGACTCTGACGGCCATCGTTGTTCCCATATTTCTCCTCAATCCATTGCCGGCCTCTCGCATTCTAATACCTACTCTGTTAAGGAAAAATATTTTAGTCATAAATAAATTTTATAAATTAATATAATTTTATATAATTTGTTAAATTATAAAATTATTTTAATTATAAAATAAGTTTAATAAATCATATAAAATTACGTTAATTTATAAATTTTATTTTATAAAATTTTTTTGTGATTATAGTAATCATAGTCTGATAATTATAGCCGTATTTAATATATATATATATATATGTGTGCGCGCTCGCGCGCGCATGATTAAGATTTTGGGTTGAGATTTGGGGTTGTCGGCCACATGTTTAGGGGTCAAACTCTAATTTCTTTATATTATTTTTTTTATCTATAAAATATAAATAGATCTCCTGTTAGGGGTGGAACTAGAAAAGTTAGTTTGAGATGGTCAATTTATAAAAACATAATTTTGGGAGGAAATATTAATTTTTTATATAATATCCTTCATAAAAACACATTTTAAAATTTCATTTTCATCAAATTTTGAAAATTTTAGAAGACTGAAGCCAAGCCCCCAAGTCCAGAGTAGTTCCGCACCTGTCTCCCTCAATAGAATTTCTAAAAAAAAAATATCATGTATTTAGAGATATTGCATGATCTAAAATATATAGTAAAAGTCATGGGTGGTGAATAAAGATAATTTATTGTGATCACAAAGTTATAATATTGACAGGAAATCACGAAGAAAAAATAGATGGAAAAGAAAATGGAACGTGGAATTCAAAGATTTTGCAACTGTATAGGAGAGAGTATAGCTTGTTTCTCATGCATCTGTTGCCTTCTCCAATATTTTTTTTTATTTTATTAATCGTAGTCAAAAAATTAAATTAATTATTTTTCTAGCTAAAAAACTGTAAGCAAGTATGGTTGGAGATTAAAAAAAATAATAACAACTTTTTCATACGATTCTCATATTTGTATATCTTAAATTAAATTGCAAATATCGTTTTTCATTATAAAAATATGAGTAGTATTTTTCACTCTGAATTTTATCATCTCTAAACACATTAATTAATTAATTTTTTTAATTAATTTTACTTATTTAAATAGATGACTTGACCAAGATGATAAGTGGATTATTCTTATCATAGCTATCATTGAGCCAATATGGAAGGATCCTAATATTAATAACGTGGATCATGCCTTCCCACTGAAACGCACTCTACTGCTGACAGGGGAGCATTTATCTGAAAAATCATTTCGATCAAACACTTTTTTTTTTATTAAAATGAAAATAATTTTACAATATAACATGTGATATTAATTTGAATAAGTTTTTAAAAATTATTTTGTATCTTTATGAAAATATAATCAAATTTATAAACTAAGAATTTGGTCCCAACATAATTATTTTATTTCATTTCATTTTATTTTATTTTATTTTTATTATTATAAATTTTTAAAATTTGTATATAAAATATAATAAAGAAATTATTTTTTAAAAGTTTTAAAATAATAATAAAAAATAATATTTTAATAATATTTTTTTAAAATTTTTTTATTTTTCATGTAAAATTATCTATTTTTAATCCAAACCGAAATGGTGAGATATTTCAATAGAGGGGGTGGGTCCACATCCCGGCTAGGTCCTCGTGAAAGGCATTAACATTGATATTAACATCCACCACTACGTGGCCCCCACTTTTTGGGAACGTATCAACTTTTCTAGATCTTGTCGATGTCTCTCACCATGTTTATCACCTTCAAAATCATAATTTTATTATTATTATTATTATACTAATAAAAAAAATTAAACCTTAAAGTATACATATTTGAAAAAATCTGGCCACACTTGGAATTTGGATTCTGGAAACGTGGAAGTAAAAAAGAGGTAATGTGGCTAAGAGCCGACAAGGCAACCGAGTCGGACCGGACCGTGGAATTAGCGGCTTGGTGGCTACGTTAATGTGAAGACTTTATTGGTCAGGAGGAACATGTGAGGTTAGGTCCGCGAAGAAAGCATGCATGTTCGTCTCATCGTCTGTGTCCGTGTTTGGTTTGGTCTTTCCTTTGCTTCTGAAACCGACTTCGGCGCGCCGCTCTTCCCTATTTGGCTTTGCACGAACATCGCGGGAAGTGGACCAGAATCACCAGATACTTTTTTTTTTTCTGTTAAGGGTAATGCTATCGCCACTGTTGTAGCGTCCCGTTTTAGAATCCCGTTTGACGTAATTTTATCACGTTTGCATTCTTATTTGTTTTTCTTTTCCACTTCATCATTTCGTTGCAAACCATTTCCCCGCGTTGATCAATCTCTACTTCACAAGTTTCTCAAAGTCCATTTCTCCCGCACACGACAAGTCGTAGGCCTCCCTCTCGAAAAGTTAACTACTAAACCCTCGCGCCGGCAAGTTCCACCCAAACGTGGAGGCGCTGTTCTGCACCTCGGCAAGCTTAACCCCCCGTCCCCGGTGCCAGCTTCCCTCTCAGCAACCATTATCCTTTTTTTTTTCTTGCTTTTTGAAACTCCTTTACGCGCATCTCCCAGCTTTCCGTTACCCAGATGCCAAAAACTAAAAATCCCCATTAAACGATATTTTAATATTCATCTCTAATATTTTGGAAAGCACAAAGCACACAAAACAATGAACAAATGTTTTGTTTCACCTTTCAACAATGTTTCCTGCTTGTGGTCGGGGTTTTTAATTTTTTATTTTCCAGAAATAAAAACATATAGAAAGAGATAATGAAGAAATTTGAGTAGAAAGAGATAAAAAATAGAAAGAGATAGTGTGGCCACATCCTAGAAAAGAAATAATATATGAAAATTATACCAAATTTAAAAGTTGTAGGGAAAAAAAATAAGGAGACATTTTTTTATATATTGAAATGTTATAAAATTTTAGAAAATATATGAGAATAAGAAAATTATAAATTTTTTTAGGAGCGCCAATTTCTATATATAAATTTCTATATATATATATATATATAATTATAAATAAAATTTAAGGACTACATTAAATTTTGAAAAAATTTTGGGGGCCTCCCCAAGGTAGATCCGCCGATGGAAATAGTTTTAACTAGTTAAGGTGTGCAAGTCTTGAGCCGTTTAACAATAAGTGGGCAAAAAAATTTGAGATTTACATAAATATATATATATATATATATATAAAAATACACTATACAAATCATTTCCTAAGAATCATATAGATGGGAGTTTTGATGTCCCAAAGGCGGCAGATATCATGTTAGACAGTTGGAAGTTTGTATGGACAACAGTATGAGTGGTTGGGAATAGAGGAAAGGTGTGTGGCAAGTGGTTGATTCTTTTTTTTTTCTCTCCAAGCATGCGCGTGCATTTACTTAAATCTAAAATATTAGTACACATAAGGTGAGGGCAGAGTTCTCGGTAAACACCTCATCACATTAGTGAAAAGTATTACATTTAATACAACATTTCAATTGAAAAGATTAAAAAAAAAAGACTATGAGACTTATAATTTATGCCCATTCCCATATTTTTAGAATATTAAAGTAATTACAAAAAAAATATTTATTTAAAATTAATTAATTTCGATAAAATAATTATTTATAGTTAAAATTGACTACAAATAATTTTTTTTACCACACTTAATGGGTCATAAAAATCTATTTTTTCTTGTAGTGAGTAGAGAGTTATCTTAAATTATAGTTTAGATAGTCCACCAAGTAAATTGCCGAGTTATTTTGTGTTGTAATTTGTTTTTTGTTTTTTTAGACATTCGGATGGAGAGATTTGCTTTTTCTTCTTCAAAATATTCGATTAAAAAAAGCAATAACATGGTTAGATAGATAGTCAGGCAATCTATGTACTGTGCATGAAGAATACACCCCACTACGGTGAATTATTTGTGTTCATATGTATTTGATTCGGTTTAAACTTGGGGTTAAAAATATCAAGAAAGATGGTATATAGGGATATAACTTTTACATGATTATTAAATAGATGATAAGAGTTTAATGGGGGTTTCGATTTAGTGTCTCGCTCCCAATTTTAATAAAATATTGTTTAATAATATTTTGGATTTTTTAATTTTTTAAAATTATTTAAAAGTATTTAAAAAATGATGTAAAAAGTGAGCACAAAAATAGGATTCCTCATTGTGCTCCTAGCAATGCCCTTATTATTATGTCACTCCAGTACTTACAGTACCGTTCAGTTTGTCTTATTATGTATTAATACCATGTTTCTTATTAAAAAAAATATTCAAATACCCAATTGTAACATTGTAAACAGATAAAAGAATAAACAATAGTTAGGTTTAATGTTTTATTTTTTTTAGGGCTCTATGGTATTAAGTGTATAGACTAATAGCATGTTTAGACATTTGAAATATTTTAGAATTTTGTGAATAATAGTAAAATAATTTGAATGAAAATATTCTATAAAATTTTGAAAAAGAAACGAGAAAATATTCAATAAAAATGTTATAAAGTTAAAATTTTGTTTGAATATAATTTTTTAAAAATTATTTTGCTCTTTTAAAGTCTGTAAAGTTGCGTTGGATTGTGTTTGGATAATCATTATGAGAATAAGTTGACAATTGAAGTTGTTTTTCTGTATTTTCTTTTTTTTGTTGTAATTTGTGAATAAAATTATGATAAATTTGGAGAATAATGAGGAATCTGTCTTTCTAAACATGCTCTAAAATTATTCTAGACAGAGGTTGTGTTTGAATAATCAAATTCATTATTATATAATAATAATATTATTCTTATTTATTTTTTAATATTTTTTTAATTATCATTCACTATTATTTAATATCTTAGTATTATTTTTTATAAAATTTTATTATTATTTATAAATTATTTGAGATCAACTTACTATTCAAACTTAGCGTTGATCCAATTTGTGCAAGCAAGAATCAAGATACATAGCTCTAATTGAAAACAACCGAATTTGGATGTTGGGAAAGGTTTTAAATGTGTGTACTATAATATCACTTTATGTCTGATTTATTTTTTTAAATTATTTTATCTTATCTTATTTAAAATTTATTATAATATTTTTTTAAATTTTTATATAAAATAAAATAAATAATTTCACTTTTTAAAATTATAAAACAATTCTTTTAAATTTTAAATCAAAATTAATATTAAAAAAATATATTATAATAATATATATATTTTTTATTTTTTATTTTATCTTATATATGAAAACATTTTTGGGAAATAGAATGCCTCCCGTCATCGCCAATCCTATCCCATCTAATGCGCAATAAATTACCTACAACTTTCCTTTCCACAACCTAATCCTTTACGAAATGTCCTAAACACCCAATACCTTTTCCTCCCCTAATTTATTTTCCTACCAAACAAACAACCATCTAAGTTAAGTATCCCTCAGCCGACCCAAGCCGAGCGAAAGACACAAGGAAAGAGGGAAATAAAAAAAGAAAAAAAAAAGGGAAGCCGAAAGCCTCAGGCACTAGGCAGGCCGTGGTTGACTATGAAGGCGGGAAGGCATCCGGGGCCCACAATTAAAACCGGACATCATCACGCAATTCAAACTAGTTTACTAGGACGAAAAAAAAAAAAAAAAAAAAACATGGGCGCAAACTCAAAGTATTCGATCCGTCACGCGCCTGCGCTCCAGTACTCTCCATCATTACCCCCACTTTCTCTCTCATCTCTCTTCTTTGTCCCCCTTATATAAGTCTCCTCTTCGCTCCTTCGCAGCCCATCATCGCTGCTTTCATCGCTCTTGTTTGCTTTAACGGAAAATCTTGATCTATCTGTATCGATTTCTATGTCGACGTCTATTAACTTTGTTGAGGAACGGAATATCAAGAAGCGAGTCCGGTATGAGGACTCCGACGAGTCGTACGAATTGGACTCCCCCGAGGTGAAGCGTCTCCGGGAGAACCTTCTGGATTTCCTCGAGGACTCCGATCCCGATGCGACCATTCAGGACCTTGCCTCCGTCATGAAGAGCTTCGAGGAAGAGATATCTCCGGCTTCTTCGTCGCCGGTGCCCGTTGTTGACTTGACTTCTGATTCCGGCGAGTCCCAGCCGGAGCTGGGTTACCTTCTTGAAGCCTCTGACGACGAGCTTGGCCTGCCACCCTCGGGTAGTTCTTCCGGGGAGGAAGTGCGGAATCTGGATACAGACTTGATTCGTGTCTTGTCCGACACGTCTGAAATCGGCGAGTTGTGGAGGTTCGAGGATCAGATTCCGAATTACGATGCGTTCGAGTTTGGTGTCGGAGATGGTTATGGGATCACCGGCGAGTACGTGGCGGTTGATGGGTTGTTCGAGTACTCCGATCTGTATTACGAATCACCCGATTTATCCGATCCTTCGTGCCGGCACGAAACTTTGCCAGCACAATAGAAACAACACCACCCCCCCCAAATCAAAAAAAAAAAAAACTAACAAAGAGACTACCGATTGAATATACACTACAGGGCCTGAAGATGTAAATTTTCTATTTTTTTTTTAAACTTATTTGTATTATTAATAGAAGCTAAAGGAAAATACGTAGGGATAGGATGATATGAAAAAATGCCTTAATTCGTGAAAGTGGTTTCCTTTGTTTTTATTTTTAATGACGGATTCACGATCTACTTTGGACGGATCTGTTCTAACTTACTAGTAAAATGTTCAGGATAAAAACCTATGTATAAATTATAATCAAATGCTTTCATCTGCAGCTTAAAAATTAAAAATAAATAAAATTGCTTTCATCTGCAATCAATTAGCGGTGTGCAACAGGATCAATTTTTTATTTTTTATTTTTTATTTAATCCAAAATTCGAAATTTCGGAAGAATTTAGGTGGTTATCCGCTCGGATTGGAGCCGGTAAAATGAACTCAGATTATCAGTAGTGGTGTTATTATATCTTTTTAATTTATTTATTGCTTTAGTATGTCTCTTAGTGTAATTTGTATTGTTTTTTTTTTTCTTTACTTTTTATTTCAATCAATTTTTAAACATATTCAATTATAAAAAAATAAAAAAATTACTAATATATTAATAATCACTTATTTAACTATTAAAAAAATTAAATAAAAAATTAAATACATAAACGATAGTGGACAACCAGAAATAGTATAGTAATATATTTTTAATTTTTACTTAAAAAGAATATATAATTTTATTATAATAATAATTCTATTTTTATAATAATTTTAGTTAGTTTTTGTATTTCTTCTCTCTCAAAATTCTATTACTTAATAATTTACTAAATTATGTTGTTAATTTTTCTTTTCTTTGAGATCGCTCTATAATTTTTCATTTTCAACATTTCATGTCTTTTCACCTAATAACAACTTAGAAATCGAGAACAAAAATTACTTAACAAATATATATATATATATATATATATATATTAGGAGTGATGCAAGCAAGGCACGTTGCCCTGTATCACTATAAAATAAATCAAAATAATATAAATATCTAGTATATATATAATTTTATTATAATAATAATTCTATTTTTATAATAATTTTAGTTAGTTTTTGTATTTCTTCTCTCTCAAAATTCTATTACTTAATCATTTACTAAATTATGTTGTTAATTTTTCTTTTCTTTGAGATCGCTTTATAATTTTTCATTTTCAACATTTCATGTCTTTTCACCTAATAACAACTTAGAAATCGAGAACAAAAATTACTTAACAAATATATATATATATATATATATATATATATATATTAGGAGTGATGCAAGCAAGGCACGTTGTCCTGTATTACTATAAAATAAATCAAAATAATATAAATATCTAGTATATATAAAAAAATTTAAAATGAATGAGAATAATATATTTCATTCAAGTTACAAACTATTAATTCAAATAGTAATATGTTTACACAATTTGTAGATCCAAGCAAATTTAGACAAACCATAATTTATCCTATGAGAACAAGATGAATCAATTATGGCGTAATATATTGATCAAGCATAGGAGCATACGTTATAAAGAAATTACAAAAAAAAACATAGTAGTATATATATATCTCTAATTGGACAAGACCATAATCAAGTTGCTACAAAAACCCAGAGTAGAAAGTTGTTGTCTTTCCTATTCCAAGCTGGTCGCAAAAAATATGTTTTTTTGACAAAACTGTAAACCAGATAACCAAACAAAAGCATCACCACAAACTGAACAAAAAGTCGAAGAAAAAAAATACTATTTTTCAAAACCTACAATACACAAAAAAAGCATAAAAAAGAAAAAAAAATATTCTTTTTCAAATCCACAAAGCTCACAATAAAAAAAAAAAAATCAAACTAAGCGCAAGTAATTGTGAAAAACATAGAGAAGAGAGAAATTTCTATTTTTTATAGATAAATCTAAAAACTTTTGGGGAGCTACAGTAATTACAAGTTTAGTCGGCACCATGCCTATAGCAGAAGATACCTAGTGACTTGGCTTTGGGGTGGTTTCTCTGTGGACAATGCGGCCACCTTAAATCCTTTTTTAGTCTTTTATCATTTTCTCCCCTTTATTTTAGTACGTGCCAATCTTTTTCATCTATCCTCAACAACACTATATTAAAACAAATCGATATAATCAGAAGCAAAAAATAAGGAAAGAAAACCTTTTTTGTTTTAAAAAAATGCAAATCCAAAAAGAAAAGGCCAACAAAGCAAAAAAAAAAACCCACTAACTCATCGTTACACAACTCCTTTAACAAAAACTTCATCTAGAATGAATGCAACATTCTTAATGATTTATGAAACTCTTTCACTAATGTGGTTAGAAGCACACACCCAAAAGATGAAATATACCGACAACATAATCCAAAAGAACTGCTAATCTCCTTAAGCTTTTCACATCACACAATTGTTAATAAATGCTTTCAATATATATACATATATATGATAGATATACTATACATATCTAATTCTTTCATATTTTCATTAATCGATATATGCAACATATGCCAAAAAGATAATACAGTTATGAGTTCTCTCAAAATGCTATGAGACAAAAGAATTTTTGGTTATCAAGAAGCATTTATGGTTTCAAACACTTCAGTTCATGATCAATATACATACAAACACATTGCTTGTATATGATCAGTTATTAATCCTTGATAAAGCAGACTTCAGATCTGATAAGAGATAAAAAGAAAATATAAATTACAAGTAATAACTTGCCTAAAGTCACACACACACACAAACCACTGTAAAATTGTGAAGCTTGGTAATTAATTTTTTTTAATGCAAAAGGAAGCCTGTAGATACATGACAAATTATCTAAGAAATTGAAAATGTAAAGAACATAAGAGCTTGTGAAGCTTGGTAATTAATTTTTTTTAATGCAAAAGGAAGCCTGTAGATATATGACAAATTATCTAGGAAATTGAAAATGTAAAGAACATAAGAGCCCTATGTCAGTATAAGACAAGAATTGACTTCTTTTATCTCCATATCAATTTAAATAACAATATAAAAATACAATAACGCAATGACATGCAAACAAAAAACCAAAATGCATACACTTTTTTTAATGGCTTTGTTTGAGATGAAATTCTAGAAATTTTTTGAGGTTTTAATGGTTTTGACTACTATTTTTCTAACTAATTGATTTCTCCTACTTCATAGGGAGATGGATATTGATACCTTAAGAAAATGTGAAAACGAATAGCTGAAATAGCTGAAAATATATCTGAAGATCATTAATGGGCTATGTTATGACATACTTTCTTTGTCCTCCAAAATTATTCCTTAACATTTCATCTCAAACTATGGTATCAGCACACACTTCTAAACCCAAAACCTATGAATTTAGGATGAAGCAAATTAAAAAAATAAAAATAAAAATAAAATAAAAATAAAATAAAAATAAAAAACTAAAGGGCATGATGCAAATGCTTCCAAAATTCTAATGGTCATCCACATGCAAAACTCTATTAGAAATAAGAAATTACCTTAAATATATAATCCATCACCACATCAACCTCTTTTGCCTTTAGTTGTTTCTACCTAATATATCAAAAGCCAATAGACAAAAGAAAGCCACCATCACTAACTATAAAACTATTTTCCTTTCCAAAAAAATACCAAGATTAATGACTGTTCAATCCAAGTTGACCTTAATTTTTTTGCTCATATTATGAATCATGCTAAAGATTATAGTTGCAAGCATTGTTAGTCTTAATAGAGACCTCCCAATGATAATAATTATTGGCCAATAATTTCTGTCTCACCTTCATGTAGATATCAACATCTTGATCAGGTTTGATATTTGTCTATTTTTCTCTTCTAGACAACTCTACTTGCATATCTGCATATTTTAAAAATTTTAGTCATTCTTTCATTTAAAGACTACTCCTTGAAAATGTTTAATTGAAGGAAATGAGAAAATGGAAAAAGTTATGCGAAAAAGTAATAATCTAACACTACAATTAGCTACTAATTCAACATTTCTGATATTTTGTGATCAAGATTAAAGCATCTACATGATTAGCCTAAAAAATCAACTTTCATCTAGTTGTATTTCCTATTTCTTTGACTTCTCATCCCTAACTTTTTCAGCCTATTGTAAACAAAAATATGAAATTAGCTTTGACAGAACATAAGAACATGAACATCTTTCACATCCTTAAACCTCACACCCTAATTCACTTCGACACCAATAGACTTGCTTACCTCAGAACACATTTTCTGATAAGCAAGGCCACAATGATGGTAAATGAAATAACATGGAAGAAATAAGATTGATCTGTACAAGAAAGCGAAATCCAAATCAGTTTGCTGATATGGTAGTAGTACCTCTTAGATTTAGCATAATTAAAGTTTACCGTCTCAACGACAGACTACATAAATTTACTTGTCATTCGCAATGTAAACTTAATTAAAAAGTCATAACATGTAAAGCACATGCAAATCAATTAAGGTAGTTGCATGCTTCATACTTGGCAAGTTGAATCATGTACAACCTTAATTGAGAAAACAAAAGTGCAAAAATCAGTCTCTTCCTAAATCAATAATAAGAAGCTACTTAAAGAACTTACATTGTCTATAATGGTGGAACCGTAGGCGAGGGGAGTGACTACAAGCTATGACATTCCGCAATTTTAAAAAAATAAATAAAAGAGGGAACATAAAAAACTTACCGCCCTAGCAAAAACCTGCTATGGTAATGGTACCTATTATTTTAATATGGATTTAAATGACTTGGTCATCAAACTAAGCACTTAATCAAATTTGCATATGGGTTTTAAGCATTAATTAAAACCCAAACTAAGCACCAAACCAAATAAAGAAATAAGGATGCTTAATTTGTTAAAATAAATGGGTTTTAATTTCTCTATACCCATGTACTACTGAAGTATCCCCTCAAGAACTTCTTTGTGAAAATATAAAAATCCAAACTAAGCAACAAACCCAAATTCACGGATCTGATTTGGTTCTCCACTCTTCATCACCACCTGAAAAAGCAAAACCAAAAACTTATTAAAATTGTACTATTTGCCACTGAATACATCAACATCGGACTAATTGGAATGAAAAGCAAAAATAAAATAAATACAACCTACAAAAAATACAACATAAAAAAATCCATAAAAATACAAACATAGAAAAACAGCAATAAAAAATACTTATTGAATATTAAATCAATGGTTCTAAGAACAACATAAAAAAACATGAACAAAATCAAACAGCAACAGAATATTATAAGAACAGAATACAAAACAATATACAAAAGGAAAAAAACATAATATATACAAAACAAAATACGAAATCAAGGCCATAAGGACAGTAGCATCTAGCAGCCTTGAACAAACTTAATATTCTAATCACATGCCAAAAAAAAGATCATTTTGTACTAATCAAATTCTGAACTTTGACGAGTCATTTCGATTTCTATTTCGGCAAATGAACAATACCATTTTGTTGTAGTTTATGGCCCTATAAAGACACTGCTTTACTCACATGAGTAACACTATTCTAAAAATACTGGAAGGTTTGAAGTACATACAAAAGTCTTTTAGGCTAATTTATGGATATGAACTATGCTAAGGAATTCAATTTGTAAAACTACATAAACATGTTTCTTTTTCTCAAACAATTAATAAGGAAAAAAGTAAAACTTAGCGCCTCTTTGCATAAAAAAAATATATATCCACATGTACACAGTAACAGAAGTGATTGTTAATATGTTGCATTTTTACCTATATTTACATATACATCATCATTAACTTTGATGGTTAATATAGCATTCATTAATTAACTCTAAAAAGCAAAAGGAAACAAAATCTCATCAAAATAGCTATCTATCACAAAACAAATATAGATCAGAATTTTCTAGTCCCTGCCTCAATAATATATATAAAATCAAAATTTTCTTTCTCCAAATATATACTAACCACTGCAATTCTATCACGACCTAATATCTTGTACTTGCTCAAATATAATGAACTCTACAACCATCATCAACCCATAATAATAATAATATATACAATCACAAAATTTTTTGAAATAAAAGGACATGCCTAGAAATTGATCTGAATAGATTCGAGATGGGAAAATACAAACATCATAAAAGAATAATTGTTTCTTCTCCGGTTATATAAATCCAATTACTGATGCTTCATTAATTCAAACTCATTAATACAACCCAATAATCCAAATAGCATAAATCAGTTTACTCATTTAGCAAAAAAAATCTACACATGAGAGCCCAACAATAGAAAATGCACAGAAAAAAAAATTAGAAACTCATTAATCTAATAAAACAAACCAGGATCAATTAAAGAAAATAAAAATAAAAAGAGCCTATCTTCTGAAGACCTCCTAACCTTATAACTAAATTAATAGAAACCCACAGCCGAGCTCCAAGTTAGCGAAAGATTTAACTAAAAACCTCCTAACCTTATGACTGAATTAATAGAAATGGATTTTAAGCATGAATCAGGATGTGTTTTAAGAATGAAAACCTATTTGTACATGCTTAATAAGCATGAATAAGGATCGGTGTTAAGAATCAAAACCTATTTGAACATGCTTAAATACCCAACATTATTCACCAAAAAAGGCAAAGTCCTAACTTGAGGAACCCAATAACAAAGTCATTCTATCAAATAGATAGGTATAACATGAAACGTGAGTTCCCAAAAGTTCATTCCAAATATCAGAATCTCATGATATTAGATAGGTTGATCAAGTTTTCAATTTTTGTGCTATTTCACTGTTCTTGCTTGATGAGTTCGTTTCCAATTTGTTTTTAAGATATAAGAAAACCTAGAATTTGTTTTTTTTCTTCTTATTTTTTCTTTCGTTTTCTTATAAGGGCATGGAGTAAAATATTAACCAACGAGATACCCATCGTAATGTATCACCAAGAATAAAATAAGAATAGAATTTTGAGGAGAAAAACAAATCCAAAACCTTAAAAAACTACTGATAAATAAAAGTAGGGAATCTTACATTTCACGATTACTCTTTTTCTGAAGGAATTGTTCTTGAAGAGGGCACCGAAATGTGATATATATATATAAAGAGAGAGAGAGAGAGAGAGAGAGAGAGAGAGAGAGAGAGAGAGGAAGAAGAAGAAGAAGAACTAAAGTAAAAACATAAACAAGAACCTAGCCTGCAAAATGCAAAGTGAGATTTTAGAGAGCAGAAATACATACTGAAAAATAAAAGGCATGCAAGTAACGAATGCATGTGAGAGTGAGAGACTACCAGGATGAGGGTCACCATTGAAAAATCGATCAACATAATTTGGTGGGTGTATGCACGTGTAATTTCTTTGGAAATTTGCTTATTAACACCAAAAGCATCCATTGAATCCAAATCATTTAAACGGATTCTATCCATGTACTCCAAAATAAGGACTTACTCTGTTGACTATAAATACAATTTATAACATGCCTATAAATAGAATCAGCAAAACACAACATCATTTGTTGTCAGAAGCTTCAAGAATAGAGACCCTATTCCACAAATTTGATATATGTGAGACACAATGACAGAAAAGAAATCTATGCAAAGTTTACTCATTTTTCCCGTCATTCTGTTTATGCCAAACTATATATAAAAATTCATTAAAGGACAGACTGCAGCCCCCATAAAGAGCAACAATATATACTTTTTTTCTCAAATCTGAAAAAGGAAATATGGAAAGGACATTTGGCCATTGAAACAATATGTTCAAAGCACTATTCTTTATAAAGAATCAAACACGATACCTTAAATCACCAACACAACAAAATATTTTTCGTATTGAAAAGAAAAATCAATCCATATTTAGAGAAAGAAAACACTGGACTAACTCACAAAAACCCAGATCAATATTTATCAATCAACTTTTCTCAAATCTTGAAAAGGAAATATAGAAAGGACATTTGGCCATTGAAACAATATGTTCAAAACACTATTCTTTATAAAGAATGAAACACGATACCTTAAATCACTAACACAACAAAATATTCTCCGTATTGTAAAGAAAAATCAATCCAGATTTAGAGAAAAAAAACACTGAACTAACTCACAAAAATTCAGCTCAATATTTATCAATCAACTAAAATACCCGCACTATAGGTTCTTCAATCGACTGCTGCTATGAACAGAAGCATACTTAAAGAACTTCATCTATGTGGATTTTATAAATTAAAGCAAACGACCCTCTTAGATTGCTGATATAATTAGAGAACCTGGAAAGATTTAACCAGACAAACAACAAACAAAAGGCATGCAAGTAACGAATGCAACTCAGAACCCAATAATTCATACATATAAGTTGCACCCAGAAACCAGAATTTACAGGGACTTCAAAAATTGAATGATAGACCAACAGAAACAATTCAATAATAGAAAAAAGGGACTTATCTAGGATGAGCAAATACCCATTTCTATAGTACAACGTATTTCACTAAAACTTTTTAATTGCTCTGTTCTGCTAAGCACAAAAAAATATATGCTTTTTTGGATGCTCTGTCAAATGGATGGCCAACCTCAAATTTAAGAGAGAAAATGAAGAAGAACACGCTTGATCAACCAAGAACACCAAACTTTTTCTCCCAAATTTCTGTCGCTGGCTTACCATACACGAGCCTATCTCTACCCCTCCCAGCAGCAAACGGCAGAGCAATAAACAAAAGAGAAATCGCAAGGCAAACTTTGCATATCATGGACCCAAAAATAGAGAAGCATAATAGGTAGAGAACTAAACCATATACCTAAATAACCGATCGGAAAATGCATAAAATGTCGAACACAACTAGGAGATCAAACTTAACGATGCAAAATCAAAATAAAAGTTCAACAAGTAACAGATAATCAACATGATTCGAATCCAAACGACCACAATAGAAAAGCATGCTCACGGTGCACCAAAGGCTAAAACCCTAAGATTTACAAGTTTGTTTTGAGAAGTAAAGAGATTGGGAAAACAGAAAATTATAGAGGGAGAGAGACGGGTGTCGGGGGGCTAGACCTCACAGTGGGCTCCGTGTCAATGGGAGGAGGAAGGGGTGATCCTGGGGTGGCCGTGCTGCTCGACAGTGGCTGTTTTTGGCGACGTATAGCTGCGCGAGGGGAGGAACCCGTGTAAAACCCATTTTGGGTTGTGCTCGCGTGCGGCTGAGAGAGGGGCTGCTAAGGGGATTCGACGGTGGAGGTTGCTCGTCGGATTACGGGGAAGCTGCCGGAGGTGGCAGTGAGGCTGAGTAGCCGGCGGTGAGGCGCATTTATGGGTTGCTTGGAGGAGAAGCCAAAGAGGCGAGATTCTTGAAGTGTTGTCGTGGAGAAGAAAGGAAAGGAGATTGCGAGTTGTGTTTTGGCCTGAAATCGACGGGCTGTAGGCTGAGAAGGGTAATTTTGAGATAAATGAGAGGTTGTTGTGTGAGACTTAAGGGTAATTTTAGAAATTTGAATGTTAAACCATTATCACTGTCCATCCAGAATAGGCTCTTTTTAAGTATAAAGATATATATATCATCTATAGACCTACTTGTCTCTTTTTCTCACGCCTTTTCTCTCTAATGTCTTGACCTAGCCCTCGACCCAGTCATGGCTGCTCTGCCCAAGAGAGTGGAGTTTCAACTCCTCCTTTCCCTAGCTTTCCCAATTACCATTGGCTGTTTTCATTTTGTTTTTTATTTTTATTTTTATTTTTTGTTTTTAACCATAGCATCGTGGTGTTTTAATATACTATTTGCTAGACTTCAAGGCTCGCTACGCGCCCCTCCATTAGACTTTCCAACTGTCGATTTGAAAAGAGTGGCGCATGTATCTCCTGGGCGAGTCTCATGCTGCCACGTGCATCATCAATAGTGTTGCCCAGATGACTAACACAAGAGGGGGGGTGAATTGGGTTATATTAAAAAATTAATACTTATAAACTAAATATACAATATAAAATATAACCAAAATATAAAGTAGTAGGAAATATAAAGAGTAGGGTAAGAGAAAGCAAACTCAGTATTTTTACGAGGTTCAGCCCCACTGCCTACGTCCTCGCCTCAAGCTACCCCTTGAGGATTCCCAAATCCACTATTCAATCTCCTTTAGGTGGAGATAGAAACCTATTACACCTTTGAGCAGCACCGCTCCAAAGAATCCGTGTAGAACACCCTCTACACTTCCAATCACCTCACACTTGGTGATTCAACTGTTCCCTGTGTAGAACACCTTCTACACACACAAGGGTTATACGCACCCTCTTACTTCCAATCACCTCACACTTAGTGATTTAACTATTCCCCGTGTAGAACACCTTCTACACACACAAGGGTTATACACACCCTCTTATTGATACAAGAATTGATAGTGGGTAGGCTATCAGAAAACACTCCTCAATGAGTGAAATAAGAACAATACAGCACAAACTATATCTCTCTCAACAAGAACAAGAATTAAGGCTCAAAACTTTAGAAAAGAGAGAATGAGAGCTTTGAAAGAATGATGCAAAATTTAGCAATAGATGTATAAGCTCTTGTTGTTATTTTTGCAAACCTCAAGTGAGCTATTTATAGGCAAATGAGTTTTCAATTTTAAATTTGAAAAGATTCCTATATCAAAAACATCATCATTCACTTTTCAAAAATTTCAAACCTAATCTTTTTACTTTTTGCATGTGACAAAAGGAGCACACTTTACTTTTCAAAAAATTTCAAACCTAATCTTTTACTTTTTGCATATGATAAAAGGAGCACACTTTACTTTTCAAAATTTTCAAACAAAAACATCTACCTTTTGCATAAGTCAAGAAAATCATCCACCACTTTTGAAAATATTCAAATAAAACATGCACATGTGAAAGATGACAATCAATCATCTTAATATTTTCAAAGTTCAAACCTTTAATCATGTCATGCACATGTGAAAGATGACAATCAATCATCTTTCAAAATTTTCAAATTTAATTTTCAAAATATTCATGCACATGTGGAAAATGTATTTTAATGCTTTATGATAAAATATTAATTTTGAGCCTTAATCTTAATTTCGAATTTTTAAGAGATTTACATTATTATTCTATGACTT
This sequence comes from Platycarya longipes, assembly GCA_036559045.1. Lineage (NCBI taxonomy): Eukaryota > Viridiplantae > Streptophyta > Magnoliopsida > Fagales > Juglandaceae > Platycarya > Platycarya longipes. Next base: position 18,600,879 of record CM071803.1, on the reverse strand, counting down.
TAATGTGAACTTGTTCCCTTCTTGCTCATGCTTGATTCCTTGATGTGCTTGATTGTATTGTGTGCACAACTTGAGCTTGAGACTTCTTTATTCTTTGAATTCATTTGTTATCATCAAAATCCATGTGTAGATTTATAATTACACGAAACTTGAAACCTTGGGTTCAACAATCTCCCCCTTTTTGATGATGACAAATACTTGATAGAACCTGAAGCCTGTATTAATTCTTAAGCTCCCCCTGAGAATGTGCGTTAGTTTTTCAAGCAGAAATATAAATATAATTCCAAGCATATATAACAAGTTTAGCAATTTAAACAATGTTAATGTTCTAGTCTAAAACTTCTCCCTCTTTTGGCATCATTAAAAAGGATCGGCAGCAAGTAAATAGACTGAAGAAACGGTGCGTTAATAGACACTGTAGACAAAAGAGTCGTCCGTGACCCGACAAGTGCTGCAAAGCTTCGAGGCCTAACTCTATGAATTTAGTGCGGCTAAAGATTCAAACAATCGCCTGATGTTGTTGACCCTGTAGGGAGCCGTCCGTGACCCGACAAGTGCTGCAAAGCTTCGAGACCTAACTCTATGAATTTAGTGCGGCTGAAGATTTAAACAATCGCCTGATATTGTTGACAAACGGGATTGAAGGCTCTGAGTTTCTATAAAAAAATGATCATTTTCACCTATCGGATACAAAAAAAAATCGCTTCTTGACCTGAGTTCTGTTTTTCCATAACGATAGAATGGCCGAACAATTCTCTTCCACTAATGTTCCAGACTTGAATCAGGAACCCTTGACGCATCAACCATCAATCTTCTCTCCTAAGGCCGTCAATGGCATGATAGGAACAGAGAACCGTTTTTCTAGTAAGAAAACTTTTGACAATGTGTGTCCAGCAAATCTTGTATTTCTTTTGACTAAATAAGATTTGAAGAGATAATAGTTTGTCTTGTTCTTTATGCAATCTCTATAAAATCAGTTTTAAAGCTCATCCAATTTGCATCAAATCTTATTCTCATCTCTATAACTCATCTGCATTCTTTCAACATTCTCGCTTTAAGTTTTCAATTCTTTTCTCAATGGCTCATTCTTCTAACATTCCTTTAGATCCATCCATGAGGTGTTCTACACCTCAATCTCATGTCCTTTCTGCAGCTACCATTGGCGCTATGTTGCAGCAAGAGAATAATAGTTTGGCTAATAAGTCAGACTCCAATGCTATCTACGACTTGGTGAGTCTCGGGACTCGCTACTCATCCTCTATTGTTGCTTTTTCCCAGCGGCTACAAGTCAAAAACCAAGAGGTTGAAAAGCTTAAAGAACAAATTGTTGTACTTCAACGAATTGTTCAAGAGTCTCACATAAGGGAAGGAATCGTTCGACAGAAGAATAAACGGTTGAAATCACTATTGGATTCTTCATTCCGCTTGCCAGTTCCCATGGATAGGGAGGACATGATATTGTATGAAGAGAATGAGCGTCTCAAACATGAGGCTAAGAACCTCAAGTTTATGTAGATCATTTGAGTTAATGGAATAAAAGTATCTAGCAGATATTCATGGCATGCATAATTCCTATTTCTCTTCTAATCATGCGTAGTCTATCTTTTGATAGGGGTTTTGTAAAAATGTCTGCCAATTGATCGTGTACTAGTGAATTCTAATGCAATATCGCCCTTCTGCACATGATCTCTAAGAAAATGATATCTAATATCAATATGTTTGGTCCGAGATTGTTGTATTGGATTCTTTGTAAGATTTATAGCACTTGTATTATCACATTTGATTGGAATGTGATTGTACATAAGTTTAAAATCCTCAAGTTGTTGTTTCATGTAAAGAACTTGAGCACAACAACTACTCGCAGCAACATATTCTGCCTCAGCAGTAGATAGTGCAATAGAATTTTCTTTTTACTAAATCATGAAACAAGTGCATGACCTAGAAAAGACATGTTCTACTAAAACTTTTTCGATCATCTTTGCAACCAGTATAATCGGTACCTGAATAACTAATAAGATCGAAAGAAGTGTGTTTAGGATACTATAACTCTAAGTCAATGGTACTGGCAAAATATCTAAAAAATCTGCTTGACTGCAATCAAATGAGATTGTTTCGGAAATGATTGAAAACGTGCACATAAACATATACTGAACATAATATCAGGTCTACTAGTTATCAAATATAATAAACTACCAATCATACCTCGATATACCTTTGAGTCAATTGGCTTACCGCTTTCATTTTTATCAAGTTTAGTGGTTGGACTCATTGATGTTCCAATTACTTGATTTGCAATCCGAGAAAGAAATTAAGTTCTCCCATTATGCTCATTTCAAATTCTTTCTGCATATTCTTAGCAAAATCTTGACACATATTTTCATTAGTAGCACCAAATATTATATCATCTACATAAATTTGAACTAGAAGAATATCATTCTATTCATATTTGATTAAAAGAGTTATATCGATCTTTCCTCTTGAAAAACCTTTTAAAAACTATTTAAGAAAACACTTTTAACAACCATTTGAAAAAATTTGAAATCTTTATAACAAGCATATGCAAGTAGCATTCGAATAACTTCTAATCTTGTGACTGGTGCATATGTCTCATCATAATCGATTCCTTCCTCTTGATTGAAACCTTGGGCTACAAGTCGAGCCTTCTTTCTAGTGATGATTTTAGACTCATCTTTCTTATTTCTAAAAACCCATTTTGTTCCAATAACAGCATAATTTTTAGGTCTAGGAACAAATGTCCATACATTATTTCTTTCAAATTGATTTAACTCTTATTGCATAACTAGAATCCATGATTTATCAATAAGTACTTCATCAATATTTTGGATTTAATTTGAGATAGAAAAACAGTGTGATTATAAATATTTTTAAGAGACGATCAAGTACTTACATATCGTGAAGGTTCTCCTAGAATTTGTTCTACTGGATGATCTTTCACATATTTTCACTGTTTGGTTGCATCTTGTACTAAGTCTTGATGATCTTTCTTTCTATTTCCACGATCTTCCCTTTTGAATTGTTTCCAAATATCATGCATCCTTCTTCTTTAGAAGTGAAGTCAATGAATTTAGTTTTGTCTCATGTCATGTATCTTGAGCATCCGTTGTCTAAAAACCATTTACTTTTACCTGTAGACGACTTCATGCATACCTACAAAAGCAATTAAAAAAAAATTCTTGGTACCCAAGTTCTTTGGGTCCTTTATTTATTAGTATTAGAATAAATAAAATTTTTAGGTACCCATATGGCCCTAATAGTCATTGTATGTTTTCTTCTAATAGGACAAACAAAATAATTATGACCATTGCTATTACAAAAATTACAAATAGCATGTGACATATATGAATAACTTGAGTGATTATAATAGTATCCTTTTTTAACAAAATTATTTTTATGAAAAGAATTTTGAATATTGGACTTTGATGTAGAAGGATTATCAAAGAAGTTTTTATAAGATTTGTATTTTTGTTTTGGCATATATCCCAAGCCTGCCTTGTCAAAAACACATCTTTGACTACCAAGAAGTTTTTCAAAATTCCTTTTTCCATTCGTAAAGTTTTCAATAATATTTTCTAAATCAGTTTTCTTTTTCTTCAACTCAAGATTTTCATCTTTCAAAACAATACTTTCTTTTCTTAAAATATCAATTTCGTTTGTTAAAGAAGAATTTTTCTTTTTCAAAGCAGTATACTTTATACCCAATTTTTCAAATTCCTCATATACCTCTTCTAAAACATTTTGCAATTCTTCATATGAAGGATCTTCAATATTATCAAAATTTGTTACCTCAATGTCATCTTTAGTCATAAGACAAAAATTTGCTGATTTTCCATTGCTTGCTTCACTATCTGAGCTACTTGAATCATCATTCCACGTAGCTTTCATTGCTTTTTTGCCTTTGTTTCGATCTTTCTTTAGCAGAGGACAATCTGGCTTGATATGACCAGGTTTATTGCATTTATAACAAATTAAAGTGTCATTTTTACCTGAATCTTTCTTGGAAAACTTATTGAAGGATTTCCTTGGAGGAGTTTTATTTTTCTTTAAGAACCTCTGAATTCTTCTTATTATCATCGCAACTTCTTCATCTTTGTCGTCATTTTCCTCATCTTCATCACTTTCACTTTCATGTGGAACAGCTTTAAGTGCCAAACTCTTCTTTGAATTTCCTTCTTCTTCTCCTCTTTTCAATGTGTACTCATGGGTGATAAGTGACCCGATGAGTTCATTCACTTCGAGCTTCTTGAGGTCTCTAGCTTCAAGAATCGCTGTCACTTTTGACTCCCAACGTTTTGGTAGAGAGTTGAGAATTTTTCTTACTATCTCCACTTTGGAATAAACTTTGCCAAGAGTTGTCAAGCTGTTTATGATGTTAGTAAAACGAGTGTGCATACTAGAAATAGATTCATCATCATTCATTTTAAACATTTCATATTCATGAGTAAGAATATAAATTTTTGATTCCTTGACTTGAGAAGTTCCTTCATAAGTAACTTCCAAGTTATCCCAAATTTCCTTTGCTGTAGTGCAAGTCATTACTCTATTAAACTCATTACCATTAAGAGCATTATATAATAAATTCATAGCAGTTAAATTCAAAGTATAAAGTCTATCGTCTTCACGATCAAACTCTTCTTCTTCCTTTTTGACCTTTACTCCATCAACCACTTTTGTTGGAATATAAGGTCCATTTACAATGCATTTCCAGATTTCTCGGCCTTGAGACTGAAGGAATATTCTCATTCTAACTTTCCAGAATGAGTAATTGTCTCCGCAAAAGAGTGGAGGCCGACTGCTAGATTGACCTTCACCAAATGAAGCTGCAATGTTAGCCATAAGATCTTAACTCAAAAGATAGTTAATCATATAACAGAGCTCTAGCTCTGATACCAATTGTTACTGATCATAGGCCGCACCTATGTCACCTAACAACTGTACCTACCAGACTAGCCGGCCACCGTCTCTACCGGTGCACCGTCACCCATGGTCGGAGAGTCTTGCTTCGGTGACACAGTCACAAGCGAGAGTTCCCATGAGTGATCTGCCTGTATGAACAGTACAGGTCAACTAGCTCTGATACCAATTGTTGCCCAGATGACTAACACAAGAGGGGGGGTGAATTGGGTTATATTAAAAAATTAATACTTATAAACTAAATATACAATATAAAATATAACCAAAATATAAAGCAGTAGGAAATATAAAGAGTAGGGTAAGAGAAAGCAAACTCAGTATTTTTACGAGGTTCAGCCCCACTGCCTACGTCCTCGCCTCAAGCTACCCCTTGAGGATTCCCAAATCCACTATTCAATCTCCTTTAGGTGGAGATAGAAACCTATTACACCTTTGAGCAGCACCGCTCCAAAGAATCCGTGTAGAACACCCTCTACACTTCCAATCACCTCACACTTGGTGATTCAACTATTTCTTGTGTAGAACACCTTCTACACACACAAGGGTTATACGCACCCTCTCACTTCCAATCACCTCACACTTAGTGATTTAACTATTCCCCGTGTAGAATACCTTCTACACACACAAGGGTTATACACACCCTCTTATTGATACAAGAATTGATAGTGGGTAGGCTATCAGAAAACACTCCTCAATTAGTGAAATAAGAACAATACAGCACAAACTATATCTCTCTCAACAAGAACAAGAATTAAGGCTCAAAACTTTAGAAAAGAGAGAATGAGAGCTTTGAAAGAATGATGCAACATTTAGCAATAGATGTGTAAGCTCTTGTTGTTATTTTTGCAAACCTCAAGTGAGCTATTTATAGGCAAATGAGTTTTCAATTTTAAATTTGAAAAGATTCCTACATCAAAAATATCATCATTCACTTTTCAAAAATTTCAAACCTAATCTTTTTACTTTTTGCATGTGACAAAAGGAGCACACTTTACTTTTCAAAAAATTTCAAACCTAATCTTTTACTTTTTGCATATGACAAAAGGAGCACACTTTACTTTTCAAAAATTTCAAACAAAAACATCTACCTTTTGCATAAGTCAAGAAAATCATCCACCACTTTTGAAAATATTCAAATAAAACATGCACATGTGAAAGATGATAATCAATCATCTTAATATTTTCAAAGTTCAAACCTTTAATCATGTCATGCACATGTGAAAGATGACAATCAATCATCTTTCAAAATTTTCAAATTTAATTTTCAAAATATTCATGCACATGTGGAAAATGTATTTTAATGCTTTATGATAAAATATTAATTTTGAGCCTTAATCCTAATTTCGAATTTTTAAGAGATTTACATTATTATTCTATGACTTTAATGTGAACTTGTTCCCTTCTTGCTCATGCTTGATTCCTTGATGTGCTTGATTGTATTGTGTGCACAACTTGAGCTTGAGACTTCTTTATTCTTTGAATTCATTTGTTATCATCAAAATCCATGTGTAGATTTATAATTACACGAAACTTGAAACCTTGGGTTCAACAAATAGAGATAGCAGCCTCAGATCTTTCAAATTCGTCTGTCTTTTCTTTGCCTAGTATGACACGTATTCCCCACGTGCTACCACAATCAGTGGTAATATTTTGCCCGTGCATCTGCACATATTTTTGTTGCTACTACTTATGTTTTTGTTTTTCTTAATCACGGATCAATATAAAGTAGTTGTAAGAATCCACTTGAATCACACCAGATTAACAAAAAGTAGCATACCTTTCTTGATTGCGATTTTTAATTATAATTCAATAGTCAGTTCACCAGATTATTCTAAAATTGCTTGAAACAGTATCCCCTTAGTGGGATTGGGTGTGAGCCAAATTTTTAGTTCTGAAATCCTTTTATTTTTATATTTTTTTAGTGTTACTTTTGTTTGTTTTAGGATAATTGTTAGAGACTCTTATCCCAATGAAACTTTATATCTTGTAACCGCATAATTTATCTATGATATTGCTTGCTTAAAAATTATATATATATATATATATATATCATGTTGCAAGCTATAGTAAGAGTAAATGGTATTATCTTACCTTCTTTCTTTCTCTCAATCGAAATTTTCGAATCTTAATATCTTCATTACAAGATAATGGATTTTTTGGAATGAATTATTTTGTCTCAAAAAGTCTAATTTTCATCTCAAGATTTTTTTGAAATTTTTTTTTTGTCTCTAATATGTATTGAAAAATTGCCTCAAAGGGATTTTGGAGATGAAATTTGTTTTTCATCTCAAATAGCTATTTTTAGGGAAAAATAAGTGGAACTAGTCGAAGGCAATTGGATGAGAATTTTTTTTTTGGAGATAAAGAAATTTTGTCTCAAAAACACATTTGAATGGTAGCCGCTATGTTTGAACAAACATTTACCATTCGAATAATAAGAAAACATTATTCAAACAATCATATATTTGATCATGTTCGAACAGTCATAGCGTTCGAACAAATTACGTTTGTTCAAATGCATAAGATTTTCAAATTACTTGTGTTCAAACGAAACTTGGTTGTTCGAATATATCTTATGTGTTCAAAATTTCTGTCCGTCAGACTAAGTTTTTTCATATTATTGATGTTCGAACAAACCTTATTTGTTTGAAAATTCTGTCCATTCAAGCAGACTGTATTTCTCAGTAGTAGTTCAAATAGTTTTTTTTTTTCGAACACAAGGTCAAGAGCTATCGCAAATTCATAAATTGTAATTTACTGTTCGACCTGGGTATTTTCCGTTCAAACATAACTCATCATACATAACTAAATTTAACTAAAAATACCATACTAATATTATACAAATAAAATTTAAATATTATAATTGTTCAAATATTTTAGAAAGAACAATAAAAAGACAACTAAAGAAAAATAAGTTCTAAAATTGTAGTGATGTCATAGAGTTTTGGACATCATTAATTGTGTTCAAACATTATTTAGTTATTCATCTATAGCCTCTTCTGCATGTTTTCTTCTAATCTCACCTCTAAATCCGTTGCTTAATCTAATTGGGTCAACAATTATTTTTCCTTGGACATCAATTATTCAATCACAAGTCTTGCTTTTTCTAATTCTTGAGTTTTGTCATTCAATTTGGTTTGAGAAGAGGATGAAGATCTTGAGGATGGTTTCACGCAACATCTCAAACCCCTCAAATATCCGGAACGTGATCCAAGAACTTAACAAAACATCTGAACATCGTTGATAGATAATTCATCAGATGGATCCACCATAATCTTCTTAAGAGATATCATCTTATCCTACAAAAAAACATTAAGGTTAGTATAATTAACAAAAATATTATGAAACAATTGAATTCAATAAACCTAAACTTACATAATTTGCCTTTGGTTTGGGACTGGTCCAAAATTATCATGATTTTTATGTATTTTAACATATAATTAAGGCAGATCATAATCAGTAGAACTTTCATCTTGTTGTGGAAGAGAAACCTATATTAAAATTTAAATAAAATCTTTTTATAAGTTACTATATTTTATATGTTATAATTTAATGAGGACTAGAATAACTTACCATTTTTTTAGACAAATGATGAAAAAATCAGGAACCCGCATGATGGCGTATCGTCAAATTTGATCTATTTGCTTTATTTATAGTACTGTATTGCCAAAAAAAAAAAATTATTATGTCTTTATGTTTAATACATCTATCATATACTAAAAAAGTAGCAATGAAATTATCTGATATGCAAGATCTTCAAACATGTTACAAACTTTCTCCCAATCGCTTAATGGCATTGCTTGTAATAGATTTTAACGTGCCTCTGTCGTAATACTGAACTTTAGATAGGCATGACATTGACCTTTGTACCTCTGAAATGATATTTTACCCAGCCGCGAAGGCTGATACTAGTCAAGCAAGAGATTATTCTAAATGACTTTCGATGTCATTTAGAGCATGTTTCTTTCTAAGCGAATGGGATTCAGCTGAAAATGATCTTTCAATCGAGCACATACTCCATCATCACCGACCAGGGATGGGCACCAATTTGTCAGCAAAATAGTATCGATGTTTGGTAAATTTTACCATGCCATGGGTAGATAGACACTGATGTGGAGTCCTCCACCTTTGCTGTTTGGGGAGTGAGTATTACTATCTCATTACTGATTTTCTGAGATTATATGCGTGGTTGGCGCATATCTTGAATTGACTACAATTGCTGCACTAGTTGTGGTGGCTACATCGGGTGTAGAGGTTGCAGCGGTTGCAATGACTACAATAGGTGTAGCGGTTGCACAATCTAATGCGGATGCACAATAATCGCCTACACCAGATAGGGACATATTTCCTGGATGATAGTAAGGATGATAGTGAGGACAAGGATCCGGCTGATGATGGTCTTACAGACGATGAGGTTCATCAATTGATGTGAGACATTTCGATTTCTTCTATATGATGGCAATTTGATGATCGACAGGTAGATTGTACAATATTTTTTAGAATATTAAATTTAATGGTTTCCACTAATATTGATCTGAGGAAACACAAAACTGATTTCGGTGTTAAGTGAGCTCGATTTATGTTAGTGATAGCATGTGGATAGCTGATTGATTTGGCATTATATTTCTTTCTCCACATTCGATCTAAGTCACACTATTCGAGTGGAAGTAGTCTACCATTTGCATTGATGATCATTAACCTCCTACTCCAATTGGGGGTTACTGTGCAAGTGATTAAGCGGAGTTCGCCACAGATGAGGCTTCTTAATAAGATCACATTCAGTAAGAGCATGGGTTACTTGTGAAAGACTTAAACAGTACAAGATAGTAGCATGCCAAGTGATCCAGTTTTTAGTACTACTGCCAGTATTGAGAAATAGCCTGTTGGGACTACTTTGGATAAGGTATGATATCTGTTCAAGGGGCATCACCAAATTTTGAAGAAGCAAAGTATTAAACCCATCGTGGAGAAGCTTAAGGAGATGGATGAATGCATATCTTCCATATAAGAGGATTTTGATTTAATTACCAAATAGATAGTTTTAATTTTTATATTAACACTTGATGTTGTATCGAACATTAAATTTTTGGAATGTAATTAATGTATGATTTTTATTTTTAGTGTTTACTAGCTTGTTTATTGTCAATATATATATATATATATATATATTTAATTATACTTACCGTTCATGATAATAGAAACAATGAAACTATCTTTAAAAGTAATATTTATTTAACTAAAAAATTTATTTAACATAAAGAAATCATTAAAATATTTTAAAATTAATTACGTAAAATTAATTTATGAATTCATAAATATTTTAATTCATCATAAATCATAATATATAATATATAATCAAACAATCCCGTTGGAATGTTTATTCAAGCATTCGAACAACTTCGAATATAAGGGTTCCATTCAAACAGTGTTAAAAAAAATCCCACCACTTTTTATATAATTGTCCACCAAACAAGTTGTTCGAGCAAATAAACGTGGTTTTCGAACAATTATAAACGTGGTGTTCAAACGTGTTCAACATTTGTATATGTTCGAATATTCTTGCAACTATTTCGTCAGATTTTTCCACCAAATCATTTTCGTTAGAACAAACAAATTTAAGTTCGAATATAATGGTAATGATCTTTTCCCAACAAAAATATATTACTTTCCTGCCAATATTATTATTCGAACAGATTCTACACCATTCAAACAGACTTTAACTCCCTATTCAAACCTATTTTTTATCGTTCCAATGTTTTTACAGTTTTGAGACGATCTAATTCATTACAGAGGATTAGGTTCATATGAATATTTATCCATGCAAACGAATTGAGAACCACATCCATGTCTTGGGACAAAATTTAAATTTTATCTCAAATAATTACTTTTAGGTATGAAATTTAATTCGTCCCTAAAAAAATTCATCCATAAAACTACAATTTGTTGTAATGATATTTCGAAAAAAAGAAAAATATTATATAGAATATAAATTGTTTTTTATTTATCATCATTGTAATTATTATTTCAAATGAAGAATGTTCCTTTTTTTTTTTAATTTTTATTTATGAAAACACAAAAGATTAATAAAAAAAAATTATAAAGTTCATGAAATTAGGTAAGAAAAGATAAAGTTGGAATATGATTTGGATTTCTTTTTTCAAAGAAAGGTAAAATAAATAATAAATTGAAATATTCAATTTAAATTCAGATATCTGGGTCCCAAAAAGAATTTACAATTCAGATATCTGGGTCCGAATTCTTTTTGGGCTTATCCGTTATCGCCCGGATAAGCCCAAAAAGAATTCGGGCAGATCTGCCCGGATTTTACAATCGAGATCCAGACACCCCTAAATCAAATTCATGTCCCGGCCTTAAATGCAAAAAAATGTAGAAAATGCTATGTTATAAACTGTATTTGACAGTTATCAACTTATCACGAATATGCTTTGATCACCAATGTCACTACGTAGTGCATTTACGTATTTTTTTGCATATGTTTTTTTATATTAAATAAATACTATAAATGCATTATCGATAAGATGCATAAAAAATATACAAGTAAAAAAAAGTCACATCGAGTATTATAATATTTATTACAAAGTAGTACTATACATATTTATGATTTTAGGCACAACATTACATATATGATTATATCGACTAAGAGATCTATTTTATTAGTTTTTTAATTAAAATTTTTAATTTCATATTTTATAATATTAAGTATATCAATAACTTACATGTCAACATATATTATTCCGTGAGTAAGAATTATAAGTATAAATAACATTTTTCTTCTCGTTATCCTTAAAAACTTAATCTAGAATAAGGGGAAATTACACTTACAAAATGCATGCATCTAAAATAAAAGTTGGTATAACGATAGAAATGCTTATCAATTCTTTGAGTATTCGGTTATATTGATTCATAAATTTGGCACATTTAATTAAATAACCTGACTTTCAAAATTTTAATATGATTTTGTAAAACATCTTGAAAGAATAAAGAGATCCATATGATTTTTTTATCTTTACTTTGCGTTTGGATAGTGAGACCTGTTAAAAATAGTTGTAACTAATTTGAATAGAAATTGGAGTGAGATTGTTGGTCTCATTGAGAGTAGTTTGAATTATTTGGATGTATGAAATATATTAAAATGTTGACTTTTTGAATAGGAAGATAGAAAATGTGTGGGTCTAATCAGTAAGTAATAGATAGTGAAATGTGAAATGATTATTTTATTTTTATATTGTAGTGATATATAGAATTATTATAAGAAATTAATTTTCAACATCTTGAAAAAATAATTTTGCACAACAGATTTTATGGGTAAAAATAAAAATGTGAGAAACAGAGTGAAAATAAAAATCAACATTCTCCAAAATCAGACCATAGAAACACAAGCAGAGAAACAAATAGACAAAAGCACAAAGAAGGTCGGAGAGTAGTTGAATATTTAGGTTACCTTGAAGGAGCGTGTTTTCAGTCCCGTGGTGAAGGATTTGCTCACTACTCTTACGTGTACTTGTTGTGATCGATGGGTAGTGCAAGACCAAGAGCTACAAGAAGAGTATTTGACCATGGCTACTTTACACATAAATTGGGAAAAAACTTAGCTCACATTGCATAGGCTCATTGTGGAGGAATCTTATATAACTGGCAATGGGAGTTCTAGAAGATTCGTAGCCCTCAACTTTCACCGTGGAAGGATTTTCTTCGATTGCAGATTGGAAGCCATACTGCTTGGACTATGGAGTAATCTCATTGCTTGGACCATCAATTCCTGATGTGGTAATGGGAGTAGAGGGGGAGGCTTGCTAATAGAGAGGGAGATAGAGAGAAGAGTTCAGCAAAGAGGTACAAAGGGTTTGGTATAGCTTGTGGGAGGATTCGATCATCTGTGATGCAAGATTGTGTTGATGGGAGAAAGAAAAAAAGAGAAAAGGAAGGGGTGTGGGAGGCTTAACGAGAGGGAGGGAGGGAGGGAGGGAGGGAGGGTTGTGCGAGAAATAATGTGGTGCCCTTTCACGCAAACAGTGATCGCATGTGGAAGGAGAGCAATGCTAGAGAGCATCTACTATTTAAGAATATCCATCACACTCATGAGTAATGTTTAAGGATAAATTAGTAAATTTATCTTAAGCATTGCTTATGAGTGCAATGGATGCTCTCAATAGTGGATGCTCTCAATAGTGGATGCTCTAAAAATTTTTTCGTGGAACAAAATCATTTTTGATATTTTCAAAATGTGTTCGGATATGGAGAACATCCATCCGTATGGAAACTCTTGAGAAGACTTGAGATGTTATTATCCGAACTTACTTTTAATCATTTGGTTTGGAGAATTGAAAAGCCTATAAAAGTAGAGATTTTTTATTTTTTTTTTATAGGAAAGAGACTTCTAGTTAGAGATAATGATATATGACACGACCTGTTAACTCAATACGAACACGACTCGATAATAATAAATTGATGTTTATTTTTAATATATTCAAGCATCAAAACGGATTAACCTATTAATATATGATTGTTTAACCGTTGGTAACTGGTCAAATGAGTTGACTCGTTACAAAATTTAAAATTACAATTTCAACCTTATATCTAAAAATAAAATTATTAGAATTTTAATTTCTATTTTATTATTGTTTAAATTGTAATTTTGGATTTGTAGTTAATTTTATAATTTTTTTTTATAGATATTAGAGTTTTAACATTTGTATATATTATGCTAAATATAATTAGGTGAAATAGGTTAATTTTGGATCCGTTCATTCTCTTTACATTAATGGTTGAAACAGATCAAATCATGTCGTGTTAACTTATTTTGTAGTATTTACTAATGAGTCAAAACGAATTAACACGATACGACCATTCGTTAACATAATCTATCATTCCTACTTTTATCGTCTTTAGCTTTAAAACTTTATTGGTGTGTCTAATGGTAAAATACAAGTCCTTTATATAAGCAAGACTAGAGCTCCCTATATATTACTCCTACAACTTTGGACTACTCTCATTTTTATTCATAAAAAAATAATAAAGATTAACCACTTAATAAATTACGTATGTATTGATTGATAAAGTAAATTATCTTAGATTAAAAAAGACATAATTTTTTTATAAAAACCGAAGTCTAACAGATTTATATAAATAACGTATACTACATGACTGGAATAGTCCACTTATAAGTTATCTCATAGCACTAGTAATGAATTCATTTTTTTTTTTTAAGTAAAAATTTGTATTTTATCATTATACTTTTCTAATTTTTTATATAAAACACAAATTCCAATACAAAATTTTCAAATTCTAATACACATTTTTCAAATCTCAATTTAATTTTTTAAATTCTATGATAATAATAATATTAAAAAATAAACTAAACTCATCTCCCAATTCAAACGGGGCTGAAAAGTTTATACTTTTGATGGATCACTATTCAAGAGCTAAATAAAAAGTAATTTTATTCCCTTATCTCTACTTTCTTTTCCTCAAATTTGATCAAATATGACGAAATTATTTTGATATGTATGTAAACTTATACTTTTTGAATGAAAATTTTGATGGATTCATTGCTAATGCTATTATATGCAACCTACGACGTTATATAAATAAATGTAGATTTATATATTTATTTAGGTAATGTTACGTACAATTCATAAAATTAGACTATTTTTTAGTTCAAATAATAAAAAGATGGAAAAGTCTTCATTTTAGAACAAATTTGATTAAAATATTTTTATTTATAAATAAAAAACTCCTAAAATTTGAAAAATTAATTTCATTTTTTTCAAGAAACGAAAGTGTTTTAATTAAGCCTACAATACAAGAAGAATTATTCTATTTATTTTTGACTCTATTAACATAATTTTATATCTAACAAAGAAATAATTACATAAATCATTCACAATTATAACTAGATTTATCATAACATATTTAATCATTATCCAAACTAATAATATATAAGAAAGTTTATATCTCCCAACATTAAGGTTATATCAACGAAAAAGGATAATATTTTATTTTAAATAGTCAAACAATAATATCAATATTACACACTATAAATCTAACCATTCAACGGTCATTGACCCGAACTCTCTTATCTTAAATTCAAATATATTTATTTTATGTAATATTTATGTTAGTTTCCGGTATCATATTTATATTGCTACTCTTAAATTTTAAGGGTGACAATACGTTATACGATCCGTTAACCCAACACGAATACGATACGATAATAGCGTGTTATGAGTTTTAATGAGTTTCAGATCAAAACGGGTTGACCCATTACGACACGATTGCTTAATGGATTGATAGCGGATCAATCTGTTTTAACCTATTATAACATGTTATGATACATTAAGAAAGTTAAAATTACAAGTATACATTTACATTTAAAAGTAAAATTGTTAGAATAATAATTTTGATATTTTTCTTGTTTAAATTGTAATTCATACTTGTAATTAACATTATAATTTTTATAAATATTGTGGTTTTAATATTTGTATAAAATTATGCTAAGTTTAATTAAGTCAAACGGGTTAATTTCGGACATATTCAATATATTTACATAAATAGGTTAAAACATATCATATTTTATCGTGTTAATTTATTTCATAATATTCACTAATAGGTCGGGTTGACACGACACAACACATTATGTTAACGGGTCGTGTTAGGGTTTGAGATTTTGACACGATAAGTTTAACGAGTCGGATTAAAGTTGACCTATATAGTATAATATACATGTCTTGACATGACACGAATACGATCCATTACCACGATTTAATACTCCTACTAAAGCTTCATTAAAGATAAAATATAATAAACATAAAAAATAAAAAAAGGAAAACCATCCAGGGCAGCGTCACCTTTTGATATGAACATTCACATTAGTTTATGCAATTTCAATTATTTCTAGTGGGAAGCATAATAGTAAAATAGTAAAATTAAATATAGTAAAATATTTTATTAGCTCTCCAAAATATAAATATGTTAGGATAATAGTAAAATAAAATATTTCAATTATCGAGAGAGTGAGAGTATGGGAGGAGAGAATAAAAATAGTACAATATATTTTAAGAAGTGAATAATATCTTTTCAAACTTGGATAGATATTATTAATAACTATCCAAATATTTTGAGATGCATATTTTGATACGGAGAATTTTAAACTCATATTATGAAAATATGACTTTGCATATTGGAATGCATAAACGAAATTCATAAATGCTTTTAGATGCCACGTGCCTGGCCTAGTTTTGACTTTGCAGCTGTAATATTACTGTCAATTCTCGTAAATAAGTGAGAGTTTGAAAATATAATTTCCTTTAAAAAAATTAATTTTGAATTGTCTAATCGCGAGGCTCAAGATTTAAAGAAGGGCAAAGATACAGGTAGGACGGAATATCACTAGTTTTGTTGAAAGAAAACGATACCATAACTCTTTTATAATCATTTACACAATTCCATTGATTTAAATTAAGAATATATTTTTTAAATGACTTATAAAAGTAAAATCGTTTAATATAAATATTTTTTAATTTAAAATATAATTATATAAAGGATTGTAAAAAATAATTTACGTATATTATTATTTTTCTTATATTTCATCAGGTATAGAATATTGAGTTCAAACAAATATAAGAGGTAAACTTGTATTCATTTAATTTGTAGTTGAATATGAATGGTGTTAAAGTTTATGATCAACTTAGAAATTATAATGAAAATAAGAGAATCACGAAGTTAGAAAATAAAAATTTAGACTCCAAATTGCGTAAAAATGCCTCTAATGCCTAAGTTAAAAAAAGATTATAAGAATCTCTTAAAGAAGTAAAAGATGATCCCATTGTCATACCTAGGCAGGCATCTAGGTATAAATAGAACCCAAAGTGCCCCCTTTTAATAGTAACAGCCTGGTCTCTCGTTTGAAATTTAAGTGACAGGATAGCTCTATGAACTTTCTTTCACTTTCAGAGCAGTTGACATGAGATGACAAATTTCGTTTGGATTAGAGAATGAGTTAAGTTTATCTCAACTTATTTCTATTTTATAATTATATTTTTTTAGATTTTTATACAAAATACAAATTTCAATACACATTTTTTTAAAATTTCAATCCACATTTTTTAAATCTCAATTTAATCTTTTCAAATTTCAAAACAATAATAATATTAAAAAATAAATTAAATTCATCTTATCT
The DNA here is from genome assembly GCA_036559045.1 of Platycarya longipes. Classification (NCBI taxonomy): domain Eukaryota; kingdom Viridiplantae; phylum Streptophyta; class Magnoliopsida; order Fagales; family Juglandaceae; genus Platycarya; species Platycarya longipes. The sequence continues at coordinate 18,583,748 of CM071803.1, read as the reverse complement.
TCCAATCTAAACGGAGCTAAATTCAAAATTTTAGAGTGGTTATCACCATATTATCTTATCCCATTTGTTTTCAAAAATGAAATAAGATAAAAGTTAACAAAATAATAAAATATTATTGTAATATATATTTTTTAATATTAATTTTGTATAGAGATTTGAAAAAATAATTTTGAAATTTGAAAAAGTAGAATTTTTTATTATATTTTTATGATAATTTGAAAAAGTAAAATGATAAGTTTGAGGTGAGTTTGAGATTTTTGGTTTGAGAAATCTTGGGATCGACCCTCCTAACAAAAACAGCTGGCGACGCCATTGACCACCGGTGGCGTCATTGCCTATACTATCGAGATTGCCTCCCTTCGGAGACCTCACCCTTGCGACGGCGACCTCCCACCTTTCCCTAGTAGCCTTAAACTCGAAATGGGTCCGATAGCCGACGGTGGTTCCATCTGGGCTGAGGGCCAAGCGCTCTCTATATATAATGTAAAATCATTTTCATTTTATTTTTTTATTATATTTTTTTATTAATTTTTTATTATATTTTTTAAAACTTTTTATTATATATTTAATGGGGGCTGTTTTTGTAGGGAGTCAACCCCCCGCGTCTCCCTTTTGGTTTTATCCCCAAACACCTTCCATGCCCAAAGCCAATTGCCATTGTCGTGGGCTAGTCGGCTGATTTTGATTCTCTCTTCTCCTTCACGTTAAGACGATACTGGAGTGACGAGGATTCAATAAACCATACTTGTCTACACTTTATTTGATAAATGTGGAACAAATATTTTATTTTTCATATACTTCAATGAGTTACACTATCCATCAATGCACAAGATACAATATTATATAATATATATACATATAAGTTTATTTATTTGAAACACCCAAAACATATTTTATTTTAAGTATTAAAATCTAATACTGAGTGATATTTTTCATTTAAGACAGTTTATTTATCTGTTGAATGGATTCGAGTTTGTTTTTAAATTTAAATTACTTATTTTTTTAAAAATAAATTATTTATATGAGAAAAAGGAGGAAACTTAAAAAAGTGACGTTGTTGTCCTTCCCTTCTTTTTCCCTCAAATGCAGATGATCATCAGTAGAGCATATAATAGGCTTACTATCGCTTTACCATCACTTAACTACTTACAATGTATTTATTTATTTTATATTTTCTTTTAAGTATTTTTTAATATCTTTAATCATTAAGAAAAAACATAAAAAACATATAATTTTACTAACAGTCACTTCCTTAATTATTTAGTAAAAGAATTTTTTTTAAAAATTAAAAAATTAAACAAAGTGGTAGAAGAGTAAAATAGATGTAAGACTTTTATTATTCTTAGCTTTAAGATGAATTACTCATGTTTGGTCATGACTGGAAAGAAAAACCACCTGTAGAACTCTTGGTCAAGGGAATTGGCATGGAAGAGATGCTATTGCATGGTTCTACTCTTATTATCATCGACACTTATGCCTCTTTGTGATCTTTCTTTACTGCTATTGGCATTAGCTTCTGAATATGCATAATTATGCTTCTATTCCGATTAAAAACTTTATTCTTTAAAAGAATTGAATCATTTATCTCTGAATGAGAAATTTGAGGAAGAACAAACTTTATAGTGATTTACATCTAAGAAAATCTATTAGAAATTAAAAAGAAAATCGGATTATGAAATTTTGAAATATATATTTTCTTAAATGGATCAATACTTTCAACTTTCTATTAAACAGAGTAATGTTGTGAAAATGATTCTATTCTATATCATTCTTTTCTAAGTTAGGAGGCAATATATAGATACAATTATATCCTCCAAAAAAGGAAACAACCTATCTAAGGTAAATTAAATATTCATATACTTGAATACAAGATTGGTCAACTACCAGATTTTTAGGACTAATTACAGATTATTAAATCAGTCTAATATATTACACCTCACATATAGCTTATGTAGATACTCTCCCTCAAATTGGAGTATAGATATCTATCATGCTCAACTTGTTAATTATATCATGAAACACCCATCCTAAAAATGCTTTTGTTAGCATCTAAGCTGACTGACTTTTAGAATGGACAAATGAAAACTGTATGATCTTGTGATTGAGGTTCTCCTTGATGAAATGATGACCAACTTCAACATGTTTGGTGTGATTACGTTGTATAGGATTCTGTGCAATCTCAATGGCTGCATTATTATCACAATGAAAACTCATAACTTGTTTATATTCAACTTTCAAGTCTTTTAATACACCTCTGATCCACAACAACTCGCATATACCATGAGCCATATCTTGGAATTCAGCTTCTTGCTCCTCCAGGTTACAAGGTTACCTTCCACAAAAGTAAAATACCCAGATGTGGATCGTCTATAAGTTTGAACCCCTACCCAATCAGAGTCTATGTACCTTTCAATGCTGGAAACATCATTTTTTGATAATAGCAGTCACTTTCTTGGAGCATTCTTCAGGTATCTTAAGATTCGATATACTACATTCATATGCTTCTCACTTGGTTCATGCATGAATTGGCTTACCACGCTCATGACATAAGTTATATTCGGCCTCGTGTGTGGCAAATATATTAATCTTCCAACTAACCTTTGATAACGACCTTTGTCTGTTGGAGCTTGATCTGGAAAAACTCCAAGCTTGCGTTTATACTAACTTGCAAGCAAGCATTCTAATTTCAGTTCAAGGATCTATGACATATTTCCGTTGTGAGAGGAAAATTCCGCATTTCAATCTAGCAACCTCAATCTCCAAAAAATATTTGAGTTGTCCGAGATCATTCATTTCAAATTTAGTATCTTATAATGCTTTCATTTCGCATGGGTCATCTCCTGTTATGACCATATCATCCATATACACAATTAAAGCTGTTACCTTCCATTCTTTGTGTTTTATAATAAAGTATGGTCTGAATTGCTTTGCTTATAACTAAATGTCTACATTGTGGAAGAGAACCTCCCAAACCAAGATATTGGTGACGTTTGTAGACTGTACAATGACTTTTTTAATTTACAAACTTTAGTTTTACATGAAGAACTATATTTAACTCCAGGTGGCAACTCCATGTAGACTTCGTCCTCTAAATCTCTATTGAGAAATGCATTTTTTTTACATTAAATTGTTGCAGAGGCCAATATCAATTAGCTACTATAGATATGAAAATGCAAATTGTGTTAATCTTGGCCATTGGAGCAAAAGTCTCTTGATAATCCAACCCGAAGCTTTGTGTATATCCTTTTGCAACTAACCTCGATTTATACTTATTAATACCGCCATCTGCTTTAAGTTTCACCGTGAACACCTATCTATATCCAATTATTTTCTTTTCTTCAAGCAAGGGACAAGTTCCCAAGTGACATTCTTCCATAGGGCCTCCCTTTTCTCTTTCATTGCATTTGTCTAGTCTGGATCAACTTATGCATCCTGCACACTACTAAGAATATATATAGTGGATAGTTGATTAACAATAAATGCATACAATTGAGACAATCTATGAGAAGACACATAGTTGCTAATTGGGTACTTGGTCTTGGCTTTTGGATCAGGTTCATATTATATTTTGGAAACTCCCTTATCTGATCTTTGTGAATACTTCGGAGTAATGCATTTTTCATATTCATGTATTTCGTTAGACTCATCAAAGTTAGGATTCGAGGTTACCTGAGGAAGAACATTCTGGGTTGATTCTTCAATTGATGGTGTAGACATAGACAACTCTAAAGGCATTGATAATTCTGCTATATCAAGTGCATTTGCAGTTATTTCTGGTTGCACTAACACACTTTCAATTTTAGGAATACTCTCGTAGCCTTGTTGACCACCATTTTCAAGCCACTCATTCATTTTTTCTAACTCTATAAATTCATCTTCTCCTCCACCTCCTTGTAAAACATTCTCTTCATTATATCTCTCCCCTTGAAGAGAAGATCCAAAGACCCCTTGAGTAATAAGGTCTTGTTTCACGAAAGAAGGCATCCAAATTTATATGTAGTTTTTGGATTTGACGATCATAGCACCTATATCCTTTTTGAAACTCAGAATAGCCAACAAATACACATCGTTTTGCACATGGATCAAGTTTATTTCACAGGCTCTTTGAAATGTGAACATATACAGTATAACCAAACTCATGGTTTAAGATTTAAAAAGTGAGAAATTGATAGTAAGGATTGCATTTTTTTTTTTCTGAAGGGTTTAAAAGCCTATAACTCGAGAGGGTGTTTGATTAATGAGATAAGCAACGGATTATATAACATCTCTCCAATAAAAATGAGGCATATTCATGCCAAAAAGAGAGGCACGAACCACTTCCAACAATTTTCTTTTTTTACTCTCCGCCAATCCATTTTACTGCAAAGTATAGGTGCAAGAGGTCTGATGACGAATTCCAAGCTAACTAAAAAACTTTCCAAAAGATGCATCTACATATTTGGTACTATTGTCGGATTGTAGAACACAAATATGTTTTTAGTACTAGGTGCTAACCATATTATGAGATTCCTAAAATGCTGTGTATATATCACCCTTTTTGTTAAGCAAAGGTGCCATAGTTATTTTAGTGCATTCATCAATAAATGCAACAAAATAACGGACTTTCGAAATAGAAGGGCTTTTTGTAGGACCCCAAACATAAGAGTGAATAACTGAAAAAGGTCCCAAATTTTTATTCAAATTTGGTAAATATGGAATATGATGGACAAGAAAGTTCACAAGTGCCACACTTGAAATCATTCAAAGTTGAAAAAAGGCATGGTTTTAACTTCCTTAGATAACCAAAAGAGAGGTGTCCTAGTCTCCAGTGCCATGACCATATGGTTGCTCGAGCCGTATATTTGCTAGTAGTTTGAATTGCCTAACTGAATTTCAGTCCCTTATTTTTTTGTTTCAGTCCCTTATTTTTTTGTCAACTCCAAGTAGTATAGTTTGCCTCGTTTAACACGATAACCAAGAAGCTTCAAGTTATAATGTCCTGAAAAATACAAAATAAGGGCCAAAAGATTACAGTGCAAGCGAGGGTGGAGGTAATTCGGCCAATAGATAATATATTTTATTTAAGGGATAGAACAACAAGAACCCTATCTAAGGTGAGAGTATTGAATAAGATGATAGATTCCTCTCCAATAATGGGAGAGGTACTACCATTTGCTGTGGAGATGACATATTGAGGAGAAGGTAAAAGGGATTGTAATTGATTGGAGTCCCTAGTCATATGATTGGATGCACCTGTATTAATAATCCAAGTACTATCTTTAGAAGTTGTAAAGAATATAGAAGCATTACTAACAACTCTTGGGTGAGCAACATTTGCTGTGGGTGGTGATTGATCTTCCTCAGTAGAGGTCACCATAGCTTTTCCTACCATTTTCTTTTGATGTTTCTTTGTGAAGTCCCACCACTCAGGATAGCCAATTAGTTCATAGCATCGTTGTTTAGAGTGATCTGTTTCACCACAATTAGAATATACTAGTCTGCTAGTTTTTCCAGTTGGTTGATTGTTACGATTCGTTTAAGAGCTCAATGATGGTCCTTGTCTAATTTGATTAGCCAACATAGTCGAGCTTTTAGAGATTGGAGGAGAATCTCTAATTGCTTGTTTTTGTTGGTGGTCTCTCCTGACATATGCATATGTACTCTCTAAATCGAGTTTTGGGTATTTTTGTAAGATTTCTACACAAACTCGATCAAATTCGGAGTTAAGTCCACTTATAAAAATATGAACTTGAAGCTTAGTCATTGCATAATGTAGTTAGACCACTCCTTCAACCGTTCTTTCTTGAGAGATAGTCTTATGATCAATTTCTTGGAAAATATCAACAAGTTATTATAGTAGGTTGACAATGGTTGACCAATTTGCATGGTATGAAAAGACCTTTGATTCAATTCGAAAATATAGGTTTCATCCAATCCATCATAGAAGGTTTTTGATACATCCTCCCATATTTCCTTAGCTGTGGGGATACAAATAAATCCTTGCATTAATGACGAACTTATTGAGTCAATAAGCCAACTTTTGACTTTTTGATTTTTAGTAATCCATATTCCAAGATTTGGATCTCCAGGTATTTGGTTTTTCCATTTCTTTGATGAGGTATCCTGCTTTGTTGCTAGTGTCGATACTCATCTTCATAGGTTGGGACCATAATAAGTAATTGGTCTCATCTACTGTAAGACCAGTAAGAAACACAAAGTTGTCTTGATGGACAATGATCTGTGGTGCTAGTGTTGGGATTGGTTCGGCTAATTTGTTTGTAGTGATAGGCATCAGACTCACAACAAATTTACGTTATAAATATTCAAACTTCACAAAACTCAACATCGAACCTAGCTTTTGGATGCCATGTTAAACTGAGTAATGTTGTCAAAATGATTCTCTCATATATCATTTTTCTCCAAGTCATGAGGCAACATATATATACAATTATATCCTCCGAGAAAAGAAACAACCTATTCTAAGGTAAATTACATATTCCTATACTTAAATACAAGATTGGTCAACTACCAGATTTCTCGAAACAATTATAGATTACAAAATCAATCTAATATATTACACCTCACATATAGCTCATGTAGACACTTTCCAAGCATAAGTAACGGATATAGGGATAAAGAAAGAATGAAGTATTTCTTAGAATATTCCCAATAGGTTATATAAAATCCATGGTCTTGTAAAATTTAAAGGAAATAGTTCAATATAACTCTACATTATCACTAATATTCAGATAGGTACATTATCACCTCTACATCTATGGAACACTATTCACATTTATATAAATATTTAATTCATTTCTCTATACTTTTTACTCTATTCATTTATTTATCTAGTAATTTATATTTTCTACTTTATTTGAAATGAATAAAATATATTAAAAATATAATCTTTAAATGATATAAAGAAAAAATAGATAAAATAATGTATGATATATTCTAAAAATAAGATGTAAAATAGAAAAAATGAGTTTTGATGATATATTATAAAAGATAGGATGAAGAAATCATAAAGTATGCTTTCAGATTATTCAAATATTATATAAAAGATTATTCTTGCTTGAATTTTCAGTATTCTAAATGGTGAATGATTTGCCACAAGCCTTTCGGCTCGAATAGCATGGTTTCAAACAAGATTTGTTTGGAATCAAGTTATCTCCACCAAAATTTCGATTTTTGTTTGGAGATTTTCATATAATGGTATCCCCTCATTGATAAAATCTAAATGTGGAATACCTATGCTTCTAAGTGTTAGTCTAGTCTCGAAGGTGTTGGGTGAACATGAACTCTCTCAACCCCACAAACTAGCACAAAGGGTGAAGTTTTTTCTTAAACTTATAAATTGACCACCAACCCATTTCACAATTGATGTGGGATAACCCCAATAGAAGGATCTATTGAAAATACTGTTTGCTTTTTTTTTTTCTTAAACTTGAAATTTGACCACTAACTCATTTCACAATTAATGTGGGATAACCCCAATTAAAAGGATCTATTGGAAATGCATTTTTTTTTTCTTCAGATTGTTCTCTTGCAAAAACCATTTGACGTTATTTCTCTTATGCTTTGGACCATATCCTTTGTGATTACCCGAGACTTTCAATTCGTATTATTTAATTGAATATTTATTTTGATTAAGTGGTTAATTAATTAATTAGATTAATTATATTGAAAGGTAAGGAAAAAAGGGCATGGGTTTAAGATTAAGGCCTTGAAAGTTAGAATAAGTTATTGGGCCTAGGAAAGAATAGTAAGCCCACAAGCCCATGAGATTGACCTATGACCTACCAAGTCCACACATGGGACACTTTTCACTCATAGAGAAATCCTAGTGAGTCAACTAAGATTAGTAGGTGAAAATGAAACATTACTGTTAGGCAGAAGTTGACTAGTGGGTAGATGGTAAGGTTGAGTGTAAAATATTGTGATAGGATTTTCCCATCATTGGAATATTTTTGGAAAATACTAAGGTATGGCCTATTTTATTTTATCTAGTACATGTCATGCTTAGTGGAGTGATACTTGTGGATTGGAGTGGAAAGTGGAAGAGAAGAGATGAGGAGGGCATTCGGTTAGGCTAGTTGCCGAAATCCTTAAGGGGTTTTTCCCATGCCATTCTCTCCAATCTAAATTAATGATCACCATAGGATCATGTAAGAGAGAAGTGACAAGGTGATTGACAAGTGAAGAGACGTGTCATGAGGAAGAGGAAAGGAAAAGGAAGAAGAAAAAGCAAGGAGGGATCCGGGTGAGGTTGCCGTGTGCATCCCTTGGGATTTTCCTAGGATTACTTGCAAATCTAGTGAAAAGAATATCTTAGACTTGTGTAAGAAGATGAAGTACATGATGTGAGGTGTGTAAGAGGTATGGTGGTGTAAGGAAATGAGTGGAGATTGCTTGAAATGGAAGCAAACTAGGAATGGAGGGGGGGAGAGTTTCGGATGACCCCTAGCTTCAAGGCATGGCCGGACCATGCAAACTCTCTTTCCCAAAAGCATGGACATAGAATCTTGTGGATTGACATGAGAGGGGTTAGATGAGTGTGTGATAGGATGAAATGATAAGAGAATGAGGCAAGAGAGGGGAGAAGGTTTCGGTGGACACTTGGGGAGGCAAGGGAATCCGGTTTCTCATTTCTCTCATTTCTCATCATTTGTTTTCTTTTCCCATGCAATCACCTTTGCCTAGTCTTATGTTTTTCAAATTAAGGTATGGTGAGGTGTCCTTGACCCCTAGAGAGAAGAGCTTGGCCGATTACCCTTGAGAAGACCACCCCTTACTTAGCTAGCTCACAAACACACACAAGCTCCCTTTCTCTCTACCTCTCGGCCAACCCCACTTCTCCCTCAACTCTCATTTATTTTACTTTCTTTAAACCTCTAAACATCACTATATCCTTAGAAGAAAAGAACTAGAACAAATATTTTGAGGAGGAATTACTTTTGAAAAAGTAAGTGCATTCTTATCCTACCTTTAACAATCTCAGTATACTTTTGAATGAATTTGGTTGTTTGGTTTGATTCTTTATGTATGTATGTAGAAAATGAAACATTTGGAGGGAAACTTGCCATGCTTAGTTTAGTAAGAATTCATGTTTAAGTTATGGTATTTTTCCTAAGTTGAGAAGTTGAAATGATATGTGATTTAGTTAGTTTCTTAACATGAGGAGGAATGAAGGAAATGCATGCATGATTGAAGGTTTACTAGCATAATGTAAGATGATGTCTTCAGTGTTATTTATTTAGTAGTAAAAATCTATGTCTAAGTTTAGATATCTTGTCAAGATTAAAGATTATTTCATGTGGAGAATTTGAATAATTGATATGAAAGAAGACTATGGTATGATCAACAAGTTGAGTAAAGGTGAAAATATGTTTGCTAGATTTTGACTTGGAGATGAAAATGTTGGGTTATGCATGCACATATTTCGGATTTAAGGACTTCTTTGAGTGGAAATTATTGATTTGATTATTGTGCTATGTTATGGTGATTTGCTTAAATATTTGGAGACATTAGATGCATATGAATAAAATGGTTGCATTAGCATGATTGGTGGTTTTCGCTTAAATCATTGGATGAGTTATCTTGGAAGAAAAAGTGAATAAAATAATAAATTAAAAGACATAGAGTTTCGGCCAAGCCTTGTTTTTAGGGTTAGAAAAATACATTTAAGTGATTGGAGTTGAAATTGAGTGATTGGAAAAGATTAGAAGACAAAAAGTTAGGAAAATGCAAAGGGAGGGTCTCGGCCCAACTCTAGTGGGAAGGGGCCAAGCACCCCTAAGTGTAGTAGAGGCCCACTACATAATTTTGGGAAGGAAATGAGTGAAATTATGAGGTGCGAAAATTTTTAAAGAGCTTAACGTAGAATAAGCATTGTGTTCGTCACTTATTGTATATGTTCCGTGACATGAGTCTCACGTCTCATGCATACCGCACGAAAATCATATTTTAAACATGTTTTTAAAAGAAAAAAAATTTATTAAAGTTTTATAAGAACCCCAAAGGCTGGGACGGGGTAGTGTCCCAGTGGAACTCCCTGTTCACTTAGGAGTGATTAAAGTCGAGCGAAAGCCCTTGGGTCGATAAAGAACCGTCGGCAGACCATGTATGACTCCAAAGGGATGTCCGGAGCGTGGTCGCACCTAAAGCTAGTTGGTGCATATAGGACGGTATTGGCTTCAGCCTCACCGATACAGAAAAGTTTGTAGTCGCTCGGTGAGTGATCAATCACCGAGTGATGAAGAGCGTGAAAGGGCGCGAAACGTAGCTACTTAGGTTTGATATAGTCGTCGGGTGCTACGGTAACTAGTAGGAACACACAGTGCGTAAGGGAGCCGTGAGGTATCCAACAGAGGTCATGACAAAAGATAGGCCTTCGGGCCATATATGATATGATAAATGACGCCTAAGATAAGAAAACAATGAAAAGTATTTGCGAAAAGATAAAATTTGAAAGGATACTCAAATGTTTTGTTTTCCGAGATTATAAGCAAGCATGTAAAGAGAAAACGAAATGAAAAGGGGAAATTGAAAAGACATGGCATGAGCATGAGCATGTGCATACCATAAAGTTATGAGTTTCATGATGTACAAAATATGACTGATTGTTTGCCATTCATTTATCCGTATGCTTAAATTGCTTTTGTTATGATATAAATGTGCTTACTGAGATTTCTTCATAAATCTCACCCCTGTTTATCTCTCCACTATCACATTTTGGGATGATAGAAGTAGTTGCAAGTAATGACCACCATAAAGAGTACGACCCCAGGGACGGTGCCTTGGACCCCCATGGGCCCGACTGAATCCGTCACCTCCGAGCTAGTGACTCTTGATTACCTGAGCCCTTGGGCAGCGGAGTCACTACCCCTAGCTGCGTATGTCTGGGGTAATATACGCCATACCAGGGTATTGTATAGTTCTTGGCATAGACGATTCCCTCCACGTGGGTCGCCTCTATGAGTCATCCTCCGGGATGAGTTGTGAGGTGGGACCAACCTTGGAGTAGAAACGCCTCCGTTATGGCCCAAATTTCAAGAGGATTAAGAAGGAACCGTTGGATTAGGAAGTGATAGCTAGGGGATCCTCTATGCAGCTTTTGTACTTATTTGCATGTATTTTGGTCTTCGTTGTTTTGGAAGAATGAATACTTGTAAATGATCCTTGTGTTTATATTAATGGTAACGTAATATTTTGGGATGTTATTGTATTAAGCCATGTGATACACGCATAGAAAATGTTTGACCTTTATCCACTGCGATAAAAAAAAAATTCAGTATACGATAAGACGAGGGGTAAACTTCCCTGTGATGCTCATCCCCGACGTTACGATTTGCGTACGATCCCAAACGCAAGCTGGGGCGCCAACATCCTTTAGGATAGTAGCCATTTGAAGGAAATTATCATCCATTGGTGGTCTTCTTTTAAGGATCATGATCAATTCAATCAGCTTGCTCCCTATTGCTATCGATTCTCCTATGGGAATTATGGTTGGCTTGTAAAAACAAATTTGAGGGTTCCAACGCCTCAGAAGTTACCATTATATGTAAGTTTACAAAGTGGCTTTTAGAGCTAAATCCTCTTATGAAACCTAAAGCTCTCACGCGTAATGACAACACTGAGATTCTCAACTTTTTGCACATCCCTCGACTCCTATTCCAAAAAAAAAAAACCATCTTAGCTAAATGGATTCTACCTTTCTCAAAGCACTCTCAAACTTAATATTGACGGGTTTTGAAAGGTAACCCTAGGACTGCTGGTTGTGGTGATATTTTATGCTTCAATAAGTTTATCTTGCCTTTTGGATTTAGATAACAACACTTTTGCAAAACTGTCAACTTCGAGAGTTGATTTAATTTTATGCTATGAACAAGTATCTCTGGTTTTAGTATTGAGATTGATTCTCTTACCGTGGTTAATTGGCGTATTAAAGGCTCATTTCTCGTTGGATTTATTCAAATGTTTTGGATGATATTTTACATTTCAAGAATTATTTTTGTTTCAATTTCAATCATGTTTAAAGAGAAAGTAATGCTCTTGCAGACAATCAAGCCAATTATGGTGCCACAAGACACATAAAGCTTTCATCTATTCAACTCCTTAAACATATGATTGCTCTGTTCTCAATGGATCGCACAAGTTTTCCGTTTATGTGGCATTAATCTTCTAGGTTATTACTATGTTTCTTTGTATCTTCTATTTAAGACTTTATTTCTTTTTAGGAACTTGGTTTTGCGACTTTATTTTTCTATCCTTGTAACTCCCGAGTTCCTTTTTTGTAAAAGTTATTGCACTAATCAATAAAATTGAGAATTGTTTTACTAAAAAAATGTTCTTGGTTGGTAATGAGGATAAAAAAAAAAAAAAAACAGATGCACAATGTATTTTTTTTTTAAAGATTAGGTTTCTCTAAAATGTCTAATCAGGACCTAAATTTTCATGAATTCTAATATTTTGTTTGAAGAATGAACAATTAAAAACTTTGCAAGATTATCAATATTATAAAAAAATTTAATGATGGAGTGGAAATATTTATTAGAAAGAAAACAAGGATATAAAGAGTTGATTGGCAACTTCAAGATTATTTTTGGAGTAGTTGACTGGCTCACCATTGACCAAAGCAATTGAGAGGCTGTAAACCACTCTTTAAAAAAGTAAAAAAGAACTTTGAAAGAGTTGTTCTCAAACCAAGCAAGGGGCGGTAAGGGCAGCCAACCAACCATGTAGGGTGGTAGATCTTATGTGTGGGTGGTCCTAAAGCCACGGGTAGAGTTGGGGAGTGATGAGATTCATTACATGTCTCTCCTAAATGGGGTGGCAATCTTAGAAATGCCTTGGGTGGCCAATCACTACCCTCCTAAAATGGGGATAGTCTACTACCCTTAATATTGGTTGGGATGAACCAATCACTCCAAACTTAATTTTGAGGGTGGTCACACCACCCCTTTGTTTTGTTTCTTTATTCTTAATAAATTTTTATTAGGATTTATATTATTATTTTTATTAATATTGATAAATATTCAACTCATTTAATGTTAAACTATCTTCCTTAGTAGCAGGGTCGGCTCAATAAATTAGGGGGTCTTAGGCAAAATTTTTTACTGAGGTCTTCTTTAAAAAAAAAAAAAAAATAAAAATAAAAGAAAATAATCTTATTTTTATATTACATTTTTATTTAAAAACAATGCCTATCGTTTGCTAAGTAAAATTATTAATTAAGATTTATACTATATTTCAACTAATAATTAACTTAATCTTTATTAAAAAAATCCAATTTAAAACAGATGTTATTAAATTTATTTTTATAAGACATGTTCTTGAGTTTTAGGGATCATTTGGGAACACCATATTTTAAATATGTATTTTAAGATATTTTCAAATTCAACTTTTTCTATCACTCAAAAATTAATAAAATATCTTAACTAAAATTATTTCGCTATTATTAATAGATATTTTGAAGAATAGTTATAAAATTAATAATGACATATATAATATTTATTTGATACTTTTATTCTCTTATTGAGTTAATTAATATTTTTAATTAGTTTTTTTTTTTAAAAAAAAAAGTTATTTTAGACTTTTTTGGAGAGACCTTTTCTTCCTAAGGGGTCTTAGGCAATTGCCTAAATTACATAAGGGTGGAGCCGGCACTACTTGGTAGCTTGCTTATTATTTGATTTTTACTTGGTTAATATCTCTAACCCTTAAATATTCTGTCAAGTAAATTGTGGTTAGGAACTTAGGCTAGCTCCAAGCCGAAATGATATGGGCTACAGCTCAAGCCTATAAAGGGCCTTAGATTAGGCTGATTTTAACCTTTGTTCACCATCTGGGCTTTATTTGAAGCTCAGATGATAAGTTCAAGTAGATATTGGAAGACCCAGCTTTAAGGGAAATTTATATTAAAAAGCGAAACGCAAAATTAGTAGCATGCCACGTTTTCATCATTAACAATTTACTAACTTATTTTAATAGATGAGTGGTGCTACATCTTCCCAAGATGTAACCCGAATATTTCTCCTGAACGGCAAATGTAGTTTTTTTATTTGTTTTTATTTATTTTTTTAGATATTCTAAAATAATTTTTAAAATAGAAAAAACTAACAACATCATTAAAAAAATATTTTCTTAACTATTAAATAAAAAAATAAAAAAATTTAGAATTCAGAAGAAAATCTCAAGACAAAAATTCGGAAAAAATAGTATTTCTTTTAATCAATTTGATCAATATTAAGACCACAAGGAGTAAGAAGTTCAATTAACCTTGTGCATAAAATATAAAAGAATGAATAATAAATATCTTAAACTTGAGAATTTGATGTGGTGTAATAACCTTTTTTGGCATGCTTCTGTCAATAACCATATATTTGTAAATAGATTTTTTTTTCTTTATTTCCCCTACAATTGAGATATTTTTCCATTTTTTTTTTTTTTAAATCTAAATAATGTTAAAAAAAAAAAGCAAAGCCAAGTCATTTAACTATTTTGTAATGTGCAAATTGTATACATACCTTTAAATGCATTTTTTAATTTTAAGTGCAATCTAAAGCATAGAATTTAACACATTGTGTCTTCACATTAGTAAAAATGTTGCTTAAAATTAAAGTTAACTTCAAGCACTAACTTAAAGTTCCTTTCATTCCATCCATCCATGGGATGATGCATGCTCGGTCATATTCATGCATAATTTGTTGTTCATATAGATGCAAGTCATACCCTACAATAGGTGCATGGTAGCTAGAGTGCTCAACTGTTTGGTTTGGATAGTCAAATTAGATAATAAGCGGATAGTAATGAAATATTTTGTGAATAATAATAATAATAATAATAATAATAATAATAATAATAACAATAATAATAATAATAATAATAAGAGTCATACCCTGCATTAAGACATCCGATCTGAGTCGCAATTATGAAAATGAGAAACCTCATGCCTACAAAAGATGAATAACACAACAAGAATGGATTTTTGATGTAATGTTAGAAATATTTTTCTTTTGTTTTGTTTAAAAAAAAGTTATTTTTCTTGAGTTTGATCTAGTCAATTGATGTTTTGGGCTAGCTGTTATGTTCTTTCGATTTATTGCCAAGGTAATGTAGGTTCTTGCCTGTCTATGTCTAGGACCATGTAGATGTATTTTTCAAATCTCAAAAATAAAAATTATACTAAAACTTATTTTCTTTCGATAAACAGAATTTCATTTATAACCAAACATGAATACATCAAGAATATGTTCTAACAATATGTTATAATCCTATTTGTAGGACCTAGACCTTCTAAAAAATGATAACAAATCTAAATATATAAATAAAGAGAAAAAGATAAAGATAAAGAAAAAGAAAAAGAGAAGATAAACTTAAAGGAAGCTTAGAATTAATTAATTGCTTTTAGGAACAGAAATGTGAGAAAAGACAGGATAAATCTAATTAAGTTAAGACCAACGACCCTAACTCAAATAGCATTGTGAGTTATGTTTGTGAACTTAATAGATTAATCTTAGAATTGATTAGTAGTTTTTTAGGGAAAGAAAGATGAGAAAAGACAGGATAAGTCTAATTAAGTTAAGACCAATCCGTAACTCAGACAACATTGAGTGAGTGTTATGTTTGTATATAACTTTATAGATTCATAGCTTTGACATCGAGAATGTGCTATCCATTGTCCTCTCGGACAGGATTGCATAATCTGAACTTGCCTATGCCTCCCAGTTCGTGCCTCACCTGAGGCGGCAAGTGGGTGGATCACAACATTTGTTTCTATTTATTTATTTGTTGCTCAATATAGAATATAATGGAATTGATCTGAAACAATATATACCTTTTTTTAAATGAATACTTCATCATTCATTAAAATCAAAAGGAACATCATCCATTACATAATTTCTTAATCTGCACCGCATGTAATATTTCTACAGGGTCTTCTTCCATCCAAATCCTCTTTTATAGGAAAATTAAAAGCTAATTTAGCCAATAAATGAGCTATAGTGATAGCCTCCCTATGTACCTTCATCATTCATTAAAATCAAAAGGAACATCATCCATTACATAATTTCTCAATCTGCACCGCATGTAATATTTCTATAGGGCCTTCTTCCATCCAAACCCTATTTTATAGGGAAATTAAAAGCTAATTTAGCCAATAAATGAGCTATAGTGATAGCCTCCCTATGTACAAATTTAACTTTCTTGGTAACATTATTATGTAACCAAGGCCTCGCCTCTTCCACCACATTGTCATACACCGTGAAGAGCTTCTCCTTATTGTTGATAGCATGAGCAATGGATTGAGCATCCCCTTCTAGAATAACATTCACCAACCCGAGCTCATCACACAGTTGTTGAGCCATTCTCATTGCAAGAGCCACCCTAACTGCAGGGTCCTATAAATAGTCAACCACAGAATACAGAGTAGCCAAGATCTTCCCCTCCTCATCCCTCACAATCACACCCATGCCACCTTTTTCGAGGAGGAACAAACAGAGGCATCCCAGTTCGCCTTAACCCATGTTGGTACTGGCTTCTCCCATTTTTCATTTCTTTTACTGTCTCTTTGGTCTCAGCAAGCTTTTTATTTGTTCTTGTGCTTTAGTAAGCCCTTTATAGCCTTACACAGCAGCCTTCGTTATTCCTTTAGGCTCTTGGAACTTGTCCTAAAAAATTTAGCTGTTCAACCTTAGTCACAACCTCCTCATGACATAGGCTATCAATTCCACCTCCTCTTGCTACAACCTGCTGGCAATGTTTCTCCACAATTCCAAGAAACAGCTATCATTGCTACTCCATTTCTGCACAGGGCTAGATTTCTCTGGCCAGACATTTGAGGCTGCTAGACACAACCACAACGCATGAGTTGTTGTCTCTAGATACCTCTCACATCTAGAGCATAATGTAAAACTCGCCACTTGTTTTTTCCACAGATTCTCTCTAGTAGGCAATATGTTGAGGCAAGCTTTCCATATAAACTGTTTCACACTAGCCTGGACATTGATACTCCAAATTCCTTTACAGTAGGTAGTATTTTCCTCCCTTGATGTGTCGCCTCTCATTTTGGAACCTCTCGAATATTCTAGGTGATAAGCATTCTTAATCGAGAATTTACCATCACTTGCAGCACCCCATACCCTTTTGTTTGGACACTGATTGCTCCCCAAAAGGAATGCTCTTATAAGGTCCACTTCCTCAAATGAAAACAATTCAGAAAGCAAATATTGGTTCCATGTCCTTTCATCATCTTTTAACAAGTAGCACACTTTTGAATCTCTATCCAATCCCACTGTAGGAGATAAAATTCTGGGATAAGTTGAACAAGGTAGCCATTTTTCTCCCCGTATCTTCACACTTTGTCATCTCCAACCCTCTAATCCATTCCATCTCTAATTAAGTTCAAAGATGACTAGAGGCTTCTCCACACATAAGAGGGACCTCTTCCCAGCTTTTCTTGAAGCAAATCCCCATGCTTGAAATACTTTTACCTCATCACGTTGCAACTAAAGAGGAAGGCTTTAATAGAAATCCCCAACTGCTTTGCTAGCATTGCAATATTGAAAAAATCAAAATCTCTAAAGCTAATTCCCCCTTTACTCTTACCTTCACTGATTTCCACCTGACTTTTCCAATGAATTTTTTTCCTTACCTGGTTGTGACCCTACCAAAAGTTGGCCATAAGAAAATTTATTTCAGCACAAAACCTCTTAGCCTCTTAGGTAATTGAAATATATTCATTACAAAAATTGGGATTGCTTGTGCCACTTCCTTTCGGAGGACTTCTTTCCCAGTTTGAGATAAACAAACATTTCTTCAATTGCTTATCTTAGCTCATACTTGATCCTTTAAGACCCAAAAGGTATTGAACTTGGACCTACCTTCCATGGAAGGTGACGCAAGATATTTGTCATAGTTGCTACAAATAGACACCCGAGCAGCATTCTTGCTGCTTAGCCTGGCAGAATTTGTTGGAATTGGAAAAACATTGTTGTTTTCTGTAAATTTAAGCAATGTCCTGAAGCCTTCTCTTAAGTATTCAGTAACCTATGGATACATTGCGACCCAGTGAGCTCTGGCCTACCAAACTCATTAGCCATAGTAGGGTTAGACACCATAGAAATCAGGGCTATAAAAGTTTTATTCATGTTGTTGTCCAGATCACACTCAGAGTTTAGAAAGGTTAAAATGGCTGTTGTGACATCCTACCCAACTACACTCCGATAAGCCTTATAAAAACATGCCTTATACCCATCAGGGCCAGGGGATTTCAGGGTAGCCATTTGACTCAAGCAAGGGCAACTTCTTCACGAGAAAATCATTTTTCCAGTTCAGCATTCATCTCAAAATTAAAACAAGGTTTAAGGTCTTTTAGACAAACCTCTATAGTCTGCTTCGAGGAGTTGGTGGATTTGAATAAACTGGTAAAGTAATCTTGAAAAACTGCATCAATGTCTTTCTACTTCTTGACTGTTGTACCCTGAGAGTCAATGAATTTTTTAATCAAATTCTTCTTTCGCCTTTGGTTTGCAAAAGAGTGGAAAAACTTGGTGTTTTTGTCACCCAAGTTATACCAGTTTCTCTTTGCATGTTGAATCCATTTCACATCCTCTTGTTCAAGAAAGAGGCCCACTTGTGCTTGCAACTGCCTAATCTCATCCATATTATGGCTGCCTTCCCTCTTATGCTCAACTTGGAGATGCCTCAAATGTTGCCTTAGAATTTGGCCTGCTTTAACTTTTTTCTACTTACTCCACTTTAATAACTCCACCTCACATCTTGTCAACTTTTTCTAGATTCCACTCAGGTTTTCTGCATTACACTCTATATCCTACTAGACTTTTTCCACCATGGGTCTTCCTTCCTCATCTAATGCCCAACTGGCCTCAAAATGAAATAATCTCTATTTGTATCTTCTAGATGGGTTACTAATAGCCAATTGCATAACTAGAACTTTATAACCAGATTGTGGGGCATAGACAACCTCAATAGATCTATTTTGAAACAAACTAGACGACCCTGTATTTGCCACCACTTAATCTAATCTCTCTTTTGTAAAAGGGTTATCCAAGTGCTTGTTACTCCAGGTGAATTTCCTGCCTAACCAACCTATATCTATGAGCCCATTTGAGACTCCTCTCTCGGCTTGCCCCCCCACCTTTTATGTTTGAGAGATAATTTCATTAAAATCCCCCATAACACGCCATGGTTTGTTTTCAAGGTTTAACATAGATAACAAATTTCACTCCCATCTTCTGCTTATCTCAAGGTGGCCCTAAAACCCATAGAACAACCAAGACTTTTTCCTTTCCATGTAGCAAACACTTGCATGAATATGATAAAAAGAAATTTTTTTAATTTTCAATTCCACTTCTTGATTCCAAAGAAGTGTCAATCCTCCATTTCCCCCTACAACCCACATCAAAGCAATTTTCCATCTCAGTTTCCTATTAATTATATTTTGCTGATAGCATTTCTGTTTCCATCAGAAAAATAACCCTGGGCTTCTTATCATTCACTAAGAAATGAAGGCTCTGAATTATCCAGGGGTTTCCAAGCCCCAGGCAGTTCCAACTCAGTATTTTCATGATGAGTAGTGGGATTGTTCAGCAACTTCTGCCACGATAGATATTTTCCGCCAACTCAGGTAACTCAGCCTGTTTCCCCTTCTTTACCACACTAAGCTCGGTAGAACCTAGAACAGTCTCCTTTCTTTTCCTGACTTTCAGATTTCCCCCAGTTGATGGCCCTCTCCCCCTGGCTCTCCTCTTCCATATCCTCTCCCTACATTCAAATTGGGCATCTCCCTTTCTTCCTCTACCACTGATGGTTCAATAGGCAACACTGTCTCACTAGATTCCTACACACTGCTATCAACAATAGCTACCTCGTAAAGGATTCTCTGATGCGCCTGTTGATTACTGCCTCCATCACTTTCCCCCTACATTGAACTTTTCACAAACACTTGGTCCCCCACATTTTTAGGCCCACACCCGCCTCCATCTCCATCCTTCTTGGTCATCCATTTTGTAGGAGTGGTTGTCCTCTCTAGGGTGTAAGAAAAAATCGAAAAACTGGTAAACCAGATCAGACCGGTTCAAACTGATGGAATTGGTCCGGTTTTGGGACTGTACCTTTAACACTCCGACCTAATTTTAGGGCTTAATTTTATTTATTTTAGTCATTTATTTTATTATTTTAATAAATATCTTAAAGCATTAATTTTAAGAGCTTAACCGATTTTGACTTGATTTCTTCCCTGATCATATCTTCATGACCAGGGAAGAAATCAAGTCATATCTTTAATCCAAAATTTTCATAAATCATTTTTCCTAAGTCAAACCAAATCTCAATTCAAATCCTACGCATATACCCTCTACCAACTTATTTCTAATTGCATAATTTTTGTCAAAATCTTCCTGATATTTCTCGAAATAGATTTCTAAGATTACCCAATTCTAAAATATAAATTTTCCATATCAATCACGTATCTCCTGCCCCTTGGTCTATAAAACTCACCCGAAATCCTCCAAAATTTAAACCCAAGAAATCTTTCTGCATAGCGATAGAAACTCGCATAGCAAACCCATATCATAGTAAGCACTGCCGGGCTTCCTACCAGCCAACCCAGACTTTACCTTGCCAAAACCAGCCACAAAAACCATCGACCAGACTTCACCCACCATGTTGAGTGTTTTCCGGTAAGCCCATGCCAAAATCTCATCTCTTCCTCTCTGCTTTTCGGTTTCTAGCTTTCCTCTCTAAACTCTCTCTCTCTCTCTCTCTCTCTCTCTCTCTCTTTGTCGCAACAAGAAATCAGTTGAGCTACCGTGAGTCTCTGGCAGAACCACCATCGCAGAGGATCTTCATTGATGTGGGTCTTCTTTTTGTCTCGGTGAGTTGCACATTTGTTTCCTCCCTTTGCATTTTCTCGTGTCTTTCAGTAAAACATGTGTTTTGTTTTCCTTTTTACTTATCGTGTTTTGGACTTTCCCAAAAGCCTCTTACCTATTAATATATATTTACCATTTATGCCTTTTAACCTTGTATTCCGGAGCCTCTATAGCATACCAAATTATAATACTACTCGGTTTGATTTTGAGCCTTAATCTAATCGACTATTTTCCCCTTAATGTACTGGGCTTGGTGTTTAAATAAATTTGCTTAGTTTATTTTAAATGGGTTTTTGCTTAATGATTAATTGAGCCAGTTTTCTATTGTTTTATAGGGCTGTTATAGCATTTTAAATAAGCCTGTTTCTCATTTGAGCCTAGTGTTTAAATGGATTTGTTGGGCTAGTTTTGAAATAGATTTGTGCAATATAACTTGTTGGGCCCAATTTAATATTATTTCAGAAACTATTTTTGTGAGTTATTTTCTTGAGTTTGGGCTTCAAATAGAGTAGGCCAGCTTGCATTTTATTACAGAAACTATGCTAGTGTTTATTAAATGGACGTGTTTTATAAATTGGGTTGGTTGTAATTTGAGAAATATCCTACGTTGTTTTACAAAACTTGGCTTTTAGTTGAATAATTGTATAACTCAGGAATTTAATTCTAGAATATATTAAGGATTTTAGGGTATTTGTGCCTATTAGTTTGATTAATATTTCAATAGTCTCTTAACTTGATTCTTGATAAAATTACTAGTCTGATCTTTAAATAAAAGTTCCGTATCCTTTTATGAGTTTTGAACAATATTATGTGTAAATCTAATATTTATTAAATTATCTCTTTAGTATGATTTTAAGTATTTAGAACGATTCAACACGTGTTTTTAGAAAGTGATGATTAGTGTCTCGTATAGGTCACGAGCCAGAAGTTAGAAATCCAAAAGTAGTGCTAAGAGATAATTAGTATAATCATACAATTTACATATGTACTGTAAATGTTATAATTGCATATGAAATAATTTGTCTACTCTACGCTACAAGCCAAGTCAAGGTTGGACCTCTTCACAGTCTTTGATGAATTATGACAATATGCTTGTATGTATGGATTGGATGATCGATGGATTTAATGAATGTTATGTTCATGTAATATTTAAGTTAAGTATGCAATGTAATTAAATAATTAGATTAGATGTACCATGTTCATATAGTACTTAGATAATGTATACTATGTTCATGTAGTACTTAAATCATGTATGCTATGTTCATGTAGTACTTATACCATGTATGTCATGTTCATGTAGTACATAGATCATGTATGCCATAGAATGTTATAAAATGTTTAGATCATGCTATGGTATGCCATGTTATGCTATGCCACGTCATGCTATGTCATGCACAAGTAGATGCCATGTCATGTATAAGAGAATACCATGTTATGCTACATCATGCACAAGAACATGCCATGTTATGCCATCTCATGTACAAGAAAATGTCATGTCATGCGATACCATGCCACGTAAAAACATGTCATATACAAGTAAAAGTCATGCTAGAAAGGTTAATCAAGTTCAGTAAATCCTCATGCATTAAGAAAGATAATAAGTTTTAAAGTGACACGGACTCAAGCATGTCCACCACAAGTTAAGTGAAATACGGACTCAAACGTGTTTCACTTCATGTTCAGATCAGGGGAAACATGGACTCAAGCGTGCTTCATATCATGTTTAGACAAGTCATGCAAGTTAAGTGAAACACGGACTTAAACGTGTTTTACTTCATGTTTAGACAAGTCAGATGAAACACGAACTAAAGCGTGTTTTACTTCATGATTAAATAAGTTAGGTGAAATATGGACTCAAGTGTGTTTCACATCATATTTAAATAAATTATGGGGTGCCACTCAAGCATGGCTCACCATGTAATAAGTTAAAGCCAAGATAAACAGATTATTCATGCATTTAATTTACATGTTCTCATAATTATGTATGCTTCCACTCATGTTGATGATAAATAAATATGCCAGTGAATCCATGATGATTTATGCATGTTATGTGGAGTCTTCCAAAAATTAAGTCCATGTTATGTTAGATTATGTTTTTACAGTATGATGTACTATTACTGAATATTCGACTCATTTTTATTTATTTATTTATTGTCTTATATATTTATTTGTTGCAGTTAAAAATCGTGACTACGTTGAGTTAGATGGCCAGGATGTAGATTTAGTGCAAAAGACTTGGAAAATATTAAATATTTTCACACATAGGATTAGTTCATCATTTTTCTTACTTATATTCTCAGTTCATGTTCCAAAAACAGTTATGTTTTATTGAATGTTTTCAATAAATGAGGAATTTCAGGAATCAAATCTTTTTATCTGGTTTCACGTTATATAAGTTTAGTAATATTTCTATCCTGTGGGAATTGGGTGTTACAGTACCAATCTGGAATCGGTTCCCATAATGTCAAAACCGGTTGGTACCAGTTCTAAGCTTTTTAGAATTGGATCGAAATGAACCGGACCGTTCAATATAATATATATTTCTTAAAATTAATTTTTTAATATTATATGTAATATAAAATAATATTTTTTATATTATATTTAATATTTTATACATTAATATATAATGTAAATTAATTACAATTTACATTTTATGACCTATAATACTATATTATTATTAGTAATATACTTTAAGTTTATATATAAATTACTATACTAAATAGTTATATATAAAATAATGATATAGTAATACTAATATTATTAGTATTAGTATATTAATACTATTATTATCAATGATATAGTTATAAAAAATTAAACTTGCTATAACAAATACTAATCTATAATTATTCTAATCACTAAAACTAATACTAATATATATATACTAATAGTCTAAATAGACTAATTTAAAATCGTAAAACCACGCCAAAACCGGTAACCGGTTTTAGGGGATAACTATTGCTTAATCAGTTTTAAAAAATACACAACTGGAGGTACCGATTCGGCTCTAAATTTTGTCTAAAACCGAACTAAACCGGATCGGTTACACCCCTAGTCCTCTCAAGCAAGGCACCTCCCAATTTGACGATAGGACAGCTTCGCGAAGAGAACTCCCTCTTATCCTTCTCAGCATTAGTAGCATCACTGCTTCCCTCCTGTCAGAGCTAGGCGAGTTACTTTTGAATTCACTCTCCCTCCCTCATGGGCTAATTTAAGCCTAAGCCAGCTTCCATATTGAGACTTTCCTTCACCTTTCGCACTCCCTAGACATCCATCACTACTGTGTTTTATCCCTCCCCACCTAAAATATAATTTTGGCATCTTTTCATATGCCAGGAGTGCCCGAATCCTACTCCCTAGAAGATTAGCTTTCCTTCCCCTTGCCAAAGCTTTCCCAAGGTCCGAAACATTATATGTAATATAAAATAATCTTTTTTTTATATTATATTTAACATTTTATACAATAATATATAATGTAAATTAATTACAATTTACATTTTATGACCTATAATACTATATTGCTATTAGTAATATACTTTAAGTTTATATATAAATTACTAATAATTATATATAAAATAATGATATAGTAATACTAATATTATTAGTATTAGTATACTAATATTATTACTATCAATGATATAGTTATAAAAAATTAAACTTACTATAACAAATACTAATATATAATTATTCTAATCACTAAAACTAATACTAATAAATATACTAATAGTCTAAATAGATTAATTTAAAATTTTAAAATCGGACCGAAATCGGTACTACCAGTTTTAGAGAATAATTGTTGCGTAATCAGTTTTAAAAAATGCAAAATCAGAGGTACCAGTCTGGTTCTAAATTTTGTCTAAAACCGAACTAAACCGCATCGGTTACACCCCTAGTCCTCTCAAGCAAGGCACCTCCCAATTTGACGATAGAACAACTTCACGAAGAGAACTCTCCCTTATCCTTGTCAGCATTAGTAGGGTCACTGCTTCTCTCCTGTCGAGAGTTAGGCGAGTTACTTTTGAATTCACTCTCCCTCCCTAATGGGTTAATTGAGCCCTAAGCTAGCTTTCATATTGAGACTTTCCTTCACCTTTCGCACTCCCTAGACATCCCTCACTACTGTGTTTTATCCTTCCACACCTAAATTATCATTTGGCATTTTTTCATATGCCAAGCGCACCCGAATCCTACTCCCCAGAAGATTAGCTTTCCTTCTCCTTGCCAAAGCTTTCCCGAGGTTCAAAATAATGAAAACGGTAAGAAAACTCCCCCAAGCAGTCCCATCCTCCTTCACCACCACATTCCCTATAGTGCCCAGCAAGTCACCAATCTACTTGCCAATCGTCCTCATCATACACGCCAATGGCAAATTGTGCACCCTAATCTAGAAGCTTTCGTGGTTGAATTTGAGTTTTTGAGGAGGAACCATCTCATCAAAAGGATTCAAGACCAAAAGGTAATATCGAATAACCACGGCCTACCTTCCCTGATTGGTTGCTTATCAACCAGAAACTCGAAGGAAATTAAAAACAAATTGTGGTTGATTTCAAGAAATTGGAAGGATCCGTGTAACCTCCAGATCTTCATGAGGGTGGAGTTAATAACATCCTTTGAAAACCTTTGCTCTAAAATCAACCTCCCTACCAGACTTATTTTACCATTCGTAGAAACGTTAGCCAAAGTTGTCTTCGTTAATCACGATCTCGGCATTCTCTTCCTCTGTGAACTTCAAAAACTCTCATTTATCCTTGAGATCCTTCATACTTCCTGTCTCAGAAACAACAAAAACCCCCTTGGAGCCACCATTGAGACCCCCAACCGCCCTAAAGATGATGTGGACCACCCTAGAAGATTCCATAAAACTCATGGAAACACCCTCACTACGTGCCTATCGTACACTCTCTCTCCACTTTTTCCCGTGAGAAAAGAGGAGATTTTTTTTTTCTAGCAAATAAGCTTTTGTTAGCTTAGAAACAATATATACCTAATTGGCTGTAGTAACTACAAAAAATTTATGGTTAACCAAAAAAGAGAAAAATGATTTGATTACAAAAAAAGTAAACACCTATAAAACCAAGGGTACAATTGGGTAGTGAGGTGATCTCAGATGATTTGTGAATAATATTAAAAAAAGTTATGATAAATGAATGATAAATATTGAATAGTAGTAAGTAATAGTAAAAAATAATGATAAATAGGAATAAAATAATAATAAAATAATAAATTGTTATGACTTAAACACTAAGTCACTAACATTAACATACATACACATCATAATAAATAATAGGTATCAAAAACTCTTTTACGACTCCTCCACAAACATGATAAAAATAGTTATACATTAATTTAAGTCTTTGTATTTACTTATATATTTATCATATAGATTAATATATTTATATAGTTAAATTTAATAATATATTACTATGAGCTAATTATTATAAAATAATATACTTATACTATTATATAAATAAACTAACAATAATTTAGTATATATGTAAACATCATAATATTACTACCATATATAATCAAGCATAGAAATAAGTGAGACACTAATATTGAAATAAGCCTAGATAATACGTTAACAACACATAATACTAATTTATTAAACTATAATAATATGTAACTATACAATAGAAAGTGTAATTAAGTTAGAAAAAAGTTTGGTATTAGCATAATAACATGGAATACTAAAGTATAATAACATATAATTAGACACTATAGTATAAGTTTTGTATAGAAATAAATCAGACACTAGTATAGAAAAAACTAATATTTCTAGCTAGTATAATAAATTAATAACACATTATACCAATATATTAAAGTATAATAATATGTAATTAGACACTAGAAATAAGTCGTGTAAAAATAAATTGTAACTAAGTTAGACATACTAGTATAATATAATAACACGTAATAGTATAGTATAATAACATGTAACTAGATACTATAATATAAGTTTAGTATAGAAATAAGTCTTATATAATTAGTTAATAACACATAAACTATAGTATAAAAAATGTAATTAGACACTAGAAAGAATACATAATAAGTATGATAACATGTAATTAGACATTATAGTATAAAAATAAGTTAGATACTAGTATAGAAGTAAATCAACAATGAATGATTTAGTTTTAGTTTTTAATTTTTGGAAAAACTAAAATTTGAAAGCCCACGAGAATTTTTTTAAATGGGCTAAATAAGCTAAAAAAAGAGTTTAAATCCGCCTCAGGTTCAACAAATCGGAGTTGGAGTCAGATCTAAACTTACACAACATAGAGTTTAGATTTGAACTTCGACAAAATGAGAATTAGAGTCGAAGGTGGATTTAGGAGAATCCGACTCCAACTATGTCGGTCTTGATCACTCCTTGTGAGCGGTGTTCACCAAACAAGGAAGACGGGTTACCTTACTCTCTACGGGGCATCTTAATTACAACCATTTTGGGTGGGGTTTCCCTCCCTAATAGCCAGCCACCCATGGGGAATTCCCAGATTCCAATGTGGCTCTGGGTTTTCCAAGAGCCATTTTGCACAGTGGTGGGGTTCTGCATGCTCTCCCTTCACAAGGAAGCCATTAATATTGATGCGGGTTGCTAGTTTATTTTCAAATGAGATTTAGAGTAATATTTTTAAATTTATTTTATTGAAACAGAAAATGTATATTTGTTTTGGGTTTATGTAGCTAGATAAGTATGAACTTAGGACACGTATGTGTCAATTTTTTTCATTCAAAATGTGAATAAAACTATTAATTTAGCATACATCTGATGTTATCTAAGCTGGGAGAACATCTACAATTTTGTATCCATATCAGATCAATTTTTCAAAAAGACAAACCAAAAGCTAGAACTGATCATAAAGCGATCTTCTCTAGCTAAAAGTTATTATAAGTTAGGTATTGATGTCTTCTCTAAAATCTTTACGTCGACCCACGGATCGATTTATAAATAATAAGGCTAGCTAAAGGTCATCAACACATGTGTGACTCCATCTATATTCATATGCTAAAAGATCATTATTTCTACAGGATTAAACATCCTTACTATTAATATTGTTAGGCTTGTACCAAAGTTAAAGTGTCTCCAACTCAAAAGATGGAGATGATCAATCTTTTGTGCCTCTAGTACTGATTGAATATATAGTTAACCTTGCTCCTCATGTTCTCAAAGGTGCATGTAAGGTGTTCATGAATTTCTTCTTTGTTTTTGCTTTCCGCAAAAAAGTGGAGTGTTAGTACTTTGGAGCTGATCGAATCCTGGACGAGAATAATCCTCATAATTATTAAGATGCTAGCATTTCATTCCCAGATTACGCACTTTCGTATTTATACGTAAAATGGCAACAATTCCTCAAAATATCTCCCCCATATTGCTCTATATTATGCAAAGGAAATCCAAATTACATTTATGCTACAGTACCAACCCACATTTGAATTGGCACTATTCATCAATAATGGTGTATTGCGTCATTAATAAATATTATGAATTCCTCTCTATCCCCTCTCTCTTTCTTTGTTCTTTTCTCGACCCCTCTCCCTCTCTCTCATCTATTACTTTCTTGATCAGGGTAATGGATAAAATATAATGGGTTCATGGTGTTTCTTAAGCCTGTCTCAATGGGGAGACTCGTCAAGAAGGAAGAAAGAAAGAGAGAAAGAGGGGACAAATGAATAAGGGAGTGCAGAGTATAATGAGTAAAATTAGATGATGTGATATAAAACAAATAGAAGTGACGTATAGTAAAGAGGGGTAAGAGATCAAGGTATGAATAAATACAACTTCAGAAACTTTTGGTCAGATTTTTTCGAAACTTCAATTTCTTCAACCGCACCATAGAGACTGTAGCGAGAGGATGAAAATCAAATAATAGAACTCAAATATCCGTTATATAGTGAGTGCAAGAGGACATGAGACACTGTAAAATAAGCTAATTATAATGGACTCTCTCCTCTCTGAAACTCTAGTGGACGTAGACCTAGTGTCAAATCACATAATTTTATGCGTCTCCCTCTCTTTATTTTCACTGCATTCATTTATTGTTCACTGCCAGATGTACGTATGCACATATATTGTACAGCCGCACTGACCACTATAGGGACTCCACACAATACCATTCTATGCCCGAAACAACTTTAACAAGGTCTAAAATGGATCTTTCTCCCTTTCCACGTTGTTAGGCATTAACAATCATTTTTCACAAATATACCTAACAATCATTTGAAAAATCATTTACCTAATAATTATAAGTGAAAGAGTAGACTATAAATTGATAGGAATTTCATTTAAAACTCATTTATAAGTTAAATTATATAGAAAAATCAACTTTTAAATTATTTAATTTAGACAGAAATATAGGTATGCAAGTAATTGGAATTGCTCTAAGTAGGCCTAATATTTCATATCTTAATGACTCAAACCATATAAAGTCGTGGTACATGTACTTAATTATAACTTTATTTATATGACTTTCACTTACAAGACTCGTTCTATCAATTTTCTTTTTAAACTCAATTTCAAATCACATTATTTTTAGCATATCAATAGTACTTGACACTAATTAATTAATTAATTTTTTTTGTAAATTTTTCTTCACTACACTAAGCATTTCTCAACCATAATATATATATATATATATATATATATATATATATCCGGCGCCCCGAAAGAACAGCCATACATAGCGCGTGATATGATTACGATACAACAATAATTACGAAACAGTTCATGTGTCGCTATGTATAATATATACAAGCTGGTTTGAATACACGCAAGACCTATATATACACACACACACATATATATATATATTTATATCAATTTATTAATCTCCACAACCGGAGATAATGACCCAACTAGATCATTAACATCGATCGTTTGATGGTTCAATGAAATCCCAGTCATATGGTTAGAAAATCTAACTGGAAAGTTCAAAGATCAATATAAAAGGAATTCCAACTTTCGAGTGGGACTGTCGAAGTGTCGTGTTTTTTGGGATCTATTTCAAATTTTCAAATACAAGGACCACTTGGGTCCTTTTCCTCGCCCTACCTTTTCCCACACCACTTGGCCGTTTCTTGGGCATTGATCGATCTGCATATGCAAACACAATACGTATGTAAATTATTTCTACGAACAAAAGACACGGCCAATAAGAAGACAATGATCTACTCATGATCACAAGGTTCAAATCATCATATATTAGATTAGAACTCAAATATCCATTATATAGTGGTACGACAGGCCATGAGAGATTATAAAACAAGCTGTTTATAATGAATTCTCTCCTTCTTGAATTTCTGTGAACCTAAATCCAATGTCGAATAATGTAAATCTATGATCTCCCCATCTTTATTTATTTATTTATTTTCACCACCCGGGACAACTTCAACAGGGCCTATAATGGGTCTTTATCTCCTTCCATCCTATGGTGACGTTGTTAGGCCTTAACAGTCATTTTTCACAAATATACCTAAGATAATATAGAGAAAGATTAGATTATAAGTGAAAGAGTAGACTATATATTGATAGGAATTTCATGTGAAAAGTCAGTTATAAGTTAAATTATATAGAAAAATCAACTTTTAGATTATTTAGTTAAAACAAAAATTTAGGTATATGCAAGTACGCACTACAAGAAAAAGCACTAAATAGGACTATTTTTTCTTCGACAACCTAATTAATGCTGGAACTAACCTCTTTATTTAATTCGTTTTAATTCTTGGGGCTATTAATTGAAATTGCCAAAATTTTTAGTATTTCCAGCAATATTGTCGGAAATATTTTGTTGCAATTCATATCCTTCGTTTTTACTCCTGCGCTAGCTTATTTTCCCGTCCCCATTTTCCCTCTCTTTCTTTCAATCTTATTTTCCCGTCCCCATTTTCCCTCTCTTTCTTTCAATATTATTTTCCATCTCCCTCTCTCTCTCTCTCTCTCTCTCTCTCTCTCTCTCTCTCTCTCTCTCTCTCTCTCTCTCTCTCTCTCTCTCTCTCTCTCGTTCTGCACAGTGGTTTTCGATCATTATCAGCGCCGCCATCTTCCACTCTTCTCCTAACACTGCTTTACTTCTCGACCAATCAATCCTCATACCTCCACCTAAATTGCGGCAAAATACTCATCGATTGAGGATTTAAACATTCCTATTTGATTCTTCTTTTTTACCACAAATCCTCAATCCTCAGACCTAGAATCAATCCTCGAGCAAGCACTTTGACATCATGTCGTTTTTTTATCAATCCTCCTTTTTGTATTTGTATAATCTAGACTGTGAATGCCCATCGAGGAGGGAAATATAAATTTTTACACCTTTTGACTCGCGCTCACTTGTAATATAGCAGACCGTATTTGAATCCTTTTTTCTGGTTCTAATTTTTGCCAATCTTTCTAATTTTGCATTACACATATTTAAATAGGGACATCTGGATGTTAAATTAAATGATTTTGGGAGGCAACAAGCATTTGCAGGAAATTGCTGAATTTGTGTTTAAAGAATGGGTGGGTAAAGCTAAGTTTGAATATGTAAGTTGCCACATTCAGTTGCTAAAAATGCACTACATCATCTGTTTTGTTTGAAGCGTGACTTGTGTTTGAACTAGTTTTTACTTTCTACCTAAATCGGGTGAAAAACAGGGGAGTTATACAATTTTGATATCTTGGCATTTAGTGGATGAAGATTGTGGTCTTCCTGCTTTTGTGGTGGCAGGTGACTATCATTTTCATTTAGACGAAGGTATAGGCTTTGGATATTTGCCTTTTTGTTGGCTATTTGGATATGCCATCACCCAGAGGTTGGCTTCCTTGCTAGGAGTGTTGCAAAAATTGCTAGACTGCTTTCATGGGGCCTATAATCCTTAGTAGTGGAACTATTCCTATCTTAAATCATGCTTTAGCCATGCTTCTTAGGTCCACTCAAGTTTCTTCCTAAGCATTTTTGGTCATATTTGAAGAGCACCCTGCCTATTGACCGTACATGTTCTCACTTATAAATTTTCTGATTTTCAGTTTTTGTTGAAATATAATGATTAAAAAAAAAAAGTAAAAGATTATCCTCTCATTTTTTTCATTAGTTTTTTCCTTGCAAATAAATAAATCAGGTGAACTCACTGTTGATGGTCTTATTAATAAACTCATTGAGCATGTGAGATGTTCTAGTCTAAGCTTCCCATCAATAGTTATAAATTCTAAATGAAATATAATGTTATCTAAAGGCATTTTGATCGTAACCTGAAAATAAAAATGTTTCAATCTTACCATTAATGCAGGTCCATTTTGGGTCAGAATAAAGTTCATTGCATCTGCTTTGTCTTTTACATATGTCTGAGTTATTTTTCTATGTTTGACAGGTGGATTGTGAATTTAAAAACATTTCAATTTCTTATGGGGTCCAAATGCTGACTATCATTGCTGACCATCATGCAGGTTTCCGCAGAAAATCATAGTACTTTCTTCCTTTCTGCTTATGATGGCTCGAAAGTTTATGTGATTGGAGGTTAGGAACGTTAGAGGTATGCATTGAGAAGCTACTTTCTTGAAATTCGATTTTGTTGTTGTAACATTCCGTTCTCGAATATAGCATTTTGAAAATATTTTAGGAAGTCAATGTACTACTAAAACTTTTCTTTATAAAAACGCACCAGATATGAACGTTTTTTTTAAATAAATAAAACATTTTTTATAAAATTAAAGAGAGTCAGCGGAAGCATTCGCTTAAAAT
Organism: Platycarya longipes; assembly: GCA_036559045.1. Classification (NCBI taxonomy): domain Eukaryota; kingdom Viridiplantae; phylum Streptophyta; class Magnoliopsida; order Fagales; family Juglandaceae; genus Platycarya; species Platycarya longipes. The sequence goes on along the minus strand of CM071803.1, from coordinate 18,551,164 downwards.
AAAATGTTGATATCACTCATATTTACAAAAAATATTTTATTTACTAGAAACTACAAAATAAAACTAGCACTCTGTCTAGGTCTCTACATCACCTCCCTGAGTCAAATTCTGCTGCTAGCTACTTATCCACATCACCTATGATGATTTTTAAAAGGAAAAATAGAAACATAGAAATAAAAATAAAATGAGTCAAATAATCAATAAGTAACACATTATACGGTAAAAATAATACTCATCGATTCTCTCAAAACATGCATACTCATAGATACATACACAATAATGTGAACATAAATTTTTCATAAATGCTGAACATGTACTTTTTTATAAATACTGAAAATATGAGTTTTTCATAAATCATGAGCTTTTCGTAAAACATGAACTTGAGCTTATCTTATCATATGATATCGTTTTGTATCATAGGCTGTTACCCACTATTGAACCGCGTGAATTAAGGTTAGAAAATCTAAAAAGATTCTGATTCCACTTGTGGCCGCAGGTTGTGGAATCCATACATAAGGAAGACATACTGGGTGCACTACCAGCATGTACAACTTGGCAATGCAATATGCCCATATATAGGTACCGACTTCATATCATACATATGCCGCTTACATATCTTATCACATTTGCATACTTATCATAACATAGATTTCAAAAGAAATAGCATATTTTCATATAATGTCGTGATACATGCTTCTTCACATGAATTCATGATTTTTCATAAATAATTTTATGCACTATCACATAAAAATCATTGCTTTTCATAAATGGCTTTAATGTATAAAATTATGATGTTTCATAAATAATTTTAATGCAAAAACTTTTTCATCAATCATGCTTGAATTTTCATAATTTTTTATCATGCTTGGATATATAAAAAGGAGCTTTCAAATAATGGCCATACATATATAATATTTTTATAAAACATGTTTACCGTATATGCGTGAAAAGTATGATCATGCTACTTACCTCCTAGTGTTGCTTCCCGATTTCACGTTGTAGCTCGTAACCTATACGAGACACTAATCGTTACTAATTTACTAAATAAATGTCATTGCAAATTCTAATTGTTTAAAATCATGATTAAAATAATTAAAATAGACTAAAACTACACTTTTAAAAATATGTTTAAAAACCCCATTAAAATAATAGGAAGATCTAAATTAATTTCTGAAATATTAGGAGAATTGATCCAATAATTTATTTTAAAAAAAGTAGGCCCAATATCCATAAGGTAAAAAGTGCTAGATTGTAATGGGCTTTAAGGCCCAAGGACCGTTTTAATTTAAAAAATATGGGAGGTTTCAATAAGTTGCTAAAGGGACCAAAATAAAGCCTTAAAAGGCCTACGGCATGGCTCGATGAATTGAAGTAAACGTCAAAGGACACCAAGCATGGGCAGTTCGGCCGAACAAAGAGTTTACCGTAGGAGGAAGAAGATTGGCGGCAGCTTAGGAGCTGGGGGTGACCGGTGGCACAACTGGCTGGTTTGACTTTCTGCTCTGACGTCTTTGCGTGGTCTACAGTGACTGGGAAACACTGGGCTTGTTTGTCTCAGTTGCTGGGCGACACTATGGAGGGGCTAGCCAAGAGATGCACGGGATGGTGGGGGAAGGCTGGTTGGCAATTTCTGTGCAGGTGCGGGTGGTGTTTCCAGTGGGAACAGGCCTTGGTTTGGATGAGTAGTGGCTCGCCGATGCTCTATCTTTGGTGTAAATAAACAGAGTATTACACTCACCGATTTCTCCAAGTAAGGGGGTTACCGTGTGGGTTGTTTGAACGTGGGGGGGATTGGGAACGTGAAGAGGCTGTTTGCAGTGGTGTTTAGGCTTCTGGTAATCTACAGTTTCTTTGGTGGTGAAGGGTGCGACTTGAATGGATTGTTTTAGCTACGTTAAGGCTTCTGGGCGGCTTCGATTTGTTGCCGAGAGGCTGCTGTGTGTGTAGAGGGCCGTGGCTTAGGTTTTTCATGTGCATCAGGGAAGGGTCTTGTGAGGTGTATTTATAGACAAATAATAAGAGAATAGATGTGAGTGACATGTTTGAAATATGATAGAAGATTGGGTTGAAGCTTGCATTTGGTTTCCAAAACTAGTACAGTGATGAATGAATTTTTGAATTGAAATATTGGAGATGGTTTTGAACTTGAGTTTGGAGATATAGTTCAGATGATGAGATAAGAGTTGGGTTTTGTTTAGTTTTCAAATAGGATAATACTTGAGGGGTTTGAAGTGTTTTTCATTGGCTAGAGTTTTGTATTGAGAAGCTTTTGGGTGTTTTGAAATTAGAGATGGTTTTACACTAGGATAATTGGTTTTAAGATGAGGATGATTTATAAAAAAAAAAAAATCAAAACTAAGGGATGAAACCCAGCTAGGAGAGGACTTTAAAATAATTTAAATCCCTATTTTAAAACTTATCAAAAACATAAATAATAATAATAGTAATAACAATAATAATAATAATAACAATAATAATAATAAATTTCAAATTTTGGGTCAGCATGTTACAGTTGTATTTACTTGAACATATGTGAGGAGATGACGATGCTAATTTCAATTCTGATTTTGGTTTCCAATTTAGATTATAGTTATGTATAGACTATAGAGTAGTCACATTGATGTCATTTTCTTTGGCGTAATCAATTTTTATTTGCAAGTATTTATTCTATAACATGTTTGGCTTTAGAAAGGAACTTGGCTTGAGAAATCGGGTCAAGCATAGCTCTGTTGTTTTGGGCAAAGAAGGCGTCCAACAAGTTTCTTAACCTCTCCAAACCATTTTCTGCATATAACCTCCTTGTTTTCCTTTCCTGTACTCATAACAAAAAGTATTAGGAACTAAATTTACACACACACACAGACATAGGTCGTGTAAAGAATCGATCAGATTACCTCTATATTGTAGACCCAACAATATTTCATTTATAAGAAAATGTAATTTTAAACTTTGTTAATGATTTATACAATGTTACCTTGGATAATTGCAGTAAACTAATTACTGGGTTTTTCTTAGTTTCATTGATTAGTACTTGTCTCGTGCAAAATGTGGATGTTTATCTTAATTTCTCACAGTCAAACATAAATCTATAAAGTTGCGCATGCTAACCTCTAAGCCCTTCTGCAGCTGACGAATTTCAATACAAACACCCAGATCACCAAGTCAATTGGACATCCAACGAATGCAAGGAAGCTAGACAGGTCTCTTTCCTGCCCCTAGCTCATGTCCTAGTATAGTCGTTAGTCTCTCATAACTGACCTCCCTTTCATGTTCTCTCTCTCTCATAAGGACTTTTTCCCTTTGTTTGCAAATCAACACCTTTTGCAAGACTTGGTGATTCAGATGGGTAGTTCTATTCTTATATCAATTTGTTGGTTTCCTAGAGTTTCTGTATGTTGCAGATCAACCTTTGTAGAAGTTTTATTTTGTACGCAGAAAACTTTCTATTTCATTTGGATTATAAAGTTTTCACTTCAGGGTGGAGGTTCTGTTGGATATTCCATGTTGTCTTGTTGAATGGATGGTAAGTTTAGGTAATAAAGTACCGGATGAGGCTCATCACTTTAAGTTTAGGCTGTTACTTTAGGCATCATCACCACCTCAAAAATGTACGTTCAATGGTCTTTATTCAATGTGAGACAATATATGGAGCAGATATATTATCTTCAGATTTTTTTACAGATTCATTGTGTCTTAGCCCCGCTTGGATTCGGAGATGAGATGAGTTGAGATGAGTTTGGTTTATTTTTTAATATTATTATTATTTTGGAATTTGAAAAAGGTGTGTTGGAAATTGAAAAATGTGTATTGAAATTTGAAAAAGGTGTATTGAAATTTGTGTTTTATATAAAAAAATTATAAAAATATAATGATGAAATGGAAGTGAGTTGAGATGAGCTCAACCCACTTTCGAATCCAAGCAGGGCCTTAATCATTATAGGATGGGGAACAATGCTCCCTTTTGGAGTAATAATTGCAGGGTACACTTTTAAGAACTTTCCCATGAGATGAAAGAGTGGTACTCGTTTCACATAAAGTTTCTGGGCACAATCGGATGGGGGATTTGGATATGCCTTAAAAATAGTTTCAAGCTACACATCTCTAAAACACAATAACCATAAACTTGTAAAATTCAATAATAATAATTTGTCAATGCTCTGTATTTAAAAATTTAGTAAAACATTTCTAAAATCAACTTCATATCCTCCACATTTAATAATAGGGTGGGGCAAAACAAGTACAAATCCTCTTTGAAAAAATACAAAAATAAAAAAACTGAGAAAAAGTACAAGTCCTCTCAATTTCTCATAAAAGTGTAAACAGAAACGATGATGAGTTTCATAATCTGTATTTGTTTCCTGTCGTAGCAAATCTTCTTTTTATTGTTCAATTTCATCAAGTGAAATAAGAATGACTATATCTTCGTTGATTTTGCCTCCTCTAAGACTGGGAACATGTTGCTTAAGCTAAAATTGTCTATGCCAGGGAACATGCTCTCTCTATCATGTCTATCTAGTCAATCAATCAAGGTACTCTCTTTTTTTCAGATGCAGATCTAGTAATTTTGTTTTGGGTACTATTTGTCACTCTAACATCTACCTACCATATCATGCATTGTTGTCAGGTTTTCATGGCTACCAATCGGATTGATATTTTGGATCAAGCTCTTCTTATTTGTCACTATGATTAGTGCTTTTGCTAATCTTACACTCATGAACTTTTGCAAAGGGTTGGAGGGAGTTTTATCAACATATCGGTAGAAGATCATTTATAGTTCTTCAACGGATCTTCTCTACGGACTGTAGACTTTATCATTTTTTTAATCGTTTAATCTTTTTCTTTTGTGCAAGGGATTATTGGTATACAGAAATAGCAATTACTTCATTGCTTGATGTGCTTTTTATTTTTCCTTCTCATTGCTTGGTCTGCAGGTGGAAGTTCGAATAGTGATTATGCATATGACGAGTCCTCTGGGTACTTTTTGAAGGTATGTATGTGTTAAGCACGTATTTTGCAGTTCAACCTTTCGAGCTCCCAATCGACTGGGACCTGCAAATACAAAGAAAATGATGGTTGGGGTCCAAGACCACTCCGATGTTTAAGTTAGTATGGGGAATATGAATTATGAAGTTTTGTAGTCACCTGTGCTTTTCCTGGGAGGTGGTTTGAGGAAAAATATCTACTAGCTGGGATACTATTCGATCGTCATCCCAGAGAAGGATAATCTGATCTAGTCTGTCCCATCCTTTGAATCAGATTTTTTTTTATAAATGCTTAGTCAAGTCCTTCTGAAGGGTAACATTAAATGCGTGTTCATATCATTTTTGCATTTAAGTGAGGAGATCTGTCAGAACGACGATAGTCCGGTCATTCATTAATGCGAGAGTGACCCTGACGTGAGAGGGATTCGAAATTGTGCCGGTAAGCACAATTTCGTCTTTGACATTAGCGTATGATTAAAGCTGCCTTGTCCATTTCTTCTTTTGTCGCGGTGGTTTGTGATTCGAGTTTTCTCTGATTTTGGCATCTCCAGTCGAGTCTGGACACGTGCTATTTGGGTTTGGACCATGGGTTTTGAGTCCAACTCCTTTAAGGCTTTGGCTTGTTGCCAACTCTCCTTTCAGTACCTCGCAAATTTTTATCGAAGGCACTTCGATGGAGATTATAAAATATTTCAGAGATAGCGTTCATCTCTTTCTTATTCATGTTTCGTCTTAGCAACGGGGGGTCGTTCCTGTGTTCCCTTGTTCGAGCAGAAAGATTTGGTGGAATAAATTCGAGGTTATGCCAGTTGGCATGTCGTTTCCCTTACCGGTTGAGGTTCTGGGGACGATTCAATTTCTGAACTATTAATGCTGGATCACGACTGTTCCTATTTCGTGTTGAGTATTCAATACCTTTTAGATTTTAATTATCCCGTCGCTCCGACTTTCGAACTATTGCTGACGTTTCTCATTGTGCTGTTAAAAAATGATTAGCTCGTGATATGCACGCGTTGGATCATTATTACCTGGTCTGTCATTTTGGCGCACGCCTCTTACTTCTGATTGGCTAGCTTCGAACACGCCCCCTGTTCCCATGGGTCACATCAGGGGAATGGTGTCGATATTGCTTCATTCCCCGCGCGTCTTTAATTTGGTTTATGGGTATAAATTATCCAAAAACCTTATTACTATTCTTCCTCCTCTGCCCAATCTTGGTTATTATCTTTTGCTGTCTCATTGTTTTTCCGTTGCCCCTCAACCTTTTTTTGCACTTTTCCGAACTCCTGTTCCCATGGCTTCCTCTGATCCTTGTCCTTTCTTCCCGAGCAATGGTTGGACTTCCTCCATGTAGACCTCCGATGTCGATGCACTTAGAAAAAAACATCAGATTTCCTAGAAGCATTTCCTGGAAGCTCCTAAGGATGGCGTTAGAGCTTGCGATCGCGAAGGAAGGGCCCAAAAAGTTGTCATCTTCTACTTGATGTTCTCGAAAGGTTTCCGTCTTCCTTTCATCCTTCCCGTTCAAGAAGTCCTTCATTTTTTGGGCTTAGCCCCTACCCAAATTTTGCCGAACAGGTGGTGCATTCTTTTGGCCACTTGTGTGGTGTTCCGGATCGTTCTCTCTGGGAGGAACGATCATTGCCCCGATTTGACGGCTCGAGAATTTTTTTGGATGTATCGGCTCCTCCGTCGTGATGGAAATGTCGCGGGCATCCAAATAAAGCCTAAGTGTCGATTGATTTGGATGGAGGAGAGACATTCGAGTGTCCGAGACTATTACAAGAAGTTTTTCTTCGTTTCGGATAGGGATTGGGAATTCCCTGAGGGAAAAGGGAGTGAATTTCCTGTTCAGAAGGACTGGGGTTTTCTCCCTTCCCCAACGCACATGGAGATCACTCTCACTGCTCAGGAAACTGAGAGAGTGAAGGTTGTTCTCTCCTGGGGGGTGGAAGATCCCAACCGATTATGGTCTGATATTCTTTTAACCGAGGAGAACATTGAAGAGTACCTGATTTGGCAAGACCGATCTTATGTCGAAGGTCAAAATTTTTTTAACGTTCCTGAGGAGCCTCTCCGTTTGTCTCGCAAGCGGGTTTCCGACCAGGAGGCTCAGAATGAGCGACGGACAAAAAATCGTCATGGTGACGCAACTTCGAGTCGTGGCCCCCATCCAAAGAAACAGAAGAAAGGGAAAGGTCCACGTATCGAAGACCATGATATTCGCGTCTCTCCCACGAATTCTCCCGTCCGTAGTCCCGTGCAGGCTCCCTCGCCGACTTCCTCGGATGGGCTCCGTTTCCAGGAAACCTAGCGGATCAGGTTCGAGGCTAGGAGAATTGTTTTTGAAGCCTGAATAGAAGCAATAGATGCAGCGGGGATTGAGTCTTCGGATGGAAAGGACATTGACCGGGCCTTCCAATAGGCTTTAGATCGTGCTGCCGATCTTTCTCCAGGCGCTATACCGTTCGAGCAGATCTTCCACCAAGAGTCGGAAGAGCAAGTCGTTAGGGTGAGTCAATTGCCCACTCCCCTCTCTTCTTCTTCTAAGCATCACTCGGACGCTTCCGGAGGTACGGGTGAAAGCGAGGGAGAATCCGATTCTGGAGGTGATTAGGAAGGTGTCAGTCAACAAGAGGTGCAGGAGCGCGGAAGTGGCGAAAATTGTCAAGGGGGGATCGAGCCCAAGACGTCGGACGAGGCAGACATCTCGGAGGAAGGGACGCATATGGATGCCTCTAGTGGGGGCGAGTGGCCCTTTGTTTTAGTCGATGAGTCCTCTGAAGGTCCACCCCAGAATTTTGAGAAGGGGTCGACTTCGAACACTCAAACTGAACCATCGCCCGTTTTTGAGATGGGGTCAGGTTCAGGGACTCAGCCCGAGGGCCGACGATCGCCTTCAGGCTTAAAAATTCCTGCTCGCCCTCCATCCCCTTTTCGATTTCATAGTGGAGTTGCGATGCTTGGACAACTTTTCCAGTCAGAATCGGACGGGGGAGATCGAACCGGTGAAGCGACTTCGGAGCGTTCCTCCTGTTTTGAGCAAGCCAAGGAAGATGCTTCCGAGTGGGTGGCTAGAATGTTGGAGCCTCTGCTGACACAAGTGCGACCTGTGTATTTTATTAGATCTGTACATGGTCTTTTTTCTTTTGTCAAACTGATAATCTTTTTCCTTTGCGTTTAGGTCGCTAAGCAAATATCCCAGGCTGTGGGTTTCGAGCTAGCAGAGCTCACTGAATTTAATAGTGAGCTCGGGACAGTCTACAAGTTTGGTCTTTATAAGTTACAATAAGTGAAAGACCAGCTTGAGTCTTCTCAATGAACTTGTAGCGTCTTGATCAAGACGGTTGAAGAGCTAGGGGCTGATAAGAATAGACTGGAGAAGGCCAATGTTTCCCTTCAAGCCGAATTGGAAGCGGCTCGGGATTCCTTGGCGATAGCTCACCGAAGGAACGCATGCCTTCTAGATGCTAGATCGGCTACCGAGCAAGACAAAGTATTTCTTCAAGCTGAGTTGACCGCTCGGACGTCGGAACTAGCTGCCTCTGCTCAAACCCTTTCTTTAAGGGAAGAAGAGTTGGCGGTTTCTAAGCGTGCTCATGTAGCTCGGGAAGAAGAATTGGCTAGCTCAGAGCGTGCCAACGAGGCTTTAGAGGAGGAGTTGGCTAGGTCGAAACGTATTCGAGCTGCTCAAGATACCGAGTTAGGGGTGCTCGTAATGCTTTGGAAGATGCCCATACGAGAATAGCTGATCTTGAGCATTAAATATCTCGAGTGGTAACCATTCGCAACTCGGCCTAGGGATACGGTTATGCCGAAAGTCTACGTCGGATAGGAGCTTAACTCTTGGTGGACCCTCAGCTCAACCCCAATAATATAAGTCCGAAGTCTCTTCGTTCGGATTGGGTTGCGAAGAAGTTTGTAAAGAAGATCGGGAAGCGTGGTTATACGCCTTTTGATGATCTGAATCCTCCTCCTCCTCTTGAGACCTAATTTTTTTTTTTTTTGTAACTGATTCTTCGAGATATATAAAATTCGTTGTAACTGATGCTTCGAGATATATAAAATTCGTAACTTTGATTTCTCTTTATATACTCTGTGATTGTTGGTTCGATACCTTAATTTTATATATGCTCTATCGTGGTATACCTCGTGAATTTTTGGTTAAGTGTAAACTTAACCTGAAATTTTGAAGTATTTATATATTTGATGTCGGGATTCGATTGTTACTTCGCGTGGGTGGGTTGACAGACCCCGCGGGATTCGATTGACTTTGCGTGGGTGGGTTGACCAACCCCGCGGGATTCGATTTACGTCGCGTGGGTGGGTTGACCGATCCCGCTGAGATTCGATTGACTTCGCGTGGGTCGGTCGGGGTACTGACCGACTTTGCGTAGGTGGATAGACCGACCCCGCGGGATCTGACCGACTTCGCGTAGGTGGATGGACCGACCCCGCAGGATTTGACTTGTTGCATATAACTTGTAATGCATTGGAGACTAATAACATTTGAACTTTTATAATTTCATAAAAGGGAAACACATCTGGAAGTGTCATACATAATACCTCTTAAGTCGCTCGCTATTCCAGGGATGTGGCAAGTCGGTCCCAAAGCTATCCTTGAGTCGGTAAGATCCAGGCTTATTGGTTGCTGTTACCATATAAGGCCTTCCCACTTTGGTCCTAGTTTCCCCTGTGCTGGTGTTGTAACACCTATTTGTCTTAGTACCAAGTCTCTGATCCTGAAGTTGTGCGGTTTAACTCTTCTATTGAAGTACTGTTCTGACTTGCGTTTGTTGTTAACAACTTGGGTAAAGGCTTCTTCTCTCCTTTCTTCTAATAAGTCTAATCGTTCCGTCATTTTGGCATCATTAGTGGCCGTATCATAGTGCTGAACATGCAGGGTAAGTATCCCGACCTCGACAGAAATTACTGCTTCGCAGCCATAAGTTAGGGTGAACGGCGTTTCGCCCGTGGGAGTTTGGACTGTTGTGCGATAGGCCCAAAGGACACCAAGTAGTTCATCGGCCCACGCCCTTTTGTGCGTTCCAAGTCTTTTTTTTTAGAGTGGAAATGATCGTTTTGTTGGTTGCTTCAGCCTGTCCATTAGCTTGTGGGTGGCCAGGTGAGGAGTACTTTGATTTTTAGCTCAGAGCACCACTCTCGATAATGATTGCAATCAAACTGTCTTCCATTGTTGGATATGAAACTTTGAGGTATTCCGAATCGGTAAACAATAGATTTCCATAAGAATTTTGTGATGGCTTGAGAGGTGATGCTGGCGAGGGTTCGGCTTCTACCCACTTTGTGAAATAGTCCACTGCTACTATGATGAACTTGGTTCCACCCCTCCCGATTGGGAATAGTCCTATCAGATCTAGCCTCTATTGAGCAAAGGGTCAGGGAGACGTTATTGAAGTGAGTTCCTCTGACGGGCAATGTGATATTAGGTTGTGCTCCTGACATTTTGAGCATTTTTTTACGAACTCCTTTGCTTCTTGGAGTGGACATGGCCAGTAATATCCCGTGCGAGTTACACGGGCATCTAGTGTTTTTCCTCCCGTGTAAGCCCCGCAAATTCCTTGATGAATTTCGGTAAGTATATATTGTCCTTCCTCTCTCTTCACGCATCTGAGTAAAGACTCAGAAAAACCCTTTTTGTATAACATTCCTTCAATCAGAGTAAACCTGGCTGATCTGTTTCTAATTTTGCGTGCTTGATCCGGTTCAGAGGGTAATGTATTTGTCCTTAGGTATTTGACAATGTCGGTCGCCCAATCGGGGACTGCGGCTGTTACAATTCTGACTTCGTTGCCGATGGAGGGTGTGTCTATTGTTCTGATCTCAGTGTTCTTGGGAGGCGGGTGCTCATCTTTTCCTGATGCTATTTTTGCTAACCGATTTGCCAAATGATTTTCTTCTCTCGGGATCCGCTATAGATGGAAGTATCTGAATTGATCTCTTTCGATGCATACTAGCTCTAGATATTTTTTCAACTTTTCGCTCTTTGTGATGTACTGACCGAGTACCTAACTTACTACTATCTGGGAGTCAGTTCGGGCTTCTAGTTCTGTCGCTCCAAGGATCCGAGCGATTGTCATCCCAGCTATGAGTGCCTTATACTCTGCTTTGTTGTTGGTTACCCTAAAGGCCAGGCCTATAACGTAGTTGTATTCGAACCCCTGGTTAGTGATGATATGTACCCCTGCTCCACCCTCGGTTAGGCATGACGATCCATTGACGTATAACTGGCATTGTTGTTCCTGAGGTGTATTGGGGATTTTTTCTAGAAACCCCGTATATTCTGCTATGAAATTCGCCAGAGCTTGTGCTTTTATTGCTGTTCTTGGTTGGAATGTTAGATCAAACTCGCTTAGCTCGATAGCGCATTGATGGATCGACTGGAGGTATCGGGCTTTTGAAGAATAGTTATGAAGGGTTGATTGGTCATCACTTTGATGGTGTGAGCTTGGAAGTAAGGGCGTAATCGGCGTGCCGCTATTAGCAGAGCAAACACCATCATCTCCGTTCGAGGGTACATAGCTTCCGCACCCTGAAAGGCCCTACTAACGTAGTAGACATGCCTCTATCCCCAATCGATTTCTCTTACTAGGACTGCAAATGTTGCATGAGGGGAGACCGCTAAATAAGCCACAAGAGTTTCCCCAGGAGCAGTCTGGCTAAATAGAGGAGGGCAGGTCAGGTGGTCTTTCAATTGTTCGAACGCTCGTTCACACGATGTGTCCCATTCGTGTGCTTTTCGAAGGACTTGAAAGAATGGGAGGCACTGATCGGTTGACCTTGCTATGAACCGACTGAGGGCGGCGACCCGACCGGCCAAATTTTGGACTTCCTGTAAATTCCGAGGGGAAACCATTCCGAGAATAGCCTGTATTTTTTCGGGGTTGGCTTTGATTCCCCGCTCAGAGACCATGTAGCCTAAAAATTTCCCGGATTCAACTCCAAAGGTGCATTTGGCGGGATTGAGTTTCATCTGGTAGTGCCGCAGAATGGAGAAAGCTTCCCTTAGGTCCGCCAAATGGCTTTTAGGGCTTCGACTCTTGACTAGGAGGTCGTCGACGTAAACCTCCATGTTTCTTCCAATTTAATCTTTGAACATGCGATTGACTAGCCGTTGGTAGGTCACCCCTGCATTCTTGAGTCCAAAGGGCATGGTGGTGTAACAATAGAGTCATCGGTCCGTGATGAATGCTATTTTTTTCTCATCGTTTGAGCTCATTTTGATTTGATTATAACCTTTTTATGCGTCCATGAAGCTGAGAAGAGAGTGTCCAGCAGTTGAATCCACAATGAGATCGATACGTGGTAGAGGGAAGCTATTCTTAGGGCAAGCTTTATTTAAATCAGTGAAGTCCATGCACATTCGCCATTTTCCGCTCGTTTTTTTCACCAATACAACATTGGACAACCACTCTGGCTAATGAACTTCTCAGATGAATCCCACGGCTAAGTGTCTGTCGACCTCCTCTGCTATGGCGGCGTATTTCTCGACATAAAAGCTTCTCCGGTTTTGTTTAATTCTTCGGGTTGTTGGGTTGACGCATAGTCGGTGCTGTATTATTGACCTGTTGATTCCGGGCATGTCAGTGTGTGTCCAAGCGAACACGTCTTTGTGCTCGATGAGGAGGTTTTTGAGTTTCACGTTTATTCTAGGGTCCATTCTAGTTCCGACTCGCACAGTTCGATCTGGGTTGTTTTGATTGACTGGGATCAGTTCTAGAGGTTTGTTGGCTTCTGCTTGACGTAAGGTTTCTTCGTCCCTGACTTTGTCATCCCAGACTGCTCGGGGAGGAGCTGGCGGGAGCTTGACGTTCTTGAGCCCTAGGGAGATCGTAGCTACGAAATTGATTTTGTGTTTCAGTTCTCGTGCATAGCATTCCCTGGATGTGAGTTGTTCTCCTCTGACTTCGCCCACTCCTTTGTCGGTCGGAAACTTGATCTTGAGGTGGTAGGTGGAAGTGACTGCTTTCAAATTATTCAGAGTTGGTCTCTCTAAGATGGCATTGTACGAGAAGGGGGCTTTCACTACTAGGAATTAGGTCATGACTGACACAGTTCTGAGTGTGGGGCCTATCAAAATTAGAAGTGTTATGATGCCTTCGGGATGTACAACTTCACCTGAGAATCCTTTAAGGGGGGCTTGGATGTGCCGCAGTTGGTTGCGATCGATTCCCATATGTATAAAGACTTCCCAAAACAAGATATCGGCTGAGCTTCCATTGTCAACCAGTATCCTTTTGACCGTGAAATTAGCTACTAACACGGATACCACTAATGCATCATCGTGTGGAAAGATGATGCCTTCTCATCCTGTTCACTGAAAATGATTAGCGCTCCCTTAGGGACCTGGTTTCCTCATCTTGGTGTTTTCCCTAAAGTATAAACTTCCTCGTACCTGACTTTCCGAACGTGCGCCCTTTGAGAGGAGGAAGTAGATCCTCCTTTGGATGGTCCTCCGATGATGGTTCTGATCTCATCGGGCGGGTGGCCAGATGCGAGCTCACTTCTGTGTCAGGTTGATGCTCGCTCCCGATTGGGGGGACCTTGATCGGGTCTTTCCTTGTCGACTGGTTATTCGCTCATCATTTTGCTTATTTTTCAGGGCCTAGCAATCTTCTGTATTGTGTTCGATTGTCTTGTGGTACTCGCAGTACATGTTTCCTATTTTCCTTCTAATGGACTCTTGTCTTGATTCGGATCAATTCTGATTTTCAACCGCCAAGTTAGATTGGAGCCATGGTGAAGGTCTGTATTCCCGTGGGGGACCTCTCCTTTTTGTTTCGTCTGGTAACTTCTTCCTGATTCGGTGTTGGCTGGAGTTTTCTCTGGTATTGGTCGTCGTTCGGTCATACTGTCGGAGTTCTCCACGTCGCGGGGCTATCAAGGCCTCGAGTGTGTCTTCGGCGTTAATGAATCAATCGGCTTGATCCATGAACCCGTTTAAGGTTGTAGGAGTCTTGCGAGCTATTTCTGCCATAAAAGGACTCCTGGGCCATATGCCGCCCAAGAGAGCTGCCAATGTGATCTTTTCATTTTGGTCGTCGGTCATCATTCTTTCTTTGTTAAACCTAGTCAGGTATCCTTTTAGGTTTTCTTTCTCTCCTTGTTTGACAGTCAGGAGGTATGCTGTAGAGCGCCTCCTTTTCCTACTGGCCATGAATTGGGTGGTGAAGAGTCAGGCTAATGTTTCGAAACTGTCGATTGACCCCGAAAGTATAGTTCCGAACCATGTCCGAGCTGTTCCCTTCAGTGTTAGAGGGAATGCTCGACACGCTACTTCGCCGGGATAGTTATACAGATTAACATGCGCTTTGAAGGCCTCTAGGTGCTCCACAGGATCCTGAGATCCATCATATAGCTCTACTTGTGGGATTTTGAATCTTGACGGGAGAGGGACGGTCATGAAGTCCAAACTGTAGGGTGTTACCATGCTTCCTCGCGATGAGCCATGCCCCTCGGTTGGGTTGATTAATTTAGCCATTTCAGCATATTTGTCTCCTAATTCTTTTAACTCAGTGTGTATCTAGCGTTATTCTTCTTCGAAAGAGTCATTTTCGTCATGATGTTGGGAGCTCACATTCTCATCGAGGTTAACCTCGCCACGGGCCGATATTTCTTCATGGGGTTGTCGAAGGGCAGCATCCTCCTCCCTCTGCTTTCTCACGATTTCTTCCAATGCTTCCAATTTCTCCTCCATGGCTGAATTTAGGTGTTGGTCGTGCTCGTGCTCGGTCGTCCGGGGCAGCAGTACGGTTGATACGCAAAAAGTACGCTTCTAAGCAATCCCACAGACGGCGCCATTGTTAAGGACATATTCTCCAGTTCAACCTTTCGAGCTCCCAATCGACCGGAACCTGCAAATACAAAGAGAATGATGGTCGGGGTCCGAGACCGCTCCGATGTTTAAGTTAGTATGAGGAATATGAATTATGAAGTTTTGTAAAGGATATGACAGAATGTACTTTTTTTGGACTTTATCAAGTCTTATTTATAGGTAGTCACGTATGCTTTCCCTGGAAGGCGGTCTGAGGAAAAATACCTACTAGCTAGAATACTATTCGATCGTCATCCCAGAGAAGGATAATCTGATCTAGTCTGCCCATCCTTTGAATCAGATTTTTTTTATCAATACTTAGTCAGGTACTTCTAAAGGGTAACATTAAATGCGACCCCATCTTTATCCAGTTCGGTAATTAATGTGGCGTGTTCATATCATTTTTGCATTTAAGTGAGGAGATCTGTCAGAATGACTATAGTCTGGTCATTCATTAATGCGAGAGTGACCCTGACGTGAGAGGGATCCGAAATTGTGTCGGTAAGCACAATTTCGTCTCTGACATTAGCGTATGATCAAAGCTGCCTTGTCTCTTTCTTCTTTTGTCGTGGTGGCTTGTGATTCGAGTTTTCTCTGATTTCGACACCTCCAGTCGGGTCTGGACACGTGCTATTTGGGTTTGGACCATAGGCTTCGAGTCCAACTCCTTTCGAACTTTGGCTTGTTGCCAACTTTCATTTCAGTATGTTTGATGATACCCAAATTTGATTACTTTTTTGTGAATATTATTCTTAAATTTTTTTGTTAAATCTGTAAGTCATTTGCAATTACAGACACACAAAAAGGATGCGGTAGAGTAGTCAACACTTATTATTTTTTTAGAGTAGAAATGAGTAAAATTTTACGTCTTCAAGTTTGTTTTTAGTTTTAGATTGAGAATGTTATTTTTTGTAAACATCAGAATTTGGTTTGAGAAAACTTTGGATACCACCTAGCAAAAAGTAAAAAGAGTCAACATTTTGCTAGGTGACACTTTGTTGAACGTGACATTTTGCTGGGTCGATACAATTTATTATCATTTTAACTTTTATATATAACATGTGTTTTGCTTTGTATCTTGAAAGTATTAAATAAATAATTTGAGTCTTAGTCACTATTTTTAAAATTAATTTAATTGCTCACTAGTCCTTTCCACAGTCTACAAACAAACAAAATAAATAAATAGAAATAATACAATTAAAAAAATCAGCTTAGCTCAACAATTAAAATCACAAAAAAAAAAGGAAAAAGAAAAAATTGTTGAATGAGTGTAAAAGGTTTTGTGGTGAAATTTATATTATTTGCGGCGAATTTCAGTCGCTGCAAATAAATTTTATTTCTGTCCATTGTTAAAATAGCCGGAAATTCACTTTATGGCTCAAAATTAGTGGCGACTTGTGGGCAGACTTTTGTAGCCGGAAATAGCCTCCTCTGACACTGGGACGGTCGGATTGTCTCCAGTATTAAAAGTAATTTAACTAATAGTTGGATTGTATTTATCCTAAACATAATAAAAAAATATTAAAAAATATAACAAATAAAAAAATACAATAAAAAATATAATAAAAAAATAAAATGAAGAAAACACAATAAAAAATACAATAAAAATATAAAAATATAATAAAAAAATAAAATGAAGATGAATTTATAGGAATATTTGGCACAGTCTAGCTCCTATCGTCGCCGGTGGCAGTGGGTGACACCGCCGATACCATCGGAACCGGCGGGTTCCGGCGACCTCACCCTTACAACGGCGACCCACGACGATCTCCGATGAAACCCTGAAAGCCTATTAGGGCCCGTTCTGGGTTTAAGGCTGTCGAGGTTTCGTCGGAGGTCATCGTTGTAAGGGTGAGGTCGCTGGAATTCGTCGGTCCCGATGGCATCGGCAAAATCGCCCACCACCACCTACGACGGTGGACTGCTTTTAATGGAGGATTGGTCGACCCTAACTTATTCCTATTTGATATCTTAATGACTCGAACCATATAAAGTTATGGTACATGTACTTAATCATAACTTTATTTACATGACTTTTACTTATAAGGGTACTCATTTTATCAATTTTCTTTTTAAGCTCAAATTTAATCATTTTTAGCATATGAATAGTGCTTGACACTTAAATAATTAATTTTTTTTTATAAATGTTTCTGCGTTTCTCAGCCATATAATATATATCCTCGCCCCGAAAGAACAGCCATATATAGCAAATGATATAATAAAGCAATAATTAAAAAACTGTTCATCATGTCGCTATATATGCAAGCTGGTTTGAATGCACGCAAGACCTATACATACACACATATATATTAATTTATTAATCTCCAATCTGGAGAAAATGACCCTGCAAGATCATTAATTAGATCGCTACAACCCAACGATCGATGGGTGTTGATGGTTCAATGAAATACCAGTCGTATCCTTAGAAAATCAACTGGAAAGTTCAAAGATCAATAAAAAAGGAATCCAAACTTTCGAGTGGAACTTTTTTCGGAAGCTACAATTTTTCCAATGCAAGGACCACTTGGTTCCTTTCCCTGCCATACCTTTACCCACCGCAGTGGCGGAACCAAGGCTAATTCGAGCTAAAATAATGTATATAAAATATTTTTATTTTATTTTTATATAATTTTAATATGTTTAATAAATTTTATATATTAAAAAAGTATATGATATGTCAATAACAATATATCATTGAGATAATATAAAAATATTCATATAAATTTATTTAAAAAAAAAATAGTGTTAAATTATTAAATATTAAATTTAAATCTAAATTTTTAATTATTTCTCTTTTAATATAGATAATTAAATAATTTGCTAGTGAAGTGTTGCTTAGACGTTGCTAGACTTACAAAGACTCAAATTGAAATTGTGAAACAAAAATGGTGAAAAATTGGAATGATATTGAAACGTGCATGCTGCAAGCGATGGTTTGAAGAAAAGAAAATAAATAAATTGAATCATGACACATTGACGTGATGTCTAGTTAATTCAAAAATTGAATCATGGCACATTGACGTGCTTGGACTCGCTTGTTTGTTTTAAGGGATCAAATCAAAATTTTAAAATATATTTTAAATTTATTATTAAATTTTTTTTAATTTTTATATAAAATATAATAAAAAATTCAATTTTTTAAATATTTATATAAAATTAATATGAAAAAAAATATCTTACAATAACATATATATTTTTTATTTTTATCTCATCTTATTTTATCTCATCTATAAAAATAAATAGGGTCTTTCAATTAAAGTGCTCACAATAAAATAATTATTTTTTATTTAAAATAGATTACTAAAAACTTACTTTTGTTTTTATTATTTTAACTATTTATTTTTATAATATATCATTTATCAGTTTATCTATTTTTTATTTATATTATTTAAATATTATACTTTTAATCTTTATTTATTTATTTAAACTAATTTCTAATATTCTCATATTTTTTAATATTTATAATATCTCCTCATATATAATGTCATATATTTATGATTTATTTTGTATTAATCCAATTTCATAATTTAAGCTAAAATATAAATTAATAAATAAAAAAAATCTCCTCACTTAAATAATAAAAGTTTTCTTAAAATATATTCCGAGAATATATAATTATAAAAGAATATTTTTAAGATATTTTTTAGTATATTTTATGAATATTCATCTTGAAAATTGTGAAAGAATATTTTTGAGATGTGCATTTTGGGATATTTCTATTAGTATTCATCTCTGAACTTGAAATGACAGAGCAGGGTGAAAATAAGATGATGAACTTAGTCATGGAGAGCTTATCAATTATGGCCTAAACTTGGAGTTCTGCTTTGTTTTCTTTTGATAAATAAATTATTGTTATGAAATACAGCTTGAACGCCGTACCAAATGTCACAGCCTCAGGGAAGAACATAAGAGAGTGAGTGATGAACGTCTCCACCAAGACGATGTAAGTTACTTCCATTCGTCCACTCTTTATGTTCTACGTGTTAGTGTTTGGCCCTGGGTTAGTTGATGTCGAGGGGTTCAAAGTGCAAATAGCAGAAATAAACAAAGCAGGGTTTTGATATCGGAAACGAGTCAAATAATATAAAATATTTTGAAAGATGAACAGTATTCCATTACATGTAATGGAATTACTGTTCATTCTTTCAATTTTTTATTTTATTTTATTTTTATTCATTTTAGTTATTTTATTGGAGTTGTTTTTAGACTTATTGTAATAACGTTTGTGTGGTTTAAAACGTCTTTGTTCAAAGGTTTGCATGGTTATTTTTTTATTTTATCTATAATAAAGACTTATGTTATTATTTTATTTTATTTTATGTATGATATATTTTAATTATTTTATTTTTAAATTAGATTAAAGTAAGATTGAAATAATTTTATAAAGAAGACTAATATAATTTTTTAAAGGGGGGCTAATAAAAGATTAAATTTATTTTATTTTATTAAATTATAAAAAATTAGTATATATATATATATATATATATATTTTCAATTTTCCTAATACAAGGACCACTTGGCCATGGGTCCTTTTCCTGGCCCTACCTTTGCCCACCCTACTTGGTTTTTTGCGTACTGATCGATCTGCCTATGCAAACACAACACAACACGTATATGTATATTATTTCTATGAACAAAAGACACGGTCAATAAGAAGCAATGATCTACTCATGATCACACGGGTTCAAATCATATATTGGAATAATAGCTTGGAAAAGTTTAGACGCGTGGTTGGCTGCATAAACCGCCAGCTTCACTGTCTAGAGATGAGACAAGATATATAGGAATTCTGAGTAGAGTGATCCATAAAATTAGAATCGATATGATCATAATGTCAGATCTGTGAATGGGATTATTTGCCATTTGAATTCTCGAGATTTTATATGCATGCGTGCTTGCTTGCATCATCCCTCACGTCAATATTCACAAAGAAATAATTAATGCACTACGGATTGAGCTTTTTGTTTTGTTATATATTGGGTTTCGGTGCCTTTGTAGTTTTGTCACTGTCAGGCCATGAGCGAGCGAGCGATGATGATAATCTTTGCCGTACATTTTTTGTTTTGATATGTCATTATTCGTGGTTCGCAGAGAAGTGCGATAAAACATGACATATATCTCTAAAAGGTTCGGCTTTGCTCAACATACATAACTGGCTAGCCTCATGCATGCATATGATATTTTGGACACGTTGCATTCATACTTTTGCCCTGCATGATGATATTAATACATTTTTATTATGAATTATTGAAAACGATCTCTGCCTCTCTTAATTATTTTTATAAATAATTTATTATTATTATTTTAAATTTTATATAATTTATATAATAATTTTAATGCCTATAAATATGAATTTTACTCATTTTAAAATTCATAAAAAAATATATAGAACGAAGAAAGTTTTAATTCTTGAAAGTTCTTAAAAATTTCTTTTATATTTCTCTCTTATAATAATAATACTTTTATTTTTAATTTTATAATACGTTATTAGTACGAGATTCTACCGATACTGAAATTAGTAGTCTTCTACTTCAAGTAAATTTTTCAATATATTATTTGTAGTCTTTGAGATAAATATTAAAAGTAATATTGCTGAATATTATTTGATAAAATTCTACTTTTATTCTCATGATTAAATGAATATAATTTTTAAATCTACAGATTTATTTTTGTGATTTATATATATATAATATCAAATATTGAGATATGTTACTATTGACATTTATGGAAAAAGTTATTTATTCAAGATTCTTGATGAGATCCATTTAGATATGATGATGAACTTGAGAGATACAATCATAGAAGAAAATCGTGCGTCCCTGAAAGATCGTGATGTGTACCTCATGGTGAAAAATCATCTTACTGTGTGAAATGAATTAAGAGAGAGATATGAGCACCAGAAGATGTAATTCTCTCAAAAGATCATTATGACTTATTGTACCTAAAGTTGCAAGATTTTAAGAGTGATATTGAATATTTCTGCACTCTTTAAAATCAACTCAATGTTAAAATTATGCAGTGAGAAGGTTACTAATAATGATATTTAAAAGAAAACATATATTATTTTTCATACCTCGAATGTGCTTCTGTAGTAGCAATATCGAGAGTGAAAGTTCAACTAATATTCTGAACTTTTATTTTGTCTTCTAGTGAGTGAGCTAAATAATGAATTTTTGTTAATAAATTATCAGTTACGTCTTATTAGTGATATTGAATTTACACCATTCTCAAAAGTGAACGGTGCATCCTTTCAAAAGAATCAAGGGCGTAGATGTGGTAGAAGAACTATAGAAGTGTTGGTCCCAAAAGTGACAAATACTAAAAATGACAAAAATATATCGTATCACCAGAAGTGATCCAAGTCAAAGAAGGGTAAAGGCCCTTAGAATAATTCTTCATAGAAAGATGAAGATGTTTGTCATATATGTATTATGACTGAATAGTGGTCACGTACCTGTTGTACGGCCAAGCACTTGATTTACTTATACTAGACTATTATACATTATAATAAAACTTTATCATGTTTTGAAATAACAAAAAGTCGGTGCCTGAAACACGACAAGAAATTACTTTAGATAATAAAACTCTATCTAAATTTGATCCTCTTATAAATGAATGTGAACCTTTTTCAGAGGATTACCTATTTGCAAAGTGTTGCAAATCAGTTACAGGATGTATTTACTAATACTAAAGGCGTTGTAAAATCATATATTACTGTTGTTAATACTTAAGCAAGAATTAAAGTCCCTGAAGGACGAGTTGTTAAAACAACAATAGATGAGTTTAAAATACGCCTGAAGCATTAAAGACTTATTGGTGTAAAAGAGAAAAAAAAAATTGGTGCTCCTTGAAGAGACCGTATTTTCTGTATAAAATATAATCATCCTGAAGAGGAAACCTTCTGAAGAGTATAACTCCTGAAGAGAAAACTTCTAAAGAGTACAAACCTCCTGAAGAGGAACCTCCTGAAAAGGAACTTCCTGCAAAGGTGTTTTATGAAATATTTTCTCCTGAAGAGGAACAATGAGATCTCAATACATTTCATGAGTACTGGAAAATTTATGGATAGAAATAAAATTGTTGTCGACAACATATATGATAACACTTGACATTACTAGAAGTAATGAAGAAAGTGAGTCAAGAATTGTCGAAGAATGTCGACGTAGAAATTATTGGTCAAAATAAAAAGCAGGTATTGAAACTGAATTAAAATCGCTAGCAAAGTAAGAGGTATTTGGACCTGTTTTCCAAACAGCAAAGGGTGTAATGTTTATAAGATATAAGTAAGTATTTATACGAAAGCGTAATGAGAAATGAAATTATGCGGTACAATTTGTCGCACAAGGTTTCCTGCAGAAACCCAATAGTAGTTATGAAAAAACATATTTCCTTGTTATGAATGCAATCACATTCATATTTTTAATCAATTTGGTTATTACAAAAGGATTAGATATGCAGTTAATGAATATGGTCACTGCATATTTATAAGAATCATTAAATCATTACATATATAAAGATATACTATACTTGAAGTATCTAATCCAAGTACATTTAGAAGTATGTACTTTATAAAGTTTTAAAGATATTTATATGGGTTAAAGCAATCTGGATGCATGTAGTATAATTAAATCAACGAATATTTATTGAAAGAAGGATTTGAGAATAATCCTATATACCCATGTATTTTATCAAAATCTGAATTTGCCATTATTGCAGTTTACGTTGATGATTTACCTTGTTAGAACTCTTGAAGAAATCACAATGACTGCTATAAATTCAAGAAATGCATTTGAAAATGAAAGATCTTATTATTCAATTGATAGATGAGTTACAAGAATTTGAGACTTCTAGCCTCATCTCTCAAATGCATTTGCTCTTCATAAAACAACATAGCATCCTTATCTAAAGGATTAGGCAGTTGAAATGAAAAAAAAAGTAAGGATTTTAAATCCTTATTCTCTTACTTTAAATCTGCAATTTTTCTGTCAGACTCTTAAACGAGTCGTTGAAGTACGGAAACCTTCTCGTTAATCTCCTCAACCTCACGATTTTTGGATTGTAATCGGTTGGAAAACCAGACAATAGAGGAGGAGTATCGGGTGCCGAGAGTCACCAGCTTATAAACGACTTCACGATCTAACTTATTAGCCAGATCCTTCGCTTGCTGCAACATGGCACCTGCGGAAGATGCAGGAACAACTTGTAATTGAGGTGAATGATATTTCATATGTTGATCGTGAGAAATATTGAAAGAAAACTGATGAGCCATTGAGAATTTGTAGAATAAGAATGCAAATATAGATGAATTATAGATATGAGAATAAGATTTGATGCGAACTATATGAAACTAAAGACGATTCTTATAGAAATAGAAATAAGAACAAGATAAATTATCATCTCTTCAAATCTCACTTTATAAGATATGCTGGATGCATAATTTCAAAAGTTAGCGAGATTAATTACGGCTATCTCTATTTTCTTGTAAACGTTGAACCTCTACCGTTAGCTGCTGTTGTTGACTTTGTATTTGAGCTCTCTCTCGTTCCAGTTTTTCTACTCGTGTTTTCAAGTCACAAGAATACCAGTCTACAAATTTCTTCAGCTCCTTGTTTTCTTGTCTTAAATTTTTATTTTTTCTATTTTTAGTTGCAAGCGTTTGATGCAACTCAGATATTTAATTTTTCAGATAATCAACCTCATTCGTTCTCACCAGTAGCCTCTGAGACATAGTTGTAAGAGAGGCAGCATATTAAGCACTGAGGGTTCTTGATGCTGCAACAATTTCAGGATCAGTTTTACTATAAAGATATATCTCTGCTCCTATCATAGTGTTTACAGTCTCAGTAGAAAATATAAGTGGTTGAGGTATAAAAGGTTCATGGTTCAAATTTAGGACATTAGAATTTCTATCAGACATAATATCGTTCTGGATGAACAACAATTAAATCTATGAAGAATGTGAGATCTTTTTGCTGGAGTAAACCAACGGTAAAATTAGTTATATTTAAATAACAACCCGAAACTTTCAAATTTCTTCAAGATCTCGTTTGTCAACAATGTCAAGCGGATTTTATTTTTCGCTGAACCGATTATATTAAACCCCAAACTTTTACAGCTTTTATCATACATAGATGGTTTCCAATGCTATTTCTGCCATATATAAACAAGTTCTCTCTAATAACGCTGAATGAGGGGGAGAAAATTTTGGGTAAAAATATTATTATGTTCTCTCTAATGCATTATTTAGATGGAAATCATGTTTGAATTATTAACCTGTTATATATGCTGAAATCATGTTTGTTTATTACTTAAAAAACTGACGCATATTCTCATTGGGAGTTTAAGTATTACTGCAAGTCTCAGATTTCTACTAAGTCTGTCAAGCGCCTTATATGTGAGGTTCCCTCTATCTTCCGACGTATTTTAAACTCATAAGGCCCTAAAGTGCCAAATCGAACAATATCAGATCGGTGTATGGAGCTGCATGTATATGCCACATCTTCAAATCATTCAGAGATTATTGTAATTCATAAAGCAAGTCGAGAGTGTATTTAGCTGAGATCAGTGATTCAACATATCCAAGAAAAGTGTGGTCTTTCATGATCAATGATAGCCCAACAATTTTATATGAAAATAATACTGCTTATATCAGAGGAGGATATATCAAAGATACGATCAAGTGATAATCTGGCAGATTTATTCACGAATGCATTACCAACTGAAACATTCAAGAAGATTGTGCAAAACATTGGAATGTGAAAACTCAAAAATCTATCGACATACACTTTTTAGGGGGAGTAAATGTCCTGAAGACTTGTGTTGATTGTACTCTTTTTCCTTCGCTAAGATTTTGTCTCACTGGGTTTTCCTTTGCAAGGTTTTAATGAGGCAATCTTAAAACACTTGGCGGTACATAAGAATATTGTACTCTTTTTCCTTCGCTATTGATTTTTCTTCCCACTGGATTTTTCCTTGGCAAGATTTTTAAAAGACAAATTCTTTATGAGTGGTCATTCAAGGAGAGTTTTATGAATTATTGGGGGCGGCCCCCGCCCCCTTTAATTATTTTGTGAATGACCTCACCACCATTATTTTAAGTCTTGCACAATAACTTGCATAGTAATTTCAATGCCTATAAATAGGAGTTTCATTCGTTCTGAAATTCATAAGAAAATATATAGAACGAAAAAAGTTTTAATTCTTAAGAATTTTTAAAAGTTCCTTTTATATTTCTCTCTTGCAATAGTAGTAGTTTCATTTTTAGTTTTATAACAATTATATATATATATATACACATATATATAATATATTTCTGATTAGTGGTGCACCACCGGTCGACCTGGCCCATTGAAAACGAAAGCAGCCAAACTTCACTGCGATTATTATATATATACACATTCATATGAATATTGTTGGAATTTAACAAGAATGAAAAATAGGAAATGGAGAGGAAACTCAATCCACGAAACTGTTGGATTGATTCTAGAATTCCTTGTCTATTAAACTTCTCAGTTACAAACTTAATATAGTCACTCGAATACAATCAAAACATTAATTAAAGAAGATCGCAATCCAAACTAATTAAAGCTTGCAAACTAAATATAGTAGGGTACTTAAACCAAGACACGAAAACACATAAAGCTGTAAATATGGAAAACTACATCAACTTTAATACTCCTCTTTGATGTATTTTTCTGTAACACCTAGCATCATCTCGAAAAACTAAAACTTGACTTTGGGAAGAGTCTTGGTAAATATGTCAGCAAATTATTTTTCACTGTTACAAGATTTCAGATTAATTTCACCATTTACCTTCCCTCAAAAAATGATACTTGATAAAATATGCTTTGTTATCACAATATACTAGGATAAACTAGGTTTTTTACCATAGCAATAGCTGACTTGTTATCACAAAAAAGGTCAACTGGTCCTTGCTGTTTTTCACCCATATCTTCAAGAATTTTTCTTAACCAAATGACTTGACTAACACTACAAGAAAAAAGAGTATTCGTAATAGATTATTTGTGGTGAAGATGATTGTTTGCGATGAAAAATACTCATTTTGGCAGAGAAGAGCTGGCCACGAATAAGAAGTTTTTTATAGTGTAATTGCTCCAACAACAGTCATATATTCAGCTTAGCTGTTGATTGAGTAACAGTGGCCTTCTTTCTTGATCCCCATAAAAACACTCCTGTTCCTAGATTAAAACTATAACCTGAGGTGCTTCTCATGTCATCAATTGACCTAGACCAGTCACTATTTATAAAACCTGTTAGCTTTGATTGTGAGCATGGCTTGTACCAAATTTCCAAGTCCATAGTCCCTTAAACATATCTAAGTATCCTTTTAGCTGTTGCAAAATGAATCTAACTTGGACTTTGCATAAATCTGGATAGCAAACTAGAAGCAAACATCAAATATGGTCAAGTAGCAGTTAGGTATAACAGACTATCAATTAGATTTCTATAAGTACCTGCATCAACCTTTTTGCTTCATCTTCTTTGATCCTACAATCATCTCCAATCAAGCTAAGCTCCTAGTAAATGGCCTATTGCAACTCCAAAAGAATGCTAGAAGAGGCCCATAATCTCACAATGCAACCCTCCCATGGGAAGCACCCCCTAGTGGCAAGCTCAAAATGAACTGAGATGCAGTGCTGGACACAACACAGTGCAAAGTTGGCATTAGAGTCGTAATTCGTGACTGGAATGGACAGGTGAAGGCTACTCTGAGGATGTCCCATGAACTGTTCCCTAGTCTCCTCATGGCTGAAGTCTTAAACGATCGTTCGATTTCCAAATCCTAATTAAGCTCTAATTTTGGATCGCTACAAGTATTGTAATGACGTTTAACTTATTGGGATTTCTTATAAGTCTCATTGTGGGGATTCTACCTACGATTTCGTTTATCGAAACTTTAGATCTTGATGAAGATATAGTCCAAGTAGAGTTTCCTAACGAAGAAGGACTAATCCCACCCGAATCTTAGAAATGGAGACTTGTATATGTTATTAGATATTTGTGTTTTGTTAAGATGTATTTTTTAATATGGCAACAAACCATGTTCCTTTCATTGTACTTGGATGTAAGTCATGAACAATTGGAAATGGATAATTTGATTCGGGAAATAATACTGACATATGGATATTACTATTAATGAATAAATGGATAAAATTATTTGGAAAATAGTAATTACATATGGATAGTAATATTATTAACGGATGGATATATACCATTTTGCGAACAATAACAATGAGATATGTATAATTTTACTTGCAAACAATTTAAAAACAAATTCCAATGTATAATTTGAATGGCATAAGCATGAGGAGACCCTAAGCATTGATGCCAAACATCACTGTTGAATGTTAATGGCTCAAAATCGTATAGAGAAGTTTGTTTCTAGGGCAATAAAAAATGGTGTAGAGATTACCCTCCTAGTCCTATGCAATAGAATTGGATTCGTGTTCTTGTCCTAATAATTTCGTGTCAAGGTTTGGAACAAGTAACATATTTTCAAGTCTAAATTTTATGAAAGGAGTGACCTATAACAGTGGTGCATGCATGTGTAATAGGTAAAAGGGTTTCATTACTTAGGATTTCAATATTGAACCCATTATAAGAACGTAAATCAATAAGGATATTTGGATTTGAAGTCATAAGGGTGAATACTCTTGTAATGGTGATATCAGATTGCATGGTGAAAGTAGCAAGAGCTTGGGGAATATCCTAGGACTAATACGTATGATTGAAACAGTGCCAATAATTTAATGTATTTAATGTAACATGTTCACGCGCAAATGTGGTAGATGAAATCTATCTTGTGGTCCTTCTTATATTGTTGCTAAGAATTTTGAGGAAGGAAGGGCAGACTGACTTATTTGGGAGTTAGGTTGGAAGCTTTGACCTTTGGAAGAGAAGGAACATTTTCTACAAGAATTATTAGTGCTACATTTTACGGCTAGAAATGGCAATATAAAGACTATTTTCTGTAGCATGAAAGCTTGAGTCTTGTAGCTTTGGAGTTATAGGTATTATCTCACGAATTGTTGTTTCAATATATCTATTGGTTGATATCTAGTACCTAAATTAATGAGAAGAGAAAGTACCTTTGTTTTGTCAATAACTTTGTTTTGTCACCAACAGGACTACCAATGGCTATAATATTGTCACATATACTTTTAAATTGTCGAATGTAGTTGTTGAGAGTAGTGGAGGAGTCTTTGTGGATGAAAGTAAGTTTTTGTTGCAACTAAAACTCTCCCTCTTGTGAAGCCTACGTGTAAGACTCCTAGAGGGCTACCCAAACTTGTGTAGATGTGTCTAGTCTATAACCAGATCAAGAGCCTCTTCAGTGAGTGTACCAATAATCTGCCCATGGAGAAGATTATACGATTTTTTCCATTGCAAATATCTAGGGTTGGTGTCATTAAATGTTTTAATTTGTGGAATATATTGTGCTGGTATGGGGGTTGTTCCAATAAGCAAACCAACTTGTTCTTGGCTCTCGGCCAAGGCTAATGTTTATTCATGCCAAAGAGGATAATTATCTTCTTTGAGTCTAAGAGTAACAAAGTTGCCTGACAGGAATAAACAACAAGGCACCAGTAATTTACAGCTCATCAACCCATGACTATTGTATATACCCTTTCTCATACTCTCTATCTTAGGCATGTACAACAATTCCTTTCCTTGTATATGCCTTCTTTATATGTAAAGTCAATTGTAAATTTTCTATAAATAGAACGTTCTCCTTCAATCTGCACTATGCAAGACAGATTGTATCAAAAGTCTATATAGTATCAGAGTAGAGATTTGGAGTTTGAGTAGTGACTCTACTCTCTACTCCATCTAATTAAAAATTTCATATGGTAGCCTACCCATTGAGGAAGAGTTTGACACACATGTAAAGGAGAGTGCTAAAGTATAAAACAAATATAAAACCTACATCTTCCCATGAGCTTGAGCAAGTAGAACAAATGGTCATTTCATATGATAATCAGATAATCTGAGTTAAAGAAGGAAAGTGTTGGGACCATCAAATCTTGCATGAGGTGTCTGTTTGAGGTCATAGAGTGGGCGACTTAATTTGCAGACATGTGATGGTCGATGGGGGTCGATAAAGCCTAGTGGCTGTTGCATGTATAACGGAGTTGTCAGATACCCATGCATGAACGCATTTCTCATGTCAAGCTGATGGATCTCCCCTCCTTTGACAAGGGCAAGTATGAGGACAATACGGATACTTGCTAGTTTAATCACAAGGGAAAAGATTTCTTGGAAGTCAAGTCCAACCATCTGGTGGAAACCTTTGGCAACAAAATGTGCCTTGAGGCATTCCACAATCTTCTAGTAGGAGTTTTATTTTGTAAATCCGTTTGCAACCAACAATATTCATATTGGGTTGTTGAGAGACTAGAGTCTAAGTTTTATTAGACCCTCCAATTTTTCATTAAATGCATGATCAAGTTGCAATTGGTGCCTCTGGAAAGTCGGTTTGTTTCATCTTCATTTCAGCTTGCAGACATCCTCAGCAAACCACTTGCAAAAATTTCTTTACAATAATTCGTTCCAAACTTGGCCTCTGTCCTGATTTGTAGCTTCGTTTGAAGGGGGATGGTAGGAATAAAAAGCAATACACCAGCAATCTACAACTCATCAATCGGTGACTATTGTATATTTCCTTTCTAATACTCTCTATCTTAGGCATGTACACCACTACATTTCCTTGTATATGTTTTCTTTACATGTAAAGTCAGTTGTAACTTTCTAATATAATAGAATGTTCTCCATTTGTCGTCACTCATGTGTGAGACAGGTTTTATCAGAAGTCTTTACTGCCAACATTAATGGGTCGTAAGAAAAAAGGTGTAGGATCGAAGAAAATGGAGTTTGCCTTGCAGCTCTAATCAGCTCTAATACCACACAAAATAATAATAATAATAATAATTTTATTTCAACTCCTCAAATCATAATTATACAACGAAACAATTTATAATAGTTTAAAAACTTTGAGCAACAATATCCTAAAAGGAAAGTATAAATATATTGAAGAAGCATATTGATTCCTGATCATCTGGAACGTATTATGGAAGATTTTGCCAACGGTTGTAATGGTGTCTTACTCTTCCATATTAGAAAAGTTACCGTTGTCCAGGGGCAGAATTACATGTAATGTAGGGGCTACCGCCCCTTAAATGTTTAAAAAAAATTAATATAGTATATAAATATATATAATTTTTTATATAGATAATTAAAATTGCCATCCAAGGTTATAATAATAATAATAATAATAATAATAACCCCCAATATTCAAGCTTTTAAAACTTTTACTGAAATTATCCTCTCAAATCTCAATACTCACCTACTTTTACTCTAATTTTTTATTTTACTGACAACCAAATCTTCAATTTATCAATAAATCTCAAAAACGAGTTTGAAAAATCTTTGACTTACAAATTGTTTGAGAAGTTTTATAAAGAAGATTTTCCTGAGAAGAAAAGTTCCTTATGAGAATTCAATTACAGCATTTTAATTTTGATGTACTAACGCATCTAAATTTTTAAGATATATCATTATCTGAGTATGCAAAAGACTAACAATTTCAAAAAAGTCAAAAATTTATTATTTAATTAACAGGTTAATTTGTCTCGTATTTACTCTTCTTGCTTCTACTGTTAATACTAAATAAGTATTTTTTGTCATGAAACTTATAAAAAATTGCACACTCGAATAGAAAATGAGTTTCTTATAAATCATTTGCTAATTTATATTAAAAAAGAAATTATCAAGAATTTCACTTTAGAGATAATAATAGATTAATTTTATTCTATAAAAAATCATCATCAAACTTAATTTGAAGAAAAAATCTTAAGTTGATATTTTATTTTATTTTATAATGCTCTCTAATCAATTACGAAAATCTTACAAAAAATTATCTTATAAAATAATTTATAAACATATATTTTTTATATATAATTTTATGACGTATAATTATTATTTTTTATATAATCATATAAAAAAAAATACATATTACTTATATTTATATATATTACACACTTTGCCAATCACATCTTCCAAACACCAAATTTTAATTCCATCCCGACCGTTGTCATTGACTTGCTTCGTTTTCTGTTTTCTTTTTCTTTTTAGGCGACTGGCTTCGTTTCTATTTCTGCCGAGTACTGCAGTACTGATTTGTTGTTATGCTAGAGCGAATAATGAGTTGCCATGTTTCTTCTTTTTACACTGGTGGAAGAATCATCATCAATTTTACGAGGCAACCATTAGATGGCCGTGTAAATATAGAATTGCAGCAAATTTAAAACAAAGCGGGCCTCAACTTCAAGTTCGGCCGCTTGCCACATGTTTATAAAATCATTCCAATCAAAATCGACTTAAACCTTCATTAAATATATCGTAATATTGCAATTAGTGGTGTAATCTGAACAGAATACTCGATGGGTAGCTCAATTTCGACTTGGTTAAATTCTAACGTCTCATACTCGATTTATTTTATTAGATAAATTCATAAGCTCTCGCATATATGTTGTAGTACATAAATGCATATATATACTACAAAAAGAATAAATATTCGTGACGAATTATTTATGATAAAAATAATTATTTATTATAAAAATAGACTCATTTTAATCAAAATTAATCATTTTAACAAGGAATAGCTGATAATAAATAAATAATTTTCTTGTATGTGTATTGCCATAACAATATTTTATATGGAAGTATATTATATGCAAATAATATATTAGATATGAAGTAACAATTAATATATCGTAATATATATATATATATATATATATATATGTATATGCATATATATTACTTAGAAATCTAATTATTTGTACAAATTGTAACATTATTTTAGTATAATTTCAATATATGAGCCGAGCTTAAGTCGGGACTATCAGATATTCGAGTTTAGCTGGATAGCTTCAACTTGTCCAAATTCGACTTAAAAACAACTCTTAACTATAGTAGTTTGTCCAGGATTCACTTTATCTTTGTTGATGTCTTAGTCAAATTTTGCAATATTTCCTCCACCAAATCATGGTCTAGACTTAAAACTTTTAAACTTATATTAACTCTATACGGCCTATAATATCATTTGCCATGACAATGCATCGACTAAATTAGGATCGTCCATGATAACATTGGTTCGATATTGTATTTCCTTACTTGGACCTCCATCATCCTTCCATGCTTTTTTGTCCATTGAATAACTCTAAACAATATGCATAAAAACAAGGATACGATGTAAATGTTGATTAATTAATTAAGGGATATAATATAAGAGCCAATAATAATCATAACTGCGATATATAGTCTTTTCACAGGACAACAGTACAATATAGATGACCAAAGTCATCAGAAGAATGATAAAAACAAGACAATAATACATAAAATTAAAGAGATATGATAATATAATCATGCTAGCTACAACATGGCCAGTCCTATAGAATATTTTATAAAATCTCCTTGCTAGCCTAGCTAGTATGGTCATGATCATTTTGATCTTCTGGATCTTGAGTCTCATCTCATCTTCATGAGATTATTGTAAAATCTAAACACGGCGGTTTGGATTTAAAGTTTAGATAAAATAAATTAAAATAAATTTTAAAAATTAAATAAAATATTATTATAATATTATTTTTTAAAATTATTATTATTTTAAAATTTAAAAAAACTGAATTGAGATATAAAAAACTTGAATTGGAGTTTGAAAAGTTATATTGTTTATTATTTTTGTGTGTGAATTTTTTTAAAAAAAAATTATAATAATAAAATTAAGATAAGTTGAATTCATTTTCGAATTCAAACATACCTAAATAATTCTAAAATATGAAACATGCTAAAGTAATAATTTAATTAGCTTGTTTCAATAGAATAAATAAATTAAACTCATCAGTTGTGTAATAATTGTCTCTGTATCATTTTTGTTTCAGAAAACATTGGGAAAGTAGGCTCTCATATATTATAATAATAAATATTTTGAAACACCAAGAATTAATTTTTACAAATTTATTGCCACTGTATCAGTTCAAAATTTGATCATCTTTTATTAGTATAAAAATAAATTTATAAATAAATATAATTTTATAAGATATATTAGATCTCGTACTACTTTATAATAAAAGTATATTATAAATTATATCTAACATATAATAGGAAGACATATTAATTTATAAATTTATTTTTATAGAGTCATTAAATATTTCTTAATATTTATTTAATTTGCAGTTGGAGACATCGAACCCCACATTAATTTGAATCGTGATGTCATTTTTTAATTTAATATTATTCAATAATTGAATAACCATAAGAGGTAAAAAGAAGAAAGAGAAGCTGGTCGTTCCCCAAAACACATGATCATTATCGTATTCAAGTTGTGAAAAAGGTTAAACTTCCCTCTCGAGACCTATCACCGATCACTATCCATCGTTTTCACAAAGGATTGCGCTATTCATCAAAATACAAAAGAACAGCATCCCATTAATTATGGCCACAGATGTCATCACACACAATACGCTCGATTTATTAAATAAAATATTATTTTTATTTTAAAACTAAAAAATATATATTTTTGATACATTATTTAAAAATATTATAAATAAAATAAAATATTGAAAACAAACTATTTCTAAATGTCCAATCAACACAATAGTAAAAGAGCCGCGCCACTCTATTGTTTAAGTAGTACCGTTATTTTTATCGTTAAATAAAATCCTAATTTTATTTTTAAAATTTTTTTATTCATATATTTGTATTTAAAATATTTTTTAAAAATATAAAAAAAATTAGTGTATTAATAATCATCTTCTTAATAATTAAATAAAAAAAATTAAAATATATAAAATATTAAAATAAAGTATCAAAATTAATAGGCATACTAACATTTTTTATAATGAAAAGTAAAAAGAGAGTTTATGATGGCTGGTGAATGCAGCGCAGACAAGTTGCATGCATCCATTTCTTACCTTCTAAATAATAATAATATAATTTCATTCAAAGGGCCACACATGTAGCCTATAAATAGTGGCTCTGGGAAGCAGTACTAGCAAAACTAGAAATCCAAGAAGAAGATGACGGAGAAGAAAGGAAGCCATGGCACGAGGAAAAAGGGAGGGCTTGTCACAATGCCCTTCATTTTTGGTAATTAATTATTAGCTTTCGCAGTACTCTTAGATCATATATATTGTTAACATGAAAGTTTTCTTCTTCTTTTTGGGGTTTTTTTTCTGAAAATATTATTGGTTTTGATGATCGATATATACGATGGTACTCATGTTGTTGTTAATTTGATGGATGTGCCGGCGCAGCAAATGAGATTTCTGAGAAGTTGGCTGTGGTGGGATTTAATGCAAATATGATAAGCTATTTAACAACACAGCTGCATCTGCCATTAACCAAAGCAGCTAACACCGTCACCAACATTGGAGGCACTGCTAGCTTGACACCTTTGCTCGGAGCCTTCCTCTCTGATGCCTTTATCGGCCGCTTCTGGACTGTAACTGTTGCCTCCATCATTTACCAAATTGTTAAGCATCTCTCTCTCTCTCTCACTCTCTGTCTCTCAAGCCTTCATCAGCTTTGTATTTGTCACTACATGAAAAATAAATAGTTGTGACAGACTATTTATAATGAAAATATATTCATTTTGATAAAAACAAATAATTATTTTAATAAAAAATAATTCATCACAAATAAATAATTTTCTTATAATTAACATATATCATACTCCCATAATCAATTAAACACAATCCAAGTTCTCATGTTTTCATGATTATATTTTCTCTTTTTGTATTTTCTTCTCAGGGAATGATTCTCTTAACAATATCGGCAGTTCTTCCACAACTAAGGCCACCCCTATGTGAAGTTAATGGTACGTCTCAAGTATGTAAAGAAGCTGACTTCGGACAGATGGCAATTCTCTACATATCTCTCTTACTTGGAGCCTTAGGATCTGGTGGGATCCGACCCTGTGTTGTGGCATTCGGGGCGGACCAGTTTGATGAGTCGGATCCTAAGCAAAACACAAGGACATGGAAATATTTCAACTGGTACTATTTTGTCATGGGGGTATCCATATTAGTGGCTGTGACAGTGCTTGTTTATATTCAGGATAATGTTGGATGGGGTTGGGGCTTTGGAGTTCCAACCATTGCCATGCTTATTTCAATTATTGCCTTTATTGGTGGGTATCCACTTTACCGGAACTTGGATCCGGCTGGAAGTCCGTTTACCCGGTTGCTCCAGGTTATTGTGGCAGCATACAGGAAGAGAAAGTTGCCCATGGTTTCTGATCCTAAATTACTTTACCAGAATGATGAGCTTGATGCCTCCATTTCCCTTGGTGGGAAGCTTCTCCACACTAAGCAAATGAAGTAAGTAATTTCTCTCTCTGTGTTAAGATTTCGTGATAAGCTTTGATTTAATTTAATAAAATATTTCATGTTTAAAATTTTAAAAGAACCATATAATATGTCATGCGTGCAAGGACGATGTCATGCATGGGAGCAAAGTTTTAAGCATGATCTTATAAGGCACATCACAAGTTTCATAGATGGATTATTTAACAAAGATTATTATAAGGATGATGATCTTAGGGGTTGTTTAGATATAATTTTCATCAATCTTTTTTTCAAACATCATTCAAATACAAATACTTTAAATAAAATATTTATTTAAATTAAATAAATATATATATATTTATATATATCACTACAAGAAAATAGGCATTTTACAATGCTAAAATTTGGTCGTAAAAAATACAAAAGAACGTCGCAAAAAATTTTTTTAGCAAAAATAATCATTTTGATTAAAATTAATTATTTATTTATACTTATTTTTCTTATAGTGTATATCAAATATATTCCTAAAGAGATTATACCTAGTAATTAATTAGTTAAAGAGATCATGAATATCAAAGCTCCATGACTCAACATACGTAGTAGTTGTTTTGATTTATCTCTTATACGTAACTTGTCTTTTTATGACACTATAAAAAAAAATCAGTATTTATGACGAATTATTTACGATAATAGTGATTATGTATAATAAAAGTAGATTCACTTTAACAAAAAATGATTAGCTTGAAAGAAAATAACTGACTACAAATAAATAATTTTTTTATAATATAATATATCATTGGAATCGGTATAGAACTTTGGTCATCATTTAGAGCTGACAAGCAGTATGTCATTAACACTTTCGTCTATGAAAAATATTATAATCATAAATAGATTATATAAAAATAATTTTATAAAGTAGTCATCTTGGTGTAAAATTGCTGGCCGACAGTGAAGACTCCACATAAATATGTAACGTCGAGGTCATGTCTATCTCTATTTTGTATTGAACCAATCAAGCCGATGATGGATGAGACAAATATCGGAAATCAGATGTGAGTTGGGGCATGGCCGGGCCTCCATTATCATCATCTATATTTTTTGGCGGAAGAAATTAGATTTCCTTCTGCTTGTCATTAGCTGGAACCAGACAGATCATGACTTAATAATTGTCTTGGTATACATTGATCTTGGTGAGCATGCATGCAGCACCACACACTTGATTTCTATCCTTCTTTGATTGCCTTTTAGCTAACCAACAAAACAACTCTCTGTCTTTTTGCCTGTAATCCGAGTCATCCCCCCACTTACCAGTGAGACAGAACAAGCTACTTCTCTCCTTCTCTCTGACGTTCTTTCCCCCCTATCTTTTTCGGTCTGCCTTGATTTTGAATCCTATTTCTGAACCGCATAAAGGTAGCCTCTAGGTTTTCTTTCAGCTTATAGAGTGGCCCAAATGAACTATCTCGTGGGCCGTGGGCCATAATTGGGCCCACCAACTACTTGATATATATATATATATAGACTAGAAATGCTACTCAAAGATTAATTATACGCCACACATCATCTATGACGTAATTTGATTTGGCGTAATGCTAGTCTATAAATAATATGCAGAATTTTTTTTAAAAAAAGAGGTCGAAATTAATTAGTTTTATATTTACTCATTTTTTTCAAATAGAGTACTGCACGATAGTTACACACTATATGATTGCAAATCTTATTTTCCTTTGATTTGTAATATTTAAACATTAAAATTATCTTCTAAATTAAATTAAATATGCCACATAAATAGTATATGTGGTGCAAAAGCCGTTGGATGGAGTTATTCTACTAGGACACGACCGGCCGACCTTTAATTTGTTAGACTTAAGTAAAAAAAATTCATGTATAAATTAAAAATTACCTCAATATGAAATGAATCTTACAATTTATGCTGTGTTTAGCGCCATAATTATTCTGATCAGATCTTCTTAGATTAGTTCACTATTATTTATAACTACTATTTCACTATTATTCATTCTTATCATCCAAACGAAGTACCTTAATATTGTTATCTTAAGAATTACGCAAGTTGATTTTAATGAAAAGTTTTTACAAGATGATCAACTAGATCTTCTCAAGTTCTTGAATATGGGACAAACATTTACTAAACTGCAAGTAATGAAACGAATGCAGGTTTTTTGACAAGGCAGCCATATTGACAGAAGAAGAGAAGCAACTCAAATATGGGGAAGCACCCAACCTATGGAGACTAAACACAGTTCACCGAGTGGAAGAACTAAAATCAGTGATCAGAATGGGACCAATATGGGCAGCAGGAATCCTTCTCATCACAGCCTACGCACAACAAAGCACATTCTCACTGAACCAAGCCAAAACCATGGACAGACACCTCTCAAAATCCTTCGAAATCCCTGCCGGATCCATGTCTGTCTTCACCTACAGCACCATGCTCCTCACCATCGCATTCTACGATCGCATCTTTATCCCGGTGGCCCGACACTTCTCCGGCCTCGACCGTGGCATCAGCTTCCTCCAGCGGATGGGAATTGGGTTCGTCATCTCCATCTTGGCCACTCTGGTTGCAGGTTTCATCGAAGTAAAGCGCAAAAACGCCGCCATTTCAAGCGGCGTCATCGATCATCCTCATTCCATAATTCCCATATCGGCGTTTTGGCTTGTGCCTCAGTACAGTCTGCATGGGATGGCAGAAGCTTTCATGTCAATTGGACATCTGGAGTTTTTCTACGATCAGGCACCAGAAAGCATGAGGAGCACGGCCATGGCGTTGTTTTGGTTGGCCATTTCTTTTGGGAATTATGTGAGCACGCTTCTGGTTTCCATGGTGCATAAGTTCAGTGCAGGTCCAAACGGATCAAACTGGCTGAGGGATGATAATTTGAGTAAGGGAAAGTTGGAGTACTTTTACTGGTTGATCACGTTATTGCAAGTTGTTAACTTTATATATTATCTTTGTTGTGCCAAACTGTACACATTTAAGCCTATTCAGATCAAAAGCAAAGAAGGTGGAAGCTCTGAAGGAGGGATGGAGCTAGCCAACAGGGTTTAGTTGCAGTTTTAGGAGTAGTACTAATTAGTTGCAAACCCTTAGTTTGTAGTTTACTTTCTTTGAAAGGATAGTACTGCTTGTAGAGAACAAAATATTGAAGGGACTATGTACTTTGAATAATGGAAATGTAGAATAAAGATAGAAGGAATTAATAAATAAATAAATTTATTATAAAAAATCATGACTTTGTTATTTTATCTAAATTCTATTGATAAGTTGGTGTATATGACATACAATCCTTTTTACTACACGGCAGAATTTGATTTATAAAAACAGTTTATAAAGTTAAATATTATGCTTAAATTAAAACATACAACATCAATAATATTAATAATATAGTTTCTACCGATTTAAGTTGTATTTGGATGTTGAAATAAGTTTAATTGAATTGTAAATAGTATTTTATAAATCTTGTTGAGATGAATTTAGCTTTTTAAAATGAAGATGGGTTTAATTTTTTTAGATTGAAATGGATGAATTAAATTCAAATGAGTTTATTTTTTTTTATAAAAAGTGAAAAATAATAAAAATTATAAATAATTAATTTAAGATAGTTAAAGTAGGTGTGACAATATCTTATACAATCTGTTAGCCTAATACGAACGCAGCACAATAATAAAAAGTTAGAATTTAATCTTAATAGGTTCGGGTCAAAACAAGTTAACTCGTTAAGACACGATTGTTTAACAGGTTGATAACAGTTCAACCAGTCTTGACCCGTTATGATACGTAAAGAAAATTAAGATTACAATTATATCCATATACCTAAAACTAAAATTATTAATATTTTAATTTTGATACTTTTATTGTTTAGATTGTAGTTTTGAATTTGTAATTAATTTTATAATTTTTATAAATATTATAATTTTAACTTTTATATAAAATTATACTAAATTTAATCAGGTCAAACAAATTAATTTTAGACATATTTAACTAATTTACATAAATAAATTAAAATTAATAATTAATATTATATCATGGATTCGTCCTAACTTATATCGTAATATTTATTATTATATTAAAATGAGCTGACACATCAGGACTCTTTAATGATAAACTTAAGTAATCAAATTAGAATTAATTTATATGATATATTAGTATAAATATCTTAACCCAATACAGATGCAATTTGTCAACCAACAGTTTTTTCTCTACAAAATTGTCATCCATTAGCCTTTGTGACGCCACATCTGGTAATATGGTCAACGACATGTTCTCTCCTAATAGTATGCAATAATGAATCATGGGGGAAAAAGACAAAACACGTGAACTTTTATGATTCTATCGATCCCAGATACGCTTATCCAAACACACGTTATTTTTTATAATATTTTATATAATTTATATTATAAAATAAAAATATTTTTATAAAATATTTAATAAAATTGATATCATTTTATAAAAATATTCTTATAACTCTATAAACATTTTATATATAAAATATTATAAAATATGTTATGTATATTATTTCTATTTTTTTTTTTATTGAGCAGTGCTATGGCACGAGTTGCATCCCGTAAGATCAAAAGTTCTTTTTAATTTTTTTAATTTTTTTCATTATTTTTTCATATTTTTAATATTTTTTGAAATATATAATATTATTAACAAACATTTTTTAATCACTAAAAAATAATTATCGATACCTAACAATCAATAGAATTAGATTTAGGGCCGATTTATATTGGTAGACGAGACGAGCTTATCTCAACTCATCTTAAACTCATTATTATATTTTTTCAAATTCTCATATAAAACACAAATTTCAATACAATTTTTTCAAATTTTAATATACATTTTTCAAATTTCAATTCAATTTTTTCAAATTCTAAAATAATAATAATATTAAAAAATAAACTAAACTCATTTCAATTTATCTCATCTCTCAATCTAAACCAGACCTTACTCTTTTTTATTACAAGGCCATAAATTTTAATTAATTGTTTTAGGATTATCGCTAGCATATGATCATGATGTCCAATATTTAAAGGTTCCAATTATAATATTGATTATGAATTTTAAGATTATCGTGCATTTATCACACCTCATGTGAAATTAAATTTAAGTAGACATAATTAAGAGAATTATATACAAAAAACACCCACTCACAATGATGCGCACATGAAAAAAGTGAATAAGAATAAGACTCACAAGAAAAAAGGTCTTAATTTTTAATAGTAGGTTCTACTCTTTTCAAAACAATTATGTAATACTTGCGCATTCTATAACTATATATCGCATTACTCTATTCCAAATTATATAACCCAAAGTTGCTGCATGTCAATATTTAGGAAATGAAACTTCAATGTAGTATTTGCTTCAAATCCCTTAGAGCTTGAACTACTTGAAAAAAATTACCTTCAAACTATAAGTGATTTAGACCCAAACTGCCACATCCTAATTAACTTTCAACCAATGCGGTGGGGGAGGTTTCCAACAAAGTGAGGTACCTGCAAGGGGAATCCTGGATCTTGCATGCTTTTGCATTGCAGATTGGAAATCCTTGAAAGCTCTCTCTGCTTGTTTATGAACCAAGGAGGCAAATTGGAAAGTGCCATCATGAATTAGACCATTTCTTCTGAACTAGAGAAGCCTTGCCACAATAGCAAACTAGACTAGATCTTTGCAAGACAATCTTGAGACAATTGTTCAAAGATATTCAAAAAACAAGTGGCAGTAATAGGTGCTTTTTGAATACCTTTGGAACCTAGCAACCAAACACCTCTAGATGAAATGACGTGACCAAAATAGATGGCCAGGAGTTTTCTCATTTTAATAAGCAAATAGGACACCGGAAGATGAGATAATTCCTCTCTTGTGCAAATTGGCTCTCGCAGGCAATGAGTCTGTAAAAGCACGCCAAATAAACATCTTCAATAGATTGGTTGTTGGTAAAGACCATAAACGCTACCACAGATGTTCTTGAGACCCCTAAGTAGAAGAGGCACTATGAGACCAAGAGAGCATTTGCCTATGTAAGTGATAGTCACTCTTGACTGAAAATTTTCCTGAGAATGTTCCCTTCCATATCAGTTTATCGTTTTTAGGAGTAATACCAATAGGGATTTTCAAATTTCTTAAATGTCAATATCAATAAAAATATCATGAAGCAATGCCAAATTCCACCATCCCGTGTTTGGATCAATTAAATGAGCAATTGAAGCATCCTCATAGAACACAAAAACATGTGATTGAATCTTACCTGAAAAATCTTGATGTAACCATCTATCCTTCCAAACTCTAACATGAGTTCCATTTCCCACCTGCCACATTAGACCTTCATTCAACAACGGAAGAGCTTAATGAATGCTCCTCCAAATGTATGAAGGCTTGCTCCCTAGATTAGCATGAAATAGGTCATTGTGTTGGCAATATTTAGCTTTGAATATCCTACTCGACAAGGCATCTGGTTGAGTAATAAATCTCTAGGCTTGTTTGGCTAATAATGCAATATTGAAACTATATAGATCACGAAAATCAATACCACCATGCCTCTTGCTAACACTGATAGCCAATGTATTCTGGACTGATATTCTTTGTGACTCCACTAGAAATTGGACATAAGAGACTGAAGTTGTTGACATAATGTCTTGGGCGGCATAAATATACTCATGATATATGTAGGTAGAGTTTGTAGGACTGTCTTGATCAGAATATCTCTGCCAGCTTGAGAAAGAAATTTGTGTGTCCAATTGCCAATACATTATCCATATTATTTATGAGACAAAGCGAAACTAGCATGAAAAATGATATAAAGTTATGTTTAGATGTTGAGATAAGTTGAATTGTAATAACAATATTTTATAAATCTCATTGAGATGAGTTTAACTTTTTCAAATTGAGATTGGTGTAACTTTTTAAGTTGAAATGTATGAAATAGATTGATATAAGTTTAATGCACTACAACGACATCTCTCCTTCAACGCCACTATTATTCATCTCTTAATTTGTTTAGTTATTTTGGTGACGGAGAGATATCGTTGTTATAACTACTTATATAAATTTTAGTATGCCACATCCTGCGAGGCTTTTCCCGATTCTCGATCATCAATTTTCGACTTCACTTAGATTTTGGGCGAAATCCACATAAAAAAAAAAACCCCTAATTTCTTCTCATCGAGAGAGAGATCGTGGCCATTATATTGTGGTTAACCAATATACATGTGCCCACGTTTGTCTGTAAGGCTATTTCTTCAATTTTCTAGTCGATTCGTAGCAGTATTGGGATGTGCTATCCCTCGTGGTTCATTCCCATTCCTCCGATCATTAGGATTTTTTTGATATCTAACAAAAAACTCAAAGTGCTTTGATCGACCACATGAAGAAGTTGCAATCCATATAGTCAGGTCTAAATCTACTGTTCTTCTCCATTATCGCCCCTATTTTTTCCGCTTATTTATTATTTTTTTGTAATCTCTATGATTTTATATGTTGTTTCCATATATGTATGATGTGGGATAAGACTGATTTTCTTCAAATAGTTATTTCACCACTAAAATTGCATGTGATATTTTTCACTCATGTATTTGTTTTTGTTATGTTTTTTTTGTAATGTATATATATGTTTTTTTTCAAGTCTGAATAATTGCATGATGTTATTTTGTTAAAGACTTATATTGGTTACTTACAGCACTTTAGGGGGTATATGTTCTGCCACAAGTTGAAAAAATTACACTATTATCTTCTGTCAAAATTGTATTGATTCATTAACAACTGTGTTGTATGAGATGAATTTGTATCTCAAGCTATCTATAACAGTAACCTTTTGCTGTATCTAAATTTGGGGTCACTCAAAACCCTCAATTATCACAAAGCATTCTAGAAACGTGACATGTGAAGATCTTTGCAAACAATAGAATTGGATATATGCTTACTAGTTTGAAACATGGCTAAGTGTTTAATCCCTCGTTTTTTCCCAATGTCAACATTATGGAATAAGAGGCAAAAATCTATTATGGAATAAGAGGCAAAAATCTTACTTGTCCTATAATGTTTTATTTTAATTTTTATATGCTAAATTCCAAGTAAAACTTAATGTGGGTTCCTTTTGAATTCAATTGCCTACATTGTCTCAAAGATAACTATTCATCATAAAGTCTTCAACGAGGATTCTAAAAATCAGGTTTCAATCTTGTGGTCAGTGTACACTGCTTTGCAGTGATAGTAGATGCTTAAACATGTCTAGTTGAAAGATCCATGTCACCACTTATGAACAAGTTCAATTCTAACGGTAAACTAAGCTCAGCTATAACACTGCTCACCCGAATGTTCATTTCTTCCTGAAATACTAAAAACATGTTAAAAAATAGTTTGAACAACTAACTGCCATGGTATACAGGCAAATGCCATCTCCTTTTCTTGGAAGGAGGAACTTTTGTCCTTGGTTTTATGCTATTTCGTTTTTGTATGGGCCCCTAAATTTTGCCTTCCTAGTAAAAGATTTTCACCTTTGTTAATTAATAGACTGAACCTTTTCTATCTTTGATACGCACTATGATACGAGTGTGCAAATTAATGAGATTTGCAATGGAGAAGCTTGCCTTCCAACTTCTACCTACATTGACTGCTTGTATGTTCATTACTATAATGTTTAAGGTGGCACATGGCATTACAGTGTGAATGTTACACTAACAACTATATGGAATGTAGCTCAAATTCCACTCTGATGCATAACTATATTTTGTGCATTATTTTTTGATTAATTAAATTTATTATATA
Organism: Platycarya longipes; assembly: GCA_036559045.1. Classification (NCBI taxonomy): domain Eukaryota; kingdom Viridiplantae; phylum Streptophyta; class Magnoliopsida; order Fagales; family Juglandaceae; genus Platycarya; species Platycarya longipes. Next base: position 18,507,193 of record CM071803.1, on the reverse strand, counting down.
TCAAGTTACGCATTCAGTGATGACACTTTATGAGTATGTCTCTTAGTCTCATCAATTAGGCAACATTGTTTATTGACTGGTGTGTTGGGGACTAAAATTATATCTTTGTGTATGATTATTCTTATGCATATGTTTCTTTGTTTATCTTGTTGTGTTTCCTTATATATGGTCTTGCTACGTTAACTTAATCCACTCATGCAAGTAACTGTGTATTGACTGATCTGATGTGCTAGATTATTCATTTATATATTACCAGTATAGTTATATGCATTGCGTTAACCTCAAACAGAGTAGGTAGCATTTGTGGCAATGTTGTAATTGATTAGAAGCCCATTATTTTTAGTATCTGTAGTTGAGTAAGATGTTTTTTGCCATTTTCAAAAGAACCTGTAATTACCATGTTATGATTGTTTGGATTACTCATAAGCTATCATGTTTGAAATGTTTTTCTTGACCACCTTTTTATAAATAAGTACTTAGGATGGCATCTAGACAACCATTACGTAAGTAAGTAGATTTTTTTTTTTTTCGTTCATGTTTCATTTTGTGTCTAACTTCATGCTATTGTCCAAGCATGGTGGCTGACAAATAACTGGAGTATAGCTCTAAATACAATCTTTTTTCCTACGAATTTGCATGATTTACCCAAGACAATGCCCGTACCAGTGATTCCATTCGGTGTCCTTATCGACAATGCCGTGATAATTTTTTCCATTTGATTAGCATTGTGAAAGATCATATGTTCTTAAGGTAGATTAATACCAATTATACGCAATGGATATTCTATGGAGAAGATGACCCTTTCAATGCTCGCGATTCAGAAAAGGGAGGATGAAGGCCCCTATCAAGGCTACTATATTGACGACGTAGATAAGATGTTAGATAACACTCGGGTGGGATCCTTTATAGATAGTACAACTGGTTTCAATGCTGTTGGTGGTGAAGGTGATAACGCACATCTGGACTTCAGTACTTCAAGACATTAGACCTTTTAATAGTGCTTGGAGGATGCACAACGTCCTCTCTACCCAGAGTGTACAAACTTCTCAAAACTATCATTTACGGTCAAGTTGCTCCACATCAAGACTGTCGGGGGTTGGAACATGAATCCTTCAACATGTTGGTAAAGTTTTTGAAATCCGTATTTTCAAATGCTCTCTTTTTCGAAAACTATAGCGATGCACGTCGTTTAGAGCGTGGGTTGGAATTTAGTTACACTAAAATACATGTATGCCAAATAATTGTGTCTTGTTCTGGAAAGACAATGAAGAGAAAGATAAGTGCCCTAAATGTAACGCATCTAGGTTGGTCTCACAGAAAGGTAAATATCGGGTACCTTAGAAAGTGATGCGCTATTTTTTCCTAAAGACAAAGTTGCAACGCCTTTATATGTCGAAGAAGATAGCTCAAGCCATCCGATGGTATAAAGAGGAACGCATCGATGAAACTAATTGTATGAGGAATCCAGCTGATTCTAAGATTTGGAAAGATTTTGACAACAAACATTCTTGGTTTGCTAGCAGTTCTCAAAATGTGCGGCTTGGACTTGCAAGTGATGGGTTTAATCTATTCAATAACATAAGCAAACCCTACAGTATATGGCTAGTCATTCTCCTACCTTATAACTTGCCACATTGGTCATGCATAAAAGACCCATACTTTATGATGACATGTTTAGTTGGTGAATTGAAAAAATTATGCGAAGATGGTATTGAGACATATGATACATTTAGTTCAGAAGTTTTTCGATTACATGCGGCATTACTCTGGACCATCAATAACTTTCTTGCATATACCAATCTGTCCGGTTGGGACACGAAAGGCAAGTTAGCATGTCCTATATGTAATGTAGAAACCAATTTTATGTGGTTGGTCTACAGGCATAAGCATTGTTATATGGGTCACCGTCGATGACTGGCCCCGGACCACCCTTGGAGAAGGAAAAAACGTACTTTTGATGGTAAGGATGACCATCGACAGTGACCAGCAAAAGTTATATCACATTCTACCCTTGAACAATGACGCTTGCTCTCCAATGTACATTTTGGCAAAGGATCATCGAAGAGAAAATGGGAACCACATGAATCAAACTGGACAAAAAAAAGTATATTTTTATCTTTCGTATTGGCCAGACTTGGAATTGAGACATAACCTAGACTTACTGTATATTAAGAAAAACATCTGTAATAGTGTATTGGGAACATCACTGAGTATCAATGGAAAGAGTAAAGACAACACAAATGTGCGTATGGATTTGGCAGTTCTTGGATTGAGGAAAGAATTACATTTATTCAACGATGGTGATAGTTGTCAGATGAGTCTTGCATATTACACCTTAAACCATAATGAGAGAATATCTTTTTGTAAGTGGTTGTCACAAGTCAGATATTCAGACGGCTTTGCCTCAAACCTTACTCGATATGTGAACATTGTTGAGAGAAAATTTTCAGGAATGAAAGGTCATGACTGTCATATCTTCTTATAAAGGTTGCTTTCAGTCATGATTGGTGGTTATCTACAGCTAGAAATCCGGCTAGCATTGATTGAGTTAAGTACATTTCTCAAAGACCTGTGTGCTCGTACTTTGAGTTTCAACATGTTGTGACGGCTTTAGGCGGATATATACATCATACTCTGTAAACTTGAAATGATATTCCCATTTGCATTTTTTGATATAATGGTCACCTCGTAATTCATTTACCATATGAGGCATTACTCGTAGGTCCAATGCAATATAGGTGGATATACCCTTTTGAGAGGTATCTAGCGAAGTTCAAACGCTACGTCTGGAACAAAGCCCACCCTGAGGGTTCAGTTGCTGAAACATATGTTCATGTCCAGTGCTTGACGTTTTGCTCATTGTATCTAAATGACAATGAGACAAGATATCACTGTGTTGAAAGAAACTCAGACATTCCAGAACAATTCAGGGATCAATATATTTCGATTTTCTCCTAGAAGGTACCACCATTAGGGGCATCCAACACCCGCATGCTAGCCAAAAAACTTTTTGCAAGAGCCCATTGGTATGTGCTCAACACTTGTGGTAAGATCGAGCATTACCTCAAGTAAGTAAATATTTTCATCTATTTGCTCAACTATGTTCAATAACATTTTCTACTTCATAACATGACACTCTGTCTTATAGTGAGCATTATAACATGATGACACAGGAAGGCACAACTAACATTGTACATAGGCACGAGGCTCAATTTCCTGAGTGGTTCAAGAAATATGTACGTATTATTCTAGCATTGTTTTAATAGTACTACGAGTTCATTTCAACTTATATTTACTCAATGTAATTGATGTTATTATTGACTTACCCTTTAGATGAGAAAGATGTCTACGAGGAATCCAGCTGATGTAACAGATCACATATATGCACTTGCGTGTGGTCACGATAATTGGGTTGCATCGTACTACGGGTGTATAATGAATCACATTAGGTTTCATACAAAAGATCGTGAAAGGCATTGTCGAACTCAAAACAACGGTGTGGTTGTCTGTGGAGAACATCAGTAACTCCCTGTTGACTTCTATAAGGTGTTGAATGATATTTTAGAATTATGCTATATGGGTTGGCGTAAAGTGTATTTGTTTCAATGTGACTGGTGGGATGTCGGTGATAAGAGAAGAGGGATATGTGTTGGTGACCATTTAACTAGCGTGAATACTTCTAAGACATGGTATAAAGACGAACATTTTGCTTGCATGCCAGGCTCAGCAAGTGTTTTACTTAAAGGATATTAGCCTAGTTGGTAGTTGGTACGTGGTGCATAAGATAACTAATAGAAATGTATACAACATTCATTTGGTATTGTCGGTTGGGGGTGGTGATGATGATGCAAAATCTGTCAAGGGTGATGTTTATCAGGATGATGAAATCGATGACAGAAATAAGATGTCTACTTAAAGTGATGACTCAGACTTGATGCATCCATTGAATAGGGAAGATGAAGAACCTTTGTTGCTTGACCATTCGTCCATATTAGAACAACAAACATCTGAACTACTTGACCAAGAGTATTTATCAAAGAATGATAACATGATGATACGTTTGAAATTGACAGTGCTGATACAAATAATGGCAGCAACGAGGAAGACAATTATATTGATGATGATGCTACATCAGTTTCAAATGATGATATGGCCTAGAGCAATGATATTTTTGTTACTGTTTCCCATTCTGCCCCGTATGGACTTCTTTATTAATGTACATATCTTAGATGAGAACATTATTGTTGTTACAATAATACTCTCATGTTAAATTATTTTTGTTATGTGCCAATAAAAAATGTGATGGGTCCTTCTAACTTGAGCCTAAGTTGTTTTGCATGAGACATTTACTGCCATGATAAATGATATGTTATAAATGTTATTAGCCACTATTAGCATCTTCTTGCCTGTATTTTGGATGCGTGATTTACGACAATTTTACTTGCTATTTGATGTTATTGTGGTTTTTACAGAATGACAAGGCAAGGTTTAATTTTTTGTAACACTCGAATACTGACATCAAAATAGTATTACAATTATGGACAATTATGGGAAAATGTAGGTCTTCCGAGACAATGGATGCATATATTACATACCATATATGTTGTATCAATTTAAATATACGTAGACATCATACTAGATACATATATTAATATACATGATGACAAAACCATCTGTTGTGTTATATGCAGGTGATGGCGGTTGTGGCATATAATTGTTTTCACCCAGTCCAGCTGGAGTTTCACAATTATGTACATCCATGGATGTCTACTAGCAGGGAATAACAACTATCTTATACTTTTAAATAATATTGGGTGTCCTATTAAGTAATCATATACGTTAAAATGGTGGTAGCTAGCTGATAATGCATCAACTCCTACTCCTTTATCTTCATATAATTAAATTTCCCCAAAAATTAATGTGACACTCATATCATGAAGATAGTTTAACAGGGATCACAGGAATTCAAATATATGCTAAGTTCTCAGACCACAACAGGTTACTACTTCTTCCTCTTAAGTAAGCATGCATCCTATCCTGAATATACGTAATACTTAATGGTGAATACGTGAAGTTCGTTGAACATCAATGTCAATGATAAAAAGCAAGAATCTAACTAATACATGTTATATATGTCAAGCCAATAAATTCTAATGAAGTAAATGTTATGATTTAAATTATGGATTAAATTATGGTTTAATGATGGGGTTACATCTATTTTAAGGATTAAGATGCAATAATAATGATCCAAAGGTCTTCACACGAATATGCAAATTAAGCCAAATATAGATTGTCATTATTTTTGTTTATATAATCACGGTTCTTAACAATGATGTGTAAAACGTACTCTCTACAAGATGGTGCCATTGAGCCTAGACCTTGTTGGGGATTTTTTTACTTAATTTTCATTATGGATTTGAGTTTATTAAGAATATGTTATGGTATATTTTAAATTTATCACAAAACATGATAGAGTCTAAGAACAACCAAAATATACAAGTGCTAATCATTGATAAGCTAGCTCATGATATAAAAAATTAAAAAAAAAAGGTGTTGCACTTTAAATAAATTAAGGCAGATATGGGGAGTGGGAATAAAAGTTGCTTCACATTTGTTGGGTAAGAAGAGGCAAAAAATTATTTGGGATGCAATCTATATGCCATTGCAGCTACTGCACTGATGAATAAATAATAATTAAAAGATATTTCACTTTAAATAAATTAAGGCAGATATGATGAGTGGGAATAAAAGTTGGCGCTTCACATTTGTTGGGTAGGAAAAGGCAAAAACTAGGCGGGATGCAATCTATATGTCATTGCAGCTACTACATTCGCTGAAGAAATAGTAATTCAAAAAATAGTTACTTTTCTGGCAACTCCTAGGAACATGCAATAATGGTGATAAGCTAGTTGACCCCACCACGACAGATTGTACTCAATACTTGCAAGGAAACCCTTCAGCATTGCCATACTGCTTGGCACATAATAGATAAATCAAGAAAAACTCTCTAGAACAAGAATTTCATAAAGATGGTGGGAAAGGTGCAAGCAAAAGGAAAGCCAAAGGCTCAGAAATTCTCATACTCTCAACTCATCCAGCTGATTTTTAGGGAAGGGTGCAAACAAGGATCTTGAGAGGCAACTCGTGACACTTTGACTACTCAATCTCTGAGTTTGCAATTTATCTCACTGCTTTCACCTCTCTCTCTCTCTCTCTCTCTCTCCCTCTCTTATGTTCTCTATTGTACTGCTCCCAGCCTCATTTTCCTCTCTGCATGTTTTGCCTCTCACTTACTATAATACATGTTTTTTACTTCATGATTTTTTCTTTTATATGCTGAGTATCTTTTTATGTGGTTGCAACCTGGTGGTGTAAGATTACATCTATAGATTTTGACATGGTTTTTTTTACAATTTTTTTTTTTTTTATGTTTTTTCACCGCTTGTTCTGTTTTGATTACTGTAGTATTTGGTCTGGTCTTATAGTTTTTGTTTTTGTTTTTTTTTTTTCTGCCATTTTCTCACCCATGCATGCAAAACTCACATTTGAATTGGCATGAGCTTGTCCAACATCAGCTTGGTTATAAGCTACTCGATATCTGGTTGGGCAAATGAAAACTGCCTAATTTTTTAAAAGTTAATGTTTGGAACTTTCAGCCATAATTAAAACATACTTATTTGTCATGCTTAAAAAGATATTTGTTTGTAAACATGACACACATTATTATGAAATTGCAATGCTATAGGATTATAGTTTTTATTTTTATTTTTTTGGGTTCCTTTCTTGGTGTTTGTAAACATGACACATTATTATGACAAATTGGCATGCATGCTATGGTTGATTATATGGTCAGGTGTTTCACTATAAGCATGTACATGAGGCTATTACTCCATGCTAGTGTTATCCAAGTTTTAGTCTTAGGTTCCAACTATTCTTTTCATTGTTTTTTTTTTTTTCTCTCTTGATCATGCCATTGTAATTTATGCATGCAGATTTGAGAGAACACACTTATTCCCAGAATTTTCATTCACCTGAATGCCAGAATTGTCATTCACCTGAATGGGTTTTCTACCCATAATCTGCTCTGTTAGATAACAGGTTATATCTTTGTGCCTGCGAGATATGCGTCACTCTAGGCCGCCACGCTTGCACAATGCAGATGATACGAAACATAACATCACGTCAGATGATTCTACACAATAACCAAATATTGGTTTAGCATTGGATGCCAGGGAAGAAGCCAATGGGGTGAATAAAGCTGTTACCAATGAGATGAATATGGTTGTTACCAATGAGGCGAATAGAGCCATTACCAATGAACGTAAGTTGTTTATTGATGCTTATCATTCTCCATAGTTTTTGTTCCAGTTATAAATCTTGACTGAGGACACAATTAATTGATTTCATGATTTCTCGAGCGTAAAGGGTACAGATAGGCCTAATCGAAAACATGGTCGAGAACTCGCGAAAGACGCGTTGTTTGAACTCATACGCAAATTCGGCTTGATATCGCTAAGTATTAAGTAAGGACTAAGAGGTCCTTCATGCGAGAATTACAATATATTTTTTGGCCGAGCGACAATGATTGTGCGGCTTCATGCGGATATGTGACATACAAGCTGGAAAGCAGTACCAAAAGAGGAGAAAAATGAGCTAATATGTCGTGTCAAGGTAAGTAATTTTATTACTATATATTTTTATCAAGCAGTTTGTTTACTAACATCAACATTCACATTGTAATTGAAATTCATTCATATTGTTGTTATCATAGGCTTGCTTTAACTTGGATTGGACACAAAATTCCCATCGAGAGTGTATAACAAATGTACTTGCGCGAAAATATAATTCATTTCACTATTTCCTCTGGAAGCAATATCTGCAGTATGCAACACACGAAGATACACTATTTGGTGGGACAACTTGGGTGGGGAAGCCTATATGGGAACATTTATGTGCAATGTGGTCAAGTGAAGGCTTCAAGGTATGGTTTGTTTTCCCTATACATGCACTACATGTATATCCATGTTATTTCATTGTAAACATTCGATTTCTCATGTTTAGAGTGGTTGTTTGCATGACCTTTATGACACATTGATAATATTTGCATTCATTGAAATACAAAAAATGTCAAAGAAAACTCCAAAAAATAAAAAGAAACAACGGGTGAACCATACAAGTGGCAGAAAACTTTTCGTGAGGATTATGGAGAAAATGGTCAGATGTCTAGTTAAGTTGCATAATTGTGTAGATTTGTAGTTCTATCAAATAGTGGTATGTAATTGGAGTAACTAACAACTAGTTTCATTTAAAAGAATGAAAAAGGCCCAAATTTGATAGAATTGTATAAAGAAGTGCATTGGTCGAGAAAGAAAGGTCGATTTGTCACTGATGCGGCAAAACACAATTACGTAAGTGACCATTTTATATTTGTTGATGTTCCATTGGGTATTACATTATTAAACACTGGTATTACATTATTAAACACTGCATTTTAATTTCTCATTATCTATAGATATAAAACCTCATACTTGAGCGAATAGACGAGACCGAGGTAAATGATGAGAATAGAGATGCAACTAGTAGTACCGTTTTCAAGGAAGCGTTAGGACATCGACCGGGATATGCAATAAGATTAGGCCACTTAATCATACCTGAGCCATCCATTGCCATAAGGAAAAATAAGGATTACAAACGAATAGCTAAAAAGAAAGAGAAAAATAAGAATGATATTGATATTTCCAAGAGCCAAGTAGAGACACTTCGAGCTAATTTATTGGAGTTCAGGAGCCAATTTAAAAATTATACAAATACTATGAACACTCGTATCACTAAACTGGAAAGTCGAAGGGAGTCTCATCACGAGACTCAACTCCATGCCTAGGCATGTTTTGTACTGGCAATCATCCCAACTTTTGGGTTTTTTAAAGGGGTGATTTGAGATACATGCAGTCTGTCAATACTTGGAGGTGATTACATTTTAATGTGCATTCTGTCAATCCATAGACATGGCTGGTTAGAAGGTTTTTTGAGGTTTCAAGATATGGCATGTATGTTAAATACGCATTTAGCATTTTTTGTTATGGTTGGTGGGCAAACAACCTAGAATGTGGCAAGTTTGGAAGGTGTTTTGAGATCACACAACACATGACAGAGTTTAGTCCAGTGCACATATGATAATGCTAGTGCAGACTTGGTCATTGGTATGCAATCCTTATTTCCATTCATATTATGTTATATATGTTCAGATTCAATTTTTATTTATGTTAAAAGATTTGCATGATTTATATGACACTCCAAAAGTCCTAGTTGTTATTACTAGTTTATTTCTTACTAGTTCCCATGTAAATCTTACAGGTATATAAGTGGTTTGAAGTATGGATACATATATTAGTAATTGATATAAATAAGTACATGACAATACTTAGTAGTTATTACTAGTTCATTTCTTACTGAGTTTAATGATAAAGGCTCGATTTATATGACACTTAAAAAGGATACATAATAGATTGGATGCTAAAATTTACACCTAGATATTTGGTTCATAGCATTGGACACATCCCTGGTAGTTGGTGTAGATGAGATAAGAAAACATAAGAAGAAATAAGTTTTGTTCAAAGGTTTTACTGAGATTTATCTACTGGTGCATCAAGTTGAAGTGATCATGATGCAAAATATTTTTATTAAATGTAGATTAACAGATTTGCATGATTTATATGCCATAATTAAAGAAATCTGGTTGTTGGATTGGGATATGTAAACTTACATTGGTATGAAACATTGGATGCATACCTAAAAATCTATGTAAATGAGTATAGATATATGTTTACTTACTAGTTACATAGATGATTTTTTTATTTTTTTAGGTTAACAGATTTGTATGCTTTATATGCCATAATTAAAGAGGCCAGGTTGTTGGATTGGGATGTGTAAACTTACATTGGTATAATTCAATTTCATACATACCTAAAAATCTATGTAAATTAATACAAGTATATGTTTACTTGCTAGTTACATACCTAATGTTTTTTTTTTTTTTTGGTGAATAGATTTGCATTCTTTGTCTAAACCCTAGTAATTAAAAAGGTCTGGTTGTTGGATTGGGATATGGAAACTTATATCGGTATGAAGATTGGATACATACTTAAAAATCTGTGTAAATGAGTACATGTATATGTTTACTTACTAGCGAATGCAGATTGTGACTCATTCGATATGCCGAAACATCTCAATAAAAGTCTAAATTACAAGTATTTTGATATAACCATTATGGTTATGGCTAACTAAGGTCTCCTATCATTTATATATGTGCAGTTGGTCTGCATAAATGGCAACAAACTGGAAATTTTTTAAGGGAGTGCTTTAGGGCTAAATAGACAATGAAACTAGCTAAGACAGATATTCCAGTTGAAGGAGTGTTTTTGAGCCACTTAACCACAAGAGGATGACCAGGGAAGCCACCTATTCACCATGAAGATCTATATATACATATATATATATATATGTTCTAGCTAGATGTAATGTTGCTAAAAGAAGTTGCTTAAATATGCATGCATGTTAATGTTCTGCTATATAATTTATACTGGGAAGACTTTGTGCAGTTAAACTTTTATGTGGACCATGTTTAATGAAAAAAGAAGTGATATTGAAAATCAATTGTATGAATTATATGTTTCAGTGTAGTTAATGACACATCTTCCATTTGTTTTTTTACGAGTACTAGTATAATGAATTGTACAAATTAAATTAGAATGCATTTTTTAGATTGTGTATAATAGGGTCCTCATGTCAAAATAGGTATCAAATAAGTCATTCAATTCCACCAATATGTAAATTTAATATAATGTCATGTTGAGCACATAGACATATCAAAATAGTTACTGTGATGTGTTCCAGGTAGCTGGAATCTATCAATCCCGATAAATAGGTTATGCAAGCTGCATACAATGTAGTAGAAAAGAATTAATTCCCCTTTAATTTGCAATTGTCGCAAATTAAATTCACATCAAGCTGCCACAAGTCCACATAACCTGTACATGATGTTTTACACAAAACATGTTTTGTAAAAATAGGCTGGTTACCTACGAAATATGTAGTAAAAAAAAAAAGAGATTTGAAATGATAATTGTTCTTGAATTTAAGAGTCTTTTTCTGTATCACTTGTGGTCAATAAAAGTCTTTTCTATAAATGTATACTTGCAGTAATAGTGGGTTGTCGGCAAAATTTATTCGTCTAAATCACACCAATTACTGCGGTAGAAGTCAACTGGTGCAAACATGATTTTAGGTTGCATATTTGATGCAAAAGATTTTTACTAGCGGTATAGGCAGCCAGTCTAATACATATGCGGCAATAGCTACTTGTGGACAATATGCATTACACATATACAATATTGATGCAATCACATTTTCCTGGCAACTCCCCAATGTCCAGATAGCACATATGGTTTGATAAATGAAGTAGATGAACAGTTATTTTCGACAATGATAATAGAGTGTAGCTACCTTGGTGAATTGCCAAGATAAGTGTACATAATCTACAACTGCAATAGTTGCCGACATTGCTAGTTAAATTGACAATTCTTTATTTACAAACAATCAGCCATGGAGAATTGTTTGTAATGTTCATTCTTTTTAATTTTTTCTAGTTTTTGTGACAAAAGCCATAACGGCTATTGGCTGAAAATGTTGTAGTGATATTGTTCTTTATAGGAAATTGAAAAGATAATAGATTCCGACAATAATTGGTTTTAAATAAGTTAGTTTTGTTCAACAACCAAACACAGCCTTAGAATCTGACTATTCCAAAACCATATGATCTCTCTAGCTCTAATTGTTTGTTGTAAATATATAAGGTGGGAAGAAAATAAGGTTGTGTGTTAGGCAGAGCGCATCTATAGCAAACATTCGATCCGCCCTACATTCCTAAAAAAAAACACAACCTCCACGTCTTTCCAATACAAAACCTTAATTGGACGCAAAAATGCTTATTATTGTTATGTGTTGCACCCAATAACAATCCTCTCCATCTCTTTTTAAACAAAAATTACACATATTTATTCCACACGGCCTCATTCAAATATGGCCCTATTTGTTGGAGGAATAAAATTCAAATAGCATTCGTAGAGAGAGATATTAGATGAGATGGATGGGGAGAGTTTGGAGGAGCAAAATGCGATGATGATGACACCTCTGTCGGCCATGGCAGAGGCCTTCGAGGAGTTGGACAAGGTGTTGAGATCGAGGGAGGATGATCAGCAACTTCGCTTGGACACCTTCTGCGAAGCCTGCTCTTTGGTTTCTGTTCTTTTTGGATGCCTCGGTTTCGCTTTCAAGTTTGCTGAGATCGACTATGTCTCCAAGGTTCATTCTCATTCTCTAATTTCTTCACCAATTAATAAAGAGAAAAAGATAAGTTTATAATTAGGTCGAAGATCATAAGAATAAAAGATCATGATATAATTTGAATCCAAGTAATTTTAGTCCGAGTTTTCTCTATAATTAATATAAAAATATTAAGTTGATAAGATATTATAAAAAAAAATCATAAATTGACATGATTTCATATATAATTTCCTATAATAAAAATAATTTTACACAAATTTAACGACATACCACATGATGATTGAGATAGATTAATTTATAAATTTATTTTATGAAATATTTTTGTGATTAAAATATTTCTTTAGTTCATAACTAACAGAAAAAACTCTTTTCTTTTTAGTTCATAACTCTAACCAAATTAGGAAATCTTGTCCACAAAATATCAAAGATTGAAATTAAAATCACTACTGTTGGAATGAGAAACTGGCATATATACAGTGAAAACGGGTAAACTAACTTAAAATAATGATTGAAAGATGTTGATTATGGTGAGTTTCGAGCCCATAATGATCATGCCTATGAGGCATAAATACAAAGGTAATAACGACGTGAGCAGTGAGCACGAACAAGTGCCAGTGCCAACTTTTGAATTTAAGGTTTTATTTACGATTATGATATTAGTAGTCAAAGTTTTGTCTAATTTAGAGCCATATGTCATGTGCATTGGTGTTCTTTTGGCTTAGCCAAGATGCATGCACTAACTCAATTGAGATGGACTTGAATGATATTGAAAATGGTATTCCTTGATCGGATAATATTTGGTTCTTGTCGGTTGAGATTCTATGCTTTGGTCAGAATAGTCATTAATTGGATGGGCATTACAAGAAAACTGGCCTGTTATGACATTTTTATTGCAGCCAAATAGATTATTTAAGACATAAAAATGTCACAACTGCCTATTTGATTGCTATAAAAATGCCACAACAGGCCAAATTTCTTGTAGAAGAGGTTGGGTCATCATTGATTAGGATAACACCTTGGGTACTTTAGATTTACATTGGTCTGCCTTGTGATCAAGATATTTTAGCGCCATGATCCCTTAGCATGAAAAAGAAAACGAGAAAAAAAAACAATTCTAGGATTTTTATTTTTCATCTTATTAATTTGGCAAGTTAAAGAAATATTTCTTAGTAAATTCATTCTGGTTAAATGATTTTTTAGAGAGAGCACGCATTTTAAGTTCTGTACTAGTGACTAGCAATTGGAGATATGAAGCTTTGATAGTTCTAGGGTGTGTGAGGTATCATGATGAATTGGACTTTCAGGTCCATTTGGATAGTGAAATGAAATAAAATGATTTTAAATAAATATTATTTTTTAATATTATTATTATTTAAAAATTTAAAAAGTTAAATTATTTATTATATTTTAAATAAAAATTTAAAAAAATTATAATGATGAAATAAGATTAGATTTATATTCAAACAGGACCTAAGAAAAAGAAATTATATTTACAAGTTGGAGCGGAAGACACATCATCCACACCGTTAATATAGCATTATTTGATTTAAATCATAAGTTCAAATGAAATCACTTCATGTAAAATTAAAAATTAAAATATTAAAAATAAAGTAGTCATTAGGAATTTGCACCAGTTTCAAGTCACTAGAGAGGGAATAGGGGTATCTTACTTTATATTTGTGGTTGCATTTTGAAATTTAAAAAATGCTTTTTTTTTTATTAAGGGGTGGGGGAAGGGGATCGAACCCGGCTTTTCCATTTTGGAGAAGTGGTCGTGTGCCATCAGGCCTTGGCATAAAAAAATATGAAAAATGCTCTTAATTTTTTAGAACTCCTTTAAAAAAAATGATGAAATATTTGATATATTTATATCAAATGCTTTAATCTTCTTAAAAAATTGAAAGTCTAATTTTTCAAAAAGCACTAAATTAAAATTTTTATAAAAAAGTTTCAGCAGATAACTGTATATTTTAAAATATATATATATATATATTATAACTAACTTTAAAAGCCATTTAAATACATATTTACCAAATTTTATTAAATAACTCTTGAAATATAAAACTTATTATTTAAGTTATAAATTATAGATCCTATAGCTATTAGTTATATATATTTCCTACCGCAATCCTAAATATGTTTTTTAATTCAATTGTTATGTATGGCTCTAGTTCTATGTAGTATTACATTTGGAGATGCAAATATTATATGTAGAGAACTATATACTAAACTTGCCTTCCGAAGTTCGTGATGTTTCTAGTATTATTTATATCTAATTTGTACAAAATTCATGGCTGCATTCAGATGGATTTTCCGGAATCTAATGCTCTTTTAATTTCATTCATTCATTCAGGTACGTCATCTAAAGGAAGCATCAAGAACATCTGATACTTTACAAGAAATACTTGATCTTGATGTTGCAAATGACACAGTAAAGAAACAAGGAAGCCTTTCGCGAAATTTACGACGAGTTAGACAGGGTCTTGACCTCATCAGAGCTTTATTTGAACAGTTTTTGACCACCGAGTATGTTCCATCCAAACCCTAATCCATACTTTCATCATCTGTTTTCTTCTTCCAGCATAACTTGGTTAATTTGTATAAAGATGCACCCTCTATCTATCTGTTTAATGGTTAAAACACTCATCTGTAATGATAAAGCTCATTTCCTCACAATCTGCTTGGAAAACTTTATTTGGATCTTGAGCTACATTTACTGGTAGCCTTTGAATTCAGTTGAATAGCTAGCCTGAAGATAAAAAAATTCTCTTTTTCTCTAATTTCAGAGATTGTTTTTTAAAGGAGGCAGCTTCAACAGCTTATCGTCAAGTTTGTGCACCATACCACTCATGGACAGTCCGGACGGCGGTTGTTGCCGGAATGTGTGCTCTTCCTACAAGAAACCAACTTCTGCTGAAGCTTAATGAAACTGGTGAGTTTGAACCTCCAAATTTTGAGAGCAGTGATTTTGATAAGTAGAGGTATGGCTACCCGAAACCGGATACCATACCACATTTTGGTAAGAAAACAGTTTTGCTCAAAATTGAGTTTGTTAGAACTTCCTCCAACCCTTAATGATAATAAATATAAAAAAAAGATATGCTTCTTATACTCATGGGACATGTAGTCAATTTGAAAAACTTTAAATACATTGTTTCCTCCATAAACCTTTGACAGTATTAATTGGCACATCGAAAAGGTTTAGGCCTTATTTGGTTACCCAAATGAGATAAAACTACTCATCGAGGTTTGTGGGTTTTATGGATTTGGGCATCCAAATGCCAAAAAGTCATCTTCATTTCATCTTTATTCCATAAATTTTCAAACTTAGCATCAACATTTTTTTGAAATGAACAGTAATAAACAGTAAAAAGTCATTTCATTTCTATTTTATCTATAAATTTTCAATTTCTAACATGAACAGTGCTGAAACAGTAAAAAACACCACATTTCATCCCATCAAAAAGTCAAGCGAGACCTACCTATTCATCAAATTCAAAAAAGTCAAAACCATCTCATCTCATTTTATCTCACTATCCAAACATACATTTTTTACAAATTATCTCATCTCATCTTATGTAAAGAAATCTCACTACTATTTAAAACATTTTATCTCATTTCATTTAAATTGCTTAACCAAATAAGTCAATGTTTTCACGATCTAATCACATAAAGAACTAATTGTATTCTATTTTTTATACTTCATTTTCTTTCCTTGTTTTCTTTGTTTGAATTTTGCTAAGAAAAACGATTTTCACGTTTCATCCTTCCAAGTAATTTTCAGCCTGATCTAATGGCATACTGATAATAATTTACTCGTTCAAATTTATGTTAGAAATGCAGCCTCCCAATAGACCTAACATATACATCATCAATGTTGATGCAGAGCAGTCAGCAGGGAAGAAGATGAGAAGGTATATCGATGCATCGCTACCAGTTATAGAGTACATTGACAAGCTTTACCTCTCCAGGAATATCAGCTTGGACTGGTGACTCCACATTTGTCTGAGACTTCAGAAATTCAGAGATTTCTTGTTCTGGCTGCAAGGAAAACCTGTCTTGCATCTTGCTGTTCTAATGCATCTTAAGAGTCTAAGAGATCCATGAAGCCTCTGTCGCAGCATTTCTCATTCAACAGCAGCATTTCTCATTCAACAATAACAGTTTCTAATGATCTTTTTTCCCCTTGATTATACTAAAGCAATTTTGTTGTCTTTGTTGGCAATAATTCTCAAGTTTTTAGTTTATTCTGAGGACAATAAAATCTAGTGATCTGTATATAAAATGTTGTCACAAGGCAATAGTAAAGATATATAGAAGATACATTTATTAATTGATTCAATGCTCATTCTTGCTATAAGGCAGAGCAGTCAAATTAAAGAACCGCTAATTATCATTTAGGAATGATCATTTAGGTTCCTATCATAAGGGCTGTTAAGGTGTTTTTTTTTTTCAAAAACTGCTAGTCACAAAGAGATTACATAAAGTAAATCGACATTCTGATATGATTTCATAAAATCCGTTAGATCTACTTTACAATAAAAGTGACTTTACAATCTGACATACCACATCAAGCCACGTCTATTTATATGGGTTTACTTTTGTGTAATCTATTTATGCTAAATATTTTCCTTTTTTTATTCCTTGGTGCTGTATCAAATGGTAAAATGGACAGTTTCCTATTCTCCTTCCGCAGTCTTGACCTTTGTTCCCATAATCTCCATGAGATCTCGAATAACTTGGCCTAACCTCTCCTATCATCCACAGGCAATTAATTACAATCCAAAAGAATTTGTTCACTCACCCAGAAAATGCATGTTGGTAAATGGCAATAAAATCATCTTCAATGTTTAGGTATCATAATTGACACCTAATAAACTGCTAGAGGCTTCCACAAGTACTTAGAATGAAAAAACAGAATCCATATACTAGCTCCAACACCACCTTAACTGGTTTTATTAACTGCCAATGCACATGTATATTTCATGATCCCACAATGCTGAGAAAATGAACTTATAAGATCATTCAATTCCTAACAAAACTGGTGAATCATAAAAAATTTAAATTTAAATAATAAAATTTAAAAAAAAAACCTTCAAAGCGATTCCCCTCTATCAAAAACTACTCAAAAATGTCTGCAAAAGTGCCGGAAACCTTTGAAAACACAAAGAAATACAACACAAAGTACGTTAACAAAAGTACTGGAGAGACTTTGTATCCAGTAGGCACCACTATCATCCATCTCCACTAAGGAAGTAGATGCTGAAAGTCAACAGGTTTCAATTTTTTGTAACTTGATACGTCACCTACAATGTCAGGCTTTCTGGGTTCTCAACAATCTTTGCAAATGTCTGAAGAAAGGCAGCCAAATCAGCTCCATAAACAATTCGGTGATCAGCCGTTACATTCACCTGTAAAAAAATTTACATGCCAACTCAGTTGACTCTTTCTTTTCAGCAGAGAAGCTGTTTCAGGTTATATTGACAAAATTAAATGCACAAAGCGTATAAAACATTCATGAAAGGCATAGGGACAATCCAGTTTGGGATTAAAAGAAGTATCTCCAAACACCAAAGTCAAACTTAAGCTGACAATTCAACTTCCAAGACATTGTATTACAAATACAGAATAAGAGTTGTAATGCCTCAATAGAAAGCCAAAACCACATGGCCTCTACACCAAAAGAACTAGTCAATGATACAATTGGAGCCCTATTAGAACCTTATAAAGAACAAATATTTCTCATTCCCAAGCAATGTGGGATCTCATACACCACATACTATTATACTTATCATATGGGAAATCACAATCTACTCCCCTTAAATGTCCGACATCCTCATCAGGCCTGTTTCTCGTAATTGGCACGGCTCAAGTTCCACATTTCTAGTTGGGATAGGCTCTAATACCATTTGTAATGCCCCAATGGAAGCACCAAATCACATGACCTATATTCCAAAATGATTAGTTAATGATACAATTGAAGCCCTATTAAAACCTTATAAAAAGTAAAAACTTCTCCTTTCCAAGTAATGTGGGATCTCATACACCACCTATCCTTATCCTTATCATATGGGGTATCACAAGAGTAGTTTCAAATGGGTGCAATGGGATGAGCTTCAAGTAGAATGTGAGGAAGCTTCATGGGAGGCTTACCATGAACTGAGGAAAACCTACCCACACCTCATGGGCAAGGTGTTCTAAGGAGGGGAGTTTTGTCACACACGTAGCAGGTTTATGGGCTGAATTACTCACAGACCAGGGGCGTGAAGTGTCTAGGCCTGGAAGCTTGGGTTGACAGAGGGGCTACGAGGCCCAGTTATCTTTCAATAGCGTGATTAGGCCTTTTAAGGCATATTAATGTGTCAAATTACATTTTAGTCCTTTTATAATTGATCCAGATCATAGGCAGTAGACATTTGGCTATAAATAGCCTTTGTATGTATTTTTCCATCTTATCGAAAGTTCTAGAAGAAATATATCTCAAAGGTTTCCTTTTCCTACATGTCTCTGTTTTCTCTCTCAAATTCTGGAGATTTCTCACTCACTAAGTGAGCAATTTAGCCCTAATTCATCCCTAAATACATTGATACTGTTACACATAGATAGAGAAAAGATAACCCCTCTCGTGTTGTATTCAATTCATGCCAATTTTAAAAGCCCGAGCATGTCTTCATCCCACAACAAAAAGTTAACTCGTGAAAAAACATGGAACAAAAATAGAATGATCCTAGTCAATGGGTTGCAACAAGGGCATCCCTTCTTTCTCTCGTTTGTTAGCATTATGGAAGCTGTTAGTTGAATGATCTCAGCAACTGTTAATGGGGACTTCATTTAGGAGTAGGGACCACAATAAGGGAGATCTCCTTATCTCATATCTATTATTTGCCAATGCCACATTCATTTTTTTTCTTTTTGTGAGGTAAAAAAACCATGAGCACTTGCATTCTGTATGCCACTTGTTCATGTGGTTTGAAGCAGTCTCAGATTTAAAGACTAACCTGGCTAAGTATGAATTACTTCCAGTTGGCAAGGTGGTGGATGTTGACAGCTTGGCCTGTATTTTTGGAATGCCAAGTGTCCTCCACATGCATGACATATTTAGGCCCGCCATTGGGAGCTCACTTTAAGGAGTCAATCCAAGAGTGGAAAACAGGGAATATCAAGCTGGCTGTAAGAAGCCTATGTTCTTTTCCAAAATATTTCCACCTTTTCTATGTCACTATTTCCCCTCTTGGCAGGTGTTGTAGACCATATCGAAAAGCTTCATAGGGATTGTGTATGGGACAGTAAGGGGGAGGAGGTGAAATTCCAACTAGTGATTTTATCCAAGATGTGTTGCCCAGTCTGAAGCATATTGGGTATCAGGGGACTGATTACATCCAATAAAGCCCTTTCGGTAAAGTGGCTCTAGCGCTATGCTAATGAAAGAGGTAGCTCATGGACAGCAGTAAAATAGATAAAGTATGACAGCTGGGGTGGTCAGAGCTCAAATGAGGTGAGAGGGTGGCAATAACAATAAAGTGCAACAACAACTGGGGCGGTAGGAGCTCAAATGATGTGGGGCAATGTCGCTAAGAAAAATTTGAAGTACTATAATGAAGTATGGTGTGCAATCAACCTCTTAATAGGGCCTCCTGATCCTTTTCAGTTTCAACATTCCTAGGGAGAAGGATGCATCATTGGCTGATAACTGGCAGCTCTTCAATGGATCTCCTCAATGGGAAGTGGCATTTGACAGAGTAGTACAAAATTAGGAAATGGATTACTTTATCCTTCTATGCTTGGTTATGCTCTCTCTGAGTAAGTCAGGGTAAGGAAGAAATGATGTGTTAGATCATAACAAAGAGGGGGAATTCAAGGTCAAGTAATTTTATAATGAACTAGTCCCACATGACAGAATTACTTTTTTTGTGAAAGACTATTTGGAGGAGGAAATCTCCCTCAAGAGTGGGCTTTCTTTGTTTGGACAGCGACACTCAAGAAGATCTGAATTCTTGACAATCTAAGAAAAAGACACTTGACAATGATAGAATGGTGTTGTTGTATGTGCACGCAGGATGAGGAATCCATGAATTCTCTCCTACTCCAATGTGAGGTAAGTTGTAACTACCACATTCCCATTGTGGCATGCTGTTTTTAGTTTCTGGGTTGAGTTCAGTGATGTCTAGGCCAGTGACCTGTTAGCATGTTGGACGGGGAAGTTTGACAGCCATCATAGATTCATAGGAAGAACTTGTGGAAAATTATTCCAGTTGCTTGATGTGGTGTATGTAAAGGGAAAGAAACGTCCAAAGCTTCAAAATTATTTCTAGAATCACCAGAGACATCAAGACTTTCTTCTTCAATGTACTTTACCAATGAATGGCAGCAAAATTGCCTTCTTTAATTTTACTTTCCCCGAGTTTTCTTGATCTCCTCTTTCTTCCCCTAGGTGTATCTGTTTTATACCCCCTCCCCTGCATACTTATTATATATTTAATCTTTTATTAATCAATAATAAAACTTATTTTACTTGCTAAAAATAGCAAAAATGATTTTCCTTGTTTATCAAATGATTTACAATATTATTTTGCCTTAATAAAACTTCTTCAATGTACTTTACCAATGATCTTTTATTAATCAATAATAAAACTTATTTTACTTGCTAAAAATAGCAAAAATGATTTTCCTTGTTTATCAAATGATTTACAATATTATTTTGCCTTCAACTCCCATGGCAAGCTCTTCATTAGTGTTATGGTTTCTTTCTAAATTAATAAAAAAAAAAAAAAAACCGTTGACTAATGTGAATGTAGTCCTAACATAACACAAATGAGAAAGATATTCGCAAAATCTACATCCCCTAAATCCTGAGTTGTTTACTTTCCCTTCAAGTCCTGATGAAAGATGACAGACTCTTGATGAAATGGATTATTCTATTTAAGAAATTATTTGTGAAAGATCTTTTTTTCAATTGGTAAACGAATCTTTATTGATTATAGGGATAGGCAATAGCCCAAGTACACAGGACATATGCAAGAGCATCACCAAGCTTAATGATCTAGTGATACAAGAAATTCAGGTAATAATTCTGTAGTGCAAGTGAAAGATCTATTTTGTTCAATTCCTAATTTAGATCAGCATGCTAGTGACATGCTCCAAACAGAAAAAGGTGAAGCTGCCTAATTAACTGAGCAAGGTTCCAGTATGAGAAGGTTATCACTTGTGTGTCTGCTGTTCTCTTATAGAAGATAGGGGTTTTGAAAAAATCACCTTTTTTCTGAAATGCAGGAAGATGAAAATGGCTTATCTTCAAGAACACATTCTCTTCAATTATTTCAGTCTCACAAGCAAGACAGGATAGGCAATGCATCTGGTAGATTTTTTTTCAACTTCTAATTAGGTGTTTCTCTAGTATATGTCTAGTGTAGTTTGGCTGTGCCTCTTGTGTTCTTGAATATAGTTTTCCTTACTTCTAAAACATATTTTTGAAATTTCACAAGATGGATTAGGCCAAATTATGAAAAAAAATAACATTTAGTAATAGTAAACTGCCAAAGATGTATCTATATTACACCAATTGCTCGTGCAGTCCAGAACTATATACTTTTTCCATAACATGAATCAAAGGTACAACTTACCACTACATAGATTGCTAACAGGTGCCTGTTCTTATCATGGTCTAAATTATTGGAACTATGCTCACAAACTGGTTTTTGCCACGTTTTGGTATTAGAATCACAGTAGCACACGCATTTCTTCTTGACATTAGACAATTTTCAGTGTTGGTAAGGTTTTATCCAATACTCAGCTGGCCCACCCATTACCACTTGAGCCTAGGCCCAACAGCTACTTCTTAAACTGGACCTCACAAAGAATGGGTAACAATACTGTCAGCATTCTTGCTTCAACAGGCATTTTAGCCTAATATGGGTGATCAGTTTTCAAGTGGTTTTTAGCTTGAAAAAGCTCCAAAACTAACTGAGCCCCATTGATGTATAGCTATGACTCAAGGTTCAAAACAGGGAAAGGAGAGTGAGAAGAAGAGGGGTCAGCCTTAATACTTATCCTTCCCTTTTTTCTACTGAAATTATGAAGGATGCTCAAGATATTTGTTGGAACTTTGGACTAGAAAAATCTATATAATCATACTTTAACCCCCAAACTATGGCTACTATGGCAACATAACCCTAAACTAGAGTTGTCACATAGTTGAAATAGAAGTTACACTACTCCCTTGGTTAAGATCCGACCATTAAGATTGTGACATCCTACATATTATTTTGTGCATTTTAACCTTTGTGCACACCAAACTATCCAAAACGAATGTCACAACTAACTACCAATTCTAGCAATTGAGGTGTATGAAAAAATGAGGATTTGCTACAATCTTGACTGCTGAATGTTAAGATAAGGTGAATATTGCAAATTTCTCTAAAAGGTGAATGTGTAAGTTTTTGTAGTTTGGGATATATAAAGTGCAAAATGTCTGGCAGTTGGAGGGTAGAATGTGTATTTTTCCCTTTATTAAGACTTCCATTGCAGAGAATTAAGTGATAGACATCTGACTTCGATCCACATATAGCCTTCCAAATAATAAGCCTTTCAGTAAGAAACAAATTAGTCAGTAACTTAGAAATATATGAGTAAACTCACCAGCATTTTACTTTTTACACTGAAAAATCCATCTGCATCGGCCACAACAGTTGGCTTTGATGCTCCAACAGCCATGATAGCCCCCTGAACATCAATCCAAATATTGAGTAAAAGAAAATTAATTATAATAGGTAGAAAGTTCTCTTCATTTCTTGGAGGCCAAAATATCTAGCTGTGATTTGTCATCACCCACCTGGCCTGGAGGAAGAATAGCATCAAACCTGTCCACTCCAAACATGCCCAAATTGGATAAAGTGAAAGTCCCTGCATGGCATTCGAGTATAAATTTATGGTATTTGCTTCTTAAAATTATTAAGACAACCTAAAGTCAAGATTCTGTGAAAAAAATGACATCAAATACCTACCTGAATTATAATCATTAGGCTGAAGTTGCTTCGCTCTGGCCTTCTTCAGCAGCTCTTTCCATTTTTCAGATAACAGATACAAATCCAACTGCCAAATCAAACAAATGAAATCAACAAACACGCTAACCCAAACTTGAAAAAGCCTGAAAGCTAATACCAATTAAGCTAATCAGATTTCTTTAACACCGGAGACGCCCATCACCTACCTTATCTGCGTCCTGAAGAACAGGGGTTATCAACCCACCATCGATAGCCACAGCAACCGCAATGTTTATGCTACTATTGTACGTAAAACTCTTTCCTTCTTTACAGGTCGCATTGACAACCGGATGCTGAACCAGTGCCATTGCCGCAGCCTTGGCCAACAGCGCAGTCATAGTCACACCTTTTGGTTTCACCTGAAAATTGAATCTCATGTCCTCGATTCAAAATTAATTTCCGACACCAATCACGCAATTGAATCAAATAATGGTTGGGACCCAAAGTACCTTCTCATATAGAGCATCGAGAGCATCGGTCGTCACTGGATAACCGACGCGGAAAGTTGGTACGGAGAGGCTTTCCACCATATTCTTCGACACTGCCGCTTGCATCGTCGTGAAGGGCACGACCGTAGAGCCGGGAATAGGAGGCAGAGTGGTCACAGGAGAGGCGGGTTTCGATTGAACAGGCTCGGCGATTTTCGAACCGGCATTGGTTCCAATACTCTTCGAAGGCGTAATTCCCGCGGCGGCCTCCACATCAGCCGGTGTGATTCGGCCGAATGGCCCAGTCCCCACCACTGAGTCGATGTCGACCTTGTGCTGCTTAGCCAGCTTCGTCGCAGATGGCGTTGCTACGATCTTCATCGGGCCGTCCGAGACTGGCTTAGCTGGCGGAGGCGGAGGCTGAGCAATTGTAGGAGCTGGACTGGAAATGGGAGGCGGAGGGCTGGGAGTAACGGCTTTGGGAGTGGAAGGAGGGGACTTGGAGTCGGCTTTAGCTCTGGCTTCAGCAATTTCCTCCTCGGTTTCGGCCAACAGGCCGATGGGGGCACCGACAGGGGCGGACTCACCCTCGGGGACGACGATGGCGGCGAGGATGCCGTCATAGAAGGTCTCGACGTCCATGTCAGCCTTGTCGGACTCGACAACGACGACGCTCTCGCCCTTGGAGAGCCGGTCGCCCTCGGACTTGACCCAGGACACGATCTTGCCCTCGGTCATAGTAGAGCTGAGGGCCGGCATGAAGATTTCCCTGATCTTGGAACGGACAGTGAGAATCCTCCGCGCAGAAGTTTTGGAGGGAAAGGGCGAGTAGGAGGAGGAGGGTAGAAACAGCTGTGGGAGGAAGCCAGAGGAGAGAGAGGAGGAGAAGGAAATGGAGGCGTTGGAGAGAGGAAGGCGAGAGAGGAAGGAGGAGGTGGAGGCCATTGCCGGAAGAGAAAAAGAATCAGAAAATGCGTGTGCTTTGGAGCGTCGCGGACTGAGGGGAAGAGAGACAGGAAATAAGAGTAGGGGGAGGACGGAGAAGACGAGGTGAGGAGTTGGTTGGGGATGTTGGAAGCGTCGGAGCTAACATGTCCTCTCCACCTTGGTAACATCGCCCAAACCCAACGTTTTCAAACTTCGTTGCCTTAAAAAAAAATTTAAACAAAAAAGTTCGTTATAAAGAATTCAATGTCCATACTACAATATTTATGTAGCAGCCTCCACTATTTAGAATCCGTTTCGAGTCCCGTTAGACATATATTTCTTTATATATTATTTTTTGATATTTTTAAATATTTAAAAAAATTTATAATATTATTAAATAATATTTTTTTAATCATTAAATAAAAAAAAATAAGGGCATCAAAGCAAAATTACATCCTTAATAATTTTATCATTTTTTATTTACGTATTCTTATGATTTTTTAATAAGAAAAAAAAAAACAGATAGATAGTTATGATTATTTTTTATTTTCTGGGCATTAAGGAAAGATGGATTGGAAATTTCGATATGATATTTTCCATCACTATAGTAGCTAGTGTTATAAAAATTAATTGAAAAAATTAGTCTGGGATAGTTCATTTAGTCCGGTTCTAGACCAGTAATTTTAGTATATTATATATCATTTTTTATATATAACAGATATTAATATTAATTATAATTATATATAAAATAATATTATATTATCATTTATAACATAAAAACTTAATCTTAAATATGTGGACTTATTTGATCATATATTTTATATCTAAAATATATAGTATATTAATTACGTTTTTTAGCCTAGTAAATTTTTAACATATTCTTTTTAATAAATATATTAGTATATTAATTATATTTTATGACCTAATACTAATATTATTAGTAATCCACTTTACATCTATATATAAATTATTGTATAAATCACTATAATATTAATTATATTAAAAATATTTTACTGCATGATACTATTAACTATAGTGATAAAGTAATATTAATACTATTAATATTAGTATATTAATACTATCAGTGATATAGTTATACTAATATTTGTACTAATATTATTATATAGTTGTATTAAATTATAATAAATACTAAGATATAGTTATACTAATCATTATAACTTGTTGCCCAGATAACTAATATAAAAGGAGAGTGAATTGGGTTATATTAAAAAAATTAACACTTATAAATCAAATACACAATATAAAATATAAACAAAATATGAAACAGCAGGAAATATAAAGAGTAAGGGTAAGAATAAGCAAACTCAATATTTTAACGAGATTCAGCCCTACTGCCTACGTCCTCGCCTCAAGCTACCTCTTGAGGATCCCAAATTTACTATTCAATTTCCTTTAGGTGGAGATAGAAACCTATTACACCTTTGAGCAACACCGCTACAAAGAATCTGTGTAGAACACCCTCTACACTTGCAATCACCTCACACTTGGTGATTCAACTATTCTCTATATAAAACATCTTCTACACACACAA
Organism: Platycarya longipes; assembly: GCA_036559045.1. Classification (NCBI taxonomy): domain Eukaryota; kingdom Viridiplantae; phylum Streptophyta; class Magnoliopsida; order Fagales; family Juglandaceae; genus Platycarya; species Platycarya longipes. Next base: position 18,480,905 of record CM071803.1, on the reverse strand, counting down.
AAGTTATATGCACCCTCTTACAAATACAAGAACTGATAGTAGGTAGATTATTAGAGTACACTTCTCAATGAGTAAAATAAGAACAATACAGCACAACTTATATCTCTCTCAAAATGAATAAGGATTAAGGCACAAAACTTAGAGAAGAGAGAATGAGGGTTTCGAAAGAATGATACAAAACTTAACAATTGATGTGTAAGCTCTTGTTATAATTTATGCAAAACTCAAGTGAGTTATTTATAGGCAAATGAGTCTTGACATTCAAATTTGAAAATGTTCACATGTCAAATAAGAGTACTATTCACTTTTCAAAAAATTCAAATAAAAAATCTCCTTTTTATATTTGTCAAAGACAACTCCATTCATTTTTCAAATAAATCTAATCTAATCTTTTACTTTTCATACATGACAAAATGTGCATGATTTATTTTTCAAACTAAATCATCTTTTTTTATATATGTCAAAAAAATACACAACTATCATTCAATATTTTCAAACAAAATCATTTATTTTTTGCATTTGTCAAAAAAACACACAACCACCTTTCAAGATTTTCAAACAAAACATGCACATGTCAAAGATGACAATCAATCATCTTACAAATTCAAATATTTATGCATATGTTAAAAAAAAAATTCAAAATTAAACATTTTAATAATGTTATACAAATATAAAAAATGTTATTTGATGTTTTATGAGAAAATATTAATTTTGAACCTTAATCCAATTTCAAATTTTAAAAGATGTACAAAATTGCTCTATGAGCTTCATTTGTAGATTTGTTCTTCTTCTTACTCATGCTTGATTTCTTAATATACTTAGCTCCATTCATGCAGACAACTTAAACTTGAATCTTGAATTTATTTTTTATCATCAAAATCTATACATAGATACGAGACTTGAATCATTGAGTTCAACATAACTAAATCACTATAATTAATACTAATATTTATGCTAATTCTAATAGTCTAATATAGACTATAGTTATAACTTATACTAAATGACCATAACTGTCGACAGCTCCGTCTACGCTTGGGATCAGACGTAAATTGAGACGTCGAGAATAAGTAACACAAGGATACTCACCCTTCATTCGTGTCATAAGTAAATGCATGCATCTAACTTACTAACAGTATGCAAAATTTTTCGCAGAGAAATAAGGTCAAGTCGAGTATTATAGACAAAAAATATAAAATATTGTTAAAATCACATAGTAGAACTAAGTAAATATCCTAAAATAAAACTCTATAACCATACGTCATAATGTATCGAATTTCACAAATTTATCAATATTCTCAATACACAAAAATATATCAAGTTCTCCAAATAACTTGAGGTATAAACTTAACACAACATTAGAAAAGTACTGGCCTTATTACCCCACCCTAAAACAGGGGTTCCATTGCATATCCTCTATGAGACAGTCATACCAAAAGGGGCCACAATATCACTAAGAAAGTACTCAGTCGGGCCCTCAGGGGTCCAATGAGTCTTTCAAGAAGTCTGACTCGAGAAATCCATTGCCACTTGCAACAATTTCTCTCGCCTCAAAGAGGAACGATAGTTGAAAATTAAAGGGATGAGATTTCAAAAAATCTCAATAAGTACACAATTATCGTAACAAAATTATTATAGACATATATGAGCGAACACCAAACAGATGCATGTGTCGTGAACATGAACTTATGACTTGACTTATGTGCATACACTTTCTTTAAAAGACTTTTATGTAACTTGACTTTGTTTGAAATTTTGATTTATGAACATGCTCTTTTTTCATAAAAGACTTTTCGTATAACATTCACATTTTTGACACGTACTTGAAAACTTTTTGTAAACTTTTGTGTCTTTCATCATATTATTTTCTTTAGGCGTCATTAAACATGTTCATATCATTCTTTGATCTCAGTTACGTATCACCTTCACCATCATCACATCAGTCATACAAGAGTTACTTATCGCCTTCTCCATCATGACGTGAAAGTCCTTATTAGTGATACATAAGTTATGTATTGCCTTCCCCGTCACTGTTCATTATGGACACCTCACGACTCATTTATGTACTTTATATTTCCTATTAGTTACCGTATCACCCGACGACCACTCAAGTCAAAGTGACTGTTACGCATTACCGTATCACCTGTAGACTACTCAAGTTATGGCATCTGCCCTATCCGCTTTTCATCACTCGGTGACTGATGAGTGCGCGAAAGTGTATTCTAAATAGCCTAATATTTGATTAAATTGCAAAGAATGAAAATAGAAATAATTGGATTTTACTTACTTTATTGAATTAGATTTTTATTTACATTAAAATGATTTTAAGTATTATTTGTTTTATTTTATTTTTATTCTTTATTTCTTTTATATTTATTTCATTTTATTTTATCTTATTTTATTCTATTGTATTTTTATTTATTTTCATTCCTTTGTTGGTTTTTGAAGGAGTAAAGAATTACATGGGCCTGGACTTGCATCAACCACACGTATGTCTACTCCACTCCAAGAGCTCCATTCAATTGATCATGGGTCAATGGCATCTACCCAAAATATAAGAATAATTAGAAGAAAAGAAAAAAATGAAATTTGCAAAAAGGAGAGCAGGATTTTATTTGGGCTGCATTCACGTTATAAACATATGCATATATATGTTCACTTTGCTTCATAGCTGGGCTCGCATGTGCAGCTTCACTTTATGGACTTCACATGATGTACAACAACTTAATTCTATTGTGAGTTGAAGACATAACAAAACGGCAACGCATAGGAGTCCAAGATCACACGGCAACATATATATATATATATATATATATATATATATATATATATATTATATATATATATATGTACCCAGCCGAACGGACGAAGGGAATGGCAGCTGTAAGTGAACGAACACTGCAGACGAAAACGTGAAAGGAAGACGCAGGAACGAAGGAGGCCGCAGACGAACGCGAACGAAAGCAGGATGGCCACTGTTTCAATGATTTTCTTCTTAAAAATTTTATTATCCATCGTGTGCATGAATAACAAAATTCTCAAGTAGAGTTAGGGATGAACTTACACACTATATAGTATTTTTAATTTATTTTTAATTCACATATTTGATTTTCACTTATTAAAATTATTTGTTTTACCATTCTCAAAATATTGTTAGTGTTTTCTTCTCCGAATAATTTTAGAATTTATTTCATTTATAAATTCAGTCGTGCTTTTTCTATTAAATGAATTTGTTCTTTAATTATTTTTGGATCCATTGATTATTTATATTGATTTAATTCTCTGCTGCAATATTACTCCCTGGTATATTGTTGTTGTTGGATTTTCTCAATGTGAATAACAATTTGTGTAATTTAAAGTGATGAATGATTTTTCAAAGAATTACATTTGATTTAATTTTTGGTTTATAATTTTATACCTTCCGATTGAGAATTTCGGAATTGAATTCTCAATTAAGTTATCAGTGAATTGAAGATAGTTAAAATACCAGATATGTGCAAGGGATTCCCGACACTCTACTGTTCGTCAACTTTGATTACTTTTCCATTAATTACTTTGTTTGATTTTAATTTTAATTTAAAATTAATTTTTCTTTCCTTATTAATCATTTAATTTTTTTGTTTATTTGCTATTTTACTATTCTTTTAATTGTTTCTCTGTGGAATCGACACCCCAAAACTGAATTACAATTACCACGTTATTCTTTGGGCGTTATCAGTGACCACTCAAACCGAACGATTACATCATTATTCTCATAACGACAAGGCGAAATGCCTACACCGTCCTTGGGCACCCACTAGTTTTAGGTGCGACTACACTCCGAACACCTTTTAGAGCCATACATGGTCCGTCCGCCGAATGTTTTTCGTCGACCTAGGGGTTTTTACTCGACTTTAACAACTCCTGAGTGAACAAGGAGTTTTACTGGGACACTACCCCGTCCCAGTTTTTGGGGTTCTTATAAAAACTTTAATTCTTTTATTTTTCTTTGAAACCACGTTTGATTCAAAAACATGACTTTCATGCTTCATGCATGTAACATGCAATCATTAGTGCTTAACATGCAGATCATGAGACTAGTTCAAGCACACACTTTATCATGCTCATTCACAATCAAACCACCACATGATTCCATCAATAACTTATATCAAAGCATGCAAATAGGCTTAATAAGCAAAAATGAGTACAAAGCCTTCACCCCTAGGGTTAGGCCGAAACCTTTCAAGACACCAACCTAAGGTTTCCTTCATCTAACCTTGTCTATGTACTTGAATCATGCCTAAATAAAATAATCAAATATGTTTAGCACCATAAAGAGGGGTTGACTGAAAATCCTAAATTCTTTAGATTAAATATTTCATGCACTTGTTTCCAAATAATCAACTCATTTGGTTCTATATGAGAGATCCGAACTTAGGCTAATATATTCTCCAAATTTCATGCTTATATATATATATATATATTTTTTTTTCAAATATTCATAACACAATCATTTCATGAAAGAATAGTTGAGCATGGAAGATATTACCCTAAAATTCCCCCAAAGCCGAAATGCCTATGTACACCAAGCCAATCTTTTCAACACTAAAATCTTATCTTAGTCATGCATGCATTTTGTCACCAAATACTATATAAATATTCTTTATTTTTCTTTGCAATAAAATAACTATATTCTCCAATATAATATAAATTTCAAGCCTAAAAATAACACATTTGCTAAATATGGATATACCAAACATTTCTTGAAATGACTAACCTAACATCACCAAGCACCCAACAAGCATCACAACAACCATTCACTATAACATATACATGAAATGTTAGGGGTAATATAAAGATGCACTTACCAAAATTTTCATGGTATATTCCTTATATTCTTTCAATAAAATAATCACTATATTCCAACAATCATGCTTCAGATTAAAAGTCTAAAATATCATCTCAAAAACACTTAGAAAAAGTATACTAAACTTACTCAACAAGCAAGTCAAACCATAGAACAAATCAACACAACCATAAGTTCACACCTTTCTTCCACATGGACTAACCAAAATCATCATAGTACATTTCTTTTCATTCTTCCAACAAATAACAACTATATATCCATAGTAATCTCTTAGATTAAAAGCCTAAAATATCATTTTAACAATACTCCAAGAGGATATAATAAACTTACTAAATAAATAAGCTAAACAAGAGAGCAAAGCTTCACAATTATGAGTTCACATCATGCATACAAGTGAAGCTAAGATTAAGATAAAAATGTACTTACAATTGTTCCAAATATAAAATAAGGAAAAATCTGAAAATATATAAAGAAAAACATGATTAAATCTAAGGGATATTTTCTCTTAATAACCAAAATGGCTTGCTTAGTAGGAAATCATTTTTTAGATTCAAAGAGAATTATTTTTTCCAAAAACACACTAGTTTTCATTTCTTTTTTAAAAAGAACCAAAAAGTTTAGATATTTCATGTAGACTCTAGAAAATAATAAGAAACATGGTGAGTAAAACTTTTTAAAAGAATAGTTCCTTTGATCTTTGCTTGAAAAGGAATGAAAGAGTTTTAAAAGATTACTTACATTCAAAGTAGTAGCTTTCACAAAAATCCTTAAAGAAAGCCCTTAATCTTACTAGGAAATAGTGTTTGGAAGGTAAAAAAGTGTGAAGAAAAGTAGAGAGGGTTGAGTAGTTGAGTTAGCCAAAACCCACATAGATGGAGATGAGAAAAAAGAAAGAAGGAAGAGATGATGCATACGTTGCCCAAAATGTCTCATAAAGCTTAGGGTTCTCCACTTAAGATTTGATTGACACAAGTGATAGACACATGAAAGACCCCTATACTTGCTTGCATGTCACTCAATCCTCACTTGTCAAACACTTTCTCCAAGATTCTTACACAAATCTCTCTTGTACCTTCTCCTCAAAGATCTTCTTACACATATCTTTTTTTTGGGAAACTCAAATGGGAAAATTGACTCATTTCTTGCTTCCTCTCACCCAAAGCCTTATTCTTCTCCAAAAATAATCACATCACTTGTCACCATCACACCCTTATAAGTTAACACACCCTCATTAGTCTATCATATCCCTAAGGATCTTCTTACACAAAATCTACTTTTTATCATGTCAAAGATGGGCTTCACATTGGAAAACTCAAAGTGAGATTTGGTTCTTCCTTTTCTTCATCCACCGAAACTTTCTTATTCAAAATCCCAACAAATCTTCACACGTCATTGTCACATATTTTTTCAAAGACACTACAACATATATAGGTTTTTCCCACAATTATTTTTTTTGCGACATAAATGTGTAGCAAATAGTGGCTTATTATCACAAAGACTAGTTGTGAAAAAAAAAATGAGCATTTTGCCACAAAATTATGTTAGTAAGTAAAACTTTGTGGTAAATACTTGTTTTGTGGCAAAACAATAGTGTTATTGCCACCAAGTGTTGTTGCGACAAATAAACTTACAAATTTGTTAAATTTATTTTTTGTTATGAAGGAAAGATTTGTGGGAAATGTTTTTTTTGTGCAGAAAAAAGATTTGTTGCGGCCACTTATTTTTGCCGCAAATAAACGTATAAAAATATAAATATTAATTTTTGAGGTAAGGAATACTTTTGTGGGAAATGATATTTGGCGGGGAGATTTTTTTTTATTATGCGGTTACAATTTGTCACTGGCGAGGAAGTTAGTGAAATTAAAAACTATTTCTGGCAATTTTATGAGCATTTGCGGCAGTTTGAAGTCGCGGGAAATAGTTTTATATTAAATCCCTTGCTTTCCTACTTTCTTCCCCCATTCGATCCTCTCTCTCTCTCTCTGCGCGACAATTGCGCGTCTTCCTCCCCTCGCCCCCAAGCTTCTTCCTTCGCAACGCCCTCTGGCGCGACCTCATTTCTTCCCCCATCCTCTCTCTCTCTCTCTCTCTCTCTGCGCGACGATTGCGCGTCTTCCTCCCCTCACCCCCGAACTTCTTCCTTAGCAACCCCCTCCGGCGCGACCTCACCAGCCAGTTAGTCATCCTTCTCCCCCATGCGCGACCTCACCCAGTCAGCCATCCTTCTCCATTGTCCTTCAAAAAATCCTATCCTCCACAACTTTCTCTCTCTCTCTCTCTCTCTCTCTGAGTCTCTCAAGTCTTAGCATGCCGTGGAAGTCACGGTCCTCACCCCACCCCACCCCCACGCTAGTAGCACACCGCACGACTTTTCTTTCTCGAAGAGTAAGCATCTTTTCTCTCATTGTCTTCTCTATTTATGAGTTTATTTTTGTGTAATTTAGAAGTGGAAATGGAAAAGGGAAAATGGTTGTGTGTAATTTATGATGATATGATTGTGTAAAATTTGGTGGGTTCATTTTACAAGGTGTTAGGATTAGGGTTTGTATGATGGTTGTTGGATTTGGAGTTGTAGAAATTAATTTCAGAAATTTCTTTTGTTACTTTGTCCTGCTATTCTATTTTCCTTATTTAATCTTTTTTATTTGTCATATAATAAAAGATCTTGTTGTAGATATCTCATCCCTAAACTAGAAACGGAATAACCTCTCTGATGAGATCTATGTCAACTTTTTCAGAATAAAGTCTTGGTTGTCTGCAACAAAATTCAATTAAATTTGGATCAGTATTTTCTTGCCAGTTCTTTTTTTTTCCCTATCCAGGAGTTGTTCTGAATCATCTCTTATTAACTGTATAAATCATTTTCTAACATTGGAAATGGAATAAACTGGTGGAAAGAGAATAAGTCTTGATTTTGCCTCAGCTGCCATTGAAAGAGAATATGACTGCTTCTTTTCTATCTAGCAGTTGAACGGTAATGTCATTATTGTCCATCTTACATTTATCTGGCAGTCCATGTTACATTTATAACAATTTCCACATTATGCAATTGAATTGGGATTAAAATAACAAATTAGTTTCTACATGACTGATGGCTACCTTGTCATATTACAGTGCCCTTGTGGTGACTGTTGGGCAATACCTTACAACATAGGATTTGAACCTGATTTCCAATTTTTATTTTAAGACCTTATTTTCAACCTAAATGATTGTTATCTAACATAGATGAATCTTGCATATGGGGTATTACTGTTGAGATTAGTAACAAGAGATTTCAACCTGTTGTTGAATATCTGGTTGGCAGAATTGATTTTTTGTACACATGTTGACCCATCTTGACTATTTTGAGCCAATTCATTTGGGCTGCAGCCTATTTGACCTAGTCCGAACAAGGCCATTCTCCTTGCTCCATAGTCATACAAGATCTGTACCATGAAACCTGTCCAAATATTACATAGTTTCCAGGGAAAAAGGCAACTAGATTAAGTACTAATGGATCCGTTGGCTGTTGAATGTCTTACCTATTTATCATATATATGCACGCTGTCTCATAAGAATAATATTTTAGCTGTGTACATGTATGTAAAAAGGTTGAATAATGAGTTCTCACTTTCAAACAGAAAAGCACACAATTCCTTGTACATCATAGACCTTAGTGTATTGGACCATTTCCATGTTTGTCTTGTCTTTGATTGAGCTTCACAAGGTATTGCACATAGCTCTCAAGTGACAGTTAGGGAAGAAAGCATAGTTTACATTTTTCATGACAAAAAGATGAGACCCTACTAGGTGGTCCTACATCGTAGAACAAACGACAATTGTAGACACAGGCATTTGGAAAAAGTTGAATGCTACTCATATTATATATCAAGTTTAATCACTTTTTTTTTTGGCTTGCTTCAAGATTGGCTTTTGATCTCTTTTCAGTTCTTCCCAACTACTGAGGAGTCAATTGACTACTACAATCAGAAAAGATGTTTTGGAAAGTCAGCTTGTTAGTGTTTCATTTCTCTGTGATCCTTAGTTTTTTTTTATCTCATATCTTATCTATTGCCAAGCTTCTTTACATTTTACTTGATAGATATATATATTTATTTTCCTTTTAATTCTTTAGAGGTACGTCAAGCATTTTGAGTGTATTTCAACATACTTCAATGGTGAAACCTCTCCTGGGCAAAGGTATTCTTCTGACTTTGTATTTGTTTGTAGCATCTTCAGGTTTTACTAGGGCATTGACATCATATCTTGTGCAGGTGCATGCTTAGGGGATTTCGAATGTGCACAAGCAAGTTTGCTTTCAGTCCATATGTGCTTTACCTGTTTCAGTACATATGTGATGAATTTATGTATAATGCACCATATTGTTGCAGAATTTATAAGATATAATAGGTTTTTATTGTTTGCAACTAGTTTAGTTGGCTATTTTCTGCCCTTTATTTATTTCAGTTATGTGGCTTATTCAAAAAAATTCTGTTATGGCTATTCGTTAAATTACTTAAGTCTTTGATTCTAAAGTTTGGACATTCAAAAAAAGGATTGAATGTAAGGGGATTGGGTAGTATTAAATGTGTGTACACTTTGTCAGGAATGAGTGTTGTGGAAGTTTATTTATTTTGACATTTTAATTTTCTCAATTTCTCTCTAAAGTTATTCTTTCTAAGCATAAGAAACCTGTATTTAAATGCAGTCCACCTATCTTTGACATCTAAACCAACATAATGGTAACCACCAAGCTGCACCATCTATATTTATTTACCAGGCTCCCTTTATTTATGTGTTAAACTAGTGGAGATGAGAATGTATTTTATTAACACTTTTCTTTAATATTAATAGCCTAAGTAAGCAACTAAGATTGAATTGAGTATGTTGTAATTGCAAGCATCAATGTGTTTTATAAGTAACTCTGTGTGAACGTTAATTAATTAGGTACTTATCTTTTCATATGCTTATATATTTTACTGCATCCAACTTGCATCATTAATGTTATTTAATATAAATTCAAGCATCACACATCATATATATATTCAAGCTATATATATATATATATATATATATTAAACCCCTCATCCGTAGTTAGGCCATTTGGGTTTTAGTTTGAATGAGTAACTTGAGTGTATTAAACCCCTCATCCCTCTTTTTTTATTTTTTTATCACAGGTTAACTTTATTGATTATGGCCTTGCAAAGAAATATAGAGATCTTCAGACTCATAAACACATACCATACAGGTAAATATTGTCACTCTTCCATCAAAAGCACGATTAATTATATGTAATTGCTTAAATATGGTTCTATGGATAAAAGAAACTGCTTAAATTTATTTTTGTTAACATGGCTGAATAGTTATTTTTTAATTGCATTATGTTAAGTTTATGCCACTCAATGTACTATTGTTCTGTTGTTAGGTTGTAATTCATACTATTAGATTACTAAAGCAGACCACTGTGGGAGATGTTATTAATGACCTAAAGGCAAAGGTAACTTATATCTTTTCTACAAAACTGCTTCTACTTAATTTAATTTTGATATCCGCCTTTATTGAACATATTTGCTTCCATTCGATTGATGGACATTTGTTTTTCTAGGTTGCAATTGGGATATTGACCTATGCCTAGCAACATTTGGATGTTCAATTGAAGGTGTTATGGTAAAACTGAGCATTCATCTATTACCATTCATTTTTGTGTATGTAAAACAAGTTAAGACAATTCCTTGCATAAATTTATCTTTTCTTAGTTATGAGGAATTGCAACGATGGGATGATGCACTTAAGGCTTACATTGCCAAAGTATCTCAAGCAACTAGCCCACCAAATTTAGTTTTGGATGCCATTTAGGTCTGCCTTTGTTAATGTGTTAGTTTGGAGTCATTCTTGTATGTATTAATTTGTATGAATAATTCATATTTGGGTCTTGCATAGGGAAGGTCAGATGCGATGCATTGGTGCATTGGCTTGATGGGAGGAGCTCAACAATTTATGCAAGGAATATTGGACCCCTGTGGAGCCAGTTGCTTGACTAGAAATGGCACCGATGGTTAGAATATTATAAATTGACTAGCTTCATTTCTTACATGTGGTTACAATTGGCAAATTGTAAGTATTTTGGTAGTCATGAAAAAGTTTATCATTATTTTAAGCATTTTGTAGCTAATGGAAAATGGGAGCTTATTATAATGTATTTTAACAAAATACTAGTGAAACCAGTGAAACTGGTTCACTGATAATTTTTTTTTTATTTTTATAAAATGTTATTTGCGGCGAGTTCAAGTTGCCGCAAATGGTCATTTCTGCAAATATAACCTCTTTGCGGTGACTTGACTCGCCACAAATAGTCTTAACACAACACTTAACCAAGGTTAAGAGCTTATTTGTTACGAAATTACGACTTTTTCTGGCAATTGAAATTTGTCGGAGATATTTTTTTGGCAGAAAATTACTTATTGTGACAATCTTGTTCATAACAAATAATTATTTGCGATAGTAATTCTTTGCGGCAAATAATTTTTATAACACTATTAAAGCATTTTTTGTGATAAAAAAATTGATTTTTGCTACGAAAGATTTTTGTTGCAAAAAGTAAGTATTTGTGACAAAAATGTTATTTTGTGGCAAAAACACATAATTGGGAGTTCTTTATCCACAAATCTAGTAAACAAAGAGTTTTGCTATAAAAGTATTATTGTCACAAAAAATGGGCTTTTTGTCGCAATATTTTGTTGCGACAAAAAGACAAATACGGTGTAGTGGGATATTCTTATACTTAACCTTATTTTTGTCATGTCAAGGACTTCACATTGGAAAACTCAAAGTGGGAAAGTTGGCTCCCTCTCATGCATATACTCATTTCTCTCAAGTCTCCATTTCTCTTTCCAATGACACAATATCTCAACTTGTCATTTGTCACTTATCACTTGTCACACATTTTTTAAGAGATTTCTTACACACAAATCTTCTACTATTACAAGATATAGCACAAGTCAATTACTTAGATATTATAATCTCCTAGGGAAACTCAATTGGAAGAGCTTGGTTCTTTCCTTTTTTGTCTCTCACGTTTCCCATGTTTCTCAAATGATGAAAATCTCTTATTGATTCCTTCACATTATTTTCCAAAAAACCTACTAGTCAAATATTCCATTCACTAGTCTTTTCTCTCATAAACCTACCAGTCTTTGAAGACTAAAATGACTTTTCTAAAAGTGACAAGTGTTCCACTTCATTGGGCTTGATTGACTATGCATCTATTCTATGGGCTTATAGGCCTTGCCACTCCATTTTGGGCTAATACATAAGTCAAGCCTTCAAGGTTCAAGTCCAAACCCAAATCTCAAGTTTTTAAATAAATAAAAATACTAAAATTATCCTTAAAATAAATAAATAAAATAAAGAAAAAATTCCAAATTGTCACAATAACTTATACCTAATATAGATTATATTAATACAAATACTATTAATGATTTTTTTATACAATAGATTTTTTTAATATAACAGATTTTTTATAGTAATTTTTTTTATATACAAATTTTATAATGATAGTTGTAGGGGTGTTTCATCTGGATTTCTGATTCCCAAATCAATTTGGGAATCCGGATTCAAAATTTCCTTAAACATTTAAAAAAAAAATCAAAAGTGTTAAGAAATAAATAAAATTTTAAACCGGGTCGGGTACAATCCGGCCCGTATGAACAGGCCTAGATAGTTGACACTTTATTAAAATCGAAAACCTTTAAAACCGAAAGTATTGGTTTAAAAGGGTAATCGATGTGGGATCGGTTCTTAAAAATACAAAAGCAGTGTATACCAATATGGTCCCAAACTAGGGAAGCAGAAAGTGTTGTTCATGTAATATGGAGTTGTGAGTCTGCTAGTGATGTCTAGAGCTAGTGCTCCAAAACAGGTACAGAAATCCTCTTATCACTTACCTCTCTATGCTGCAATTCTTTGAAGCCTTAACTAGGTCTATGCACAGCCATGTTCTACAAGTATTTGTTATTATGGCCAGAAAAATATGATGGAGAAGAAATGGGTTTATATTCAAGGAAGCATTTGCACATCCTAATGAGCTTATTAAAGAGGCTAGAGGTATACTTACACTACTAGCAGAGGAGGTTGCTCATAGAGGGGTTAGAGCCAGTAAGATATGCAGAGGTATGGAAGGCCCATCCTTCGAACTAGTTTAAGTTGAACTGGGATAGTGTTGTTGACAAGGTACAGGGTTCGTTGGGATTGGAGTAGCAGTAAGGGATAGTGAAGGTCATGTTATAGCCATTATGAGAACTAGAAAACTTATATTCCTTGACCTTCTTGTGGAAGCCTTTGGTGCACTTCAAGTTGTTCGATTTGAATTGAGTTTAAGACTAATACAAGTCATCTTTGAGGGGGACTCTTTGCAAGTTATAACTACTCTCAAGAGTGATATGGATGGCTGGAATTATGCTAACATGTTTGTTGGTGAAGCTATAAAGTTGCTTAAAAATTTTGCGAAGTGTGATGTTTCTCACGTAAGGAGAAATGGTAGCTCAAAGTCTCAATGGCTCACTTGTTAGCAAAAAATTATCTCTCCATTTCTAAGTTGATCGTAATATTGGAGGACATTCCTTCATGCAGGGGCGGAACTATGTTCATGCTTAGGGGGCTACATTCTTCCAAAATTTTTTGAAAATTTTAGTTATTATATAAAATGCTATCATTTTTCTGATATCTATAAAAAAAATTTTTTAGCCCCCCAATTCTAAATTTATCCCCCTCCAAGTACGAATTGATATGAAATTTCTCTTATTTTTTTATTTTTATGAAGTTAGACTATAAAAAATACCTTAAATATGAGTATGATCTTGTAGCAGCACAGCTCTCCTTGTACTCCGGCTGCAATGAACCAGTTCTTTGAAAGTTATCTATAAGTCTATCATTCGAACCTTTGGGAATACTGACTATTCAAGACCGTTGTGAGCTGACTTATGCTATCACGCCTTTTTCTTCTTCATTTGACAGAAACAAAAAACTTTAGACACTTTTCAAAGAAACATTTAATTTGAACGTTGCTGAGCGAAAATTTCTTCTTCCTTTGAGCTATTTCTTCTCACAAATCAGAAGGCTTGATTACTTGAAGTCGTCAGTGAACTGTGAACTCCTGAACGGGAACCTGCTTTGCTCTTAACGTTGAAAGGCTTGGGAGTTGGGCGTTATCGCAAGCGTTGATTTATTGGGCATTGATGATTTGATCTCTCAGTCCTCTCACTCTCAGGTCCTATTGTTCTATTATTTTAATTTATAGTTAAACTTTTAACGCCTGCCAATAAACTTATCTTAAGTTCTTTTTTATTTTCAAGTTATTTATTAATTAATTTATAGTAGCTAGTTCTAGAATCTACTATTTATTTATTTATTTTTACTTTTAGGCTCATATTTAAGGCTTATCTTATTATTATTATTTATAGATTTAGCTTATCAAATTAATATATATAGAGAAATATATATAATATAAATTTGTGTTGCTGTGCATATCTTATAATTTATATATATATGGTCTTATAGATATATATAGATTTGTGCTGCTCGTGTTGTGCACAGTGCATATATTGTAATTTATATATAATACATATATATAGATGTATATAGATTTAATATATAGTGTCATACTGAATTAATTCCTGCATATATTAATATATTATATATAGTTTTGTTCAAATTTCAATATTTGTGCATATATACTGATTTGTGCAACCGTGCATATTATATCTATATATATATATATAGCTTGAAGAAAATTAAAGTTTGTATGTCTTGGATGTTGGATTGGATATTGTAGGTTTGCGTATATTATTAGGCACTTCGTAAATTTATTATTGATTTTTAAGTTTTTCTTAAAGTTTAGAAAAATATGAGCAAATCAAAGAACAATTAATTTTTTTTTTAAAAAGACGTAGACAAGTCGGAAAGTAATATAGATATATATTTAGAGGACTTAATAACAACGGATCGTGATGCTTCTAGAAATAGTGAGCGTTTTTCTAAAATTTCAAAAATGAAATCTGAAAAGATGGATGAAACCTGTTTGGAACATGACAATTCTATCATTAATGAGCTTCTCTCTAAAATTTCAAGAATGCAATCTGAAGAGATGGATGCTATTTGTTTGGAATGTGATCCAGCATTATGTCCACAACTATGGGAACTCAAATGAAAGATGAGTTTCTTGTAGATTATTTATTAGTTTATATTGAAAAAGAAATTGCCAATGATTTTACTTTAGAGATGATAATGGAAAAGTTTTATTCCATGAAAAATCGTTGTCGAGCTTATTTGGAAAAGAAAATTCTAAGTTAATCGCCCCTCAATCACCAAATCCTGATTCCACCCCTGCCTTCATGTATATTTGGTTTAATGAAATGGTTATAACTTTTTCCAAAACCAAAACAAAAAAATATAGACTATAGTTATAACTTATATTAAATCACTATATATATATAGATTATAGTTATAACTTATACTAATATAGACTATATTAATACTAATACTATTAGTGATTTTTTTATACAACAGAATTTTTTAATATAACAAATTTTTTTTATAGCAATCTTTTTTATAAATAGATTTTGTAATGACAAATTGACATTTTATTAAAACTGAAAATCTTTAAAATTGAAAGTATTGGTTTAAGAGTGTAACCAGTGCAAGATCCGTTCTTAAAAGTGCAAAAGCGGTATATACCAATAGAGTCCCAAACTTTGTTCAAAACTGAGCCATACCAGACTGATTACACCTCTATCTGACAATGAAAACCAAAAGTGATAGCATCGATTACCTATTTGTCAAAACGCTACCTAGGGAGCTACATTACATTAATGGTGCCATCTAAGACACCATGCCACATTAAAGGTCATGGCTGAAGCAATTATGTGCATGACTCTGGCCCTTAACATAGGGTACGGAATGTCCTCCAAAACCTCATATAAAAATCATGATTCATTTACAAACAATTTTCTCTGAATTTTATTATTCTCCTAAAATTCTCTCGTACTGAAATATTGACTTAGGTATCAAAGACTCTCTAAAATAATATTTTGAATACTGTACTGGTGGTGTACTGGTCAAAGTATTGGAAAGAAATATTTTGGTACCGATACTGTTTCGAAATAGTTTATATAAAAATAAATTATATATATATATACACGCACATAAACTATAAAAAGATAAAATTATTGATCGTTTTATGATTCATATAAATAAAATATACATTTTATATATATAAAAAAAGAATACAAATCTATATATATAAAAAAATCTCTTAAAAAAAACCTATATGTCGAAATTTGAAATCTGGTATTTTGACCGGTACCGATTGAAATAGTCAAAATTTTCAGCGAAACAAAACAACAAGTTTCTAAAATTGATCAGTCGGCCGGTACGGCATATTTTGACCGATGCTCCAAACCACCACGAAGCCCACTTTTGTCTTTGTGATCATAGGTAGAAAGATCTTGGCCTAAGTTGCTAAACTTAGGCCAAGTATATGAAACACAACATTAATAAGGGTGTCCACTACAGTATAATTATTTTATAGTCTGTCATAGTCTCTCGTCCTTATTATACAATGGAGATCGAAGATCTATTTTCTGGTAGAGATTTTTTACCAACGCTTTTGTCGCCAGGTTGAAGAATCTGAAGGAGAAGTCGAAGTTGCAGTCTGGAAAAAGCTCCCTTGAAGTCGTCTGGTCCACTCATTTTACCTTGTGCCCATCCTTCATTTATGTCATATGTCTTCTCTTTTATGTCACATCTCATCTTTTCCTTCTAACACTCATTCCTAATTCAACCTTTTGTCTCCTTCTTTATTTTCTTTTTCTTCCCTCTTGGGCTAGGTTTGAAAAACCACTTTGGACTTAGGATATTTTTCCCCTAGGATTAAATATTCATTTCAAGAATTTTACTAGATTACTTTTCATGATTATTATTGGATTCAATAAAATATTGTTGGTATTTATAAGTTCAGACATTTATAGTATTTGTATAAAACATATAAAAGAATTAGAAACATAACTAGTTCATAATAGCAATTCTGCACAAGAAGACATAAACCTAACTTTTAGGTGAACAATATGTGAATAGCCATGTTGTTCTTGAGGAATTTTATTCAAATCTTGGTGTGGAAGTTGAACCATAATGATTAAATGATTCTATACTTCTAAATAATGATAAATATATATAGATATAAAAATGTGCTAAAGAGAAATTCAAAAAATCTTGAATGAGTATTTCAAGCCATGAATAGAAATTTATTTATTTTCAAAAGTAGGGATTGGCCGAGTGTTGAATAAAGTTGTAATCTATTACAAAGGTCATCTATAAGGTTCTGCACATTTTGTATACCAAATTTTTTAAATATAAATAAAAAAGAAAAAGATATAAAATTACATTTTATAATAGGTGTGCATACGTGAAACTTTCCTTTTTCCTCCATTCTATAGTTTCATGGAGGTTTTTTAGTGGAGCTGATGAAGAAATGAAATTGTAAATTGGCCAAAAAAAGGTTCCACTAAACTGATTTCGTTTCTCCCATGATTTTTTTTTTTTTTTTGCCAAGAAATGGCCAAGACGATCAAAAATTTATCATCTCTTGAAATGGCCAGATTTTGTTTTTCTCCCCTGGAAAATCAGTTGCGGCATGAGCAAATAACTTGACCATCCTCTTTCGTCTAAAACGCAAATGTGAAGGAATTAGGAAGAAAATTAGGCTTAAAATCGAGACTGTAAAAGAAAATATGGGAAGAAAGGAAGAAACAAATGCGTGCGAAAGTGCGTGCGCACAGTTTATTGGCCGAAGAGTCGTCATTTGTGGCTTGAACTCTAGATGTGTTGCTATGCGCATCAGTCCCTGTCTTCGCCATGTTTTCTCCTCCTCTTCGATAGAGAGAAATTAGCTAGACGAAAAGAAAGAGGGAGAGAAATTAGCTACAATTGTTTTGAATACCCTGAGTTGAATGTCTTCAATGGCCAAAAGAAAAGAAATTAGCTGCTTTCAAGATTCGTCATTGAGTTTCAAATCCATCCAACTATACGTATTTACTTGTACTATAATATATGCATCTCTTTAGAAAAACCAAATAAGAGAGAATGAGTTGGGGGAGAACCAGACCTTCGAATTCGAATGAGAGGGGAGAGAGAGAGAGAGAGAGAGAGAGAGAGGAGAAACGGTAGTATACAGGATTTTGTTCCTTGAAACTAATTTTATTTTTCATTTGCTACAATCCTGACGTGTCACACGTTTATTAGGTGGTGTAAATCCACAATCCTCACCGCATCCGGATCCTAGGCGCTTTCTAGTAAGAAATCTAGAGATGAAAAGGAGATTTTTTGTGCTAGAAATACGGCGGGTCGTCGAAATGGTTACGTGTATTATTTTTTTAAAAAAAATACCTGCGTGCATTGCGTTGAAGCTCAAACAATTCTTCTGCAGATCAATCTCATCGGATATATGGATCTATTGCTCTAGATTTTTTGCTCAATTAAAAATTATAATACAAAGCTAATATAAAAACTTTATAAGAGCACTCAGTACATTATAAGAGCATTCAGTACAATATACTCTAAAACTAATATTTAATCAAATATAGTAAGCATGAATATGAGATTGCAATAGCCTCAACAAATAAATAATTAAAATAATTTTTAATAGTTTATCTCAATAAATGTGGCTAATCCTTTGAGCTAGTTAAATAATTTTTTGAAATTAAAATATTTACCCATCATACTAATTTATTCTCCCGCACATAAAAAAAAGGAATATTTTTAGTTTTCATCTTCGTAAAGCTCTCGAGTCTTCTCTTCGTAAATATTCAGTGTGAAGATTAATAATTTTACTTTTTTGACAAAAAATAATAATTTCTTCTTTTTTACAACCATCAAGTGTTAATAATAATATGAACGTTAGAAAACTAATAATATTTATTTTTTAATAATGAATAAATATTCAAATTATAATTAGAAGTAAAATAAATTAAAAGGTAAAAATATATATTTTAATTGAATAGCTATTGATTTGTTAAGTCTATTATTTAGTATAGTAAAAAATGGTTAACTAAAATTTGTAAAAGTGAAATCTTTAACTAAAATTTAATCAAATAATAACTAATCTATTGTGAATGCTTTAATTAATCTAAACTTAGCATAAGAGTACTAGTAATAGATTTAACAAAATTAAAATTTGGCTAAAGTTTAGTTAAGGTGCACAACAAAATTACTATAATGGGATTTACCAAATGAATAGTGATTATAGACCAAAATTATTTGACTAGTCAAGGGGACTAGCTAAATATTATTCTTAGAATAAAATAATTCATCCTACTGCTACTATAATCTCCAGTATACAAAAGAAAATGTGAAAAAGGCGAAAATGTGAAAAAGATTGTGCTGCTTTCCTCTCTTTAAAACTCCAGCAGCTGCAATGATAATTTTCAAGTCAGATGTAAATAATCTAATTTGTTGGTGGTCAAACAAGAATCGAAATGAAATTGGGTTTAATATGTTAATGTAAACTGTGATGAAGAAAAAAAATGAAAAATATATAAAATATGATCGTTGTAACAAAAAAAAAAATGGTTAAAAATTTATGTCCGTTATAAATAATATGAATGTTAGAAACTTAATATATATATTTTAATAATGAATAAATATTAAAATTAAAATTAAAATTAAAATTAAAATATTAAAATTAATATTTTAATAAAATAATGATAGATTTGGAGAGTGTTATTTGGTAGCGTTAAAAAATAGTTGGCTAAATTTATAAAAATAAATTCTCTAATTAAATTTTGACTAAATTTTATTGAGTCCACTATCAATCCTCTATGGGACTAATTGTGGGTGCATTTCTATGCTTACCTAGACTTCAAAAATACAAAGATGTGGCTTGATCTCGTATTTCAAATTGTGAAGTACGTATATTTAGAGTCTCATGTTAATCGTATTTCAAATTGTGAAGTCACACTTATTTGTATTTTTACTTCCGTACGATCTCTTTGTATGCCGAACACTTCTTTACAGCGAGTCCTTTTTTATTCTATTTTACAATTATAGTTACAGCGAGATCATGGTTCTTTCAAGACCCAACTTACAAATACTATTATCTTTCTCTCACTAAAAACATATGAATGTACTGTTACATTCCTAATAAATTATATAAAAATAATTTTATAAATTAATATGATTTTATTTAATCTATTAAATCTACTTTAGTAATAAAGCAATTCTATAATTTGACGAATGATATCAAGTTATATCAAATTTATAAAATTATTTTTGTATAATTCCTTTATAATTAGAGTATTTTCTGATATATAAAGACTAAATATTATAGTGTGCAACTAAAAGAGCAATCCAGTCAAAAAAGAAAAAAGGACGGAGCCTCTCTCTCTCTCTAGAAAACTTTTCTCTCTCGACTCTTTCTAAGAAATAAGAAAAAGCTTCCTCTTGAGGGAGTAGAAGTTTCGGCTTTTTCCTCCCTCCCTTCATTCTATCATTCAATTTCTTCTTTCTTATATTTTTTTTCTGTCTTTTTTAGGCCGAATAGGAGAAGTGGCATAAAAAATGTATCTAGTGGTTTTCAACCACCACGAGTTTCGCCTGCCACCGAACTATCACGCGTGGCGTATCTATGTTAAGGGCATTAGAAGTTAATGATTAATGTTGCGGCTTACTCCAAGGTGGTACGTATCCCTCATGCAAAATAAGAAGGTTTACAGATAAGAGTATAGTAGAAGGAACGTTTCCCCCTTTTTGTTATGCTCGTCCCATGCCAACCTCTTATTTTGGTGCTCTTTTGGTTTCTCAGTATTTTTTCTTTCTCTGTTGATTTTTTAAGGTTCCTCTAAGATTAAAAATCAAAGTTATGTCTTTTAGAGGCATTTCAATTTTCCCATGTTGCTTGTTTCTGTTTTTGTGTTTTATTTAGGAAAAATAAAAAATCTTAGTCTTTAGAATTTTTTATTCTTAGAGTGGTTTCTTTAGTTTTTTTTAGAATGGCGTGTGATTGGTTTGTTTGATGTTAGTTTATTGTTATTCTGTCTTTGAAAAAGGTTGGCAGTCTCTCAGACGGTATTTTAAAGAAATTTACAGTTAAAATTAAGTCATATTAGTCACTTTTAGAGTGTTGAAGAATTATAGATCGTCGTTAGTAACTTGTAATGTACGTTTCAAATCTAGTTATAATATTCATTATTAATGAATAGAATTTGTTTTTTATCAAAAAAAAAAATAGCGTGCCGCAAAATTTATTTGAACGTGATTACGACATATATATATATATATATTGAATATAATGAAAAACATTCTTATATTTTGTTATGCCATGCACGCATACAATTTGGTATTTTATGGTATAAAGTATAGAGTCATTATTTGCAGTCCATTGAAGTTTAATATTAGCAAATTTTATACTTATTGACATTTGATTTAAGCTTATTTATTTAGATTTCGGATTTAGAAATTTGGAATTCGAAGAATTAATTTTCTTGAATCTTTTAAAAAAAACTATCAAAACTAATAAAAAAAAAAAGAAAAATTATACTCGACCTGAATGGACCGGCCTAATTTGATTAATGTAGGTAATATTATTATAATCTTACAATTTATATTCTTGCCATGATTTCGCTATCATACTCATAATATAGCCTCATCATGATAAACATGTGATGCACTCTAGTTACCTATCGTAAACTTCTTTGCCTAGTGCCAATGAATTAAATAGGCAATAATACCATGGTTCCTGTTGTAAGTAAATCTCTTTATTAAGAGATATAGCTACGTTTGTTTTTTTAATTTTTTATAATTTATATTATTTTAATTTATTTAATTACTATAATTTTTTAAATTTAAATATATAATAAATAATATTTAATTCAATTTTAATTAAAATAAAAATAAATGCAAAAATAAAATCGGAAGCAGGTTACAATGTTCGAGTAGGGTGTGGGGCACTGGGGCGTATAGATTTTAAACCGGTTGATGTGTGGATTATTTCGGGTAATCTTGATAATTTGGGTAAATAATCAGATATCGAGTCGAGTAGGCTTTGGCAATATGATAGAAAAAATTCGATGTCTGACCCGTTTCGTGTTGGGTCGAAATTTCGTGTCCGTTAAGCCATGGGTTTTATTGTGCTCACTTAGGCCTGCTTGGATTTGGAGATGAGATGAGTTGAGATGAGTTTAGTTTATTTTTTAATATTATTATTATTTTGAGATTTGAAAAAAGTGTGTTGAAATTTGAAAAAGATATATTGGGATTTGAAAAAGGTGTATTGAAATTTAAAAAAGATGTATAAAAATTTGTGTTTTATATAAAAAAATTATAAAAATATAATGATGAAATGAAAGTGAGTTGAGATGCTCAACTCACTTCCCAATCCTAGCAGCCCATAAGACAATGCTATAAATTTATTTAATTCATGTTAATTGAAAGAGAGACGCTCCCACCCGCGAATAAGACAATGCTACATATGAATTGCAGCACATTCGACAATAAGCCTCATGCAGGCGATCACCTCCAAGACTGGATTAGCTGGCGAAGGCGAAGGCGAAGGCGGAGGCTGAGCAATTGAAGGAGCTGGACTGGAAATGGGAGGCGGAGGGCTCGGAATAACGGCTTTGGGAGTGGAAGGAGAGTAGTTGGAGTCGGCTTTGGCTCTTGCTTCAGCAATTTCCTCCTCGGTTTCGGCCATCAGGCCGATAGGGGCACCGACGGGGGCGGACTCACCCTCGGGGACGAAGATGGCGGCGAGGATGCCGTCATAGAAGGTCTCGACGTCCATATCAGCCTCGTCGGACTCGACGACGACGACGCTCACGCTCTCGCCCTTGGAGAGACGGTCGCCCTCGAACTTCATCCAGGAGACGATCTTGCCCTCGGTCATAGTAGAGCTGAGAGCCGGCATGAAGATTTCCCTGATCTTGGAACGGACAGTGAGAATCCTCCGCGTAGAATTTTTGGAGGGAAAGGGAGAGTAGGAGGAGGGTAGAAACAGCTGTGGGAGGGAGCCAGAGGAGAGAGAGGAGGAGAAGGAAATGGAGGCGTTGGAGAGAGGAGGCCGAGAAAGGAAGGTAGAGGAGGAGGCCATTGCCAGAAAAGAAAGAGAATCAGAATATGCTTGTGCTTTGGAGTAGAGAGGACTGTGGGGGATCGAGAGAGAGAGAGAGAGAGAGAGAGAGAGGAAATAAGAGTAGAGGGAGAACGGAGAAGACGAGGTGAGGAGTTGATTGGGGATTTTGGGAGCGTCGGAGCTAACTTGTCCTTTCCACTGTGGTAACATCGCCCAATCCCAATGTTTTCAAAGTTCGTTATAAAGAACTCAATTCCCACACTAGAAATATTCTAGACTAAAGGATGATTGCCTGCGTGATCCTCTGCTCCTGAGCCGCACCGGATGTACAGCCCTACCTGAGGCTTACTTTTCTGTTGTGCCATCTTCTAACAGCTTTGGTGGAATGTTTGCCTTAATGGTACTTTAGTTCTCATCTTCTTCCATTATAGTAGTTGACTGACTGATTCTAAAGGAATTGGAAAAATATGATCAAAATATTTCCCTTATGCCTTGGCAGGAATGCATTTTTTAGTTTTGAATTGAATAATTTGCTTTGCATCTATGACTCCCATTATGACGTGTGCCCTCTTCTGTGTCTTTTGTGAGAAATCTTCAGATTCTGAGACTGATAGGAATGGTATCAGCTTTAGGAAGCACAGAAGAGTTCATAATGATAGAATTCCGGAAAGTAAAAGAAATGAATTTGACGGAGGTGGTGATGGTAATAGGGAAAGAAATGGGAAATGCAATTCATCTTCATCATTAAGTACTGGTGTTTAGGAAATAGACATCCATGAAGAAGATACTGCAATTTTGCCTAAAAAAGCTTCTGCAACAACGACTAATGGAGTCTAGATTGAGCCAATCAAGGACCTGAAAAACTGACAATTTTAGTTGCTTATCACTACATTTTTTGTGTTTTCTTTGGTAAGAAGAAACTTAATGACTGGTTTGTTTTTCAATGCTTAATGTAAATAATTCTCTTAAATTTTCGCACGGCATTGTTGTGTGTCTATATGTTCCTGTTCCACGAACAATCGAAGTGGGTATGTTTTTTGAACCATTTCAGCTTTTGTCATTCAACGATCAGAATTTAGCATATTCTATTTGCCACAACCCCGAACTGTGTCAATGTTGTTTTTGCTCTAGGCCTTGACACAGCGTTTTGGTTTGTGGCTGTTAAGGCTCGTTTGTATTCGTAGACGAAACAAGCTCGTCTTAATTTATTTCAAACTTATCATTATATTTTTTCATATTTTTATATAAAATATAAATTTAAATACAGCTTTTTCAAATTCTAATACATTTTTTTAATTTCCAAGTCAATTTTTTAAATCTTAAAATAATAATAATATTAAAAAATAAACTCAACTCAACTCATCTCGTCTTGTTTCCAAATCTTCCAAATCCAAACGGACCATGTGAGTGTGTGTGCATAGAGAGAGGGTTTAACTAATTAACATATAATATGTCGAAAGGTAAAAAAATATGATAATATTAAACAAAATTAATAATTAAAAAAGTTCAATATTTTTTTAAATTAATATGATTTTATTACTATATAATGAATAAATGAATAATCTGATGTAGAATTTTATGTAAATGAAATAGTCAAAGTTAAATTCATCTTATATTATTTTATTATTATATAACAAAAAATGGCTATATATTCCAATGTGGGGACTTGATGTGAATGAAATAGCCAAATTCAAATTATCTCATATTAGAGCTTAGCATTCTTATTGAATTAGCTGAATGCCAAATCTATCTTATATTTAGTCATTATGCCATAAAATAATAAGGCCACACTAGATTAGCTGAAGTCCAAATTTATTTAGCTAGACCTTTGGGACTTTAGTTAAAGTATTGCCAAATTTATTTTCATCTTTGGCAATTATTTACATTGACTAAATATCTATTTTATTATTTTATTGTCTCTCTTATTCATGCAAAAGTCTATTTTATTAATTTCTTTGCCAGTCACTATATATAGAGCAAATGTCTATATTCATGTAAATGTTTATTTTATTAAGTAATTTTTTTTAAAATTATTAATTAGTAATTTAATTTAAATAGAATATAAATACTAATTAACTTCTTTAACCCATAATTTAATTAGAATATAATTATTAATTAACGTATAATAGATAGAATGATAAAACATGATAAAATAAAATAAAAAAATAATTACAAAAAATTAAATATTTTTTTAATTATTAATTACTTATTACTGTATAATGAATAAATGAATAATTCAATATAAAATTTTGATGTAAATAACCAAAATTAAATTATTTTTATATTATTGTATTGTTATAGAATGAAAAAATAGCTTAATATTTATATAAATATTACATAATTAACTTATATAAATATAAAACTTACATTAACTTATAAATATTAAGCTTATAACTTATATAACTTATATAAGCTAGTTATATAAGTTATAAGTTAATTATGTTTTTTTTAAGAGAAAGATTAAAGCATCTTCATTAAATAGCAACGGACGATTACAAGGAGGATAAATCTCCAATGTATATGCTCTTCTCAGACAGATTCAAATGATCCTTAGCTAAGTTGTGAGCCATGCAATTGCATGTTCTAGGTACAAAATGAAAAGACCAATTAAGCCTAGTTGATACCAAGTTTTTGACATCACGAAATATTACTCCACTTAAGTTCCAGACAACTTGGTCCTCTTGGATTTCTTGTACCACTTGCTTTGCGTCTCCTTCAAGCATCACTTGTGGGAGTTCGAGTTGGCTGCAGAGGATGACTACTTTGAGGGCCGCTATCGATTCTGCTAGGTGTGCATCCGACAAGCTTTCAAGTTGCGATTTCAAAGTTGCTCAGACCCATCCCTGCCAATCACGTATGACAACGCCTATTCCAATTCTACCAAGGGATTTGTCTACTGTCGCATCCCAATTGGCCTTGTAGGTATGCAAAGGGGACTGGCTTACACCAAGTAGTTTGCGGCTGCTGTTGCATTTTGGGGCTAGTTCTTGTTTGCACCTCGTTGAAATCTTCTATTTTCTGCATGGCTGTTGTGATCATGACAGAAAGGGCTGTAGCCTGTAAAGTTCCCCAATGTGCCTTATCTGTCACTCAACTCCAGAAACAGGTTTTGGTTCGTGGGAAGAGATTCTTGTGCCGCTCTCCAGAGGAACATCTTGACTGAATTTGGCAACCTAATTTTCCACTCCTTTCCAGAGGGAGGACTTAAGTGGAGCTATAGATCCTTGCCCTGTATTCCTGCTTTCCATATCGACAAAAAGTGCATAAGCACTTTTAACTGTGAATGTCTCATCCTTAGAGCATCTCCATGTGAGTTTGTCTTGAGCATGCGTAGTACTGATAGAGATGACGTATCAGCTCAACTTCTTTCGGATTGAAAGTTGCATGGACTAGTGTTTGGTTCCATTGGCAAGTCTAGTGGTCAATGAGGCTGCTTACCATGTCATTTCCCTCCAGGATAAGTTAATTATGTTTAACTTACATAAATATAAAGCTTAATATTAAGCTTCCATAATTAAATATAGTTACATATAGTTCAATGTGATAGATTATATAAATATTACATAGTTAATTTATATAACTACTATATAAAATAACTTATATAAAAATATTTTAAAAAACCATATATATTTTGGTCGTTCCAATCCGATCCAAAAAAAAATCCAACCTTAAACAAGATCAAAAATCGAAATTCTAAAGTATATCAGTCTGGTCGAGTTCCTATTCGAATGGAAACCCCTAATCTTAATACCATTTTGTATTGCTATATTAATAATAAGGCCTGTTCATCTGGGCCGGATTGTATCCGGCCCGGTGTAAAATTTTAATATATTTTTTAATATTTTAATTTTTTTTTTTCAAAAATATTGAAGAAAATTTTAAATCCAAGTTCCAGACTTGGAAATCCAGAATTCGGATGAACACCCCTAATTAATATCATAGTCTAATTGTATCATTAAGCTTGATTCGGTTTGTTTGAATTTGATTATCTATTATTAATTACAAATTTCTCAAGCGCTCCATTTTTTTAGATTGAATTAATTTTTCTATTCTTCACTTTTTCTTAAATCTTTCATACGCATATTTATATTTTTAACCAGACATTACTTTTCTACTCTTAAAAAAAATAGAACCTAGAGATTGGATGATAAGCAATTTAGAAGCGATTTGCACACCAAAATCATCTTAATTCATCTTATCTAATCTTATTTAATCATTACAATTTTTCTAAATTTTCAAACAAAATAATAAACAATTCAACTTTTTAAAATTTCAAAATAAAAATAATATTTTATTCAACTTTCAATTTAACTCATCTTATATCAATTTATTATCTAGCCCTTTCGGAGTCATGATAATCAATAGTATGATTGATCCAAGAAAAGAGCGTAAAATCATTCTTATCAACAGTTCAACTTTAGGCCTAACTAATTTTGCTATTTGAGGCTTTCTCAAGGTGGGAACCTAGAGCATAAGTCCTTATTGTCTCCCCTCACCTGAGTCGGTCTTGAGATTCAGGTGGGGGACACAATCCCACTCTGTTTTATGTATTGAATCTTAGGCCTAGTTTATTTTTTTAGTTGAGTTGAGATAAAAGTTGGAAATTGAATTTCTCAAAATCTATCGGGGCGCTTTATGATTCGAGTCCACAACTCAAGTCAATCCCTTGAGAGACCAATCTATCCCAACCATTGAAAGAATAACCACTTGAGGGTCTCTCAAACAAGGAAACCTATTGGATCATTTGGATTGGGCCAAACTTTCCAATCCAATACTTGAATTTCAAATAACACAAATAAGACTACTATCGCATGGCAACAAAAATCTCATTTGTCTGAAAATAATACATGTAATATCCCGAAATTTCTAAGATGAATTATTATTTGGAGGGATTATATTTTGGGTATAATTTCTAGGATAATATAGTTGGAAATTTAAATGAGAATATTGGACTTAGAATAAATGAGATTATGTATTAGAGAAAATATTGTGGAGGAATCTTTGAGATTTGGAACAATGTATCAACTAGAGAAATTCATTTTAATATTAGAAAGAGTTGAATTCTCAAAAATTAGAGTGTAAATGCAAGAGGAAGTGGTTGAACCAAAAATCAAACACTTGGTATACATTCTTGGATTAAACTGTTGAGTTTTAGTGTAATGATTATAAGTTACTCATATGAGGTCCAAATGAGGTGATTCCAATTCGTATAGAAACCTAAGAGATAGATCTAAAACTTTCATGTTATGAGATTTTGAATATTTGGACAGTATCAATTATTTATTTTGGGAGCAAGTGGATAACTCTGGACTGGGATTAAACTAGAACTCGAGTTGGAAAATATGGATCCAAATGGGATTTTATTCTAACTAAATCAAGAAGGGGCCTTCTAGAACTTGTTAAGTAGAGTCTTAAGGAGGTTAGCAAGTAACTAAAAGAGTTAGGGGAAGACTAAAGGGTGTGACTAACCAGATGGAGGCTGGAAAGGGAGATGCATGCATGGTTAGGTGAAATGCCACCGTATTCCTTATTCCATAAGCTTCTACCCCAACCATTGATCAAATAGTTAGCAAAAGTATCTCAAATACTAACCATTGGATGATCATTTCAGCTGCAAAGCCTAAAATTTTTGGGGAATTTAGTTAATCATGCAAATAGGCTTAGGAGTGACACATCATCCCATGCAAACTAGAAGCTATTGCCTTTACTAAGTTGCCGCTCTTTTTTCCTTCACATGAGTCGACCACCACCCCTATAAATAGATATTTGGGAGTCTTCTAACTCTTTTTGGTAATGTAGCACACGAATTCCTTTGAAAGAAATCAAAGAAAACCCTTCTCTAGTCTCTTAACCTCCACATACCTCATAAGTGAGTTTAGTAAGTATTTTGAGAAGAAAACTTGCAAAGATTTGGTTGGTTTGATCATCTTCAACCAGATTTAGAAAGTGTGTAAGTGCATATTCTAGCTTAACTTTAGTATGGAGATGGTTTATTTAAATGGTTGGACTGTACATATTGGTATTGAAACCTTATGTTCTTGTTAAAGTGTTATCATAAACCTAAGTGGTGTTTGAAGTGATTTTTATTAATGGAAATGTGTTAAATGAATTTAAAAGAACTTAAAACTATGTTATAATAAGTAAAATTAAGTTTATGTGAAAAGATTGCAAATTTTAGATTGAAAAACTCCATTCTTTGTAACTTCGCTCGACCCTCGCTCGACCGAAGGATCGACCGAAGAATAACTGTAAACCCTCGCTTGACTTTTGTTAGATGTCTGGCTCAAGCGAAGTGCAACCCGAGACTTCGCTCGACACTCGCCCGAGCGAGTTTTAACCCAAGAACTCACTTGAATATCGCTCGATACCTCGCTTGAGCGAGATACCCAGTTTGCCTAATGTTTGCTTGATATTCTGTTCGAGCGAGTCCCAACCCGAGACTTCGCTCGATTCTTGCTCGATATCTTGCTCGAGCAAAATACCATATTTTGCTGAAATTCAAGGCTTTTGCTTGAATAAAGAGTAGACATTGAAATAAGAAGAAATATTATGTGCTATCTAAGTATTTAGCTTGTGTAAAACACTTTGCAGAATTTAAGATACATACATATGTGAGTTTGTGATAATTTAATATGTGATAATTTAAGAGTACATGCATGTTCTAATATGTGGTGAGAATTAAGAAAAGTGATACATCATGTACTTAAGAAACATTTCTAAGAATAAGAAAGGAACAATTAAGAATAAGAGATATGGATAAGTTAGTCACGTCGTGACAGGGATGGCGAGACGTAATGCTTGAATGACTGACGTGCCGACAAGGACGGCGATACGTAACGCTTGTCGTATCATAAGAGTGATATGTATTATCATGGGGACGGCGAGACGTAATGCCCGTGAAAGTGATATGATTAGTGGGGATGGTGAGACGTAATGCCCACTATGTTACGTATGTTCCGTGTCAAGACGGGAATGACGAGACGTAACGCCCGGAAGATTGACACGAGATTCATCATAATGGGGATGACGATACGTAACGCTCGGGTGATTGATGAGTTATATGCAATTGGGACGTCGATACGTAATGCCCATTGGTGATAAGAGATAGATATGCTGTAAAAGAGTTATCTGCGATGGGGACGGCGATACGTAATGCCCATTAAAGATAATAATTGAATAAATTTTAAGAAGGTGTTGATGGTTAATAAACTTAAGATATCATAAGAGTGTAAACCTGTGTAGGTTATTGATAAATCACGTGAAACATGTTTTTGATCATGTTCTATTAGTTTCTTTTACTAAAAAGATTAATGATGGCTGTGTCTATACTTTATTAAGCTAATTATGTACTTACTGAGATTTTTAAGAAAATCTCACTCTTTTGTGGTTTTATATTACTTTTTTGTATATATAAATTATATACAGGATGTGATGGCCAACATGGGGAAAGCTCTAATGATGCAGGAGACTCCGAGGAGTCCTGAGTGACTTTTTAAATATAGTCTTTATGTAGATTTCACTTTTGCGTCCCTGCGACTTTCTATGTATGATCAGTCAGTAGAGTTGTGGTATCATAGTACACCTGCTTTTACTGAGAAGTAGTAGCGTATAGGTTGCTGTTTGACTTTGGGGTTGGATGATTCCCTATCTGTATGTGGAGTTTATTCGACACCACAGAGACAGTATCTTCAGCAAGACCGTTGTCTTAACTTGGATATATTCCGTTATGGGAGGGAATTTCTTGAAGTTAAGAAGGAACCCAAATAACCATAGAGATGATCTTTTGATATGTATTTTTATTTGGTTGACACTGATAACTATTTTGGGCATGTATATATAACAGTATAATGTTTGATGAATGAAAGGAGAATGTGAAAGTTGTAAGTTAAAATTTGCCATATGTGATCTTTACAAATTTTTATACTTGACCTTATTCGCTGTGTATAATAAAATTCTTATATTTTATTTATTAAGATTTTGATACGTACGCGGGTGAGTAGCTTAATGTTACTTATCCTGATCTTTTGACTTACGTTAAATCTCATACGTGAGTTGAAGACGTCACAACATAGGTATGAGAAGATCATCTAATTCATTTGTCTGAAAATAAGATTTTTATTGTGATTGCTAACTTAAGTATAAGATGCGTTCCTTAGAACCTCTAAGCCACACAATTCTTTGATTACAGTGATTGTGTGTGAAGTTGTGAACACCTTCATAATAATTGACGCCTTTTGTAGAGTCTCACTATTTGTCCTACACCCAACATGCTTTTCACATACTCACACCACTCGATCTCAAACAATTAGTGACCAACAAGTGACATCGTAAATTATAGAAGGAAGGCTGGTGGAAATGGAGAAGTAAAAAACTCACTATCGATATAGATTCAATGCGAAAGGAGAACGAGACCCTCAAGTTGAAAAACAGGCCATCACGGAGGATACCGTGCCAAGCCAAGTTAACAATATAAGCACATAGCACCGGAGCTGGCTGACCTCCTCAAGAATATTTTTTTTCTTATTTTGTACTCGGTGTTTTATTTTTATCAAAAAAGTATTCCTAAAATATTTTTATTCAATTATTTAATATTCAATGCCTTAAAGTAGCCTACCCTCCAAACTTATATTCCTGACTTGTCTGTTGCCTCGATCATCGACCATGACGTGGTGTGGTTCCGAGCTGCAACTTTGCTTCTGATAATGTACTTGCGTTGTTAAAAAATTGGGACTTTTTCATACTTTTGAGTTAGGGATTGTTTGAAAAAAAAAATTATTCTTAAATATTCTTAAATTATTTTATTATTACTTACAAATAAATAATTTATTATTATTTTACTATTATTAAAATTTTCAAACGGGAACTTTTGTTAAAAAATTGGGACTTTTTCATACTTATGGGCCGTTTCTTTGTTTGCTTCTGAAAAGTAGTCTTAATTTTTTCCTTCTACTGGTTGCCCTCGAGATTCCTACTGGCTTTGTAGACATGTGTCGAAAGTCTATTGCTTTTGACTTTGACAGATCGGGGTGGAAGGGGCTCCGTGAATTACGCTTGACCCGTTTAAATTAGGCTCGGTTTATATTTACAACTCAATTCAACTCATCTCAACTTATCTTCATTTTATCATTATATTTTTATAATTTTTTTATATAAAATACAAATTCTTATATACATTTTTAAAATCTCAATACACTTTTTTTAAATCCAATAATAATAATAATATTAAAAAATAAATTAAACTCATCTCATATCTAAATTTAAACGAGACTTTAGTGGAGATGAATTTAATTTATTTTTTAATATTATTATTATTTTAAAAATTAAAAAAATTGAATTGAAATTTAAAAAAAGTATGTTAAAATTTGAAAAAATGTATAAGTATTTTTGTTTTGTATAAAAAATTGAAAAAATGTAATAATGAAATAGAAATGAGTTAAGAATGCTTCTGAGTTCAAACTGGGCTTTAGAATATTCTTATTAAATTATTTAAAGTTAAATTTCAAAAAATATAATTATATATTATATATATATAAATTGATCATATTTAATTAAAAATGAGAAAAAATTTGTAGAGAAAGGCAATAAAAGTATTTTTTGTCTTTAAAAATGAATAACAAAACTAAAATTTTTATCAAATTTGATCAATATTGGATAAAGTTTTAATTTTATTATTCATAAAAAGTACTTTTATTCTTTTTATTTATTTATTAAATATGATAAAAAAATTTGATAAATATATAAATTTATATTTTTTAAATGATAACTTTAAACAATTTAATAAAAAATGATCTTATGCACGGTATATTTAGTAATTAAGAGCACTACTACGCTAAAAAAACAAAAAAAGAGCACTGCTAGTGCTACATGTACTTTCGCACAGAATTTTGTACAGAAAGTTAATGGAGAGATTTTTTTCGATTATTTTTTTTTATAGAATAATGTTAAAGTTACACCATCTCGTATATTTTTTTTTTTTTTATAAAATTGGTGATATAAATTATGTCAGTTGAAATATTTAAAAAAATTATATTAAAAAATAAATAGAAACATGATAAGAAGAAAAAAATAAAAAAATATAAATAATTAAATTAAAAGATGTCTAAAAATTACATCTATATATGACATATATGTAAAAAATATACAAATTATATACAAATAATATTTCTCTTCTTTACCAACAAATTATTTAAATATTAATTTTTTAATGGACCTCACCTTCTATACTTATTAAAGTGAACACATCTCTCATGTAAGAGTGTGCAAGAGTGTGTATAAACTTATTTACATCTAACTTTTTTCTAATTTCATTAATTAAGGATGATATTTGGCATCTCCCTATTAAAAAAATTAAGGGTATTGACTAATTATTAAAATAATATTTTGTATTTATATGAAATTTGAAAATAAAATATTTGAAAATACTTAAGAGTTAACTTGCCAAACCACCCTTGAAAATAAGTTTCGATCCAAAAAATTCTTGTAGAAAGCATACCATTTGACAACTCAATTCGATCGATTATTTTTTATAAGTTTATTTTTTAAGAGGAAAGTCCGTTAGATATTCCATTTTCACATTTGGGCTTGGTTTGAACAGTGAGATGAAAGAAAATAATTTATAAATAGTAATAGATTATTTGTGAATAATAATAAAATTATTTGAATTGAGATATTTAATAAGGTTTTAAGAAATGAGAGGAAAAGAATTGAATAAAAATATTACAAAATTAGAGTATTGTTAAATGTAAATTTTTAATATTATTTTTTTATTTTCAAATTTAAAAAAGTTTAGTTAATTTTTGTATTTTGTTTGAAAACTGAAAAAGTTTTAATTATTAAGTCATGATTAAATAAAAAAGTTAAAGATTTAAAATTAAAAGTATTTATATTTGTGTGTTTAAATATTGATATAAGATGAAATGAAAAGTTTTTGCTATCCAAACTTGGCATTTAATAAAATACCAAAAATCTAAAAAAGAAAATAATTTTTATTTAATTCAATGAACTTAAATTGTCATCCTTGACTGAAAATGTTCTTACTTTTAAGATAAATGGACAACGTCATTTTAGTAAAATTAATGTTGAGTAAATACGACCAAATAATAATCTGATATATTTATTTATTAAGATATTATTAATTACGACATTCGAAAAAATTGCACAGAATATTTGAATGCAAAAACTTAAAAATTTATTGTCATGCACTTTTCAAAAAAATAAATGTCTTTAAAACTTCTATTGATTATATTCTTTTTATTTCGTTAAGATTTTATCTCATTAAATTTTTTTTATAAAGTTTTAATGAGACAATTATAAAAGATTTGATGGTATACATGAATATTGTAATTTTTTTTTTCATCATTCATTTTTCTTTCTATTAGGATATTGAATAATAGTAAAAAATAGGTAAAAAGTAATAATATAATAATAAATAATAATTGAGTTTTCTAAAAATACTTAAAATACTCCTTTAACCAAATCTTACCATATATCTTTTTGAATCCTCATTCTATATTTTCTTTTTATATTAAAAAATTTATGTGTTAAATCTATTTATTAAAGAGGAGTCGAACACACACGATTGTCAAGAGAAATATAAAAAAGTAAAAACTTTAAAGTTTTTAAGATAAATTGTAATTTGACGACACAGGCGAAGTGGTTAAAACTTAAAATTCCATTGCTAGTAGTCGAACTATTGTCAGTGTCCAACTTGAGGCGTTCTTTGACGTGATGGATTCATTGAACTCGAGAGTTAGTAAGAAAGGATTTGGTCATATATAAGCAACCTCTTTGGAATAATTCCATCCAAGAAAAAATTACCCAACACTGTATATGTGGGGCCCTCATGCCTGAATGAATGAAGCATCTTTGTCAACACTAGGCAAAACACGCTTTTCACTTTATCAATGTTGTTTATTATCCTGATTCATGTTCTTGCTCCATCTTGTTCTCCAACAACTCAAAAGCTGAAGCATCTCAAAAGATGGCCTTGCTCTTTCACCACAGCAAGAGTGGTTCCTAGATCCTTTTCCACTTCTCACTTCAGTTAAGATTTGGGATTGAACTTTTCACCTTATTGCCTTATATGATCTCTCTTCTCTGTTCGAATGGTTTCATAACAAAGACATGGCTGTTGTTGTTGTTAATCGGCCTAAAAAGGAGATGGTTCCAGGAATTGGAATCAGAAAGTCAGAAAGCTTACTTCTTTCGGGAAACAGTCTTGCCTCTGTTGAATCTTTATCCTTGCCTCTTGTTCGTACTTTTCTTTCTCTTTCCCTTGATCTCAAGTTAGCTGCATAGTTTTTACAGATGAATGCTTGGTCTTAGGTTTGGTGATTTGTTTAGAACAGGTCCAAGATGTTGTTCTTTCAGCAGATATTGGATGTGCAGAATGCCAAAAGAGAGTAGCTGACATTATGTCTAGAATGAATGGTAAATTCCAACAAGTTGTTTTACATTTGAGATATTGCCCTTTTTATTAAGAGGATTTTGGTTGTCTTTTTAAACTTTTTCCCTGTTTAAGGGAATAACAAAACCAAAAGGGTATGATTAGACCTGTTATTGTTTCCCTCTGAAACAGAAAGAAAAAACCTTTACTTTTTCCTAAATCTACTGTTGTCTCTAATAGATTAACATATGATTAGGCTTGAAATAGGTAACAAGAACTGTTTCTGCAGGAAGCATTTTCTATCATTGAGAAAAACATGTGTTTCTCAATGTGGTTGGTGGATATTTTCTATCATTGAGGAAAACAAAAAAGAAAATATTTTATATGATTGAGCATTGATTTATCATTGGAATGCAGAAATGTGGCACTGATCGTTCTTCCCTTTTGTCTTAAGAACATATATATATATATATATATATATTTGTTGGGTGATAATGAAATCTTGTTTCAAGAAGCATAGAAATCATCATAATGTGCTCATTGTTTTGGCAGAGACACAGTCAGTGGTGGTGAGTTTATTGGAGAAGAAGGTGACACTAACATGTAGGTATGCAAGTGTTGGTAAAGCATCCACACAACAAATTGCTACCGTCTACAGAAAACCTCTTGGCAAAGTCGCCATGATCAAACGGATATTCCGCTCTTCTCGGTGATTACAAACAGAGAGGATCCAACAAGACAAGAAAAACCTATGTTTCATAATGCTCCTGAGATTAAGAAGGCCATGTATATACAAGTTTCAATGTACATTGATGTCGAATATATCGAATATGTAGTTTTTTCTTGGATGATTGAGTCAATTATGCGGTTGGTTTCTGAGTTTGTTTGTGACTAAGCGATTGGATTCGGAGATGCTCAATTCATCTCAAATTCATCATTATAATTTTTTTAAATTCTCATACAAAATACAAATTCTAATATAGCTTTTTCAAATCCTAATTCAACTTTTTCAAATCTCAAAATAATAATAATATTTTATTCGATTTTTAAATCTCATCTCAACTCATTTTATCTCAATTCTGAATCCAAATGAGAAAAGAGAGAGGGAGAGATGAGTTTGTTTTTGTGCTAACATAAAACCTTTTGGAGCAAGAAAGAGATGCTTCATTGTGTTGAATAAGTTAAGGCAAAACCAAAGCATATGAAGAAAGTAATGCTTGTCCTTGTCACTATGATTTGCAATAAACAAGGCTTGAAAATGAAGTTAGGGATAATAAGCTAGTAGCTAAAAAATAAAATCCTCTTTCCCCCCCACCTTGTTAAGAATCAGATTCCAAAATGAAGGAGAAGAATTTCGAAAAGACAACTCCAAAAGTTAAAATATGAGCAGCTGTTGGTCCTTGATGCTCTTCCATATCATCAACTTCCATCAATTTTTTTCCCCTCTTATCAAATCCTGTCGATTCCATGTTGATGCCAGGAAAGGCAAGTGCTTTAGCATCTTTATAAACTCCTCTCTATATCTTGGAATGCTTTTTCAATGCTAAATTGTAACGTCCTGATTCCGGATGGGGTTGGAGAGTTATTACCTATCGCCTAAAATCATCTTTTATGAGAAAAACATGGCTTGTAGTATAAATAGTTTGATGACCTGTAGAGGGATGGTATACATATATGTATGTTGGGTGAAAATAGATGAGGATTTGTTTATGGAGTCTTAGGAATATTTATTTGTCTTGTAAAAGATGATTTTTGACGACAAGTAATAACTCTCTGACCCATCTGGGATTGGAGGATTACATAAATTCTACGAAAAAAAAAAAGAAGTTTTTATTAAAGCTTCTATTTTTATTCTTTTTTTGCACAATTGCAGTATTATTGCATGCTGATGAGGATCAATGTTGATTGCAATGGCTGCTGCAGGAAATTAAGGAGAATCATTCTAAACATGAAAGGCGAGTTCTTCTTTTTCTAGTTTTTATTAAAATGCAAGTCCCATGCCTAATCCCCACCTTTTATGAACCTTTCATACTGCAGAAATAGACTCAAATTTGATAGAGCAGCAGCAGCGCAGGGTGTGTGTGTGTGGGATATTTAAACCATCAGATGTGGCAATAAAGATAAGAAAGAAGATGAATCGTAGAGTCGAAATTCTGGAAATTCAAGAATTCAACGATGGAAACGAACAAGGACAGGGAAATAACCCGGCTGGTGGCTAATTGTTGTTTGATGATGGGTGTTTTTAAGGCCTGTGCTAACTTACCATGTCGGAATAAGGCAGAATCTTTAGAAGGTTTGGCAATCCTAGTTTTCACAGTACTAGTTTGACATAATCCAAACATAGTATACAAAAAAATGGGAAGTTCAAGTTTCCTGGGTTAGAAGTTGGATGTCAACTGCAAAACAGGACATTCAGAAAATGTAACATGAACATAGTGCATATATAGTAGTTACCAACAATATCTGTGTTTTGCTCTTTCCGTATTGTTGGGAACCACGAGAGAAAAATTAAAACAAAAAATGGAATCCATTACATACGACACAAGTTGTTTTACGTGGTTTGACAGCATGTCTAGGTCCACGAAGTTAAAGATTATTTTATTTCAAACGATAAGTAAATACAATGCAGTGGGCATACAAGTAAATATTTTAATATACAATATATAGTAATCCCTAGACTAGGGCTCAATATATTTTGTGGTCTAAGACGACCATTAAATATATTATGCTATAACTTTAGAAGATTTTGAGATGCAAAACAAATATTAAAATTGTTTTTACTAATAATATCTCTAAATAATATAAAAACTTAAAAGAGAATGTAATTTTTTTTATAAATAGAGTATACTTCTTTATAATTTAAATATTTACTTTTGTTTTTAGTAATATATACTTCTTTTAATGCTAATTTTGAAAATAAATAAGGCTATCAACATCAAAACATATCATGTTACTACTTTTATTCTAGTTTCACTATTGTTTGAAAATCTTGTGACTAAAAACTTTGTGAGTAAAACTTTTATATTTATTTGCTGTTTTTAACCAAATTTTCTCATTTAATATTAATTTTATTTTAGGCAAAATATTTTTCATCTTTTATGCTAACCAATATTTTCTATAATTTTTTTACTTTATAGAGGCCTACTTAAATTGAGGGGTCTTAAGCAGGTAGCCTTAGTTGCTACTCCTTGAGCCAGCCCTGATCCTAGTCATCGACTTGGGTCTATCAGCTTAAATTTGTACTCAAAGTCGATGACTAGGATCATAAGAATAAGCTTACCACTCATTTTGGTCCCGCTAACCAATGCCTTTTCCCCCAACCTCCAATAGAAGGTTCTAAAGAGCTCTTGAGCAAGACGTGTTGGTAAAATCTAAGGAAGGCCACCGACCAAGCCTACCACAAAATCAACTTCATAGAGTAGATACAAATAGGTTCTAATATTCTCCTCAGCTAGAAAATCTCTGAGAAGACCTCCTCATAATGGTCACTCACCCACTGCTTGACGATGTTAATACATCTGGCCTCCTCCTGAGTGGCAACACGGTGGACCACATTAATGTTGAAAATCACTCTCCAATTTGCTCGAATAGGGAATTCCCGGCACCTCACCTCCCAACTGGAAACTCCTATCTCGAGCTAGAGATGAAGAAAATTTTGGAAGACCAATCCTTCACCTTCAAGTAATGCTACTCGATCAAGGCAATGTCACACGTTTCCCTAAAATTGTATATGTTCCATTGTTGGGATAGAATGCCATGTATAAAGAGGAACTTGCAAGCAGTAAGATCAGCGTATCTGGGGACGAACCACAACAGTGCATGTCGCCATATAATGCAATAGCTAATTAGTAACCTTCAAGCGTTTGGATGATGTTGAGTGGGAGCCAAATCAAGAAAGTCTAAAAACTCATGACCGTGACAAATGAAAAGCAACCCTAGCCTACAAGTGAAGATTCCTTTGTAAAGGGCCATCTTGGAAGCATATCCTCATTATCGACAGCTCCCTTTTGAGGCCCAAAAAAATCAAGCACAATAGTCGTAAAGAGGCAAAAGGTTTTTGACCAGGATGCCAACCTCGAAGCACCAGTAGAGGACAACGAAAGACCTATGCGGCAATGCGATGCTGAGAGCCTCTTGATCAAACTAATCTTATGTGAACCATAGAAAAAGTAAAGAGAACAAAAGGGAAATAAAGACAGAGAAATGGTAGATCTAATAGGAGAAAAAAGAGCACACTAGAGACGAAAAGCAACATTATAGAGTGGTGTTGTGAAATGATGAGAGCACCTGCTTTGCGGCCCTTATAAAGGAAGGGGGCAACGGTTACACCCAACACCACGTGGACAATACCAGGAAAGCTCTCGCTTAAAGTCTAGGAGGAAGCACGTCATGAAACGACACGAAGGCAGAGAGCTGTCTGACATACTAGCCTAGAAGAAGAGGAAAAATATCCCACGATAGGACCAAAATAGGTACAACCCTTTAAAAATAACAGTGTAAAGGAATTCCCGTCAGACACGTCCTGAATAAAGGAGGAAGTTAAGGCCAGGAGACCCAAGTCACAATAGGTCAACCCTTGGACCTAACCTAAGGGAGCCAGCCTACCAAGTAGTCACAAAGGACTACGCAGCCACGCTGCAGAGAATACTACATGGCACAACCCACAAGGTTGGGAGACGGTTAGGGCTGTAAAACAAATAGGTAGTTCGACAGTCAACTCGAACTCGACTCGATAAAACTCGAGATGGGCTCAAATCGTATATTAAATGGGCCGATAATAAACATAGAATTAGACTCGTTAATTAAACGATACAAATCGTATAAAACTCGACTGGCTCGTTTAATGTTCGCGAACAAACTCGTATAGAGCTCGATCGACTCGATTAATGTTCGTGAACAAACTCGTTTAAAACTCGATCGACTTGTACAAATTTATGAACTCGACTCGTATATATTTTTATATATAAAATACAATATATAATCAAAATTTATAAGTCCATCTATAGACATAATTATGTAAATAGACATAATTTATAACATATTATATATAAATTGATAAATTATAATATTATCATCTAATGTATTAAAAGTATAGAAGTTCTATTCTTTGTGATGACTGATGAATACATCAATACATGGAAACAAATTCCAATAAATATATAATGTATAGAAGTTCTATACTTTGTGATGATAGATGAATATATCAATACATGGAAATAAATTCCAATAATAGTCTAATTGTAACATTAATAGTCTAATACTATTAGTCAATTAGGCTATTACTATTTACTAATATATGGTGGTGTATAGTATACCAAAGGTCTTACTTTATTAGTATAACATTAACATATTTTAATATAATAATATATGAAAGAAAGATGACGGTCTACTAATAGTATTATAATTTATATAGTCATATCTTATTACTATAGACTAATAATTTATCACTAATTATTAATCTTAGTACTTTATACATAATTAATCAATAATAACTAAACTCTAGTATTATTTTATTCGTAAGATTATATAAACTATAGTAAATTATTAAATTAGTAATAAACATCATACATGTTTAGTGTTAATATCTACTATTATTAATAAATAAGTTCATACTAGTAGTAGTATATCACTATATTGTATACTACTACAATACTAAACTTAGTAGTATTATAATTTATACTATTAGTCCTGAGTCTGGCTATATATATAATACTTCGGACTAGGACTTAGGACTTAGGAGGGCCAAGGGTGGACTTAGAATTATAAATAGAAAGTAGTCATACTTAGATAGGAGTTAGGACTCCTAAGTAGATAGGACTTAGAATGGACGGTGGACTTATAATGAATAGAAAAGAGTAATATACTACTAGTATATTAGTATTAAAAATAAAAATATATTTAAAATATATGTTTATGTATTGGTATATAACTTATTAGTATAAGTATTAATACGAGTAAAAGTATTTTATTAGTATCGTAACTTATATAAAAAATATCAAAAACTTATCATACAACTTATAAGTATTAGTATTATAATCTATATTATATACATATAACATATGTTGGCAGTTGGTGTATCAATAAATATATAGATTAATATAGTATTATAAATTAATAGTTTATTAATATTAACTT
Organism: Platycarya longipes; assembly: GCA_036559045.1. Taxonomy (NCBI): domain Eukaryota; kingdom Viridiplantae; phylum Streptophyta; class Magnoliopsida; order Fagales; family Juglandaceae; genus Platycarya; species Platycarya longipes. Next base: position 18,439,448 of record CM071803.1, on the reverse strand, counting down.
ATTAAGTAGTTAATAAAATAGCATAGTTTATTAATAAATTTAATATATTACTAAATTATTAATATTATTTACCGGTTCCCAACTTCCTACAGTCCTACTAATGTACATAAATTTAATATATTACTAATATTACTAATTTACATTACATAATATATAACTAATAACATTAAGTTATTAACATTTAACAATATACTAGTTTTATAAATGTATAATTAAATTTCTATATTTTTATATTAACATAGTATATAGTATAATATTAACATAGTATACTAATTTACTTGTATATAGTATAATATTACTATATTATATAACTAATTTTGAAAATGTTTAATTTGGTATTATAAATCAAAAGTATTGGGCCATTAGATCTGTTTGGGCTAATCTTACCCGTTGATTTATAATATGAAGCCCTAAATCTGTGCCATTGGATCTAAACCTTAGGATTAATCTTGGCCGTTCTTCAAACTTATATAAATTCCACTCTATTCTCAAACCCTAATCTCAACTCTCATCTACACTCGCCGTCTCTCACAGTCCCTTCACTTTTCACTTTCCCTCACGCCCTTCGCAATTTCCTTTCCGAAACCCTAGCCTCGTCGCTTACCTTGGTCGATTAATCCATGAAATGCTTCAATAAAGCCTTGAATCAAGAATCAATCAAGGCTTGACTCTTGATATGTGAGGGTTTGTTCTATTACTTCTGTCACTGTGTCTCGAACTCTGGGAGTCTGCGAGCAGCAAGACTGCGTTGCTCAAAACCCTCGCAGTCGCACTGTTGCAGATCGTGGCTTCAGCCGGTTTTGTTGACTGCAATCTCAATCTCAAAGCTGGTTTCGAGACTGACAGGGGGGTCATTAAATGCTAGCATTTATGACTCCCAACCAATTATATCTCTGATTTCATGTTTCCAGCTTCTCTGGTTCTATGTTTG